>OY740784.1:57110122-58357622 GCA_963514005.1 Raja brachyura
CGGTTTCCTCCCACATTCCAAAGACGTACAGGTTTGTAGGTTAATTGGCTTTGGTAAAGATTATAAATAGTGCCTCATGTGTAGGATAGTGCTAATGTATGGGATGATCGCTCAACTGCATCTGTAGTTCCTTGTGTCTCAAATAAAAAAAGTCTACCAAGATAATTGAATAATATTTTCTGGTATATATTTTGCTGCGACTGTTAGTGAGATTCATGTTATCACAAAGCAATTTATGAAATAATAAGCATTTTTAATAATTTGTAGTAAAAAATTGAAAGTGGGTAAATTCATATCATACCAATAGCACATTATTTCGATTTTCCTCTCCCAGGGTAAATTTCCAGCAAATTTTTGGGCTGAGTTTTTCAATTCTCCTGAATTAGAACACACACCCGTGGCATCCTCATTCACAAATGTTGTACAAGTACAAGTCATGTTAAGTCAGTCAGAAGAAAGAAGGAGAAACAATGAGCAAGAAAGAGACCAGAACAATGAGGCATGGCAAGTCTCCTCAATGATCCCAGATACGATCTCTGCACCCACTCCAATAAGCGCAGGAGGTCAGACATTAGACCATAGCCAACCTGAACCTCAACCCCACTTCCCTGAACCAAAATTCTACTCTAGATTTTATAGAGCCAATAACCCAGTTATTACCAGAATGTGAGATTTCTTTTTCACCAGTCCTGCAAATTGAATATGGGAAGTTGGGCATGACATTGAAAAGCAGGACTTCACGGGTAGTGTTTTAGAAAGAACTTCTTCTTCTTTCGTCTGGCATGCACAGCCTAAAGTTGTTGGACAACTTGTTCTACTTGATCTTCTGTTTGTGCACGTCAAGTTGATTGCATTAGTCGAAACAGGGAGGACCACGTGAAGATTGCAATCTTCCACCCCAAGAAAGAACTGCAGATACTGGAAAAATCGAAGGTTGATAAAAATACTGTAGAAACTCAGCAGGTGAGGCAGCGTCTATGGAGCGAAGGAATAGGCGACGTTTTAGGGTCGAGATCATTCTTCGTGTGTAGTAATCTCTAGATTTCTCCCAGTGCTACATATGAATGATCGTAGGTAGGAGGTCAGTGCAGAGGAGCGCATGCAGGGCTTTAGTTATTTGGTCCATTGAAATCTGATGGGTTTCAATTGAACTGGAGGGGGAATTAATATTGCTCTTAAATATTCCCACCACCCCAGCTAACATTTGCTAGAGCTTGATGGGAGGGTTTAAAACTCTGATAAGAATCAGTGTTATGCACCATAGGCAACCGATCAAATGTCTTATCAATAATAGATGATTATTGATTGAGGACTTTGTTGGAATATTCTGTTCATCTTTGTTTTATTGTTTGTTTGCCATTGTTGGGCTACTTCCATATTCCTGATAACTTTATATTGTAGATCACAGAGTTTTATAGAATTTGTTCATAGTTTTCCCATTAGCAAAGAATTCAACCTGATCTGCCTTGCAGATGGCCATATGCTTTATATCCCACAGTCCCCTTGATGTTGTTTTCACCAGCCGTTTACATATTGACATGCTGTCTTATAGACAGGCCTAATGGAGATAATGATTCTCATTAGTTAACTCGCCGCGTCAATGTTGTTTTCATCAAAAACTGCGTGTGCTGGAACTGAGGATACTGGAAGCAGCTGAGCACATAGAATCTCTGCAGGAGTGCAGGATTCTTCAGTTGGAATTGACATTAATTGCTCTTGGTTGGTCACAAAATTCCTCAGCAAGTGATTCTGGAAGGCGTCCTGCTCAGCCAAGGTCAGCAGCAGGCATTGAGTATGCCCAGATAGCCAATCTCTATGCTCGTCTGAACAAGGAACTGCAGATGATGCAAACATATCATTGCTACTTTCCTATCAGCCACAACCTTCATTTTTTCTGATACACCAAAATTACAGCATTACTGGACTAATAATCCAGAGATCAGATTTCAAATCCCACCATGGTTCTTATAGAATTTAAATTCAGTTAATAACCTGGAATTTGGAAAAAAAACACAATTAGATTTAACAATGATGACCCCAAAAATGACTGGGGTTTCATAAAACCCATCTGCTTCACCGATCTGCATTAAGGGAGGACATCTGCCATCCTTATCCTGCCTGATACATGTTAGACTCAAGACCCACACTATGTGGTGATTTTTAATATGCCGAATATGGGATTGGGTACAACGCCAGGTTCGGCAGTGACCATACCGACACTTGCAGTAGGGTGAATATGTGATTTATTTTATTTAGAGTGATAAGATCACCCAGGACCATCTGGAGTTATGTCCTTCACTGTTAGAGTGCATATGCGATGATGCTGGTGATCTCAGGTTTGTCCCGGCAGCTCTGTCCGGGTCTTCAAAGGAGGCATGGTGACCTCGGGCTTGCAGAGCTGGCGGTCTCTAGATTATCCTGGCAACCAGTCTTTACCTGGGTGTGTACGTGTGGGCGTAGTCACTCATTGTCTGTGGGCAACAAGAGGTTCTAGCATCTCAGGCGTGACCCGGCCACTCAGTCTTAGCCTCA
Source organism: Raja brachyura (assembly GCA_963514005.1). The sequence continues at coordinate 57,112,655 of OY740784.1, forward strand.
GTAGAGGCTCTGAGTGTCTAGGGATTCTTCCTGGCAACCCAGTCTTGACCCCACAGTGGCATTGGTGGTCTCAGGTTCATCCCAGTGGATCAGCCTTCTTCAAATCTGTGACAGGGGAGCACACCAAGCAGGATCAGGATCAGGATCCGGATCCGGATCCGGATCCGGATCCGGATCCGGATCCTACTCCTACTCCTACTCCTACTCCTACTCCTACTCCTACTCCTACTCCTACTCCTACTCCTACTCCTACTCCTACTCCTACTCCTACTCCTACTCTTCTTCCTTCTGCTATCTGGAATGGCTGGGTTTTAAAAGGAGTAGGCTGACAAGGTTCAAGTGGCCATTAGATATCAGCGAATTGGACCCAGCTGTTATCAATTTTCCTTGTTAAAGAAGGAACTGCAGATGCTGGAGAATCGAGGGTTACACAAAAAGCTGGAGAAACTCAGCGGGTGCAGCAGCATCATCTAAGGGGGAGTCTGAAGAAGGGTCTCGACCCGAAACGTCAGTCTGAAGAAGGGTCTCGACCCGAAACGTCGTCTATCTCCTTCGCTCCTTAGATGCTGCTGCACCCGCTGAGTTTCTCCAGCTTTTTGTGTAACCATCAATTTTCCTTGGATTGGTCAGTCAGCCTCCAGACAATGATCAGAGCGACATCCAAGGGAGAGGGTGCTGTCACACCTCTGAAATGGCCTGGAAAACCCAGCAAGCTACTTACTTGCAGGTGACTCACCAAGGGCCAATAATGAATGTGTAATAAATGTTGATCTTGTCAATGATGCCCAAATCTTGAAAACAGAATGAAGAAAATAATCTACCACGCATTACAAGAACAGAGGCTCCATCAATCAATTTCACACAAAACCAGGTAAGATGCGATCTATAACTCGGATAGCACACAGTTCAATGAGAGTTGGGGCTGGGGTGAGTAGGATAGTGTAGGTGCCAGCTTTCAATGGGAAGATAATTTGTGGGTTTTGCTACTTTTTGGTAGGCTGAAGTACAAAAGAAGCCAGACAGTTATAGACATCAAAGTACATTGTGACACTCACCAGCAAGCCTCTATTCAATACAAGAAATATGAAGGGGTCTGTATTCCTTGTCACTGACATTACACGAAACATGAAAGACATCCTTTCCAATGTGGAAGAGATAGCCACCTCCAGCAGTGTGAATGTTCTTCCTTTACAGCACATGTAACATCCAAAGTTGTACTGCAGTGGAAACCTTGATAGTCACCATCTATATTCAGAGTGGCATTGTACAAAGTAGTTACCAGTCCAGCAATCCATACTGCAACAAACATTTCTGCAATCCCTCTTCCCAATTCTTCTCTTTGGTAGCTCCTTCTCTCTGCAGAGCCTCTCAGACCTACTCAATGCCAAGAGGAAGCCCTGCTATGTTATTCAATAACATTCTTCAATCAGCCAGAATACTACTCAAAGAGCACTGAAGCATTCTATACATGGAAAAAACATAATAAATCAAGAATTGCACTAACTAGCAATATAAATAAGTCAGCATAAGAGAAAATACCTGATCTGCTAAGCTGGCTTCTGCATTCAGAGAAATGTATTTAACATTTCAGGTCAGTCTGATGAAATGTTAGTGATTTAAAAACATGAACTAATTTTCTCTCTCCGCAGTTGTTGCGTGACTGTGGAGTCATTACAGATGTTCTGTTTAAATTTCAGATATCTAGCATCTGCAACATTTTGCATTATGAGTAATAAGCCAGCAACTGAAATGAACCAGCAATTGCAATGAACAATTATGACCATGGCAAACTCATGTTTCAAAATGTAATATCATTTTTGTATGTACAGGAATTGCAGAAGATAAGCCTTGACAAAATAATGTCAAACTGGCTAAAGAATACCTCACTGAAAGCTTCAATGCTTTGTAACCTAAAGACCCATTCTCATTCCACATGTAGTTCTCACCACATGAATTGAGAATGAAGTTATGGAACTGTGTTTACCTGGTCCTTATGTACGAGAGTAGAGTAAAGTAAGTGAATGCATTATTCCATGACCGCCTAATAAAGAAACAGTTGAGAAGTGTTCTACAGTAATTACCCAAATAATAAAATGAAAATAATTACTTTTATTTTCCAGGAATTCATTTTACTTCCATTATGTAGTAGTAGTAGCAGATAGTTTATAAGTGAACACAAAAGCTAATAATTATGATCTAGAAATTAACCTTTATCCATTAACTTTCTGTTTCTCTACCTAATCTGCAAATACATCCACACATTTTATAACTACATTATTTTCTCCAAGGTCTAATTAAATAATAAAACATTGTGGACAAACAGAACATTTTAATTATTTGGTAACACGTGCGCAAAGATGACAATAATCCTTAATAGCAATATAACGATGATAATTATATGTTTGACATAATTATCAAATTTAATTGCAAAAACATAAGCACAGACAATTATTTCACTGCTTTTTGAAAAATCCAAGGGTGCAGTAAAACAAATATTGAGTACAATTCTGGATAAAATATTATTTCTTAGGTGACTGATAATCTATCATAGGCCTTGAGTGTGGTCTATATGGTTATAATTGCATGTCCATAAAAATATTTTACCGATATGGTGCAAATGATCAGCAATAAAATATATTCTTTGGAAAAACTAAGAGCAGTAAGCAATATAATGGAGAATGCAAAATTTCCAGGAAGAAATGTAATACTTTCCCCAAACTCTCTCCATTGTACATGTCAGCCAAACTCTGATATCCTGACATAATGCGTGATATAGTAGAAAACACAAGGTGATGATTTTATTCAGCATAAACAATTCTTTTCAACAGTGAAGACAAGATGATTATTTCATTAACCTGAACAGTTTACCTGAACAAATACATGTTTATGAATATTGCAATTATAACTATCAGTATATAATAAGCAGACAATGAAGAACATGTCTTTGAAGAAGGTATCTAATTGATGCATTATGGGTGAAATCTTCCATTGCCCAAGATTGCTGGCTGCCTAGTCCCATACCATGCTGTCTTTTGCTTGGAGGCCATTTCCTAGATCATTAATGAGGCACAGTGCAGTGCGGCGTAGCACAGGGCATCTCCCCGAGTAAGTGGCAGGTTGCACTGACAGAACCACATTGACAGCCGGTGTGGCCCCACCTCAAGGCTCACCAGCTGTCAAAGCTGTTACTGTTATTGTATATGTGCGAACGTCTTTGACATTTGCAAAACATTCAAAGTCATTCAGGATGCATTAAAACATAAAAATGTTAAATATTTCTTCTGCATTAAAATATTAAAAGATGTATACTTGAAAAGTGATTAAGAACATTTAAGCAACTGATTTCTCCATTCATTCTAATGGAACTGCTGTGGCTGCTCCACGTTTACACCATGACGAGTTTTCTAGCACCGCACAGTTGTCCAAAAGCTAGTGCTCGGGAATAGCCCTCTTCTGGGCAGAAATAAGTGATCAGAAATCTTCTCAGTACCTGCACAATGAAGGAATTATGCCAGTGGCATCATTAGAAGTACACCCAACAATAATTTGTGTTCTATGAATTGGGAGGACCAATACAATTTGATTCTAAATAAGATACATGAATAAACAATAGTTCAATGAATACAAGTGGTGATAAGAAACATTTAACCTGTACATCACAGATATACAGGAATGAAGTCATGATGCTTACGACTCCAAATTGCTCTCTTTTCACTGAAAATTTATTCTGCAAAAAGCCAGTTCAGTTCAGTAACTCAATGATTTTGGTGAAAGGGGCACCAATCTTTCTATTTAATTCATGCCTTCGCATAGTTCATGCATTGAATTGTGCACATTTTGTATTAAACACATTGAAAAACTGTCATGCAGAAATTAAAATTAGAAAATAGAAAGTTTACGTTAAAGCTATTATAAACAATCAAGAACAATTCTGTCAACTGTTTAAACACGAGTGAGTGTATTAATTGAAAAGTGTACATCTCCTGCCACACTGTGGCAAAGTAGAATTATTGCACTTCTCCAAAAGCTAGACCTAGGCTCAATATTGGATTTTACTTTTTGTTGTTGTTGAATGGAACTTTTGTGTTCATCTTACTTAATGGAAATACATGCAAGTAAAACATCACTTAAGGTAAAATTTAGCTTTGTAAAAAACCATTAGAATTTCTTGCCTTCTGATCCCTTCATTAAAACCACGTCTGCATGTTTCCAACAGGAGCTATTAGCAAAGCTTGCAGCTGCCATATCATTCCAGCGCTAATTGTTAGGTTGAAGTACAAGCTCAAAACTGCTGCCATGAAAGTGAAGGAAAATTGAAGGGAAATACTGCCCAGCAGTGGAATTGGATATGGCTGTGCAATGGTTTGACCTAATGGGGACCTATGGCACAAAAACTCCCAACCACCGCAGAGTACAGGATCACGATGGAGCCCATGATAATTGTACCACACCACATCCACTTGTTGCGCTGCATATGTTTATGATATCACAAAAGCAACGAATGCTGGAAAAGTGACAGCTCTACTAAAGTGGATGTGCACAATCCATTTTGCAAATGGTGGGGCTTGCATAGAAAATAGGCACAAACTCATTTAACAGAGATGAAGCAACTCTTCATAGCTAAACAGTCCTCCTAGTTCAAAATTATTTCTCAAGAGGAAACATCCTCTCCACACCTTCTCAAGATCATTTATCCTGCAATTCCCCCAAATTCCCACAGATACAAGTGTAGTTTGTTCATCCTTTCTTCATAAGATAACCTGCTCAGTCCAAATATGGTTGTAGTCATTTATCCCCAGCAATAAACATTAACATTATGTTGGCTTTCTAATGACTAATACATGTATACTAGCCTATGCTATCCAGATCCCACTACAACACAGACCTCTGCAATCTCTTACTATTTAACTGATGTGATTTTTTAAATTAATTCTGCATAATGCAACAATTTTCAATTTTCCCACGCCATACTTCATTTGTCAGATTCCTGTCCACACATATAATCTAACTATTGAGCCTTTATATGCTGGTTTTCTTTAAATCTTCCATAGGGACAAGGACAGTAAGTGTATAAGAACACACTCAGGTTATCCTCCAAGTCACACACCATCATAATTTGAAAATATGAAATAGAATCAGAAGGCAAGTAAAGCCTTTGTATCTGCTCCACCATTCAGTAAGATCATGGCTGATCATTTACTTCAGTATAACTTTTCCGTGCTAAGCCTATAATCCTCGACTTACTGAAATATTCTGCTAGTGCATTCTTGTTTGAGTCTAAGTCCTGGGACCTCTTTCCAAGGACACTGTCAGAGTATCATCATCAGAAAGACTGCTCAATCTTTTTCAGAACTAGAAACATGCAATAAATGCTGCACTTATAGTGATACCCACATTACACCTAAATAATTTCAAAAAGGCTTAAGAATCTGTATGGGAATGCCTCAAGGAGTTTAATGAAGTGTTATCTTGCACAGGACTTCAACAGGGCAGGATGCAGAGAATGTGCACCAAGAGAACTAACAGAAAGCTTGCGTGAAATATCAAGTAGCATAATGGAGTCTAGCAGCAACTTTAAACATGGACATGTTTTGATGGTCACCTCCAGCAACACATTGGTGAACCTGACCATAGTTTAGCAATTATGGCTTATGCGTGTGACAGTTTTCAGTAAACGCATAGGTCTCACATGGTCTTGAATGTTTATATTGACTCTTATTTTGTGGCCAAATGATGACCAGTGGCACTGGGAAGATGAGGTGAGGCTAGGTGTGGGACTGTTGATGAAGGGAAATTTAACTTTACTTTTACTTGAATAGCAGTCAAATGACTTCTTCACAGAAAGCCCAGCCAGAAAGGTTAGGTCACCTCATCTCTGCCTCTTTCTCTGCAGCTGTTCGTCATGTCGCATTTGGCAAGTACTGAGCCTCATGGTGGCAAGATTATGCAGCAACAGCAGACCACCACAAATTTTGATACCCTGCCAAATACTGCAAGCCTGCTCTGGAGCAGTCCAGGCAGCAGGAGCAATTTTACGCTGATTATATTTTTCATGACAACAATTTTCATTTAAGCATACTATCTCTGTATCTGTGTGCATTGGAGTCTTAAGCAACTCGCCAGAAGATATTGCTTCCACATTGTTGCCATACTTTGTTTGCTGTTTACAGCTCAAATGGCACAACAAACCATCACAAAATAAATGCAAATGACAGCCGCCAAGACACTGAGCAGTGGCCACCTTGATGTAGTATCACACATCAGCAGGGCATAAAGAGCGGGATCACTTTTGGTTATGGTGCCAATCAGTTCTAGCTCATAGAGCCAGACACCTGGTTGAAACATGTGGCAGGAAAGCAAGTCTTAATTGCAGATGCCACACACAATGTTTATTTTCCTTGATTGAGGATATTTGTGATGTCGACAAATACTGCACTGAACTTCTACAGGTGTATTTATCGAGAGCACATGTAGGTTGCAACACAGTTTAGTTTGTTGCTCAAACTCCCAGGAACAATAGAGATTGCAGAGAGCAGTCGACACTGCCCAGCCCATCACAGGTACTGACTTCCACATCATTGAAAGATCAATGAAAGGCACTGCCTTAAAAAGGCAGCCAATATTATCGAACACCCACACCCTGACCATGATCTCATTTTGCTCCTAGCATCAGAAGAAGGCACAGGAGCCTAAAAACAGTGATGACCTGTTTGAAGAATAGTTCTTCACACTAACCGTCAGGCTCGTGAACACTAAACACTAAGCTCAACAACAATGAACTTCTATGAACAGTATCTTTTGTTGCACTACGTTTTAAATTTGCATTAGTATTTGTTATTTATTTATTAAATATTTTACATTATTATAATTACGTGCGTATTGCGTTTACGAGCCTGATAAACTGCTGCAAGAAAGATCTCCTTGTTTTGTTGTTGGTACATATGACAATAATAACTTGACTCACAATTCTGAACACTTCTCTCCTCCGAGATTGTCGTGCTGTGGCATCCTCTGCTATCCTCTTACACTCATTGTGCACTCCAAAGCGAATGCCCACTAATGCAGCCATCTCTGATGGGATTTAGTTTGTGTAGAAGCTTTAAAATCAGGACACAATCTTTCTTCAAACATTATAACAATTCATTGATGCCACAGGTAACTTTAAATAATTCTTGAAACCAAGGACTTGTTGAAACACACCAAATGTCAAAAGAAGTTAACCAACAACTAAGCCCAAGTAATTGCTGATCTCTGGTATGGTGGTGTGGTGGTGGGGCGAAGGAGTATGGGCTTGGTATGCTCGGGGTCATAGAGGCAGAGCCATAGAGTGATACAGTGTGTAAACGTCCCTTTGGTGCAATTTGCCTACGCCGGCCAACACGTCCCAGCTCCACTAGTCACACCTGCCTGTACTTGGTCCATATCCCTCCAAACCTGTCCTATCTATGTGCCTGGCTAACTGTTTCTTAAACGTTGGATAGTTCCAGGCTCAATTACCTCATCTTGCTGCCATATCCATGGCATCTTGTTCCATATACCTACCACATTTGTGTGAAAAAGTTACCCCACAGATTCTTTCCCCTTCACCTTGAACCTAAGTCCCCTACTCTGGGCAAGAGACTCTTTGCATCTACCCAATCTATTCCTCTCATGATTTTGTACACCCCTATAAGATCACCTCTCATCCTCTTGCACTCCAAAGAATAGAGACCCTGCCTGCTCAACCTCTCCCTGTCGCTGACACCCTCTATTCCTGGCAATATCCTTGTAAATCGCCTCTGAAGCCTTTCAAGCTTGACAATATCTTTCATATAACATGATGCCCAGAATTGAACACAATATTCTAAATGTGTTCACCCAACGTCTTATACAACTGCAACATGACCTCCCAACTTCTATACTCTGATGAAGGCCAAAGTGCCAAAGCCTTTTTGACCACCTTATCTAGCTGAGATTCGACCTTCAAGGAATCATGCACCTGCACTCCTAAATCCCTCTGCTCTACACTACCCAGAGGTCTGCGATTCACTGTGTAGGTCCAGCCCTTGTTAGACATTCCAAAATGCAACACCTCACACTTCTCTGTATTAAATGCTATCAACCATTCCTTAGCTCACCTGGCCAATTGACCCAGATCCTGCAGCAATCTTTCACAACCATCTTCACTGTCTGCAAAACCACTCATTTTTGTATCATCAGCAAACTTGCTAATCTTGCCCTGTATGATCTCATCCAAATCATTGATGTTGATGACAAACAGTAACGGGACCAGCACTAAACCGAGGCACATCACTAGTTGCAGGCCTCCAGCCCGAGAAGCAACCTTCCACCATCACCCTCTGCTTCCTTCCATGGAGCCAATTTATTATCCATTCAGTTATCTCTCCTCGGATCCCATGTGATCTAACCATTTCGCAGATTACCATGCGAAACCTTGTCAAATGCCTTGCTGAAATCCATGTATACAACATCTACAACTCTGCCCTCATTGACCTTTTTTGTCACGTCTTCATAAAAATCAATCAGATTTGTGAGACACGACCTCACACATACAAAACTATGCTGATTATCAGCCCTTGCCCATCCAAATGCCTGTATAACCTATCCCTCAGAATACTCTCCAGTAACTTTCCAACTACAGATGTTAAGCACACCGGCCTATAGTTCTCAGCATTTTCCCTGCAGCCCTTCTTGAAAAGAGGAACAACATTTGCCACCCTCCAGTCTTCTGGCACCTCTCCTGTATTTAAGGACAACTCGTAAATTTCAACCAGGGCTCCCGCAATTTCCTCGCTGGTTTCCCACAATGTCCTCGGATATATCTGATCATGCCCTGGAGATTTGTCTACCTTCATACATGATAGTACCTTTAGTACTTTTTCGATGGTAACACTGACTACTCTCTGGACATTTCCATTGACTGTCCTAAATTCCTCCATCCTATTGTCTTTCTCCTCGGTAAATACAGAGGAGAAATATTCATTGAAGACCTTGCCCATCTCCTGTGGCTCCACATGTAGAGGTGACTGCTTTGATTCCTGAGAGGTCCCACTCTCTCTCTAGTTACCCCTTTCCCTCTTATCTATATCACTAAAAGTCTCATCTTGACCACTTCCTGGTGCACTTTATATTGATTTTAGAAAAAAAAACGCTACCACTTATTGCTATGATTTTTTGGCCAACTTACTCAGAGTCCCCCTCCACTGCGCTGAACAAGAGTATTTTTCCCATCGATTAAAAATAAGAGTTATTAATGTTTAAAAAATGTTGAGATTCTCTCTCCTGAAGACCACGCCCCTTCTGGAACGACTATAAAACCCGGAAGCGTGGAGGTGTCCAGGTTCTCTGCAACATGGGGGAACGAGAGGTTGCAATTCTCAGTCTGAGCTGTGAATAACACTGAACACATTTCTACTAAACTGTGAGTGGTTTTACTGACCTGCCAGTGCCCTTAATGTGGTTTGAAAATGTAGTTTGAAAATGCAAAAGTGTGTTTTGGTTTGAAAGTGCTAAAGCTGTGTTGCCTTTGGTTTGAAAGTGCTAAAGCTGCATTGCCCTTGGTTTGAAAGTGCGAAAGCTGCGTTGCCTTTGGTTTGAAAGTGCGAAAGCTGCATTGCCTTTGGTTTGTAAGCGCTAAAGATGCGTTGCCTTTGGTTTGAAAGTGCTAAAGCTGCATTGCCTTTGGTTTAAAAGTGCTAAAGCTGCCTTGCCTTTGGTTTGAAAATGCTAAAGATGCCTTGCTTTTGGTTTGAAAGTGCTAAAGCTGCATTGCCTTTGGTTTGAAAGTGCTAAAGCTGCCTTGCCTTTGGTTTGAAAGTGCTAAAGCTGCGTTGCCTTTGGTTTGAAAGTGCTAAAGCTGCCTGCCTAATTAAAGTTGCCTTGCCTTAATTAATTATATATTGCCTTGCCTTAATTAATTATATAATTAAAAGTCTAATCTTGACCACTTCCTGTTTGCACTTTATATTGATTTTAGAAAAAACGCTACCACACTGTAATTTTTGGCCATCTTACTCAGAGTCCCCCTCCGCTCATCAGGTGCCGAGGAAAAAAAGAGTTATTCGTTTTTTTTAAATGTTGAGATTCTCGCTCCTGTCAATCATACCATGAAGGCTACGCCCCTTCTGGTGGGAGGGGGCGGGACTATAAAACCTGGAAGTGTGGGTGTGGCTCAGTCTCTGCAAGATGGGGGAGGGAGAGGTCACGACTCGCTGTCTTTAGTGGCCTTGCACCCTGCTTGAAATGGTATGAAACCGCACTTGAATTTGGTGGTCTTGCACCCTGCTTGAAGTGGTATGAAACTGCACATGAATTTGGTGGCCTTGCACTCTGCTTGAAATAAAATTTCAAGGAATAGCCGCGAGTCAACTGCGAGCCCACCAGCCATGAGTGAGTGAGCTGCCAGCACAATAGGCTTGAGTGACTGAGCTGCCAGCCCAAGAATCCATTTGGCCCACAATGTCCGTACTACAATGCAGCTCTGGAAACCAGTCCCTTCAGCACACAACACCCATACTAGCGCTCCAGAAAGCACCCCCCCTCCCCCCCCACCCCACTGGCGACCAATATTGAAATTGGTGGAGAGGTGGGATATTGCGTTGGGGAACCAACCCCCCCGTGTGATGCTGGGACCCAACGGGTCCCACTTAGTCTAGTGTATCTATAAAATCTTTTGGAATTGTCTTTTATGCTACCTGCCAGAGCTATCTCCTAGCCCCTTTTTGCCCCTGAGATCTCCTTTTTCAACTTACTTCTTAGTTCCCAAAACTCCTCCAGGGATGCACTTGATCCCAGTTGCCTATACATATCCCACGCATCCTTCTTGTTTTTGACCAATGCCTCAATTTCCCTCATCAGCCAAGTTGCCTTGCGTTGCCTGTTTTGCCCTTCACTCTAACAAGGATGTACGTATCCTGAGCTTTTGTCAGCTCACGTTTAAAAGCATCCTACTTCACCCATGTTCCTTTCCCCTCAAGTAACCTGCTCCAGTCAACTTGATCGAGACTTTCTCTCATACCCTCAAAGTAGGCCTTACCCCAGTTGAGCATTTTAACTCGTGTGCCCTCTCTGTCCCTATCTATAACCATCTTAAACCTAATCAAACTGTGGTCACTGGTCCAAAAAGGCTACTCCACACACACTTCATTAACTTTCCCTTCCCAATTTCCCAATACTAGATCCAGTGTTGCCCTCTCACCTGTGGGGGGCCTCTACATACTGCTTGAGAAATCTCTCTTGACCACATTTGAGGAATTGAACCCCATTTAAAGCTTTCGTACTATGATTTTCCCAGTCAATATTGGGAAAGTTAATATTACAATAATCCCGTACTACAACAACCTTATTTGACCTGCAGCTGTCTGCAATCTCCTGGCACATTTGCTCTTCTAATTCCAGTTGACTATTCGGGGTCTGTAGTACACCCCCAACAAGGTGATCATCCCTTTCTTGTTCCTCAGCTCCACCCATATAGCCTCACTAGATAAACAGTCTGTAATGTCTCCTCTGAACTTAGCTGTGACATCCTCCTTAACCAACAATGCAACCACCCCCCCCCCCCCCCCTTCTTTTTCTCCCACCCCTGTCTCTCCAGAAGCTCCTGTACCCCAGAACATTGAGCTGCCAGTCCTGCCCCTCCCTTAACCAGGTTGCAGTAATGGCTACAACGTTCTAGTCGCTCATACCTATCCATGCCCTAAGCTCATCTGCCTTAGCCATCAGGCAGCTTACATTAAAATACATGCAGTTTAAACCAATCCTCCTTTCTCGCTCTCTGCCTTTCACCTGCCCATTCAGTCCACTAAACTTTCCCTCACCACCCTCCATATAAACTTTTAGCCTGTCACCTGCCTCTTTCCTGTACGAGATCCCAACCCCCGCCAATCTAGTTTAAACCTTCACATCTAGCATTAGCAAACCTGCCTGCCAGGATGTTGGTCCCTGTCCAGTTAAGGTGCAACCGTCCCTTTTGTACAGGTCACCCCTGCCCCAGAAGAGATGCCAGTGACCCAGAAAACTAAATCCCTGCCCCCTGCACCAACTCCTCAGCCACATATTTATTTCCCCATATCTTCCTGTCCTTACCTTCACTAGCACAAGGTACTGGAAGCAATCCTGAGATCACTTCCCAGGAGATCCTGCTTTTCAGTCTTTTACTTTATTCCCTAAACTCGTGTTGCAGAACCTCCTTCCTCTTCCTACCTATATAGTTTGTGCCAACATGCACAACAACCTCCGGCTGCTCCCACTCCTTCTCGATGATGCTGTGCAGCTGCTCCGAAACGTCCTGGACCCTGGCACCTGGGTGATGTAGGTTTTTTCTTGCTTGTTCAACTATGCAAGATTATGACAAGCTGTTCACTGGAGCTCTGAGTTACTAAGGCCAGGCTGGTGTCAAAACACTTTTACATATGTTAATGTCTTTACCAATATGGAAACTTGGCCCACAAATGTGCACATGCAAGTCAAATGCGAGAAAGCATTAAAAATGTGCCAAATCATGAATACTTAACCTCATTGATTGTTTTCTCAGTGATGTTTCCAGAAGATGTGATTCACTGTGAGCAAGAACAAACTAGCTCTCACATTTCATTGAATGTCTGAGATTCAAATGGAATTTAAATGTAACATTTCCATGTTTGCAGGTAACAAAGCTTATGGTATGGAGGAGGGGGGTGGAGGCTAAAAATGTACATTACGATAAGGATACAAGGAGGTTCCAATACAAGTTTCATGCATTGGATGGAGTATATCATGGATAAAGTGTGAGGTTATACTTTGGTCTGAAAACAACGTAGATCATTATTTGAATGCTAATAGGCTGGGATAAGAGGCAACAAGACCTGGGGCTCTGTTTGTACACTTGCCCCTGAAGGCAAGTAATCAAGGACTCCAAATAATTTGAAAAGCAACTAGTATGCCAGCCTTTATTGCAAGTCTGAAGATAGACACAAAAAGCTGGAGTAACACAGCAAGGCAGGCAGCATCTCTGAAGAGAAGGAATGGGTGACGTTTCGGGTCCAGACCCTTCTTCAGACTAGTTTGGGATATGGGAAACAAATGATATAGACAGTGATGTGGAGAGATAAAGAACAATTAATTAACGATATGCAAAAAAGTAACGATGATAAAGGAAACAGGCCATTGTAAGCTGTTTGTTGGGTGAAAATGAGAAGCTAGTGCAACTTGGTTGGGGGGGGAACAGAGAGAGAGGGAATGCCGGGGCTAACTGGTGTGAGAGAAATCAATATTCATACCACTGGACTGTGAGCTGCCGAAGCAAAATATGAGATGTTGTTCCTCCAATTTGCATTAGCCTCACTCTGACAATGGAAGAGACCGAGGACTGAATGGTCTGTGCAGGAATGGGAAGGAGAATAAAGCCCCTTTCCCACTTAGGAAACCTGAACGGAAACCTCTGGAGACCTTGTGCCACACCCAAGGTTTCCTAAGTGGGACAAGGGCTTAAGATACCACATCTTGAACAACGGATACAGTAGTTGAGGTTGGAGGAGGTGTAAGTGCCTAAACTGAAAGGATTGTCAGGGTCCCTGGACAAGACTACTTGATTGCTGCAGCTGTACAGAGCTTTGGCAAGGCCCCCTTCAGGAGGTTGAGTAATTTTGGAGGGGTGTAATACAGATTTACTGGACTGATTCGGCAGATGGCAGGACTGGTCTGCTGAGAGAACTTATTGCAAATAATTCAGGTTTGGAAGAATGGGAGCACATCTTATTAAAAGTTATAACATTCTAAGATAGATATAAGAAAAAGTTTACAATGGTTGATGAGTTCAGAATCAAGTGTCATGTATTCAGGATGCTGGATATGCCATTTGGAATCAAGATCAACAAAATTTCTTCACCCAGTGGAAATTAGCCTTCTCTAGCACAGAAGATGTTGGAGGACAAATCATTCAATATTTTAAGACAATATAGCAGGGGTCTCACTTAACCTTTTTTCCACATTGCCAGCCGGGCAACCTAGGCAGCTTTTTAGGTTGCCATATGGCAGTTTAGGTGGTCATTTAAGACGGCTTGCATGATGTCAGCGTGCGATAATGTGCTCGGACAAAGTGCGTCGTTGCCAGTCAGAATTATGCTCAATGAAGCCTTCACATATTATTTCTGCATCAAATAAAGTCACAGACTAAACATATTCACCAATATACCACATAGAGATAGAGAACTATAGAGAACTAGATAGAGATCTGGCTAGCAGACAGGAAGCAAAGGGTAGGAATAAACGGGTCCTTTTCAGAATGGCAGGCAGTGACTAGTGGAGTACCACAAGGCTCAGTGCTGGGACCCCAGCTATTTACAATATATATTAATGATTTGGACGAGGGAATTCAATGCAACATCTCCAAATTTGCAGATGACACCAAGCTGGGGGGTATAGTTAGGTGTGAGGAGGATGCTTGGAGGCTGCAGGATGATTTGGATAGGCTGAGTGAATGGGCAGATGCATGGCAGATGCAGTATAATGTGGATAAATGTGAGGTTATCCACTTTGGTGGCAAAAACATGAGGGTAGACTATTATCTGAATGGTGGCAGATTAGGAAAAGGGGAGATGCAACGAGACCTGGGTGTCATGGTACACCAGTCATTGAAAGTAGGCATGCAGGTGCAGCAGGCAGTGAAGAAAGCAAATGGTATGTTAGCATTCATAGCTAAAGGATTTGAGTATAGGAGCAGGGAGGTTCTACTGCAGTTGTACAGGGTTTTGGTGAGGCCACACCTGGAGTATTGCGTACAGTTTTGGTCTCCAAATCTGAGGAAAGACATCCTTGCCATAGAGGGGGTACAGAGAAGATTCACCAGACTGACTCCTGGGATGTCAGGACTTTCATATGAGAAAAGATTGGATAGACTCGGCTTGTACTCGCTGGAATTTAGAAGATTGAGGGGGGATCTTATAGAAACTTACAAAATTCTTAAGGGGTTGGACAAGCTAGATGCTGGAAGATTGTTCCCGATGTTGGGGGAGTCCAGAACAAGGGGT
The DNA here is from genome assembly GCA_963514005.1 of Raja brachyura. Next base: position 57,127,660 of record OY740784.1, read on the forward strand.
CACAGTCTAAGGATAAGGGGGAATTCCTTTAGGACCGAGATGAGGAAAACATTCTTTACACAGAGAGTGGTGAGTCTCGAATTCTCTGCCACAGAAGGTAATTGAGGCCAGTTCATTGGCTATATTTAAGAGGGCGTTAGATGTGGCACTTGTGGCTAAAGGGATCAGGGGGTATGGAGAGAAGGCAGGTACGGGATACTGAGTTGGATGATCACATTGAATGGCGGTGCAGGCTCGAAGGGCCGAATGGCCTACTCCTGCACCTATTTTTCTATGTTTCTATATATACCACAATGACATGCAGAAAAATTATAATACAGTATCTCAACTCTTGTGACACGTTGCAATGAATGTAATTTCTATTATTTCTTTCCACTTCCAAACCAAAAATATGGTTGGATTATTCAGCATATGATCAACCCGTGTCAAGAAATCCTGGACCATGGTAACATGTATGCTTAACCATGCACACTACAGATTGACGCAAGCATGTTTTCTGTCATGGACTGAAAATTATCATGACATGGCCATTGCATTGGTCGCTATTGCTATTGGTACATATAGTGTATGTTAGACAATAGACATTAGGTGCAGGAGTAAGCCATTTGGCCCTTCGAGCAAGCACCGCCATTCAATGTGATCATGGCTGATCATCCCCAATCAGTACCCCGTTCCTGCCTTCTCCCCATATCCTCAGATTCCACTATTTTTAAGAGCCCTATCTAGCTGTCTCTTGAAAGCATCCAGAGAACCTGCCATCCAGAGAATCATCCAGAGATTCCATCAAAACCTTGAAATAAAAACGACTCTTTCACTGATGACAATGGGCCTGTGACGCTGCTCCCCGCTGCTCGCTCAACGATGCTCCCATCTCCCCTCCCCTCCTACAAGAGGCTGCGCTACTGTGCTGCTCCAAGTAATGTTTTTTAACTCATCACTGTTTTTTTGTTTATTGTGTTATCTATGAATAGATAATGGTTATATGAATGGATATTGTGTTATCTATGAATACTGTCCTTGGAGACTTGTTATGCGGCGGCAAGTAATGATTTCATTGTAGCGGTTTTTTTTTGGTGCATATACAATTAAACACCCTGCTTGCCTCTCGCAACCAGTTACAGAAAGTCTAAACCCAAGGCGTGGGCCCGCGGCAGGGGGCAGGAGGGGAGAGGTGCAACGAGGGCCCGCGGCGGGGGGGGGGGGGGGGGAGAAAGGGCGAGGGCCCGCGGCGGGGGGAGGGGCGTGGGCCTGGCAGGATGTGGGGGGGTTGCGTGGGCTCGGCTGGGGTGGAAGGTGGCGTGGGCCCGGCGGGTGAAGGTGGCGTGAACCTAGCGGGTGGGGGGGGGGGGGTGGTGTGGGCAGAAGGTGCCAGGACTACGCTCAGATTAAGTCATTCCCGCTCCTGCCTGGCAACGGGGGAACGGTCTCCTGGCTGACCAGTGGCAAGGCTCCGACGCCGTGGATAGAGGCGATGGACTGGATGGGCAGACACCGCAGCCCCCCCCCCCCCCCCTCCTGGACCCCTCGCAGGTAGTTTGGCACCCAGCATAAAAAACATAATACCCCTCCCGCAACGCAATATTCCATTACTTACCCAGAGTAGACACGAGGCGTCGAGGTGATCTCTGATTGTGGGGAATGCAAATGGTGATGTGATCCCGCCCGGGCCCACTGCGCACGCGCAAAGTGAAAAGCGTCACCGGCTTCCCCCAGCTGCGCAGGTGGATGGTCGCAATTGTTTTTCCCCCAAATCATCCAGTGGGCCGAAACCAGAATTTCGGGTAATTTCCGTCAAAGTGGAAACGCTGATTGCGCTCCAAGTTTTTTTTTTTTTTGTAGGTTTGTAGCCACTTAACCTACAAACCTACATGTCTTTAGAATGTGGGATGAAACTGGAGCACCCGATCAAAGGGAGAACCCAGAGTTACAGGAAGAATGTACACAGCACCTGTAGTCATGATCGAATTTTAGCACTGTAAAGGTTGCAATTCAACCGTTGTGCCACTGTGTCGCCCTCTTACATCACCATCATGTTTTCTCCTATCAGTGTAGAAAACATAGTTGTTCCAAGTTGTCTAAGTATATGTCTTCTCTAATACTCATCTTGTAATGTCAACATATTTTCTTCTGTAGATCAGGTGGCTTTTCTGCAAAATTGCAGGAATTAGATTAATTTTCTCATCATTTATACATCATTAATGAGTTGACCCACTCTGACCATTGGGCAGATCTTAACATGGGCAGCTAAAGCTTCTACCAGGAGTTATAAATAAATATACATTATAGTTAGATAATGTAATCACAACCCCTGATGTTTATTTTGTCCAGGCTTCCTAAAGTGTCCCAACTTCTGCTGCCACCCACCATACATACATTGTAGAATTGGAGCAGTGTCAATTTCAGTATTCAATCCAATCAGGAAATACTGAGGTTTGAGGGCATATCTCATGAGCAGTTTTGGGGATTTAAGGCTTCTTAATTTACTTTTCTTGCTGCAGGTGCCATAACAATTTTAGATGCTGCTATAAATTAGTTCCCCTTTTCACTCTTTATACCTTTGCCTTTTAAAATTCTACTTTAGCATAGCAGTAACAATAGCTGCTCAGTCAGATTTACTGCAGTCTCGATTTGCCCCTTGAAATCTGTCCCATTTAAAACTATGAAATAAATCTGGTTCATTAATAAATCAAGCAAGACCAACTATTAGTTTCAAGGGATATGGTTTATCCAACAATCCAGAACTCAATCCCAAAATTTGCCTTCTTTTAGACAAGAACACACTGCTTATTTCAATTTATATGAAAAGCGGCGACTCCGAGAACAAGCGTTTAGCAGATTTATTGAATAAAATAACTGAGAAATGTATTGACTTGGAGGGAAGGCAAAGGCGCCAGAACTTGCGTATTGTGGGAGTGCGTGAAGGCAATGAGGGAGTACAAGACACCAGAGAATTTGCTGCAAATCTTCTGAAAAATGTCTTGAATCTGGAGCAAGCATCCCTGCTTGGCCGAGCGCACAGGGCACTGAGACGACGCTCAAAGACGGGCTCACCACCAAGACAACTGATTGTGAAGGTGGTTTATGATCATGTTTTGGGAGATATGATGAAGATAATAATTCGTAAGAAGAATCTGTTTTATGATGGCGACAAGATCAGCATATTCAGAGATTATCCTGTGGAAGTGGCCAAGAGAAGAGCCTTATTTACTGAAACAGGAAACATCCTCAAGAATATAAAGGGCCTGAAATATGGCCTGATGTACCCTGCCACACTACGAGTAAGCTATGATAATAAAGAGCACCACTTCATCAAGCATACTGAACCTCTTGAGTTCGCTCGTAATATCGAGAAGGAGCTGGAAGAGGAAGAAGAAGAAGTAGTGGGAACACAGAGAGAAGAAGAAGATGAGGATGAAGAATAACAAACTTGAATTATATTCAACACTTACCTGATGTTGCTGTTTACCCAGCGAGAAGGAGGAAGAATGATGAACTTTTAAAATCATTGGACATGGAGAGTTTAATGATTATTAATAATAAACTAATATACAATAGAAATAGCTTAGTATGAATCATTACTTACAAATGTATGTTATTTCTCCTTAAACAGTTTAAATCGATAGTAGTAGTTAAAATAATAAAGCATTAATAAACACAGAAATTTAACGCCCCGCCCTTAAATATATTGCCCTTAAGGCATTTACGGAGCTGGAATTATATACATCTTTTTTTTTCTAACAGAAGTCCGTAGATTAATAGCCACGCTAGTGTGGCTTACACTAACCACACTTAACGTAGTAATAGTCACTTTTTTTTCCTGCACTTTTCTATTAATATTATTAACTTTTTTTATTTTTATTTTTATATTGTTTTTTATATGTTATGCACTGAATTATATTATTTTACTTATGAATGGTATTATACAGTAGACTCGAGGAGATACGTATGTCAGATAAAGTTATTAGTATTAGCATTTGTTGATCACAAACTAGGGTATGAAATTGGGATGAATATGCTGAGGCATCTACCTCATTATAATCCACCTTAATATTAAAATGCAAGACACTAACAGGAAAAATGGGGGTGATGGAATCACCTTCTGTAGTTGGAATGTAAAAGGTATTAACAAACCAATTAAAAGAGGTAAGGTTTTGGCTCAGTTAAATAGAATGAAATCAGACATAATTTATCTTCAAGAGACCCACCTAAAAAAGGATGCACAATATAGGTTAACGGCAAATTGGATTTCTAGAGTGTACCATTCTTCATTTACTCATAAATCTAGAGGAATTGCTATACTTATTCGTAAGGGTATCCAATTTAAACATAGTTTAATAATAGAAGATCCTGAAGGTAGATACATAATAGTTACCGGTGAATTATACTCGAAGAAGGTTGTACTTATGAATATATATGGACCTAATTTTGATAATCCATTGTTTTTTAAGAAAATATTCAACACTATTCCTATAGTTACACAACATAATTTAATAATCGGGGGTGACTTAAATTGCACTTTGGATAATTATTTAGATAGATCATCAACTAAAAGGAAGGCTATATCTAAATCAAGTGAATTCATAAATTTGTTTATTAGTTCAGCTGATGTCAAGGATATTTGGAGAAATGATAACCCCACTGGTCGAGAATACTCATTCTACTCTCCGGTATTCGGAACTTATTCTAGGATAGATTATTTTCTAATAGATTCAAAGCTTATTCCATTCACGTATGACTCAAAATATCATAATATTATTATTTCATATCATGCTCCATTAACATTCAAGATTAATTTAAAGGGTATAACTAATAGATATTCGCAATGGAGACTCAATCTCCATTAAATGATAAGGCTTGTTATGATTATCTGGTTAAACAGATTGAACTATTCTTTGAGACTAATGATAAACCTGGAATTTCATCGTCTCTTCTATGGGACACATTTAAAGCTTTTATACGTGGTGCTATAATATCTGCGCAGGCACATCTTAATAAGGAAAATCGAAAGATTCAACAGAAGTTGGAAAATGAAATAAAGCAATTAGACATGGAAAATGCTATATCACCATCTAGGGTGATACATAACAAAATTGCAACATTTAAATACAAGTTAAATGAGATAAAATCAAAGTATGTTATTAAACTTTTTCAACAGACTAAACAAGTACATTTTGAATTTGGGGATAAACCACATAAATTGTTAGCTCTTCAACTTAGAAAATCAGATGAAGAAAAAATGATATATAAAGTTAGATCTGAACAAGGGGAAATACTAATTTTACCAAAAGACATTAATGATAGATTCCAGCAATACTATCAAAAACTTTACACATCCAAATTGACGGGTCAATCTGATGGAATGGAGGCATTCCTACATGAATGTCATATTAATGGATTAGATCAGGAAGGTAGAGATTTATTAGACGCTGAAATCTCAGCAAAAGATATTGAAGAATCAATTAGATCATTGAAGAACGGTAAAGTTGCTGGCCCCGATGGTTTAGGTGTTGAATTTTATAAGAAGTTTCAAGATTTGATTGCCCCACGACTACAAACTATATATAAAGATGCCAATGAGCAAGAACAGCTTCCAGAAACCCTGAAAGAATCTACAATTCCACTTATTCCTAAAGATCTAGATCCAGGATCATATAGAGCAATTGCTCTTCTAAATACGGATCAAAAAATATTAACTAAAATTTTATCTCAAAGGTTAAGTTTAGTGATCAATAAATTAATACATCATGATCAAACAGGCTTAAACGATATCCCTAAATGATATTCCACTTATAATTTGAGATGCCTATTCAATATCATATATTCAAAAAGAATGAATGATATTGAATTAGCGGTTATATCCCTGGATGCAGAAAAAGCATTTGACCAGGTCGAATGGCCTTACCTATTTAGGATAATGCAGAAATTTCAACTGGGGGAAGGATTTTGCAAATGGGTTAGAATTTTATACTCTGGCCCAACAGCAAGAATCCTAACAAATCAAATGTTATCAGCAAAATTTAATCTTTCTAGGGGTTGTAGACAAGGTTGTCCGTTATCACCTTTATTATTTGCACTTGCTATAGAATTAGTAGCTGAAAGGATTAGATCGGAACCAGAAATTTATGGATATAATACCAATATCACAATTAATAAAATATCTTTATATGCAGATGATGTCTTAATATACATAACAAAACCGGAGATTAGTATCCCTAAATTACTTAATGTTATAACTGAATTTAGTATGTTCTCGGGATATAGAATTAATTGGAATAAAAGTGAAATTATGCCTATATCAGGAATAAAATTGAATAAATTACAAAAATTTCCATTTAAAATAGTTAATGATCAAATTAAATATCTTGGAATTAATGTACCAAAATCTTATAATTCTCTATTTAAATCAAATTTCCCCCAATTACTAAATAAACAAAAAAATAATATCTTATATTGGAAAACATTACCAATATCAATGATTTGAATATGAATTTTTGGTTGGTATATATGGAACAGGACCCAGTTTGGTTAAGAATAGAAAAGGAAGATTGTTTACCCTTTTGATATAAGTACAATACTCCTTGCTCCAAGGGTCGTACAAAAAAAAATTAATAAGGAAAATCCTGTAATTTTAAGCAATATACGTATTTGGAAACAAATAGTTAAGACTTTACATTTAGAAACTATGCCGCTTTGTTTACCAAGTATGAATAATCCTCTGTTTAAGCCCTTGTCATTGGATGTGGGGTTTAGACATTGGAAAAAATTAGGAATTATAAGGATAGAACATCTTTACAGGAATAGGAAATTTCTCTCATTTCAGGAGTTGAAAGAGATTTATGGATTGCATGCAAATAACTTACTTAGATATTTACAAATCAGAGATTATGTCAAATCAAATACGCAAGATTATAGAAATAGAGAACCAGGTTTAATGGATGATGTGCTTAATAAGCATCCAAACACAGAGAAATTAATAGCATATATATAACATCCTTTTGGACAGAGAAATACCAACAACAGAATCATTTCGACAAATATGGGAAAATGAAACTGGTTTACCGATATTAAAAGATTTTTGGGAAGAAAGCTTACAACGTATACATCGTTGTTCGTTAAATGCCAGACATACTTTGATACAATTCAAAGTAATACATAGATTACATTACTCAAAACAGAAATTAAATAGAATTTTTCCTAATATATCACCATTGTGTGATAAATGTCAACACATAGAAGCTGATTTAACTCATAGTTTTGTAATATGTACAAAACTTAATAGTTATTGGACGGAGATCTTTAAAATTATTTCTATAATTCTTAAGATTACATTAAATCCTGACCCAAAGCTAATAATATTTGGTGTTTTAGATTCAAATCAAACATTAACAGCAAATCAAAGAAATTTTCTTGATTATTGTTTAATGATTGGAAAAAAAATTAATATTAAAATTTTGGAAGGGACCATTATCCCCTCCAATCAAAATGTGGACAGTGGAAATGTTGGAGACGCTGCAATTGGAGAGAATTAGGTTTACGCTAATGGATAAACACGAACTTTTTGAACAAATATGGTCTCCATTCACTGATTATATGAAGGGGTAGCTGGACTCAGCATTGAAACTCAACAAGTACCCGGTGGTAAGATCAAATGAAAAGGTTTAATCTGAGATTTATATACTTGTCTCTATATATGTATTATAAGAAATTGTTCCATTCATTGTTAAGATGTATACTGTTTTTCTATCTTTAAGTATAATAATTGTTTACTAGTAATATGGATTTTTTAATTTTGTTTGTTTTTGGTTTTTTTTCCTCTCTCTTTTCTCACATATAATCAAAATTATAATCACACTTTTTAAATTAAACATCTGTTCTTTCTTTGCTCTTTTTTTTCCTCTTCACTATTAAAAAAATTGAGGCTTATATATATTGCTTTGTAATACTCAGATAATTTTGGAAATATGTAATATGCATATCTGAAAAAATTATTATATTATTTGTAATACGTATGGCCTCTAATAAAAAATATATACAAAAAAAAAGAAAGTTGAAAGTGCACTATTAGTTACTTTTATATTTATGCATTTTGTCACTCCCAGGGGACATTCATATTCAAATTAAATTCAAATGAACTTTATTTTTCCGTTAGGAGCTTTGGTTTCTGCAGCCATACAACAAAAAGAGACAATTGTGGGCGATGGCACGACTCGCGGCGTTGCAAGGCCCTGCACCGGGTCTTCATGTTGGAGCCCCCGGCGGGCGATGGCAAGTCCCATGGCCGTTAAGTCCACAAGGGGCGATGTCAGGCCCCGCCCTGGGTCGCCTTCAGCCCAGCAACTCGGGCGAGAGAAGCTGCCACCACGCAAGTTCCGAAAAGCGGTCTCCCACCAGGGACCCACGAGCTCCCGAAGTCACCGTCCACCGGCCCACAGCCCCGAAGTCCAGTCACAGCTGCGCGCCACCACAGCTCTCCACGCTCTGAGGTCGGCCAGCCCCACGGCGGTAAGTCCACAGGCTCCGCGACCAGGTTGTTCCAGCTGGAGGCCGCTCTACGGTGCATTGTCACTCCAGTGTGTATCATCCTGAGAGTCAGGGAGCTCTCGAGCGCTTTCACCAGACTTTGAAATCTATGTTGAGGATTTACTGCCTGGAGTTTGAAAAAGACTGGGATGAGGGTGTTCATCTAGTTATGTTTGCGGTGCGTGAGGTCGTGCAGGAGTCTTTAGGGTTCAGTCCTGCTGACCTGGTGTTCGCGCATACTGTTCGTGGTCCATTGAGGGTCCTGAAGGAGAAATGGTTGCAGGAGAATTCAAAACGTAGTATTTTAGACGACGTCTGTACTTTTAGGTCAGATGAAGGGCTGGTTCGACAGGAAGGCTTCAAGTAGGAATTTTTCTCCAGGTGACAAGGTCCTGGTGTTGTTGCCTATTCCTGGTTCCAGTCTGCAGGCTCGGTATAGTGGTCCCTATCAGGTGTTTAAGAAGGTTGGTGCAATGGATTAAATTATTGGTATCCCTGATCGGAGGCGTAAGACTCAGCTCTGTCATGTCAACATGCTGAAGCAGTACCATAAGCAGGAGCATGTACGGGTTGATGGGGAGGAGCTGTGTCCTTTGGTTTTGTCTAGGCCAGTTTTGGCTGTAGCAATGCTGCCCCCTGACACGGGTGGTGATGTGGGTGAGGCACGGTTGTTTGTGGCAGTGACGCAGGGAAAGCTGTGCAACTCTGAAGCTTTGGAGTCGCTTCCCTTGCAGTTGTCTCATTTGTCTGAAAGTCAGTGGGATGATATGCTTGCTTTGGTGGGGTCAAATGGGTCACTGTTCTCGGATGTGCCTTCTCAGACGTCTGTGCTGCAGCATGACATTGACGTGGCCGGTGCTGCACCAATTAAACAGCATCCGTATCGGGTCAATCCTGACAAGCTTCATTGCCTAAGAGGTCTGCAGTCCGACGGCCCATTGCGAGGCTGACTGGAGCACTGTTATATTTATTTGTTAGCCGATTCTGGTCCCTGACCGTGTTGTTTAAATCAGGTTTGGATTTTGTCTTAGTTTAACAAAATTAAAGACTTTTTTTTCTTCAACTTGACCCTGATTTTTGATTTGCAATTGCTGAACCTAGTTGTAGTCTGTGGAGTTCTCCGTGTCTACTGGCTACGAAGGCTAATGGGGAGGACAGGTTTTGCATGGATTTTCAGAAGGTGAATGCTGTAACTAAGCCGGATTGCTATCCTCTTCCACGGATGGAGGATTGCATGGATTATGTGGGAGGTGCATCTTTTGTGCCTAAATTGGACTTTCTAAAAGGGTATTGGCAAGTTCCTTTGTTACTGAATAGTTTCTTCCAAAGCTTATTCAGTTTCTTTGGGTGGGGGTGTTAGGTACTTCCCCTCCCCCCCGGTGAATGCTATGCACTTACCTTTCTGTTTCTCTGCAGGCCCCGTGGCTGGGAGACAGGAATCGAGGGGTTAAGAGCTTCGGTACCCGATTGGCCAGGCAACGTCAGGTGACCGGACTCATCGGTAGCTTAAAAGGCAGGGGCTCCCAGAATTCTCTCTCTTCGCAACTGATCCCCGAAGGAAGAGGCTGCCGGTCTGAGCTGCAGGAGTCTGGCCGCATGGCATAACACTTTGTATATTGTTGCCTATATTTGTAAATTAATGTTGTATTGGGATGGAAGGGATGACCTGAGGGTTTTCAGGTAATTTGTTGCAGGGTTAGGTCTATTTAGGCAGGATTAGAGTCTGCAGTCCGACGGCCCATTGCGAGGCTGACTGGAGCACTGTTATATTTATTTGTTAGCCGATTCTGGTCCCTGACCGTGTTGTTTAAATCAGGTTTGGATTTTGTCTTAGTTTAACAAAATTAAAGACTTTTTTTTCTTCAACTTGACCCTGATTTTTGATTTGTTACACGACTCTGAGGAACCTGCCTTCAGGAGTCGTAACAATAGAAACATAGAAAATAGATGCAGGAGTAGGCCATTTGGCCCTTCGAGCCTGCACTGCCATTCAATATAATCATGGCTGATCATCCAACTCAGTATCCTGTACCTGCCTTCTCTCCATACCCCCTGATGCCTTTAGCCACAAAGGCCACATCTAACTCCCTCTTAAATATAGCCAATTAACTGCCCTCAACTACCTTCTGTGGCAGATAATTCCAGAGACTCATCACTCTCTGTATGAAAAATGTTTTCCTCATCTCAATCTTAAAGGAATTCCCCTTTATCCTTAGACTGTGACCCCTTGTTCAGGACCTCCCCAACATCGGGAACAATCTTCCTGCATCTAGCCTATCCAACCTCTTAAGAATTTTGTAAGTGTCTATAAGATCCCCCTCAGTCTTCTAAATTCTAGCAAGTACAAGCCAAGTCTATCCAATCTTTCCTCATATGAAAGTCCTGACATCCCAGGAATCAGTCTGGTGAACCTTCTCTGCACCCACTCTATGGCTAGAATGTATTTTCTCAGATTTGGAGACCAAAACTGTACGCAATACTCCAGGTGTGGTCTCACCAAAACCCTGTACAACTGCAGTAGAACCTCCCTGCTGCTATACTCAAATCCTTTCGCTATGAATGCTAACATACCATTTGCTTTCTTCACTGCCTGCTGCACCTGCATGCCTAGTTTCAATGATTGGTGTACCATGACACCCAGGTCTCATTGCATCTCCCCTTTTCCTAATTTGCCACCATTAAGATAATAGTCTACCCTCCTGTTTTTGCCACCAAAGTGGATAACCTCACATTTATCCACATTATACTGCATCTGCCATGCATTTGCCCATTCACCCAGCCTATCCAAGTCACCTTGCAGCCTCCTACCATCCTCCTCACACCTAACACTACCCCCCAGCTTTGTGTCATCCGCACACTTGGGAGATGTTGCATTCAATTCCCTCGTCCAAATCATTAATATATATTGTAAATAGCTGGGGACCCAGCATTGAACCTTGCGGTACCCCACTAGTCACTGCCTGCCATTCTGAAAAGGACCCGTTTCCTCCTACCCTTTGCTTCCTGTCTGCCAGCCAGTTCTCTATCCACATCAATACTGAACCCCCAATACCGTGTGCTTTAAGTTTGTATACTAATCTCTTATGTGGGACCTTGTCGAAAGCCTTCTAGATAATGTCACATCCAACAATGTGACTCCTCCACATTCCTCTCTGTGATGGAAGGTGAAAAAAAGTTAAATCTCCGTCTTTCTTCATTCTCCCATGGTCAGTGGCCTTGAGGCTTCCGTTGACGGGACGATCTTGACTCACATGGCCAGCAGCGTTTTGTCCCTCTGCGTTCAGGGCGATCAACCTGCTGCATCGGGGGGGGGGGGGGGGGGGGGGGGGGGGGCATCCCCTCCCCCACATAATCCAAGCAGAGAATATTAACACAAACTTTTAAAACACACAAAAAATAACAAAAAGATGAAAAGACACACAGACTCTTGGCGAGGCTGCCATTGTGCAGCGCCCCCTGGTGGTAATGGGTGCCCAAAAGCCATAAAGACATGTTCAACTGCAGCAGGTTTTCCTTAAACTTGTACTCTTAACTGCAAAGAAGTTCCAAAGTAATGTTTTGCCTTTCTAATTGATTTTTGTACCTGTATGCAAACTTTGTTTCATGAATCAACACACACCAATATTCCACTTACTGCTCCTCCCCCATCAGAAGGAAACTGCTAAATATACAAAAAACATTTTGTATTTTCCTATTATGCAAATTATATTCTATTTAACAAAATAAAAAAATGTTATTCGATGGTCTCCACAAGAATAAACATGTGTAATCACTAGTATCAGACTTGGTGATGATGCCCTCATTAACTATTTGGTCCACTAATAATGCATAAAGGCAGACACATGAATGATTGTCAACTGTAAAAAAATGTGGAGATCCAAATTTGCTCATGGAACTTGACTGGCAGGCAAAACTTAAATAACAGGATCAAAGAAAATTGTTGGAGGGTAAGAAAGAAAACCAATTATTGGCATTGTGTTCATTGTAATATACTCACTCAGTTATTGCCACTACAGCAGAAAGTTTGACCAATTGACTTTTTTTTTGTATTTTGTATTGTTAGGGGTATGTTTTTGTTTTATTTTTAGTTGTGTATATGTGGGGGATGGTGGAAACTTTTTAAATCTCTTCCTTGAACGGGGACGTGACCTTTTCCTTGTCATGTCCCCATTTCGCTGGGGCCTAACATCGTGGAGCTGGCGGCCTTCAACTGGAATCGATCTGATGGCTCTGGTCGCAGAGCCTGTGGACTTACCATCACGGAGCTGGCTGACTTTGGAGGCTGTGGTGGCGCTGTGGCTGGGACCAGACTTCGGAGGCTTCGGCCGCAGGCCCTGTGGACGTTAACATCGGAAGCTCGCAGGTCCCTGGTAGGAGACCAATTTTCGGGAGCTGCCGCAACGGCAACTTCACCCACCCCGAATCGCGGGGTTTGAATCGGCCAGTCGGAGGGCTTTTCATCGCCCGCCGCGCCTGAATGGGCCGCGGGACTTACCATTGCCCACCGGGAGCTTTAACATCAAAAGCCTCGATCACCTCGACGCAGCAGTTTGACTGCCTGACCGCGGGAGAACAGGGAAGAGATAAGACTTTTGCCTTCCATCACAGTGAGGATATTCACTGTGATGGATGTTTGTGTGAAACTGTGTTAATTGTGTGTTTAGGAGAAGGAGGAACCTAACCATTGCGATTTTCTGTGATGCAAAGCAGTGTCATCTCAGCATGCATCAAGCCAAATTGTTAATTTAGTTACTTTTTTTTAAAGTAAATTACGTGAGAGCAAATTGTAGTCAGATTTCTCAGTAATGGTTTGCAAATTCTCCAAGGGCAAATTTATGCTACCCAGAATGGCCATAACATAGTCGTCACCCATATTTTAATCCATGTAAAAATGAACAGGTTGGCAAGCAAAAAAGCAGAAGACATGGTCTCTAATGCTAATACTGTATAACTGCAACACTATCAAAAACACTTGAAGGCTGAAAATGTTTTAGCATCAAACACCACAGATCTGAATTAAGTTAATAGTGAACAAATCTATACAGGAAAATTACAAATCAAATTTTATTAGAGTTACTGTCATTAACAACTGTAAACAAATAATAATTTGCTTAAAGATAAATTGTAATTACATAAATTGGCTGAAAAGCAAAAAGATACCAATCATGTTTGTCTTCATGATATTACTCTGTTCCTATTTGTCTACTCTTTCCCTAACAGAAAACTTGTAATTTTCCATGACATATGTTCATTCATTATAATATGAACTCAAAGCTTAACACCCTTGGACATTTTAAACAGGAAATTCTTTACTCAATATTACAAATTGAGTAATATTTTGCTGACAAGTAATCTATGCAACCAATGTGGCAGTCATTGTGAGATCTAATTTTTCAAATGCCTTTTCATCAAAAGGATATTGGTCTTCATTGCAGTAAGCAAATATTAAAACTTCTCAATTAATTAAGATTAGTAACATATTTATTTGATAACATCATTGAGCTTGCGTGACCTATACCACTCTGGTTAATTACACGCCTAGAATATTAATACACCAAAATCTTGCTGAGCAAACAGACTGACAAATAGATTAATAATTTAATGTAGCGGATCATGAAAATGTATCAATTAACAAGAACAATTAACAAGTACAAAGTTTTACAAGAAGATAATGTGACAAAAAAAGGAGAATGACGTACAGTTAGCCAGAGATGTAAAACAACATACAATAGGAGGTTCTATAGATATTTAAAAAGTATTAACAAAGCAAGTTCTGAACTTTTAGAAATCAAGTATGTGGAAATTATAATAGAAAATAGGGAGACAGTACATGAACTGGTATCATACACTAGTCTTCACTGTACATGATAGAGTATAGAAGAGAGATCGAGCGACTGTCCATATGGTGCCAGCACAGTAACCTGGCCATCAACACCAGCAAAACCAAGGAACTGATTGTGGACTTTGGAAGGAGTAGGATGGGGACCCACAGTCCTGTTTATATCAATGGGTCGATGGTTGAAAGGATCCAGAGCTTCAAATTCCTGGTAGTGCACATCTCTGAAGATCTTTCCTGGTCTGTTAGGCGCCTTCCCCCCCCCCCCCGGTGAATGCTATGTACTTACCTTTTCTGTTTCTCTCCTGAGTGCAGGCCCTGTGGCTGGGAGTCAGGAATCAAGGGGTTAAGAGCTCCTGTACCCGATTGGCCAAGCTGTGTCAGGTGACAGGTGACTCATTGGAAGCTTAAATACCAGGAGTTCCCAGAATTCTCTCTCTTCTTCATCGACCCTGACTAGCAAACAGGCTGCTGGTGTGAGCTGCAGGAGGCCTGGCCACATGGCATAGCACTTCGTGTATTGTTTCCTATATTTATAATTTAATGTTGTATTGGGACGGATGAGGGCTGACCTGAGGGTTTTCGTGTATTTTGTTTCAAGGTTATCTCCATTTAGGCAGGTTAGAGACTCTGGTTCGACAGTCCATTGCGATGCTGGCTGGAGCACTGTTATATTTATTTGTTAGCCAATTCTTGATCCTGACTGTGTTGTTTAAATCAGGTTCGGGTTTTTGTCTTCTTTTAACTAAATTAAAGACTATTTTCTTAAACTTGAACCTGGTTTTTGATTATGTTACGCAGCTCCGAGGTACCTGCCTTCAGGAGTCGTAACATGGTCCGAGAGCACTAATGCAATTATCAAGACTGCCCAGTCCATCATCGGCTCTGACCTCCCTTCCATCGAGGGGATCTATCGCAGTCGCTGCCAAAAAAAGGCTGACAGCATCATCAAGGACCCATACCATCCTGGCCACACACTCATCTCCCTTCTACCTTCAGGCAGAAGGTACAGGAGCCTGAGGACTGCAACAACCAGGTTCAGGAATAGCTACTTCCCCACAGCCATCAGGCTATTAAACTTGCTTCGGACAAAACTCTGAACATTAATACCCCTTTATCTGTTATTTGCACTTTATCAATTTATTTATTCATGTGTGTATTTACGTATATTATGATATGTGGACACACTGATCTGTTTGTAGTCAATGCCTACTATGTTCTGTTGTGCTGAAGCAAAGAAAGAATTTAATTGTCCTGTCAGGGACATATGACAAACTCTTTTGACTTGACTTTGACTAGAAGTAATATCCAAGAAACAGCTGTAAAATAGTAAGATTAAACGAGAACTTACCAGTTCGAAGGTTGATCTTTATTTTATGAGGAGTTGCGATGAGGGATTTCGTGAAGACCCCGCCAACACGCATGCGCGGCATCCTTCAAAGCAGCGGTGTGGAATCACAGACTCGACGAAAAGTAAGGATATTAAGATTAAACTGCGAACTAGCCAGCTGAACATAATGATCGAGGGTTGGGAGCGGAGGGCACGAAATCCCTCATCGCAACTCCTCATAAAATAAAGATCAACCTTCGAACTGGTAAGTTCTCGTTTAATCTTACTATTTTACTTCGGAGTCACGTGAGTGACTTCGTGAAGACTTCAAAGCTCTGTGATTACACGCCCTGGACAACGCCCATGCTACCGCACTGCCGCAATCCTGATGGAGGAAGTTTGTTAAAGCAATCCAGACTGGACAATCTGAAAATAATTAACATTTATTAAACACAAATCATAAACAAAACCCCCTGACTGGGGACAAATGATATTAGGGAGCAGCCCTGAGTACTGCATCCGCATATGTTGCAGGTCCGGCCAATGGCTTATGGTAGAACCGTTGAAAGGTTGACTCACTGGCCCATCCTGCCGTAGCGAGGACGTGATCCATGGGCACCTCCATGGCCCTCGCTGTTGATGTGGATGCAGCCCTGGTGGAATGAGATTTAAACAAGTTAGTGTCAATACCCGCTGCATCCAACACTTCCCTGAGCCACCTGGAGATCGTCTGCACTGTCACCCGGCGATGTGGTTTTTTGTGGCTGATAAGCAGTCCTTGTTCCGAATTCCTGATCGACCGGGTCAACTCAATGTAGCAACGGAGGTGGGCGACTGTGCAGAGTGTGGCATCAGAGGGGTACGCCTGGAATTCCAACTGTAGCCCCAAAGATCCGGGTCGATGCTGCTTCAGCAGTTCTGCAACGTAAAACGTTATTTTCCCAGGGGTAGAGAGCATATTGTCAATGCGCAACTTTTGAAGCACCTGTACCCGCTGAGCAGACGTGAGCGCCATCAACATGACCACCTTCAGGGTGAGCCGGTGAAGAGGTTACCCCGCCATGGGGGACCATGATCTTAACAGGGACAGGACCACTCCTGCATCCCAGACAACATTATATCTGGGCCGTGGAGGGTTTGTGTTAAATACACCCCTCATAAACTTCAACACCAGATTGTTGGTCCCCACTCCTACCGGAAGGTACGAGGACAGCGCACTCCTGGCGCTATTGATGGTACTATAGCTGAGCCCTTCATCATAGTGGAGGCCCGCCAGGAATTCCAGGACGTCAGGTATTGTGGCAGAATCATAGACAACACTCTTCCTTAAACAGAACAGTTCCCATTTCCTGATCTGGGTCAGGTACTGCCGCCTTGTAGATGCTCTGCACGATGCAGCAATTAAATCCATGGCCCTCGGTGAGATCCCCGTGTTCAGCAAAGGCCTTTTCAGAACCTGCAGACCAACAGGTTTAAATAGGCGTGGCACGGATGCGGCTCGCCAGTGACGGGATTAGTAACCAATTGTGGGTTGTTCCCAATTCGCACCCACGGGTGCTTCAGCATCTGGGAGACCACCGGGTACCATGGTTGTGTCGGCCAGTCGGGTATTACCAGAATGCCTGATGCAGAGTCTAATTTAATCTTCTGTAATACCCGGCTGATGAGGCAGAATGGGGGAAATGCGTAGCAATACCATTTCCCCCAGTGGAGCGAAAAAGCATCCAAAGCCACTGCCCCAGGATCTGGTTTCCACGATACATATGTTGGTATCTGATGGTTCAGTCTAGACGCAAATAGGTCAATATCTGGCATCCTGAATTTTGTCACAATTTCAGCAAACACAAGGGGATTCAGCATCCACTCAATGTTATCATTAAAAACTCGTGACCTGGTGTCCGCCACCGTATTGAGTATCCCCGGAAGGTACGTTGCTGATATCCAAATACCCCTTTTGATGCACCAGAGCCAAATTGTATTTGCCAAATCATTACAAGATACTGACCTGATACCACCCATATGATTTATATAGGCTACCACCGTGGTGTTATCGATTTGAAGGCGGACATGTGCATGACGCAAATTACTGCAATATGCCCGCAGTCCATGAAAGACCCCCAGCATTTCCAAATAATTAATGCCTTGCACTTGGAGAAGCGTGAACTCATGAGCGTCCCATCTGCCACCACAGCTGGTTACAGTGTCAGTTGCCCCCCAGCCTTGTGCACTCGCATCAGTTTGCAACAGAACCGTGGAATTCGGGAGAATGATGGGTTTGGAACTTACTCCAATATTATGAACCCACCATTCCAGCTCAGTTTGCTCCCCTATGCCTAAGCGCATAGGTCTGTCAAAATGTCCGGTATTCAATTTTAACGCCAGAATTTTACTTTTTTGTAAGTTTTGGTAATGCAACGGACCATAATTTACGGCCGGGAACGTGGCAACCAGCTTGCCAATTACCTTAGCAACCTGCCGAATGGTTGGCCTGTTGTTGTCAAGTAAACTGATGCATGCTTGTTGAACGTCCACCACTTTGTCAACTGGGACGGTGATTTTCATCTGGTTAGTGTCTATAGTGAACCCCAAATAGTCCATGACCTGCGAAGGGTTGAACTTGGATTTGTCTGGATGGATTACAAACCCCATTCTTTGAAACAAAGATATAGCAGCCGAGACTGCCAACTGGGCGTGCTCTAGGGTTTTCCCTGCTATGAAAATGTCATCTAAATATGCCATTATAATATGGTTTTGTTTCCTGAGATGTGCCAATAAAGGTTTGACAATTTTAGTAAATAGTCTCGGCGCTGTTGTAATCCCATTAGGCAAAGCCATATATTGCCATAATTGACCTTCCCAGACAAATTTCAAGAACCTTCGATGTTGTTTAGCAATAGGGACTGTATAGTACGCATCCTTCAGGTCAATGCAAGCCATAAAGTACCCATGACTAACCAACTGTTTGGCCGTCTCAAACGTCTCCATCTTAAAATGGGTATATTGTACGAAAGCATTCAACTGGGTTAAGTCGATGATAATCCGACAGCCTCCATCCTTCTTGACCCTAGTAAAGATGTTGGAAACAAACTCCAATGGCTCGTGCGTCGTTTTTTGTATCACCCCTTTCTTTTCTAATCGTAGTATTTCAACATGAGCCCGCTCCTTCTCTGACTGAGAGAGTGCAAATCTGCGACTAGGCTCATGTTGCGAAGGGGGATCTCTGCCATTAATAAACTCTATCTCATAACCCTGAATGCTTTGTAAAATAAAAGGATCCGTAGTTAGGGTATCCCAAGCAGACCGGAAACCCCGAAGCCGTCCCCCCACCGGTGAGGTTACTAATGCTACGTTGTGGACGGAACCAAGCCCCCTTACCTCCAAGGTTAGCGCCGGGGTCTGGACTGTGGTGTCTTTGCTCCCCGTGTGGCGCGGCCCTGTTGCCGCATCTTCCAAGCTGGCTTGGGCTGGCCTTGGAATAAAAAAGGCCTCTGCTGTTGGGCCCCCGCCGAGGAATATGTTTGTGAATATGTTCTGGGGCCTTGGTCCACCGATGTGTGGGGCCTGAACGAGGAACGTGGCTGCTGCCTAGTGTAAACGGGAGTTTTGGATGAATAAGACTGTCTCATCATCCCCACAGTCTTGGCTTCCTCGTCCAGTTCCTTCACGCGTTTAGGCAGGTCTTCCCCAAACAGCTGCCTTGGTGGTGGTGGTGCGGTGGAGGTGCTGCATAATCCCGCAAATTTGGGATTCAAATTTGGCCGGATGCAGCTCTTCCTAAAACAGTTTATCTCAAACTGTGTGGTGCACAGAAGCGCTAGCGCATCCTGCTGCTCCTCGGACACATTCGTGGCATCCAGCGACCGAGCAAAAGCCGTGATACCTGCTGTCAGCAGCTTTAAGATTTTCTGGAGCTTGCCCTCCTTGACCCTTGTGTTGGCCGACATGTTCCCCCATATTGCTGCATTCACTTTCGGTACGTTGGGGGAGTTGCAGTTTGCTGGTGCCTTATACTTCCCCACTGTTTCCGAGAGTACGGTATCCTGGAGCTGGTGCGTAGTCAGGAAATCGATTGATGCCGCTATTTTGGGATGTAGTGGTCCTCCTGCCGCCGCAGGTGACCCAAATTTCGACACCGCCTCCAACAGTTCCTGTGGGTTCTGGACCTCTTCTCCCTCCTCAGGCTCACCCATACTTCCTTGCTGGCTCTCGAGCGACGGGGAGATGGAAGGTGGCAGCTGCATGTAGCTCCCAGACCTCTGGGATTCCCGTTCCTGACGCTCCAGGTCCCGTTGATAGAGCACCTCCACCATATGCTCCAACCGGCCGATACGACCGTCACCGCTGTACGCGGGCCACTGGTCGTCTTCCCCAGCCTCTCCAGAGGAACCGGGGCTTCCAGCAGTTGTCAACACCCCCACGGAATGTACTGCCGGGAAGTCGCCAGCTCCCACTCCAGCGGGGCTGTGCGACTCCCACACGGACACACCGCTGGTCCGCCGTCGTTTGGACAGCAGCGGCCCCTCTGTCTGATGGGAGGGAAGAGGGCTAGAGTCAGTACTTGCACCAGAAACTGGACTCTCTGATGTCCGTGCGGGCTTACCACCACAGCGTTCCACATATAAACGGGACTGTGGCGGCGCATGGTCTGCTCTACCCGCCTCAGCAGGGGCGCCGGACCGTACTTTGCTGCCACCGGCCCGCACTACGGCAGCCTGTTCTGGTGGTGTGCCGGTACATCCTGCCCCCACAGGGATCCTCGGCATGCCAGCATTGCCACTGGTCTGCTTCCTTGCAGGTTTCCCCAGTGGCTTGTCCCTGCCTGCCGTACCGACAAGGCTGGACTTTAGCGAGGCTTCCCCCCTGTTCTGCCCGCGAGGGACCTTTAAAGGGGGGGATGCACTCGCGGACACGCTTGCTTCAAGAGCCCCACGTGCCTTACCTCCAGCCCTGGTCTTGGGCACTGGAGTTCTGGAGTCAGGGTCTCCCAGCCCCTGCTCCTGCGCGGACACCCTCTTCTTTGCCAGAGGGGTTGTGCCGGGTCTGGTCAGCTGCTCAGAGCTCCCCGACTGCCGCGACTTCTTCCTCGGTGGTGTCTCAGCTGCTCCCGATGTAGCGGGCAGCTCCGAGGACTTTACTCGCTGAACGCGACTCCAACTCCTTCCTCCTTCCATGGCTCTGTAACACAACACAGACCACACAAAAACGACAAACCAGCTTAAGGTTAACTTACCTGCAGCTGCTTACCTTTTTGAAGGAGCCGGTTGAGGGAGCGCACTCCCCCCCCCAGCTGCCGTGAGCAAATGCGCGCGACGATATGCCGCGCATGCGTGTTGGCGGGGTCTTCACGAAGTCACTCACGTGACTCCGAAGTAAAATGAAAAACTCGAATGGAGAGAGGAACTGGCGGAAATCACCTGGGTGGCAATACTGAGCAAAGTGTCAGATGGATGAGTCCTCAGATCTTGATGGATTTCCACCTTAGGTCTTAAGAGACTAATGAGATAGCTTTAATTTTCTATAATTCCCTATGTATACAAAATGTTGGATTAGATTGAAGTTAGCAGATAGCTAACCTTAATTGAAGAAACCTTAACTGTCTAATTTAATAAGAGTATTCCTTTAAGATATGGGAGGAAGATCTGTTCTGGCATTATGGAAAATGTCTCAAGTATTCTTCACCTTTTTAGTATATTGGGAAACTAGGCAAAGAAAAAAAACACGTGGGAACAAGAAAACAATGGATGAGGAGAAACTAATGGAGGAACAGCATCTATGCCGATTGGTGTTTATGGGGTTAACACAGATCATAATACCCCTTTGTTGCAGTGTCTTGTGCTTCAAGAATCATGTCCCATTAAATGATATTCAAAAGATTATAAAGTACTGCCAGCACTGTGCATAAAATGTTACAAACCCTTTACCTATTGATTTTGCTTCCTGACACTTTATCGCAGCTTTTAATTCAGACCTACTGGAATAAACAGTGCTGCACATGTCCTCCTCTCATTATGAATGCACAACTTATGTAGAGCCCTACGCATGAACAAGTAGTTTGGTGATAGGCGGGATGGATTTAATTTGGTTTTGTTTAGAGAGAGATACAGCATGGAAACAGGCCCTTCGGCCCACCCAGTCCGCACTGACCAGCGATCCCCGCACATTAACACCATCCTACACACACTAGGGACAATTTACACTTATACCAAGCCAATTAACCTACAAACTTATATGCCTTTGGAGTATGGGGGGGGAAACTGAAAATCTGAGAAAACACACGCAGTCACAGGGAGAATGTTTTAACTTGGTACAGACAGCTCCTGTGGTCGGGGTCAAACCCGGGTCTCTGGCGCTGCAAAACAGTTACTCAACCGCTGCGTCACCGTGCCAGATTTGCCAGCTGTTCTGATTCTGACATCTTCTGATGCCTGGGATCTCTGTTCACAACTTCATTTTAAACTCACAAGCTGTACGAGCAACAAACAGTTTACTGGAACTGTACCCTGCCAAACCTGGGGGGAACCTGTCATGGTGACAAAATCATTTATCACGCATTATACTTTTGCTTTTTCTCCCACCCTTCTTATTATCATTCAACTGTGTTGCTGATGACGGTTGTGTTGCTAGTTTGAAAGCACCCGGTGAAAATCCACGTGGTCACGAGGAGAACACTCAAAGTCCATTCAGACAGCACTGGTAGTAAGTATAGAACCCTCGTCTGGGAGCTGTAAGGCAGCAACTCTACCACTGTGCCATCCAAATGCTGGACATTTTTCATTGATTATCTGAGGGTCTGGATTAAGTGTTCATGCATGCCCTTTACACAATGTCTTCAAGAGTGTATATCATAGAAAGTTGCCGCACGGAAGGAGGACTTTTGAATCACCATGCCAATGTTGGTAATTGTAATTAATTATTCATTTAAACCCACACCTCTTCTCTCTCCATTACCTCTTTCAAATATTTATTCTATTTCATTTCGGAGTCACGTGAGTGACTTCGTGAAGACCCCGCCAGCATTCATGCGCGACATATCGTCGCTCGCAGTTGCAGTCGACGGATGGAGGTGGAGCGCGTCTCACCACCAGCCCTTCATAAGAGCCACTCAGGTAGGTACAACTAACCTTGAGCTGGTTGATTTCTGTATTGAGAACTGTTTGTTTGCAGGAATTCATGGATAGAAGAATACAGGTCGCAGAACTTCTGAAAGAATTCAGCGACCACTTTTCCCGGAGCTGCATACTACAACGGCAACACCCGCTAGTCGGGCTGGGGGAAAGGTGCAAAAAATCGGGGAGCCCTACGACCACAGGATCTGACCCACCTACACAGCTGATTCCAGAGCAGCAAAGTGGGAGTATCGCGTCAGAGCAGGTCAGACAAAATCCGGACTCTTTATCACTATCTCTCCCTGTTAGGGAGAGCTTAGCAGACATGAGCAAACGCATTACCCGTTCCACAGCACGCTCTTTCTCCCCAGCCACTCAGGCCACTCGAGGACGAGTCAGGGGAAGAGCTGCACTTCAGTCGACCAGCCCTGATAGGGCCGACTTTTCACCAGTACAAATCGCAAGACCGCGGACAGGTGAACTACTGAGACCAGGGTCTACTGGCATATCAACTATGGCCGGTATTGACTCACCACCTAGCAAAGCCAGTAAAACTCGGGCAGGTGGAGTCTCATCCCGGTCACCGCACCCCCCCATTAGTGGCAGGACGTGACCATACGCCGCTTTTGTCCCTTAGGAGGACAGGCGGCAAGCCCGCGTGGATGTCGGGTCACCACGCTGCGGCGGCAGGTGCCGACTTTTCACCACACATATCCTTTGAGGCTAGCGGGCCATTCTCGTTTAAAAGACGGCGAACGAGCGGCAGGTCTGCGACTTCCTATTACGGCACCCGGATTCTTACCTCGACGAGGTACAGGCCAGTGATAGAAGCCTCAGGGGTTCTTTTGGACCCGAGGATTCTGACCTATCATCCGCATATGGTGGAGATGGTCGTATAGAACGAATGGAACACATTTGGAGCGTATTCTGTAACAAAATCTCCAGCAGCAGGACATGCCCTCCAGTTCCAGGAGATTCTCGATGGGAGGAAATACATCTCCATCATCGACGGGAAGTGCAAGGGAACAGCCAGGGGAAGAGGAAGAGATTCTTATACGTGAACCTATGGCACCTGAAATTGCTCAGGAAGAACTGTTGGATGTAATATCCAAGTTCGCGCAACCCAAGTCTTCGGGTCAACCTCTCAAATCCAAACTGGCTGCTAGTATTGATTTCCTTACCACCCATCAATTACAAGACCAGGTCCTTACTGAAGCCATGAATCGGTATAAGGCGCCAAACAACTGCAATTCACTTAATGTACCAACAGTGAATACACCCATATGGGGTAATATCAGCCCAGGAATCAGAGCACAAGAGATAAAATTGCAAAAGATCCTGAAGCTGCTTACATTGGGGATCACTGCGTTTTCAAGGTTGGTGGATGGCACGGATTTGAGTACTGAACAGGAAGATGCTCTTGCTGTACTGTGTAACACCCAGTATGAAATAAACGCATTCCGGAAAGCCACCATCAAACCGACCCTAAACCCGAAATTTGCAGGGTTATGCAGGATATCCCCAATACTACCACCAAGACAGTTGTTTGGAGAAGACCTACCGAAACAGGTCAAAGATTTAGATGACCAAGCAAAGACCGTGGGATTAATGAGGCCACACCCTTCGAACAGGCAGGTGTCTAGGAGATTACCATACTCCAGACCTCGGGGGCCACCCGAAAGATCAGTAAGGACCTACACCACGTTATCAGCAACATCAACAGCAGAAGCCTTTTTTAGGGCAAGGCCCGCAACGGCCAGCGTGCAAGATGCGGCAGCCGCAAAACCCAGCACCTCCACGACTCACCAAGAATGTCAGGGACCGCCGTTAACCATGGAGGTAAGGCGGTCTGGTTTTCATGCACAAGCTGCATGCATAACCTCACACATTGGTGGGAGATTACGTTTCTTTAAGGATGCATGGGATACTATCACTTCAGATGTGTTTATATTACAAAGTATTCAGGGGTATGAAATTGAGTTAATAAATGAACAACTTCCCCCATCTCAGCATGTGCCAGACCGCAAGTTTGCACTTTCCAATAAGGAAATAGCGGAAGGACATGCTGAAATTTTGAGACTACAAGACAAAGGGGTGATAGAAAGAACTATTCACGAACCAGTCGAGTTCGTATCCAACATCTTTACTAAAATTAAAAAAGATGGTGGATGTCGAGTCATCATTGACCTAACCAAGTTGAATACCTTTGTGAAATATACCCATTTTAAAATGGACACCTTTGAAACAGCCAAATCTTTGGTTTCTAGGGGCTGCTTCATGGCATGCATCGATTTAAAAGATGCATACTATTCAGTATCCATATGGAAACACCACAGGAAGTTCTTGAAGTTTGTTTGGATGGATCAACTTTGGCAATACAGAGCTTCGCCTAATGGGCTTACCACAGCCCCTAGATTGTTTACCAAATTATTGAAGCCAGTGTTAACAACACTGAGAAGACAAAACCATATAGTTATGGCATATTTGGATGATATCCTAATCTTAGGAGATACCCTGGAGTCAAAAAAATTGGCAGTCTCAGTCACTGCTTCATTATTCCAATAAATGGGGTTTATAATCCATCCAGACAAGTCAAAGTTCTACCCATCACAGATTATGAACTATATGGGATTCACAATTAATACCAATTAAATGATTACTTCCATACCGATTAACAAAGCTATGGACATCATCGAGGCATGTAATAAACTGGTCTGCGCCAGTACAGCAACAATTAGACACGCTGCTAAGGTAATTGGGAAATTGCTAGCCACATTTAAAATAAAAAAGATAGGCATAGCTGGGGTATGTGCAAGTGCCCATGGCTACACTTTAAACTTGAAAGTGGGAAGAGTCATAAGAGAAGTTGTTGAGGATGAGGAATATGTTATTTAAGGGAAAGTGATTTGGTTTCCGTTTATGGAAGGCGGGATTGCCTTGACACCTTCCTGGTGGAGGATGGAGGCGTAAAGGGACTGGATGTCCATGGTAGAGATGAAGCAATGGGGGCCTGGAAATTGAAGAGTTGAAGGGCTTGTGAGGTATCTCAGATGTAGGTGGGAAGTGACTGGATGAAGGAGGATTCGGATAGAATCAAGGTATTTGAAGATGAATTCTGTGAGGCAGGAGCAGTCAGTCTTGTTTGTGGCTTTTGGAAAGGAAATAGATGCGGGCAGGGCAGGGCTAGAGTACTATAAGATTGGAGGATCTGGAGAGGAGATCACCAGAGATGATGAGATTGGTAGCAGACTGGGAGATAATGGCCTGGTGTTCGTATGTGGGGTCCTGGTTAAAGGGTAGATACGAGGGGTCGTCTGAAAGCTGGCACCTGGCCTCAGCATGGTAACAATCAGCCTGCCAATCTGCTAAGGAACCTCCCTTGTCAGCGAGTTTAATAACAATAGTGGGATTGTTGCTAAGCGAACAGAGGGCTGTGTGTTCAGAAAGATTGAAGTGGGTAAGGCGAGTGGAAGTCAAAATAGTTGATGTCATGCCAGCAAGTGGAAATGAAAAGGTCCAGATAGAGTAGATGACCACCAGGGGGAGTCCATGAGGGGAAGGGGTTGTCACTGGGAGGCAAGGATCCCTACAAAAGAAAAAGGTCTCGGGTGGAGGCAACAGGAGAAGAGCTCAATATACAGGAAACATGTTCCCAATGTTGGGGGAGTCCAGAACCAGGGCCACAGTTTAAGAATAAATGGTAAGCCATTTAGAATGGAGATGAGGAAAAATGTTTTTCACAGAGGGTTGCGAGTGTGGAATTCTCTGCCTCAGAAGGAAGTGGAGGCCAATTCTCTGGATGCTTTCAAGAGAGAGTTAGATACAGCTCTTAAAGATAGCCGAGTCAGGGGATATGGGGAGAAGGCAGGAACGGGGTACCGATTATGGATGATCAGCCATGATCATATCAAAGGGCCGAATGACCTAGTCCTGCACCTATTGTCTATTATCTATTGAAAGGAGGTGGTTTAGGGGGGGGAAATGGTGAAAACCATGCAGGAGTAAGGCCTGGGGCCAGAACAAGGCTCTAGGAAGGATAGAGGGGTGGAGGAAGGCTCAGGGGAAATACTATGGAGGGGATAATGGGGGTTCAGAGGGGAAGGCCTGAAAACAGAGTTGGAATGCTGAGGGAATACATCCAGGTCAGAACATGATCATAGAGTAGGAGAGCTGCAAGAAACACAGACAAAGAGCAGAGAGAAAGGGGGTCTCCATGAACTTCGAGGGAGAGGAAGAGAACTTCTTTAAAATTGGCGTGCAAAAGAGATTTTGCAGTGGAGCAGTAATATGGAAAAAAGGAACTACAAATGCTGGTTTACAAAAAGAGAAAAAATGGAATAACTGGGGAACATGGATGGTGAAGAAGTCCCTTCTTTGGACAGCTTGTGGCGCAGAGGGGAGTAAGCTGGAAAGGACGAGGGGTGAGACAAAGTCTGGTGAGTTATAGGTGATGGGAGCGGGGACTTGATGGGCAGATGGTTGGGCAAAGCCTAGAGATGAAAAGTCAAAAAGGTGCAAGAAATTTGATAAAGTTGTGCACGTGAGCTTTCAAATGAGGTTTGTTCACATAAGAAAGCAGCATTGAAGCCCATGGAAAATAGCATGGATTCCAAGTTTGCTTATGGGTCACAGTGAACAGGTGATTTGTAGGTTGGAATGCAGCATACACTGGCATTCCTCAGGAGTTATACCACCACATTCGTTCTTCTTGATAAATAAATGACTTAGATTGGCTGCATTTGTCATTTCTTCAAATATGTCAATAACTGTATTGAATGCGTGGTAAAACAGTAAGGAAGTCAAAGACTGACTTCAAAAATTTGCATGTAAACATGAACAATAAACAAACATTGGAAGGTGAAATTCACATTTTGTTATTGTTGCGACTCCCGAAGGTAGGTACCTCAGAGTCGCGTAACATAATCAAAAACCAGGTTCCAGTTTAAGAAAATAGTCTTTAATCTTGTTAAAAGACAAAAACCCAAACCTGATTTAAATAAGTCAGGGACAAGAATTGACTAATAAACAAATATAAAAGTGCTCCAGCCAGCCTCGCAATGGATCGTCGAACTGGAGTCTCTGAACCTGCCTAAATAGAGATAACCCTGCAACAAAATACACAAAAACCCTCAGGTCAGCCCTTATCCGTCCCAATACAACATTAATTGACAAATATAGGAAACAATATACAAAGTGCTATGCCATGCAGCCAGGCCTCCTGCAGCTTAGACTGGCAGCCTGTTCACTTGTCAGGGATCGGCGAAGAAGAGAGAATTCTTGGGACTTCTGGTATTTAAGCTTCTGATGAGTCACCGGTCACCTGACGCAGCTTAGCCAATCGGGTACAGGAGCTCTTAACCCCTTGATTCCTGACTCCCAGCCCCAGGGCCTGCACTCAGGAGAGAAACAGAAAAGGTAAGTACATAGCATTCACCGGGGGGAGGGGGGAGTACCTAACAGCTATGAAGAAAGAAAAAGGACAATAATATAGTGCAAAATTCTACGAAGGTTGCAGTAACTGTATGGCTTGTCTGAATTTATACAGACATCTTTGGAGTTCATAGGATTGGTGGAGAAAATAGTTGAAAACGGTTTCATAAATGGAGATGAGGAAATATTGAGCTTCCATGCAAGACAGGTTAAGCCACGTCCAGAGTATCTATCCAGTTGTATGGCAAGGGTACAACAGAATGGAGTAACAATTTAGTAGAATGTTTCAGGCATTGAGGCACTTTGGTGCTGAAGGCAGCTAGGGAAAGCCATGATAATTCTCCTCAGAGCAGAAAAAATTGTGAAAAAAGAAATCGTTCCCATTAGCAAGAAGGTGAAGAACACGTGGATTAAGATGGAAAGTGATTGCAGCAACAAAGAGAAGAATCATTCCATGTGATGAGTTACCATAATAACAGTATCACTGCCTAACAATGTTATAGAAGCAGATCAAATTGTGGCTTTCAAAGGGGATGTGTAAGTACTTAAGAGAGAAAAAACATAAGAATAGTGCTGGGTAACTGGACGGGCCAGATTGCTCTTACAGAGGGCTCGTGCAAGCCTGTGGGGTGGAATGGATACCTTCAATGCTCGAATTTGCAAATAACAGCAGTTGTTCCATGCACTTCAACAGGTTTTTCCCTATAATATGTTTGTTTTCAGCAAAAGTGTGCTACTTTTCACCACTTCCCCAACACTTGCTCTAATGAGTCCACTGGAACAACTTGCTCCATGTTAAATGTCACAAAACAGCAGTACTCCCTTTAATTGGAAAGGAACAACTGTTCTAGTTAATTGCAGTTAAATTGCAGTGTCTATTTTTTCTTCCACTTTAGTTGTTATTGCTTTTGTGTATACACCAATAAAACACAAATATAACAACGAAACATACAACATTACAGTGAAATGTACAACAGTGTAGCGAGGGGTTCAGTTTACAATTAATGATGCAGTATACAGAACTATTTTCATATTAAAACATTTTCCAATAACTTACATTATTTTCTATAAAATTATACAGTGTTGATGTCTTTATTTCTATACCTAATCCATATTTCCCCAATTTTCTGTTAAACTCATCTTCTTTCACTCTTAGAGAATGTCATTTTCTCCATGACAAATATTTCCTGTATTATGTCTAACCATTGTCTAAGTCTGGGTGTGTCCGCTGCAAGCCAGTTTCTTGTAATGGCCTTTCTGCCAGCTGTGAGTAGGATTTTAACCAAGTAATGGTCTTCCTTCAGCACCACTGTATTTATATTACCCAGGTATAAAATGGAACACTTCTTGCAGACTGTATATCCTAATACCTCCGTTAATTCTGAATTCACTCTATCCCAAAATGGTTCTATTTTTCGGCAACTCCAGAAGATATGTGCATGGCTTGCATCTGTTTAACCACATTGCCTCCAGCATGTTTGCTGCCTTAGAATTCACTTGCTTTTTATGTTAGGCGTAATAAAGAAACAAATCAAATTTTTCCAATTGAATTCTCTCCAATTTTGTGAATTAGTGGATGTCTGTAGTGTTACACACATATGATGCCATTCTTCTTCTGAGATTTATAATGTTCAATCCCTTTTCCCACTTAAATTTTACATAAAATGTAATTTTAGCTTGACATTCCATTAAACTATAATAAGGTTTAGAAATAAATGTTTTTTGATGATACGCACTAACTATCACTGGATTATTTTCTTCTAGTGCCTCCCTTTTAACTTTTTATTGTAATAATCTCTCAGTTGGAGGTATCTAAGCAGGTCTTGGTTCAAAGGTGCAAATCTATCCTTCAAATCTTGAAAACTTCTTAGGTCTCCATTTTCAATAACAGTACAAAATGCAGTAATTCCTTTCTTCATCCACTCTTTAAATGTTGAGTCATACATCCCTGGTTTAAATTCATTATCCAAAGCTATCCATCTTAAAACTTTTTGTTGTTTATTCAGTTTAAGTTGTCTGGTAAGAGTGAACCAGGTTTCTAAAGTAAATATCGTTATCGGATCGATTATACTCCTGATATGCCCAGGAAGCGCTTTTTCTCCCAAAAGTGTTTGGATGTGGAAGTCAGGGATATACATCTCAATCACTTTCCACCTAGCTATATAGCTGTCCTCACACCAATTAATTAGTGGTCGAAGTTGGGCTGCATAGAAATATATCCTAAAATTTGGAAGTGCCATTCCACCTTTGTCCTTTGGCAACTGGAGTGTAGTGTATCAAATTCTGGCCTTCTTTTCTCCCCAAATAAATCTAGATATTAATTTATCCCATTCCGTGAATTGTTTTAATGGTACCTCTATTGGCAGAGATTGAAACAAGTACAATAGCCTTGACAAAATATTCATTTTCACCACATTCATCTTACTACTAAAATCCATTGGATAGGTGGACCATCTTTCTATATCCTTTCTCGTGTTTTGGTTGATGTGATTATAATTGGCCCCATACAACATTGATATATTTTTGTTATATGTACCCCTAGGTATTTGATTTTGAATCTCATTTAATATTATAATTTTGTTTGATTTCTTCTGGATGAGGACAATTAAATAGGAGGATTTGAGTTTTTGAAATATTCACTTTATATCCTGCATAAAAATTAAATTCATCTATAATCCCCATCATCCCTGGAAATGGGATGTTTACTTCCATGAGATACATCATTACATCATCTGCGAAAAGGCCAATTTTATGTTCTCTGTCTCTTATAGTTACTCCCCTCAGTTCCCCTCAGACGATAGCAAACAGGGTAGGGCTGAGACAACATCCCTGTCTCATTCCTCGTCCTACACAAATCTCTCAGTTAAGGACCCATTCACCTTTACTCTTGCAGTAGGTTGCTGGTAAATTGCTTTACGGCCCTGTCCCACGGTGCGAGTTGACACAAGAGTGACCCAGAGTGACAGACTCATGGTTGTGTACGATATTCCAAGTTGATGTGCAAGTGTTTGAGGCGAGTTCCCACGGGTATGGTAATCTGCGATGTTCCGAGTTTGTCTCCAGAGTTACCAAGTTCCCCTCCCGTTTGCTCTTGAGTTACCAAGCTCCTCTCCCGCTCAGGGCGTGTGTTGTTGCTGCAGTCCGGGATTCGCATTTAAAGCACTCGGTTATCTTCAGCAGTTCAGGCGAGGACAGGTTTGGGGGGGGGGGGGGGGGGGGGGAAGCGAGGGATGGTGGAATTGGGAGAAGGCAAAGACTATGGGTGGGGAGGAGTGAGAGGGGGGCTAGGAACGGCATCTGCGAAACGGGTAGTCAACCTTATAACGGGGGGGGGGGGGGGAACGACGACAAGATAGTTTAAATGGACCTTACTCCCACTTCATGCTTCTGTTGCGCATAATTCAGCAGTAAAACCTCTCTTCCCCTTACCCAGCGATGCCCGATTCCTCGCACCCCCACAAGTTCACATTGACGAGGGAAGAATGAGCGGGGAGTCTGAAGAAGGGTCCCGACCCGAAACATCACCCATTCCTTCTCTCCAGAGGCGATGCCTGTCCCGCTGAGTTACTCCAGCATGTTTGTGTCTATCGTCAGTGTAACCAGCATCTGCAGTTCCTTCCTACACACGAACAGTGAAGTGCCTCGGCCAAATTAGGAACATTAGGATTCTCTGATGTGAAGGTAGTCTGGTTTGCGTTTCTCACACTTGATCATATCCGAAACTAAAGTATAAATAGACACAAAATGCTTGAGTAACTCGGCGGGACAGGCCGCATATCTGGAGAGAAGGAATGGGTGGCGTTTTGGGTAAGTCTGAAGAAGGGTCTCGACTCCATTCCTTCTCTCCAGAGATGCTGCCTCGTCCGCTGAGTTACTCCAGCATTTTGTGTCTATTAAAGAGTTCCCACGGTAGACGCACGAACCACTAAACTTAACGCACGGGCCACTACGATATAACTCTGAGTTTAAATGTTTCAATTTTAAACTTGACCACGAAATTTGACTCATGGAAAAAGTCAAACATGTTTGACTTTTTTTCACGAGTTCACAAGTTTTCACAGGTTCACAAGTTTCGCCACACTGTGTTTTTCCTTCTACTGTCCATTTGAATTGTTAAGTATATGGCATTATGGTCTGATACATCTGCCACACCAATTCTGCAATCTGTTACCCTATAACAGTCTTCTTTCTGCATTAAGAAATAGTCTATTCTGGAGTAAACCGAGTGTGGTATTGAGTAATGTGTATAGTCTCTTTCTAGAGGGTGAAAATTCCTCCAGACATCAAGAAAACCAAATTCTTCACAGGTAGTGTTTAGTAGTTTTGTTAACTGGTTCTTATTCTTTTTACTTGTTGTATCAAGCCTATGATTTAGTACAACATTCAAATCCCCCCCCCCCCCCACATATACAATTTCCTTCTGCTTCCATTGCAATAATATCAAATAGGGATTTGAAAAAATGTTTATCGCTATCTGGGGGAGCATAGATATTCACCAGTGTCAGGATATTATTATCAACTTTCCCCTTTACTATGATATACCTCCCTTTGTCTTTTATTTTTTCTTTAAACATTTCGAATTTAACCGAGTTTGATATCAAAATTGCCACTCCTCTTTTATGACTACAAGTATGTGAACTATAATATGTGTTTTTATATCCAAATCTTTTCAGCTTCTCATGCTCTTGTCGCGATAAATGGTTTTTTGTAAGAAAATAATATGCATCTTCACTTTTTTCAATTTAGTCATGACTTTAGCCCTCTTAATTGGATTACCCAAACCATTAACATTTAGAGACATCAGTTTAAGTCCTTGACATTGCATCATTACACTTAGTGTGATTAATTTCACTGTATCCCCTCAACTCAACACCAGAACCATCCTGAACGACAACAAAAACATATGAACAAAGGTGTTTTACCTGGCAAAACAAAACATCAAAACAGATATGGAATCCCAAAAAAGGGTATTCTCTCTCCTCCATAGATCCAGAATCCCTTTGCAAATTGAGTGGGGAAGCCCAACACTAAGAAAGGGCCCTCTCCTAGATAAGGGGGGGTAACCCTCTATGGGTCCCTCCATTCATTTTAGCTCTAATATTTTGCTAATCTCCCTAACAGTCAGATTTATCTAATACAGAAAGTTGTATTAAATCAACATTAATTACACTCACATGAGGTCTGTGATGTTTGGTGATATTTTTAGAACCAGGCTGATAAACAGATTTGTCTATGAATGTACATATCTATACACATATTTATAAACTTAGGATTCCATAAGAACTCAGTATTCTAACATATGGTGGCGGAAGCCATTGTGTTACCCATGTCTGCGCGTACCTTCATAATCATATCTCAGTTCAAGCAGGAGTCTTTTGTTGGAATACTTGAAGGCGTTCCCATGCCCGTCCGACTGTCTCTGATTCTCCGTGTCTCTCTTCGAGCTGCCACCTCGCCGTTTGGTGGAGTTGTTCACGCAGTGGCGGCATGTCCGTGTCTCCCCGCAGCTCTTCCTAAATTGCAGTTTCTAGTTAAATTGCAGTTTCATAAATTGTTTGAGGATATTTTTATATTTCCGTATTTAATGAATAGTTTAAATTAAATTAGCTTTGAAGAGTTAGCTTTTAATGGTTTGTAAACATTTTTGATCTGTTAACATGTCTCCACCATGTCTGGAAAGCAATTCACTACACAAAAGGAGTCAATTTGGCCATGAAGCAAACTGGCTCTCTGCAAGAGCAGTGCACTCTGTCCCATTCCCCAGCTCTTTCACAATAGCCATGCAATCTCCACCCCTCTCACCCCCTTCTCCCTCACCCCATCCCCCCCCCCCCCAACTTATGACATTTATTTATTCATCAAACCACCTTATAGTCTGGAAGACTAGTTAAATGTCATGCAAAAATTTAGAAAAGCTTTTCCAGCTTCTTGATATTGCTAATAGTCTCGCATTCCAGGTACCGTTCTAGTTGAAGGAGTACATACCAAGGCAGCCACACATAGCTCAGCTAGATTGTTATAAAATGATATTCCATATTAAGGCAATAAAAAGTGTAATTGCAATATCTTACCAATTTGCTCTTACATCTTTCTGGTCTTGATATGTACGAGGTATAAGTAATAAATTGTAAGCCTGTGAATTCTTTGTGGAGAATACCCTGTACTATTGAATTTGATCAACTGTGTGTTCAGTTAAACATTTCTGGAACACTGATCTACTGCTCTCTTGCTTACATACAAACCCTGCCGAATAGAACTTAGATCTCCACATGGACATTCCTTTCACTTTGTGTGTAATTTTATTCTCCTTACTCCAAGCAGAAAGTGACTTAAAGTGTACACATTTTTTTTAATTTGGCACAAATTGTTTGCCCCGCAGGCCTGGAAGTTCACATCAAGCTGTAAAATCATTCTAATAAACAGAAATACAAATTTCAAGGCCACTAGAGCACTTCTGCACTAGGGTGGTTTTTACTGACCAAACACTACAAAAACTCTTGATACTTGATCTCAAAAGTATATCCCTATTCCTTACTGCAACTTCAGTAAATATGAATAAAACGGTGATGATAAAAATGGACACAACTCCAACAATGCTATCGATCAACACATTTCTGAACCAGTTCAACAATCAGTCTCTCGGAATGACATTACATTCATGGCTGTGATCACATCTGGTGAGGGAAAGTAAATCAGATTCATTAACATTCACTGCATGTATTAATTATTATAATTGATGTAGTCTTGCATTTCAAAGGACATCCCATCTAACCTTCCTTCTGTTACTTCTAATTCAGATCAAGCACATGCTTTATAGGTCTTAGAGTGTCTCATTGGGCTTAGGTATCAAGTGGAGTGTCATATAAACCAGAATGTTTCAACTTTTAATATATGGCCTGTGCCTTGTTAGCTAATCTCATTTTGTACATCAGGGATGGGCATTACAATTGGCTTAATTTACTAACTGTTTATATAAATAAGCAGAGGTAGACATTTCACAAGCACATTAGGTTTAGATGTGCTGGTACCTGACAAAACTCAATAGCTAATGAATGAAGTCCTTTAATAAAATTAATCACAGTTTGGAATGTGCCTTGATTTGAGATTTTTATTGATGACATAGAAGCACAGTGATTAAGTTTCTGGACTAGCAATGCAGTGGCTTGGATTGATGAGCTGAAAGCAGAAGTTCAAACTCCACCAAGGCAGCTGGATATTTAAATTCAGTTAATTAAATTCTGGAATAAAAAAGATCTAATGTCATTAAAGGTGATTGTGAAACTATCAGATTGTTCTTAAAACCTGACAGCTTCACTAATCTCCTTTAGAAGAGGAAATCAGCTTTCTTTACCCATGATGAACTTTGTGGATTCTAAACCTACTGCACTTGGAGGGATTCTCAGGGTTCTTTCAGAAAGAGACTGGCAAGTAACTGTAGGCAAAAAGAATAATCATGTTTGTATATTGGAGTGGCTCCCACGAGAATACCACACATATAAACTGAGACCTACAATAATTATCAAAAACCATTAAAAAAAAAAATCCCACTATGACCATAACCTTGCCCATCTTTGCAAAGTCTCATCCAGCTCTACAACGTTCCTGGCCACTCACTTCATAGTTGGGAACTAATGCAAGGTCCTTGGCCCAGGAATTCCCCTCCCACCACCATCTCCAAACCTGCCCAGTTATCTTCCACTATTCCCTGTTTAATCTATTGTTTTGGTCAAGCTTTTTGCCATCTGCCCTCTCTGGCTCAGTATCCATCCATTAATAGCAATACTCTGAAGTGTCCTGGAATGTCTGTTCTGTTAAATGCTGCACATAAACAGGAGTTAGAGTCAGGGTCAGACTGTATGGAAACAGGCCCAATGGCCCAACTTTCCCTTACCAACCAACTTGCCCCATCTACATTAGTCCCGCCTGCCCGTGTTTGGCCCATATCCCTCTAAACCTTTCCTGTCCATGTACCTGTCCAAATGTCTTTTAAATGCTGTTATAGTATCTGCCTCATCTACTGCCTCTGGCAGCTCATTCCATATATCCACCAATGGATTTAATGAGCTGTATTTATCTCTCATCACATCAGTACAACATATCCTAAATTCTATATGTTAGACCTTGTGTAGTTGCCAGTAAATGAGTCAATGATCACTTCCCAATGTTCAGCTTCCAAATGCATAAAAAATGCACATTTTGTCCATATGCTGCAGCTCAATATCCTGCTGTTCTTTCTTCTGGAAGTGTAGTTGCTGTGGATTTTAACAGTTTCCCTCGGGTTCTGAAAGTAACCTAAATTCTGAATTCAATAAGATAGATCTTTGATTCAATACTTCCAAGATAGATTTCCCCTACCATCCACCTTCCTTGAAGAAAGGTTGATGGCAAGACACTGGGAAACAATGGACCATTTCCCAAATCTCAAGAGCCAACTCTTAGCAAAGGCAGACATCGAAGGTGGTGTTGAATGTCATCATCAATATGCACCACATCCTTTGTTCAATGGGGTTTTTGATGACATTATTTTTATCTTCACAAAACTCTACCAAGAGTGTTGCAACTTCTCCTCTAAGTCAACGTCTCCAGCACCTAGTTACACTACAAAGACCATGGATCAATATTTATATGCTTGACACTGGATTCTCATCAGACCATGATTCTGAGCTCAGGCACAGAATGTTACTGGGAATTGAGCCAAGAATGCATTTTGCATCTCCTTGGACAAACTGCAACATACGCAATGACAACTGGGAGTCCCTGGTCCATACGGGCTCAAATTGTAGAAGGAACATTTAGGATGGTGTTGAGTATGTCAAGTTCATGTATCAGAAGACCTGCAAAAATGATACGACTATGGGGCAGCAAAGTGGCGCAGCTGGTGGAGCTGCTGACTCACATGCCAGAGATCCGGGTTCAATCCTGAGATCAGGTGCTGTCTGTGTGGAGTTTACACTTTCGCCCCGTTTCCATGTAGGTTTTCTCCTGGTCCCCCGGTTTCCCCCAACATCCCAAAGACATGTGGGTTTGTGGGTTGATTGTTTTTGTAAAATTGTCCCATGTAAGTGGATGAGAATTCTGAATTACATAAAAACTAGTTGATTGATGAAAGAGGTGATAGATGATTGACCGATGAGCTCATTTCCATGTGCTATTTCTACACTAAACTAGCATGCCACTTCACCACTTCGGATACCACCTGCTCAATCCATGGAAGAACCCACACATTCCAAAATTCCCTCCGTCTACTTGAAACAATAAAACAGAATGGAAGCAAGACACCAAGATGATAAGAGACTGCCAAAGAAAAATAGGCTTCATCTTTCTACAGTATAATAAGGAAGAAGTGTCAAATACAAACCACAATAAATAAATAAATCTGAAAAGATAGATCCTCCTAATTAGTTAATCCTCCTAATTTTCTTTTGCATTGATTTGTGCATTGACTGGAATTTGACAACATAATGAAGCTGAATAGATTACAACAACTCAACTGATTAAAAGTGATTGTTTTGCTAGTTTTAAAAACATTTCACTTTATCCAATCAGACTTATTTGACTCCATCCCATATAAGATCACTTGTTGGTTATGTTAACAAACAAAATATGGCATGAAGTGCCAACTTAACCCTGTCATTCATATCCTAAACACAAAACTGTTTTCAACCTTGCCTAATTTTTTTGCTTAAAAAAAACCTGTCATTTCAATTCAACAAAGCTCTCAGCCCTTGTCGTGTCAGTGCCACTAATCCACCTCCTGGATTTTGGTTCAGGCAAAACATCATTCAGTATAATATTTCCCTAGATCCTCAAAGTACTTCAATAGAATCAATAACATATATCTTTCAACACTCTACTCACAATGAGATCTTCCCATTTCTCATTCCCTAGATCACTCAGTAATACAGGAAGCAATAGAGAATATCTATAGAAAGTCTTTATAATCGACTGCCCAACACTTAAGCACCTTCCCCAAAATTGAAAATGCATTTCTTTGTCTCAATGGGATTCACAAACATTAAATTCCATTCACATGCAAATTAACTATTTAAAACAAATTCTATCCAATTCCACATCTGGGTTAAAAAGTCACATCTTTCACCTACCACTGAGCTTTCAAATACAA
This sequence comes from Raja brachyura, assembly GCA_963514005.1. The sequence continues at coordinate 57,166,005 of OY740784.1, forward strand.
GAGTGATTTCTTGTCCCGGGCACAAATTTATAATTAACCTACACGCTGACCTTCTGCTGCAGTGAAACATCCAATCACAGTGCATCTAATCATTAACAGAATCAATTAGTCAATTAATGGTTAAACCAACCCACTGTCAAGGCTCCAAATTAACTAATAGTTCCTAGTAATCAAAAGCTCCATTCACAACCAGCTTTTCCCCTCTGCATTTAGCAAATTCTCTGGCGGCTAGGTTGCAGCATTTTCTCTGCCTGCCTTTCCTGGGTATTCATCAGCCTAATATCAAAATAAATGGTGAAATCTAACCATTGCACAGAAGCTGTATTGTACAGGCCTAGCATTCAGTTCAACACTCATCTGTCTAAATCCAGCATATTTTTATTCATAATTTTGAGTTATTTGTGAATTGTGAAGCTATTTAGGCATGTGCATCACCAACTAGCAGAAGGTGTCCCAAAACCATTTCATTTAGGAACTGAACAGCTGTCAAAGTGAGGAGGTATGCAGACCATCTGTTTGAATCCAGGATCCCAGAGGAGAACGGACCATGTTTTAACCCACAGCACTATCCAGTCCTCCCTGGACGTGCAACTTCAAGGTTGATCTAGTGTCAGAATCACTGATACAGAAGTTACCTCTCCTTAAATAGTAATGAATAAAAAACAATTTTTGTTATTGGCTTTAAAGATACCTTATTTCTTTTCATGTGGCGTTTTCAATATTAAGCTGAAACACACGAGTTGCTCAGGACTGCTGTTTCAAACAACCTGTCTCATTTTGTCTTATTAGCAAGAGCTGACTGAGCATGAAGGTGTTCTTTACTTGTCAGTTGATAAAGTGGGCATCCCTTTTCTTATCTTTCTGATTCTGAATTCGCCTTGTCTAATCTATGCAGGCACACCTATCATCTGTGCAGAGGGAATGATATCCAATTAATTCAATATGCTAATTTAACAACACACATCATTAACCTAATGTGTAATATATAGAAACAGCAGTAAATTAATCATCACCAGTATAATGTCCAAATTTATTCTGAAACTTCAATTAGCTGAAAACATGTTCCTTTGGAATGGTATTCCAGAAGTTAACATTTTATATTTGGAAACATTTTATTCCCGTGTGTGTATATGGATATATATATATATATATATATATATATATATATATATATATATATATATATATATATATATATATATATAAATATATTGTTTGAGTGGTTCATTCATACACTCAAACATTTGGCAATTCACCAAACTCAATACTTAAATTGCAATAATAATATAAAACAAGTGTTGCTCATTATTCAAATTTTTATGTCAAATTCTATTTGGTTTATATATGTACTGTTTCTTCATTCATACAGCAGTGTCATATTGGTTATTTTTCCGACATCAATTCAACCTGCTCCTTATTGATGCCTTCACCCTGTTATTAAAATTGAATCCTAGTAAAGTATATTGCATTCACATTTGATAGACTGATAGCATTTACAGTTGCTATAAGTTTATTAGATTTTGCAATACTGCAAATCTACTTTATACTTACAGCCATGCGTACTAATTTATTATGTTGACTCCAAAAATACCCAGACTTTTCCTTGGGGAATTTTTAAAAACATATAATTTCAGCTGTAGATCAAATAAACCGCGAGAGAAACATTAAAAATGGCAAATATTTATTGTTTACACAATTTTTCAGTTATTCCATAAATCTTTTGCCAAAGTTGCAAAAATTGAGAAAAAATCTGGAAATTGATTCTCAATAAGTAGAATCAAGCAGAATGAGGTAAGTTAGTAATGAGAAAGATAACTCTTTCTACACCATTGACACTTTAAGATTGATTAAAATATGGGGAAAGCAACAAATTCAGAGAATCACATTATATATGAATGTTAAAAGGATTTGTTGGCACACTGCCTTTTCACCTCTGGCACATCAATTTGAAAATAAGCCAAAATGAATAGTTAGAAATCTCCTCTACCCATCCTTAGCTTTCATCTCAATGTTACAACCCATCCAATTTTGAATAGGACAAAGTCATTTACATAACTGAAAACTAAACTACCACGTTTAGATTCAAAGAAAAGGTGGCAATGTGAAAAATTATACATGCGTTATTTTCATGCACTGAGCTATTCAAACCATTGGGATATCTCTACTAAGACAGCAAAAAGGGTCATCCCCAACCCAACACAAAATAAAAGTGAACAGCTTCACTTCAGGATCCATTTGATATATAAACACACTCAATCAGAATTTGGCACTAGATTGATTCATTCCTAATATCATAAGATCTTAAGTGATAGGTGCAGAATTAGACAATCAGTCCATCAAGTCTACTCCGCCATTCAATCATGGCTGTCTATCTCTCCCTAATAACACCATTCTCCTGCCTTCTACCCATAACTTCTGACACCCGTACTAATAAAAAGAATTCACTCAGAATCGCCTCATTGAAGGGAATATAGTACATTCATTCAAGAAAATCAATTAAAATAGTCTTGGCACAAGCTCTTGACCCAAAACATCAAGCATTCCTTTCCCACGACAATGCTGCCTGACACATCGAGATCCTCCAGCAGCTTGTTTTATTGATTCAAGTAAATATAATAGTAAGATTAAACGAGAACTTACCAGTTTGAAGGTTGATCTTTATTTTATGAGGAGTTGCGATGAGGGATTTCGTGAAGAACCCGCCAGCACGCATGCGCGACATTCTTCAAAGCAGCGGTGTGGAATCACAGAACCAACAAACAAAGAAATGACTTGTTATAGTAAGATTGAAGAGACTCTAATTACCAGTTGACTTTATGATCGAGGGTTGGGAGCGGAGGGCACGAAATCCCTCATCACAACTCCTCATAAAATAAAGATCAACCTTCAAACTGGTAAGTTCTCGTTTAATCTTACTATTTCATTTCGGAGTCACGTGAGTGACTTCGTGAAGACTTCAAAGCTCTGTGATTCCATGCCCTGGACAATGTCCATGCTGTCACACACCGCTTGTAAGGATGGATAGGAGTAATCAACTTTTCAGACTGCTTGTACTGAAAAATAATAATATTTATTAATAACAACAAAGAAAAAACCCCTCACTGGGGGGAATCTGTATGCTCTTGACCCGCATTCAGCACGGCCTCTGCGAACAATACAGGAGCGGTAACAGGTTTATTATAAAACCGTTGAAAGGTGGCTTCTTTCGCCCATCCCGCTGTGGCAAGAATATGGTCCATGGGCACCTCCATGACCCTTGCCGCCGATGTCGATGCAGCCCTGGTGGAATGGGATTTAAAGACATTAGTGTCAATACCTGCTTCGTTCAAGACGATCCTGAGCCATCTGGAGATCGTCTGTACCGTCACTCTATGGTGAGGTTTTTTGTGGCTGATAAGTAGGTATTTCTCCATCCCCCTTAATTTCCGCATCACTTTAATATAGTGGCAGATATGGGTGGCTAAACATAGCCTTGCATCAGCGGGGCATAATTTCCAATATGTGCAATAACCCATACTGGATATAGGAATCCTATTATCCATTCTATTTATCCATTGTCTTTTTATAAATATGTATATAGTGCTGCAGAAACTGTGCACCTTATCCCCCCCCCCCCCTTTTTTGTTTTGTTTTGCACTGAGTAGGAGCAGTTTTTAATCTCATTGTACATGTGTATAGTGACAATAAAAGGCATTCTGATTCTGGTATGCTGGAAACTTCAGCTGCAGCCCTGTGTATCCAGGTCTATGCTGCTTAAGTAATTCATCTATAAAGAAGATTACTTTGTCTGGGGTAGAGATCATTCTGTCAATCTTGACCTTGTGAAGTGTCTGTACCCTTTGCGCTGAAGTCAGTGCCAGTAACATCACCAGCTTCAGGGTGAGTTTGTCCAATTCAAGCCCTTCCATGGGCGACCACGTCCTGAGCAGGGTTAATACTTTCCCAATATCCCAGGTGATGTTGTAACGAGGTCTTGGCGGATTGGAATTAAATATTCCCCACATAAGTTTGGACACCAGCTTGTTGGATCCTGCCTCAATATTGAGGTAGAATGATAGCGCACTCCTGGCGCTGTTGATGGCACTGTAGCTGAGGTGTTCGTCATGATGCAACCCCGCCAGGAATTCCAGCACATCGGTGATAGTAACGGAGTCATATGCAATGTTGGAGCGGCCGCAGTAGGTTTCCCATTTCCTGATATGCGTAAGATATTGCCGCCTAGTGGACTCCCTGCATGATGCTCCAATAGAATCCATTGTCCTTGATGATAGACCATACCGCAGTAATGGCCTGTTCAGAACCTGCAAGCCAATAACTTTAAGTGACTATGGCAGGGATGTGGTTCCCCTGAAACAGGGTTCGACACCAGTTGTGGGCAACCCCCTAAGAGGACCCATGGTTGACAGATCATATCAAGGACCACCGGATACCATGGCTGCGTAGGCCAGTCGGGTATGATAAGAATGCCTTTAACAGCATCTGACTGTATTTTCCGCAATACCCGACTGATGAGGCAAAATGGAGGAAATGCATAGAAAAACCATTTCCCCCAATCTAGCGAGAACGCGTCCATCGCCATTGCCCCAGAATCTGGCTCCCATGATACGTATGTTGGTACCTGATGGTTCAACCGTGACGCAAAAAGGTCAATATCCGGTTTACCAAATTTGGCTGTAACTTTTGCGAATATTTGGAGATTTAACATCCACTCGATGTTGTCATTAAATTTGCGTGACCTGGTGTCCGCCACTGTATTGAGCTTACCTGGTAAATAGGTAGCTGAAATCCAAATAATCTGTTGTATGCACCAGAGCCAAATTGTATCTGCCAATTCATCACATGAAATTGACCTGGTACCGCCCATATGATTTAGATATGCCACCGCAGTGGTATTATCTATTTGGAGACGGACATGAGTGTCAGTAAAGTTTGAACAATCAGCTCTAAGTCCGTGAAATGCTCCTAGCATCTCTAAATAATTTATCCCTTGTGATAACAACAGGGTAGATTCAAGGGTGTCCCATCTGCCTCCACAACTAGTGTAGTTGTCCGTGGCTCCCCAGCCATGGGAGCTTGCGTCTGTTTGTAAGTATACCATCGGACTGGGCACAATGATGGGCTTAAATGAGTCATGAATATTATCAATCCACCATTGTAACTCAATTTTTGCCTTGAGAGGCAGCTGCATAGGTCTATCGAAATGTCTACGATTTTCCCAATCACCTTAGCAGTTTGTCTAATTGATGGTGTACTGGCGCAGACCAGATTCTTACATGCTTGAATGACATCCCCAATTTTGTTAGCTGGTATGGTGGCCATCATGCGATTGGAATCCACCGTGAATCCCAGATAGTCCATGACCTGTGAAGGACAGAACTTTGATTTATCTGGATGGATAATGAATCCCACTTTTTGAAAAATTTCCACAGTGGCTGAAACTGCCAGTTTCGCTGATTCCAGAGTGTTCCCAATGATTAGGATATCATCCAGATAAGCCATGACCATGTGATTTTGTCTCCTCAGTGCAGCCAACACTGGTTTGAGTAATTTAGTAAATAATCTGGGGGCTGTGGTAAAGCTTTGTATTGCCAAAGCTGATCCATCCAGGTAAACTTCAAGAACTTCCTGTGATGTTTCTGAATGGATACTGAATAGTATGCATCTTTTAAATCAATGCATGCCATGAAGCAGCCCTCAGAAATCAAAGATTTGGCTGTTTCGAACGTGTCCATTTTGAAATGGGTATATTTTACAAAAGTATTCAAATGGGTCAGATCAATAATAACCCGACATCCTCCATCCTTCTTGGTTTTTGTGAATATGTTAGATACAAATTCAATTGGTTCGTGTATAGTTCTTTCTATCATGCCTTTTTCTTGTAGCCTCAAGATTTCAGCATAGCCTACTGCCGTTTCCTTGCTGGACAGTGTAAATCTGTGATTTGGGATATGCTGGGGTGGAGTAATTTGACCATTGATTAATTCAATCTCATGGCCTTGAATACTTTGTAAGATAAACTCATCAGAAGTGATGGTTTCCCATGCCTCCTTAAAGAACCGTAGTCTACCACCAATATGTGAAGTTAGACATGCAAGTGCATGAAATCCAGACTGCCTTACCTTCATGGTTATCGGTGGTCCCTGACATGTTTGGTGGGATGTGGAGATGCTGGGTTGTGCTGGTAATGTGGAGTCCGCATTTTCCATGCTGGCCACTGCGGGCCTAGCCCTAAAAAAGGCCTGGGCTGTTGAGGCTGCTGATATTGCGGTGGCGCTGGAGTGAAGGTCCTTGCTGGCCTAATGGCTGGACCTCGTGGCCTGAAGAATGGTACTTTTCTGGCCGGTTGTCTGGTCAAGGTATGTGACCTCATAAGACCCACCGTCTTTGCATGGTCATCCAACTCCTTGACCTGCTTCGGGAGGTCCTCCCCGAACAACTGTCTGGGTGGTGGCGTAGGGGGTGCTCTGCATAGCCCCGCGAATTTGGGGTTCGATGTGGGCTTGATAATGCTTTTCCTGAACGCATTAATTTCATACTGCGTGTTACATAGCAGTGCCAGAGCATCCTCTTGCTCGGTGTTCAGATCCACAACGTCCACCGACCTCGCAAAAGCGGTAATCCCAGCAGTGAGCAATTTCAGGATCCTTTGTAATTTCATTTCCTGAGCTCTGATGCCTGGGCTAATATTGCCCCAAATCGGCATGTTTACGATAGGCACGTTAAGGGAGTTGCAATTACCTGGTGCCTTGTGCCTGTTCATGGCCTCCGCAAGGACCTGCTCTTGAAGTTGATGGATCGTGAGGAAGTCAACGGTAGCAGCCAGTTTGGTGTTGAGGGGTTGTCCTGACGATTCGGGTAGTGCAAACTTGGCTGCCACGTCCAGGAGCTCCTCCTGAGGGACCTCAGGTGCTGTTGGTGCGTGGACCAAGATCTCCTCATCTTCTGGCTGTCTCATGCTATCCATTGACGACGGGGATATATCCATGAGTCCCCTGGAACCAAATGTTTCCCGCCTTTGACTTTGCTGCAGGATTAGTTCCATCATCCTCTCCATCCTGTCAATTCGCCCTTCGCTATGCGAGAACGGGCGGTCGGAGTCCTCATGCCCGAAGGAACTTCTGAGGCTCCTGTCATCGGCCCGTACCTCGTCGAGGTAATCTCGGTGCCAGAATGAAACGTCCAGCCGCCTCAGCGAAACTGAACGACTCCCGCGCGGATCTGCTCATGCGCCTCCTTTTGGCTGAGCTAGGTCCCGCTGCCTCCAAGGGCAAAAGCGGTGAGAGGTCGGCACCCAATGCCGCGGCGTGGTGACCCGACATCCGCGCGGGCTTGCTGACTGTCCTTAATCTGGACCCAGACGGCGTACGGTCCCGTCCTGCTGCCAACGGGGGACGCGGTGACCGTGGCGAGAGTCCACCTGTGCGACTCTTCCTGGTCCTGCTGGGTGGTGAGTCTACACTGACCCTCTCAGGTCTGCCAGTGGACTTGGGTCTCGCCAATCCACCAGTCCGCAATCTAGCGGCCTCTGGTGAAACCTCCGCCCGCGAAGGGCTAGGTAGATGGGCTCTATCCCTGGCTCTTCCACAAGGGCTCAGGGAGAAGGGCCGTGCAGCAGCACGTGAACCCTGTTTGCCCGTGTCAGCCAACGATCCCGTTGGTGACAATGAGATGGAGTCAGGGTCTGCCTGCTCCGGTGCTGTACCGATGTCCTGCTCTGCGGGACCCCCGCTAGAGCTTAGCTGAGTCGGTGGGTCGGGTCCTGTGAAAACAGGGCTCCCCGACTTGCACACCTTTTTCCCGGCCCAACTAGCGGGTACTGCCGTTGAAGAGGGCTCCGGGATAGGTGGCCGGCGACTCCTTACGGACGTCCTGCGGCCCTTACTCCTTCTATCCATGTTCCTGCTGAGGAGAAAAAATGCTCAATACAACAAGAACAACCAACTCAAGGTTGCCTGTACTTACCTGTGTGGCCCTTATGAAGGGCTGGTGGTGAGCCGCGCTCCACCTCCAGCCGTCAACTGCAATGCGTTGCGACGGTATGTCGCGCATGCGTGCTGGCGGGTTCTTCACGAAGTCACTCACGTGACTCCGAAATGAAATGGTATTCTTCTGTTTCTAAGGCAATTACTTATCATTGATCCACAGTGAAAGAAACTTCATTATATAACCAAATGCAAGACAACCAAAATGGGGATGTTTATGGTTACATTAGATGCTTGTTTGTCTGAACATTGTGCGAGGGTTGGGTAAGTTTTCCTTCATATTAATTCAATGCATAAAGCCAGGTATTAAGTAGGGATATCCACAACGGAATTATTAACCATCCATCAAAGCCAAATATGGAGACTGCAGATGCTGGAATCGTGAGCATAATAGGTATGTTTCAGCATAAGTCAATAACTTCAGAAATAGAACATATTAAATTGGTAAGAATCAATCATATATTTGTAAATGATTATGCTCTACATTGAGTCTTGGAAAACTCACAAGGTGGTAAGTGGGAGAAGGCAATACTGGCATGGCTTATGCGGCAGCTGCAGCCTATACAGCAACATCCAAATGGTGATTACATTATGAGGAGCAGGGGAATATGGCAAGAATTGTCTGGTGCAGATAGCCAAGGTGAAGCAGAAAGTGAGAACGTTGGAGCAGTGTTCCCTCTTGAGTCAAAAGAGCCAATGGGGAAGATGGGGGGGGGGGAAGTGGGCGAGGGGGAGGGGGAAGCAGCCAATACCTCTACTGAGACAGACCGAGAAGCCGGAGCAAGCCTGAGATGTCTGTGCCTCTTGTTGCCCACGGACAACCAGGAACTTTACCCACACAAAGAGGCAAAGAGGAAGGTGCCAGGATAAACCGGAGACTGCCAGCGCCGCCTCTTCATGCCCAAAGATGAGCCTGAGACAGCCAGCACCACTTCGTAAGGTAAGGGTGAACTGTAGGGAGAAACCCAACATTTAGACAGCTGCATGGACAGGTTTAGAGGGTTATTGGCCAAACGTGGGCAGGTGGGGCTAGTGTAAACTGGGCATATTGGTCAGTGTTGGCAAGCTGGGCCATAGAGGGCCTGTTTCTGCACTGCGTGACTCTGTGACCAGGACTGAGCTGTTGGACAAACCCGAGATTGCCAGCTCCACTGCCCATACGCCCTGATGACAAGAACAAGTGCTCCCATGTGTTCCTGGACTTTCGTCACTATAACTAAAACATATCTTGCGAATTCATCGAAATACGAATGTCGGTGGTCACTTTTTAACCCAGCACATTCCCCAACGTCACACAGTAATAAGAGCAGATGTCTCTGCATAAGAGCACAGTAAAAATTGTTTTAGTCAACTTACTTTATCACACACAATAAATAACAATGAAAACATGCCCGGCTGAGTGCCAGGAGCAATGATGGAACAGCATTGCCATCGATGAGTGAAAGGATGCATCTGGAACCAACAAAAGGTCTACAGATTAATAATCTGACACTATGTGTACTACAGTACCATTTTATGTGGGTCTTATGAGATCACAATGCTGTTCCAATTATAGGACCTCTCTCAATCTGAAGGGTCTTGACCCGAAACATCACCCATTCCTTTACTCAAGAGTTGCTGCCTGCCCGTTGAGTTACTCCAGCATTTGTAGCATTTGAAGAATAATAGGATACGCTTCTACTGCTGCATTTTGAAAGTACATAGATTTGAGCTACTGTTTTCTTGGCTTGTCGGAATGAGTACATGATATTACTTGGTTCCTGCTCCAATATTCATCATAGTTGAAGGGAGGTCGAAAGGAGATCGAAGGAGGTCGTCTTCACTCTCCACTATTCGGCGTCCAATTTTGTGAAAATATTATTTTCCGTTCACAAGAACACAGGTTTCAGGCGAGAGGGAAAAGAATTAATAGGAACTCGAGTGGCAACTTTTTCCACTCAGAGGATGATGGGTATTTGGAACAAGTTGCAAGAGGAGGTAGTTGAGGTAGGTATGATAACAGCATTTAGAAGATACTTGGACAGCTACATGGATAAGAAAGGTTTAGCAGGATAAAGGCCAAAATTGAGTAGCTTAGAAAGGGCATTATGACTGGCATGAATGTTGGGCAGAAGACGATGAGCAAATCCTCTACAAGAGTCACTCTTACTAGTATCTTACTCTTACTAGTCATCGATTGGACTGCCTTCCATCATTACATCTAGATGAAAAGAATCATGTTGATATTGCCTTATGGAAATACATTAAAATGTTGATAATCATCTGATCATCACCGGACTTAAGTTTTTACCATTTTCTGTGTAACTGCGGTACATTCATCATTTTAATTGCAAACTGTATTCATTCGTTTGAGTTTTTAATGGTCAATATTTCATTAGTACTGGTGAGTTATGATCGTATATTTGAAAAATATAACCAGAAAATTGCTACAATAGTTTTTCAAGGAATTTATTTTCAATTAAATCTGCACGGCAAAAAAAATCAGTAAAGTTGATCAGAGTGTAACAATATCAAGACCCCATAGACATTATCTCCATTAAGCCAATGGCTTATCTCCTCATCCAAATTAAAAAACATAAAATTCTAAGAAAAAAAGTAGTGAAAGGTTAAATGAGCTAGTGCAGAAAGAGATTAAAGAAAAACAAAGGAAAGCCAGAAAATTTAAGAACAAGGACAAACAGGGAAAAATATATTAATCTATTGGTCTAATGAAAATGAATGCATGAATGCCAGGGTGGTTGTGAGAAATGTACAAATATTCTTAGCAAGTCAAAAATAGAATACGCATCGCTGTTCATCATAAGCCATTGGATATTCTGTGAATACACTATTTTATTGCTTTAGTTGAGATACAAGGATTGGAAAATGAAAAAATATCAAGGTCCATTTAATTCATTCTACCATTTGGTTAGTTGCATGATACAGTAGTAATAGAGTTCTTAACTAATCAGTGTAATCAATCTCTATCAATTAGTCTACAGCCAACCCAGAAATGACACAAAAAACCTCCAGTGGCAGAGTATTTTGGGAACCACATGCCCAAACTCACCTTTGTTCTCAAATGCATGCTCTGATCACCACCTCATGTTTCATTAACTACATCCCAAAATACTATTTTCAGGAATAAATCTACATAACTTGTGAGTGGCCTCTTTTGAGTTTTGAAATTTGCATCCTGAAAAGTAATCCCCTCTGACACTAACACAAGTACAGATGACAGGTTTGTTACAAAACGACTGCCAAGACAGATTAAAGTGTGTTAAAATAAAGCTCTAAATTTACAACCTGCTGCAGTGAGACTCCTCAACTTCAGTTATCCCTTTATGGGCCTCCAAGGTTGAGTGTCACGTCAGGACCATAAATCATGTAATTGAAAGTCCAGTATAACATTAATTAACAGGTCTAAATGGAGTCAGGGAGAATAATTCACAATAATGGCTTAAACCCAATAATTTGACTATTACCTTTAAACTGGGAGCTTTGCAGTGAGAAGAAATCTTTATGGTCTTTGGCAAGTCTAATGGCTGAACAGTGCAAATCATCCAGAAATTTGCAAATAATCCAAACTAATGATGTGTCCCTTTCACTACAAATTGCTGGTCATTGTTGGATAATGGAATGCAGTATTAAGGCATCATTCAAATTTTCACCTATTTTTTTCACATTTTTATTACTTTAACTGCCAGGAAGAATTATTTCAAAATGGTGCAATGAATACATGATCATAAAACTGGACTTTGTTTATGCTTGATAAAACAAGACTAACAAATAGTTAGTGTGCAGATGCTGGTTTAAATCAAAGGTAAACACAAAATGCTGGAGTAACTCAGCAGGACAGACAGCATCTCTGGAAAGAAGGAATGGGTGATGTTTCAGGTCGAAACCCTTCTTCAGACTGATGTCAGGGGAGTGGGCGGGGCAGAGATAGAATGTAGTCAGAGACAGTTAAGGGGCTGTCTCACTTGGGCGACCTACTTAGCGAGTTCAGAAGAGTTTGAAAAAATAACATGTTGAAGACCTCCTTCGACTATGTTGCAGACCAGCTTCTATGACTAACTTCAGGAAAATTGGACACCGAATAGTGGAGAGTGAAGACGACCTCCTTCGATCTCCTTTCGACCTCCCTTCAACTATGATGAAGACTATCTATGACTACCCTCGATTACCTATGACTAACATGCCAACCTACTAGGACTAAACCTACGGGTTAAAAAAGTATCGATTTTTTCCATGGCGACCTTTTTTTACTCGCGTGCATTTTTTAACATATTGAAAAAAACGCTGCGACCTAGCTGAGGCCTCGAGTACACCTCTCGAGCATGAAGGAGAGTTACGAAGACCTCCCACGACCTCGTGTCGACCATGCTGCGAGTATGAGTCGAGGGCAAACTCGCCAGAACTCGCCAGGCCGCCAAAGTGGGACAGGCCCTTAAACCCTGGGAGAACTTGGAAGGGGGACAAATTGTTAAATCTGCTTTAATACTCAGCAATCAGTCAAAAATGGTAGATTAAGGCATCGTGAGATCTACAACCAGGTTATCATTAGGTTTGATATGCTGAAATGGAATCTTGCAAGAGATTTTAAAATGAATGCACTAAGTTGATTTAAAAGTTGTTAAACTGAAAAATGGGAAGAATGGGTCAGAGAGGGAAAACGCATTGAGGCTTGGCATTTCCATTTTATTTGCCATCTAGAAAATGGTCCAGAATATGTTTGGTAAATTGGGTCAAGGTGAAACATTGCCCAAATTTTCACTCAAACTTAAAATCTCCCATGACCAATTGCAATGGCCTTCTAAACTACTGAGTGAAGCAAACAAATTGAAACGGTGTCCAAGTTAAAAATAAAGTACTGGAGGAACTCAGCGGGTTAGGTAGCATCTGTGAAGGAAATGGACGGATGACATCTCAGGTCATCTCAAAATATTATTTGTCAATTTCCCTCCAGATGCTGCCAGACCTACCACGTTCCTCGAGCACCTTGTTTTTAACTTGAACAGTTTCAGTTTGTTTGTTTCACTCAGTAATTTGTCAGTTGCATCTGCAGTCTCTTGTGTCTCCGCGATGTTCAAGTTGTTGCCACAGCTGAAGAAGCAAACTACTCAGTGATTCACAGACTGCAGATGCTCGAAGCTTGAGCAAAATATCGTGTGCTGGAGGAACTCAGCAGGACAGGCAGTATCTGGGGAGGGAATGGTCAGGCAACATTTCAGGTCAGGATCTTTTTTAGACAGATTCAAATTAACAACCAATTACCCGGTCGTGTTCTAAAAACCTGTGTGGACCAACTGGCTGGAGTTTTTAACGGACATTTTCAACCTCTCACTTCTGAGGTCTGAGGTCCCCACCTGCTTTAAAAGGGCATCAATTATACCAGTGCCCAAGAAGAGTAAGGTGACGTGTCTCAATGATAATCGACCAATGGCACTAATGCCTGTGGTGATGAAGTGCTTTGAGAGGTTGATCATGGAGCAAATCAACTCCTACCTCGGCAAATACCTGGACCCATTGCAGTTCGCTTACCGTCACAACATATCAACGGTGGATGCGATCTCGCTGGCCCTCCACTACGCTCTGGACCACTTGGACAACAAAACTCATATGTCAGGCTGTTATTTATCGATTACAGCTCAGCATTTAACACAATCATCCCCTCCAAGCTGGTTACCAAACTCTCAGAACTGGGTCTCTGCGCATCCCTCTGCAATTGGATCCTCGACTTCCTCATTCACAGACCACAGACTGTTCGTATTGGTGGAAATGTGTCAGACTCGATAACAATCAGCACGGGAGCACCTCAGGGCTGCGTGCTCAGCCCCCTGCTGTACTCACTCTATACACATGACTGCGTAGCCGGTCAGAGTGCGAACTCCATGATCAAGTTCGCTGACGACACCACTGTTGTGGGACGTATCACTGATGGGGATGAGTCAGAGTATAGAAGAGAGATCGAGCAACTGTCCATATGGTGCCAGCACAATAACCTGGCCCTCAATATCAGCAAAACCAAGGAACTGATTGTGGACTCTGGAAGGAGTAGGATGGGGACCCACAGTCCCGTTTATATCAACGGGTCGATGGTTGAAAGGGTCAAGAGCTTCAAATTCATGGGAGTGCACATCTCTGAAGATCTTTCCTGGTCCGAGAGCACTAATGCAATTATCAAGAAAGCACATCAGTGCCTCTACTTCCTGAGAAGATTACGGAGAGTCGGTTTGTCAAGGTGGACGCTCTCTAACCTCTACAGATGCACAGTAGAGAGCTTGCTGACTGGTTGCATCGTGGCTTGGTTCGGCAACTTGAGCGCCCTGGAGAGGAAAATACTTAAAAAAGTAGTAAACACTGCCCAGTCCATCATCGGCTCTGACCTTCCTTCCATTGAGGGGATTTATCGCAGTCGCTGCCTCAAAAAGGCTGGCAGCATCATCAAAGACCCACACCATCCTAGCCACACACTCATCTATCTGCTACCTTGAGGTAGAAGGTACAGGAGCCTGAAGACTGCAATGACCAGGTTCAGGAATAGCTACTTCCCCACAGCCATCAAGCTATTAAACCTGGCTCGGACAAAACTATGATCATTAATAACCCATTATCTGTTATTTGCACTTTATCAGTTAATTTATTCATGTGTGTATGTATTTATATATTGATATATGGACACACTGTTCTGTTTTGTAGTAAATGCCTACTATGTTCTGTGTGCCGAAGCAAAGCAAGAATTTCATTGTCCTATCAGGAACACATGACAATAAACTCATTTGAACTTGAACAACAGATCAAAGTCCCAAACAACCATAACAAATGATCAATTGCTGCAATACTAAACGGACCCAGGTAATGCTTCCAGTGGCTGCTGGTAGTAACAGCAGACTATTAGTGATGGTTAATATATCTATAGGTATTGGTGTGCCCAAAATTCTGGACACAATTTGCTGGGCAAACCTGAATGATAGCGATGATCTTACCCGCTCGCTTCCTGGCCCTTGCAGTGTACAGTTCGTCAATGGGGAGAAGGTTGCAGCCAACAACCTTCTCAGCTGATCGGACGATTCGCTGCAGTCTCCGGATTTCGTGCTTGGTGGCTGAGCCAAACCAGACCATGAGGGAGAAGGTGAGGACAGACTCTACGATAGCTGTATAGAATTGGACCATCATTGCTTGTGGTAGGGTTACACAAAAAGCTGGAGAAACTCAGCGGGTGCAGCAGCATCTAAGGAGCGAAGGAGATAGGCGACGTTTCGGGTCGAGACCCTTCTTCAGACTGGTCAGGGATCAGGGAAACGAGAGATATAGACAGTGATGTGGAGAGATAAAGAACAATGAATGAAAGATATGCAAAAAAGTATTGATGATAAAGGAAACAGGCCATTGTAAGCTGTTTGTAGTGTTAAAATGAGAAGCTAGTGCGACTTGGGTGGGGGGGGGGAAGATGGAGAAGGAATGTCAGGGCCCGAGGGCTGAGGGAGAGGTGGGGAGAGGGAGGGGGCAGTCTGGGTTAACAGAATTGAGAAAATTCAATGTTTAAGCCCAGAGGATGCAGGTGCTGTTCCTCAAACTTGGGGTGTTGCTCACTCTGGCCGTGGAGGAGGCCCAGGACCGAGAGGTCGGATATGGAATGGGAGGGGGAGTTGAAGTGCTGAGCCACCGGGTGGTCGGTTTGGTTATTGCGGACCGAGCGGAGGTGTTCGGCGAAACGATCGCCCAGCCTTCGCTTGGTCTCACATTGCTTGTGGTAGATTGTGTTTCCTCAGCTGACGTAGGAAGTACATCCTCTGTTGGGCCTTGATGGAGTTGATGGTGGTCCCCCCATTTCAGATGATGGTTCCAAGGAATTTAAAAGACTCCACAGATGTGCCTGTGGTATTGTTGATGTTGAGTGGGGGGGAGTAATAGGGGAGCTCTCCTCAAGTCTATTATCAATTATCTAAAAAAGGCTCTAAACTGCAGCCTTCATCCGGTGATGCACAATCTTCCTTCTATTACTAAGAGCAATATTTCATTTTTAGTCTTCAGTTAAGACTAGTTCAGTTCAGTAGATGTCTAATAGCTCAATCCAAAATAATATTCATGTGTTAGGATGCGACAGCGGCCATTTGGCCCATCGAGTTCAATCTGTCATTCAATCATAGCTGATCTATTTTTATAATTATGTATAAATCTACATTTAATTTTCTAAATACTATTGATGTTTTTAAATCTTTTTATTTACTTGCGCATATTATTTACTTATATAACGTTTGCCCTCAAGATGTCTCAAACAGGGCCAGTAAGGTTAAGTGCAAGTTGTAAACCCAAACGACAACTGTGAATTATACCAGTAAACTATCATTCCTATATCTTACATGCGTCTCAGTGATTGATGAAATGCATCACCATTCAGACTGAAGGCTTGTAGGTGATAAACATCTGCAGTTGCTTGTGTCAGCCGTGAACAAGCAGCTGCAGAACTCATCATTATGGTGAGAGATAAATATCCCGAAGGAACACATCTCTACTTATAACATTGAAGTCATTGGGAGAGAGGGTTATGCATTACTGGGGGGGAAAGGGGACACCCTGGGGAACAATATGAACTGTTGGAGAAACTCAGCGGGTGCGGCAGCATCTATGGAACAAAGGAAATAGGCAATGTTTCGGGCCGAAACCCTTCTTCAGACAGATGCAGGGTGGGGTGAGGGCAGGAAGAAGAAAGGAAGAGGAGGAGCCAGAGGGCTGAGGGCTGAGGGAGAGCTGAGAAGGGGAGGAGACAGCAAGGGCTTCCTGAAATTGGAGAATTCAATGTTCAGGCCACTGGGATGCAGATTGTCCAAGCGGAATATGATGTGCTGCTCCTCCAGTTTCCGGTGCTCACTCTGGCAATGGAGGAGGCCCAGGACAGTAAGGTCGGATTCGGAATGGGAGGGGGAGTTGCAGTGCTGAACCACAGGGAGATCAGGTTGGTTAATGCGGACCGAGCGGAGGTGTTCGACGAAACGATCGGCAAGCCTACGCTTGGTCTCACCAATGTAGATCAGCTGACATCAAGAGCAGCGGATGCAATAGATGAGGTTGGAGGAGGTGCAGGTAAACCTCTGTCACACCTGGAACGATTGCTTGGGCCCTTGAATGGAGTCGACAGGGGAGGTAAAGCAACACATGTAGCACCTCTTGCGGTTGCAAGGGAAAATGCCCGGGGAAGGGGTGGTGCGGGTGGGAAGGGAAGAATTGACCAGGTAGTTACGGAGGGAGCGGTCTTTGCGGAAAGCAGACAAGGGTGGAGATGGGAAGATGTGGCAAGTGGTGGGGTCTTGTTGGAGGTGGCGAAAATGACGGAGACTCTCCCAGGTAAAGTAACTTGTTACCACAGGATTTTCCCTACTACTGATGCCAGGCTATAGGGTTTCCTTCTCCCTTATTTCTTGAAACGCAAGGTACGTTTGATGCCTTCCATCTGTGAGGTACATACAAAAAAGATGCAAGGAAACAGTAAACATTTTTTGTAGTAGCTTAAGCATAAATGTTGAAGCATAAGATGCCTTTTTCTTTCACATCTCTCTTTCACTAGAGCAGAAAGAATATTTAAAAATATGAACAGATTTGATAAGGTGTGGCAAGGTATTTTAATTTAGTTAGGGGATCACAGAGAGATCAGTTTAAAACAATCACTAACAAAGTTAACATAGAGCAAGTATCTAAATGGCGTCAAGTTGAGAAAAGGGAAAGTACAACGGGATCTGGGGGGTCCTTGTTCATCAGTCTATGAAAGTAAGCATGCAGGTACAGCAGGCAGTGAAGAAAGCGAATGGCATGTTGGCCTTCATAACAAGAGAGTCGAATATAGGAGCAAAGAGGTCCTTCTGCAGTCGTACAGAGCCCTAGTGAGATCACACCTGGAGTATTGTGTGCAGTTTTGGTCCCCTAATTTGAGGATGGACTTTCTTGCTATTGAGGAATGCAGAATAGGTTTACACGGTTAAATCCCGGGATGGCGGGACTGTCATATGCTGAGAGAATGGAGCGGCTGGGCTTGTACACTCTGGAGTTTAGAAGTATGATAGGGGATTTCATTGAACCATATAAGATTGTTAAGGGTTTGGACACGCTAGAGGCAGGAAATATGTTCCTGATGTTGGGGGAGTCCAGAACCAGGGGCCACAGTTTAAGAATAAGGAGTAAGCCATTTAGAACAGAGATGAGGAAACACTTTTTCTCACAGAGATTTGTGAGTCTGTGGAATTCTCTGCCTCAGAGGGCAGTGGAGGCAGGTTCTCTGGATGGTTTCAAGAGAGAACTAGATAGGGCTCTTATAAATAGCAGCGTCAGGGGATATGGGGAGAGGGCAGGAACGGGAAACTGATTGGGGATGATCTGCCATGATGACATTAAATGGCGGTGCTGGCTCGAAGGGCCGAATGGCCTACTCCTGCATCTATTGTTTATTGTCTAAGTCAAGTAACAAAGATTATTAGATCATGGACAGCTTCTAACATCTTGTGAATCAGCGGCACATCTTTTCAGGAGAAATTAACTATATTATATACAGCGTAAAGAAACATTAAGTTGTGCAAAGAGGCAGGTGCAGGCTTTTGAATACTCTTAACAAATATCAGCAGAAATTTAATGAGACAAAACTTTTGTGCTATAATTTTCACCAGTTACACCTTTGTCATTTGTCGCATGCAAATGGAAATGTCATTTCTACCCAAAAGAAGAAATTAAACTGGTAATAATTTAATAATATTCATAATCAATCATTTTAAGAAATCGCTATGAATAAGAAATCACAGCAACAATTCACGGATGCATTATTATTAATATCCAAATCAAATTCATTGATAATCCTGGCCATAATAATAACAAAGTTAGTATAATTTAAATGCAAGCAGCTATATTTTGCTTCTAATCTCATCCCCTCCCATGCCCACCATCACCACAAGGGAATCATGCTCAAACTTCAGTTTATATATGTCCTTTCTGTTTTGAATGACCAACTGCATTAGTAACAGGTTTGTGTAGGCACAGCATTAGAGCAAACACAAATTTTCTCTTGATTTGAAGAAAACCAATGTGAGATTTGTGCCAGTAGATGGTGCAATGAGTCTGACAATGGGAAACAATTGCCTGGACTAGAGTGGCCAATGTTTTTAGGAGCCTGGCATCTGTCATTTCTTGGACCTGTCCTTGCACATTTGATTTTTTAACGGGTTGCTGAATGTGCAATCTTATAACCCCACTGAGCCTCTGAACTCCATGTGCACAGCCCAAGCTACTATGTGCCTCCTTAACCTATGGGATTGAGGGATTGTGACATTATCTGTCACCTCAGAAGGATGTATTAATTAGATTGGATGAATTCAATCTCAACATATGTAAAAAAAGAGCAACAAACAGAGGGAAAAAAAGACCAAATTCAGAGAATAATAAAACTTATTAAATTAAATTTAGTCCTTTAAAATTAATTTACAATCTCAAGGCAGTTGTTATACAATAATTAATATAGTTTCATTGAAAGACAAGCTTATGACAACATTTTACAATCTTTGTCCAGGAAGTCTAAAATCTAGATAATATGCTACAGAGAGAGGCCAGTAAACCCATCACATATGTATCTATGGAGTAATTAATCAATTTATTCCATAGTACTGCTCTTTTCCTAAACCTTTTTGATTCCCCCCTCCCTAAAATTAGCTATACAATTCTCATCTGAATATTACTATTATCTGAGCTTACTGCCCTTTCATTACTGTAAATCACATGAAATATTATTCTGTGTGGCTTGTGGTTCCTGTGCATATCACACATAATCTGTCTCCTTGTTTGCCATCCTCCCGTTTTATTTGCACCAAAACCCATTCCCAGTCTTGAATATTTCTAACAAATCTTCTCATTCTTCTCGAGAACTGTGGTATCTTTTCCAGTCTTTTCATGTAACTAAATTCCTTCATCCTAGATATCATTTCTGTTAATCCTGCCCGCTCCAAAGGCTTGACAGCCTTTACAGCGTGTGGCGCACAACATTGAAACTAATTCTCCAAATTAATATTAAACTGTGCTAATATGTGTTAAAGATTTAACACATATTTTTTTCTCCATTAAAGTCCCAAAACGAAAATGCTTTCTAACACCATTTTCAATCTGTGCTTCTATTTTTAATTCTCAGGATCCCTTCTCCTGGAAATTATACCATTCCATTAATATTGCCAATCCCCATTCTTCTTACCAAAGCAAACATTCTATATATTTCTACCTCAGATATTTTTCCTTACTTAGATCATTTTACCAATCTGATAATGTTCTTGGAAAGTTTGCTAATGTTGGTCTCCTTGTTTACCGCAATTCTACATTTCATTTGCACACTTCAGAGTTATACCTTCGATATCCAAATCCAGATTGAATGAATGAATACGATTATTGGCTAAGCATTCACATATAAGGAATTTGCCTTTATGCTCCTCCCGCAAGTGACAACATGACACACAGTGATAGTTAAGAATGATACATAAAGCATTATTGATTAAGCATGTGAATTAAATGAAATACCAGAGCAAAAGGAGGCTACAGATTTTTGGTTATTGAGTACAGCTACTACTCATGGAAAAAAGCTGTTTTTATGTCTGTCTCCATCAAGGAGTGCTCTATTAATACGTTATAGTACATAGAACAGTTCATTACAGGAACAGGTCATTCAGCCAATAATGTCTCTGCCAAATACAATGCCAAGATAATCTCATCTGCACACATGATCAATATCTCTCCACTTCCTGCATGTCACTGTGCCAATCAAAATGCGACTATTATGCCTGCCTGGTAATCCAATCCAGGCACCCACACAGTGCAAACAAAAATACCCCCCCTCTTTTAAACATTTCCCCTCTCACCTTAAAGCTATACCCTCTATCTTTGGTATTTCCACTGTGAGAAAAAGGTTCTGACTTTCTAGCCTACCTATGACTAACTTTATATCTGTTTTCCCCTCAACTACCAGCCTTCCAGAGAAAACAGTCCACCTTTCACCCTATCAGCCATAGCATACAGCATATAGTTCTCCAACGTTTTCACTACCTCCAAAGGAATCCCACCACCTTCATGCAAGGTGGTTTTGGAGGGGAGGATGCTCCTCAACCTGCGGAGCATCGTGGACAATTCAGCTCACCCCGTCCATGACACACTGGCCAACCAGAGGAGTACCTTCAGCAGCAAACTGGTTCCACCAAGATGCAGGACAGAACACCACAGGAGATCCTTCTTCCCTGTGGCTATCAAACTGTACAACTCCTCCCCCTGACTCCCTTCCCCATATCTTTGCACAACCCCAATCCTCTCTACTCATTAGTTTCATGTTTCATGCATTTTGTGTTTTATGACTGTTGGCAGATCAATTTCCCTCCTGGGATAAATAAAATTATATCGTATCATAGCCACATCTTCCCATCTGCACCCCTTTCCATAGGGACCATTCCCTCTGCAACTCTCTGGTTAACTCATCCTTTCTCACCCAAACCAGCCCCTCCCCAGGTACTTTCCTCTGCAACTGCAGGTGATGCAACACCCATCTCTATACCTCCTCCTCGACTCCATCCCAGGATCCCGACAGTCATTTCCGGTGAGGCAAAGGATCACTTGCACCATCTCCAACCTCATCCACTGTATCCGCTGTTCCAGGTGTGGTCTCCTAAGTATCGGCAATGCTAAGCACAGGTTTGGCGATCATTTAGCTGAAAACCTCCACTGAGTCCACTTAGGCCTACCCAATCTCCCAGTTGCTAAACACTTTAATTCCCCCTCCCATTCCCACACTGACCTTTCTGTCCTGGGTCTCCTCCACTGTCAGAGCGAGGCCCAACGCAAATTGGAGGAACAGCACCTCATATTTTGTTTGGGAAGCTTACAACCCAGTTGTATATTGATCTAAAGCTTCCAAGCTTCCTCCATGTCTTGTCTGTTGTTCAACTCCAATTTTAATTCTTTTACATTAGTGAATGTGTCCTAAACTCTGGAAATTATAGTTAATGAGGCTCAATTAAAAAATATTGTTTTTTCCTGTGAAGCAACTTGGAGTATTTTACTGCATCGAATACAATATAGGAATACAAGTAGCGACCACAGCATCATTGGTGGTTATGTTACTGAAGTAAGATGACACCAAAATTGCTAGAGGTGCATGGACTGTGAGGAAGGCTGTCGAAGTCTACAGGGGGATATAGATCAGCAACAGAAATGAGCAGAGAAATGGCAGATGGAGGTGATGCACTACTGTTAAGTACTTCCCCCCCCCCCCCGTTGAATACTGTACTTACCTGTCTGTATCTCTGCAGGCCGTGGCTGGGCACCAGGAATCAAGGGGTTAACAGCTTCTGTACCCGATTGGCCCAGCAACATCAGATGACTCATCGGGCGCTTTAAGAGGCAGAAGCTTGCAGAATTCTCTCTCTCTTCAAGATAGATCTCTGGAGGAAGAGGTGCCGGGCTGATCTGCATGAGGTCTGGCCGCATGGCACTGCACTTTGTATATTTGTGATATACTTTTGTAAATTAATGTTC
This sequence comes from Raja brachyura, assembly GCA_963514005.1. The sequence goes on from OY740784.1 coordinate 57,188,510, forward strand.
TATTGGGACGAAAGGGATGACCTGAGAGTTTTCAGGTATTTTTGGTTGTAGAGTTAGGGCTATATAGGCAGGTTAGAGTCTTCGGTCCGACGGTCCATTAAGGGCTGGCTGGAGCACCATTATATATTATTTTATAGCCAATTCTGGTCCCTGACCGTGTTCTTTAAAATCAGGTTTGGGTTTTGTTTAGTGTTACAATAAAAGACTGTTTTTATATAAACTCGACCCTGGTTTTGATTTGTTACGCGACTCCTGAGGAACCAGCCTTTGGAAGTCATAACAACTTCAAGAAATCAAATGTATGGGAAAAATAATACAATTAATGGCAAGATCCTTAAAAGCATTGTGTCCAGAGGGATTTTGAGGTCCATAAGTCCATAACTCCCTGAAAGTTGCAAGCATGTAGATAGAGTAGTAAATAATGCATATGGTATGCTTGCTGTTATTGGTCAGGGCATTGTGTACAAGAAGTCATGATGCAGCTTCACAGGACTTTGGTTAGGTCACATTTGGAGTATTGCATGCAGTTCTGGTCACTCCATTACAGGAAGGATATGGAGACTTTGGAATGGCTTTACCAGAAGGATGCCTGGATTGGGGGGATTTGGATGCAGGAATAGGTTGGACAGACTTTGATTGTTTTCTCTGGAATGCCAGAGGTTGTGGGAAGATCTGATATATGTATATAACATTATGAGAAGCATAGATAGGGTACACAGTCAAAATCTTTATCCCAGGTTGTAAAAATATTTGAAGGCAGAGTATCAAGGTGAGAAGAGCAAAGTTTAAAAGAGATGCACAGTGCAAGTGTTTTAAGAAAAACATAGATCTGTCAGTACGTGAACACACTGCCAGAGGTGGTGGCTGAGGCAAATGTCATAGTGGCATTTAAAAGACTTTTGGATATGCATGGAATGGAGGGATATAGATTATGTCCAGGCAGATTAGAGTTAGTCTCGGCATTAAGACATACACAGTGGGCCTATAGGCCTATTCTTCTGTTGTACTGTTCTATGATTTATGAACCTTGAAGTCCAGACAAATGATCTAGACACAAATTAAATTCCCATTGCAATTGCAGAATTAAAAATTGAATAAACTTAGGGGTTTAAATGGACTAGCATCCATTGGGCTGCTACATTACCATAAAGATCTTTCTGGTCACCCATGATCTTCAGTGAAAGAAATCTCCCATCCTTACCCACTCTGGCCTCCAGATCCAGACTTGAACTCAGATCAAGAGCAGTCTCGAGATCCCAAGAATTAAGCAATTGTTCCCAGGTAAATAATTTTGTCGTGCTTATGCCAAGCATTTGAAGAGAGTATCCAGCAAGGTCCCACACATACAGCTCTACCTATAATAGAGACAAAGTGATGGAGTAACTCAGCGGGTCAGGCAGCATCCTTGGAGAAAACGAAAGGGTGACTTTTCGGGTCATTGTAAATTACCCAAACATAATATGAGGTACTGTTTCTCCAATTTGTGTGTGGCCTTACCCTGGCAATGGAGGAGGCCCAGGAGAGAATGGTCAGTATGGGAATGGGAAGGGCAGTTGATATGGTTAGCAACCGGAAGATCCCGTAGGCCTAGACAGACTGAGAGCAAGTGTTAAACAAAACAGACGCTGAGTCTACATTTTGTCTTGCTGATGTACAGGAGCCCACATCGAGAGCACCAGATGCAGTAAATGAGGTTAGAGGAGGTACATGTAATCCTCTGACCTCATATTTAGCTTACAACCCAGCTGTATGAACATTGAATTATCTCATAAGTTCCCTCCCCTCTTGACCCCTTCCTCCTCCCTAGTTGTTTTATCCATTCTTCAGTTCTCCACATTGTTTCTCTTGCAATCACATCTTCCCTAGCCAACATTGACCTATCAGGCATTGCCCTGCCAGAGGTCATTTGTGACTGGCCCTGGTCTTTACTTGCCTCCAGCACTTCACCTCCCCGTCTCCCACACCTACCTTCAGTCTGAAGAAGGACCTCGACCCAAAACTTCACCCATTCCTTCTCTCCAGAGATACTGCCTGTTCCGCTGAGTTACTCCAGCTTTTTAAGTCTATCTATTGTATTCAAATGATCCCTCTGAATTTAAGCCCCAAGATCACATTGCTTTCCTATTCTGTTGGGTTCTCCTTTTGTTTGGATGTTCAAGGTCCAATTAAGTAAGAATTTTCATAATATCCATGTTAACATATTCCTTCAAATAGAGTTCTACTTCCATGGTGATGTGGCCTCCACAAGTATTTCGCTACAACTCTGTCCACTGGGACACTCTGACAGAGTCCAATACATGGATCCACTATCTTGAATATATACTTTGCTCAATTATATGTACTGTACACCCTCAGGAAGGGAGGGGGGAGGGGAGTGAAGGGGGAAAGGGGAAAGAGGTACTGGCTGTTTTTGCAGATATATTTTGAATATAATTGTAAAAATAGATGAAACAAACAATTGTTGTTGCTGGTTAATACACCAAAGGACATAAAGTGCTGGAGTAATACAGCTGGTCAGGCAGCATCTCGGGAGAACATGGATAGGTGACATCTCGGGTCCAGTTCCTTTTTCACTCTGTCTGGAATGGGACTGAAATCCAGGTGAGGTGACGGCCGGGGGAGAGGTGAGGATCAGCACAGTAATTGGTTGCAGCCTGTGGGTGGTCAGAGTGCAGGTAAAAGTCGGCAGTGGTGACGGCGTTGGCAGCAGCGAATGCAATGGTGGTGACCACAGTGGTGGCAGCGGCAGAGGCGGCAGCAGTTGCAGCGATGGTAGGGACAGTGGAGGTGGCGACTGTGACAGTGGCAGCAGCAGCGACAGTAGAAATCAGGGTGGCGGCAGCAGCCAGGGTGTTGTGGTCGCAGCCCAGCCTGGCAGTGTAGGTTAGTAGGTCAGTCCACTGTAACCGAAATCCGTTATAAAGAGTTCCATAAAAATGAGGATTCACTATATACACCCAATCCTGCACCAATTTTCATAAATCTTGAATTACTTTTCCATGCAGATAAATATACCGTATAGATATTATAATTAAAATATGTGGGTAATAATGAATTCAATGAATGCCTTAATAACACTAAAATATGTTAAAGAAAATATAATTTGGCTTTCTGTCCTTTCCTTCCAATAAACCACATGCATTGCTTGTTGCCATAGACACACTTATCTTCCCTTTCAAACTACAGACTGTTGAATATCATGTTTTCACTTTATAAATGACAATACATTACCCAGGCAATATAGATTAAATACATCTGAGTGACTGTTTTTTTAAGTTACAGCTGATAACAATTCACCCTATGATATGTTCATAAGCATGTTCTGGCTTCATATCTCATTCACTACTATTGCCACAATTTGTCATTGTTTCCATTATAATCCCAGGTGCTGCAATGGTACCAGATGGAATCAACATTACAACTGTGCAGAATCTATACGGGCTGTAACAAGTGAAATCACAATGTGGGTGTAGGGAACTGGTTAATAAAATGTGTTAAAACAATTCTTTCAAGGCATGTCTGCTTGTTTTTTCTTTGTAAATTGAAAATACTTCCCATTAGCTAGTTTCAATCCTATTATCAAATCTACCATTAATTTTCAAATGAATATGCCAATGCAAAATAAATGTTTGCTAAAGGTTGGCAAATCCTTAAATCAGCACTTACATAAAATTATGGAATCTGTTAGTTTCTTTAATCAAAGCCAATTTGGTTAAATATTCAACTGCAGCTTTTCCTTGTAGTAGTCAATGTGGCTATTCACCTCACATCAGACTAATTTACTCTCTGGTGTAGATGAGCAAGAAGAATTAGATAAAATGACCGACTACAAGCCAACTGTATAACTGGATCATATTACAAGATCTGTAAATCTAAATAAGATACAATACAAACTACATACGAATTTCATACATGTCTTCCCTTACTTTCCTTCCAATTGTAAGTCAGTTAAATCGTGATGCATTCTCCTGTGTATTCTTCTAAAGGGCCTGTCCCACTTAGGCGATTTTTCAGCAGACTGCCGGCGAGTGTCAAGCTCGCGGTACTCGCTGAAAAACCGGGAAGTGGAACGGCGAGTGTCAAGAGTGGAACACACGCACACACACGCGGGGGCCAGCGAAAGCGGGGGAGCACTGTCTGAAATTCACACGGTGCAAAGCCAAGGTGATACAGATACACACCGTGATGAACAGGAAGGTTAAGATGGCTAGCACAATGTATTGTAAGTCCTTTAAAAGAGAGGGATGGGGAGAAGGGGGGGGGGGGGGGATAATGGGGTAGAAGGAGTGGAGACACTTTTAAGAAGCCAGAGACACCGCTGTGAAGTTTGGCGGGCATTTAACATTACCGGTTGGTTTTCCTTGGTTCTAAAAACTTGTGCTTACGTTTTTTTTTCCCCAATGAGCCAATGAAAATGCCCGGTCAGCAAAGGAGATAACTAAAACTACCTACGGCTACCTCAACTACCCACAACTACATGGCGACCCCACTACAACTGCACCTATGACTACAAAAGTATCGATTTTCTCCATGGCGACCAATTGTTGAAAAATTTGCTGTGACCATAGTGAGGCCGCGACCAGTTCGCAGAATGCAGGAACTCCTCGCGACCATGAAGGAGACTCACCAGAGACCACCAGCGAACATGTGGCGATCATGAGGTGAGCGCAGAGTCTCCTGCACTTCCCTAAAAAGTCACCTAAGTGGGACAGGCCCTTAACTGATTCTCACCAAGAAGTTCAATTCGATGTTTGAGATCATTTGCCAAATGAGTAAACTTCAGTCCTAAATTCTCTGCATACACACTTTCTAGCTAAGATTATTAAATAGTGATGATAGTTTCTGCTCCTATACACACAAAACACTATGCCCTCAAAAGCAAGATATTCCAGGGAACTATATAGGTAGATTATCAAATTTTTGCATTATGCTGCGTGTGGAGATGTAGTGACAGATAAAATAGTACATTTTAAGAACCAAGCAAAAAAAGAGATAGCAAGCCATTTCTAAAGCATGAGGTCTAAAAGCTGAAGGCAATAATGTTAATGTGGGAATCATTAAGGAGACCAGATCTGAAAGTGCATCGAGACCTCTCAGAATTAACGCCACATAGCATGGAAACAGGCTCTTCAGCTCAACTCAGCAGTAATGGCAAAATTCCCAATTTTCCAGTGTCCTCCTTGCCAGTTATCATTACTACACAGGTAAGTAGGATTGTCAAAGTCAAAAGAGTTTATTGTCAAGTGTCCCTGACAGGACAATGAAAATGCCCTTATGCAGGATTGCTCTTATGCAGACCTAATAGAACAGATCTTCCAGTCATTATTTCCAGTTTAATTGGTTTATTGAATTAGTTGTAAAAACAAAGAGATGAACGCACCAGGTTTTCCTTATTCTACATGCAAGTTGTAGCTGGTTGCTGTCCCTGGTCTAGTGACAACTATGCTCTCCCTCCCTGTGCGTGCCTCTTCCTGTCCCCTACGCCCTTTTATATACGCCGCCCTGTGCACCTAATGACCGCCCCCAAGTATCCATAATAATACTGCAAGATATATCTAGACAAAATAATATAATATAATATGCCAACAGCAGCTAGCCTAAACATAAATGGCTCCTACACACTGGTCCCCAATTGTCTTACAAATATAACAAAACAGTTACCAATAGACATTAAAAGGAGCTATAAAAACTACCCTTACTGTTTATTGTCACCATCGACTATGTCATGCGGAAAATAATGAACAAACCTCACTTTGGAATACCATGGAGAACAGGAAGACGCCTCATAGACCTAGATTTTGCTGATGATTTTGCACTACTAGCAGAGTCGAGAAACACCCTTCAAGAGATGACTGGAGGAGAATGCATCAAAGCTTGGATTAAAGATCAGCTGCCAGAAGACTAAGACCATGCAGACTGGAGACAAGCAGCCAATAGACCAACTGATAATCAATGGGGATCCTGTGGAAAACACAAAAAAGATTTACCTATCTTGGCAGTATGTTCACAGTAGATGGCGATGTAGAGGTTGACATCAACTCCCAAATTGGTAAAGCTACATCAGTCTTCAGGCGAATGCAGCCAATATGGTCTAGTGGCGGGATATCCAAGATGCTAAAAGTCAAGCTCTTCCAGTCCATAATCCTCCCTACAGCCCCCTATGCCAGTGAGACATGGAAAATCAATGTGAAGGTGAAAAAGAAATTGGATGCACTCCAACAACACTGCTCTTAGTCTGAAGTCGAATTGTGCGCACAAGACTTTGTGCATCTGGTATGGTCTGCAATATTCTGCCCATTAGCCAGGAGCATCGTGTTGCAGTGGAATCAGCTACCACGACAATGTCACCTGGAGCAAAGCTTCTCCTTGCGTTTGACCACCATTGTCGTTCTTGGATTAGAGGCAGGTATTCTTGTGTCCCTCGTTTCCAAAAGAGATCTGCCGTATATTGCACCCGTCTCCATCTGCGTTTAATGTACAAATGTTCCTTTTTCAAAGAGTCCAGGTGGTAATATTGGCTTGGTTTTCAACAGAAGAAGATGGTTTTGTGTGAGTGCTTCCAGGTCGATTGGATCATCAGAATACTTGGTAATTTAAAATTGCGTCAACTTCATTAACTAAAGTTTGCAATCCTTTATCGTCTAGAACTTGTTGGTTAAGAACAGAGCGCAGCACATTTCAAGCCATGTGGATCAATCGTTCCCAAACACAACCGTGATGGGATCCTGCTGGGGGGGTAAAGTATCACCTTATCCCTCGCTGAAGCATAGCACTCTGGATCGTATCCCGATTCAAGCCATTGAGTGCTTGTCTCAATTCTCTTTCCACCTGATACAATTTGTGCCATTGTCTGATCTTTAAGATGAAACGTGTTCTCATCGACAGATGAATCTTCGTAATGCATGGATGCAGGAGTCTGTGTCAAGTGTAGATGCAACTTCGAGATGTACTGCCCTGCTTGCCATGCAGGTGAAGATTACATCATACTTTTTAACAAGACTTTGTCCTGTCTTGATCTCTAAAGGACCAAAGTAATCTACTCCCACATCTGTAAATAGAGGCTTGTCTGGTAGAATCCCCTCCAGGGGCAAGTCTGCCATTTTTTGTTCTCCATCTTCTGTTCTCGTTTACACACAACACAGTCTTGCTTGCAGCGGAGTTAGCTTTGATAATCCAGTATATTTTACGAAGGCGAGACAACATATGATTTTTTCCTCCAATTCCAAGTTGTTCATGGATATGTCGTAACTGTAATGTTGATATGTGAAGGTCCTTCGATAGAATAATAGGATGTTCGGCCTCTTCAGGCATCGATAGCCTATTCAGGCGACTACCTACTCTCAGAAGTCCATCATCCAGCACCGGATTTAGCTTGTACAAATCTTGCTTCTTTTGACACCATTTTTACCTGCGTCTAGTACTGATAGCTCTTCTTTGAATCTTTGTTTTTGACTGAAAGAGATGACTGCGCTGTCTGCTTGGAAAAGATCTTCAGGACATAAACACTGTCCTTTAGAGTGTTGCTTTAAAGACTTGCATTTCCTTTTCAACCTTTTCTTTTAGTTTGCCAGGAACTTTAGTTCAAAGCTACTCACAGCACTCTGACTCTCCTTTCTCCTTCAAGTCAACTGCAAGAGCGTTGTCCTTACTTTAAGAAGTCAAGCTACAGCAGTCTTCAGATTCCTCCATGATGAGAAATAGGTGATCAGAAAGTTTGTGGGGTTCAATGGATTTTTGACAATGACATTCATTGTGATGTCTTGTTTGATTTCTGGATCATTAGCAGAGATTGCAGAAGTTTTGGCCATCTCTGTCTGGCTTACAGAGAAACTGATCCCTTGATCCATATCTTGCAGCTTAAGAAGCAGTCAGCTGTTAGTCCTCTAGAGACTTCATCTGCAGGATTTTCATTTGTGCCAACAAGTTCAAGTTTATGTTACATTTATTGCCACATGCACCAATTGGTACAGTGAGATTTGAGTTACCATACAGCTATATGAAAAAAAGAACACAATACACAATAGAATTTAACATGAACATCCCCACACAGTGGAATCAGTTTCCCACTGTGATGGAAGGCAATAAAGTTCAGTCATCTTCCTCTTTGTTCACCCGTGGTCACGGCCTTTGAGCCCTCCGCAGTCGCCGCTACAGGCAGCCCGATGTTCAGGCCCTCTCGATGATCGGAGCTCCGGCGTAGGAACGGAAGAACACACTCAGCGACTTGGAGTTTCTGAATCGGCCGCTTCATACCGGAGACCGCTGCTTCCGAGTTCGCAGGCTGAGCTGGGTGGAGATCCAACACTGGCGACCTTCGGCAAAAGATCCCAGGATTCCGCGATGTTAAAGTCAGCACCACCCGCAGTTTGAAGCTCCGCATGAGGAAATATTATAAAATAAAATTGCTCACATTATAATATCTGTGTGAGAAACTTATGTTGAGTTGCAGGAGAAGGCCTGGGTGCAGAGGTTTTCAAAATACATAGGTCATAACGGAATAAAGAAAACACACACACATAGGAGGACAGATGGCTTGTTATAACATGGAGATGTTGATGTAAATGGGAATAGCTTTGCTTGCTTTTGAGCGGCTATAACTGTCAGAAGTTGTATTTGGTTTAGGATAGTGTTCAGGGTAATGGGGTCTCTTCCAGGACATGGGCACTATTTATTCGTCATTTATGACACATCTCTGAGCTCGGCTGTGTCATGAAGGGGATTTATGGTTGTCTATGTTGGGTCGTAGGCACCAACGCTAGATAATAGAGTCTGTGATTTGGCTTGTGCAGTTTCAAAGTATTTATGTGGGGATAAGAGATAAAGCATAGGTGATGGTTGTGTGACCTTTGTATAAGGGAGATTTCTTATGTTTATAGAATACGGAGAAAGTAATTCTGTTTTGATCTAAGCTAAACGATTGGGGTCTGCATATCGTAATCTTCAATTTGCTGTATGGAATGCTATCAGTAAGAAGTTGTAAAGAGGCCTACATTCCTTTCCTCCAGAGATGGCCAGGGGGGGGGGGGGGGGGGGGGCTAATTCAGAATGAAACTTGACCCGAGCTTGGTAAAAGGCCATTATAATGTATCAAATGCAACAAGTATATGATCTTTGTGTGCTTAGGGTTGGGAATGGTGTGATTAGAAATTACTTGAGTTCTTACCACTTTGTAAGAATGGGGCAACACTCATATTTAATCTTTGTAATCCATAAGTAACTGTATTTTAATTATGTAATTGAAAGGAAATTATTTGTGTTTAATTAGGGTTGTAAGTATGGTTAAATATGAAGTTTGACAAATAACTTTATTTTCCAAAAGTGAAAATATATGTTTTGTGTGTATGTACTGTGTGATTGCTGTATGATGTGTATATTCTGAGAGGTGTTCTGAGAATTAGTTTTATATCTGTGGTTTTACTTAATTGAAATAAAATGATTTTGAGCTTAGAGGTTGTAGAAAACCACAGATGGGGAAAAGTTGTAAAGGGGTTGGAAAAGGGAAAACCATGTGACTAGACATGTTGTCAATCAATGGAAAGGATTTAGTTGATTGGTTAATGCAAATAAGTTAAATGTATGGTAAACCATAATGATTGGTTAATAGTTTGCCACTCCTTTTGTATTATAATTGTCTATTACCTATATAATGTGTTACATTTATACCAAAGTCAGTAGTTCGTTCAACCTGCTCCAGAGTTTTTAAACTCTGTGTTGGAAGGTTTAAAGAATTATCCAACGCTGTCAGAATAAAGAATTGATTTTAGCAGCAATGGTTTGAATCAAGTTTTCTTGAATTGGACTGACAAAAGAACTCAGTTTAACACGCAGACCACTGCTCCACGGTGTTAAAGTCAGCAGGCCCAACACTCATCGGAGCTCCAACACAGACAATCCCCGTGAAGGAATCATCCCGCTCCACGGTGAAATTCAGTGCTGCGCCGCTGCTGAAGCTCTGACCAGTCTCCAGCAGGAAAGGCGGCTCCAATCCAGTTGGTAGGCCGCGAGCAGGGGGTGGGTGGGGGGGGGGGGGCAAAGATGTGACTCGGAGAAAAGACACATCTCCGTCCAGGTAACTGACTGGGAAACATTTTCCCCTATTCCCCGCCACCACCACCCACATAAAAAAGACTAAGAAACCTTTAAAACATACTTTCACCATACTAAAAATAACAAAAAAGGGTGAAAGGGCGAACAGCTGCTGGTGAAGCTGCCACACTCGATGGTACCACATATTTCCACTGTGATACTTCAGTAGCATCCCCAACAAAAGAGATCCTGTTTGTTATAAATGTTTGGAAGCGTTTGGTTTTGGTGTTGATGTACTTAAACACTGTTGTGCTATCGGTCCAGAAGATGGATTTGTCCAGTTGAAGCTCTAATTCTTTTCGCAGCATTGTGTCAAGTCTGACAGCTGGGACTGCAGCTGTAAGCTCCATTCTGGGAATTGTCATTTGTTTTAATGGTGCCACTCTGGATTTTCGCATTACAAATGCAACATGCACTTCTTTGTTATCGTCTTCCAGTCATAGATATGAAACAGTACGGTAGCTACTTTCGCTGGCGTAAGAGAAGTGGTGCAGCTGTGCATATCTGATTTGACCAAAGCTTGCCCGCTTCATGCACCGGTCCACTTTAATATCCGCCATTTTGTTGAGATCTGCTAACCATCCTGTCCTTCGCTGAGACAAGGTTTGGGGTATGTTTTCATCCAAGTCTTTTCTTACACAGCTCCTGCATAATCAGCTTGGCTGGCAGAGTAAATGGTGCTAGAAATCTTAAAGGGTCATATATAGAGCCGACCACGGACAAGATGCACCGTCTTGTGCATGGTCGTTCCTGTGCAGCAATTCTGAACTTGAACACATCTGTTTCAACGCACCACTGCAACCCCAGTGCTCTTTCCATTGGAAGATTGTCTTTGTCCAAGTACAACTCCCTGATCTCCTTGGTTCTGTTTTCTAGTGGAATGGATGTCAATACAGCGCGGCGGTTGCTGATCCACTTTGACAGCATGAATCCTCCCATTTGGCAGAGGGACGTTAGGTCCCTTGCCATTTCAACTGCTTTGAAGGCATGGATTTTAAACAATCATCAACATAGAAGTTGTTCTTCACTTTGTTTGTCACCTCTGCTGGAAAGTGAGCTTTGTTGTCTTCAGCAGGCTTCTTAAATGCAAAGTTTGCACAACTTGGTGACGACGCGGCTCCAAAAAGATGTACCTTCATCCGGTATTCAACAAGATCGTGCTGCACATTGTGGCGGCACCTGATAGCAACCCAAGGTCACGACGAACCATTGACTCTAGAGGGCGGCGTCTTGGTGGGGGAGGCGCGAGTCACGGGGTGGGTACCCGAGTTGGTATTTAAGGCCGGGTAACCCCCATGTCAGGTGAGGAGTAGGGAGCTGTATTACAGAAGAATAAACACGTCTAGTGCGCACAACTTGTGTCCGACTAGTTTTTGGCTGGACTCCTGCAAGCCCCCGCCACATTTGGTGATCCCAGATGCCCAGGAGTGTAATCCTGGAGGGGAAATACACAGGCCTCAAGGAGCTGTTGCTCCGGATCTACGGGCCAAGCTGAATGCAACGCCCCCGTCAGGTCCTTAACCTGGGCTCGGCGACCGGATGCCCTCGACCCTCATGAGCGAGAGCCTAATGCTGATGGTCGACCACCTGCCCTGCCCGTTCTTTGAATTCACCTACCTGCAGCAGTTGCCACGAGACCTCCACCAGCAGCTCGTGGGGGAGAATTTTGAAGATCCCATCCGGCTAGCGGCCCGTGCTGATGAGCTGTGGATCTCTGATCAGCAGCAGGTGGGCATGCTAGGATACCTGGAGCCGCTGGAATCCCTGGTATCGCTGAACCAGATTGATTCAACGACCTGGCAGGCTCAGCGACCCAGGACCACGCCCACAAGAGGGCCATGCTCACAGGATCCACAGACAAGAAAAGTGGCACGGGAGAGGAGGATAGCTGAGCAGGACCCAGGAGATCCAATGAGAAGAATGTGGTGTTTTTACCACCAGCGCTGGGGTTCAGCAGCCCGCCAATGACGCGAGCTATGTTCGTTTCCGGGAAACGGCAGCGCCGGCCGCCAAAGGTCACTGCGATGGCTGGCAGGATCCATCAACTGTATGTCTGGGACCGGCACTTGGGGCTCAGATTCTTGGTGGATACAGGGGTGGAGGTCAGCGTATTGCCCTCAACTGGACTCGACCTTCGTGCTGGTAAGAGGTGCCCCCCGTTAACTGCTGTGAATGGCAGTTCAATCCATACATATGGCGTCCGCACGGTTCCTGTCATTTTCGGCATGTGCCATTTCACCTGGCCTTTCATCATCGCGGAAGTGGCCCAGCCGTTGCTGGGCGCAGATTTCTTGCGGGTGCAGTCACTCCTCATGGACATGTAGGGCCAACGTCTCATCCACGCATCAACTTTTGAGAAGATCTCCTTGCGCTCTACTACGCTCACCACGCTGGTCAGCAACCCTGTAGCGGCGGTGGACAATGTCTATGCCCAGGTACTGGACGGGTTCCCGGACATTGTCACCCCAAGTTCAGCTCGGCCAGCCTGAGGCACGGTGTCATGTACCATATTCTGACATCGGGTCCACCGCTCCATGCTCGTGCCCCTACGCTCGCTCCTCATAGCAAAGGCGGAGTTTTGCAGTATGGAGGCCATGGGAATCATTCAACGCTCCAACAGCCCATGGGCTTCTCCGCTGCACATGGTGCCGAAGGTGTCCGGCGGCTGGAGGCCGTGTGTGGACTACCGACGCCTTAACGAGGCTATGACCCCTGACCGTTACCCTATTCCCCACATACAAGACTTCTCAGCCCATCTGGCCAGGGCTAGGTTCTTCTCTAAGATCCACTAAGTGCGGGGGTATCACCAGATCCCCATGCGGCCGGAGGATGTCCCCAAGACGGCATTTATCACCCCGTTCGGGTAGTTTGAGTTCCAGCGGATGCCCTTCGGCCTCAAGAGTGACGCGCAGGCCTTTCAGCGCCTGATGGACACCGTGGTGTGCGGGCTCAACTTCCCGTTTGTCTACTTGGACGACATCCTCGTGGCAAGTCGCTCGCTTGAGGAACACTGCACACACCTGCGTCTACTCTTCCAGCGCCTCAGTGACCATGGCCTCGTAGTTAACCCTGGCAAGTGCCAATTCAGCCTATTAACTTCCTGGGGCATCAGGTGACATGGCATGGAGCAGTGCCTCTGCTGGACAGGGTTGAGGCAATCCGCCAGTTCCCACGGCCTGCTATGGTACGTGGCCTCTGGGAGTTCATAGGGATGGTCACATTTTACCACCGGTTCGTTCCGGCGGCTGCTGAACTTTTGCGGTTGCTTTTTCAGTTGCTGAAGGGCAAGCAACAGCACATAGTGGGACGCTGTCGCCATGGCAGTGTTTGAAGGGGCAAAGGAGACCTTGGCTCGAGCGACTATGCTTGTGCATCCGTCGGCCGATGCCCCCACAGCCTTTACCATGGATGCCTCGGAGTCTGCAATCGGCGGCGTTTTAGAACAGTCCATTAACGGCCGTTGGTGGCCTCTCGCCTTTAGCCGTCACCTGAGGGTTGAGGAGCAGTGATACAGCGCTTTCGACCAGGAGTTGCTCGCCTTACAGTGCAGCTCTTACGGTACTTCCTCGAGGGTCGTTCCTTCGTAGCCTTCACGGACCACAAGCCCGATTTGCGTTTGCGTTTCCGATCCTTGGTCCGCCCGTCAGCATCGCCAGCTGGCGGCTATTTCAGAGTACACAACGGACATCCGGGACATTGCTGGGAAATGCAGCCTCGTGGCGGATGCCTTGTCCCATCCGGCAATTGCAGCCATGCTTAACCCGGCCTCGGGGATAAATTACTCCTTGGTGGCGGCCCAGCTGGTAGACGATGAGATGCCGGCGTACCGCACCGCGATCTCGGGCTTGGTGCTTGAGAACATACCGTTGGGTCCCTCAGGTTCCATCCTCTGTGACGTATCCACAGGTCAGCCGAGGCCTATCGTTCCGGCGGCCTGGCGCCGTCGCGTGTTTGTGGTGATCCATGGGCTGGCCCACCCATCCATCCATCCGGGCCACGGTCGCTATGGCGGCCCCAAGCTTTATGTGGCATGGACTTTGGAAGCAGGTCGCTCGATGGGCCCGGGCTTGCATCCCGTGTCAGACATCAAAGGGGCATAGACACGTCCGGGGGGGGGGGGGGGGGGGGGTTGGGGGTTGGGGGTCATGTCGCAGCACCCGATAGCAACCCAAGGCCACGACGAACCTTCGGCTCCAGAAGGCGGATTTGTGGGGGAGGCGTGAGTCACGGGGTCGATACCCGAGTTGGTATTTAAGGTTGGGCATCCACCAGGTGAGGAGTAGGGAGCTGTATTACAGAAGAATAAACACGTCTAGTGCGCACAACTTGTGTCCGGCTGGACTCCTGTGAGTCCCCACCACAACATCACCCTCGGGCCACCACAGTCAAAGTCAGTCAAGTCAAGTCAAACAAACTTTATTGTCATTTAGAAATACATTGATATATGCAGTTCCAAACAAAATTACGTTGCATTTGGCTCCCTGTGCAACACGATAATTAACAGAAGGATAAACATGGATAAAATGGATAAAAAGGATAAAAGGATAAATATACAATGGTGGCAGCCCATTACATGGCATTCAGGAGTCTGATGGCTCGTGGGAAGAAGCTGTTGCAGAACCTTAATGTTCTGCTCCTTATGCTGCGATATCTTTTGCCCGAGGGCAGCAGAGTGAACAGTCCGTGATGGAGATGTGTGGGGTCTTTTATAATACTGCTGGCCTTAGACACGCAACGTTTGGTCGCAATATCCCCGATTGATTGGAGAGAGGTCCTGATGATTTTTTCCACTGTCCTCACCACTCTCTGCATGGACTTATAGTCAGAGGCTTTACAGTCCCCAAACCAGACAGAGATACAGCTGGTCAAAATACTCTCTATGGTGCCCCTGTAGAAAGTGGTGAGGATGGGATGGGGGAGGTGAGCTCTTCTCATCCGGCGCAGAAAGTGCAACCGCTGCTGCGCTCTCTTAACTGTTGATGAGATGTTATTCGACCAGGTCAGACTGTTAGTGATCTGCACCCCCAGGAACTTAGTGCTACTGACCACCTCCACATCGCTGTCATTGATGTGAAGTGGTATGGGACTGTGCCGGTTTTTCCTGAGGTCGACGATGACCTCCTTTGTTTTTTCGACATTCAGGATCAGGCTGTTCGTATTGCACCAGTCCACCAGTTGTTTCACCTCCTCCCTGTAAGCCAGCTCATTGTTGTCCCTGATGAGGCCCACCACTGTTGTCTCATCTGCGTACTTCATGATGTGGTTTGTACTAAACTGGCACAACAGTCATGGGTCATCAGGGTAAACAGCAGTGGACTCAGGACACAGCCCTGAGGGGAGCCGGTGCCCAGAGAGATGGTGTTAGAGGTGTTATTTCCAACCCTCACAGACTGGGGTCTGTCAGTGAGGAAGTTCAGTAGCCAGTTACACATGGGGGTGCCGAGGCCCAATGGAACCAATTTGCTTATTAGGTGCTGGGGGATAATTGTGTTGAATGCTGAACTGAAATCCACGAACAGCATTCACACATAGGTGTTCTTCTCCTCTAAATGTTCCAGGCTCAGATGGAGTACGGAGGATATAGCGTCCTCTGTGGAGCGGTTTGGCCTGTAAGCAAACTAGTATGGGTCAAGTGTGGAGGGGAGTCTGGAGGTAATATGGTCTCTGACCAGCCTCTCGAAGCACTTCATCATTATGGGGGTGAGTGCTACAGGGCGGTAGTCATTGAGACATTATATGTTGGATTTTTTTGGCACTGGTATGATGGTGGCAGTCTTGAAACATAATGGGACGACAGCCTGGTTCAGCGAGGTGTTAAATATGTCCGTAAGGACATGTGCCAGCTGATCAGCACACTCCCTGAGCACCCGCCCTGGTATGTTATCAGGGCCTGCCGCCTTTCGTGCGTTCACTCCTTTTAGGGTCCTCCGTACATCCACTATGTCAAGACTGAGTGCCTGTTCATCACAGTGAGGAATACCTTTGCTTGCAGTTATTTAATGCCTCGAACCGTCCAAAATAGTTGTTGACAACATTGAGGAACTCAATGTTGTCATCATAGGGTGGTGGAGCAGTCTTGTAGTCCGTGATTGATTTGATTCCCTGCCACATGCGCCTGGTGTTCTTGGGGTGATGGAAGAAGCTCTGGATTTTCTGACCATGGGCAGGCTTGGCCAGCCTGATGATTCGGTTCAGGTTGGCTTTTGTGGATCTGAGTGCCACCACATCGCCGGAATTAAACGCGGCATTACGTGCTCTCAGCATTCCACGTACCTCTGTGGTCATCCAGGGTTTCTGGTTGGCCCGTACAGTGATGGTCTTGGTGACACAGACATCCTCTATGCACTTTTCCATGTAAGCAGACACTGACAAAGTGTACTCCTCCAGGTTGATGTGTTGACTGACATTAGCAGCATTCTTGAACATGTCCCAGTCCGTGCATTCAAAACAGTCCTGTAGTGTTGTCATAGCTCCGTCTGGCCAGACCCTGACCTGCTTCACAGTAGGTTTTTCTCTGGTAAGCAGGGGCCTGTATGCAGGAATTAGCATCACAGAGATATGGTCTGAGGAGCCAAGGTGGGGGCAGGGGACTGCCTTGAATGCCTTCTTGATCTTCGTATAGGCTAGGTCCAGGAACCGCAGATGGTGAATATGTTTTCCTGATACCTTGACCTGATGAAACAATGCTTTGATATCAGCCATCAAAGCAACCAGTTCTTGTCTGAATCTGATGAGAACGCCAATGAGTGAGTTGGTAAGGTCTGGACTCTGCTGCAGTTGGCAGTTAAGTGATGTTCCATTGAAGCTCCACAGTCAATGACCACGCTTAGGGTTCCTTTCCTTGAGTGATACACCTCGTGGTGTGTAATGTACCAGAGTTCTCCATCACTTCAATTAAGCTGGTCCACTGGTACCATTTCAGCATAGCCATTGTCAAGCATTTCTGTGACGAAAGATGTATATTCATCATGACATTTCTTATTCTTGCCAAACTTGGGTTTCAGGCTCTGGATGAGCTGTTCTGCAATGCAACGGTTATTTGGCATGCTGACGCTTTCTTGTTTGAAAGGCAAGTCTAGACAATAGCGTCCATTTGTCATCTTTGCTGAGCGATTCATAATATCCAAATATTTTACCTCTTCTCTGGACATTTCCTGTTTCCTTGCTGGTTCTTTTATTGAAGTCATGATTGTATAGTTTGATCAGTAGCTCCTCTAAGTTTACAATGGATATTCGATTGACAGCAGCAGCAGGGCAGCCATTATCATCCCTGCTGTCGTTGTCTCTTCTCAGGGGACCATAGATGACCCACCCCAGTAGGGTCCTCACGGCATATGGTCCATCCACTTGGCTGTTGACCATCCCCCAAGGATCCAATACCTTTGAAGCATTTGTCCCAATGAGTAGGTCAATGCCAGAGTCTATTTCAGGAATCTTGATACACTTCAAGTAAGGCCATTGTATCAGGTCTTCCTGTCTGGGAATGTTTAGCTGAGAAACAGGCATGGTCTTATTTGTGAACACATTAGATAGTTGAATAATATCATCTTTGTCCAGACTAGATATTTCCAAACCCGAGATATGATGACTGATCACAGGCTTCACCTGGTTCATGGTACCAAGAGAACATTGGTCTTGTGTCTTGTAATATTCAGCCTTCTCATCAAGCTATCTGTGCAAAGTAGATGAACTCCATGATCCAAAATTGCGTATGTTTGCAAGTGTCCCTCTTGTGGCTCTTATTGGTACAATGGAGAAGATGCAGGTTTCATCACCAGCCCCAATATGCCCACACATATGAGCTGAGACAACAGCGTTACTCACAATTGGCTTCTCATTCTGTTCTTTATGTTCCAGCTTCTTCTCTTTGTTCTTTTGTTCAATGTGAAGTATTTCAGAATGAGTTTGGTTGCACACATCGCAAGTCAAATGCCTCTTGCAGTCTTTGCTCATGTTTCAAACATCCAAAGCAGACTTCCTTCTCCTTCAAAAAGTCTATCCTTTCTCTGTGCCCCCTCGTCTTGATCTGTGGACACCGCCCCAATGTGTGACCACTTTTATTACAGAACAACCAAGAACCTTGAGAATTGGTGGTAGATACATTTCTTTCCATTCCATTTGTTATTAGATTTGCTTGCACTGCTGTTTCTCCAGGTATTACAATTGTCGCAAAACTGCTTCCTCTTGGACTTGACCTTTCTCTTGTTTTAGCAAAAGTAGACAGTTTGACAGTTGCAATTGGCCTTGCATCCTGGATGTTTCCAAAAGGTGGATCTGCCAGTATCTTCACTTGTCTCTCCATGAAGTCTACCAAGTCAAAAAATCTAGCTCGATGTCCACGCTTTTCCTATCGCTGACATGCCTTATCCCTCCACTTGTCTCTGAGCTTATAAGGCATTTTTAGGATGGTCTTCATATTGGAAGCAACGTTAATTCCCTCCATCTAGGTGAGATGTTGCATAGCAAAACAACAACCTCAAAGGAACAGTGAGAATGCTTGCAATGCTTTCATATCCTCTGGTCTGATCACTGACCAGGCAAATGCCTTCACCATATATGCAGTGGCAATCTTATGTTCATTACCAATATGTTCTTTAAGCAGGTCATTTGCTCTTTGATAGCCCTGGACTGGAGGCAAATGTTGGCAGCTGTGGACTAAGTATTTTGGATGCCCTCTTGTGTATTGCTCTAGAAAATGCAAGCAGACATTGTCATCATTAGTCTTTCTTTCCACTCCTTTCTCAAATGCCATGATGAAAACTTTGTGCTGCAAAGGATCACCATCATAAACACAAATGTATCTTGGTGGTAAAGTAGAAGAGAAATTTTGTTGAGCCAGAAGAGCATTGATATCATTTTGCTTCTAAATTAAGTTACGGATATCACCTTGGTTTCCAACATTCAGTACACGGGGGGTAGTGCGAACATGCCGCTGCGCACCCTTTTGCATATGAGTCTGTACATTTTGCCTTTCAAGAGTATATTGAGTTAGATGGGTCATATCATGAGGTCCAACAGATGGTCCATGAGTTGTTTGTTTTGGTCTAATAACCTGGTGCTGGGAGGAAGATTCAGTTCCCATCAACACATTCTGTCTTTGTTGCACTTGATCAGGTAAGTAATCATCTGCATGTGGATTTACTTTAGCTGATGTTTCCCTTTGAGCAGTTCCTTTTCTCAAATAAGAACTCATATCATCAGATACTCTAGAGCTGCTTATTGATCGCATGGCCTCAAATACATTGATCTTTGCATTGGTTGCTGCCAGCTCAGTCTCTAGTTCCAGCTGTTTTTTCTCTCTTTTTAATTGTTCTTTCTTTATTTTCAATTGCTCTTTCTCTCTTTCCAATTGTTCTTCTTGTGCCTCAAGCTCATGCCTTTTGTTCAGGGTGGCAACACATTCCATGAGAGCAGCCATTTCTGCCTGAGCTTTAATGTGAGCAGAGGACGTTAAAGATGCACATGATGCAAAACTAGACCTGTGGCTTAATTTAAGTTTTGAGACCTTTGAAACATTATCATCAGGTCCAATGCCATCTGAGTTTACAACACTCTGTTGTATTGCACTTTCAGCTATGGAGTGTGTAGTTTGCTGTCCAACATCAGATAACCACACCTCTACATCTTGCATAAAACCATTAAAAGCTTCCATTCTTTGTTGAAACCACTGATTTTGCTCATTTTCAGGCAGTGGTAACTTCACCAATGACTCGTGGTTTTTTCTGACTTCGTCACAGAGCTTGATTAATTGAACCATGATAGATTGTACTTCATTTTGCATTTTCATTTGATGTTGTAAGCTCTTTCAGCATTTCAATTAACTTGTTAGCTTGTTTACATATCGAGCTTCTTTTCTGATACTTTTCAATGAACAATTCCAAGCCTTTGGCAGTGTATTTAATAACTCTTCTTTCCTTTTCAGAATCCTTTCCAACATCTCCATCTTCTGACCACAGATCTGACCACAGACATACTTGTTCACTATCCCTACAAGACTCCTTGATGTTAAATCAGTATGCCAATGGTACAATATTTAAAACAAATTATATCATTGATATTCTCAAGGTCACTTCTCAACTGGGTAAATGAAAAATAAACTGTAGGAGACTGGAAAATTAAATCTTTATCCTACTTACTCCAGATTACAATGTCATCTTGCTGCAATTTATTCATAATGAGCCTCCATGCTTCTTGGTCTTTGCTCCATTTTACATTTGGTCACCATTGATTCTGACATACTGTGCAATACAAGGATAGGAATAGGCCAGGTGTACACATTTTTTAAAAATATTGTGGTCAATATCAAAAAGCGAGTAGCATTTTTTGTTTAAAAAAACATTGTTTATATTCTGCATTTGTTGCAAATACTTTATCAGAGTGAATAATTCTGATTTCAATATTTTTTAAAAAGCATCATGAGATGAGTCCACTGATTTTCAAGCGCAGAAATTACTTTAACATTAGCAATTTACAGAATTATACAAAACTATAAAACATGACAATCAAAACATACAACTACTGGTGATTGAATACAGGCTATCCAGTACAGCCCTTGCTCACTATGCAAGTCAATAGCAAACGACAAAACCCGTGTATTGCGTGGAACATGCAAACACAAAAAATATGTGTGCGCTTCCTCTTAAATTCAGTCAGGTTGAAGTCTTCTTGTTGGAACAATACAGTGTGAACTAACCTGTGCGTTGGAATAGCTATGTTAATGCTGTCGGGTATTTCCATATATGGACATAATGTACACTTATTGAACAAGCCATATGACCTACTTTGTAGCAGTAACGGTGATTGGAACAGATAGTCTTGAACAGTTCAAGTACAGTGTTGACAGTTTAGGTGCTAAATGTGTGATCCTGCCAACAAATCATTTTTAACATTGACAGTCATTGACTTCACACATATATATATGTATATACATGTTAAAAATCAAAGACTGAAGGTATTGCAAACTGGACTTTGTACTCGGTGGGGTGGGGGGGGGGGGGGCTGAGCGTTAAACGGAGATAAGTTTACTTAATTGACTTGCTGTAGCAATGTTACAAAATTTTGTGATTTAAAAAATCAAGTCTGCAATTTATCCCATCAGATAAAGCATAAAAAGAAGTTTAATTTGACACCTAATTTACTTTCATATCTTTAGTATTAAGAAAGTTATGGCCATTTTCATACTCGGAAATTAGCATCTTGCTCCCCATTGCCTTTCAATTGACTTAACTCAAAAGCTGTGATCTGGAAAAGTTAAAAGCCCATAACCTTCTTAAAAATTAAGAGAACTCAATGAAATTTTCAGTTATTATAGATTGAAGCATTCTGAAACAAATATGAAACAATCTTACTTGGATGACCTGAAATTAAAGCATATAATTAGTTAGTTATCTAATTGTAGCTAATTACAAAATTCAATGAGTAGATCTAAACATCTATCCATTTCTTAAGAAAAGATAAACTTTTTTTAAATTGCCTAAGTGTCCAAATAACATTCACACAATAATCCACAATATAACATAATTTTTAAATCTCATTTTCATGAATTTCTGGGCCAAATGGAAGGATCTCATATTTCGCCTAGGCCGCTTACAGCCCAGAGTTGTTTTCTCTAACTTCAGGTAGCCTCTGCATTCCCTTTCTCTCTCTCTCTCTCCTCCCCCCACCCAAGACGCACCAGCTTCTCGTTTCCACCCAACAAACAACTAATAATGGCCTGTTTTTATTTTTTACTTTTTTGCATATCTTCCATTCATTTTTCTTTATCTCTCTACATTATCGTCTATATCTCTCATTTCCCTTATCCCTAACCAGTCTGACAAAGGGTCTCGACCCAAAACATCACCAATTCCCTCTCTTCAGAGATGTTGCCTGTCCCGCTGGCAAAGACATTAAGTGAGCCTCAATATCAGATAGTTTGAAATTATTTTATTGCAATCCACAACTATTCTTATGCATTGAAAGCCTACATTGAATAGGAAATTTAGTCAATGGACATCAAAGGTAAAACAACCCAATGATGTCATATGTCTCAGAAAGGGTGATGATTGTGGTGGTCATGAATCAATCATCCCAGCCCCAGGACATCACTAAAGGACTTCCTCGAGATGTTACTCAGGGCCATAGGTGCGACCATCTGTGAGCTGCATCATCAATAATCCACCTTGCATCATAGGTCAGAAGTGGAGGTATTTGCAGATGATTGTACAATGTTCAATTCAATTTACAAATCCCCAAATTAAACATACCATTGCTGGGAGCTGCAAATCCTATAGGAACTTTGCT
Organism: Raja brachyura; assembly: GCA_963514005.1. The sequence goes on from OY740784.1 coordinate 57,210,878, forward strand.
TACATGTCCTCCTGCTTTTACACTTATACACTTTAGGTATTTTCCAATACCTCTGACCACCCCTCCTCGCCCCCATTCCCATTGACCATTTGGAAGCATGTAATAAACCTCTACCACAATGACCACAATGTTTTATTTCCAAGCTCTTTCTGTTTGGCCACATATGAAGAACTTTGTACAACATTATTTTAAAATTCAGATGTGTCTGGAATCTATCCCATTTAGCACAATTATAATGTCACACAATACAATTATTTCAAATTAGTTTTCAAAGAAAGATTTTACATCAATGGTAATATTCTAATTTGAATCCTCATAAGAAAGAGAGCAAAGAAATAGAAACTTGGTATTGTTAGTTAGTTCACTGACAAAATCAGGATCACTTCAAATCATGCACCAATCAACAGGTCAGGGTCTTCACCAACATCTCCAACCTCTCACTTCAACAGTCTTTTGATCCCATCTGCTTCAAGGAAGCCTCCATCATTCCAGTTTCATTGATCTTCCAGTAGTTCTAACAATAACCATAAAGAGGTGCTTTGAAATATTGGTAATGGCCCACATTTGAGCCAGTCCTCCAGACAATGCAGACCTTCTACAATTCATATATGGGAAAACTAGGTCTATGGACGATGCCATCTCTCTTGCACCACAGCTCTGAATATTTTTTTTCCATGCCAGGATGCTTTTCATTGACTGCAGCTCTGCCTCCAACAGCATAATACCAAATAAAATCATTGCTAAGTTTCCAGACCTTTTTCCATAGGACCTCCATGTGCAACTGGCTTCTGAACTTCTTGACTGGAAGATCTTAGTCGTTTAGAATTGGTCATACCATCTCCTATACCTTGAGGCTCAACACTGGTGTACCTGAGAGTTGTGTGCTCAGTCCCTTGCTCTAGTCCCTGTGGCCAAATAAAATGCCAAACAAAGTCATTAGTCATAGTGTGATACAGTGTGGAAACCGGCCCTTCGTCCCAACCTGCCTACACCGGCCAACATGTCCCAGCTACACTAGTCCCATCTGCCAGCCTTGGGCCCATATCCCTCCAAACCTGTCATATCCATATCAATCATTACGTTTGCCATGCTATCACTATTGTTGTCCAGATCATCACAGTGATGGGATGAAGCAGAGGAAAGCGATCCAGCACCTTGTGTCATGATGTCAGTATAATAAACTAGCCCTTAAAGTCAGCAAGATGAATTACCTAAGAAAGCAAGGGGATGAACGCAACCCTCTCCTCATCAATGGAGCAGCTGTTAACATCTTCCAATTCCTCATTCTTCTATATCACCAGCAATCCAACCTGGTCCCTTCACACTGATATGATGATTAAGAAAGTACACCAACTTATTTAGTTTTTGAAACACCTGAAAAGATTTGGCAAATCCACAAGGATTCTCTCAAACTTGTAATGATGTACCACAAAAGTTATTCTGAAGGGATGTATCTCAGCCTGGTATGGTAACTTATCAGCTCTTGCCTGCCTGAACCGACAGGTAGCAATGACCACAGCCACGTCCATCACCAGCTCGTTACTTCCTTCCATCCAGCCCATCTTCATTATGCGTTGCATTAGGAAGACTGGAAGTATAGACAAGGATGATTGTTACTCTGGCCATTCACTCTTTCACTTCAACCTTCTGGGAGATGATACCGGACCATCAAGGCTTGGATGGCCAAACATAGGAACAGCTTCTTTCCCAATTCTATCTGATTCCTGAAACGATCACATCTTTCACTCTCCATTCCCAGAGGTGCTCTTACTCGTATGATAATATGTGTGCTTACTTGTATTATACTATGTGTGCCGAAGCAAAGCAAGAATTTTGTTGTCCTATCAGGGACACATGACAATAAACTCACTTGAACTTGAGCTTGAATTACTTGTAACTCTGCCTCATTCAGTTTTTCAGTTATTGTATTATAATATTAATATTATAATACAATGCTAATTTTGCAATAAAATCTTGTACCATTCTGCTGTTTGCACTATTAATTTTATTTGTTGTTTTCATCATTACCATATTTATACTGTTTTTTTCTGCAAGTTTTTAAGTGAACAAGGAATTTCATTGCACTGGTGTATATGGCAATAAACTAGTCTGAATGTGAATCTGACAGACCCAATCAGATTTTCGATATACACTTGCAATAGGTCTTGAGTCAGATTGTTCTCCAGGGGAGGAGATGTATCAGGATTTGTAAAACTGTGCAAGGCTGGATCTATAACTTGTTTCTGAGTGGTATAATTTAGGTACTGTTAATGCTCATGAATTATATATGAATATAACCTTTTTTATTTTTTTTATTTTTACTGTTTTATTTAAGTAGGAGCAGTGTAGCATGATCTTACATATTGATCTACTGCAATTGTATAGGAGTCATGTACCTTATCTACTTTATAACAGTAACTGAAACAGTCAACTCAGAGAAGGAACTTGTATGATACTATGTGTAGAAAAGAACTACATGTGCAGGTTTACACCAAAGATAGACACAAAATGCTGGGGTAACTCTGCTGGATGTTATTGCTGCTGCTTGTGGAGGTGATGGCGTCACGGGTCTCAGCCTCGTGCTGGTTTAGTCACTCCAACAGTTTGTGTCTCTCTACTTGTACGATACTATGCAGATAGTTTAGTGTTAATTGTTCAGGCTTATTAATAAACCTTCATTAATATTTGACATCCAGTGTACCCACTTGCAAGTGAGTACCACATACAACAGATATTATACAAGTTATCCAACAATCTGTTATGAACATCATCAACCCACTGAGTTCATTCAGCAGATTGTTGGTTGCTCCAAATTCCAGTATCTGCAGTCTCTTGTGACAACTCAGGTACAAAAATCAAAAATGCACTAGCTTTAGAGAAATAGGGATAGCCAGAAAAAAGATAGAACTTAAAAAATATATAATTTAAAAATCTTCAACCTGTATTAACATTGGAATGAATGACACCTGAAAACGCTATTTTTTAGAACCAGATGCTTGACAGTAATTTTGAAACATAACACAGTCAAATGGGGCATGGAGACTGAAGTGGGAAGTAAACTTTTGTAAAGATACAGGGTCTTCACAGGATGTCACTTGACTTGGATTTCATAGGAACTTTTAGACCTTTCTTTGGCCAATTTGTGCTCAATATATGATCCAATCATTATTGTTTTGAAAATATTGGTCACATTAACCCTCCATTACTTTATCAAATTATAGCCCATTATATTTATTTCAAATAACCACTGTTGTACAGTTTAACCAAGAAACAGCATATTAATAATTCCACATCATGAGTGGTATGCAGAGTATGCACATTAGCCACACTTTTGCAACAGTTCTTTGACTTTGCTGCGAATGTTTTACATTTGCTGAGAGTATAATGTGTATAAGTATATACTCATTAGCTATAATGTATGGCGTTCTTTACATTTTAATGGTGTTAGAATTTGTAGCAGGAAATGAAAAGTGATGGAAGAACTGATGAAGAAAAGGAGAACAGATTGCAACAGAGGAAATATAAAATCATTATAGAAGCTAAAAATATAATATATTTATGAAAAGTGGCCTTAAAATCAATTAGTAGATGATGCATTGCAAACATCATGATGCATGCAAAGCAATTAATAATCATTATTAGCTGGTAATATAAGTTGCTCTTCACAGGCTGACAAGGATCTATGTTTATTTCCAAGAAAGTGCCATTTAGCAGTATAAAGATTGCATGCTCATTTTATTGTGTTCCTTGGCCTGCCTTATCCTCAACCAAAGGTGCCAAATGAGCCTTCTGTGATTTCTTGCGTCTTGATCTGGTTTGATTGTGTTCCTGCCCTCTGATCACATCTACAATTTCCACAAATAAAATCTCACCTGTCTCCTTGATCCATTTCCAACATCTGGATCTTAAGTACCGGGGCCATCCTTCTTTGACCTTATGGGCCACAGACCCGTGTACAAAAGTGCAGAGAATAGAAGGAACTTTCTTGGCTAATTTGTAGCTGTCACCACACTCCAGTTAACACTCATTAGATTTAACACGTTTATTATCAACACTGCACACATAGCCCCAGGATCGTCTGCACAAGTACACTGCTCTCTATGGGACATCACCACAGCTCCATAACATACTCACACCTCTGTGCCACAGCTCCTTGGGGCACATCTTAAGTAGGTTTACATTTCTTTGGTGTCTATTGCAGGTATTGTATTCTATCCTCAGTGACATTATTTCAAACTATATTGTGATTCACAAATATAATTAGTGGCAACAATAACATTAAATGTTCTAAAAAAAACAAATCTACCAACTACTGCAAGAAGAAGTTCCATTAATCTGATGAGGATTGCCTGAGAGTCCGAAGTTTTCTGAAATTGTAATCGTTTTTTTAAATGTTATATATTTAAAAAAAAACATCTTTGTTTGTCTTATTTCCCCTGTTCACACCACTTTCCTTGCTCACAAACATATTAACTGGTCTGAGAGATCAAAACAATTAAAAGTAAACAACGCAAGCAATAAAATACCGGTCAGCTTCCATCTTTTGCTTCTCCGCAAGTATATAGCAACAAAATATCAATTATAAAAATTCCAGTTGTATGAGTATTTAATACCTACTTTGTTCTAACCTTATAATACCAGCTGATCTAATCCAATAAGGGGTTTTCCTCTGAGGCAGTTAGTGATCCGATTAGTAGATCCCTGAGGATCATCTCAAATTTTCTACTTCGATTGAAAATTACATTTTTCCTTCCATGCCGCAGTATAAAATTCAGGTAAAGCTGCACTCTCTCAAAACTTTTAAGATTTTGAAATTAATAGATTTGAATCAATGATGTTAACATGACGTGCCATCGTTATTATAATTGAGGTGTACAGTTGACTCAAGTACTTTGATAAGGATTTTGGTATTATTACATGCTATTATGTTACAAGTGTTGTATATATAGAGAGGTAACAGAAATACAGAATCCCGCTGAGGCAACATTAGTGGTAGCGTCATTGAACCATGGGTAGTCTACTGCTGAAGGGGATACACTTCAGAGTTTAATATAATGACGGTAGAGTGATTTTCTACAAATCTGCTTAAATTACTATTATTTGTTTGTAAGGTAGACAGTGTCAGGACATCATGTTAATTTAGAAGCTGGTTTGCAAACTTAAGAGCCATCTGTGAAAACAAATCCAAACTGGTTAGACCGGTGACAAAGTCGATTTGATTATTTTTTATATCACAGATTTTACTTGCAATCTTCCCTGCTTTAAAGGTTGCCGGATTCTTAATACTAGTGCTATTGCGCTAATCGACTTCCTTATAAAATCAGTCTGATTTATTTAAGATCAGTCTGAAGGGTCTCGACCCGAAACGTCACCCATTCCTTCTCTCCAGAGATGCTGCCCGTTCCGCTGAATTACTCCAGCATCTTGTGTCTACCTTCCTTAAACGGATGAATATCATTCGATCTCACTTTTTGGGCAGCATGTATTCACATTGGCTAAGGAGCACGCAGGACATACGAATAAGAGAGAATTGGAATTCTGAGATTTACAATGAAGAAGTTCATGATATATGGAACTTATAAGTTTGTTTTAGCATCAGAATTGTGCTTTTTTAGGTTTTGAATATTTTATATTTAGAATAATATATTTCAGGAAATGTTCCATTGTTCTAACGAACGTTGACATTGAGCATTGTAAAGTTTCAATGGTGTGTCCTTTCACCTGTTTCCATCCGGTTTGCAACGTGTTCTTGTCATAAAATGTCTATATTCCACATTTTAATATCAAATACAGAGTCCAGCCTGTTTCCCATTCTCGGCCATTGCAATCCCTAAACATAAACGTTAATTAATTTGCTTTTCAAATACAACAAATGATTATTCTTTTTAAAGCCCATGATTTGCTTGAACATTTTCACTGGAAATAATTTTCCAGCAGGTAACTTCAGGATTCCTTTGCATCCGGAGAAAAAATAAAACGCAAAGGATAAGCAAAAAGTGCAATCTTATGAGTGTCCTGTTGATTGAGTTGGTTGCCTTGTGAAGTTTTTCATCACTGGACTAGTTTATATTATCGTGACAAAGAAAATAAGTGTGAACCCCTAAAATCAGAAATAAAGCAAACAACACCAAATAAAGCCTATCCTTCGCAGAATTTCAGCTAAAGTTACTGGATTCTTCAATTGTAAAAGCGACTGGGAACAATAACGAAAAAGGTCACTGATGTGTTCATTTATTTTTGTTATCATTAAAATGTGTAAATTTCACATTTTACCATCATTTAGTTCAAAATATCACAACCACATGCAATTACGTGATCGTTAATCGACAACAATGATTGTTGTAAATGTAGTTTTATGTGGCTTTTTTTTAATCCAGTATTAAAAACTGCGTTAAGAGTTCCATTCGGCAGGAAGACCCAGTTTATTTAATCTGGCGAGGAAACAAGTGTACCGATTACAATTTACTGCTGATAAGAATGCAAATTATTTCTGGAATCCACTCGTCTATGCAGAGATCATGGTTGTAATCTCAAATGTAGTACTTATATTACATTAAACCATTATTTTGCAGCAACCAGATCAGAGACTCGGGTTTAACATCGAAAGATATAGTTAAGCAAACGTGAGAGAAAAAAATTGCGAAGACGTATGGCAAACAAAAATAAAACAAAGATTCTGGAGAGTAATTCCGCCGAAAACATCAAAAACTGTATTTTGATTGTGGATCTTCGCGCGGATCTGATAAGTTAACAAAGTTCCTCAAAGAAAAGGAAATAAAATACAATACTAAATCCTTATTAAAAAAGAACGTCCCCATCCATTCGGATGACCACGCTTCAAAAATACAGTGAACATACAACTTTTATTTGAGTTTTCGGGAAAATATGTCCAATTTCTTTACTACGTGTAGCCTTCGTTGTTCGATTTCTGGTTTTCCTCAAGTCCCTCGGTTTCTTCCTTCTTTTCCACTTGACTCTTTGCGGGCCATATATTGAACAATTAACTAATTAACACTGAGGTCGCAAAGTTAGTGACAGGTACTTGTCTGATTAAACGAGAAGAATGATGAATCATTCAAGGTACAGTATATTCTGGTGACATTGTCCTGCCAAAAAAAGACTAATTTTCACATTTATTTTCCTTGCTATTACTAAAGGTCGAGGTTTGAACTCTTAAATACACGCAGGCCGATCAAGGTAAGTGATGTTTGAAAATGCAGAGATTAATCTGTCAACGTCGCCCTAGCACCGTTTCTCGGTATTTAGGAAGGTTGTGAAATGTAGAAACAAGAAGTCGAATTCGTCTCGTACATAACAAAACAGCGAAACTATTAATACAAGACGATTTCGCTGCAGGATTCCAGACTTTAATGATTTGCATTAGGTAGCGGGGTTTCAAGTGTATGAGTGGCTCTAAGTGATGAGATCTGCATATTTGTACAAAATAGCAGGCCCATATAAATGAAGATAATTATATGAGCCTTTTTCCTGGATAGACAGATGGGCAGCTAATGCCTTTTGGGCTATCCTGCCCATTGTTCTGAATATTCTAATAGTATAATATTTGCGTCCGTTTTAAACCCATGTCCTGTCCATTTGCAGCTCATCGCGATAAAGTTCCCATCTTTCTGCCAGTTAGCTGTGATCATTGATACTTCAGATGGACTCAACTGTTACCATATCTCCCAACAACAGGCAAGAAAGAGCTCGGCGTTGTGAAATAGATTAGGAAGATTAATAAATCCCCTCTCTTTCCTACCAATTCTCAGCGGAAAAATTTAACCATATGGAAGGCGAAAATTAGAATTTCATCACATTAGAGCAAAATGTAATGAAAAGAGGCGAACACCTGGGGCCAACTCTAAAAGACATAATTAAAAGGTTTTTAATGAAACCGGGGGAACAAATACATTCCTACCTCCAGTTATTCTGACACATAAGATTGATTTGCTAGAGGAGTTACGGAATATTATTTTAGACTGAGATCGCTAGAATGAAAAGCTTCCAGTAAACGTTCGGTGCCATCACGGAAGATTAGAATCAAACAGCACAAGTCAGAATTAGGAAATGAGTTTTGTACTATTCCTATTCGATTCCGGGGGAAAATGCACAAATGTACATCGGCAGTTTCTTCCTCGGTTTTTATTTCGCAACTATGTGTGATCTGTGCCTAAAACACGGGGAGCGGAGTTGTGGGACTGGAGCATTAAGCGTGCTCAATGATGGGTGAAAGTCGCCACACAAGTCAGAGGAAGGCGTTTGTTCGGTTTCTAACGAGACAAAAAGCCTTGAAAACATATGCGTTAAGTTGCGTATACAGATGGCTAGAGGAATAATGGACCAAGTGCCGCTCTGCAAGCTGTAGTTGCGTTGTCTCATATATGTAGATGTGAAAAGTGCATGTGTACATTTTGCAATCGGCTGCCTGGAAAGCTCGTCGCCATCCAGACAGTGCCGTTGAAGAGAAGAGAGAGAGAGAGAGAGAGAGAGAGATCTCACAGGCTGGATTGTTTGTTACCGTTTTAATCCTATTAATTAAAACGTTAACCTGATTGGTGGAAGCACGGTCCCAACAGGCAACCCTTCATAATAACCTGCTCGGAGATAATGATGTAAAAGACTCCCGTCTGCTGATCGCCACGGAAATATCTTGAAGGTGAATCCAAGCAGATAAGCGTTACGAGGTGCTCATCACCATTACCATCAACCGCAGCAGCAGCATATCGGGACAGATCACAGGGTTAAAAAAAAAGTGCACACATCACGATCAAGTGGTGGAAAGATCAAAGAGTAGGTGGCAAGCTCAGATATTAAAAGAGTAGTTTATGCAACCACAACAAAATCCCAGCCAACGGACTTGACCTGGCGAGAATGGAAAGGAGCCTCCATCTCAATGGACCACAAGAGGATCGTTTTCGCCAAACTCTCAGCGCCTCAGCTAAAAGGCTGGAGAGTACTTTCCGCCCGGCTACTGCTATCGAGCTATCTCTGCCCGAGCCCCGGTCGCCGATGGTGTGCTTCGAGCAAGCCGATGCCGACCCGGCTCATCAGCAGCCAGGGGGAGAGTCTGGAGGGGGCAGCGGGCAGTACGCCGAGCACCAGGTCAACTCGTGCCGGGAGAGCAGCGGAGGCGACCAGAGCCTGGACGAGGACAGCGACGAGCGCTGCGAGCTGATGCTGGGCATGCCAGGAGGCCGCGAGCAGGCAAAAGGAGCCGGCGGGCCGACCGGCAAGAAGAACAAGGAGCAGCGAGCCCTGAGGCTCAGCATCAACGCCCGGGAGAGGAGGCGCATGCACGACTTAAACGACGCGCTGGACGAGCTGAGGTCGGTGATCCCTTACGCGCACAGCCCTTCAGTCAGGAAGCTCTCCAAGATCGCCACTCTGCTTCTGGCCAAGAACTACATCCTGATGCAGGCTCAGGCGCTGGACGAGATGAGGAGGCTGGTGGCGTACCTCAACCAGGGCCAGAGCTTGCCGGCGGCAGCGCTACCGTCCTCCGCCGCCGCCCTAACCCCCAGCTTGGGTGCCTACGAGCAAGCGGCGGCTGGCGGATACCCATTCACCGCCAGCGGCTTAGTGGCCGCTACGGCGGCGGCAGCCAGCTGCACCGACAAGTGCGCGACCACCGCGGCTCTTTACAACACGTCCAGTCTCTGCAAACAGTGCAGCGACAAGCCTTAAACAGACAAACAGTAAAACCCAAGGACAATTTACATCGCGAGGGGCAAAAATAAACAGTTGGGTATCAACAACTGAACAAGACTTGTGTTTAGAACTGGGTCTTTGAACAGAAGTGTTGTTGGAAAAGTTTGATCGAGAAACTATAGATACGAGAAAGTTTTTGTTTTGTTTTGAGGGCGGGTGTATATTTTAATTTTCATTTGGACTATTCTCCGTGTTAAAACTACCGGCCTCAGTTGGTTCAGAGGTTCCATCAGTGTTAGTAGGACTGTTGTATTAGATTCATCCACCGCTTTCTAAGAATCTGTCTGCTGTGATTACGCCTGCGGTACAGCTACATTCCAGACTGCGTCCGTTAACGGTGTGTTTTCAAACTGTCTTCAGATTAAACATAAAATCTGCGTTCTTTTGTTTTTTGATTTTGTTTTATAGATAATCATTATCACAAATTGTTGAAGAAGTGAAAAAGGATTTTCAGGAATCAATTATTTCATGTGATAAACAACTTGATGTCAATTTATTTCTTAACTGTGAACGAGTTGGGTTTTATAAGAAAATGGGGTTTATGATACTGTTACATTATATGGTTTTATTTGTGTTTTCGGCCTCTGTACAGATCACGAAGTGTTAAAATATTTTTGTTACGTTTCTTATGACAAAAACGCTATTTACCCAAAGTGAGCTTTTTTGTTTGCATGACGGCACAGTGCCTGTCCATCTGCAATATATAAATATATAAATATCATATAAAGTATGTATAAAATTGACTTGCCATGTTTCTACAGCTGTCGCGTGTTTGATTTGCAGTTTGTGCAAACTCTGCCTGACATGTTGGTGCCATTGCCTCTCTTAAAGGGTCTGTTGGCAGCTCATGATGTATGAGAGTGGTGATATACAAGTCTGGCCCTGATTATAATATATAGCCATTTCTATGTGTTATCCGTGTTGGAAGACAAATTTATTAAACATATTTTGAACAAATGATATCTATTCAATTTATGTTTTATAAGCAAAAAAAAAGTAGTATGAGTGGCACAGACCGCATGATACATCAAGTGAAGGCTTAGAGGTGTGACATTATACCGCTGTAATGGCCTTCATGGTGAAATAAGCTTTGAAAATGCAAAACTGTTGAAGAAATTATCACAACTAATAGAAACGAATATGGTTTCGAGAGATTCTGACAGATTGATCATCAGGCAGATTTAAGATTCAAACTCCTTTCAAGTCTATCTACGAAGAAACATTTATTTTTTTAAGGTATTGCAGGGCGTGACATAACAAAATGTGAAATAACGACATATGGCGAGGAGCTGGGTTGTACTCTTCCGCTTGATGGGAATTTGCATAAACCCCTTTTCATGGCTATTTCTTGTCATTATTAAATGCTCAGAACCAGTTCCGCTAGAGATTTTTTATAATCCTTTAATTTGTTCTTCTGCTACGCGGCCACAATGAATGGCGAATGGAGGGAAACTCAAGCCATGAAGTGCAGTTGACCGGATTTAAAGTAGGGGTTGTCCATGTTGTTTTAATATTCAATATTGCTATTTGTCCTCAGTCCCCGACCATATGCCTTAGACGAGGCTGAACGTGGTCCAACTGGAAATAATATTTTCTGCTCCACTTGCTATCAAAAGATTAATCAGAACCTGTAACTTTTCAGGAAACATAACTATCTGTGCCACAAAGCAATAGCACGCAGCCGACACAGAAGGGTTCAATAGCCCGAGGCCAAATGAAATGTCTCTCAGCATTAGATTACAAAGCCTCGGTGCACCTAATTATGATTATTAAAACAATTTCCATGACGATGTCTAATATTATGTTAATTTGAAAACAACTGTGTATGAAAACTGTCGACTATAATACCTAAATTCATTTAATGAAACACATCGTTAAGGCAATTAAACCTCCTGGATGTGATTAAGGAACATAATTGCGACACTGTTCATTGCCATAATTGGGTGTCTTTAATCAAGGGGTATAGTGAGGAGCAACACTGCCATTACTTTGTATTGTTCTCACTCTGCTGTCCATCACTATGATTACGAATTAGACGTAACCAGCAGACCTTTGGCTTAATAACGTGATTGAATAATGTCGAAGCAATATTTGCTGCCCATCGTTTTGAGTATTTATTTTCATTTTACTGTGGTAATAGTTGACATTGTCAAAAAGGAATTCCGCGTTTATTTTGAAGAGAAACACCCCTCTGCAACTTCAGCTTAAGTGGTATTTCGAGTTCCCTCGTCTTTTACAGCGCGAGTGATAAGTTATCGATACCTTTCAGATCAATTCGTGATTGTCTAAGGGAAAAAAAAGTACACGGGGCGTTTTCGTCTCAGGTTTAGAATCTGCTGATTGGTCTATCAAAGCCTGAGTGATGCCAGACTTTGAGAGCAGTAATTCCACTGATATCGCCGAATACCGCAGGGAATTGCAACTAACAAGGGGCAATGATATATCAAAGGTTTTACCACAACACGGAAATTGCCACCGAATTTCTAGGTAAAACGATTATTTTCCTCTCCAAGTGTCCGTGCAATGATGCCAGAACTCCGAAGCAGCGAATATATTGATACACTTAAAATAAAATCTCGAAAGGAAAGACAATTTTTACTGAAAATGTAAACAGAATTCGCATCATCTTCTACATCCGACGACTCAATTCACCTGACTTCCCCCCCCCCCCCCCCCGGATCATGCTAGGGTTGTTAGACTCGTGACTTGATCGAAGCACCAATATCACGAATAGTTCCCTAATGATGTCTTTAAGAGACACAACTGGATTGTCGGATCATTGGGCCATTGATGGCTGCGACCACACGTGATTTAGTCAACATTATTTTTCTACCGTTGTGCTTTTTAGTACTTTCACGTTGATTTTTTGTGTTTCATTTAACTCACTAGAATATTGAAGATTGTTGTTCTGTTGAGGATAACTACAGAATCTCTGGATGAAGGGCGATTCTAATCCCATGGATGTCCCAGCATGAGTGACATTGACTTTCATAATGTAATGACTTATGAAAGATATAATCATGTGTTAAATTGAATCCTCCGTTTAACTGTTAATGGTGTGCTCAGGGCACATTTACGTATTAGATGCTATGGTAACTAATTACTGTACCGCTGGAAAAAAGAGGCGATATTGTACTTTCAGGCTTTGAGAAATAATTATTAGAATCCACGTTTTGAGGAGCCACGTTACTCTTGCGTGAATTAATGAACTGCCTGTAGGATAACAACACATTTTAAGGTAACTTTACATATTGGAGAATTTACCAGTTTTGGAATAGTAAGGAAGACATTGGCCTTCATTGCCTGGAGACCCAGACAGAGACGTGGTTTATTATATTATAAATATATAAACTAGATGCACAAGGCAAGATTTAATTCAACAGATATTTCCTGCACGAAAGGACACATTTCTTTTGCCTGTCAAATATGATAATAATCCGAAAGTAGGAGTGCAATTCTTTTTTTAAAGCAATTTGGAAATTTTTGTAACATTGGCAATGAGCTGCGAAACACAGAACAAACAGCTCTCGTTACATTTTCAGGCTTGTTTGGGAACACATGTAGGTAAAACGCGATGCAATATTTCACCATCCTAATACTCCCCGCCACTTTTTCAGCAAACAGCATGCCCATTAGCTATGAGACAGGCTTATTTTAGATGGAGATACGTTTATAATAATACTGGGAATACTTTTCAATACGAAATCAAACATTTTTAGCCAAGGAGAGTGGAAGGTAAAATATGTTGCCTCTAAAACTGCTGCAGGAGTGTGGACAAGGAACATATTCTGCTGCCATCGTGTCATTTGGAGTGGGAGGGTAAGATATATAAATTTAGATTATTCGATATTTTATCTATTTTATAATTGATTATGATTACACAGTATGTCGCACACTATGAAAGATATATGATTTGCCATGCGGTCTGCGTTTAAAGATAGAATTAATTGAGAGATTACCGTGGTTGCTGTCATTAAGGGTGCATGTCATGATACAATTCTTCTATTTCACCCAGTTCCATTTGAATCCTACCCATTGTATTGTTAACGCTGCTACAATACACTTACAGGCATCGGACCAGTCAAAAATCTGTTAATGATCTTTATTAATAGCCAATCAGAAAGGCTGACATGTTATGGGAAATAAAAAGCGGAAGTTTATGATCTGTGCCAAACATTTTACAATGACATTTTGAAAATCACATTCTTGATAATCCGACATGGGTCGGTTAAGTACAAAATGAGGTTGAGTCTTTAGATAATGCAATCATCGAATCAGCATGTGGATATTTGAATCCAGTGTAATAAATACCGATAGGATGGACAAATGAATTCTACGAAGTAACTTTTTTTTTTTAACGCTAGTTTCTCCTGTTGCCTACGCACATAAGCAAACTAAAGAGATCTGTGAGTTTAGGGAACTTAGTATTTCAAGGCATAAAATGAATCATTTAGAGCTGGGGCTTCTGACCGACTATCAAGAACATCAAATGCTGGGTTCCAAATGGCTGAACAGTGTGCTAGGCAATGTCAGTGGTTATTCACACACTTCGACTTTCATACCCTTCTCAAGGTCCACTGTTCTTCCACATTTCCAGATCCACGAGAGTGCTCCCCTTATAAAGCATACTGTGTGGAAACAGGCCCTTCAGCCCAACTTTCCCATACTGCCCAACATGTGCCATCAATACGAGTCCTACTTGCCTGCGTTTCATCCATATCGCTCTAAACCTGTCCTATCCATGGAGCTGTCCAATTGCTTCTTAAAGGTTGCCTCAACTACCTACTGCAGTAGTTCATTCCATACATCCTTACATCTTCCTTCCCACCAGGCTGCCCGCTTACCGGGTTCTCCTCCACTGTGTCTAACACCCTCAGCTTGACTCCACCATCCAACCCTGAAATAAAACCAGAGCATGCTGGAAATAATGACTAGGCCAGGCAACATTGGAGAGAGAAACAGAGTCAATCTTTCAGGTCTATTTCTTTTCATCAGGATTAAGAACAAAATCAAACAGCTGGAAGTGGTAGTGAAGAGGGAGAGGTGGAGAGAATAAACCGATGTTTGTAAAAGTGCAGGCTCCATGCAGGATTGAATGACATGGGGTAGAGATAGAACACTGACATGGAACTGAGTCTCTCCTGTAATGGTAGACGCAAAGCTGGAGAATCTCCTGTGATGCGATATGTTATTCAAAGATTTACTCTCATGGTGCAAAGTGACCATTTCTTGGTTTAGTCAACGATTACCCTTCAGCATCCCCTTCTATCCTTGTTGAACTAGGTGTAAATCAAATGGAGATTGGATTGTTGTTTTGTGGAACACCTTTTAATCCATTGAAAACATCCTAAGTGTTTTGTTATGTGCCACTTTACTTGACCAATCCACTCCCATTGCACTCTACAGCAGCCACTTTAAACACAAAATAACTCAAATAACACCACAAATCATGTGATTAAACATGAGATATCTTCTGTTAAATAATTTGAGGCAAAATTGCTGCCTCTACATTATCAGGCAGAATATCTTGGTAATGATTCTGCTGCCTCTCATTGTCCCCAAACATATATTTTAATGTTTAACTTGTCTGATTGTCACTCACTTTTGTCTTTCATAACTACAAGTTCAGTCACATCTGCCTTACACATTATCATAAACTTTCCATTTGTCCTCTCCACCAAATTAAAATTGGATATGTCTCTCATTCCATTAATGATGAACAGTGATCAACTTGAAACATTAACTTTGTTTTTCTTTCCACAGATGCTGTCTGAGCTGCTAAATATTGGTAACATGTTCCATTTTTATTTCATAATCTACACATACCTTTGTGCAAGAAGGGTCTTTACATATAATCATAGGATTATTATGGCATTAACAGAGGTAATTTGGCTGATTAAATCTGTGGCAGGTCTTTGAAAAGTGATCCAGTTAGTCTCCTCTTTTTTACCCAGCCCTGCAAAGTATTTATAAAGTTACAGAATTTACATTAATCCTATCAAGCATTAACACATTGAACAATAACCAAACACGATTAGCAACGCTGTTCATAATTAAGAGTCAAATAATATAATTTTTCAACAATTAAGCAATTAATGCAAACATTTTAAACATTTTGTAATTAAAAGTTTTATTATATCAACATGAACAATGCAATTTTATTAGATTGAGGAGCAAACAGGTGACTTTTTATGCTTTGAAATAAAATGACCAGGATCCACATTTTGTAATAAGATACTTCAAATGTTATAATAGTGAAAAAAAAAACATAAGTGCGTTATTCTCAGTGATCCTTTGAGTTTGTACATAAAAAGTTCCATAAGATGTTCACCAAATCAGCAGTGATTAAAAAAGACATAATTTAGTCAATATTAGTTTTTAAATATATTGTTACAATGTTCTTCCTTCGTGTCCATATTCCATATTTCAAATGTCGGCATCGCTGTCATCGTCCGACCTGAAAAGGACACAGGCTTCCGGCGACGATCAGTGGGGGCCATCACTTGTTGCATTAGATGATAGTGGTAGCAGAATTAGCTCAGGATAATGTTAAAATAAATACATGAAATTTAAGGTTTTTTAAAATAAGCCCAATGTTATTAAAATGGATATCCTTTGTGAATTGAAAATATGGTAAGGATGATTTTAGAAACTCATGGTTGATAATCAGACACTTGTCCATAGAAAAAAATATGTAATTGGAATAAATTGCTGCACTGTCCTGATTAACGTTCAACCACTCCGATATTAATTTTGAAACAAAGGCAATCACACAGAAAGTTTAATTCAAATTTACAATATTTTGCATAAATTCACATTTGAAAGATGCAGAATTATCATCCCTGGTGTAAATAGAGTATATGTATAAAGGCAGATAGCCATATATAGGAAGATTCATGACTTTAAGAGCCTGATTTGTTTCAACTGTAGGAAAAAAGATCTGATTTATGAAGAGCTATTAACAAACCCAGTTTATTTTCCATTGGCCTGATTCTCTGATTTCTGCCAAAGGCCCTTGCTGTATTCAGATGTCTAGGAGTCAATCCACATAATAATTCACATAATTTTACTGGTTGGTGTTGAGTATGGTGTTGTGTCAGGCAAGGCTGGATGTAAATGATGTTGATCTGGTACTTAAGAATTTAAACAGAGTTCACCAAAATGGAGAGTTTATCCTTGTCTATCCAGATAAATAGCTTGCAGTAAATTAACTATCTAAAGTAATTCAATACAACTGCAAGTTTGCTCAGTTAAATTAGGTCAGATTTTGGATGTTAACAATGCTACAGCAGGTCAATTATATTCAAACATACACTTGTAAACAAAAATGCTGGAAATATGTTGCAGATCAGGCAGCAACTGCAGAGAGAAAATTAGTGAACATTTCACATGATGTTACATGAAAACTATGAAAAGTTAACAATCAGACTTCTTTTAAGGGTCCTGACCCAAAACATTGCCTATGCATGTTCTTCGGAGATGCTGCCTGACCCACTGAGTCACTCAAAACTTTGTGTCTTTTTTTAATAAACCAACACTTGCAGTATGATGGATGGTATGGAACATGATATTAAATATAATGCTGGTAAGAGTGCTGTTATCTTCTGTAGATCCAAAGAAGATAAATGTCTAACATTTCCTGATTTTAAATGGTCTGATAATAATCTTAGTGTCTGTAATAAGGTAAAAGATCTTGGACATTTTATTACAGAACAAATGACAGATGATGAGGATATTTATGGGCGTCGCTGTATGATGTATGCACAAGCAAACATTCTGTTACGCAACTTTAGTGTGTGTACAGATGGAGTGAAGTTGTCTCTGTTCAGAGCATATTGTACACCACTTTATACTGCACACCTGTGGTCAACCCCGGTGGGCGGCGCGACTCTCGTCGCAGCGGCCTCTGCAGTCCGTCTGTCTTTTTTTATTTTTTGTCTCATTTTGAGTGTAGTTATAGTGTTCTTTTTTAGCTGGGTATGTGTGGGAGGTGGGGGCCAGGGTGGGGGAAACCTTTAAATTATTTTTCCTGTACGGAGGACCCGACCTTTTCTCTATTGGGTCTCCGTTGTTGTTGGGGTCTAGCATCGTGGAGCGGCCTCCAACCGGACCTGGGGCTCCAGTCGCAGAGCTACGGGCTACTTACCAACGTGGAGCTGGCCGAGTTCGGAACGGGAGGAGCTGTGATGGCGCGCTGCTGCTGCCCGACCCCGGAGATTCGGAGGCTCCAGCTGCAGGCTGGTAGACGGTGACATCGGGAGCTCGATGGTCCCTGGTGGGAGACCGCTTTTCAGAGCTCCCGCAACGGCAACTTCTCCCGCCCGAGATGCGGGGTTGAAAATGACCTGGAGCGGGGCCTTACATCGCCCGGCGCGGCTTTAATGGCCGTGGGACTTGCTAGGGCCCGCTGGGGGCTCCAACATCAAGACCTGGAGTGGGGTCTTACATCGCCCGGCGCAGCCTTAACTGCCGCGGGACTTACTTACTATCACCCGCTGGGGGCTTTGACTCTGACATCAGGAGGAGAATGGGGAGTGCAGGGGAGAGATAAGACTTTGCCTTCCATCACAGTGAGGAGGAGATTCACTATGATAGATGTTTGTTTAAATTGTGTTGTGTCTTGGTTCTTTCTTGTTTGTATGACTGCAGAAACTAAATTTTGTTTGAACCTCAACTAAACGGTATTGTATTGTAAACTACAGAAAAGCAAGCTCACAGAGATTTAAAGTAGTTTATAATGATGCCATGAGAATATTACTTAAGAGACCTAGATGGTGTAGTGCAAGTGAAATGTTTGTGGCTGCAGGAGTTAATACTTTACAAACTGTCTTAAGGAATCTTATGCATAAATTTATTTGCCGGATTAATGACTCTGAAAATGAAATCATCTTGGCCTTATCAAACATAAGGTTTAGCTGTGGAGACATTGGTATAGTTGTCTCATTGTAGGACACTGATTTTTTTAATTCTTGATTTTAAACCATGTATTGTGCTTTTGTATGTAATTTATTGTGCCTTTGTCTGCAATTTATTCTGTACAATGTCTTGTCTTTCATCTGGACCTTGAGTCTGTAATAAAAAGTAAGTTAAGTTAAGTTTGAATACAGGTTTGTTTTAAAGTGTTCACAAGGGGGAAGAAAACAAAATGAATATCTGGAGTATGATGAAGACCAAGAGAAACTGAATGACAGAAGTGGTGATGATGTTGCCTGAGAGAGGATGTTGACAGGTATTAATTGAAGACATGTTTGGAGAAAAAATAAATAAAGGGAGATGAAAAGGATATGGGTGAAAGGAAAGAAAAAGTGCTGGAATTGTGAAATAGAATACATTATATTTCCCAACTAGTCTTAAATAAAAGAGAATGCTGGAAATATTCAGCTGGTTTAGCACATGCAAGGAGAGATGAAAAGGTTAACGTGAAAGACTGGTAGCTTTCCGTCAAAGTTGGCCCACCCCATTACAAACTGGAAAGGTTTGTTATCAGAAAATGCTGAGTTTGGTATTAAGTTCTACAGACTGCATCATGCTCAGTGTTGCTCTGGAGAACACCAGAGTGCGGAAACAGGCACGTTGGCCCAACGTGCCCACATGTCCCAGCTACACAAGTCCCACCTGCCTGCATTTGGTGATATCCCTCCAAACCTGTGCTATCCATGTACCTGTCTAACTGTTTCTTAAACATTGGGATAGTCCCTACCTCAACTTCCTCCTCTGGCAGCTTGTTCCATATACCCACCACCCTTTGTGTGAAAAGAGTACCCCTCAGATTTCTGTTAAATCTTTTCCCCTTCACCTTAAACCTATGTCCTCTGGTCCTCGATTCACCTAATCTGAGCAAGAGACTTGGTGCATCTACGCAATCTATTCCTCTCATGAATTTATATACCTCTATAAGATCACCCCTCATCTTCCTGCGCTCCAAGGAAGAGTGCCAGCCTACTCAACCTCTCCCTAATGCAGACCCTCTAGACCTGGCAACATCCTCAGAAATATTCTCTGTACCCTTTCTAGCTTGACAACATCTTTTCTATACATTGTGCCCAGAACTGAACACAATACTCTAAATGTGGTCTCACCGACGTCTTATACAACTGCAACATGACCTCCCAACTTCTATACTCAATACTCTGACAGATGAAGGCCAATGTGCCAAAAGCCCTTTTGTCCACACTATCTACCTATGACATGACCTTGATGGAACCATGCATCTGCTCTCCTGGATCCCTCTGTTCTACAACACTCCTCAGAGCCCTACCATTCATTGTGTAGGTCCTGTCAATGTTAGACTTCCCAAAATGCAACACCTCATATTTCTCTGTATTAAATTCCATCAACCATTTCTCAGCCCACCTGGCCAATACAATCAAGATCCTGCTGCAATTTTTCACAACCATCTTCACTATCTGTAAAACCACCCACTTTTGGATCATCAACAAACTTGCTTATTTTACCATGCATGTTCTCATCCAAATCTTTGATATAGATGACAAACAGTAATGGGCCCAGCACCGAACCCTGAGGCACACCACTAGTCACATGCCTCCATTCCGAGAAGCAAACTTCCATCATCACCTTCTGATTCCTTCCATTGAGCCAATTTTCTATCCATTCAGCTATCTTACCTTGGATCCCATGAAATCTAAAGTGCATTGGGTTTTTGCTGACTTCATTGTATATTAATATACAGATATTGCATGTCATCTTGGTTAAGGTCAGGGTCAGTCAAGGTCATCTCAGTCAAGGTCAAAGAACTACCACCTATTATCAACTCTAGGGAATCAGTCATTAGTTATATACTTAATAACTAACACCTGCAGATTTACGGATATTAGCTCCTCATACAAAGGAACAAAGTGGCAATCTTCTGATTCCAACAAACATGCAAACCATATTTACTGAATGGTGTTTTTACCAGGTGGAGCATTGTGTGTTCAAAGCAATTGAACCAATTAAGGTAACCCCTAAAGATAGACACAAAGTGCTGGAGTAACTCAGCGGATTAGACAGGCTATAGGATCTCCCATTTGCCAACCATTTAAACTCCTCTTCCCATTTCCATACTGACCTTTCTGTCCTGGGCCTCCTCCATTGCCCAAGGTCACACACAAATTAGATGAACAGAACCTCATATTTAAATTTGGTAGCTTACAACCCAGTGGTATGAAAGTTGAATTCTCTAATTTTAAATATTTTCCACTAATACTACTGTTCCCTCCCCCCTTCCCCATCCTAGTACTTTAACCAGTTCCACAGGTCACCACATTATATCCCTCTTGAGACCACACCTTCCCTAGACTACAGTGGGCCTACCAGAGCACCTCCCTGCCTGAGATTGGTCCTGGTCTTTTCTCGTCTCCAGCTCGTCACCACCCTCCCCCTACCCACTACTTTCAGCCTGAAGAAGGCACCTGATCGAAAATGTCACACATCCATTTCTTCCAGAGATGCCGCCTGACCCGCTAAGTTACTCCAGCACTTTATGTCTCTCTTTCTTTGGATTAAACCTACATCTGCAGATCTTTGTTTCTACATTAAGGTAACCCTTGAGCTCAGTTTATATGATTCTGCAATATGCTCCCATTCTAGAATTCATGCTTATACTAACATTTGCTCCATTTTCATTGAAAGATTATTAGACAAATCTGGAATTTTACCATGGCTACTTCCCCCTTGTAATTAGAAGCATGGTAGCTTCTTTACCTGCAGCAACCAATAGGGTCTCTGCCAGGAATTGTTCTGCAGGAATATGATAATTTCCTCAATTTTAAAATATATCCCTTACATGTTTATTCAGTGAGGAAAATAAGTCCCTTCCTAGGGTTGCAAGCACATTACCTGAACCAGCATGAGCTATGAGACTCACAACATCATTCATTTCCACCATAGGCATTGTCCTTTCCCTATCATGACAAATTCAGCCTTGCTCAAAGGCAAATTGTTGACAGAGATTTTCTAAGACCAGAGGCAAATTATACAGGAATTGTATTTAAAAATTAGTCTCCTGGGTGTATGTGGTATAAATGTTTGCATCAAAGTGACCTACAAAACAAAAATGCTTGGGCATTCTCATGAGTACCTTTATCCTTTTCAGCAAAATATGTTTTTCAGACTCTATGTGAAGCTTGACTCCTATGATATCAGTCCCATTTGTTACATGAAAGGAATGACATCTGATTATTAATCAAATTATTGCATCTGGTATAACTGGCTGCAAGATGTTCAGGCAACATAATTACAAACGGTAAAATGTAAAATATGTTGATCATCAATTGATTTCAGAAAGATTAATAATTAAGTTAATTAATTCTGTATTTTCCTGTCAAGACTCTCCAAAAACTGCTATTTTGCATATCTGATTGGAATTACTTCATCTATAATTTTTTTTGAAAAACAATTGGTTCAATCAGAATTTGAAGCAGCAACTTTGTCAGGACTATAATTCAGCAGCATGCCCCTACATTTCTCTCTGTTTGCATGACAAAATCAAGGACAAACTAGCTGCTCATAGGTGAAAATGGGAGCAGTGTAAAATGAAAAATGGTACAACATCACTGTTAAATGCTGACTGACTGTATCAACCTCTGTCAATATTATTTTGAATGGTCCAGCTCTTTTTGTAATGAGAAGTGATGAGAATAGCCTGCATGCAATGTTATCTCAGGGGCACAAGGAACTGCAGATGCTGAAAACTTGAGCAAGACAGCAAGTCCTGGAGGAACTTAATGGGTCAGGCAGCATCGTGGAGGGAATGGACAGGCAACGTTTCGGGTTGAAACCATCATTCATCCAGCACTTCGTCTGGCAAGAGATATGTAGATACAATGGAAGAGTTAATTGACAGATAATAGTCATGTTGCAGAGGGAAGACTGAAGATAGCCATGGAGGTTAGCAGCGGTAAATGGAGAGTAAATGGGTTGAAGATTCTGTAATCTGATAGGAAAGGAAAATTGTGGAGAAATCTGTAACATGCTGTGAAAGTGAAATGCTTATATTAGTGATACTGAGTAGAACATTTCATTTTCATTCAAATGCCTGAGAAACATCTCATTTCTCTTCCTTGTAAAATATTGTTAGATGGCCACAACTTCTTATTGGTTTTAGTAATTGGCAAAAGTTGTAACCATTCAAAATGAGAAAATCTAACTTTTCAAATAATGTTTGAGTTCAAGGATTGGTTACATTGTCTGTATGGAACACAGAAATGTTTTATTCCAAAGTTGACAGTGAACCAAGTTGCTGTTGAATGGCAAAAAGAAAACTCAATACCGCCAACAATGAGCACGAGGTATACATAAGATTTCATGAGTTATGTATCAATGCATAAGGTAAAGAAGGACTGAATGCATAACTGTTGTTTCACTGGACTAGTAATCTGGAATCATGAAATGACTAACCAAGGGAATGATTAAAAACATTCCCTTGGTTAGTCATTTCAAGATTAGTTTACACACTAATTTTAGAAAGCTGTTAGACTTTCATAAATGCCCAAATTTCCTTTGGGAGTCTGGCATGTATGTGACTTGTGTTTGATTCTTAACTGTACTATGAAGAGGCCCAGTAAGCCGCCTATCTTTACAGAACTGCTAGTTGTGGGCAATATACACTCGACTTGCCAACACCCTAAGAATGAGTAAAATGAGATGGTGCTATAATGATGCAATTGATATTGTAATGCAAGATAATTAAAGTATTATAGATATTTCCCATATATTGTAAATTAATGTTTAAAATTGTATGATATATTAAACTACTGCATAACTGAAAATATTTCTAATCTTTCCAAATTAGGAATTGTTTTAGATTAGTACTTGAGTGTTTGAGAACGGATTCATTTTAAGTTAGATGTTTTTGTAACAGGAACTTCTTTGTGTAGGAAGGAACTGCAGATGCTTTAAACAGGAGATAGACACAAAAAGCTGGAATAACTCAGCAGGACAGGCAGCATGTCTGGAGAGAAGGAATGGATGACGTTTTGGGTTGAGACCCTTCTTCAATCCCTGAGTGGGGATCATGACAGAAGCCTCCTCGTGGCGATTCCCGGAAACGACGTCACGATGCACAGCGAGCTACACGTCGTCTGATGCACAAGTGAATGAAAGTCCTCGAAAGTTACTCCAGCTTTTTATGTTTATCTTGAATACTTCTTTGACAGTTATAAAGTCATGAAGCCATACAGCACAGAAACAGGCCCTTTGGCCCATTATCCATGCTGACCAAGATGTCTCATCTAAGCTTGTCCCACATTCCTGCATTTGTCCATATCTCTCCAAATCTTTGCTATCCATTAACCTGTCCAAGTGTCCTTTAAATGTTGTTATTATACCTGCCTCAACTACCTCCTTTGGCAGCTCATTCCATATACCCACCACCCTCTGAGTGAAAGTGTTGTCCCTCAGGTTCCTATTAAATCTTTCCCCTCTCACCTACGTCTTCAAATTCTTAATTCTACTCTGGCTAAAAGACGCCGTGCATTCACCCTATCTATACCCCTCATGATTTTATACACCTCCATCGAGTCACCCCTCAGCCTCCAACTTCTTCTCATGTCTCTCACAGTGTCAAGGTTTTCAGGCTCCAGTACTTTCTTCTGGGTGGTAGTAGCAAAATGAGAGGGTGTGAGCCTTTATTAATGCTGTATTTTTGAGATGGTGCCTCCGCTTGATCCCTTTGTTAGTGGGGAGTCCAACACCTGTGATGAACCAGACACTATCTACCAAGCATTGTAGCTTTCTTCATTCCTAGGCATCGAGGTTACTATACCAAGCCATGATGCAACCAGTCAGTATGCTCTCTGCCGTACTACTGCAGTACGATTGAATATTCGCGATATACCAAATATCTCAATCTTCTAATGAAGTAAAGGCATTGATGAGCTTTCTTTATGATTACATCAATGTGCTGGGCCTAGGACAGATCTTCAGAGATATGCAAGTTCAGGAACTTTCATCTGTTGAATCCCTCCACCACTGTTCCTTTGATGAAGTCAGGGTCATGGATCCCCGGCTTTCCTTTCCTGAAGTCAACTATCATCTCTTTGGTCTTGCGAGCAAGATTGTTGTTGGCACTGGATATCCGTAGCATTTGATGTGCTTTTTCAATGTATAGACTCTCATTGTAAATAATATAGACAGAGCGTGTACCTTTGTGTTTATTGTTTGTATTTGTTGGCACAGATCATATGTATTATTATCCAACCCAATTCAATGTCACATGAACCTTCACAGGGACTCATGTTGTCAACCTCCCCGTGGTGAGCCCTGTCAACTGATCTCAGCCAGGCAAACAACAAACAGAGTCAGCAGCAGCGCCGCAGCTTGGCGCCAACCTGGAGCATGCGCCCTTTTTTGGGCGGACACCTATGATGTCGAACTGGATATCATCATCCTGCTGCAGACTTCTGCTGCCTCAAATGCGAGAAGAAGAAGAACCTTCACAGGTTTTTAATGATCTCTGCAGATCCAATGTTAATCTTTCACGTACCACCCTGCTGTTAGTGTGTCATTTAAGGATACCATGTCTTCTCCTTAAAATATTTATTCTAGTTTATCAAATTTATTTCTTGGTTTTCTGTACATCATCCACCTACCTGATGGAAGGTAAATGGTTAAACATAAGAAAACGTGCAGAGATTTTCTGTTAGATTTCAATCCTCCATATCTTCCATGTGCACAATACCAGATACAGTATCTGCTCAATACCTTACACATTAAATCTGATCATGTGTGATCCAACATCTTTTCCTCTTTGTAGCTCCTGTGTGTTGAGCCATGGTAATTCAGTTGTGAGCAGCAGTTCAAATGAGTTATGTGTCGTTCTGCGTTAGCATTGCTCAAGTTTGTAACTTCCAACAAAATTAATTCTGAAAAAGTAGAAGACGCTGGAGAACTTGACAACATATATAATGAATGCAAATGCAACAAATATCTCATTTTGAAAATCTAGGCTTGTAAAAATTACTCTGTAGTGCGACAATCCCAAAATGAAGGCAAAGAGCCAGGTGCTTTGGTTGGTATTTTTAATAGCATCCTTCTCCTTACCAGAAGAGTCTGCTAGAGGAAGATGGCAGCTATTCCCCTGCCCTTTATCCCTCTATCCAAGGGCCGCCTCCGGACTCATCCATTCCCATAGTGGGAAGGCCCGACCCTTGGGAGATGCCACAGGACCCCCCCCCCCAGAACCGGAGGCGCGAAACATACCTCATACCTGCGGGCGTACAACCTGATTGGTCGATCGAGGGGCTGGCGGAGGCACAGGTGCAGAGACAGGTCGAGGGACAGGCGGAGAGAGCCGTGAAGCGGGGCGACCTCGTAATCGAGGCTGGGCAACCAGCACCGGCTGGTCAATGTCCAAATGTGCCAGTTTTAACCGGTCAATCGACATGGCCTACGGCCGGCCCCCCATGTCCAACACAAAGCTCGTCTATCCGTGCTCCAGCACCTGGAACGGGCCTTCATACGGCCTCTGGAGTGGCGTCCAGTGGGCATCACGGCGCAGAAAAATGTAGGGGCAGTCCCGGAGGGCCGATGGCACGCGCGGGACGTCGGCATGGGTGCTAGTCTGCCAACTAGCTCACGACGGCTCTGTTGAGTGGATGCGGGCGTTCCGTGCTGCCCCAGCACCGATGGCACGAATTCCCCGGGCACAGTGAGTGGCGACCCGTAAATGAGCTCCACTGAGGATGGGGCCAAGTCCTCCTTAGGAGCAGTCCGGATGTACAGCAAGACTCACGGCAGTTCGTCCATCCAGTCCGGGCCGGAGAGTCGTGCCTTCAGCGCTGCCTTGAGCTGCCGGTGGAACCTCTCCAACAGGCCGTTTGCTTGCGGGTGATAGGCTGTAGTGTGGTGCAGCCGCACACCCAACAAGTGAGCCACGGCCGACCACAGCTCAGAGGTGAACTGTGGTCCCCGGTCCACCGGCACCCCGAAGTGAGCAATCCAGTGCGCGGACAACGCACGAGCGCATGTAGCCGTGGATGTATCGGCCAGTGGTATGGCCTCCGGCCACCGTGTGAAGCGGTCCACCATCGTGAGGAGATGGATGATGCCCCATGTGGACATTGAGTGGCGGGAGAGGCCACACAATGTCCACATGGAGGTGGTCGAAACGCCGGCGAGGTCAACCGAACTCCTGGAGGGATGCCCGGACATGGCGCTGGATTTTTGCTGTCTGGCACGGAATGCAGGTGTGGGCCCAGTGGCCAACCCGCTTGTGCAGACCATGCCACATGAACCGAGCAGCCACCAGTGCTCGTCGCCCGGATGGATGGGTGAGCCAGCCCGTGGATAATGTCGAAAACCCTCCGGCGCCATTCATCCATTCCCGTGCCGAGGGGTTTGATAGTGGGAATGGCCCGACCCTTGGGAACCGCCACATCTGAAAAAATACTGCAAACATTGTTTGTGAAAACTAAACTGATCCTTGTCAAAGTTTTCATATAATGTAACCGGTATTTTATCACATGACAAATGCAGTACAAACAGGATCAGCAATATTAAACACTTTTTGCAATTTATGTTAACTCATTACTTTTGGATGTACAAATAGTTGAGAAACTCCTTTCTAAAACTTGGCAATGAAGCACTTTTACTCCAAATATCTTCACTAAATTACTATAAATCGCAAGACATTCTGAATTTGTTTTGCTTCTGCACATAAAAGAACATATTACATGGTAATTGGTAGGGAATTGAAGAATACAGTTGAACAGAGGGATCTGGGAATAACCGTGCATAGTTCCTTGAAGGTGGAATCTCATATAGATAGGGTGGTAAAGAAAGCTTTTGGTATGCTAGCCTTTATAAATCAGAGCATTGAGTATAGAAGCTGGGATGTAATGTTAAAATTGTACAAGGCATTGGTGAGACCAAATCTGGAGTATGGTGTACAATTTTGGTCGCCCAATTATAGGAAGGATGTCAACAAAATAGAGAGGGTACAGAGAAGATTTACTAGAATGTTGCCTGGGTTTCAACAGCTAAGTTACAGAGATAGGTTGAATAAGTTAGGTCTTTATTCTCTGGAGCGCAGACGGTTAAGAGGGGACTTGATAGAGGTCTTTAAAATGATGAGAGGGATAGACAGAGTTGATGTGGACAAGCTTTTCCCTTTGAGAATAGGGAAGATTCAAACAAGAGGACATTACTTTAGAATTAAGGGACAGAAGTTTAGGGGTAACATGAGGGGGAACTTCTTTACTCAGAGAGTGGTAGCGGTGTGGAATGAGCTTCCAGTGGAAGTTGTGGCGGCAGGTTCGTTGGTATCCTTTAAAAATAAATTGGATAGGCATATGAATGAGAAGGGTATGGAAGGTTATGATATGAGTGCAGGCAGGTGGGACTAAGGGAAAAAAGTTGTTCGGCACGGACTTGAAGGGCCGAGATGGCCTGTTTCCGTGCTGTAATTGTTATATGGTTATATGGTTATATTTGTACAGTTGCATTAAGATATATTATATGATGCACAATGTTCCAGTTCAATTTATAAAGCAATCCAATGTTTTTAGAGACTGAAATTTCAATCCATTATCTTTGTGTGATGGATGCTTAGTTGACCCAGAGAAAATAAAACACCATGATCTCTGTTAATGCAGTTTATCAGAACTTTTACTGGGTTACCCAATAGATCAACCGGGAAAAAAGTGCACAGCTGAATTTTATTTTCTAAAAATGTATTATCACTGAAATACACGAGTGATAGAACTTTCTGTACGAACGGTGGCGCAGCAGTAGAGTTACAGCGCTTGCAGCACTGGACATCTGGGTTCAATCCCGACTACAGTAGCTGTCAGTGCGGAGTTTGTACGTTCTCCCCGTGACCGTGTGGATTTTCTCTGAGATCTTCAGTTTCTTCCCACACTCCAAAGACGTACAGATTTGCAGGTTAATTGGCTTGGTGTATGTGTAAAAAATTGTCCATAGTGTGTGTAGGGTCGTGTTAATGTGCAGGGATCACTTGCCGGTGCAGACTCGGTGGGCCAAAGGGCCTGTTTCCGCGCTGTATCTCTAAACTAAACTAAACTAAAGGACTGTCAGTGGGAGTTGTCTTTCACTACAATCTCCTGCAGTTCGCAAGCAGCTAGATAGGATTAGCAACATTTATTTTCACAAATTGCTGCTTCCGGTGCTCGACATTATTCGCTGTATTTGCCCCCCACCATAATGCACAACATTGCAATACCTCATCAAGGCTTCATCTGCACTACCTCCCAAACCATCACATTTTCACAGACAATGGGAACAAGACTGGGGATCACCAATTCCAATTACCCATCAAGTCACACACATCCTTATGAACGTCATATAGATTTATTATGCTTTCTTCTTTTCACCGAACCAGAGAAGTTTGAAGACAATAGCTGGGATGGTCAATAAGTGGTGGTTTTTCCAGGGATATGCCAAATCCTGAGAATGAATTGATAAAAGAAAATTAAGACATCAAATTTCAACAGCAAAGATTTCTGATTCATGAGGGCCCTTTAGTTGTTGCGCACCCACTCTTTTACTGGTTTCAGCCTGACTTTGGGGGTATTTCCTGGAAACCCATCTGGAATTGGACTAGAACAATCAGGAATATCCGTGGGATCGAATTAACTCAATAAACCTCTCCCATCTTTACCTATTGTCATTAATTCACAGGGATCAACGTAGCTTGGATAGAAAGTAATTGTTTTAGTTCAGTACCAGCAATTTTTGATACATTAGCATTCCACATCTGGCCCCAGGACAAAGATTTGGTCATTCAAGAGGTTTAATGCTTCACAGGCTGTTCACTGTGGCAGAGTAATAAACATTGTGCAGAAAACAAAATGCAGAACAATTTTATGCATATTTAATCACCAGACTCGGAGCTGGCTAAAATGAACATGCAGATCTGGCAGCCATGGAACAGGCACTGCCAAGGTAGAACCATACCTGGAACATGGGGCAAGTCAGGTAAAGATAAATGCTCTTCAATGTAAATCAGCCTGAAATCATAACTGGTATTCCCATTATCCTGTGTCTGTAATCAAGTATAGTCTTTCCACTGACTGGATAGCACATAACAAAAACCTTTTGTCATGACAATAAACTAAACTACAACTAAACTAAACTGAACTAAAGATGCCTCTCTAAGAACATTTACATTGTTATACTTTCAGCAACTGTTTTACCATTGCACATAAGTTTAGAATTTAGAATATTACTACCATTGAAAGAGTAGCTATTACAAGTTAGCAACTACAATAATGTTGTTTCTAGTTTAATTTGCATCTCCAGTATTCTATTTTCAAATAGTTGGAGATGTCCAGGACAAGTGCAGAAGGTCACTGTGCCATGCATCTTGGTTGCAGTGTGGAATGTGATTCGTTGGTATACCCAGGTCAGGAAGTCACTCGACATTTCAAGCCTACTTCATGGCACCACTCCTAACATTCACATCCCAACCATATTGGCACTAAGTCCCGTTATCAGCATGTTTGGAATCATAAACAAGATGAGAAATATCTCACCATGGGCCAAAGATGCTAATGTTATCAACATAAGGATAATTGTGAAGCTCAATTGGACCATGACAGGGAAAACTGACCCATGACTGTTGATTCCACTTCCGGACCACAGACTAGGTTCCTTCTGCCGCTGGACATGGGGGGCAGAGTGTGGTGAGAACGCCCCTCAAAATAAGGGAAGGGATTCCATGCCAGTGGGCCACATGAGTGGCAAAGGTGGGGGATAAGTTTGGGAAATTTGACAAATGTATGTAGACTGTATTGAATATTTTGTACAGTCTCCGAAAATGTCGGGTGAATGTTTTGCACGGTTCATGTATTGTATATATTTATTACCTGAATAAAATCTATTTTGAAATTTAAAAAAACTTCCAACCTTCTTCCCAACAATCCCTGCTATGCCACCACACTAGCATCCCTAGGCTACATACTGCTCTGTTTCCATGCGGTCTGGATTACTACAGTTCAGATTCAGATTATGCTGTCTATGGTGCTTTTGCAAGCTCCAAAGTCCAGAGGACGTGAGCTAAAAACAAGTCTTCAGTCAGAGCACTTCAGTCAGAGCACTGATCTGAGCAACTGCTTCTACCCCAAATGAAGCCACAGCCTGTAACAAAGAGGAGTCATGTAAAGATGAAGTGATTGTAAGCACACTGGTGCAAGAGAACGTATTTACAGTGAAGTTTCAGTTAAGTTGATACATTTTGCAAATACTTTTCCATCTTGTTTAATCTTGAATGAGGTGGCATCATCAAGGCTTCCACTGAAAACTAAAATTATTGCAAAAACTGCCGGAAATATTCAACAGGTTAGGCAGCAAATGCTGGACCAGAATTAAATTCGTACTTTGGTCAATTAACATTTTGCATGGAAATGTTGCAAGTTGTAACACATTTTAGACAAGTTCAAATTTATTTAGCGAATGCAGAACCACAGAGCCAAGAGAACCTCATTTGCTGAGTTCAGTGTTATGAAACGGACTCAGATTTGCTGAAACAGCATTCCTCAACAACCTCCCACATAGAATGTATCTCAATGTAGGTTCAAAAAACCTAATCATGAAAACTGGGTGCACCTAGTCATTAACTGGAGCTAAATCTGTTCAACATATGTCACTCCTATTCTATTAAGAGAATGTGTAAGACTGAGCACAAAGGATTTGTTCTTTATCTCATTTAAATCCTATTTATTGTTCTACTAATATAGAGATACCCAAGGTAGGTCATTCTACAAAGTCCTTCCGCCTCCTCTCTCAGCAGCACCTAGATTTTCTCTGTGAACCAAATAATCTTCCCAGCATATCCCATTGAGAACCATGAGAATCCTCAATCATTGTTAATTGAAAGTTTCCTTGTCTGTCAAAGGGAAACCTTGATGATAGGTTTTCTCGCTGAAGGGACTGCTTTCTGAATCTTTAACTCATGGTTGAAGATCACTATTTGGAGGAAACAGAGAAAAGGGAAAATGTGTGGCTGTGAAAGGCAGACAAAATCACGTGAGAACAGGGATGTGGAGGAAGGAAGATGCTAGTTTACACCGAAGAAAGATACAAAGTACTGGAGTAACTCAGCGGGACAGGCAGCATCTCAGGAGAAAAGGGATGGGTGACATTTCGGGTCGAGACTGAAGAACAACAGGGGTGACGGTTCCAGGAAAACTATGATAGTACAGAACAAGAAAAGAAAGGAAAGATGAGTTAAGGCATGGGAATCTTCACCAGGAACTGCTATCCCTAAACTGAAAAAGGGACGCGACCCGAAATGTCACCCATTCCTTCTCTCCAGAGATGCTGCCTGTCCATCTGAGTTCCTCCAGCATTTAGTCTATCACTAAACTAGGACCAGTGTGCTAGGATGTGAAATTCTTTGTCAGTAATATTATCAGAGGGTATTATGATATTGTTGGGATAGTACTTAAGGGAATAGAATACTGCAAATGTCAGGTGAAGGGAGACCAGGCTGAGCAAATGGTGTAGAAATTATTGATTGTCACAATGAGGGTGTTCAGTAGCCACAAAAGGATTGCTGGTGTGCAGGGAAGGGACTTCTGAAGATAGGTACAATCGTTTCAGCTGAAGAAATTGATGTAAAGACAAAGAAAATGAAAGAAGAATTAATAAAGTCACAGTGGTGCAATGGGTAGAGCTGCTGCCTCACAGCGTCACCCCTGCTGGACCCCCTGCAGTTTGCATACCGGGCTAATAGATCAGTGGATAATGCAGTCAACCTATGCCTGCACTTTATCCTACAGCACCTAGACCACCAGGGGACCTATGCTAGGATCCTGTTTGTTAATTTTAGCTCTGCATTCAACGCCATTGTGCCAGCACTACTACACTCCAAACTCTCCCAGTTGACTGTGCCTGAACCCCTCTGACAGTGGATCACCAACCTCCTGATAGACAGGAAGCAGCATGTGAGGGTGGGAAAGCATATCTCGGAACCGCAAACCCCTAGCATAGGAGCACCGCAAGGCTGCATACTCTCCCCTCTCCTCTACACCAATGACTGCACCTCCACAGCCACCTCTGTCAAGCTTCTCAAGTTTGCGGACAATGCAACCCTGATTGGACTCACCCAGTATGGGGAGGAATCTGCCTACAGACAGGAAGTGACACAGCTGGCATCCTGGTGCCTTCGTAACAACCTGGAGCTCAATGCTCTTAAGACAGAGGAATTGATAATAGACTTTAGGAGAGCTCCCCCCCACCCCCCCTCACCCCACTTACCATCAACAACACCACAGTCACATCTGTGGAGTCTTTGAAGTTCCTTGGAGTCATCATCACCAAGGACCTGAAATGGGTGGCTACCTTCGACTCCAGTCAAAAAGGCCCAACAAACAATGTACTTCCTGAGGCAGCTGAGGAAACAAAATCTGCCATAGACAATGATGGTCCAATTCTATACTGCCATTGTGGAATCTGTCCTCACCTTCTCCATCATGGTCTGGTTTGGCTCAGCCACCAAGCACAACATCCGGAGGCTGCAGCAAATCGTCCGATCAGCTGAGAAGGTTGTTGGCTGGAAACTTCCCCCCATTGATGAACTGTACACTGCAAGGGCCAGGATACGAGCGGGCAAGATCATCTCTGGCCCCACTCACCCTGGCCACAACTCTTTGAATCACTTCCCTCTAGAGTGCGTCTCAGGACTGTCAAAGCCGCCACAGCTTGACATAAAAACAGCTTTTTTTTCCACAAGTAATAACCAAAACCAAGTCTGTAGTCTCATTTTGCTCTGGTATTTTACTTAATTCACATGTTTAAACTATCATGGACTTGTCCCATTGGCCGATTTTTTAGGCAACTGTCATAATCGTAGCAGGTCGCCGAAAAAACGGCGACAATATATGTAATCCTGGTGACAACCTACATCAAGCTACGTTCATTGGCGTCAAACCCATTGTCACCGAAAAACATATTGAAATTTAGCGGCGGCCTGAAAGACGCTACGACTATTTGCGCGACTGAGAAGACTACTCCCGGCGATCACCGGCGAACCTGTGGCGACAAACTAGTTGCCTGCAGTTGCCTAAAAAATCACCTAAGTGGGCAGGCCCATAATGTTTTATTATTAATGTTTAATGTTTTATGTGTCATTCTTAATTGTTACTGTATGTCATGTTGTTACTTGCGAGCGGAGCACCAAGGCAAATTCCTTGTATGTGTACATACTTGGTGTAGATGGTTTATGCATGCAACCAACAATATAGCTACCTCAGTACCATTAATCCTGCCTTAGTTAACATCAATCATAACGCTTTCCCCTCCCTGGGCACAGTTCAGTAGAAGAATGTAACCAGTGCTTGCTGACGTGTGGTATTCCCTGTGCTATCATTAAAGGATGTCCTACACTTCAAGAGTATGTGAATTGCTTATTTACATGGTGTCAAAGCTGGAAGATACCTGCGTCTCCTGTCTATCGGGTTTTATTTCATTCCTTTGATTTTGTGTTTATTTGTGCTTAACCTCTCTGGTCATGGCGTCTTCTTGCAGAAAGCCCGAGCAGCTCGTCTTTGATGCTGACATATCTGAGCGCTGGGCCACGTTTGAATTTGATTTCACCAACTTTGGCAACGTCGCGCATCGTGCCGAACCTGACTCTGTCAAAGCCTCCCTCTTCCTCAACCTTGTCGGACCTGATGCCATGAGGAGCGCCAGAACTTTTACCTATGTTCCAACGGTCCTGGACGCGAATAACGTGGTGATTACTCCTGCAGAATCAGACAGTGACCCTACTTGCCCGCTACGTAAGTTCAGGGAGATTTGTGACCTGCCCTCGAACCGCATTCTTGAGAAGGCACGATCTTTTACAAGGAAACAGTTGCCTGATGAACCTGTTGAATGTTTTATTGCCGATTTGCGTCATTTAGCCCAGCGGTGCCATTTTGGTGACATGGCTGACCAGCTCACTAGAGACATTTTAGTAACTGGCATGCGTGACCAGACGTTGCATTGTGAGCTTCTAAGTGATTCGGATCTAACGTTAGTCAAAGCTGTGCAAGAAGGTCGTTGAACTGCCAGATGATCACCGTGATTCGGGCACTAAATCTGTCAACCTGGCTGGGTTTAAGAGACCACAGCCTCGGATGGAAAACACTACCTTACTGCCGCATGCCAACCCTGGTCCTGGCAAATTGCCCCCCAAGAGGTGCCCGAACTATAACTACATGCACCACAGACTGTCGACGTGCCCCGCCTATGGTAAGGCCTGCAATTTTTGTAAAAAGTTATACCACTTCTCTGCTGCCTGTCGCTCCCGTGGGAAAGCTGTACAGACTTCCAGACCTAATTTAAACAGGCTGACACAATCTGATAACTGCTACAGCTCACAGCCTCCCATTGCAGATTCCTACGAGGAGGAACCATCTATTTCTGCAGAGGAGTCGAGCGTGTTTACCCTCCTCCACGCACCTGGCCAGCGTAACCATCCCAGTGTCTCAATGACTGTCAATGGTTTGACCTTCCTCGCTAAGGTAGACATGGGGGCGTGAGTGAATGTTTTGTCAATAAACCTTTTCAACAAGATAAGGAATAATGAGCCCCTGGTTGCCGACCGTTCAACTCTGCATGCCCATGGAGGAGAGATTCTAAGGCCAGTGGGGAGGGCCACTTGTGTGCTGCAGAAGGCCACGAGAAACCCTGTTTTTTACATTTTGAACTCTGACTGTGTGACTCTACTGGGCAACCGTGCATGCCAGGATCGTGGCCTGGTGTCCTTCGACTGTACGGTCCACAAAGTGCAACTGTCATTTGACCCAGTAGCAGAATACCAAGACCTGTTCAACGATGACCTGGGAAAGTTACCACTGACTTACCGTATTTCCATTGACCCAAATGTGCCGCCCGTGGTCCGCGATGAACTGGTGCTACAGAATGGCGTTATCGTCAAGGGACATAAAGTTGTGGTCCCGTCCTCCCTGTTTGATTTCTACTATCGCGCAGCCCATAGCAGACACCCCGGGGTCGATGCAAAACTCGCCCACGCTCAGTGCCAGTTCTACTGGCCTGGAATGGCCAAATATATCCGGGACCGCGTTTCTGCCTGCTCCACGTGCAACAGTCTTGCACCACACCAGCAGCGACAGCCCCTGCTGCAACAACCTGCTCCTGCCTTGGCCTGGTCCTCGCTGGCTGCCGACATCTTCGAGTGGCGTGGTAACCACTAGCTTGTCCTGGTCGACTCGTACTCAAACTGGTTCGAGGTGGATTTGCTGACATCCCTCACGTCGGAGATGGTTATCCGTAAGCTGCGGAAACACTTCTCCACCTTTGGGTCTCCTGTCCGGTTGCAGACTGACAATGGAAGGCAGTTCACCAGCCGAGAGTTCAAGGTTTTTGCCGACAAGTGGAACTTCGTGCATTTCACCAGCAGCCCAGAGTACCCACAGAGCAACGGCCTTGCCGAACGGGCCGTCCGCAGCACCAAGCTTCTGATGGAACAGGCGAGACTGTCTAACTCTGATTTGTATTTGGATCTCCTGAACCTCAGGAACGTTTCCAGAGATCCGGCCATGGGGTCCCCTGCTCAGCGTCTGATGTCCACAACAACCAAACCCACTATCTCGATTGCTCAGCGCCAGCTGCAACCTCGGGTGCTGGAGCCTGCCTCCGTGCAGAGGTGCATTCGGGAGCAACATGACAGCCAGCGGCGTTCCCACGATCGTTCGTGCAGACCACTCGATCCTCTGCTGCCTGGACAGGTTGTTCGGTTGCAAACCGCCAGTGGTTACTCCCGTCTGGCTACCATAGTTGGGTAGGCTGATGCACCTCATTCGTACCTGGTCGACTTTGAAGGAACTATCTACCATCGAAGCCGTCATCACCTGCTTGTGGTGAACGAACCGAAGCCGCAGCCTTCGGGCCCCTATGCCCCGCCTCTCTCATACCAACAGCCGGCTGCCGACCCTGCCGGTGTTCCCTGCATGCCTCGGTCCCCATCTTGCGTGCCCTGTTCCCCTCTGCGCGGGTCACCTGTTGCCGCTCGTGTTTGCGGTTCTGACTCTCCTGCTTCTCCCACCGTGCAGCCCCTCTCTGGTTCCCCAGCTGCTTTGCGGCCTCCTGTTCCTTCTGATCTTTCGGGGGAAGGGGGAGAGACGCGTACGCGCTCGGGTCGGATTAGTAGGCCACCTGTCTGGTATGGCGATTATGTTTAATTCTGTTGTCATGACTTCCAATCTGTTTTGATTTTCTAAGGGGAAGGATGTAGATGGTTTATGCATGCAACCAATAATATAGCTACCTCAGTACCATTAACCCCGCCTTAATTAACATCAATCATAACGCTTTCCCCTCCATGGGCACAGTTCAGTAGAAGAATGTAACCAGTGCTTGTTGACGTGTGTTATACACTGTGCTGTCATTAAAGGATGTCTTACACTTCAAGAGTATGTGAATTGCTTATTTACACTTGGCCAATAAACTTATTAATTCATTCATTTAGAGATCCAAATTCTAACCCGACTTCAGGTGCTGCCTGTGAGGAGTTTACACGTTCTCCCTGTGCCCACATGAGTCCCCACCAGGTGCTCTGATTTCATCCTACATCTCAAAGATTTATGGATCTGTAGGTTAATTGGCCTACTGTTAGGGTGGGGATTAAGGAACAGGGTGGTTAATGGTATGAAATAGAGGCCTCTGACAAGGACTCAAAATGTTGGTCCCAACACTCTTTCATTGATGCTTAACGTCAGTTCAATGAATAGCAACTCATCTTTTGTTATGTGTAAGACGGATCTGCAGATGCTGGTTTAAATCGAAGATAGACACAAAAAGCTGGAGTAAAGGGCCTCTCCTACCAGCATCCGACTCCATGCGATGAGCGCGACCAAACCGGCAGCGGGGGCCGCTCGGAGGTCAGGTGAGTGGCGCAACGCGGCACAAAGTGAGGCGAACTTGGAGCGAAGTCTAAAGGTAACTTCGCCAGGACAGAGAGGGACACACAGAGAGGGGCACAGAGGCACACCCAGAGAGGGCCACGGAGCCACACACACAGAGGGTCATGGAGGCACCTACAGAGAGGGTCACGGCGGCATGACGTCGAGGCGGTGTGTAATGTGTCGAGGTGACTGCGAGCCGACAAGCCGTTGCCGCGCGGAATTTTTGAACATAGTTTTTCGGAGCCCCACGCGATGTCGGGACGAACTCCGCACAATTCCGCACGGCTCCGGCAATCAAAGTGGGACCAGCCCCGCGACGCCGGACGGCTCAAGCGACCACGTTAGGTCGCGCTCATCGCATAGATTTGCATGCTGGTGGGACAGGCCCTTAACTCAGCAGGTCAGACTGCATTTCTGGAGAAAAGTTTCAGGTAATGTTGGTGTGTTTCAGGTAAAGACCCTTCTTCAGACTGAAAGTCAAGGGAAAGGGAAATAAGAGATATAGATGGTGATGTAGAAAGATATAGAGCAAATTAATGAAAGATATGCAAGAACGTAATGATATAAAGGAAACAGGCTATTGTTAGCTGTGTGCTAGGTGAGAACGAGTACAGACAGTGAAACCCAAACAAGACCCCCGACAGTCCTTTCAGGTGAGGCAGAGATTCACTTGCACCTCCCCAAACCTCATCCACCGTATCCGTTGTTCAAGGTGTGAACTCTTATACATCGGCGAGACCAAATGTCGACTGGGTGATCGTTTCGCTGAACACCTTCACTCAGTCCACCTGGACCTATTGGATTTCTCGGTTGCCAAACAATTTAATTCCCTTTCATATTCCCACACTGACCTTTCTGACCTAGGCGTCCTCCATTGTCAGAGTGAGGCCAAATGCAAATTGGAGGAACAGCATCTCATATTTCATCTCATATTGGGCAGCTTACAATCCAATGGGATGAGAACGCTGTCTCTAACTTCAAATAACCGTTGCATTCCCTCTCTCTCTCTCTCTCTCTCTCTCTCTCTATCTCTCCTCCACCCAAACTAAAGCAGCTTCAAAATTGTCTTGCTGTGTCTCTTTATCTGAACTTGTTCTTACCAAGCACACATCTAACAATGGCCTGTTTCCTTTATTATCATTAATTTTTTTCATATCTTTCATTCATTTATTTTATATCTCTCTACATCACTGTCTTTATCTCTCATTTTCCTTTCATCATCTTTTGATATGGCAGTTTATACCCTTCTGGACTCAGGCATCCATAATTTTTATGATATATTTGCAGTTTCATGTAAATTGTAATACAAATATTAAATGAAGACTTGCATTTATGTATTACTTTTCATAATTTTAGGATCACCCGATGTACCTTCAGTCAATGAACATTTTGATGTGTTTTAACTGTTGTAGAAACATAGAAAAACATAGAAGCATAGGTGCAGGAGTAGGCCATTCGGCCCTTCGAGCCAGTCATTCAATATGATCATGGATGACATCTAAAATCAGATGAAATCTGCCACCCAAAAAAAACTGGTAGTTGGGCGATTACAATTACAGTTTCAAGTTTTTTAAATTACAGATTCGCTTAATGACTTGAATTTAATTTCCCCTGCTGTTGAGGTGGGTTCTGAACTCATATTTCTCAGTCGATAGTCTAAGCTGTAGGGTATTAGCTGAGAAACTTAACCTTTGTGCTACTGTTACCCTGCATCCGGTAAGGATGCCATCACTTTTTCTCAATTTCTGCTCCGCTGCATTAGTTCTCAAGACAAGTCTTCTGCTCCAGCTCAAGGGTGATATGTATCCCTACTTCCCGAATGATGGTGTTCCCTCTGCCATTGTTGACAGAATCCTCACATATTTCCTCCATTTCCTTCATGTCTGCTCCTACACCTATTTCACCAGACAGAACAGAGATACTTCCCCTGGTCCTCAATTTGTGCCCCACTAGTCTTTGCATTCACCGCATCATCCTTCACCATTTCCAGCAGCTTCAATATGATCCCACCGCCAGTCCCATTTTCCCCTCCTCTTTGCATCGGGACCATACTCTCTGTGGCTCCTTGGTCCACATTCCTTCCCACCTACACGGGAAAATAATCCAGAAATCAGAGGTGCGTAGGGACTTGGGAGTGCTGGTGCATGATTCCCAAAAAGTTAATTTGCAAGTCGAATCGGTAGGAGAGAAAGCACATTTATTTAAAGAGGGCACGAATACAAAAACATAGGGATGTAATGCTGAGGCTCTCCAAGGTGCTGGTAAGGCCACATTGGGAATATTGTGAGTAATTTTGGGCAGTATATCTGAGGAAGGATGTGCTGGCTCTAGAGAGGGTCCAGAGGAGATTTGCAAGAATTAACCCAGGAATGAGTAGGTTAACCTATGATGAGCGTTTGTCAGCACTGGGCCTGTACTCACTGGAGTTTAGAAGAATGCGGGGGGTGGGTGGGAGAGTCCAGGACTAGAGGTCACAGCCTCAGAATTAAAGGACATACGTTGAGGAAGGAGATGAGGAGAAATAATGTCTTCAGTCAGAGGGTGGTGTATCTATGGAATTCTTTGCCACAGAAGACTGTGAAGGCCGTCACTGGATAATTTTAAGGCAGAGATAGATATTTGATTAGTACAGGTGTCAGAGATTATGGGGAGAAGGCAGGAGAATTGGGTTCAGAGGGAGAGAAAGATCAGCCATGAGTGAATGGCAGAGTAGATTTGATTGGCCTAATTCTACTCCTATAACTTATGACCTCTCGATCCCATGGAAAGTTTCCCTGCAACTGTCAGTGATGTATCCTTCAGCGCCATACAGGAACCTAACTAGTCCTTCCAAGTGAAGCAGGCATTCACCTGCACCTCTTCAAACCATGTTGCTACCTTCTATGGTACATTACCTACGTCTCCCTGTCCCTTCACCCATTTAAAATTGAGTCATTTATTCAGGAAGCTACATAGTACTTCATTTAGAGCATAAATCAGGCATTTGGGGTGTGGGGTAAGATTTGCAAGGATATATACTGCTCCTGAAAAAAGAATGTAAGAGAAAATTTCTGAGATTTTGTATACTAAAGCTACAAAGCAGCTTCCTGTTTTGTCACCCTAAGAATCTATCAGCAACCCAGCGTGACTCTCCAGCATAAAATTTTATTATGTAAACTAAAATTTCAAAAAGCTTCTTCATTGATGCGATTTATAACGAAACTGGACATCAGAGTCTGGCAAAAGGACCCCAAGACCTGCACGGTTTTGACTTCGTCCAACTGGCTTTTCTCCGTCGAGTATTTCAAGGTCAAAATAAGTCAGCAACAGTGAAATGAAAACTTTGATCTCAGCGAGTGCAAAATGTCGTCCAGGACACTTACTGGATCCCGAACCAAAAGGAATCAAATAATTTCGAAGTTTCTTTCCTCCTTTGTAAAAAGCCGTCTTTTTCAATCCATTCTCTACAAAACGGTCATATTTGTACACCTGGAAATACACGTAAAAGGAAAATGGATATATTAGTCATCTTTGACATTTTCATACATGCTATTAATTTTTATCTGAATCCCGCTAACAAAAATGATATCTATGTTCAAAAGGGTATGGGGATTGGTCTGAACTATGGTGCACTGTGTAACCAAACACTCTTTGAGCAATCACTGGTGAGGCCTGCTCTTGCAGAAAAACACATTTCAGGGAGTGCCAGAGATTTGTGATCATAAATATTGTCAAAAAAAAAGAAAATTGAAGAATATTGCTAATTAAATAAAAAATACTATATTTTAATTCAAAACAATATTTATGTATTGTTTTCATTACACTTCAAACCTACGTTCAAAAGTAAAATTGTAAGTTTCGTAGAAAATAATGAATTCTACAGACCTTAATAGACAATAGACAATAGACGCAGGAGTAGGCCATTGGGCCCTTCAAGCCAACACCACCATTCAATGTGATCATGGCTGAATTAAAGCCATTGTATTGTAATGCATAAAAAAAAATGAAAGCCATTGCATTGATAACTGTCAATAGTTTTCTCAATTTCCTATATATCAGTGTTGTAAAAGAAATGTTCCTGTAAATGTAGCCCTAAACTGAGAAATATCAGATGACATTTAGTTTCAATTTGGTTTGGAAAAGATGCTGAAGGAATCTGGAGATTCAGATTAACTGTGAAAACTCAAATCTGTCTAAGTGGAACAAGCTGTTCAACTCTCTTCTTTACTTTCCTCTTCTCCCTTGATTGCCAAGGATTCTATTAAGCTGTTGCAAAAACATTTGGCGCTGTTAAATTTAAAACAGTTAAATAAGTATTTGAGTAATTTTAGATTTTGAATACTTTTTAATTGTTTGGTTAATTTGGTCCAATACATTGTGCAGACCATCATTTAATTTGTCGATATTTGTTCTTTAACATCACAATTATTTATGACTGATTTAAAATTTGTGATTGTCAGCATTAATGAAAAGTAAGCCAAACTGAGAGAATTAAAATATCTGCCTCACCGATAGGTCCCAGAGACAATAATTTTCATCAATTAATGCAAAATATTTCAAAAGGATTGAAATTCTCCGATGCTTATAAACATTTTTGTGAGTAAACCACAAGAAAATTCTATTAAACTCAATTTCTCAAAGACATAATAATGATGTGCAATATATCACATACTTACGGCAATCAAAGTGTTAATAACCCATTTAAGAGTGCCACTCGCCACCACCCACACTATACAATATGAACACAAACCTTTGCCAAGACCAGAAATTAAATTTAGCACCTATTGCTTGAGTGATAAGGTACAGGTAAAGTTTTAAATCTGCTCTGCATTACATATAGTATGTGCTTCAACATTAATCATCCTCTCACTCCAAGTGCCCAAGATCAGTGCCTGAACTAGCAAAGGGAGCGGCGCTTGTATTGATAAATAATGTAAACGTTAATCATAGCACTCGCACAATATTGATTCTCATTAATTGCAGTAAAATGAAATGTTCGAGGACTGTATTCCATGACATCCCCCAATCAGATAATATAATTCTTAACAGAAGATTTCCTGCCATTTACTCATAAGGTCGGTATGAACCAGTCCCAACTCACTGAGAAGGAGTTTATTTTTGCAACATGCACACTTTGATAAGGTCTTGCCTACCATGAAATCACCATCTATATAATTAAAAGTCTCATCTTGACCATTTCCTGCTGCGCTATATATTGATTTTAGAAAAAAACGCTAGCCTGTATCGCTGTGATTTTTGGCCTTCTTACTCACAATCCTCCTCCGCTGAGCCAGCCCCGAGGAAAACCTTGAGATCAGCTGATTGGTCCACTCGCCTGTCAATCACCACAATGAAGGTGACACCCTTCCGGGGGGGGGGGGGGGGGAGGGGGCAGGATTATAAAACCTCGGATGCCTGGACGTGGGTCAGTCACTCTGCAAGATCGTGAGGGAGAGGCCACGACTGTCATTCGAAGCTGTGAATCAACTGAACTGTGAGTTTGCAATTTACTTATAAATGATTTGTTAACCCTTAATGACAATGCATGAGTTGTTTGGCCTGCTGCCCTGCCTGTGCTTGAAAGTGCAATGCTTAATTGGCAATGAAATGAAATGACAATGCCATGAGTTGTTTGGCCTGCTGCCCTGGCTGTGCTTGAAACTGCAATGCTTTATTAGGTCCGACTGTGTTTGGAAGGAATAAATGGTTTATTAGGTCCGACTGTGTTTGGAAGGAATAAATGTGTTATTAGGTCCGACTTTGTTTAGTCCAACAGTCCTGCCCATTTCGTGACTTCCGCTTAGTGGACAGGTCGTGCTGATTGCATAATTTCCGGTGAGTGCAGAGGTCGCGCTGATTGCATCATTTCCGGTAAGTGCAGAGGTCACGCTGATTGCGGAAATGCCGCTGACTGTGGAAGCCACCCCGGGGAGAGGCTGCGCTCAGCCGTGTGAGTAGATTCAAGGAAGTTTACTGTCATATATATGGTGTGTATGTGAGTGTGTGTGAGTGTATGTGTGTGAGTGAGTCTGTGAGTATGTGTGTGTGTGTGTGAGAGAGTCTGTGCATGTGTGTGTGTGCATATTGGAATTGGTGGAGAGGTGGAATATTGCGTTCGGGAACCAGCCCTCCCATGTGCAGCTGGTACCCAACGGGTCTCACTTAGTCTAGTAACATTGTTAAAAGCTAAATAATATCCAATACTGTTGCAAAAATTGCGGGTTCTTGTTATCGCAGCAAATAAGATGGAGCTGGAGAAACATCAGCAGTCTTAAGTTCCTGCCTGCTCTAAAAGGGCATTCATCATACCGGTACACGGAAGAGCATGGTGACCTGCCTCAGAGACC
Organism: Raja brachyura; assembly: GCA_963514005.1. The sequence goes on from OY740784.1 coordinate 57,254,781, forward strand.
GCTATTGGATTTAAATCCATCATTAATGAAGTGCTTCAGGAGGTTGGTTATTGGCATGAATCAATGATGCCTAAAAAATGACCTAGATCTACCTCAATTTTCTTATTACCACGTTAACAGAGGTTACCTGTTGTTAGCCTGGTAGAGTCTGAAAAAGGGTCCCAACCCGAATCGTCACCTATCTATGTTCTCCACAGATGCTACCTGACCTGCTGAGTTTACGCCAGCACTTGTAATCTCACTGGCTCCCCACTCTGTTCTAGACCATCTGGATAACTGGAGCACTTATATATCAGGCTGCTGTTCATCGACTACTACTCAGCCTCCAACATTATTAGCTTCTCCAAACTCATCATCAAGCTCCAAGACCTGGGCCTCAGTATCTCCCTTTGCAACTGGATCCTTGACTTCCTTGTGGCAGACCCCAATCAGTACATTTCTGAAAAACATTTCCTCCTTTTTGACCACCAACACAGGTGCACCTCAAGGTTTTGCATGCTTAGCTCCCTGGTCTTCTCTCTTTATACCCATAACCATGTGGCTAAGCACAGCTCCAATGCCATCTTCAAACTCAGCATAGACTTTTGTTGGCCGAATCATGGATGATGATGAGTCACCATGCAGGAGAGAGATAGAACACCTGGTTAAGTGGAGTACAAGAAACTCATAGTTGACTTTAGAAAGAGGAAGTCAGAAGACCACACACCAGTTTTCAATGGTGGGTCAGCAGTGGACAGAATCAATAGCAGCTTCAAATTCCTGGGTGTTAACATCTCAGATGACCAGTCCTGGCCCTAGTACATAGACATAATCATGAAGAAGACATACCAATGTCTCTGAAATTTAAAGAGTCAACAAACTTTGACAAATGCATTGTGGAAAATGTCCTGACCAGTTGCACCATGGCCTGCATGGCAATTCCAACTCACAGGAACCCAAGAGAATGTTGGATGCAGACAAGTCCATCATGGGAACTGCCCTTCGCACCATCAATATCATCTCAATGTGTTACTGTCTCAAGAAGATGGCATCTATCATTTAGAATCCCCACCATCAATGTCACCCCCTCTTCTTTCGTTCTGCTACTGTTGATCAGGGGGTACAGAAGCCTTATGACCCACATCACCAGGTTCAGGAGCAGCCTCTTCCCTGCAACGATCAGATTCTTATATCAACCTGCACAACTCTAATCTTACTTCAGTACCGAACACCACGGACCACCTCTAGCACAACCATGAACTTTGAAAATAATTGTTTTGCACTAACATCTTGTTTTTACATGTTTTTTTTCTTTTCACTGTTTGGTAAACTTGTGTGTAATGTATATATGATTATTGTTTTAGTCTGCTGTGTGAGTCGATGCACCTGTGATGCAAGATTTTTATTGTACCTCTAATCTACCTTATCCTCCTTGTGCATATGACAATACATTTGACATGGCATCAGAATAGAATAAAATACTTACAGGAAGCAGATTCTCCCCCCCACCTTATGTCCTCATTCACTCAAGGAGTGGATTCCCCTGGTCCTCACTTCCATCCCATAAAGCTCCATATTCAATGGACCAATCCTGCTTCCTGTAAGGATTCCATTTTCCCAGTTTCTCCGATGTAACATGGATGCTCTGATGATGCGACTTTCAACACCGGTGCCCAAAAGACATCTATTGTTTTGCTTAATCATGGCTTCCCCGCTACCATAATTGGCTGGCTGTCAACTGGACCTTCTTCAAAACACGAAGTGCTGGAGTGAGAAACGACTAAAGGTCACAGGTGCAGGAAGGGACTGCAGATGCTGGTGTAAACCGAAGATAGACACAAAATGTTGGTGTAACTAGGGGGGACAGGCAGCATCTCTGGAGAGAGGGAATGGGTGACGTTTCAGGTCGAGACCCTTCTTCTAACTAAAGGAGACAAAAGGATGTCAGTTAAGGCGAGAAAAGGAGTGAAATGTAAAACCGGAGGGATATAGGTAGAAGAGGATGGGTAGGGGTGGGAAATAAGTCAAGTCAAGTGAGTTTATTGTCATGTGTCCCAGATAGGACAATGACATTCTTGCTTGCTGCAGAATAACAGAATATTGTAAGCATAAATACAGAACAGTTCAGTGTGTCTATATAGCATAGATCATATATATACACATAAATAAACAGATAAAGTGCAATAGGCTGCTATTGTTCAGAGTTTGTTTGATGGCGAGTTTAATAGCTTGATGGCTGTAGGGAAAAGGCTGTTCCTGAACCTGGATGTACCAGATTTCAGGTTCCTGTACCTTCTACCAGATGGCAGCGGTGAGATGAGTGTGTGGCCAGGATGGTGTGGGTCCTTAATGAAGTTGGCAGCCTTTTTGAGGCAGTGACTGCAATAGATATCTTCGATGGTGGGCAGGTCAGAGCCGATGATGGGCAGCGGTCACAATTTTCTGCATTCTCTTCCGCTCCTGGACGCTCAAGTTGCCGAACCAAGCCAGGATGCAACCAGTCAGCATGCTCTCCACTGTGCAGCAGTAGAAGTTCGAGAGAGTCCTCTTTGACATACCAACTCTCCATAATCTTCTCAGGAAGTAGAGGCACTGATGTGCTTTCTTTATAATTGCATCAGCGTGCTAGGACCAGGAAAGGTCTTTGGAAATATGCACGCCCAGGAATTTGAAGTTCTTGACCCTTTCCACCACCATCCGTTAATACAAACGGTATTGTGGGTCCCTATCTTATTCCTTCCAAAGGCCACAATCAGTTCCTTGGTTTTGCTGGTGTTGAGAGCCAGGTTATTGCACTGGGACAATTTGGTCAATCAGTCTATCGCACTTCTACACTCTGACTCGTCACCATCAGTGATTCGTTCCCACAACAGTGGTATCTTCAGCGAACCTGATGATGGAGTTCGCATTAATGTCCGGCTACGCTGTCATGAGTATAGAGTGAGTAAAGCAGGGGGCTGGGCACGCAACCTTGAGGTGCTCCCATGCTGATTGTTATCAAGGATGACACATTTCCACCAATACGGACAATTGCAGAGGGATGCACAGACCCAGATCTGAGAGCTTCGTAACCAGCTTGGAGGGGATGATGGTATTGAATGCCGAGCTGTAGTCAATGAATAACAGCCTGACATGTGAGTTTTTGTTGGCCAAGTGATCCAGAGCGGAGTGGAGAGCCAGTGAGGTCGCATCCACCGTTGATCTGTTATGGCAGTAAGCGAACTGCAGTGGGTCGAGGTTCTTGTCGAGTTAGGAGTTGATGTGCGCCATAATCAACCTCTCAAAGCACTTCATCACCACAGACGTTAGTGCCACTGGTCGATAGTTATTGAGGCATGTCACATTGCTCTTCTTGGGCACTATTATTATTTGGGTATTACTATTTGGGTATTGTTGTGCCCTTTTAAAGCAAGTGGGAACCTCAGCCCTCAGAAGTGAGAGGTTGAAAATGTTTGTTAAAAACTCCAGCCAGTTGGTCCGCACAGGTTTTTAGAACACGACCGGGTATACCATCAGGTCCAGGCGCTTTCCGAGGGTTCACCCTTCTGACATCGGCCTCTGTGAGTGTGACTGAAATACCATCACTGCGAATGGGTGCTCAGGAAGGCACATCAGTGTTCTCCATATCAAAGTGTGCGTAGAACACATTTAGCTCATCAGGGAGTGATGCTTCACTGACAATTGAGCTGCCTCCTGATTTCGCCTTGTGGGTCCCTTCTAAGGACCCACACGGAGTGATTCTGGATTTCGCACAAAAATTCTTCATCACCTGTGGAATAATCAAGTTTTATATACCCATGGCAACATACAATCTTGGGATTCTAATGGGTTTATAAACTGAAAGAAGTCTCTGCCTCGCATAATCATTTGAGTAAATCACAGGCATACGACCATTTTATAAATATTTGTTTCTTGACATATATTTGAAACTTGTAAAATTATATCTCTAAACTTGAATTAGTGCTCATTCTAGTGTTAGAGATTAATGGATATCTGGGAGTGGATTACTAGGGTTCAAGGGACAATAAACATCAGTGAATATTTATAATCCACGTCCTAATCCTGAGAATATTTCACCTCCTTGATCCTACATTTTGTTTTAATAAACAATACGAATTTAGTTAGAGATGGTCAGGGACAATTAGCAGGTTGTGGTTTAATTTGGGTAGACCACATGGTATGTCATTGTAATCCGAGAAAGGATTCATGACGATGTTTATAGAAGAGCATCATTACTCTGCAGTATGAACAAAATTGTATAGCTGTGCCCAATGTGAGTTTGCCAAGAATTTAGCGAAATAAGAATTTATTCTGAATTAAGCACTGGTTGGATCCATTTTTTTAAAATCCTTTAGAAAAACTGTCAATTAATACTAATGACTAATTTTAATATATTCATATGTACAAGTACAATAGAAGGTCACCGTGAGACTAAAAAGATAGCTGATGCCGAACCAATCATCTTTCCTTTCCAACTTCAGATGATAATTTAGTGTTAATGCTGGTACCAGCAACAATTCACCAAATGCAATGTAGAATCTGATTGCATTTAATTTGCATGCAGGTGGCGAATCTCTGAAGCCACATTAAATCTGAGCCAGGGTGGATTAATTTCCAGTCTTTGATATTCATTAACTCTGGCTGCAGAGAAAAAAAATACAAGGCGATGACACAATTACCCTTAGAGCTTCAGTGCAGAGCAATAGCTTTACAATCTCAAGCTCATGCTACCGTATCAATTGATCAAGAAAGGAGAGAATCCTTATGAAGTGATATAACGCAACATACAGCTAATAAAGGATTTTTGCACACAATGATGCCCTGTTATAATTATCTAAACAGTGCAGTTTATTTGTTACAGACTCCGTTCTTTATTCTTTCTCTTGGTCATCAAGTGATTCATTATCTGACAACAGCCAAGGGTTTTCTTGACTTCAAGCCAATCAATTCACAGTTTAATGTTAATTCTTTCAAAGTAACTCTACTCAATCTCATTCCCATATTCTCCACTAAGACAGTAAATTCAATGACCCGCAGGTCTTGGACCACACACTACACAAAAGACATAAGATTTTTTTCTTTCTGGAAGAAAGAGCAATAGGAATACATGAACAGCAGGCTTGGTTGTTGCTGTCTGGCTGCAGGAATCAAAGAGCAGTACAGCATCACTTACCTCAGGATCTTCATAAACCTCTGGGTCCATGTGGAGAATTTGAGGATAAAGGGCTAACCAGTCCCCTTTTCTCAGTTTGACTTTTGGTCCGTCATTCGAGTATAAAGTGGTATCCTCTTTGACTGATCGGATGATCATAGAGGAACTGCTTAAACGAAAGGCTTCATCTACTGCACTTCCTAAAAGAATGAGTTAAGAATTAAGAGAGAGAAAGAGGGGGAGGGAAGGGGAGGGAGAGATGGGGAGAGAGAGGGAGAGAGGTTTAAGTCACAGTGACCATAATTTCAAACTAATTCTGCAAAAATCGTTAAGATTATTAGCACATTTAATGTTTCATAATTATGAACCAGACTTTCCGATTTCAACCCAAAGAGAGAGATGTGGTTTCCCTTCAGTAAATTTGACAGGCAACGGTTTTAAGATTCAGTTCAAAAACCTGTTCCATATGAAGTTTCTATCTTATCCTTGAAGTCTCTATAAACCCAATGTCCTTGCTATCCCGGTGGCCTTCACCTTTTGTTCCCTGCTCGACAGATTTTATGGCTAATTTCCGGCAATTTATCCTGGCAGTTTGAGGGAGAATTCCTATGGGAAAATTGTGCATAATTTTCGTAAATCATTCTGATAGAATGCATATCAGCATGTAGCTCCTGTCTAAGGTTGCAACACACACTGTAATCAAAACTGACTTATTTCTAACAGCATATCTGGATACTGCACTTTGCAACTTGATTCTGTCTGAATTTCTCTTGAAAGTGGAAAAATTGGATACCGGCCCATTCCACGCCGAACATTTGTAAAACTCAGCACCTGTGTTCAAGGGAATAGCAAAAGTAAGTTTTGTTCACGATTTTGAGCACTGCGATGTTGTTAAAAAGGGAAGTTTAAAAAAAACTGAAAGTGCTAAACCAAAGTAAACAGCAACTGTTCTTTCAGTAAACATTAAATCTGCTGCAGCGTGTACAGAAAATAAAGTGGCATGGGATGCATTCTCGCAGGAGGTTTTTCCTTAAGCGTGCATTTGTCTAAAGGAATGAAGCTTCGGTCAGCTCTGTGTGGTCAGCGCGGTGATTCAATGTGACGTACAGTGAGTCTGTGCATATTCTTTTGGACTGCCTTCGTTACTATAATCAGGCAGAGTCAAATCGGTTTGTTGGTTACGAACCCAGAACACAACTGCGGATCCAAAATGCAGCCAGGATTGCGGATTGCCACAAGGCACCTGACACGATAGATTCTAAGTGGCAGTGTTCTGGCAGCGAAACTTTGCAGCGTATGATAAAATGTCTACCTTCCACCCTCATGCTGTGCGCAGCCACAAGAAAGACATTGTACATAAACCATTTTAGTATGTGTTTGGGAAATGATGGATGACATGTGAAACATTACTGTTTGCCTAAGAAATCAGACAATACAAATAAAAATTTCATGACCACAGTGCACAACTGTGAACTGCAAGTGTAGTGGTTAGTATACATGCAACATGGTCACATTCCATTGGTTGAGTTTCGCCCTGGCAGCATGGCAGTCAGAACCTGATGTAGTATCACAAATGACAATTGGGCAAGCATATCTTATGTAGAAGTTAATCATGATAATGGAGCACAAAATGTGACTTTGTGGTCAGATCGTAAATGACAAATCTGCTCTACCTTACAGTACCACTACATGTGGGGGGTTAGGCTGCTTTCGCTTTGAGCAATCATGATGATAATTATTAAATGACAAAAGTAATAGTCAGATTATGACTGTCAAGGGAGAAACACAGGCTTCTCTGGTTTCAGCTGACAAATTAAAAGATCTTTCTGTAAATCAATCATGCACAAAAAATAAAAACAAGATGCAGAAAATTTCATCAATCTTCCATTTCCTTTCATGTATTTAACATATATCAGAAGCAGCCATCCAATTTTGTAGACAGATCAGCTGGTAGCTTGGGAGGTCCTCCATTCAGCACCAAGAGATATTGTAAATGATACTGTGCAGTGGGGCAACATCTGTTTCTGTGCTCATACCGAACAAACAAGGCAATTTAAAGCCTACAATGGCATAACTAGTACACACAACCTCGTGACAGTGGAGGCAAAACTGCAGGGTGCTTGCTGCTTGGGTTAGGGGAAATACTGCTTTTTGAAAAATTGTTCCAGTTTCAGTATCAATGGAAATAATGGATATGTTTATCTCATGCTGTGACATAATACATTTTATGTTATATTAGCCTTGATGTGAAAGTTTAAATCAATGTCAAGAGTCAAAAGTGTTTAATTGTCATATGTACCGACCACAGAACAATGAAATTCTTACTTGTAGCAGCATAACAGTGCACAATCCCAATAGATTTTATAGCAAATTTCAGAAATTCTCAGGAGCAATAAATCTTATTTTTCTTTTATTTCACTTTGCAGTTTAAGCAAGGCTGGTTAAATGTGAATATTCTGCCCATCGTGGTTTAATGTGCACAACATGATCCAATACTTTAAAGAATCCGTGGGACACCAAACTCACAAATATTCTCTTCTCATTTTCATCAAGTGAATGCGGTTTTTCAAAGACACAGATATGATTAATGTTATGAAGTAAAATTAACTAATGGGAGTTTGTATTGCCACAATTGACAGGGAGACAAACAGGCATAAACCCCCCCCCCCCACACCAGCTTGAAATACAAAATGGCGATTTGATGCATAGCCACCTACTGCAACAGTGGGTCACAAAGAGTTGGAAGGTCAATGTTATATCTAATATCTGACTCAAGACCTTGAAGGACCAGGAAGAATGGGCAGTGCAGAGGTTCAATAACATTGATGAGAAAATGATCAATGAGTACTGTAAATAGTACTGCTGTTGATCCTCATTGTTGTCATGTCCAATTAGTTGACCAATAAACTGACAATAAAAAGTAATGATAAGTAGGAATGATTCTAGGACAATTAAGTTTTACTTAAAGAAAGATTAATTATTTTGCGATAAAACCACAATCAAAGTTTCATCACTCTGCTGCATAAATTATGGTGTTTCAATAATTGAATACTTTAATGTCAATGTGACGTCACAATAAATGGCTTACTCAGAAAAAAATCTCAATTGGCTAAAGTTAGAAAAATTGATGTTCATTTTTAACACCACAGAGGAACCACGAAAGAACATGATTATATTACTGCGTCAAAAACTAAATTTGATCTATTTACAGCAAGCATGAGTAGAAGAGATGAAGGGGCCCATTACACACTGACTTTAAAGGTGAGTCTGTTTCTAAATTTACAAGTCTATTTCAGGGTATTTTTTGTGGCTAATTAAAAAAAAACGTTGCAGAAGCATCATCTGGGTAATATGCTTTGTCACTGTTCTTTTGTTTCAGCATCAGCTTTCAAGGACCAATTGCAAAGCTGCAGTTGCCGAAAAATCGGGAACAACGCACATATTTTAGTTGGTACAGGACGAAATATGATGAAAGAGTATAAACAGGCGAAAAAGGTACTCAAGTTGTATAATTTACTCACATGACCACTGTTTAGTTTAGTTGAGTTTAGTTTAGTTCAGTTTATTGTCACATGTTTATTGTCCCATCATTTAGAGGAGAAAAACACCTATGTGCGAATGCTGTTCGTGGATTTCAGTTCAGCATTCAACGCCATTATCCCACAGCACCTGATAAGCAAACTGGTTCCATTGGGCCTCGGCACCCCCATGTGTAACTGGCTACTGGACTTCCTCACTGACAGACCCCAGTCTGTGAGGGTTGGAAATAACACCTCCAACACCATCTCTCTGAGCACCGGCTCCCCTCAGGGCTGTGTCCTGAGTCCACTGCTGTTCACCCTGATGACTCACGACTGTTGTGCCAGGTTTAGTACAAACCACATCATGAAGTACGCAGATGACACAACAGTGGTGGGCCTCATCAGGGACGACAATGAGCTGGCTTACAGGGAGGAGGTGAAACAACTGGCGGACTAGTGCAATACGAACAACCTGATCCTGAATGTCGAAAAAACAAAGGAGGTTATCGTCGACTTCAGGAAAACCCGGCACAGTCCCACACCACTTCACATCAACGACAGCGATGTGGAGGTGGTCAGTAGCACAAAGTTCCTGGGGTGCAGATCACTAACAGTCTGACCTGGTCGAATAACATCTCATCAAGAGAGCGCAGCAGCGGTTGCACTTTCTGTGCCGGATGAGAAGAGCTCATCTCCCCCATCCCATCCTCACTACTTTCTACAGGGGCACCATAGAGAGTATTCTGACCAGCTGTATCTCTGTCTGGTTTGGGGACTGTAGATCCTCCGACTGGAAGTCTGTGCAGAGAGTGGTGAGGACAGCGGAAAAAATCATCGGGACCTCTCTCCCCTCAATCGGGGATATTGCGACCAAACGCTGCGTGTCTAAGGCCAGCAGTATTATAAAAGACCCCACACATCTCCATCACGGACTGTTCACTCTGCTGCCCTCGGGAAAAAGATATCGCAGCATAAGGAGCAGAACATCAAGGTTCTGCAACAGCTTCTTCCCACGAGCCATCAGACTCCTGAATGCCATGTAATGGGCTGCCACCATTGTCTATTTATCCTTTTCATCCATGCCTATCCTTCGGTTAATTTATTGTGTTGCACAGGGAGCCAAATGCAACGTAATTTCGTTTGGAACTACATATATCAATGTATTTCTAAATGACAATAAAGTTTGTTTGACTTTGACTTTGGTTTGACTTTGATGTACTGCGATACTGTGAAAAGCTTTTGTTGCGTGCTAACCAGTCAGCAGAAAGACAATACATGAGTACAACCGATCCATTTACAGTGTGCAGATACATGATAACGGAAATGCCTCTGCAAAGTATAGTTGGAAAATAGGTTTTCTTCCCCTATCTGTGGAATTCTCTGCCACAGAAGGTAGTGGAGGCCAATTCACTGGATGTTTTCAAGAGAGAGTTAGACATAGCTCTTAGGGCTAATTGAATCAAGGGATATGCGGAGAAAGCAGGAACGGGGGTACTGATGGACTCACTGTGATAGATGTTAAATCTGTGTTGTTTGTGTGTTTGTTATTTTATTCTCTGTTATGACTGCAAGGCACGAAATTCCGTTCAGACTTAAAAGTCTGAATGACAATAAAGGATACTTGATACTCGATACAGATTCGGGATGATCAGCCATGATCATATTGAATGGCGGGGCTCGAAGGGCCGAACTTCTGCACCTATTTTCCATGCTTCTATGTTTCTATATTCCATGTACTGGTCGTATAATTTTACCCTTTAGAAACATAGAAAAATAGGTGCAGGAGTAGGCCATTTGGCCGTTCGAGCCAGCACCACCATTCAATATGATCATGGCTGATCATCTAAAATAAGTACCCCATTCCTGCTTTTTCCTCATATCCCTTGAGTCCCTTAGTCCTAAGAGCTAAATCTAACTCTCTTGAAAACATCCAGTGAATTGGCCTCCGCAGCCTTCTGTGGCAGTGAATTCCATACATTCACAACTCTCTGGGTGAAATAGTGTTTCCTCACCTCAGTCCTAAATGGCCTACCCCTTATTCTTCAACTGTGACCCCTGGTTCTGGACTCCTCCAACATGGGGAAAAAATTCCTGCATCTAGCCTGTCCAATCCTTTGAGAATTTTATATATTTCTAAACAATCTAAACAAAATATGAAAACCCCCCCAAACTATTTGTGATGGCAAGCCACTTGTCAATCACGATGATGTCAAGGCTGCCTGATGTCACTGTGAAGCACGTTAGTAAAGCAACTGTCTAAATGGTGGCTGACAGATTGGCATTGTGATTGGCAGGAGAGCCAGAGTTTACAAATACGTAGTTCTTGGCGTGTGTCAAAAATCAGACTGCTGTTACTTTGCTTAAAATATCTAAATGATGGGTATTAAACAACAAGGTTTTTTTTTGCCTGAGAGAAACATCCCTTGGATGTGGACTTCCAAACCCCAGCATTTAAAGTATTTTGGCATTGGATGCCATGACGATAATTGCAAGGAATTCATTTTGCTGATTACAATGGCCCGCGTAAAAAGTGAATCAGTGAGCATTCATTATATTTACAGCACCGGACTCTTTAAAGAAAAATAAATAAATTACATTTATAGAACCATACTGCTTGGAATATGAATTTCACTCTTTATTGAGCACAAAAAAACACTGCTTACACCTAGTGAATCTCAGCAGAAAAGCAATAAAATTGGCCACAAAAACATTAGAAATAGTGTTATGTTAGTTTATATCTCGGATTTTACATTAAAATGGGTCCTGCACTATTCCCAATGGAAACTCACTCAATTTGGCACAGGAGACTACAATTTGTATGCAACAATCAGAGAATGGTATCAGCCCTCAAAGACACACTCCTCTTGGAACTCCAAGAGCTGCAACACATACTGTGGATTCCATGGAAGAGAGCAGTGAGAGGGGAACAGAAACAAGCACTCAGGTGCATACTCAGGTGCATACGCACATACAGCTAGACGCTCTCCTATTCCAGCATCCACCACCACCCTCACTTTATGCATTGCACTCCCCAGAATACTGCTACAGACAGGTCATGCCCATTGAGAGACAATAATGGAAAGGAAATCTAATGTCCTTTATCTGTTTTGCTGAAGAAAAGGACAGACAAATAAGAGGGAGTCCATTGAAAAAGCAGAACTGCAATGAGGGCTCTCATATTTGAACTACCTGACCCATATTGGGAACATAATCACACAAGTCATGGGTAGCAGGGCTAACAATCTCTAAACCACTTCAGCAGTAAATTTCATCAGCAATCAGTTAGGTGTATTCACTGACAAACATTTCATTGTGATCATTACATTCCCTCTGATTCAATCATCCAAAAGTACCATTATTAACATCCACGTTCCTGCATTACCATTCAACTTCAACTATGTTTTGTCTTGTCTGCTTAAACAAGGGATTGCAATAGGTCACAAGGTACCCTAACCTCCATTGCCTAGAAGTGGAAACAGAACAGGAAGAGGGCACTAGAGGAAAAAGTGGAGGAGGAGAATGGTGATATTCTCCTTAGGGTTACGTTCATTTATAGAAAGGTTACGTTCATTTATAGAACCATCTAAGGGACTGGCATGATGAACAGATTGGGTTTGTGAGGGATGAACAAATTGGGTTTGTGGGGAAGAAATGAGGATCCAGCAGTCTCACTTGAGCTGCAGGGAATCTGGTGCAGACGTACGTCAGAGACCAGGGATTACCACTGTCCCATCCAACTCAGATGAGGGCAACAAATGAGATGACACAAATAAAGCAGACACACAGTGAGATCAGGAGTGAGCTGCCAATGTATGGGCAATAGTCCCACCAAACAGCTGGTTCAGGCTGTATAGGCACAAGCAGAAGCCATACAAAACCTTTCTGCTTCTGTGCACTTTCACCATCATGAAGATAGATGTCTGACCTGTCCTATATGGGGGCAGCTTGATGTCTTACTTTTTACAACCATCTGGCTTCATGTTGGCTCCCAAGGGAGCAATCTTCAGAAGTTGGTCCCCTTTTCCCTCCTCTCCTTATTTTCCTTGGAGCCCTGCAAACAACTCTTTCACACATGTCCATTTAATGCCTTTGCCAGTAATGTAAATGAATGCATGATTTGCAGGAGTTAATTAACCTGCCAGCATATCGAAGAGTGTGAAAAAGCTCAAGCAGACAGTGAAAACCCACAGGGTTGTTGACAGGGGGAATGTGCAAACCCAACATAGACAACGCTTTAAGTTAGGTAGCAGTTCTAACTGTTGTCCTGCTCAATGCCCTCATTATACATTGAGACATAATTTGTAAGCAGATGACTGTTCTGAGCGGACATGGGTATTTGGATATGAAAGTTCTGTCAAATTTCCGAACCCTGGACCAGGACTATCTAACAGTGATAAACTATCCCAACCACCTGCGTGGGAACCTACCTCAGTTACTTACTGAACCTATTTTTGTTCCTTTGCACAATTTTTCCTTTGCACACCCAAAATACATTTTAACCCAATGTATTATTTTAACCCAAATAAACATCCACCACAGTGACTCCTCCACATTCCTCACTGTGATGGAAGGCAAAAAAAAGTTAAATCTCTTCCCTTCTTTGTCCTCCCGTGGTTGGGGGCCTTGAGCCTTCCGTTAACGGGACAATCTTACTGCTGTAGCCTGCGGTCAAGCCCTCGGGGCGATCAGCTCCTGCATCAGTGGGGGGGGGGGGGGGGGGGGGGAATCTCAGCTTCCCCCTTGCCGGCGTTCGAACCCCAGGTTGGAGCTGGTGGAACTTTTGCATCGTTGGAGCCTCCGGACTCAGTCTCTCCCGAGACTGCAAACCCTTGAAGGTCAAATCCACGGAAGGGATCGGCCCCCATGGTAAGTCCATGCCCCGCGGTGGGGCTCAAAGTCAGTCCCGAGGAGGCCTCCAGCCCCAAGATGTTAAGGGGCTGTCCCACGGGCGACCTAATTGGCGAGTTTATAAGAGTTTGAAAAAATGACATGTTGAAGACCTCCTTCGACTAGCTACGACTAACTTCGGGAAAATTGGACACCGAATAGTGGAGAGTGAAGACAACCTCCTTCGATCTCCTTCGACCTCCCTTCGACTATGATAAAGACCATCTACGACTATCTTACACTACCCTCGACTACCTAAGACTAACATCCCGACCTACTATGACCTACTACGACTAAACCTACGAGTAAAAATATATCGATTTTTTCCATGGCGACCTTTTTTTACTTGCAGGCATTTTTTAACATATTGAAAAAAACGCCGCGACCTAGCTGAGGCCTCGAGTACACGGAGACCACTCTTCAGCATGAAGGAGAGTTACGAAGACCTCCTATGACCTCGTGTCGACCATGCTGTGAGTATAAGTTGAGGGGAAACTCGCCAGAACTCGAGGATTAGGTCGCCCAAGTAGGAAAGAGCGACCGGAGAGCCGACCCGAAAACCAATCGCATCTCTGGCAAGGTAAGAGACTGAAAAAAAGTTTCCCCCGACCCCCTTCCCCACCTCCCACATAAAACAAACAAAAGAACATTTACACAAATATTTAAAACACACTAAAAAATACTTAAAAACAGACAGACTATTGGCGAGGCTGCCAATCGTATGGCGCACCTGGTGGCATCCAAACACCCATTCATTCTTGCTTTCAGTGTGAACAGAGTCCTGGTTAAATTGCACTATGTGCAGATTTCAGAGAGAATATTGATTTCAGCAGGGAGCAAACTCTAGAGATTTAAAATCTGTCCGTGGGTTTGCATTGTGTCAATAGACAATAGACAATAGGAGTAGGCCATTTGGCCCTTTGAGCCAGCACCACCATTCAATGTGATCATGGCTGATCATCCACAATCAGTACCCTGTTCCTGCCTTCTCCCCATATCCCCTGACTCCACTATCTTTAAGAGCCCTATCTAGCTCTCTCTTGTCAGGAGGTTGATTGCCAACTGTTTGTCGCATCCTAGTCCCAGGACACCATTCGGTGGCAGGTTCAGTGCATTGATGTCTCCTTTCACAATTCACTCCCCACATCAACCTCCTAAGCAGCATATTCACCTGTGTCCCACAGCCACTCATCCCACAATGTTCTTTCCATTGGCCATGGCCAACAGTCTGAATGTCTACAGCAATGCCAGCAACAGCCACAACAAAATCGATGAAGGATAAGGGCGATTAAGGATAGCATAGCAGTAGTTGAAGCCTTATAGTGCTTGCAGCACCAGAGACCCAGGTTCGATCCTGACTATGGATGCTGTCAAAATGGAGTTTGTACGTTCTCCTTGTGACCTCGTGTTTTTGCCGGGTGCTCCGGTATCCTCCCATACTTCAAAGATGTACAGGTTTGTAGGTTAATTGGCTTTGGTACATTGTAAAATTGTCCCTAATATTTGGGATAGTGTTAGTGTTGGGTATTCACAGGTCGGTACGAACATGTTGGGCCAAAGGGCCCGTTTCCGCGCTGCATCTCTAAAGCTGAAAGATAATATTTGCTCTAAAGGAAATGTACTGGAACAATGCTTAT
Source organism: Raja brachyura (assembly GCA_963514005.1). The sequence goes on from OY740784.1 coordinate 57,269,957, forward strand.
ATGTTCAACATCATTTTAGTAGAAAAAAATCAAATAATAAGACTTTATAAATCATGATATTTTTAGTTCAAATAATACAGTTCAGTGTTCTCCCATTTCACCACATATATGTGGGTTTCATAGTTCTAGTGCTGCATCACAGCAACCCTTGTGCGAGTGATCCCTTTTCCTTTGGGTCCATACAGAGGTCCTGATGACCCACAAGTAGTTCTTACCCTAGATGAGGCACCTTCGGACTGTTGGCACAAAGGGCCGGAGTGCTCAGTGGGTTAGGCACCATCTCTGGAGAACATGGATAGGTGACAGATTCTGAAGAAGGGTTCTGACCCGAAACATCACCTGCAGATGTTGGTTTATAAAAAACTAGATTCAAAGTTCTGGAGCAACTCAGCAGGTCGGGCAGCATCTCTGGAGAACATGGACAGTTGATGGAACCCTTCTTTAGAATAATGATGTTGAACATATTTTGTTCAAATGCATTTTCATTTAGAGGAGATATTATTCTTCATCAATTTTGGCGTGGCTACAGCTTTTGCTGAGGACACTGCTATAATCAGCTGGAATAGGTTGCTAATGGAGAGCTGCCATGGTATCACAACTTGAGGCTCCACTTAATGGGATTTGTGGCAGCTTCATGCTAGACACGCACTCCTTGTTAGTCTAAGCACATTCAGTGAACTTTGGTGGTGTTTATGCAGCCTGCAGTGAATCGTGAACCTGTCCAATCTGATCTCTTGCTGTGAACAGAGTGTCCCTTTAAAGTAAACACCGATTAATGTACTCCCAGTGACTACTGTGAGTGCTCAGCGAGGTCATAGGCTGCATCCGAAGTCTCCAATTTACATCAGTACAAGAGGTAATATGCCATGTGTAACTGGTGATGTCATTAGGTGCACCGCTGACCCCAGACAAATATCAGGTGCACCAAGATAAACTGTGCATAGAATTGCCTGGGCCAATTGTCCAATGGGCACAACCTTCACTTGGGAACAGGCTATGCCAGATAAAGTTACTGGTATGAGAGATCTGAAAATGAGAAATTACTACAAATTTATCCACTGTGTGGTTGAATTCAATTGAAGTGAACATTTGTATGTGGAAAGAAATGCTCGTTTACAAAAGATGACACAATGTGTTGGAATAAATCAGCGGGTCAGGCATCATCTTTGGAGAACATTGGTAGGTTTTGGGACTTGACCCTTCTTTAGACATTGTGAAGGGGAAGGGGGGGGGGGCGCTGAAAGAGAGGAGGGTCAAAACAAAGCTGGTCAGGTAATATGTGGTATGTCCAGGAAGGAACTGCAGATGTTGGTTTACACCGAAGATAGACACAAAATGCTGGAGTAACTCAGTTGGCCAGGCAGCATCATCTCTAGAAAAAGGAATTGGTGACGTTTCATAAGATCACCTGATAGGAGCAGAATTAGGGCATTCGGCCCATCTACTTTGCCATTCAATCACGGCTGATCTATCTCCCTCCTAACCCCATTTTTCTGCCTTCTCCCCATAATTTCTGACACCTGTAATAATTAAGAATCTTTCCATCTCTGCCTTAAATATATCCACTGACGGTCTCCACCGCCTTCTGTGGCAAAGAATTCCACAGATTCACCACCCTCTGACTAAAGAAATTCCTCAAGTCAAGTCATGTCAAGTTTATTTGTCACATATGCATACGAGATGTGCAGTGAAATGAAAAGTGGCAATGCTAGTGGATTGTGTAAAAAAACCAACAAAACAGAATAGAACAGAATCAGTTATTACATATTGTGAGAAAAAAACAGCAATTTTAAAAAGACACAACTCAGCAGGAAATTGGTACAGTAAGTTAGTCCCTGGTGAGATGAGTTTACAGTCCTAATGGCCTCTGGGAAGAAACTCCTTCTGTTCCTCTCTGTTTTCACTGCATGACAGCGGAGGCGTTTGCTTGACTGTAGCAGTTATAAGTCATTTGCTGGGGTGGAAGGGGTCCCCCATAATGTTGCTGGCTCTTGATCTGCACCTTCTGATGTGTAGTTCCTGCAGGGGGGCGTGTGTAGTTCCCATAGTGCGTTTGGCCGAACGCTCTACTCTCTGCAGTGCCTTCTTGTCCTGGGCAGAGCAGTTCCCAAACCAGACTGTCATGTTTCCGAACAAAATGCTTTCTACAGCCACTGAGTTGAAGCACTGGAGGATCCTCAGAGAGACTTTGAATTTCCTCAGCTACCTGAGGTGGTAAAGGCGCTGCCTTGCCTTACTCACCAGTACGGCAGCGTGTGATGTCCATGTCAGATCCTCTGAGATGTGGACTCCCAGGTACTTAAAGGAGCTCACCCTATCCCCATTTATCTTCAGTGGCGTGTACGTCCTCGGATATTGTGCCCTCCTGAAGTCCATGATCAACTCCTTAGTTTTTTTGATGCTCAAGAGGAAGCTCTTGTCCTGACACCAGTGCCAGATCAGCCACCTCTTCCCGGTAGGCCTTCTCATCGTTGTCTGAGATCAGGCCCACCACCATAGTGTCATCAGCAAACTTGATTATCAAGTTCGAGCTGAACCTAGCCACACAGTCATGTGTGTACAGGGAGTACTGTAGGGGGCTGACGATGCAACCCTGGGGGGGATCCTGTGCTCAGGGTGCGGGTCTTTGATGTATTTCACCCCATCTTGACTACCTGAGGCCTGGTTGTGAGAAAGTCCAAGACCCAGGCACACAGGGGGATGTTTGAGCCCCAGTTCCAGCAGCTTCTCAGCAAGTCTGGTTGGGACTATTGTATTGAAAGCTGAACTGGAGTCAATGAACAGCATCCTCACATAACCCCCCTTCTGGCTGTCAAGGTGAGAGAGAGCGGTGTGCAGAACCTGGGAGACTGCATCGTTCGTGGATCTGTTCGGACGGTATGCGAACTGTAGCGGGTCCATGTTCCAAGAGAGGAAGGTGCAGATGTGGTTCTTGACCAGCCTCTCGAAGCATTTCATGACCACCGAGGTGAGGGCTACCGGTTGGTAGTCATTCAAACAAGCTGGAGAGGCATTCTTTGGTACAGGTACAATGATGGATCTTTTGAAGCAGGCAGGGACCATGGACTTGGCCAGGAGAGGTTGAATATTGTACTGAGCACCGGAGCTAGCTGAGTAGCACAAGACTTAAGTACTCGCCCAGATATGCCAACTGGGCCTCCAGCTTTCCTCGTCGTGCTCGGACAACGAGAATGTGTATCCATCCCCAGCGGAGGACCTCCCTCCAGCCTCGCTAGCCAGCACGCGGGCGGTGTTGTCGTTAGTCGGCACACCTGGGGTGAGGTTGCCCATCTCGAAACGTGCATAGAAAGAGTTCAGGTCATCAGCTAGCGAGGTGCCAGCACTTCCAGTTGGGGGGGGGGGGGAAGTGCGCTCTGGTAGTTAGTTATAGACCGAAGTCCCTGCCAAAGGCGTCTGGTGTCCTACTGCTCCATCTGTGACTCCATCTTGTCCCTGTACCTCCTCATCTCCTTCCTGAAAATGTCCTTTAATTCTGAGGCTATGACCTCTAGTCCTAGACTCTTCTAGTAGTGGAAATATCCTCTCCACATCCACTCAATCCAAGCCTTACAGTATTCTGTATGGTTCAATGAGGTTCCCCCCTCATTCTTCCAAATGCCAGCGAGTACCATTCGTCAACCTTTCAGGTCGGGATACAGGTGCCGGAGGTATTTGATAGGCAGGTGGTTGGACAAAGGCGAAAGATGAAAAGACAGAAAGTCAACAGGAGTTGCAAATTATGAAGCTACAAGAAAGAATGTTGGTAGAAGGGGAGGGAGAGGGGAAGGGGAGAAATAGGTGTGAGTCCTCACAGGAGTGAGGGGAAGAAATGGGGAGGGATAGGGGATGAAGGGGGGGGTGTGTCGGGACTGATTTGTCGAATTTTCTAAAATTGAAAATTTCAATTTTCACACAATTGGGTTGTAAGCTACCCAAGTGGATTACAAGGTGCTGCTCCTGTAGTTTGCGTGTGGCCCAGGACTGAAAGGTCTGTATGGGAATGGGAAGAGGAGTCAAAATAGTTAGCAACCAGGAGATCCAGCAGGTTATGGGGAATCGAGAGCAAGTGCTTAGCAAAATGATCACCGAGTCTTTGCTTGATCTCGCCAATATCGCCAAGAGGTCATGTCAGGAACACTTTTAGCAGTAAATGGGTTTAGAGGTGATGCACAGCAACCTCCTCTAATCTCATGTACTGCATCCAGATGAACATCCAATTCTCCAATTTTAGGTAACTACACAACACCCCCCCCCCCCCCCCTTCTTCCCCCACCCACCTTTCTTCATCCCTCCTCTCCCCCCTGTGGCCCACATGGACCTGCACCTATTTTGCCCCTTATCCTCCACCTACATTCCTTGCCCACAATCCATCTGAAGGGTCCAGACCAAACATAGATAGGTTTTCCATCAGAAAACCTATCTATGTTTTTCAGAAATTCTGCATGACTCGATTAGTTATTCCTGCACTTTGCATCTTTATTTATATATGGATAAGACCAGATCCAAAAATATAAATGGAAATCAAAAAACAGCAGATGCTGGAAATTTGAAATAAAAATAAAAATTGCTGGAAACACTCAGATCTCTGACCCATCAACAGAATTGGGGGAGACGGAAAAACAAGTTAGTTTGCAGTAGCAGAGAATAGTCACTCCTTCAATGAAAACAACATTGCTTTTATTTCTTTCCCAGTTCCAACAAAAGGTCCCGTTTCTCTTTCCATGGACTCTGTCTGAACTACAGTGCATTCCCAGCATTTTCTGTTTTCATCCCCAAAATAGAAAATGTACAGAATCAAGTATTTTTAGTGAAGAGAGAAACATTAGCTTGGATACCCTGCTCACTGCAAATATATGTCATGCAGCATATTATTTCCACCCAAACAGTTAAGGCCCTGTCCCACGATGCAAGTTCACACAAGAGCTCTCCCGAGTTTTAAAAAAAATCAAACTCGTGGTAAGTAGGTAAAATGTACATAGCGGGTACTTCAGAGATCCTGGATGTCTCGTAGCGGCTTGTAACGCTAATGGAAGGTACTCGGGAAACGCGGAAACTTGTGAAGTTCTTTCAACAGTGTGAAAATTTTCCAAGAGTAAAAAAATACTCGTGATGAAGTACCACGAGTTTCAATTTTTTAAAAGCTTGGAGAGCTCTTGGGTGAACTCGCATCGTGGAACATGGGCTTTAGGAAATTAGTTCAATTTCTCAAACTTAGGACTGTGATTTTTGTAGGTGCAATGTTGCACTTAAGTAGCAGCTTTGATTTATTTTCAATTGTGGAGTAGCATTTGAACTCAAAGGTTTCTGAAAGATAAAAGTGCAACGAGATTGATACTTTGAAAGATGATGGGTATCAGAAAATGTTACATTGATAGGTTACTGTATTTAGCAACCCCACAATATCAAGACATCCAGAAGTCAGCCTCTATTACAATGCCTTTTGAGTGTCCCAATTCTGAAATGCTGGGCATTTGAAATTACTCTGCTTCCTGAAGCAAACGAGAAGCTGGTGTCAGATAAGGTGTGATTGCTGTTCTCAAATGAGATCATGCATTTCCTTGGAGGATTTTTTTCCGTTTTGCTGACTCCCAAGATTAAAAGGATCATATGTCTTCATTTCTCATTCCAAAATGGATGTCAGATCCAATATAAAGATTTAACACATTGTGTACTGGATGGTATTAACCTAGATTGTGCTTTATTATAATCGAGCTGCTTTAAAAAAAAAATCGAGTCATCATCCAAAAAGTTAGCAATTATTAGAATAAAAATGAAAATAGCAAAAACAAATGAAGTAACAAAGCAAGGAATAGACTTTGCAGATATTAATTTTATATTCGATTCAAAGTATTAACTTGTTTTCATGATTTTTATAAAGTATTAAATTTCTTTTTAAAAATGTATTAAGATGACTGTTATAAACTTAAGCAGTACTAAAAAAATGAATTCATTAAACATGATTAATGAAATATTTTAATCAGGACTCAAGTGATTCAATTTGTAGGCAGCATTAGGTGGTAAGGAACTTTGAACCTGAAATGTTCCCAATTAATTTTGGCTTATTAAAAGAACAGTTAATTTAGCACTAGTATGCCACATGAAGACCAAGTGAAGTCCTTCAAAATTATATTAAAAATAAATAAAATTTATAATGAACTGCTACAGTTTTCAACCGGAAAGAAAAGTTTAACCAGTCACTTGATTTAGAATCTGTCATTAATTAAGCAGTCTCACACCCACAGCATTGAGCTGCTTTAAAAGAGAGAATTAGGATCAACACTTTGGGAGTCCGTTCTCTCTTGCATTCACTAGCAGAGTAGGATCGTAGAACCTACTGATGTGTACAAGTAATTAAACTGTCTCCACTGTATGTGACAACATACATGATCTATGATTGGTGAAAACGGCCCTATATTGTGTCCTCCACATTTTTTGAGCAGCACTGCACTAGCCATTTCCCGCTTCCAAAATAAAATGAGTTACCTAGGGTCACCATGCGGTCTAAATCGTCTTTGCTGAGGTTGATGTTGAAGTCAGCGCTTGGTCGTTGACTTGCTGCCAGTAACACATGGTCAATTTCAGCACGCACGGCTGCAAGGGCTTCTGGGTTCTTCACAAGATAATACATGGTCCAGAATACAGCTGGAATTGTGTTTCCAAGAGCAGCCCACAGGAAGGCAAAATGATGTGCTGTGAGAAAATAAGTGAAAAGGAAGATTAATAGCATTTATTACACTGATTAGATTTGCAGTGTGCTAATTAAAAGATGTTAGGACAAAGACCCAGCCAAGGATCAGTGAATGCTAATGAGGACCAATAGGCTTCTGAAGTCTAATTTTCTGCTTAATGAGGACAGTTTCAAAGTAATGTTACATTGAAGGCGGGAGGGATAAATGTAGCTCTGTTAAATCTGCCTCATTATCAGCTATAAGTGCCTTGTTTTACCACATCAGCAAAAAGTTGAATTCAATTATCTCATAAGGCTTTTGCAGGCTAAAAATATTACAATCTCAACTTACTCCAAATATTATAAAAAAACATTCAAGGTCACACAATTGGCTTCTTCTAAACATAAAATGTTAATTTTTTTTAGCTGTAACCTAAATTTTAAAATGTTTGCCATTTTCTGTATTTGTCATTAATATTGAATGGGACATGCATCTTAAACGTATTTTCCTTCAGTGTAAAAAATTCTGGTTAACGTTTTGAGTCATAAATGGATAGATTATTTTACAGATATGCTCTCCTGATTGTTTGTGTGCCTGGATAATATAGTGGATCTGGGCACTTGAAGAAAATATTCTTCTCCAAAATGCACAAAGAACAAATGCAGGACCACACAAAAACTTCACACATATGAATATTTTCTTTTCCATTAGCTTTTCCACTGTCTAGACACAACATGACATACCTTATTGTCTCTCAGCATCCTTTTCTTTTTATGATTTTCACCTGGTTAACTGACAAGCCAGCCCAGAATAAATGTAAATGCACAGCATGTCAAACCATAGCCCAGCTGTGAAATGTGGCTGAGGACGTAGTATGTTTAGTTTAGTTTAGAGATACAGTGTGGAAACAGGCCCTTCAGCCCACCCAGACCGCATCGACCAGCAAATCCTGCACACTAACACTATTACACGTGGTGGCGCCGTTGAGTGTGGCAGCCTCGCCTGCAGCTGTTTGGCCTTTCATCCTTTTTTAATTTTTAGTCTGTCAAAAAGTTTTGTTTTGGAGGTCTTTTAGTATTTTTATGTGGGGGATGGGGGGAGAAGGGGGAAACTGTTTTCTCAGTCACTTCCTGGTCGAGGAAGCGCCTTTCCTCCGAGCCGCATTTTCACCCCTCCTCGCGGCCTACCATCTGGATTGGTGCGTCCTTTCCTGCCGGAGGCCGGACAGACTGGTCAGTTTCAGCAGCGGCGCAGCACCGAAGTACCATCGCGGAGTGGGCGATGCCTTACTGGGAATCGCCGTGTTGGAGCTCGGGAGTGCTGGGACTGCAGACTTGAACACCGTGGAGCTGTGGCCACAGGCGGACTTGAACACTGTGGAGCTTCTAGCCACAGGCGGCGCTGACTTGAACAACGCGGGGCCCTGGGATCTTTCGCTGAGGATCACCGTGTTGGAGCTCCACCCAGCTTGGCCTGTGGACTTCGGGAGCCGCGGTCTCAGGTAGGAAGATTCGGAACTACAAGCCGCTGAGAGTTTTCTTCCGATGCTGGAGTTCCATCATCCCGGCGAGAGGGCCTGAACATCGGGCCGTCCGTAGCGGCGACTGTGGAGGCCTCAATAGACTAAGGGTGAACAAGAGGAAGAGGACTGAACATTGTTGCCTTCCCTCACGGTGGGAAACGTTGATTCCACTGTGGGAGGGGATGTTTTTTATGGTGAATGTAAAATTCTATAGTGTTGTGTTTATCTTGTTTATGTGCTGCATGTAAACTCAAATTGCTCTGGTCTGTACAGCACTTTGGTCAACGTGGGTTGTTTTTAAATGTGCTTTATAAATAAATTTGATTGATGAATCGATTGAATATTCGACACACACTAAGGACAATTTACATTTATGCCAAGCCAATTAACCTACAAACCTGTACGTCTTTGGAGTGTGAGAGGAAACCGAAGTTCTCGGAGAAAACCCAGGCGGTTACGGCGAGAATGGACAAACTATGTAAAGACAGCATCCGTGGTCAGGATCGAACCTGAGTCTCTGTAGCTGCAAGCGCTGTATGGCAGCAACTCTACAGCTGCGCCACTGTGCTGCCCTGTATGTAAAATATTAACACTGGAGAGAGGGGTGTGGAGGAGGATATGCAGAATATGCTTGCACCAACAAAAAACAACTGTGGATGGAGAAGGGTTCAGGGTGTTGAGACAGGTCAGGGTGGATAAGGGGACAAGGTCAGCAGTTCTCAACACCAATGCTGGAGCCTTAAGGGCCTGTCCCACTATGGCAACCTTATCTGCGAGTTTAGGAGAGTTTGCACTCGCCACAAGTTCGCAGCATGGTCAACACGTGGTTGTAGGTGGTCACTGGTAAGTCCCCTTCATGGTCGAGAGGGGTTCCCGCATAGTGGTTACTATTCACAGCCTCAGTTTAGTCAAGGAAAATTTTTCAGCAGGCTTAAATTTTTTTTGCGAGTAAAAATAGGTCGCCATGGAAAGAACGTCACTTTTTTACTTGTAGGTTTAGTCGAAGTAGGTCGTAGTAGGTCGGCTGTTATCGTAGGTGATCAAAGGTAGTCGTAGATAGTGTTAGATAAGCTGGTCAAAACTAGTCTTCAACATAGTCGAAGGAGGTCTTCTACATAGTTGAAGGAGAACTTCTACATATTCATAGGAGGTTCTCTACATAGTCAAAAGAGGTCGTAGGAAGTGTTCTACTTAGTCAAAGGATGCCAAATTTTTGGCAATACAACAGGACAACGACACTCTCCTAAACTCGCAATTAATCTCGCCATAGTAGGACAGGCCCTTTACTTTGTGACATTATTACCTCCAGAAAATCTGTCCCACTGTGGGATTCTCATTTTCAACATTAGGAATTTTATTATCTCTCTGAGAAAAATTGCTGAGTTATGAAATATTCTGCTGTGCACGGATTAGTCCGTATAGATTAATTCCCAGGACCAATAATGGTTTAGAAAAGTTACTTGCATCCATTAGGATAAGTTACTTGTATCCATTAGGCTGAGACAGGAAATTTAATGTTAAATTTCAACAGCAAATGCATAGCACTCAAAGTCACTTTGACAATGACTCCAACAAAGGATGGAGCCATAATTCTTAACAAGCATGTTTTCTGTATGATCTGAAGACTTTCACAAGTTATTTTATGGTTTTGTTGGTAAATTTGGAGACGAAAGAACAAAATGTATTCATCTCTTTCCTCACCTGCTTTTTGATCATCCTGAAGATACGAATAACTGTCAAGCAAGTCCTTTCTGGCTTGTATTAATTGTGCCATGTTTAGTCGTTGATCCAATTCCTTTGATGTAAAATAACTAACAATCTCCTTGCGAATTCTTTTTGTATTGCCTAGAAGTTCAATGGGAATCCTTGCAACCAGGTAGGGAAAATAGTTGTCAAACTGAACAAACTTCTCCTTTAATTCGGTAATTTGTTTTTGTTCATTCGTTGGAGCACTTCCATAAAGAGATACGTAGCTTGCTTCAGTGATAATACGGCAGCAAAAGTCATACATGCAATCGATTTGCCATTCTGCTGATCTCATCTGCTCTCGTCTCAGAATGTTCTTAAGATTATCTGTTGTGCTTCTATGTAAAATATTTAATGCATCCCCCTGCAAGTAGGAATACAACTTGTGTAGCTCTTCATTGGATACTGGAATCTTAGAGTCATTTAATGGAGGGTGACCAAAAACCTTTGCTGACAGCATTGTTGAAAACTCTTCAAAATCAAATTGCTTGTTGAGATGAACAAACTGGTGAAGGAATGGATCTAAAATAAATGTGATGTATTTGCCTATAAAATATAAAACAAAAATTGTAAACATGCTGAAGCATTGGGCGAAATCTCTTTAAATATCTCACATACAGTTCTCTCGAATGAAGCTGTAAAAAACATTATTTAGTTTAGGTTAGTTTAGAGACACAGCATGGAAACAGGCCCTTCAGCCCACATAATCCAGGCCAACCAATGATCACCTATTCACACTAGTTCTATCCTACACACTCGAGACACTTTAGATAAGCCGTTTAACCTACAAACCCGCACATCTTTGGAATATGAGAGGAAACTGGAACACCCAGAGAAAACCCACGTAGTCACAGGGAGAACATTCAAACTCCATACAGACAGCACCTGTAATTAGGAACATAACCAGGTATCTGGAGCTGTAAGGCAGCAACACTACTGCTGCGCCACATTGATGACATTGTATCTTTAGTGAATTTTAATAATTCCAAAATAATGATCCATCCGTGCCAGAAACAGTTGATACACTTTGTAAATTTAAACAGGCAACAATATACAGCAAGAACTATTTAGTTGGAATCCCGTGCACTTTTCCTTCTGCATGCCTGATGCTATACAATAAAACTGTGCCCATTGTTGTTCAAACGACCTGTACTGCAATACTTTCTCTTGATTTATGTCAGACATTTCAGTTTGGCATCAACAGGATGCTATTAATACTGTACATCCTCTTTCTAAAGCTATCTATCTTCGTCCTTCAGCGGCTGTTGGCAACTTTTGACGTGGTTGAAATTATCTTCCTAGCCAACAACTCTCCACCCTCATCTGGCAGAGTAATACTATACTCAGCTGGTTCCATTCTTACCTTTCTAAAGATGTCTAGAGTATCACGGGCAATGGCTTTCCTTTTCATGCTGGCATCTTTACCACAGATGCCCTTCAACTATTTATTTTTGGCTCACCTATTTCTCATATGCGTGCTGTCACCAATATCTTTCAGAGGGCAGGCATCAATTCCCACGTGAACCTTGTGATACCGTATCTCACCATCACCTTTCCTGACATCTTCAAGGTCTTAAATTGGCAGACTTTGCAATACCCAAGCAGAGATTGTCTCCAGTCTTGCAGACCCAGGACCCCTGCCCAGAATTCCTCCTTCTTTCCCCGTCATCTTGATACATAGCCCAAGTCTTGCTCCCTTGGCATGTCCTAGGCTCCAGGGATAAATGCTGAATCAGTCAAGTCATTCTGCCACTTAACTTCCCTAGTGTTAACAACCATGAAGGACTCGAGGAAACTGGTGATGACATGGATGGCAGCAGGGCCCCCTGTGGTACACTGAGGTTGCCACGTAATGGGAACAGCCCCTGAGGCCTTGAAGTAGGCAAAGCATTGCCCCCAGCATTGCTAGGCTGCAAAGGTCCATGTCACTCAATAGCTTTCAAACCAACTCTAACAATAGAAATAATAAGTAAACTATGAAATCATGATAAATAACAGAGCTATTACTTTTTTTTAACGAAAATTTTACTTTCATCTTCATATGCCTTGTACTCACTGTCCTACAGTCACCTCAGCAATGCAAAGGGGCTCTGAACCTCCACCACAGATGATTCCCCAATACAAATCCTGGACATCCTCTGCAAAACAGGGCTTTGCCAGCCAGTTATACTTTGCCACAACTTCCCTGAACCCCCTCCACCCACCCTCACCTCTAAACCATCCCCTAGTTCATGTCATTAGGAATCAAATAGCAGAGTGAGCTGACTGATTCATTGTCCAAATTCCATCAGCAAGTCTGGGACTTAGTATTATTTAAATGGCTAAATGCCAGCTGGTTGATTCAAGAACCAGTGAGATCTGGCCTGATATTGAATGATAGTAGTCCAGAACTATTGTCTATCTCATTGGTAACTTTTGGATTATCTTTGATTGGACTTTACTGGCTTTACCTTGCACTAAATGTTATTCCTTTATCGTGTATCTATACACTGTAAATGGCTTGATTGCAATCATGTATTGTCTTTCCACTCACTGGATGGCACACGACAAAAGCTTTTCACTACCTCGGTACACATGACAATACACATAGAAAGATAGAAAATAGGGGTGCAGGAGGAGGCCATTCGGACCTTCGAGCCAGCACCGTCATTCATTGTGGTCATGGCTGATCATCCCCAAACAATAACCCGTGCATGCCTTCTCCCCATATCCCTCGACTCCACTAGCCCCTGGAGCTCTATCTAACTCTCTCTTTAATCCATCCAGTGATTTGGCCCCCACTGCCCAACGTGGCAGGGAATTCCACAAATTCACAACTCTCTGGGTGAAAAAGATTTTTCTCACCTCAGTCTTAAATGGCCTCCCCATTATTCTAAGACCCTGGTGGCCCCTGGTTCTGGACTCGCCCAACATTGGGAACATTTTTCCAGCATCTAGCTTGTCCAGTCCTTTTATAATTTTATATGTTTCTATAAGATCCCCCCTCATCCTTTTAACTCCAGTGAATACAAGCCTGGTCTTTTCAATCTTTCCTCATATGACAGTCCTGCCATTCCAGGGATCAATCTTGTGAACTGAAGCTGCACTGCCTCAATCACAAGGATGTCCTTCCTCAAATTAGGAGACCAAAACTGGACACAATACTCCAGATGTGGTCTTATACAATATACCAAACTAAATATTGAGAATGCCAAACCTATCATTTCCAATCTCTGTTACAAACCCTCTTCTGTCACTTTCAAATTCATTCACCTTGTTAGCAACTATATGAAACTATTTTTGGCATGTTGATATTGCATATTTGAAGGCACTTTAGATCACATATCTATGCCATACTGAGAGTATATATTTCTGTAACATTGCTCAAATGATCTCACGGCTTCAAAGTAATTTACTTCGGGAACAGTCATCCATGCTATTACTACCTTTAAACTTCACTGGATATCTGCACAAACCAGAGTTCATCCAAAACGTCTTGTGATTCAGAATAAATCTTGTGCGCTTACTCTCAGATGTTCGACAGTTTCTCCAACTGATCAATATCTCAGTTTTAAAATTTTCATACCTGCTTTCACACCTTAAACCTATGTCCTCTAGTTCTTAATTCCCCTACTTTGGGAAAAAGGCTGTGCATTTACCCTATCTATTCTTCTCATGATCTTATACACCTTCTTAGGATCACCCTCCTCCTTCTGTGCTCCAAGAGATAAAGTCCTAGTCTGCACAACCCCCATAGCTCAGGCCCTCGGGTCCTGATAATCTCATCATAAATTATGCCTGCCTATTTTCCAGGTTAAACACATCTCTCCTATAACAGGGTGACCAAGACTGAACACAACACTTTAAACGTGGCATCACCAATGTCTTGTACAACTATAATATGACATCCCAACTCCTATACTCAATACTCGCTGTAGCTGTATTGGGACAGCTGGATTTAGGTATGTTACAAAACTTACCTTGAGCAGCGCTGCAGTTCTACCGCTCCCCGTGTGCATGACTTTGGCGCCTTTCAGAGGGGGGTGGGCTTAAAGTGCCGTTTTTCTTCAGACTGGGCAAATCGATCCATGTCGGGCGATTTCGTTGCGGAAGAAAAATCGCTCCGACATTTCATTAATGAAGGTATTTTTAAATTACACTAGATTATTTATTATCTAGAGTAATTTAAAAATCACCTTCAAAAGCCGTGAGAGCCGACAACGAGAAGGATTTTGCGTAGGGGAGAAAAAAAGGTAAATAGTTTATTTTTATATTAAAAGTTGGTTTATATGGAGGCTTTAATAATATTTTCATGTTGCGAAATGGGGTCCAAAAAAATGTATGAACCGGCTGTATTTTTCCTCCCGACTTCACCGCAAACCGCAACGTTCCAATCCACCGCATTCCACTAAAACCCACTCGCTAGTTGACTTAAATGGCCATTAATTTACAGGCATTAAACACTACATTCATTCAATTTGGCCCAGAAATTCATGAACATGAGATTTAAAAATTATGTTATATTGCGGATTATTGTGTGAATGTTATTTGGACACTTAGGCAATTTTAAAAAAGTTTATCTTTTCTTAAGAAATGGATAGATGTTTAGAATTGAAATTTGTAATTAGCTACAATTTGATAACTAACTAATTATATGCTTTAATTTCAGGTCATCCAAGTAAGATGGTTTCATATTTGTTTCAGAATGCTTGAATCTATAACAACTGAAAATTTCATTGAGTTCTCTTAATTTTTAAGAAAGTTATGGGCTTTTACCGGTTCTAGATCACAACTTTTGAGTTAAGTCAATTGAAAGGCAATGGGGAACAAGATGTTAATTTCCGAGTATGAAAATGGTCATAACTTTCTTAATACTGAAGATATGAAAGTGAATTAGGTGTCAAATTAAACTTCTTTTTATGCTTATTTGATGGGATAAATTGCAGACTTGATTTTTTAAATCTCAAAATTTTGTAACATTGCTACTGTATTGCTGTACTGTTCAGGGAAGCAACCACAAGCCTCGATGAGTATACAGACACTGTATCATCTTATGTCAGCTTTTGTGAGGACAGTTGCATTCCAACAAAGACCCGGACATGGTTCAACAACAACAAGCCCTGGTTCACTGCAGAACTCAGACAGCTCCGACGGTCTACAGAGGAGGCCTACAGGAGTGGGGATGCAGACCTCTACAGGCAGGCCATGTACAAGCTGAGAAGAGGAATCAGTGCTGCCAAGGAAAGGTACTCTGAGAAGTTGAGGAGCAAGTTCTCAGCTAGTGACTCTTCTTCAGTCTGGAAGGGCTTGCAAGAAATTACCAGCTACAAGAAGAAAGCCCCCCGCTCTTTGGACAAACGTCAGCTGACCAACGACCTGAATGAGTTTTACTGCAGGTTTAAAAATCAGAACCGTAACCCTCCCCCCTCCCCAACCAACACAGTCAGACCCCAGTCTACAAAGAATGGACCCTGCACCCTCTTCTTCCTATTCACCACTTCACACCTACTTAAGGCAAGACTCCAGTATGAAAAGACTGGACCATTTCCCACCCCAAACAACACTTCACACCCACTCATAGCCTGACCTCAGTCTGCAAAGACTGGGCCTTTCTACACCCATGCCCCTCCAATCACCACTTCACAACCAATTACTGCACAACATAACTTATCCAATATCAACAATAGAAACATAGAAAATATGTGCATTCGGCCCTTCGAGCATGCACCTGCATTCAATATGATCATGGTTGATCATCCAACTCAGTATCCTGTACCCGCCTTCTCTCCATACCCCCTGATCCCTTTAGCCACAAAGGGCCACATCTAACTCCCTCTTAAATATGGCCAATGAACTGGCCTCAACTACCCTCTGTGGCAGAGAATTCTACAGATTCACCACTCTCCGTATGAAAAATGTTTTTCTCATCTCGGTCCTAAAAGACTTCCCCCTTATCCTTAAACTGTGACCCCGTGTTCTGGACTTCCCCAACATCGGGAACAATCTTCCTGCATCTGGCCTGTCCAACCCCTTAAGAATTTTGTAAGTTTCTATAAGATCCCCCCTCAATCTTCCAAATTCTAGCGAGTACAAGCCGAGTCTATCCAGTCTTTCTTCATATGAAAGTCCTGCCATCCCAGGAATCAGTCTGGTGCACCTTCTCTGTACTCCATCTATGGCAAGCATGCCTTTCCTCAGATTATGTGACCAAAACTGTACACAATACTCCAGGTGAGGTCTCACCAAGGCCCTGTACAACTGCAGCAGAACCTCCCTGCTCTTATACTCAAATCATTTTGCTATGAATGCCAACATACCATTTGCTTTCTTCACTGCCTGCTGCCCCTGCATGCCTACTTTCAATGACTGGTGTACCATGACACCCAGGTCTCGTTGCATCTTCCTTTTTCCAAATCGGCCACCATTCAGATAATAGTCTACTTTCCTGTTCTTGCCATCAAAGTGGATAACCTCACATTTATCCACATTATACTGCATCTGCATGCATTTGCCCACTCACCCAACCTATCCAAATTACCTTGCAGCCTCCTAGCATCCACCTCACAGCTAACACTGGCCCCCAGATTCGTGTCATCTGCAAACTTGGAGATATTGCATTCAATGCCCTCGTCCAAATCACTAATATATATTGTAAATTGCTGGGTTCCCAGCACTGAGCCTTGTGGTACCCCACTAGTTACTACCTGCCATTCTGAAAATGACCCGTTTACTCCTACTCTTTGTTTCCTGTCTGCCAGCCAGTTCTCTATCCACATCAATACTGAACCCCCAATACCGTGTGCTTTAAGTTTGCATACTAATCTCTTATGTGAGACCTTGTCGAAAGCCTTCTGAAAGTCCAGATATAACACATCCACTGGTTCTCCCTTATGCACTCTACTAGTTACATCCTCGAAAAATTCTATAAGATTCGTCAGACATGATTTACCTTTCATAAATCCATGCTGACTTTGTCCAATGATTTCACCACTTTCCAAATGTGTTGCTATCCAATCTTTAATGACTGACTAGCAGTTTCCTCACTACCGATGTTAGACTAACTGGTCTGTAATTCCCCGTTTTCTCTCTCCCTCCCTTTTTAAAAAGTGGGGTTACATTAGCTACCCTCCAATCCTCAGGAACTACTCCAGAATCTAAAGAGTTTTGAAAAATTATCACTAATGCATCCACTATTTCTGGGGCTACTTCCTTAAGTACTCTGGGATGCAGCCTATCTGGCCCTGGGGATTTATCGGCCTTTAATCCATTCAATTTACCTAACACCACTTCCCGACTAACCTGGATTTCATTCAGTTCCTCCATCTCATTTGACTCCCGGTCCCCTACTATTTCTGGCAGATTATTTATGTCTTCCTTAGTGAAGAGAGAACCAAAGTAGTTATTCAATTGGTCTACCATGTCATGGTTCCCCATGATCAATTCACCTGTTTTGACTGCAAGGGACCTACATTTTTTTTAACTAATCTTTTTCTGTTCACATAAAAATAGAGGAGGTGGAGAGGATTTTCAGAGGACGAAAGAGCTGGACATATCAAGGCCCTGACAATGTTTCCCCCTCTACTCCTAAGCTCTGTGCCAAACATCTGGCACGATCTATACAGATATTGTTAACCAATCCCTGCAAACATGTACTGTCCCTGCCTATTTCAAAGTCTCCACTATTGTCCCTGTTCCCAAAAAGGCAAGGATTACTCGTCTTAGTGACTACAGGCCTGTCACACTGACCTCTGTAGTCATGAAGACACTCGAAAGGCTTGTGCTGGCCAAGCTGAAAAATATCATAAACTCCTTGCTGGACCGTCTGCAGTTTGCATATCGGACCAATAGATCTGTGGATGATGCAGTCAACCAGGGCCTGCACTTCATCCTACAGCACCTAGATGGCCGGGGACCTATGCGAGGATCCTGTTTGTTGATTTTAGCTCTGCATTCAACACCATTGTGCCAGAGCTACTACACTCCAAACTTTCCGAGTTGACTGTGCCTGAACCCCTCTGTCAGTGGATCACCAGCTTCCTGACAGGCAGGAAGCAACATGTGAGGCTGGGAAAGCACATCTTGGACCCGCAAACGCTCAGCATAGGAGCACTGCAAGGCTGCGTACTCTCTCCTCTCCTCTGCTCTCTCTACATCAACGACTGCACCTCCACAGACACCTCTGTCAAGCATCTCAGGTTTGCTGATGACACAACCCTGATTGAACTGATCCAGGATGGGGAGGAATCTGCCTACAGACAGGAAGTGTCACAGCTGGCATCCTGGTGCCATAGCAACAACCTAGAGCTCAATGTTCTTAAGACAGTGGAATTGATTGTAGACTTTAGAAGAGCTCCCCCTCCCCCTCTCCTCATCCCACTCACGATCAACAACACCACAGTCACATCTGTGGAGTGTTTTAAGTTCATGGGAACCATCATCTCCAAGGACCTTAAGTGGGGAGCTACCATCGACTCCACAGTCAAAAAGGCACATCAGAGGATGTACTTCCTCCGGCAACTGAGGAAGCACAATCTGCCACAGGCAATGATGGTCCAATTCTACACGGCCATCGTAGAGTCTGTCCTCACCTTCTCCATCATGGTCTGGTTTGGCTCAGCCACCAAGCACGACACCTGGAGGATGCAGCGAATCGTCCGATCAGCAGAGAAGATTATTGGCCACAACCTTCCCTCCATTGATGAACTGTACACTGCAAGGGCCAGGAAGTGAGCGGGCAAGATCATCTCTGACCCTTCTCACCCTGGCCACAAACTCTTTGAATCACTTCCCTCTGGAAGGCGACTCCGGATTGTCAAAACTGCCACAGCCAGACATAAAAACAGTTTTTATCCACGAGTAGTTGCTCTACTCAACAGCCAAAAATCTGTAGCCTCCCTTTGATCTGGCATTTTGTTGGTTCACATGCTTGATCGATGGTGTTTTATCATTAATGTCTTATTATTATTATTAATGTTTAGTGTTTTCTGAGTCATTCGTAACTGTCACTGTATGTCATGTTGTTACTTGTGGGCGGAACACCATGGCAAATTTCTTGTATGTGAATACTTGGCGAATAAACCTACTTACTCTTATGGGCTTGTCCCACTAACGCGACTTTTACGGCGTTATAGGTCGTTTCAGGTCACCAAAAATGTTCAACATGTTGAAAATCCATCGGTGACCGGAAAGACGCTACGACTCTTTGGGCGACTGAGGAGACTACTCATGACCATACAGGCGACACCACGGCAACATGTCGCGGGGTGTAGCCTGTATGATCGTGAGTAGTCGCCCAAAGAGTCGTACCTTGTTCTGGTCGCCACTGGATTTTCAACATGTTGAAAATTTCCGGTGACTTTCAACGACCTATGATGGGTGCCGGCAGTCGCTGAAAAAGTTGCGTAAGTGGTGCGATAGGATCCTATATCCAATATCCAATATACTGTCTGATGCTGTATAAAGGGATGAAAAAATAAATCACATTGCATTGCCAATAAGCTAGTAGAGATGTTCAAAAACCTGCATTGAACCTATGTGCTTTTCCAGAAGCAAAGCCCCTCAGTTTCTGGTGGAATACGTGTTCCTCAGCAACTAACTCATGGTATTGAGAGCGTTTGCTGCATAATGGGTAGGGCTGGTTTGGAAACCCGTGGCCAGATGCAAGTGTTAAAATTCTTGTTGATACTAGTTTTGAGCTTTCCACTGCAAGCCCAGTCAAAACTAGCAAAATCCATGAGTTAGGAATATAGCCTCCACCAGGCTAAACATCATGGCGGAATCTGGTCATGCCAAATTAACTCACATGTACTGGGATCCTAGTGAACATCTGTAGTTCTCAGTCAGGGAAATGGTTCCAAAAAAGGAAAAGATTTTTAGAAGCTTTCAAATGATCACGCTTCTTATACAAGTGATGAACGAGAGCATGACAAGACTCGATTCAGCCTACAACCCCCCATCCCCCTCCCCCCACCTCATCCCTCCTCCGCCACACCCCCAACCCCACCCCCCACCCCCATGACAGTCAAGACAACTGATTTTCTTTGGGAAGAAGAAGGCAATCACTGCAGGCCTGCCTGAAATATGAATTACACTTGCCTACTCCCGGAAAAGTAGGTTCTCCTACAATGCTCCCATGAAGTTTGGTGGGATAAGGTCTGGAGAACAACAGAAGGGGTGATAACAGAGTGGCTCTTGGTATGGGGACCTGAAAATTATTTGGCTCGGTGATGTTTAAGTTAAAATTATTTTTAAAGTGTCGTGCATGCTATTAACATAAAAAGAAGAATTCAAGCAAATATTAATCTAGGTCAGTCAATTTTTGTGGTGCAAATTTTAAAATAGAAGAAATAAAAAAAATCTCCTGAAATAGGTCAATTGTTTTCTGTCACCTGCAGTAATCTCCAAATGCATGTTGTATACATCAGCTGAACGCAATTTATCTTTTCTAGTAATTATTTCTTGTATCTAGTGGGACAAAGGTATGAGAAATATAAAACCTTTCTGGTAGATGTATTGAACAAGGTAGATTTTTTTTGTAGTGAAACACAGCATTTATGTAATCACTGTCTTATTAGGGAGATTTTGCTGAACTGTTGACAATGATGTACAGTATTGCTTCGCTGGAATGACGTTTGGGGAAAACGATTCTGCTGCACCACCACACAATACCAATTAGAGAACTATTTCCGCGACAGGTCAGAAATTTACATTGTTCTTGCAGAAAGATGTGCTTTTTAATTTCTTTATTAAGATGACATTCATGTCCCTTGCAACTCTTCAGCACGACAATCATTTGCTCGTCATGTTGAAAACTGCAATCAGCGAAATTGCATTCCCGAGACACCGCCTTGCTAGAACTCAAACCATCGTTTTGTGTTTCCAAATGAACTGGTTTAGTGGTCCCCCCAAGTTGTTTGACAAGTTATTTTTAAGAGAGAAAATAAACAATGCAAAGAAAATCAAAAATCAAAATGGTCAGGCATGGAATGGAAATATTAAGAGTTTCATTTGCAAAACCAACCTTAAAATGTTTTGGAAGGAACTGCGGATGCTGGTTTAAACTGAAGATAGACATAAAAAGCTGAAGTAACTCAGCGGGACAGGCAGCATCTCTGGAGAAAAGAAATGGGTGACGTTACGGGTCGAGACCCTTCTTCAGACCTTAAAATGTCCTGCTCCCCTTTTATGCTTGGGTTTTGGCACATGGTGCTATATTCTGAAGAAAACATTTACCGCCATTTCCATAAATGAAACAGTTACTAGAAAATTTGGGGTTCATATAGATAGACCACAACAAAATTATTTTATACTATTTTAACACAACATTATTATTTTAATTGTCATTTGGATGCATTCCATTAGAAAACTCACCTGCCACATAAACTGTGAAGACATCTCCCCATTTCTTCTGGCAAGAAACAATAAATCCTGAAGAATCCTTACCAAACTCGATTGCTTTTCCAATAAATGGAATCCAGCCTTGTTCTAATGGTGGCTCCCCAGGTCTATATTTAAAAAAAAGAAAGAAACAGAGTTTTCTTAAATTATTAAATTTGATGTTTTGCTGCAATATATAACTAGACAACTATTTTTGATGACTACTTTACTATCAGTGATTTGTAGCATTCAGTGTAATAATTGCACAATAAGTACCCCCCAACAGATTACTATCACACTCAACTTAAATTTATTTGAACTACATTAAAGTAATACAATTAAATGTTATCAATAGTTTCACCAAAGTTGGAATTGATCAAAGTCTGAAACCATCAAATTATATTTCCGCTATATATATATATATACACATACATACATATATATATATTTATATATATATATATATATATATATATATATATATATATATATATATATATATATATATATATATATATACACACACATACACATACATATATATATATATATATATATCTCCTTATGGACGTCATTAAATCTGTCACTACCATGGAACAGGCTTGAGGCACAATATCCAAGTACTAGTTCTAGTTTCACAAAACTAAAATGATATGTATTTGATACAATTTGTATGACAATGTAGGTATAGTACATATAGAAGCAGTTGTTGCTTCCCACAACTACAGTATAGTTATAGAAATACTACTTCCATTTTTAAGCAACCCTTTCCTCTGGGCAAAATTGTTTTTGCCAGATTTGCAACATTTTAAAGTGCCGGTTATCACATATTTGCTATATTGCACCAGCTGAGTAGCTGGTCTGAAACCTAAAAAAAACACATGCCCGTACTGAATTTACGTTAAATGCCTGTGTCTATTGGATGCAGCAAAACTAAGACAAAATGATGTAAAGCCAAATATCCTCCAGTTAAGAATTAAATAATAATTACAAAACATCCTTTGTTAACAATTAAGCAATCCTATATAAAAAGCCTGGTACTTCTTCGAAAGACAAATTGAACATCAGCGTGAGCACAAAGATAATTACAACAACAGCATTTTGTCTATTTTTTAAATTAAAATCACAAATACCAATTTCACCTTTAGCGACAGATTCCCTTTGCTTTACAGTATTTTAAGCAGGTCTTATGCTAAATACCAAATTATTATTTTTATATTAAGATTTGAGAAAGGCTTTGAATTTAAGCAAATCAATAAATGCAGTATTATACAGTTCTCATTATTAAACAAGGGTAAAAATATATAATCCTTAAATCTGAAATGCGCCTGTAAGATTGATTGAAATTAGATGAATTAATGGTTCTGTGTGCAACATAGGGCTTTTTTGATCCAACTGGTTAAGAAAAAAATAATGACTGAACATCATTTAATGCATTTTTATTGAATATATAAAACAAAAGTATTCCCCCAATTGTAATTCTTAGGTAGGAAGTTATTTTTAATTTTGAAGTTATATTCAAGGAAATGTAGTGACAAAAGATTGCAAATAAATGGATTAAATGATGTACATTCCATATTGCAAGCAAATCAAGGTGTTAATAAAATTTATTGAAATCTCTGAGAACAAAAGCAAATTAAAAAGTTATGTTTATATTGGCATTCGGGAACATTTTCATGCTTATCCAATCTAAACAATATTTCTAGGAAATTCAACAATACAATATCTCATCAGCCCAGAGTTTCTTATTTAGGTTGGCATCATTTTGTGATCTGTATTCATCACACCAAAGTAGTGTTAAAAGGAGCATTGCAGACATCAACAGACTGCAAATAAAACAGTTCTATCCAAATCTTATACAATGTATAATTTTAAACTTTAGTTTTAAGAAATTATTTTTTTCCAATACAGCACTTCATAGTAACTTCATAATTTTTGTTAACCTGCTTTACTTCATCACATTCAGTTGTAAATATATTGCCCTGATTACTGCTATTAAGCCTCAGTCACCTTTTGATATAAAATATTTATTTGCGAGTTCACACTGCTTTTCAGGATTGTACTTTTGTTTCTGTTCCCCGTTTGTGGCTGTTATGTATCTTTTCTTTCCTTTCAAAGTCTGGTGCTTTATTTTTAGTGCTCATTTGCAAAAGGTAAAGCTTAACTTATCTTATGTTAATTTATTATTTAAAAGTTTAGATGTTAAAATTTTGGTAAAAGTGGATGCTGCATGAATTAATAACTAAAACAAGGTGGTGTAGTCTGAAGATTCCTATGTTAATTCCTCATCGCATGCAATCTGTGGCCTCCTGCACTGTCACAGGAATCCCCTCGGAAGTTCCCGAAGGGCTGAAGGCCTTAGGCTGTGGGCCGAGGAGCTTCTTTGTGCTGTTTTGTGACCCAACTCACGGAACTACATGAAATTCTCACTTATAGTGCAAAACTATTTGCGAACGCGGTGCCGCGGAGTGTGTTTGGATCATCTCTGCAGGCGGGGGGGGGGGGGGGCTGTACATAGTACCGTCCTTAGCGGCCGTTTCCAGGCCCCGAAAAACAGAGGAATATTGATTGCACTTTATAGGCTTCTATTGGGAGTGAGAAATGATCAGAAATGGCTGATGTTTATGTAGAAATGAATTGGTGTATGTGAACTTGAACTAATTTATCTATGATAGTAACAGTGTTATTCTCATTAACATTAAGAAGAGGTTGACATTTTATGAATTGATGTCCATGCAAACTTAATGTCTATGAGGTGGGTTTATTTGTAGCCTCTGCCTGACCCTCCACTTGAACTTGAACTAACATCAATGGATTTATCAGACTTGGAATCTGATGAAGAATATTCAGATGAAGATCAGATGTAATGTAAACAAACAAATTGGGGAAATAAATGATTATATAAAGTTTTATTGTAATGTCTATCGTTTCACTGTTTATTTTGTCAAATTATTTAAACAATGAGTGAATTACCTATGATAATGGCGTGCTGGTAAATGACAGTGCGACAGTCCACCCACCCATCCACACACACATCCATCCGTACGCACACTTCCATGCATGCACACACACACATACATGCACACGTACATCCGGACACACACATCCCCAGATCCATCTGCACGCAGTCATACATGTACACATCCATGCACACATATACATCCACACACACACACACACACATCCATATATTCACACTTACATCCATCTACACATACATACACACTTCAATCCACACACACACACGTTTGACAGGTATACACACACACACACACACACACACACACAAAACTACAGACACTCAAACAA
Source organism: Raja brachyura (assembly GCA_963514005.1). The sequence goes on from OY740784.1 coordinate 57,294,557, forward strand.
TGCAACACTTTTAGGGTTATTTTAGGTTAAAGGTAATAGGCCTCATTTGCAAAGGCACCATCTCTAACATGTCTTATGTCTCTAACATAAATATAGGCTCATTGTAGCTTAAAATGAAAAATCATCGAGTAAACATCGGAGCATTCGATTCTTGGTCAGGATGTGACATTTACATCAGAAATAAGACAGGTCTGTCACCCAGCCTGGCACTGCCCCAGTCCCACTATGGCTGTTACCCCCATTCTCCCCACTATGGTAGTCAGTGGGGTTCAGTAAACAGGGGAACCCAGAGGATCTGTCCTGACCCTTTAATTAGGCAGGTTCATGAGCGCTTAAAACCCGGGACATCTGCTGCAGTCTCATTACATTTCCTATTAAAGCGACTAGAAGATGCCTCGCAGGACTGTCCCCCAGCCTGGCACTGCCCCAGTCCCACTATGGTGGTGACCCCCACTCTGCACACTGGCAGTCAGTGGGGTTCAGTAAAGGGAGGAACGCACAAGAACTGCCCTCACCCATTAATTAGGCTGGTTCAGGAGCAGGACCTCTGCGACAGTGTCATTAAAAAAACACTCACAATTATATTCATATTATTTCTATATAATATAATTATACTTAATTATATATGATTACAGTCATATTTACAAGTCATATATATGTATACAAGTGTTGCAATCCATTTAAACTATATACTATACCTATATATGTATGTATAGTATATGTATAATATATAGTTTAAATGTATTGCAACACGGAAATAGGCGGCCCATGGTGTAATATGGGCATTGGCCACTAGATGGCGCTTACTTTCCCGATCTAATTTTCAAAGGAGTTTAATTAATTAAGTAATGTGCAACTTTTGGCACTGACGAGTTATGACATCCTTCTCAATTATATTTCATCTAAATCTGTGGAAGATTTCATGTAGTTTTGTGACATGAGTCATGAAAATCGATTTCTAGACACATTTTTGATGCTCGGCTGCCATAAAATCGGGGAACCCTCCTCGAGTGGGTCCAAAGCTCGTCTCCTGCAAGCCCCCAAAGACCGGGAACCGGAGGGTGGAGAGAGTCAGCGATGAACGCTGAACAAAGGGTCGGTAAGGAGAATCGGAAGTCTTACCTTACGCGCCCTCAAGGTCAGCTGCAGGAGATGGCCCCAGAGCACCAAGGCTGAAGGCCAGGTGAGGCGAGAGATGACGGTGTGCCGACAATCCGGATGGAGGCGATGGCTGCAACAAGACTTTATGGCCAGCTGTAGCTGGGACCTCGAAAATGGCACCAAAACGCTGGCAACTCTTGCATATGGTCTCAGTGGGCTGTTTTTATGCATTTGCTACTTAATCAGGGATGACAATAATCTTACTGATCTGTGTGCAAAAGAAGAATTCCAGTGCACCTCGGTACACATGAAAATAAAAGAACCACTGAACCATTGCAAGCTTTTGGAACAGCATCTAATTTTATGCCTAGGCATATTGCAGCTTTCAGGACTTGACATTGAATACTACAACTTCAGATAACTTAATTTCTTGGTTTGTGTAAGTCATACATTTGTTATATCAATTTGGCTTGTTATTGTTTCCACCCTTTCCTTTCTTATCTCCCAGGGACTGGAGGACATAAGCATTTCCTGCTACTCAGCAGTTCACAACTCCCACATTATTTTGTCTAGCTCTTTTATCTACATTCTGACTCTCTTGCTGTTCCCATTTACTTATTGTCCAAATAACTGTTTACAGCATATCAAGATGCTCAGAACACAAAGTGTTGTTGTAACTCCGTGGGTCAGGCAGCATCATTGGAGGATGTGGATAGGCACGTTTCAGATTGGGACACTTCTTAAGGTCCATTTTCCTCCAGAGATGCTGCCTGAGCCATTGACTCACATCAGCACTTTGTGTTCTAGGCAAGATTCCAACATCTGCAGTTCCTTGTGTCTAGTCATCCCCATGCTCACCCCGACTGCACTCTATCAGAGAAATCTGCCTTCCCACTGTCCTTGCAGTTTTACAAGCTTCTTTTGTCTCCTTTTCAGTTCTTATTAAATGTCTTTAATGTGAAGCATTGATTTTTCTCACCCCACAGATGCGGCCTGACTCCTGAGATTTTCACCATTTTCTGTTTTTGTTTTAAGGAAAACAAATTAATTATATTTTGATCCTACCAGTAATTACCTGTAATTCTGTCCGTTCTAATGAGTTTCCTTAGCTTTAATCGCTAGAAGTTGATACGCTATACATAGTTCATCAGGAGTGTTACATTATATGATGCATAATTTATTCCGCTGCTCATGTTGATTACGTATACAATCCCTTAATCCCACGAAGCAATGTGTTGATTGTTGTGGGGTGGCCAGTACTGTTTAGGTAACAAAAAAACAAAATCCCATTTTAAAATTGCAACTACTGAAATCAACCAAAAGATACTGTTAGTGGTGAGATCCTTGTACTTGCTCCCCCTATTAATCAACATAAGGCTATATAAAATTCAGCATTTAATACAGAAGATAATGGACATGTCTCATGTTTGGGCACAAGAATGGTATGCGTGCCTTCATCGGTTGGGACGTGTGCCATGTGCTAGAGCCACAAAGCCATGATGAATGTCTATAAGGCTTTGGTTATGCTACATTTGGAGTACTGTACTGGTCACTCCATTACAGAAAGGATGTGAAGGCAATGGAGAAGGTGCAGAAGAGGTTTACCAGAATGCTGCCTGGATTAGGGAGCATTTCGGAAAAAAAACCTGGATTGATTACTCTGGAATACCAGAGAATGTGAGGAGACCTGGTAGAAGTGTATAATGTTATGTGATGCATTGAAGGGAGAGTCAGAACCATTTTCCCAGGGTAGAAATGTTAAAGACCAGAGAACATAGGTGAGCGGGGCAAAGTTTAAAGCAGATGTATGGGGCAAGTTTTTTTTAGACAGAAGGTGATGAAATGCACTGGCAGGGCTGTTGGTGGAGGCAGATATGATGGTGGTGATTAAGAGGCTTTTAGATAGGCACATAGATATGCAGTGAATGGAGGGATATAGATCGTGTGTAGGTAGATGAGATGCTTTACCTTGACATCATGCTTGGAACAGACATTGTGGGCCGAAGAGCATGTTCCTGCGCTGTGCTGTTCTATGTTCTAAGAATGACTGTTTAATCCAAAGTGATGTGTTAATGCCATCCAAGGCTTGTCAAATGCAATCTGAAATATTTACTGATGTTTTTGGAATGAGTTGCATAACCTAGCCTGTACCTAGTCTGTGAAACTATAATGTGAGCACCCAATATCTAATATTTGCTGCGGTAAATATACAAGTGGATGCGATTTCCTGGAAATAGTATGAGTAACTCGAGTACCTGTGATGCCTGTAGGTATTTTCAATATTAATAAATGTCACACTGCAACATTTTTTATTTAATAAGTATAGAGCCCTGAAATTATCTAATATGGCCACAGTTTTTCCATTGCCTGAAATTTTGACTACATTAAAAAGACCAGGGGGAATGATAAAATATAAAAACAATGTCTCACCAGGGATACTTTAAATCACACGATTCACTACTTTCCACAATGATGTACTCATTTTATTGAGATTTAAAATGAAGGTCACAGGTTATGACCTTTTGATCCAATTTCTGTTGGTAAGTAATTAATGTGCGCTCTGCCCATTGATAATGTCCTGCATTGGGTGACAGGTAATAGGAAGTACACATTGTAACTTCCAAATTTGGATTAAAAGAGGAAATAGTCAAGACCATATGCAAAACAGTGCAAGTGATTTAAATTTAAAACAGGCACCACTACATTTTTTCGAATCCAGTTTTCGGAGCAGATACAACAAAATGTTTTCAGAAAGATTCAGAAAGTTTTCCCAATTGCTTTTTATCACTTATCAGATTGCATGCATGATATAATTCATCTTATTTATCGAGGTGTCCGGTTTTAAGTTAAAATATTTTGAACCTCTGGGAAAACTCTTCTCAAAAACCTGAATTTTGAATTGATTATTCTGAGGGAATTATGGTTTATAAGCAAATCCGAATATACATTCTGAAAAAAATTGGCATTCCACATTTGTTATTTTTATACATAATCATATCATAACCAAACCTGCATATTGCTTTATGGAAATGATCTGGACTGGCACCTCGGTGTTATCCAAACAAATGCTGAGTAGTCAATGATTTAAAATGTGGCATTCAAAGAATTATGTTTTCTGGGGTCATGTAAAAATATCCCTCCCTCTGCTTCTTCCCCGTTCTATTCCCCAAACGTCTAGGCTCAATCTGATGTAATCATCGGGAGCAACATTGTTACCAGCTCACATTCTACACCCTCCTTATTGTGATCCCCTTGTTTCCCTCATTATTGCAAATGAGCGATGGCGCCATCGAGTGTGGCTGCCTCGCCTGCAGCTGTCTGTCCTCTCATCCTTTTTGTTATTTTTAGTCTGTTTTAAAGTTTGGTTTTGGAGGTCTTTAGTCTTTTTTATGTGGGGGGGAGAAGTTTTTCTTAGTCACTTCCTGGTCGAGGATGCGTCTATCCTCCGAGCCGCATCTTCTCCCCATCCTCGCGGCCTAACATCTGAATTGGCGTGGCCTTTCCTGCTGGAGACCGGGCAGAGCTTTAGCTTCAGCAGCGACGCAGCAATGTAATACCATCACGGAGCGAGCGATGCCTTACCGGGTATCGCCGTGTTGGAGCTCCGGAGTGCTGCGACTGCCGACTTCAATACCTGTGGTCTGCGGAGCTTCTTTGACTTCGCGGAGCCTAGGATCTCTCGCCGAGGTCGCCAGTGTTGAATCTCCGCACAGCTCGGCTGGTGGACCTCGGGAGCCACAGTCTCCAGTCGGAAGCGGCTGATTCGGAGGCTCCGAGCCACTGTGTGTGTTCTTCCGTTCGAGGGCCTGAAACATTGGGCCGCCATAGACTACGGAGTGCGGATGGACCATTGGACTGCGGAGGCCTCAATAGGCCCCGATCATGGGTGAACAGAAGAAGACAGAACTTTGGTGCCTTCCCTCACAGTGGGAAACGTTGATTCCGCTGTGTGGGGATGTTTTTTATGTTTTATATTAAATTCTAAAGTGTTGTGTTTATCTTATTTGTGTGCTGCATGGTCTCAAGTTTCACTGCACCAATTGGTGTATGTGACAATAAATGTCCTTTCTCCTTTGTCATTGAGACATTAATGTTCTATCATCCCCCCCCCCCCCCCCCCCCCCATCATCATCTGATTCCTATTACTGCCCAGATCTGCAGGAAAATAGTGCAGAGTAAGCCTCACTTCTTTAGGATTAGCAACAGAGAGATGGGTGGAAGGTATGGCTTTGTAGGGACATTAAAAACAATAATGTCTCTGTTGCTCCATCATAGCCCTGGAAGTCATAGCATAAAACACAGCATAAATGGTGTAAACAGTATTCACACAATGCTCATGTGGGTTCTGCAGCTCTTCTGCAAAGCAAATGATCAGTAAAAGCTGAGTAGAAATTCACCTATCATCCAATTCATTAAGATCGCCTTTGTGGTAAATGTTATTGTTGAAAGCTTCCTCAGTTATACACATTGTTAGTTCATTTGTAAATGTTAAATGTCAACATTCTGAGATTCGGCATATTTGTAAGGTATAGTAAACTATTTTAAGACACTAGTTCTATAATCATTGTTGATATTATATTAATAACATACACCAAATAAATTTAAAAAAAAAGAACCACTCAAATCTTGCTGTAGCTGCAGAATAGAGCAACAAATGCTCAAAACATTTACCTGCATTAACACAATTACATATTTTTTCACCATTTCCTTTCTTTTGAATCTCAAATTGTACTTACAATAGGATTATGTAAGACATGTGGAATTGAATGGAACTTGATATATCAGATCATTTCAAGAAAAAAAAAACTGCATTTCGGAATTGAACAGATATCCACAGGTATCATTTCCTGCAAACATGTGCTAAATATGATGATTTATTTAGAATTAACTCACAACCTGCTAGATATCTACAGTTAATATCAAGTTTGACAAATGCAAACACTCAAAGAAATGATTAAAAAATTGTGCATCAGGATATGGTAGCATTTATGTAATCACATTCACCACGACAGCATGGTTTTGTGTGCGGGAGATTGTATCTCACGAATTTGATTCAGTTTTTTTAAAGAACTAATCAGGAAGGAAGGTTGGTGAGGGCAGGGACATAGTCATAGCATGGACTTAATGAAAAAGCCTTTGATAAGGACTCCACGGTAGGCTGCTCTGTAACGCTAGATTGCATGGCATTCAGGGAGAACTAGCAAACTGAATACAGAAATAGCTTCAGGGTGATGGTGTGTTGTTTTTCGACTGGAGGCCTGTGACTAGTGGTATGCCTCAGGAATCAGTGCTGAGCCCATCGCTATTTGTCATCTATGTCAATGATTTGGATGAGAATGTACACAACATTATCAATAATTTTGCAGATGACACAAAAATAAGTGGAACTGTAGACAGTGAAGATTATTATTAAGAATTCAACAAGATCTTGATCAACTGGACAAGTGGACTGAGTAATGACTAATGGAGTTTAATTCAGATAAATATGGGGTGTTACATTTTGAAAAGTCAAATCAAGGCAGGACATTCATAGTGAATAGTTAGGGCTCTGGTGTGTGTTTTACAGCAGTGGGATGTAGGAGTGGAAGAACAATGTTCCCTGAAAGTGGAATCACAGTTAGATAAGGTGGTGAAGGTGGCCTTCATGAGTCAGGAATTGAGTACAGATGTTGGAACATCATTGTAAGAAACATAGAAAATAGGTGCAGGAGTAGGCCATCCAGCCCTTTGAGCCAGCACCACCATTCAATATGATCATGGCTGATCTTCCAAAATTTGTACCCTGTTCAGCTTTACCCCCATTTCCCTTAATTCCATTAGCGGTAAGAACTAAATCTAACTCTCTCTTGAAAACATTCAGTGAATTGGCCTCCACTGCTTTCTGTGGCAGAGAATTCCACAAATTCACAACTCTCTGGGAGAATTTTTTTTTCCTCACCTCAGTCCTAAATGGCGTTCCCTTTATTCTTAAACTGCGATCCCTGGTTCTGGATTCCCTGAACATCGGGAACATTTTTCCTGGATCTAGCCTCTCCAATCCCTTAAGCATTTTACTGGGGCGGCACAGTGGTGCATGGTAGAGTTGTTGCATAACAGCGCCAGAGACCCGGGTTCGATCCTGACCAAGGGTGGTATCAGTACGGAGTTTGTACATTCTCCCCGTGACCTGCGTGGATTTTCTCCGTGAGGTCCAGTTTCCTCTCACACTCCAAAGGTTTGTACATTGATTGGCTTTGGTAAAATTGTGAATTGTCCCTTGTGTGCATAGGATAATGCTAGTGTGCGAAGATCGCTGCTCGGCGCGGATTCAGTGGGCCAACTGAACTTTTAGGGCGGCCACGGTGGCACAGCGGTAGAGCTGCTGCCTTACAGTGCTTGCAGCACCAGAGACCCGGGTTTGATCTCGACTACAGGTGCTGTACGGAGTTTTACGTTCTCCCCGTGGCGCGTGGTTTTTCTCCAAGATCTTTGGTTTCCTCCCACATTCCAAAGAAGTACAGGTATGTACAATAATTGACTTGGTTTATGTGTAAATTGCCCCTAGTGTGTGTAGGACAGTGTTGATATGTGAGGATCACTGCTCAGTGGGCCGAAGGGCCTGCTTCTGCGCTGTATATCTGAACTAAACTATATCTATCTATCTATACTATTACTAAAACTCTCATCTTGACCACTTCCGGTCTGCGTTGTTTTTAAATTTGAGCAAAAACGCTACCGCATATCACGAGGATTACTCGCCACCTTACTCACCGTTCTCCTCTGCTCCAAGCGCACCAAGTTTTGTTCCGATCGGTGGAAGATTACAAAAGTTATGAAGGTTTAAAAAATCATGAGATCAGCAGATTGGTCTTCTCGCCTTTCATTCACCATGAAGGTAACGCCCCTTCTGGCACCCGCTGTAGAATAAATCCACGGAGGCAGGGCTGAGTCCGTGAGCACGTTTAGAAGCCGCCTGTCCACAAGCCGCCTGTCCACAAGCTGCCGATGATAAAGCTGAAGCAGCGAAGTGTGGGCTGTGTTCCGCGGGCGGGGGCGGGCTGTGTTCACGGGCGGGGTGGGCTCTGTTCATGGGTGGGGGCGGGCTATGTTCGTGGGCGGTGGCGGGCTGTGATCGTGGGCGGGGGCTGTGAGCGCGACAGGCGCTGGGGACGGGAGCAGCTGAGTGAGTCCGGAGCCGGGTCCTGGAGCGCGGTTGGAGTCGGAGCCGGAGCCGGGAACCGGTGAGCCCAAACCTCCCCTCCCCCTCCCCCTCCCACACTCCTCCCCCCGAATCCCTCCCCGACACCCCCCTCCCCTACAACTCTCCTTACACCCCCCTCCCCCACACACACCCCCTCCCACACACATACCCCTTCTCCGATAACCCCATCCTCCCCTACACCCCACTACCTCACACCTCCCCTCCACCACACTACGCCTACCAGCCACACTCCCCCCCCACATACACCCCCTCCCCCCCACACACACACAGTCCCCCACACCCCCCCTCCGCCACACACACACCCTCCACCATACACCCTCCCCACCACCTCTCCCACACTCCCTGCTACCATCAACACCCCCCCCCACACACCCACACACCCATCCCCTCCATACACACACCCTCCCCCACACATAACAAGCCATCCCTATCCCCCGGCTACAGAACGCTCCTGCCGTTGTGTTGGGGGGAACAGGTGAGTGGTGGAATATTGCATTGGGGAATGGGTTTGCATTGGGGGACCAGGCCTCCCATGTGACTGGGACCCAACGGGTCCCACCTAGTCTAGCGTTTCTATAAGATCCCCTTTCATTCTTCAAAATTCCAGTGTATGCAAGCCCAGTCGACCCATTCTTTCATCATATGTCAGTCCCGGCATCCTGGGATTAACCTGGTGAACCTATGTTGCACTCCCTCGATAGCAAGAATGTCCTTCCTCAAATTAGGAGACCAAAACTGAACACAATACTCCAGATACGGTCTCACCAGGGCCCTGTACAACTGCAGTAGGATCTCCTTGCTCCTTTACTCAAATCCTCTTGCTATGAAGGCCATTTGCTTTCTTCTCTACTGCTGTGTGTAAGTGAGTCATGCTTACTTTCAATGACTGACGTACAAGTACACCTGATCTCCTTTGCACCTCCTCTTTCCTAATCTGACACCATTCAGATAATAATCTGCTTTTGTGTTTTTGCCACCAAAGTGGATGACCTCACATCTATTCACATTATACTGCATCTGTCATGCATCTGCCGCTCACCCAACCTATCCAAGTCACCCTTCAGCCTCATAACATCTTCTTCGAAGCTCACATTGCCACCCTGCTTTGTTTCATCCGCAAATTTGGAGATGCTACATTTAACTCCCTCGTCTAAATCGTCAATATATATTGTAAATAACTGATCCCGGCACTGAACCTTGCGGCACCCCGCTGCACTACCTGCCATTCTGATAATGACGCGTTAATTCCTACTCTTTGCTTCCTGTCTGCCAATCAGTTCTCTATCCATGTCAATGCCCTACTCCCAATACCATGTGCTCTAATTTTGCACACTAATCTCTTGTGTGGGGCCTTGTCAAAGGCTTTTTGAAAGTCTAGATACACCACATCCACTGCCACTCCCCCATCCGTTGTACTTGTTATATCCTCAAAAAATTCCAGACGATTAGTCAAGTATGCTTAGTCAAGCAAGTCCCCTTCACAAATCCATGCTGACTCTGACCGATCCTGTCACTGCTTTCCAAATGCACTGCTATAAAATATTTAATAATCGACTCAAGCATCTTCCCCACTACTGATGTAAGGCTGACTGGTCTATATTTCCCCGTTTTCCCTCTCCCTCCTTTCTTTAAAAAAGTGGCATTACATTAGCTACCCTCCAGTCCATAGCAACTGATCTAGAGTCTATAGAACATTGGAAAATGATCACCAATGTATAATTGTTCAAGATGTTTGTGAGGCCACACTTGGAGTAATCTGTCCCATTCTGATTGCCCTTCTATGGGAAAGATACAAAGATTAAGCTGCAAAGAGTGCAGAGAAGATTTGCGAAGATATGCCAGGGTTCGAGGGCCTGAGCTATAGGGAGATATTGGGCAGGCTAGGAGACTGCACTCTTATTCTCAGAGTCTTCCTTGGTAAGTTGTCAGAAGTCAGAAGCAAAGAGTAGGAGTAAACAAGTCCTTTTCACATTGGCAGGCAGTGACTAGTGGGGTACCGCAAGGCTTAGTGCTGGGACCCCAGCTATTTACAATATATATTAATGATCTGGATGAGGGAAATGAAGGCAATATCTCCAAGTTTGCGGATGACACTAAGCTGGGGGGCAGTGTTAGCTGTGAGGAGGATGCTTGGAGACTGCAAGGTGACTTGGATAGGCTGGGTGAGTGGGAAAATGTTTGGCAGATGCAGTATAATGTAGATAAATGTGAGGTTATCCACTTTGGTGGCAAAAATAGGAAAGCAGACTATTATCTAAATGGTAGCCGATTAAGAAAAGGGGAGATGCAGCGAGACCTGGGTGTCATGGTACACCAGTCATTGAAAGTAGGCATGCAGGTGCAGCAGGCAGTGAAGAAAGCAAATGGTATGTTAGCTTTCATAGCAAAAGGATTTGAGTATAGGAGTAGGGAGGTTCTACTTCAGTTGTACAGGGTCTTGGTGAGACCACACCTGGAGTATTGCGTACAGTTTTGGTTTCCAAATCTGAGGAAGGACATTATTGCCATAGAGGGAGTGCAGAGAAGGTTCACCAGACTGATTCCTGGGATGTCAGGACTGTCTTATGAAGACTGGATAGACTTGGTTTATACTCTCTAGAATTTAGGAGATTGAGAGGGGATCTTATAGAAACTTACAGAATTCTTAAGGGATTGGACAGGCTAGATGCAGGAAGATTGTTCCCGATGTTGGGAAAGTCCAGGACAAGGGGTCACAGCTTAAGGATAAGGGGGAAATCCTTTAAGACCGAGATGAGAATGACTTTTTTCACACAGAGAGTGGTGAGTCTCTGGAACTCTCTGCCACAGAGGGTACTTGAGGCCAGTTGATTGGCTATATTTAAGAGGGTGTTAGATGTGGCCCTTGTGGCTAAGGGGATCAGAGGGTATGGAGAGAAGGCAGGTACGGGATACTGAGTTGGATGATCAGCCATGATCATATTGAATGGCGGTGCAGGCTCAAAGGACCGAATGGCCTACTCCTGCACCTAATTTCTATGTTTCTAAGTGCATGTCTTTGGCTCTGTTGCATGCACAACGAACATACTTCCTGTAGACATTGTTCGTCATCAGGCTACTCAGGTTCCTCTAATCCCACTGCATGCACTTTTTTATACTCCTCCCAGAATTGCAGCATTCACTCATTCATAGTTATGCAGCATGGAAGTACACCCTTTGGCCCATCGATTCTGCGCTGTAAGCATCAGTTCACATTAATCTACACAAATCCTTTTTTAAAAATTAATTTCTCCGCATTCTCATCAATCCCTACAGATTCCACGACTCACTTACACACAAGGGCATATTTATAGTTGCTAATTAATCGACAAGCACACGACTTTAGGATTCTGGAGCAAACCAAAGCACCAGATGTAAACATCAGCAGTCAGAGGGAGAATGTTTGAACTCTGCATAGATAGTGGCCAGGGGTCAGGATGAAAGACATGATGCTGCAGTTATGTGGCAGCAGCTCCACTAGCTGCATCATTCAACAAAGTAATTGGAAAATAAACATTGAGCAAGAAATCTTTCCACTCATCTACGAAACAAAACAGCTGCTGTAGAGATATTGGGTTACCAGTTTTGGGTGTTTTAGTGCCCACTGGGAAAATTGTTTCCTCAATTATTGCTGGGATTTGAGTCTTATCTAAACAGCAAAACATACAATGTGGTCACATCAGGATTTTACACCTAATGTGATACAAACAGGGATGATGCTATTCTTAATGATTACTTCATAAACATACAATGGCATATGTATATATACTTTGGCAGATGAAACTGTGCTGTAATAGCAAGGCCATTCATACGCGGCAAGTACAAGCATGTCAGTCCCTTCCCAGCTTGGCATTCTTGGTTTGTTCCCGTCACATCGGGGGTGTTTCCTTTTGCTTCGTTTAATGGTTGGCTAGTTTGAACAATGAAATAACAAATGATTCATTTCTCTTGCCGATCCTTTCCAGCGATGGAAATAGGTGACAAGAGACAAAATAATTTCAGCAAACAATGCAGACATTTGCATCCCATCTGTGAAGGTGACTTATACTACATGCAGAACAACCCATTTTGATTAATCACAAGATATTTACTGGCTCAAATCTAATCAAAGATCGTGGGATCATGGGGTTTTACTACTATACATTGCACAGACATTTATACAGCCACATTAACCCAGTGCTGCTGTGTTTCCTTTATAGAAATAAATTATACCTATTTATTATTTTAAATGATATTATTAATAATTCAGCATATTGCATTCCCCTCACATCTTTCTGTTTTCCATTCCCCAGCTGGGAATGCTGGCATTTGATCCAATGCAAGAGCTCTGTTGGTGCCTGTCTTGAGTCAAAAAAATACAGTTCATGCTGAGTATTCATAGAGTTAATTCTGTGTAAAATGGAAATGAAGCAAGGTCTAATCCTAGATTATAAACCAAATCATCAAATCTTGACCTATGACAACTTACACCATGTCCTCAATTATCCCTTCAAAGCTGATAAAGGATCATGAAAACTCACCTATTATTCAGAAAATTAAGTGCCCGTGGTTGTCTGCTTTCACTTCATGAACAGACCATTACATTGAATAGGTAACATTGTGACAAATATTTAGATAGGCTTTTTGTCATATTCTAATTTAATGCACCTAATTGTACCCTCCACGCTCTGTCATTTGGTCAAAATCTGTATTCTTCACAGTATTTCCGCGGGGTAAAAAAAGACGCAACTCAACTATCCAGGGTAAAATTAACTTAATGCTCCGGGTCCATGAATTCACATCAGAGAGACGTTTCGCTATCACGGAGACGCGAGGGTCATCGTTTAGATCAGCAGCGGTAGGCTTAACACTATTAAACACCATGTCAAAGATTGTGTGTAGCAAAGGAGAAAATCTAACGCTAATTCAACTTACGATGCTCACTTAGCAAAGAAATAGGGCTCAATTTTCAGCCTTTTACAAACAAGAGATCATTCTGATGCCATTAAGTGTCAAGAAATACAAAGTGACATGCATGCAGCCTCATGAGAACATTCCAGTATATCCCAAAGAAACTGCCACTTCTCATGTAGATTATATCCTACTTGGAAATCTGTCCTCTAAATATAAATAAAGTGCTTTTTAAAAATATGCACTTCTCTTTTTCATATAGTTACCTTCTACTTTGTAGTTACAATTACAGCAATTTGCAAAATAAAATATTTTGAAATATCTGAACTTCTGCCAATGTGAAAAAACATTAATCCGATCCGTATGGAAGAATTTTGCAACTGATTAACCCAACGCAACCTCTGTTCTGTCTTGTGTGCTGAATCTTATCTTTCCCTGTCCTGTAAACATGTCTACCCAGTTGCATTTTGTGATTGGTATCTTGTATTGATACCATATGAAACCAACAGAGAAGTGGCTGAGAGACGGACCTGTCCGGGATCATACCGAAACGTCACGTCTAAGAAATGTTAATGGTTCAGATGTACATTGTTCAGATTTCCCACAGGAAATATTGCAGAGCATTCAAAGAATGACTTGGGATTTGATCAAACACAGCTGGGTTTCCTGTCCGAAGAAGGGTCTGACCCAAAATGTCATCTATCCATGTTCTCCAGAGAGGCTGCCTAATCTGCTTTGTGACTCCACTTTGTGTCCTATCTTGGTTTCCTGACTAATTTCTACTGCTGAGGCAAGGCTGAGTAATCCGTTCTGGATTACTGACTGAGGCCAGAGACATTATAGGGTCTTCTGCAAGGTCCCAAAAGGGTCTCTAATGATTTTGTAATGCTGCCAAAGATCCACTGTCATTCCCTTCTCGAAGATGCCTGAAGCTGGTGCCACTCTGCTACCTTGTGTCTGGTAGGTCAATCAAAGGTCAAGCAGATAGATTCCTTTCTGGGAAAGGGAAAGATAAATCTTCTCAATTTCGGAAAAATTTAGCCCTTATATCTATATTCAAAAGGTTAAAAGTTAAAATTTATATATGTATTATTAATTAGTAGCACTAATTGTTGCAATGAAATATAATTAATTATTAGTAATTAGGTTGTAAGATGTCATGTATTTTAATTAATTTTGGCGAGGTTGAACTTTGGACAGCAGCTCTAAATCCCAAATTGTAGCAGCTGTGCCTTATGCTCTGTGGAATTGAATTTGGGTATAGTTTAATACACAGCAATAACCTTTTTTCAGCATTTAACATTAACAATGATGAATTTCAAGGTGCACCTCTTTAAGTTTGTATTTTGTACAGAACATGTTTTCTCCACCAAATAACAATTGCCGCCTAATATCTCAAGATTACGAAGATAATTGGAGCTGTGTAATGCAATTCGGTATGCATATATCAGCATTTCAAGGCATTTATTATTATTCTGCAATCAACAAGAAAACACTACTCATCAATTGAAATTAAAATGATCTTATATTACCTTATAGTTCAAATGGGAAAATCACTTTTCTAAAGCAACAATATTGGTCATTTTATTCAGCCCAAAAGTGATCGGATCTGATAAAAGAGATAAATGATAAATATTTGCTATTCCGATTAGATGATGCGACCTAAAAGTGCTATTTATATTAGATGATTCTCTCCAATATGCTCAAGAAAGAACTGCAGATGATGGAAAAATCAATGGTAGACAAAAATGCTGGAGAAACTCAGCAGGCGAGGCAGCATCTATGGAGCGAAGGAATAAGTGACGTTTCGGGTCAAGACCCTTCTTCAGATTGAAGAAGGGTCAGATTGAAGAAGGGTCTCGACCTGAAACGTTGGGTATTCCATGACCCGGCTCCATAACAGAAATATCACTTTTATGTCACACCACCCAATATGACTCATAGTTATATCGCAGTGCAAGTAGTAATCAGATATTTATTACAATCAAATTGGGGCCCTATCACAGGTATCAAACTCAGTAAAAATGGATCAAGGAAAATATAAGAGATTTTGCAAATGAGGTTAACTTACTGGAACCATGAGGAGGAAGTGTCCTCCCATGGTTTGGGCTCGTCAAGTGTTCACAAGACTTTCTTCCAAAGCTTATCTTAATACCATGGATTGGACGCTGGGTTCCGTTAAAGTCAATCAGTGGCTCTTCACATCTCTGATAGGCAGGAGGACCAGCAGTACCTAACCCACCCTAACATATCCCAGCATGTTGCCCAAGCAAAAGTCACAATATCGTTAAAAAAAAATTAAATGCCAACTCATGTGTGCATATGAGTAATGTGGGAGAGATTATAGATACTAATGCTTCACCACTGATCACCTCCCATCCTCATTCAAAGAATAGAATTAGCACTTTATTCTTTAATATCCAAAGGGAGTGTCTTAGGTCACGGTGAACGTAAAATAAACTGTGTTTCTGCATCACTAAGAAATGTACAGTGCATTCAGAAAGTATTTAGACCCCTTTACCTTTTCCACATTCTGTTACATTAAGGCCTTATACTAAAATTGATTACATTCACTTTGTTTTCTCATCAATCTACACAGAATACCCCATAATTGTTCCAGGGTCTCAGGTGCCTGCTATAGGTGGTCCATGACTCAGCTCCATACAACAGGGTGGAGAGGACACGGCTCTGTGGACCAGTAGTCTTGTTTGAGCCTTTAGGTCTCGGCTTTCAAAGACTCTTTTCCCAAGTCTGGCGTATGCTCCACTGGCAATGGTTGACCTCAGAGTCAATGTCAGCTTTCGAGGAAAGAATGCTGCCAAGGTAGGGGAAGTGCTCAACGTTTTCAAGTGTCGTCTACTTTTATAGTTGGCTGGGTAGACGGTTGGTTGGGTGGAGGTTGATGTAGGACTTGGGTCTTCTTGATATTTAAGGTTAGGCCCATGGCTCTGTATCCCTTGGCAAAGGCATTCAGGATGCCCTGGATGTCTTCTGCAGAGTGTGCTGCAAAGGCACAGTCGTCCATGTACTGAAGCTCCATGATGGCGGTGTAACTGACTTACTCTTGGCCTTCAACCTATTAAGGATGAAGAGCCCACCGTCAGTTCTGTAGAGTAATGAAGATGACAAACAGGGTAGGTGCGATGATACATCCCTGTTTGACCCCCGTTTCCACAGTGAAGGGCTAAAAAAAAGCCGCAGTTGCTGAGCACTGTGACCGACATGCCATCATGTAGAAGCCTCAATATTCTGATGTACTTGTAATGGCAACTGTACCTTGATAGTATGCTCCAAAGAGCCTGGCGGTCTACCAAGTCAAAAGCCTTTATCAGGTCTATGAAGGCCATGTACAAATGCTACCATTGTTCACGGCATTTTTCCTGGAGTAGGCGTGCGGTGAATATCACGTCTTCGGGACCTGCAATGCTGCAGAAATTGTTTTATACCCTTCCCCAGATCTGTGTCTCGACACAATCCTGTCTCGGAGGTCTATGGACAATTCCTTTGTCTTCGTGGCTTGGTCTTCGCTCTGACATGCACTGTCAACTGTGGGACCTTATATAGACAGGTGTGTGCCTTTCCAAATCAAGTCCAATCAATTTAATTTACCACTGGTGGACTCCAATCAAGTTGTAGAAACATCTCAAGGATAATCAATGGAAACAAGATGAACCTAGGCTCAATATTGAATGTCATAGCTAAGGGTCTGAATAGTTATGTAAATGTGATATTTCAGTTATTTATTTTTAATTACGTTGCAAAAATTTCTAAACACCTGTTTTCGCTTGTTCATTCTGGGGTATTGTGTGTAGATTGATGATTAATTTTTTTTTTAAATCCATTTAAAAATAAAGCTTTAACGTAACAAAATGTGGAAAAAGTGAAGGGGTCTGAATACTTTCTGAATGCACTGTAGGTGAACACCCATGACCTCTGTGAGTGAAGAATCATATTGATATTCTTAAGACATCATGTAATTGATGATGACACCAGTGAACTAACACTTCACATGTCTGGGAGTCATCTATGTTGGCAGGGCAATGGCCACATTATAATTAATATGTTTATGCTTCTGTTGATATTAGCATACAGAGGAGTACTGTACAAATAGGTTAAGCCTCTTTCCACCAAAATGAATGATTTCTCAGGTATATTCGCTTTAATTTAAACTTTCCTCGATCATTGCCTTCACTGCAGTGGAGTCTCTATTCTGATAGAACTTTATTTGATGGGCAGCTGCACTTTGTCCTGTCCTATCCACATGCAAGTCCAATTGTCTTTTAAAAGAGTCAAGAGTCAAGGGAGTATTATTGTCATGTCTCCCAGATAGGCCAGTGAAATTCTTGCTTGCTGCAGCACAACAGAATATTGTACGCATAAATAAAAAACAGTTCAGTGTGTCTATATTGCATAGACCATATATATACACATAAATAAACAGATAAAGTGCAAAAGACTGTTATAGGTCAGCGTTTGGTTGATGCCGTGTTAAAAGATTTTTCATCAAATTTTGATCAATTGGGATGCAGCATTTCATTTATCTATGCAGAAACTGCTTACTCTTCTTGCTATCAGAACCTAAATTAGTTTCTTAAAAGTTTCAGATGAAAGAACAATCTTATAAAATGGTACTGGTATAAAGGAAAGAAGGGTTTGCATTTTATTTGATCATGGTGCCACTGGAATTCTTCTATGTTGGAAGGAACTTTTTTTCAAATGCATTGATATCTAGTATTTCTTGTATATTCTGAGTCTCATCATGGAAAAAATCATTTCTCTGTAACCAACATAAATTACGCACTTGCTTCAACATTTTCCTGGTGCCCAGTTCTTTAAGTTTGGACAATTATACAACAAGAAAGTAAAACATGACTTGGAATCTGAATCACTACTGCAAATTATTGGGCAACGTACAGATGTAGAAGTATGACATGACAATGTGAATAGTAAGTTTGCAGTTATGCCTTCTCCTATATTTATTCTCTGTTTCTTTAAAAACTAGATATAAATGTGATAAAAGTGCAACCTTAAGCCTCATATGCGAGTAAAAGCACACTTCATTTTGGATGTTCAAAGATAATCGGTGGCGACATCAACGAGGGCAGTACTGTGGAGCAGTGGTGGAGCTGCTGCCTTACAGCGCCAGACACCCGGGTTCAATCCTGACTACAGGTGCTGTTTGCACGTTCTCCCCGTGACCTGCGTGGGTTTTCTTTGAGGTCTCTGGTTTCCTCCCACAATCTAAAGACGTATAGGTTTGGTAGGTTAATTGACTTAGTATAATTGTAAATTGTTGCTCGTCAGATAATGCTAGTGTACGGGGATCGCTGGAACGAAGGGCCTGTTTCCGTGCTGTATCTCTAAATTAAACTAAACTAAAGAATCAATATGACAGGTTGATAATATTAAACCTTTAAAAGTTCATTAGCATCAATGTCAGTGATGAAATGAAGGTTGGGTATATAAAAAAATATTTATATCTTATATTTTCCTACGACAAGGAATGAGGACATTTGGCCCTTTGAGGCTATGGTGGCTCTCATAGCATTCCTATTAGTCCCATTTCCAAACTTGTTCCCCTTTAACTATTCTCTCATACTCATGCCCATCAACTCCTCTTCAATTCTCCTGCCATCACTTACACCGGGGATTATTTATGGCACCTAATTAACCACCAAACCCCTCCATTAGTCAAAGCAAGGATCCAAGGTTGGCTTACAAATTCTGAAGACACCTTTATACCGACACTCATATGGTATAAATTTATGAAACTTAATTTTGGTGCCACATTAACATTATATCTGGTAACTAATTCAGCAACAGAATCATAGACCGTTGAAAAACCTTGACAGGATAACAGCCAGGGTTAAAAAATGTAAATATCTGAAAATAGATCACAAATTGCAGAAAGTTCAATTCCAATTTCAAAGAGTTAAAAAGTCAGTGAAAGAGTAACCTACTCTCCCATGTCAAGGACACAGAATTTGAACAGAAAGGTGATGCAGAAATAACCTTTTGTTTAAGAAGTTGCAGTATAAATTATTACTTAGATGATAAATGGCACTGTAAGGTACCAGGGTATCCACCCCCTCCTTTTCATCTCTGTCATCAGACAAGGCAATAGCACCTTGCGCCAATAAATCAGCTCAGATTTGAGTTGTAGATGAATTATTTGTGCAAATATGAAGGTATGATTTATGAGCAGGTTGCTCTGTATCATAGGACAGTTTGTTCTCTGATGCATTTTGGACTGAGCTATTTGGCTTACCAAATTGCAAGAAATGGAGCTTTACAAGAGCAATGTGTTACTTAATACGGTATTGCAATCACATTAAATAAGCCTAAATTACAACTAATTTTACAAAGCAAATAGCAAAATCAAAATGTTGACGTACCAACACTGCACTACCAACAGAGCACTATGATTTGATACAGTGATGCACAGCATATTTTATTACCAAACTATTCCTCAGCAACCTCCCACATACTTGAGCAGCCAAACTTGAAAAATGAAACTTTGGAACTACTTTGAGGCAGAGTTAATTGCAAGGTCAGAAATAGTAATGAGAAGTGCAGCAGGATTGAGGGAATGAAGGTGTCTTCAGCTGGGGAGCAGTCAGGACTCAGTGGAGAAAAACAGTTTGAGAAATCTTAACTTGTCAAATAAATCATGAGATCATCTTGGTATTTCCTCAGATTAGCCATAGAGGAATTAATTAAATTGAAAATTTAAATGATCTGATCTGATTAGTCCCTGTTCCTCACTGGTTTCTCAGTGATATTTGCCATTTGAAACAAAATGCTTTTGACATCTTTACAATTTAGTCTGATATCTAAATATTACTTTTAGAGAGAACCTTGCATTTATGCAGAAACGTTGACGTATGCCAACAAGGAAGTGGATGAATGGCATGATATCATGTGACACCCTTAAGCATAAGTTTCAGATGCTAAACCTTTGAAAGATTGATGCCCAAAGATATGTATGACAGAAGAAAATGTTTCATATCCCTGCAGAAACTTCAAAGAAATAAAAATGTATTTTATACTCTGGCCTGGATTTTGCTATGTGCGACCCCATTGCAGACACTATTGGCTGAATCACATTGACCTGACAGTACTACCTTATCATTCCTTCACAATGTCTGCAGCAGTAAAGGTAATCTTGCTGTTTAAGACCATTTCTGGAGCTGAATAACGGGATTCCGGCTAATCCCAGGGTCCCTCATGATTGTGACAGAGACAACATGGGCAGGTCAGAACAAGAAAAACAAAATTGAAAAATTACCAGCAAACTTCACCTGATGGCAAGTCAAACTTGTCAAGCTTTTACGATGATTCTGAATGTCAGCCATATTCATAATTACATTTAAAGAATATTAATAAAAGAGACCAATTAAACATAATTAAAAAAATAAAACTACATCTTCGCACTTTTAAATGATGAATATTATTATATTATTGTGTTGGGTTATATTATTCCTGAGAAATGTCTGTTGGCTGATTTCTCTGTAAGTCAGAAATGTCTGTTTTCTGGAGCTACACATATAGTACCACTCAATGTACACTAACCATGAGTCTTTCATTTCATCGAATAAATATCCTCACTGCCCATAATTAAGCTAATGGAATATAAACCGTGCCATTAATAACATCCATGAAACTTTATATTACTATTACTAGCTTGAAAAATGCTTTGTGATTTTACGGATACATTTGCGCAAGTCAGATTTCCATATGACAGGTCACTTGTATACAAATGAGACCTGTAATGGCAAATAATTATTTATCTTTCTTCCTTGACCCATTAAGGCTCCACTGATATAATTGGTCTGACAGATTTCAAGAGTCAAGAATGTTTAATTGTCAAATGTACTGAAAATTGAACAATTAAATTCTTATTATGAAGTAAAACCGTAATACAAAAAAGTGAAGTTTGTTGTGCAACCAAAAACACACAGTCAATGGTTCAATGTTACATTATTGTCACATGTACCTACGTACAGTGAAATTCCATTTTTGCATACAGTTCATTAAAAAAGTCTTACTGCACATAAGCACCATCATTCTTAAGTACAAGAGTGTAGGAATAGTAGATTGTACTGAGACAGTACACAAGAGTCTCCACATTTCCAGAAACATTTTATATGATTCAAGGGCAGCACAGTGGCACAGTGGTAGAGTTGTTACCTTACAGTGCCAGGGACCCAAGTTCGACCCTGACTACGTTTGCTTTCTGAGTTTGTACGTTCTCCCTGTGACCACGTGGCTTTTAGAAAATAGGTGCAGGAGGCCATTCAGCTCTTCAAGCCAGCACTGCCGTTCAATATGATCACAACTCATCATCCAAAATCAGTACCCGTTCTGGCTTTTCCCCCAAATCCCTTGATTCCCTTAGCTCTCAGAGCTAAATCTAACACTCTCTTGAAAACATCCAGCAAATTGGCCTCCACTGCCTTCTGTGGCAGAGAATTCCACAGATTCATAACTCTCTGGGTGAAAATGTTTTTCCTCATCTCAGTCCAAAATGGCCTACCTTTATTCTTAAACTGTCACCCCTGGTTCAGAACTCCCCCAACATAGTGAACATTTTACCTGCATCTACCCCATTCAATCCTCCAAATATTTTATATATTTCTATAAGATCCCCTCTCATCCTTCTAAATTCCAGTGGATTTTCTCTGGGTGACAATAGACTCTGGAAAATAGACAATACGTGCAGGAGTAGGCCATTCGGCCCTTCAAGCCAGCACTGCCATTCAATGTGATCATGGCTGATCATCCACAATCAGTATCCCATTCCTGCCTTCTCCCCATATCCCCTGATTCCGCTATCTTCAAGAGCCCTATCTAGCTCTCTCTTGAAAGCAAAGATCATAGAGTGGAGCAAGATACTCCACTCTGCCAAAAAAGCGTAGTACATCATGTGTGATTATCCATGCCATTTTGATATGCTGCCTCGACTACTGTCATGGCAGACACATCTACATCTACAGTTCAGTGTTCTGCTATAAATTGATGTAGTCGCCAATGTAGACGACCCGACCTGTCTTTCTTCCGGTTCACCAATAACAAAGAAAGGTGAGAAAATATTATTGCTTTCTGTCGATATTATTCTGTCCTGAAAATGTTATTTTCTGTTCCCCCATCAACAGTCATTGCGAAACTAGGTTTGTTAGTACATTAGAAAGTTATTAGAATTATTTTTAATAGATCTATACTTACCACAATAATAAAGTACCCTCTCTCTCTGTTCTCTCACTCCCCTCTCCCCTCTCCCTCTGTCTGCCCTTACTCTGATCTCTCTTTCGCTCTGCCGTGTATCTTTCTCTCTGCTATGTCTCTCTCTCTCTTACTCTCTCTCTCTCTCTTCCTCTCTCTCTCTCTCTGCCCTCTCTCTCTGTCTCTGCCCTCTCTCTCTCTGTCTCTGCCCTATCTGCCTCTGCCTCTCTCTCTGACTCTCTGCCTCCCTCTCTCTCTCTCTCTCTCTGTCTCTCTCTCTCTCTCTCTGCGTGAGCGTTGGTAGCCCTGCAAGTGTCTTAGGTCCAAAAGAGGATATAAAGAAAATACATAAAGGCTCTATGTAAGAAGATTTTAATAAGCTCTTCTACATATAAGGTAAATTGACATATTAGAGGCAAAATGCATCTTCGTTATACAGGTCTCTCCCCACAACTGAAAACAATTGCACTGAAGTGATATATCATCCATTCTGCATGTATGTAGTTATAATCAATTTTTTCTTATTAGTTAATCCTATATGATATTTTCTGTAATTTCAGATGTCGACAGTGGGTCCAAAATACTTGTCGACAAGATCTCCTACACCACAATTTTACATCACTTTCATTGGTTAGCTGATATGCGAAACACTGCAACCCTGTATATCTCGCACACAAAATGATGTAAATTATGTAAATATCACCATGAATGACGGAAATAAAAAGTGTTTTCCTTGTTAATGAAGTTCAATTTAGAATTATTTGAAATTGAGGGGATTGGTGCAATATACTGCTGACCCATAAATGTGTCGTTATGAGACATTCACATTTTAAAAATCCATCTCATAAAGAGCAAGACGATCCCCATGTTATTTGACCAACTTATCAGCTGAATTTAAATATGTAGGTATGTATGCACTACATTGTATTACACCAATATAGAATGAAAGAATGGAAAAATATCTTGACATGTGTTAATGGATATTTTATTCACAATATTAGGAATTCATATATATATATACACTAGACTAAGTGGGATCCGTTGGGTCCCATGTTCACACGGGAAGGCTGGTCCCCCGACGCAATATTCTACCTCTCCACCAATTCCAATATTGGCGGCCGGTGGGGGGCTTTCTGGAGTGCTGGTATGGGTGTTGTTGGCTGCAGGGACTACTGGTCTCCAGAGAGCTAGTATGGACATTGTGGGCCAAATGGATTCTTGGGGTGGCAGCTCAGTCCCTCAAGCTTGATGTGCTGGCAGCTCACTCACAGCTGGTGGGCTGGCAGTTGACTCACGGCTATTCCTTGAAATTCCATTTCAAGCAGAGTGCAAGGCTACCGAATTCAAGTGCTGTTTCCAACCACGTCAAGCAGGGCGCAAGGCCACCAAATTGAAGTGCAGTTTCATACCACTTCAAGCAGAGTGCAAGGCCACCAAATGCAAGTGCAATTTCATACCATTTCAAGGAGGGTGCAAGGCCTTCCAATTCAAATGCATTTTCATACCATTTCATGCAGGGTGCAACAACACCACATTCAAATGCATTTTCATACCATTTCATGCAGGGCGCAAGGCCACCACATTCAAATGCAGTTTCATACCATTTCAAGCAGGGCGAAACCACCATAAAGCCACACAAAACACCACACTCACAGTTCAGTAGACATTCAGTGTGTTCAGTTGATGCACAGCTCAGACAGAGTCGTGACCTCTCCCTCCCCCATCATGCAGAGACTGAGCCACACCCACACTTCCGGGTTTTATAATCCCTCCCCCTCACACCGGAAAAGGTGTGACCTACATGGCGTGATTGACAGGAGATAGATTCTCAACATTTTTTAAACGCTAATAATACTTTTATTTTACATTGATGGGAAGAATCCTCTGCGCCTGATGAGCGGGGGGACTTAGTAAGATGGCCAAAAATCACAGCCGTAAGTGGTAGCATTTTATCTGAAATCAATATAGTGCAAACAGGAAGTTGTCAAGTTTAGACAAACAACCATTTGTAGTGCCTTTTTACTTCAACCGAAATCCCGCCAAACAACCATTTGCAGTACCTTTTTACTTCAATCCAAATTCCCGCAAACAACCATTTGCAGTGCCTTTTTACTTCAATCCAAATCCCCCGAAACAACCATTTGCAGTGCCTTTTTACTTCAACCCAAATCCCCCCAAACAACCATTTGCAGTGCCTTTTTACTGCAAACCAACCATATTTTCATTTTCAAACCATATTAAGGCCACTCACAGTTGAGTAGACATTGTTCAGTGTTATTCAGAGCTCAGAAAGACATGACCCACTTGCTTCCTCCACTTGCAGAGACTGAGTGAGGCACACCACTTCTGGGTTTTATAGTCCCTCCCTCCTCCCACCAGCAGGGGCAGCAGAAAGAATGGCAATGTTTTAAAAAAATTAATATCTCTCTGATTTTTCATCGATGGGAAAAGTCCTCTGGTCCAGTCCTGCGGAGGGGGGCTCTGAGCGAGGTGGCCAAAAATGATGGTCGTAAGTGGCGGCGTTCTCTCGGAAATCACATCGCAGTGAGTCAAAAATTGTCAAGATCTTACGTTTAGTAATATACTTTATACATATATATAGAGAGAGATAGATTGAAATTAAAAGGTGGTTAAACAAATTATTAGTGGAATTCACAAGAAACAAGAGAAATATAAATGTGTGTGTATATGTGTGTGTGTGTGTGTGTGTGTGTGTGTGTGTGTGTGTGTGTGTGTATTCATACACACACATCTATATCACATATATATATTTTTGACATAAATTGGTCATCAAAACTAAGAAACTGAGCCAATCTTCAATTTGGCAACACACTGAATCTTGTATATCTTTTGTAGAGACCAAGACGCTAACTTCATTCCTTCGTGTCAACTTCGGGAAGCTCCTCAACGACCGTTACGGATACATTTCACTTACCAAAATAAAGCCCAAATCAAACGTTCTGACGAATCATCGGCCATCTATGTCGCTCAGATCCATAAGGTAATGTACCGTTTAGATCACATTAGTGAAAATGCTTGTTTTTTTCTAATAATGTAATGTTCATTTTCTGGGACACCAAAACGGACATTTTCTTTAGTGTGCACCGCAACGTAAATTTGTGTGTATGATGGATGCAGTATTCAGGTGAATGAAGTGGAAATGGTGTTTGCAATTTTAATGTTCCATGTGATATTCATAAACATACAAAAGGAATAGGAAATATGTGCACTTACTGTGCCAACCAAGTCACTGGTGGACACCACGTGACAACCGTTACACAAAATGTATTTGTGTATTCTGATGCCATTTTCGGAAACTTGCCATCAATATGCTATCTTTTCTTATATTTGCTGTCGATACTATGTTAGTCATGAACCCATTAAAGTGCTTGTCAACTTTAAGGAATTTGAAATTTGACCTCATATGTCACAGTTTTGTGTGCTGTTTTGTAAAAAGGCATATATAAATATATATATGAATTAATATATTTATATATATGCCTATATTTATATTTATAAATATAAATGCCTTTATGGTTTAAGTACATCATCTGACAAACAAGATAAAGAGAGAAATAAAGTATTGCTTTAAATCAAAGTTGCTTTTGATGCATGAGAAGGAACTTTGAGATCTATTTATCTCTATCTTGCCTCTCACACACAGGCACACACACATTCATTCAGATATATATATATATTTATATATATGTTAAATTTAAATTTGTGACTGTGTGTTAAAGCAATACAAGGGAAACTGCACAATACAATACAAGGGAGGGGGCTCTGGAGGAAGCATGGGAGGGAAATGGGCAGAAACAGATAGATTAAGCAGGGGGGGAAACATTTAAAAATAAAATTAACTAAAATATGTGAATTGATAGATGAGCAATATCAAACACATATTGTTCCCCACAACACTGATGACACTGCAAGAGGCATAATGGAAGTTGGGTTCAGCATTCCAAGATGGCGGCTGTTATGCTCCGTTACGTACTACATCTTAGTGCATTGTGTTACGCAGGAGTGGAGTATCTTGCTCCGCTCCGTGATCTTTGCTTGAAAGTATCCAGAGAACTGGCCTCCACCGCCCTCTGAGGCAGAGATTTCCACAGACTCTCAACTCTCTGTGTGATAAAGTGTTTCCTCATCTCCGTTCCAAATTGCTTACCTCTTATTCTTAAACTGTGGCCCCTGGCTAGTAACCGGTTGCTCCGGTTTTCTCCCACACTCCAAAGACCTAGAGGTTTGTCGGTTAATTGGCTTCTATAAATTGTCCCTTGTGTGTAGAACAGTGCTAGTGTATGGGTGATAACTGGGTGGCGCGGACTAGGTGGGCTAACGGCCTGTATCCACACTGCATCTCTAAAGTCTGAGGTCAAAATTGTTATAAAAGTAGTCTTAACTTGAACATGAAGGCCCATTGTCCTGACTTAGTCAGGAGATGATGATGTCCTCCATTTCTGCTCTGTCGCTCCGTGCCATTGCAGGCTGGATCTGATCTGTGTGCTCAGCTTCTTGGAGCAGCACCTGATCCATTCGAGCTCCAGGCTGCTGTAGGGCCTCTAATGGTCCATTCCACTGATCCCTCGATCCTGACATATCGACCCGCGAAGACCGTCCCTTGCTTAACACGGCCACCACTCAATCTCTGTGCCTGGGGCATCTCTTGCAACCGACCACGGAACAGCCAGTGCCACACAGGGCGTGGGAGGTAAGACCCCATCTCAGTGCAATGTATTTTCAACTCAGCTATATCACCAATGACAAACTAGAAATTCATATTTCAAATTGGTAGGCTCTCTGTAAAGATAAAGCAAGTATTCAATGTGAATGACTTTATGTTAAGATTAATCCGCCAGCTAACAGATGTTGAAAATGTATAAGTTTTACAAATTCCTGATGTGAATTTAAAAATAAATAATTTGCTGTATAGTGCGGTTCCGATTGGTTTCAGAAATTTAGTTTAAGCAGCACTGAGTCAAACTATTGGAATATGCTTTAATCCTGGCCTAGGAAATGCTATACTATTGTGGATTTCATTAGAAATGAACTAAGCCTATTTGCACAATCCACTGTTTTTACGTACCCTGTAACATGCAGTAGAAATGTTAATCTAATGATATTCTGAAGGGTTTACTGACTTCAAGTCTGTTGTCAAGTTCTCACTAACAGGAGTAATTTAAATTTAATGAAGGAATGAGAATAGAAAGACATCGATGGGCGAGGAATTTAGTGTACATACTGCTGTCACCTGTCAAGACTGTTTTTATTGCAGAATAAAAGATTGTCGCCTCATGTGTTTTTGATGTTACGATTAATATACAACCCAAAAACATCATAATTAACAAATGTGTACTGAAATAAAATAAATTACAAAATGCTGTTTGCAGTATTTGAAAATATAGATGGACACAATTTTCCTACAGATGGGGTTAATATTGGCTTTAAAAATGAACACTGAAATTAAGGCCACATTTTGAGCTGTTAATGATTAGTAAGATTGATTGTTTCCTTAATTTGTCATCTTGTAATCATATATTAGTGGCAATGTTTATGTATATCTATCTATCTATCTATCTATCTATCTATCTATCTATCTATCTATCTATCTATCTATCTATCTATCTATCTATCTATCTATCTATCTATCTATCTATCTATCTATCTATCTACTTTAAAAACGCTGTGTGTGTGTGTGCGTGTGTGGGTGTGTGTGTGTGCGTGTGTGTGTGTGCGTGTGTGTGAGTGTCATTTTGCCTGTGAAACGTAACTCCTCGAAAACCAGATGCCGAAAAGGGGACATTTTTACATATTTTGGGCGTGCGGGGGGGGGGAGGGGGTAGTTAGTGTGTGTGTGGGGCTGGTTAGTGTGTGTGACGCTGCATACCCCCCCCCCCCCCCCCCCCCAGCAACCGCACGTTGGAGGAACAGACCCAACGGGTCTGCACTTGGTCTAGTGTACTTATTAAACTGATGTGATCTTTTGTTTGTTCGCTTGTGAATCACATCGTCTCGAAAACCCAACGTGCTAATGGTGAAATTTTTACATATTCCGGTAGAGATTTACCTCATGATGTCGTAAATCGCCTCATCTGAAAATTTGGTTCATTATTTCCCGAGTTTCTTACTAAATTTGTTCACCAATCTGAGAACTTAAAAAAATCTAATGAGCTGAAGCAAGCTGGATGACGTCACAATTCCTCTGCGCCTCGTGCCCAGCTGCGCGGCCTGCTGGCACTGTCTTCCACGAGCTGCGAGTTAGTGGCCCAGCCGTCCTCCTCCCCACATCCCCCCAGGGTGCTGGATTGAAGCCGCAAAACACGTGCTCAAGTCGTGCTGCACGTTCCGCTGGGCTCCTTGAAGTTCTACAACATGACGACGGAGGTCGTTATCTCAGATGGGGGGGGGGGGGGGGGAGAGAGGGGGGTGGAGGGAGGGGGTGGAGATGTGGGGTGGAGAGGGGGAGGAGAGGGGGAGGAGAGTATTTTATTTCAGTACACATTTGTTAATTATGACCTTTTTGGGTTGTGTATTAATCGTAACGTCAAAAACATATGAGGCGACGGGGGGGGGAGAGGTGGGGAGAGAGGTGGGGAGAGAGGGGGGGGAGGGGGGGGAGGGGGGAGAGAGGGGGAGAGGGGGGAGAGGGGGGGAGGGGGGGAGAGGGGGGGAGGGGGGGAGAGGGGGGGAGAGGGGAGGAGAGGGGGGGAGAGGGGGGAGAGGGGAGGGGAGGGGGGGAGAGGGGGGGAGAGGGGGGAGAGGGGAGGGGGAGAGGGGAGGGGAGAGGGGAGGGGAGAGGGGAGGGGAGAGGGGATGAGGAGAGGGGATGAGGAGAGGGGAGGGGATGAGGAGAGGGGATGAGGAGAGGGGAGGGGATGAGGAGAGGGGAGGGGATGAGGGGAGGGGATGAGGAGAGCGGAGGGGATGAGGAGAGGGGAGGGGATGAGGAGAGGGGGGTATAGGGGGGGCTCCCTCTCTGCCCCCCCCTCTCTGCCCACCCCCTTCCTCTCTGCCCCCCCTTCCTCTCTGCCCCTCCCTCCCTCTCTGCCCCTCCCTCCCTCTCTAGGGAGTGGTGAGTATTGGGACCTATGGGTGAGTGGTGGAGTATTGCATTCGGGAACCAGCCCTTCCTTGTGACGCCTAATACACATATTCAAGAGTTCAGAGTGAAGTCTGATACCAAAAGATCCAACTTATTTCCAAGAGATATCTCTACAACATTTTCCACCGATTTCAGAATAGTTTATCCACTGCACTTGAAATAAATTATAACAAATTTAAAGAATAAACTGCAGAATGGATCTTTTATTTCTCTGGAATGCTTGCTCACACAGCTAGGAATAGGTCAAAGTTTGGAACAAATTAATAAAACCACACACAAATTGATTTGCGAATAATACATAGTGGCAGCAGTAGACCTTAGACAATAAGTGCAGGAGTAAGCCATTCGGCCCTTCGAGCCAGCACTGCCATTCAATATGATCATGGCTGATCATCCACAATCAGTATGCCGTTCCTGCCTTCTCACTTCTTCTTCTTCTGTCGTGTGGCGTGCACAGCCTAAAGTTGTAGGACAATTTATTCTATTTGATCTTCTGTTTGTGCACGTCGAGTTGATTGCATTAGTCGAAACAGGGCGGACCACGTGAAGGTTGCAATCTTCCACCCCCTGCCTACTCACCATATCCCCCGACTCTGCTATCTTTAAGAGCTCTACCTAACTCTCTTTTGAAAGCATCCAGAGAATTGGCTTCCATTGCCTTCTGAGGCAGAGAATTCCACAGACTCACAACTCTCTGGGTGAAAAAGTTTCTCCTCATCTCCGTTCTAAATGGCTAACCCCTTATTCTTAAACTGTGGCCCCTGGTTCAGGATTCCCCCAAAATCGGCAACATGTTTCCTGCCTCTAGCTTGTCCAATCCCTTAATAATCTTATATGTCAGTTCAGCCATCCTTGTGAACCTACGCTGCACTCCCTCAATAGCAAGAATGTCCTTCCTCAAATTTGGAGACCAAAACTGCACACAATACTCTAGGCGTGGTCTCAGTAGGGACCTGTACAGCTGCAGAAGGACCTCTTCACTCCTATACTCAACTCCTCTCGTTATGAAGGCCAACATACCATTAGCTTTCTTCACTGCCTGCTGTACCTACCTGCATGCTTACTTTCAGTGACTGATGAACAAGGACACCCAGATCTCGTTGTTCTTTCCCTTTTCCCAACTTGACACCATTCAGATAATAATCTGCCTTTCTGTTTTTGCCACCATATTAGATAACCTCACATTTATCCACATTAAAATGCACCTGCCATGTATCTGTCCACTCACTCAACCTGTTCAAATTATCCTGCATCCTCATAGCAGTTATCTAATGGCCCATTTACAACAGAAGAGATCAAGTCAAGGGATATATTTAAGGCAGAGATAGATTTTAGATTAATCCGGGTGTCAGGGGTTATGGGGAGTTTACAGAGAATATGGTTGAGAGGGATAGATAGATCAGCCATTATGAAATGGTGGAGTAGGCTTGATGGGCCAAATGGCCTAATTCTGCTCCTATCATATATGAACTTCTGAACAACAATGCTGAACTTCTGAGAAGAATTATTCTTCAAAGTTGACCCTTAAAATGATGGAGTCAACTCATTGTTATATCTTGCGGCATTTCAATCATGCAATGCCCAATTAGCATGGTAATGGTGCAGAGAGGCAAAATATTTGGAGATTATTGGAAACTCATTATAAAGCCAAGAATGACTGGAAATTTGAGCAGCAATGGTACAAGGGAGTGGGTTCCGCGGTGCAGGGCAAACAGACTGTGATATATAAAGCAGATTGCACACAGAGGACCTGGGCTCATGAAGAGGCCAAATAAAAAACTGTTTTATCTTGCAGATACTCTTAGAATTAATGCAATTCAGGAAAATCCTGCGCTGGAAACAACATAAAAGGATCTATCATGGGGAAAGGTGATATCAAATGTATCCTCTCTCATTCCCTAGGTGCTCAGCTTCAGGTTGGAAACAAAGTCACCTGATGAAGGCAGATAAACAAATGTGCCACCAACTATGTCTTCTCTTCCTTCGATACCAGTCACAAAAAGATTCTTCACAATCTAAAGTCGATAACTTGCCCTTTAATGTTAATAAAGTACCCACTGAAAAATATGCTGGAGTTTGTCTGTAAAGAGTTCCACTGCAAGTTGTTGGTGGAACAACTTGTTCTTAAAACCCATGGCTGTTCACAACTTTGTCGGACTTCAGGGTGTGATTCTGGCTGTTGAGCCCTTCATTATTCAGAAATTCTTTACCTCAGATGTGCATACATTTTCTTCCCACGCAGCAATACCATTTCCTACCAGATACGTTGAGTTTATATTGAAGCCAGTAAAGGGCCTGTCCCACCAGCATGCAACTCTATGCGATGAACGCGATCAAACTCAAAGCGGGGGCCGCGCGATCCCCTGTACAGGGTCGTTCCCACCAGCATGCGCCTGCATGCGGGAAGTGCGACCAAACCGGCAGTAGGGGCCGTGCGGAGGTCGGGTGAGTGGCGCAACGTGGCGCAAAGTGAGGCGAACTTGGAGCAAAGTCTAAGGTAAGTTCGCCGGGACAGAGAGGGGCACACAGAGAGGGGCACAGAGGCACACACACACACAGAGGGCCACGGAGCCACACACATAGAGGGTCACGGAGGCACCTACAGATAGGTTCACGGAGGTACGATGTCGGGGCGGTGTGTAAACGTCGAGGCGACTGCTAGCCGACAAGCTGTTGCCGCGCGGAATTTTTGGACATAGTCAGTTTTTCGGAGCCCCGCGCTGTGTCAGGACGAACTCGGGACGAACTCCGCACAATTCCGCACGGCTCCGGCGATCGAAGTGGGACCGGCCCCGCGACGCCGGACGGCTCAAGCGACCACGTTAGGTCACGCTAATCGCATAGAGTTGCATGCTGGTGCGACAGGCCCTTTAGGGGTAGAATTGCACAGGTACATTAATTATGGGAATTCAATTGTTTCTGAGGCAAGACATAAGTATTGCTCTTCAGGAATGCACCAGGTCTACATTCCTCGATTTGTTTGATGATACACAGACATGTACTTTCTTTCCTTCCCTAGCCTATGATCAAAAAGGCAATAGCCTGCCCTTTGCTGCCTCAGATAGTCAGCTAACTCAGCAAGACCAAAGTGCAGGCTGCATTCCTAGTGCTAAAATACACTGACAATTCTTCCCACTAAGCTTTGGGGAAGTCCAGTTTCATTTTAAATGCTAATTTGGACATGCAATTTAAATTCATAATTAACAAAGGTCGCATTATCAAATAGCAACAAAAATGTTATCTAACGTAGCCAATTATGATTTAGGAAAGACCATAAATATATTTTCTGTGCTTTCTCATTCGTTCTCATTCACTGGAGCCAATAAGCTAGTTCTGATGCAATTGGAATCACAGAGGACATGGTGCAGGATTTTCTGCATCAGTAGTTTATCTTCAGGGCTGATTATAATACAATGCTATGACCAGATTGAGTGGAGCGCATTGGGTAATTCCCATGCCAATCAAGCTTTAAGTGACTGATAATGATTTTATGCATTTCTTATGCGTTACTGACACATAATGGTTATAGCTGAAGACGTCGAAGATACTCACAAAAAGCTGGAGTAATTCAGCGGGACAGGCAGCATCTCTGGAGAGAAGAAATGGGTGGCGTTTTGGGTCGAGGCCCTTCTTCAGACTCATCAGGGGAAAGGGAAATGAGAGATATAGATGATGATGAAGAGAGATATAGAACAATGAATGAAAGATATGCAAAAAAGTAAGGATGATAAAGGAAACAGGCAATCGTTAGCTGTTTGTCATTCTGTTTTAATTGGTACAATTTGCTCCATTTTCTGTTTCATCTGTACTTTAAATAACTGCTCTTTGCGCAGAATTTATTTTGTTTGATGAACAATTGACTGTTCACTGCGAATTAGTTGCCTCTCCCCACCCCTCACTCATTGACTCAATAATTACTCAATTCCTGGAGTGCAGCAAGCTGCTCACAGATGACATCTCACTGTCCTTTCAAGACAGCAACCTGCTCCTGGGCTACAATCTGGAGCACTTTAATGGGGTCAATCAGAGACTAGGCAGTGATGTGAACATTTTGAATGACCTCAGTCTGCCATATCAAGAAAGCCAAAACAAAAGCCACTTCCCGTCGTAAAATGGAATTGTTGCCAGATCCTTGAATGGAAAAATGTGTTTGTTCCAGAATTGATGTGACGCTCCTCTGCCTTTATACTTTCCCCTGCAAGGGGTTAGAAATGGCTTTTCCGTCTTCCTTGCTACCTTGTGCATTTGGTCAAGCAATGGACAATGTGCTATCTATCTTGGTTTACATCCTTGCAAGCCTTCATGTAAGTAGTTTATTTCTTAGTCCTCACCAGAATCCTCCTGCTCTTGTGTTACCCGTATCTGAACTCTTATCTGCACAGTTACATGTAGCAGAATGGTCAATTCATTAGGAGTAGGGAGTGATGAGGATGCCGAAGCTAGATGGTTAGCACAATGACCGACAGCTTCTTCCACTTTATCCTTAGCATGGGCCTGGGTTATCCATTATGTGCCCATAAAGGGTATCCTCTCCTCCAATCTGGCAAGACTCTGACTCAGAGAGAGACCCCGTTCTATTCGAAGAGAAAGCCAATGATTCCTCTCAAACTCCTCCCCCCCACATACAAAGACAAAGAAGAAGCATTTTATTGGTTCATCAACAACATTTTTTGGTCGCGCAATTATAGGAAGGATGTCAACAAAATAGAGAGGGTACAGAGGAAATTTACTAGAATGTTGCCTGGGTTTCAACAGCTAAGTTACAGAGATAGGTTGAATAAGTTAGGTCTTTATTCTCTGGAGCGCAGAAGGTTAAGGGGGGACTTGATAGAGGTCTTTAAAATGATGAGAGGGATAGACAGAGTTGATGTGGACAAGCTTTTCCCTTTGAGAATAGGGAAGATTCAAACAAGAGGACATGACTTTAGAATTAAGGGACAGAAGTTTAGGGGTAACATGAGGGGGAACGTCTTTACTCAGAGAGTGGTAGCAGTGTGGAATGAGCTTCCAGTGGAAGTCATGGCGGCAGGTTCGTTGGTATCCTTTAAAAATAAATTGGATAGGCATATGGATGAGAAGGGTATGGAGGGTTATGGTATGAGTGCAGGCAGGTGGGACTAAGGGAAAAAAGTTGTTCGGCACGGACTTGAAGGGCCGAGATGGCCTGTTTCCGTGCTGTAATTGTTATATGGTTATTATTGTTCACTGCTAGATAGGTGTATGCCTGATCGCAAGACAATTTACCAACTTTCACAACAATCTTCTTCTGTATTGCCAAGCTGATATTAAAGGGAAATAAAAGTCCTTTAAAGGACAAGCTACTAAGATATTTGGAGAGCTCTCACCAAGGTCTCCGAAAACTCAGAAATGTCCATTTATACCTGCTCTCAGATTCATCACTAAATTGTTTGAATCTTTGTCTCCTGTAGAGTATTGTATCCTGTCCAAAGAAGGGTCTTGACCCGAAACGTCACCCATTCCTTCTCTCCAGAGATGTTGCCTGGCCCACTCAGTTACTCCACCATTTTGTGTTTATCTTCAGAGTATTTGAGGAGGAGGTTCAAGCAAAATCATGGTACTGTTTGTGGCATTGCCACCCATTTCTCAGGGTTTCAATCCTGTTGAAGTTCTCGAGCCTCATCTCCAGCCCAACTTTCCTTTTCATGTTTTTGATAATGTCCTGGGGCCCAGCAAATAATGCTATTATCATAGTGTCATCATCTTGACTCCTATCTCAACTTGTGTGCCAACTTCTGTAAATTTTCTGCTGCTGGAGATTCCTTTGTGTGTTCATAGATAATCTACAGCATACTAACTACCTTGCCGAGGCTTAACATGGTCTTGTTCTCCACATGTGAACCACCAAAGCTGGCGATTAGAGCCTATCTATATTTCCCTAGTCAGAGCATCCACGATCATATAAACCAATCGCATCTAGAGTGGAGAACACTGCAGATTGGGTTAATAATCTAAAACGTTTTGCCTCATAATTCTGTGAACTTGACTGTGGATTGAGAGAATTTGAACTGGGTTTAGAAACAGGCAAAACAGCTCAACCTTTTGTGCCAGTTCACCTGAGGAAATGTCTTGGCAAAGAGGGTGGTGAAGCCAAACGTGGTGGGAATAGAAAGGAAGAAGGGCAATTTGAAGAAAAGTATGATAATGTTCAAATCAATGGACTGAAAGCTAGCTGGACTCATAGTGGTTTGGTGCCATGTACAATGAGAGCAGCAGAAGTTTGGAAATTATACTCTGGAAAGTAGAAGGGATGGGTCTGCTGGGGAAATAATGTAGAGCAGAGGCAGAACTCCATAGCTTGGAGGAGGTAAGTAAGAGCAGAAACAAAGAACTGCAGATGCTGGTTAATGCACAAAAGGACCCAAAGTGCTGGAGTAACTCAGCAGGTGAGGCATCATCCCTGAAGAACATGGACAGGTGATGTTTCCAGCCGAGACCCTTCTTCAGACTGATGAAGGGTTTTGACCCGAAATGTCACCTATCCATGTTCTTCAAGGATGAAGCCTGACCTGCTGAGTTACTCCAGCACTTTGTGTCCAGGGGGTAAACTAACCTTTATTCTGAAATTGAAAACTGCAGGTTCAGGAGGCCTCATTTCAGAGATTCGAGCACATGATGCTGGGTGACATTTCTGTGCAGAAATGAGAGCATGCTGAACTGTCAAATAAGCTGCCCTTAATAGTCATTCCAACTGCGCTCTCTCAGAAGGATGTAAGAGATTCTACATATACAGCTCAATTTTTAACTCTCAACAAATAGCTAAAATAAATGATTTTACTGTTATTTGTGGGAGCATCTTGTGTATAAATTAGTTGTTTCCTTCTCTAGACCAGTATATATATTGCAAAAGGCACCATATAAATATATATTTTAAAATCCCTTTTATTCTAGATTTCTTGATTTCCATTTTCTTTTAATTTTCTTCCTTTGTAAAATCAGTAATTCATTGGAAGTCAGAATTTTGAAGGTGTGTGAGAATCCAAAGCATTAACATCCACAGTTATTATTGATAAGCTATTTATTGACAGACAAGGAGAACAGCATGCTTTTACAGATGTGCTCAAATTCTGTCAAAGTTTAAGGACACTGTCATTCTCTCTGAATTTCTTCAAGGGAGAGTCTTAGATGAAGACAAATGAGATGGAAGATAATGGTCTCAAGAAACATTTACTAGTCCTTGCCAATGCAAAAAGTATTTACAAAACATTTTGACTCGCAATAACTGTTCCTTCTATAACATGGTGCACAACTTTGAGATTATCTTCTGGTGAACAGTATCCAAAGGAAGAATCCCTCCATGGTGTCCAAGCTGAAAACTTGGTGAAAGTGGTGACAGAGATGGATAGGGTAGTGAAGAAGACATTTGGTATACTTTCATAGGCCACGGCAGAATTGTAAATTTGTGGAATTCCTCGCCACAGAAGTAAGTGGAGGCCAATTCACTGGATGAATTTAAAAGTGAGTTTGATAGAGCTCTTGGGGCTAGTGGAATCAATGGGGTATGGGGAGAAGGCAGGTACGGGTTACTGATTGTGGATGATCAGCCATGACCACAATGAATAGCGGTGCTGGCTCAATGGCCGAATGACCTCTTCCTGCACCTATTTTCTAGATTTCTAAATATCGGGATGCCATGTTGCAGCTGGGCAAAACATTGGTTAGACAACATTTGGGGTATTATCTAAATTCTGGTCTCCAGGAAGGATGTGTTAACAATTGAGAGACTGCAGAAAAGATTCACCAGGATATTGCCCAGAATGGAGGGTTGCAATTATAAGGCGAGATTGGATAGGCTGAGTTTATACTCATCTGAATGATGGAAGTTGATGGATGACTTTATCGGGAAGATTTTCTTTAGAGGGTGCTGAATCTGTGGAATTAATTGCCACATACAGCAGTGGAAACCAAATGATTGTGTATTTTTAAAGCAGAGATTGATAGGATCTTGATTAATAAGGATGTCAAAGGTAGAATAGGGTTGAGAGGGAAAAATAGATCAGCCATGATTGAAATGAGGTGCAGACTCGATGGACTGAATGGCATAATTCTACTCCTATATCTTATGGTCTAACAGAGGTTTGTAAAATGACTAGACTAACTCATGGCTGGGGGGCTGGCAGTTGACTCACGGCTATTTCTTGAAATTCCATTTCAAGCAGGGTGCAAGGCCACTAAATTCAAGTGCAGTTTCTTACCACTTCAAGCAGGGTGCAAGGCCACCACATTCAAGTGCAGTTTCATACCACTTCAAGCAGGGTGCAAGACCACCAAATTCAAGTGTAGTTTCATACCATTTCAAGCAGGGTGCATGGCCACTAAAGACAGGGCGTCCAGACCTCTCCCTCCTCCATCTTGCACAGACTGAGCCATGCCCACACATCTAGGTTTTATAGTCCCTCCCCCCTTCCACCAGAAGGGGCGTGGCCTTCATGGCGTGATTGACAGAAGAGAGAATCTCAACATTTTTTAAACACTAATAACTCTTTTATTTTACATCGATGGGAAAAATCCTGATGAGTGAAGGGTGACTCTGAGTAAGATGGCCAAACATCACAGCCGTACATGGTAGCGTTTTTTTCTAAAATCAATATAAAGCGCAAACAGGAAGTGGTCAAGATTAGACTTTTAATTATATAAAAGGCAAGGCAACTTTAATTAGGAAAGGCAACTTTAATTAGGCAAGGCAACTTTAATTAGGCAAGGCAACTTTATTTAGGCAAGGCAACTTTAATTCGGCACGGCAACTTTAATTCGGCACGGCAACTTTGATTAGGCAACACAGCTTTAGCATTTCCAAACCAAAGGCAACACAGCTTTAGCATTTCCAAACTATATTTTCAAACACATTAAGGGCACTGACAGGTCAGTAAAACCACTCACAGTCTAGTAGACATGTGTTCAGTGTTATTCACAGCTGAGACTGAGAGACGAGACCCTCTTGTCCCCCATCTTGCAGAGACTGACTGAGGCACTCAACACTTCTGGGTTTTATAGTCCCTCTGGAATGGGTGTGGCCTTCAGGAGAGAGAATCTCAACATTATTTAAACACTAATAACTCTTTTATTTTTCATCGATGGGAAAAATCCTTTTGTCCCGTGCAGCGGATGGGGACTGAGTAAGATGGCCAAAAATCACAGCCATAAGTGGCAGCGTTGTTTCTAAAATCAATATACAGAACAACAGGAAGTGGTCAAGATCAGACTTTTAGTAATATAGATATGGGGAAAATATATAAGATATTTTTCCCAGGAGAGTGGAGTCTAGAACTAGAGGGCACAATTTTAAGATGAGGTGGGTGAAATATAAAGATCTGAGGGGTTTTGGGTGGAGTTTTTCTGGAATGGTCAGCCAGGGGATGCAGGAAGTAAGACCCCGGTTTACTAACTGCCCATTTGTTTCCTTGCGTCCACTGCCACCATCATCTTGAATCTCTTCACCCTCCTCTCCAGCCCTTGGGGACGAGCAAAGCAGGGTTCAAAGGCAGATATCTTCCTCTTGCGTATAGCGTGCACAGTCTAAAGTTGTAGGACTCCTTATTCAATTTGATCTTATTTGATTGTGCACGCCAGGTTCATTGCATTCATCGAAACAGGGTGGACCACGTGAAGGTTGCAATCTCCCATCACGGAGGCAGATATAATTACATTTAAAGGAATTTGGAAAGGTAGATAGGAAAGACATAGAGGGATATGGGGCTAATGCAGGAGGATGGGATTAGCATAGATAGGCGTATTGGCAGGCTGAGACAGTGGGCCTGAGACCTAATTATGTGCTATACAACTCTACAATAGGTACTGATATGCATAGATCAGGTATCAGGATGGGGGAATTATACGCCCTCCTTATCTGATGATGCCTTCTTGCCTAACATCCAATCAACATTATCCTCCTCCAATGGGCGGCATGGTGACGCAGAAGCAGGATTGCTACCTTACAGCGCCAGTGAACTGGGTTCAATCCTCAATACAGGTGCAGTCTGTATGGAGTTTGCACATTCTCCCTGTGACCTGCGTGGGTTTTCTCCAAGAACTCAGTTTCCTTCCACACTCCATAGCCATACAGGTTTGTATGGGCTAATTGGCTTGGTAAAATTGTAAATTGTCCCTAGTGTGTGTAGCAGTGTTAGTGTATGGGGATCGTTGGTCGGACTCGGTGGGCCAGATGGGCCTGTTTCCGCACTGTATCTCTAATCTAAACTAAACTAAACAATCTCCTCTTTTCCAAGTAACAAGTGCACAAAGTATTTACAGGTGGAACACTTACTGAACTAAAGAGCATATGGAGAACATAGTGCCATGACGCACACAGAGGTGCCACACCTATCCCCTGGCATTGGGCCTGGCTCTCCCATCACAGTTCTGGGAAACCCGTGCCAGAGGGCAAGTTGCTGAACCCTGCACTACTCGTCCCCGAGGGCTGGCGGGGAGGGTGAAGAAATTCAAGATGATGGTGGCAGCCGACACAAGGAAACAAATGGACGGTAAGCTTCCTGCACCCGCAAAAGCTCTACAGATGCTACGAGGTTTAGTGCGGAAGGAGCTCCTGGAGCACAAAGGCCAAAGGGTGGCTTGGTGATGCAAGGGACGGCGGTTCTCTGGCCGATGTGTAGATCCAGACAGAGGTAATGGTGGAATGGGATGCTGGAGGCCCTGCAGTAGACTGTGGCTCAACTGGATCGGGCGTCGATCCAAGAGAGAGAGCATGCAGATCAGATGCAATCTGCAGTGGCACAAAGTGTTGGAACAGCAGTGGAGGACAGCAACAGCTTTGTTTGGCCACGCAGACCGTGCAACGTTGCCAGGCCAGTGGGCCTTTATGGCCACGAATAGAACTCTACGTTATAACAACTTGGATTTGGAAATGGCACCAAAACCTGGAAAATCTTGTATACTGTCTCAGTGTACTATTCCTATACACTTGTACTTAATTTAATGCATAGTAAATATAGGAATCCATTTATCGAACTGCATGCAAAAAAGAATTTCACAGAACCTCGGTACATGTAACAACAAAGTATCATTGGGAGCACGAGGTTTCTAGCTTCTGTTTACACTCTACTACACTGCAGTCACAAATATACAGTGCATCCTTTCTCTTTGAAATAATTTTATTGGCCAATTACAATGTTTTCGTTGTGTTTGTTTCTCTACACTGCAAATAATTTGAAGCATGACATAATTAACCAAAACACTAGTTTGCAAAGGTGCTGTTAACATCTGACTTTAGATCAATGGAAAAGGAAGTAATAATCATTGCTGAGGTATCAAGGAAATGACATAACCTGATTTAAATAGAAAACCTGTTCTAGGAACACGGCATGAAATGTGTACATCATTACTGCAAGTAAACTCAGTTAATGTGATAACACAATTAAGCACAATTTATATCAAGATGTTCACTCATTATTAATCAGCAGCATTATCAAATTACACTTCACACTCCTAAGACAGATACGTTCAACAAGT
Organism: Raja brachyura; assembly: GCA_963514005.1. Next base: position 57,335,554 of record OY740784.1, read on the forward strand.
TTGGAATATGCAGTCACTTGTGTCAATTGCGAAAATCCAATAAACTGATGAATTGCTCAAATACATTTGTGCTAAATAGCTCCAAATATCTGGCAACCATGAAAATAAAATCTCAGCAACAGCTCTAGTCACTCCCTCTTTTCCCCTCTCCCCTCAGGCAAGAGGTACAGAAGTGTGAAAACGCACATATCCAGATTCACGGACAATTTCTTCCCAGTTGTCATCAAGCAATTGAACCACCAACTAGAGAACGGTTCTGAACTACCATCTACCACGGACTATCTTCAAGCAGACTTTACTGGAATTTATCTTGCACTATACAGTACTCCCTTTATCATGCATACACTGTGGACAGCCCAATTATAATCATGTATAGTCTTTCCGCTGAGTGGGTAGTACGTGCCAAAAAGCCTTTCACTGTACCTCGGTACACATAACAATAAACTAAACTGAACTAAACAAAAAATCATTAGCTTACTTCAACTGCTTTTAGTTAACTGAAGATGTTACGTTTCCAATATGTGAGATTATATGAAACAGAAACTCGAAAAGTTTTATTATCTGGTATTAAGGAATGCACAGCAAAATATGAGTGTGTGGCCAAGTTGTTTTTTACACACCTTCCCCTTGCTAAGCTAAGTATGAGCTAGTAAATAGCTAAAAATTATTTTGATCTTTCAATCTGTGAAACAATAGTTATTCCACATCAGTAGGAACTTACCATTGAGGACAGATTGAATTTGTTTAAAATATTTGAAATTTGGTGTTGGAACAACACATCTGCAGTAACAGTAGCTTCCTGCTGCAATATCAATATTCCGTGGAGTAACCCAGATGCAACAAGATAATGCTTTACTGCAGTGCTGCAGATGGCATCATTGGAATAATAGACTTTGGTGCACAAATGGCCACCAATAGTTTATAGTCCATGATCCGAGTGAAATGCATGAAAACTAGAAACATCTGCTCATGTGTCTTGACACATTTTTGAACAGACCATGGCCTTGTCAGCAACCATCTTTGCAAAGTGATAATTTAATTATCATGTGGCAGGCTCATCTGTTGGTGAAAAGAAACCACTGCTTGCAGCATCACAGTTTCTGGAGATCCTTCCATGACTATTTTCCACAATACTTTTCCCTATCATTGTTGCCTTGAGACCATGTAGCCTAAGCCTATGTTTTCTCTATAAGACATTGTGGATGATGGCAGCATTGCCACTGTTACTCCCTCTTCAGTTTGGCCGACACTTACTCTCTCAGATCAATGCATCAAACCAAATTGCCTAACCCATTTCACTATTGTTTCCTTGGCAGATGTGCTGTACACCAAGTTCAAGTTACATTTATTATCACATGCACCAATTGGTGCAGTGAGATTTGAGTTACCACACAGCCATATGAATAAAAAGAACACAATACACGATAGAATTTAACATGAACATCCCCACACAGCGGAATCAACGTTTCCCATTGTGAGGGAAGACAATAAAGTTCAGTCATCTTCCTCATTGTTCACTTGCGGTCGGGGCCTTTGAGCCCTCTGCAGTCTCCACTACGGGCAGCCCGATGTTCAGGCCCTCTCACCGGGATGATCGGAGCACCGGCGTCGGAACGGAGAACACTCTCAGCGACTTGGAGTTTCCAAATTGGCTACTTCCTACCGGAGACCGCGGGTCCCGAATTACACAGGCCGAACTGGATGGAGATTCACGCTGGCAACCCTCGGCAAAAGATCACAGGACTCCGCAATGTTAAAATCAGCGCCGCCCACGGCTAGAAGCTCCACAAAACACAGCTCCATGGTGTTAAACAGCTGGCTCAACACCCCGGATCTCCGGCGATCCCCGATAAGGCATTGTCCCGCTCGGCGATGAAATCCAGTGTTGCGCCACCACTGAAGCTCTGGCCGGTCTCCGGCAGGAAAGGTTGCGCCCAATGCGGGGGGGGGGGTGGAACGAAGACTCGGAGAAAAGACGCATCCTCGACCAGGAAGTGACTATGAAAACGGTTTCCCCCTCCCCCCCCCCCCCATCCCCCACATAAAAAAGATTAAGAAACCTCAAAAACAATACTTTTGACACACTAAGAATAACAAAAAAGGGTGAAATGACAGACAAACTGCTGGCGAGCCTGCCGTACGCGACGCCACCCGATGTCCCTTTCCAAATATTAAGGCCTCTGCATCAGATAGATTCTTTTGCTCATCAATCAATGTGTTGGCTGGCCCTAAAAGGCCTGTCAATAGATAATAGACAATAGGTGCAGGAGCAGGCCATTCAGCCCTTTGAGCCAGCACTGCCACTCAATGTGATCACGCCTGATCATCCCTAACCAGTACCCCATTCCTGCCTTCGCCCCATATCCCCCGACTCTATCTTTAAGAGCCTTATCTAGCTCTCTCTTGAAAGTATCCAGAGAACCGGCCTCCACCGCCCTCCGAGGCAGAGAATTCCACAGCCTCACAACCCTCTGTCCCACTTAGGCGACTGGACACCCCCCCCAATGACAATGTCTATGACAACCTACCACCTAGTCAATGTCAAGCTACGGCAAGCTACCAACAACCAGTGACCCATTAGGACGTCCACCTACGACCACGCCTGCGACAATCTACGACCACACAGGCGACAGCCTACAACAACCGAAGTCAACTTACGTCCACCTGCGACAAGCTACGACCCTGTCTGCGACAATTGAAGGCAATTCAGTCGCCGGTACCTGCCGCCGGTTGATGTAGGTAGTCGCCAATGGAATTTAGTGAAGTCATCACCTGGCGGCAACCTGCGTCACCCTGGCAATAACCTATCACAGCACCAACAACAGAAGATAAGCTTCGTCAAACCCACAGTCGCCGAAAGGTTTTGAACATTTCAAAATCCAGCGGCGACAAGAAAAAAGTAACGACTCTTTAGGTGACGTGGAGACATCGCACAACCATAGAGGCGTCACCCCGCGACCATGTGGCGACAGCCTAGTCGCCTGTAGTCGCCGAAAAAATTGCCTAAGTGGGACAGGCCCTTAACTCTTCCTTCTGGTCTTGTTATAAATACTGTATAAGGCCCTTTGCTCTCAGTTCTGAGAAGACACTTTGTTAAGAGTCTTCATGCATTGCTTGCACTGCTGCTAAATTCACTGATGGCTGATATGTCTCCAGCCCTACAGCCAGTAACATCGCCTTCCTCATGCTGCAGATCGTTCCATTTTCTCTTGGGACCTAGATCGTGTTTTCAAGACAGTCACGAATGTCATAGAAGGAGTGCTGGGCAAATCTGTTTTAAATGCACAAGGTCACATTGCAAATTGTGTTGATATATGTAAGCAGGTAATGTCTCAATAACAATATTCCATAGCTATCCCCACTTCCCAAACATAAAATATTCTTGTAAACATCATTTGCTTAAATGTTTTATAATTTGAATGCCGTTATATTTTCTAGTTTTAAGTTTATTTTTCATGTAAAAACCTGGGTATATCGTATTGCAAGGGCAGCAGTACCTCCCCAAAATAATTTGACCCATTCCAGGGATTAAGTGATAATAGCTTCTTTTGTTAAACTGTTACTCACTAGAGTAAAACAACTACTTAACTCATTCATTGTGCTCATCATAAATACATTCTGAAGTTTGACTGTTAGCATGTCAAATGTAATAGAAGCTTATTTTTACTGTCAAAGTAATAAAAGGGAGGTTGAGAATGGGACCTCTGAACAGATGCTGCCCAATCAAAAACCTTAAAGGACAAGACTGTGTGGCCAGATGTTGAAATGACCTTCGGACTGAGGAACATGCTGACATGGCATTGATTTAGATGGTAGTTGGCAGGGGGTTTTATTCCAGCAACAGGAAAAGCAGAGGTAAAGAAAAAAACCTTTCCCGGTATTCCCTTCAAACAAAATTTAGAAGTACTGGTCGACAGGGCTGATGTCTGTCAAAGATGTAGAACTCACCATGAAATCCTGCCAGTCGTTATCACATCAAAAAGAATTACTTGACTGAACACAAACATCTTGAGGCTGTGCTAAGCTGCATCCCTCTCAACTTTGTAACAGCTGTATTTGTTAGAATACAGATTTGAAATAATTAAAGCTAAGTCAATTCACAAAGGGGTTGCATTCTTTTAAGATACAGTAGATATGTGTATATAGTTGTACAATTACTGGTCATATTTTAATAAATTGTTCTAAATAATACACCTAATCATATCCAAAACTGCATTATATTTCAATATCAGCTGAAATGTCTGATGGATACCACATAATAATGTCAGAAGCAAAGGTCTTCACACAAAGCTCTTTGCAGTGAAGTCAATTCATTTCATTGTGTTTTTCAGTGGTAACCAGCATTACAAAATTGCATTAGCCTGGGCACTATTTTTTTTCTGAATGTGACAATCACATTTCACATGTATGTCAAACACTGTATACTTTGAACAATGAAAAATCCTTGAACTGACCAGTTTACAATACCTCTTACCTTATACTATATCCCATGCACATTTTGTCCTACTTTACTCCAAGAACAATCCCATCATCTCCAGTCTAACCTTAAAGCTCATCCCTGGAACCAATCTAATAAATATCTTCTGAACCCTTTCTAGGACCTTCACCACCCTCCTTGTTTCCTTTATCATCGTTACTTTTTGCACATCTTTCATTCGTTTGTTTTATATCTCTCTACAACACTATCTATATCTCTCATTTCCCTTTCCCCTCACTAGTCTGAAGAAGGGTCTCGGCCTGAAATGTCACTCATTTCTCTCCCGAGATGGCCGTGTAATATGTTGTGTCAGAGGCCAAAACTGCTGTTACTCAAAAGTAGTAAAATACACCAGGAAATGTCCAATCATGTTTTCAAATTAATAACAAGTAGTCGCATCCGTGTCTACCCTGTAACATGTGTTATTGTTAATATAACCGATGTTATACATTATTGCCTTCACTTGCAACTGGCATTAAAGCTGGTAAGTTGTTAGTGCAGAGCATGTAAACAGATTTTAAAGGCACTCATCTGTGCGTGTATGATAATTTATAGTTTTAATTTTACAACTTAGTGCAAAATAGGTTAATTTTGTACTTAGTTTTAATGTTACAACTTAGTACAAAATAGGTTAATTTTGTACTGAATTAGCTGAGATGGTGGATTTGCCTTGTGAAGAAGTGAATCTCGGGAATTTCCTGCTCCAGAAGATGATGGAGGACAAAATATTAAATACATATTGAGGTAAAGATAGATAAACATTTGAGAGCAAGAGGAATTTAAGGTTATGGGGAACTGGCACAGAAGAAGAGTTCAAGAGGTCATCTTCCCTCATGGCAATAAATAAATAAAAAAACTAGGGATCAGTTTTAAATGAGGAGTCAACCTTTTAAGATAAAGATGGAGGAAATTCTTCGCTCAGAGTATTGTGAATCTTTGGCATTATCTACACCAGAGAGCTGAAGACATTGAATTACTTTGCTGTTAGCAGAGGTTTTATTACACTTGAGTATTCAGCATACAGCAGTCATGCCTGAGATAAAACAGATATTTGGTCGATTTGGGGAATCATTGGAACCAGCGGAAGAGTAGAGCTGGGGCAATTATCTCATTCAACAGCCAAGCTGGCTCAATGAACTGTACAGCCTACTCATGCTCTCATTTCTTTTTCTCACTGCCTGCTATCTAAGGAGCATGTTGGAGGATTGGAGTTTCTCTGCAGGCTTGTAAATTGACAGGCTCAATGCTGAGGAATTACATTGCCTCCAAAGATTACAATTACATCACATAAGGTTTGCATAGACTGTCTTCATTTTAAATCAGTATTATAGTCTAAAACCTGACATTGCCATGAGGTTTGTAGACAGGGAGGACATACAAACCCAAGGTTTTGTTAAGTTTTGACATATCTTGGTGTTCTTGTTATCCAACTTCCTCTCTAACCTTGCCATGTTCTGTCTGGCTGCAACAACAGTTATTAATAAAGGAAATTACCACTACCATATCTTGCAGTCCAAACTTTCTATATGTCGCAATTAGCCACAAATACAACAATTTCTTCCTCCTGCTTTACCGGCTATGCCAAAAACTATGTAGTTTAAAATCAGCAAAGTAAATGTACCATTATTGAGTCAAATCATTGTCACTCTGATTATTCTGTTCTTGAATTAGTGCTTTGCTGACAACCATTTATAGTGCTAGACATCCAATCCAGAAAATAGAGTAATTAGAAAACATATCCAAATTAAAGTACACACTATATTCATATACTATAGAATATAAATATAGAAATGCAGATGCTGGTTTATACCAAGGATACCCTTCTTCAGACTGGAAACCTGACTGAAATGCCACCCATCCTTTTTCTCCAGAGATGCTGCCTGACCCACTGAGCTGCTCCTGCACTTTGTGTCTATCTGTGCTTTTAACTATAACACGTTAGGATTCACAACGTTTTATCCATAATAACCTCAGCGAATACAGAGTATCATTTTCCAACAGGATGCTAAGTATGCAGTACATAGTTTGTTTTTCTGAATAATTAATTAGATCAGAAGTACCGCCATTTGCAGCATGAACATTGCGGATGCTGGATATCTGAAAATAAAAAAGTCTAGAACCACAAATTGATGACTCTACTCTCGTCACACATGATATCTGACCTTCTGAATATTTCTGATATTTATAACAATGGCCTCCCACAGCCCATCTTGGACAGTAATAAAACAAGACTGAACTAATTTCTCTGCTCTGCTTAACCTACCCTACGCGTCAAATATTTACATTACTTAGGCCCCGCACAGAAAATCCAATCCTCTATAGATTTTCTATTAATTTATGATAACTTTCGCTGTGAAAAATTCCTTGTTGGGATCCAGGCAAGGGAAATTAGACCGTGTTGGCCTGGGAGCCACCACTGGTCATACTTGGAGCTCAGTTAACATAACATGACTCTGGATTTGGATTTGTAAGATGTATCATACTTCCCTCTGATCCTTTAAGGCTTTCTTCGATGTATTGAGATGTTCCTGACACAAGCCCAAGACTTCCATTGTTGATCTCATCCTCAGACGACCAGCTACCTCCACCCCGACCGCCAGTTCTGCCCAGGCTCCCTCTCCAATAATCCTTGGTCATCCTATTCCAAGCTCCATTTATTTCGGCAAAGTGACCCTCTAGCCACACGTTGCACTTACCTTATTCCCAGCCTGATCCGGTCCCTAATGCCCACAGCTAACAATGGACCGATTCGTCGGGTGTCAGGGGTTATGGGGAGAAGGCAGGAGAATGGGGTTTCTGGGAATTTGTTCCATCACAGTCAAATCCATCCCGCTCCCTGACACCCGAATGGAAATGAACCAGGTTGTTCACAACCTTGATGTCATACTTCACCCAGAGATGAACCTACTGTATATTTGAACAGATGTTTAAGGCAGAGATTGGTAGATTCCTTATTAGTACGGGTGTCAGATGATATGGGGAGAAGGCACGAGAATGGTGTTAGGAGGGCGAGTTTGATCAGCCATGATTGAATGGCAGAGTAGACTTGATGGGCCGAAAGGACTAATTCAGCCCCTATCACTTATGACTGTTTCATTTATCAATGTTACTTTTTTTACATACCTTTCATTTGTTTGTTCCTTATCACCATCTTGTTTCCCTTTCCCCTGATTCTCTGTCAGAAGAAGGGCCTTGACCCGAAACATCACCTATTCTTTTTCTCCAGAGATGCTGTCTGACCTCGCTGAGTTACTCCAGCTTTTTGTGTCTATCCCTGATTTAGGCTGCTGGTTGCCCACCTGCCCCCTTCCAAACGTTTTGAGTTACTCCACCGTTTTGCATCTATCTTTGGTGTAGATAATGTTTTATAAGCTGTAGGGAGGAACACTAAAGGTAGACATAAAATGCTGGAGTAACTCAGCCAGATAGGCAGCATCTCTGGAGAGAAGGAATGGGTGATGTTTCGCGTCGAGAAGAAGGGTCTCGACCTGAAACATCACACATTCCTTCTTTCTAGAGATGCTGCCTGCCCCAATGAGTTACTCTAATTTTTTAATAGGGATTCAATAAACCACTCTGCTTTTTGGTTTTTGGTCCTCGGCATCTCTCTTTACTGTGGCGGTTTGTTAGCGGGTAGAGCCATCCAGTGCTCCCCTCTGTGTGCACTAGGATTTCCAGGCGTGTATGATTAAACATGGGTGATGCTCAGCACTTGTCAAAACTAGTATCAGTCCAGACTTTCGCAGACTGGTGAAAAATGACAGTTGAGGATTTTAAATAGATGGAGCCCCAGGAAAAAAAGCAAAATAGACAGAAAATGTGTGGTTCCAAAATACATCGGAACAACTTCTGTCAACATCATGTCAGAACGGGAAAAAAAACCAGTTCTTTTAGATCATTGTGTGTGGACTCCGAAGGTGATGAAGCTAAATTAATCAGTATAATCTACAGATTAATCTAATTAGAGATCCCTGGAAAATTTTCGTGAAAATTGTAAGGTGTAATTAACATGTGCCCAATTGACCATTTGATGTAGTGCAGGAAACACATGACATATAGTACATCCAGTCTGCTCCTGACCATGGCTTCTACAATCAGCCCCTGCTAACAACACGGCCCATTGGGAATCAGCACAGGGTTCGATTTCACAGGTGGCCTACAACCATTCAAGGCAGTTAACAGCGATTTAAGCCAGTGTGTACCCTCTTAAAGGGCTGATGCACTGTAGCCGGAACTAGTGGTGAAAGTCTTTCCAGAGGACACCAATCATGCTAAAGGATCTAGATCCAAAACACTGACTGTCCATTTCCCTCTACTGATGCTGCTCAACTTGTTGAGTTCCTTTTCCAACACTCTTTGTTTTAGCATCAGATTCCAGCTGCCTCAGTCACTCATACCTCATATCCAGAGGTCTCAGTGGCTTTCTAGGACATGGTAAAACATGGTCATGAATTGGCACTCAGGTTTTCAAGTGCAACATTCAACACATTGGTAGATGCAGAATCGAAGAGGGATTTTTACTAAGGTTTGTCCATGAAATTGGTGAGCCACATGCGGTTGGAAGGAAACAATTGTCAAAGTCAAAAGTAGGCAGTTCCAAAGAAATAAATGCTCTTCAATGAATTTACATGGGGTTTCTGAGATTGAGATACCAGTTCCATGAAGATAAATACAGCCATCTATATTTTACTATGCACCTTATTCCAGAAGCTCAACGATAGTCTGCATGGATACTGTTTCACCTGTACTTCCAGTGGTTATGCAGCCCCACACTTCAGGACCATGATAGCTAACTGGTGATATCCTTTTTCTGCTATTTTCTCCTTCATCTGTTGCAGCACTTTTTAGATGGGACATGAGCCATATAAATAGTGTTCCTACACCTGCTCCCCTTCCACCATTTAGGGGCCTGAACAGCTCTTCCAGGTGAGGCATCTCCTTCATCCTCTTCTATTGCATTCGGTGCTCTTGACGAGGCCATCCTTCCCATTCACCTCCTTATACTGGCTCCCTTCTACTCCCTCGGTCCTGATCCAAAATGTTGGCTGTCCATTTCCTTCAACTCACTGATTTTCTCCTGATGCTTGCTTGTTGCTGCAAATAACTAGTCTACTTAATTTTCCTGACATTATTTCTTTATGACTCTCTGCATTTGTTTTTTCATTACCTGAATCACAAAAACCCTATGAATTGGAAAGAATAATCATCTTGCCTTGCTCTACCGGTGTTATTTAACGTTTAACTAGTTCTTAATTGCTTTTCCCCATGATTGTTTTTCCCCATTACACTGTCTATTTCATGTGGAAATATAGACCACACTGTATTCCTCTGACTAAAAAAAAATCAAAATAAATGTAGAAGTTTTATTTATTCCTGAGTACTTTGAGCAACAAGAGCAAACCATCAAAAATCGTACAAAAGTAAATGAACTCCCCTCAAAACTCAGCATAGCAAAGTGGAATGGAATTATCTGCTGTAAGTAATTTTTATTTATATAGCACTTTCAAATGAAATCATGTTGAAGCCAAAGTGCTTTACAGAGAAAAAAAAATTAGATTACTATACATCCAGAAAAATAAAAAAAGACAAAGAAAAAAGACACAATGCACCATAGGATTAAACATGAACATCCCCCCACAGCAGAATCAACGCTTTCCACTGAGGGGAGGCACCAAAAAGTCCAGTCCTCCTCCTCCTCCTAGACCACCCGAGGTCGGGGCCTATTTGAGGCCTCCGCAGCCAGTCGCCACAACGGCGGCCCAATGTTGTAGGCCCACCTGCCGCGAAGATAGAACACCCGTGTCGGGTTGCATATTAACTTTCTAATTCCTCAGGAATCCACACTCTAGTGAAGAGTATGGATAAACTGAAGTACAGATAGAGCACAATTCTGCATTGTAAGGCCAATAGTAAAATGCATGCTCTCTAGCTTTACTGGCATTAGTAGTTCAATCCCAAAGGAAGGTTAAAAAAAACCCCAAAAGAAATGGCGAATTCAGTTTTATGGCCAGAATGGTTTTAATAGGGTTCCAATTATCTGAGAATGTTACTGTTGTTGTAAGTATATGACAGCTTGTCACATATTGTAGAGAAAAGAGTATCAAAAAGAGCTTGTCCCCTTAGCAATCCTCTACTCTTCACAATGTTTCAGAGATTCTTTGTTTCAGAGTCCCAGGTTAACTCCTCATAGTTTCAGGTAATTGTTTTCTTATTATTTGACATTTAGTTACACTTTTGAGATTTTTAGATTTTTTAAAGTCCTGTTCCTATCTCAATTATCTATTTGGTTATGTTTATTTAACGTTTGGTACACCAGTCATACCTCCAAGAATAGATCTAAATCAGTTATTGAATTAATATCATAAACATCATATTGTAGTCATGTAATTTCATAATCATAAGATCATAAGTGATAGGAGCAGAATTAGGCCATTCTGTCCATCAAGTCTACTTCACCATTCAATCATGACTGATCTATCTCTCCCTCCTAACCCCATTCTCCTGCCTTCTCCCCATAACCTCTGAATTTCATTACGTGTTTATTCATAACTTTATCAAGATTAACTTTATATGTGCACTGACCTGGGATGAACCCAGCCCACAGAGAGAAGATATGGAAATCATGGGGCTATGATTAACATCCTGTTAAAACCATTGCAACTGCACACTTCAGTATATTGAATCATTTTATTTAAAATGATGGCATGAAGGTACTGAGCCCAATAATGCAATGAATAGAAAGACCTACAGTCTCAAGCTTTCAGTCTCAATAAGCTCGTTTTTTCTTCTTCTGCTCTATTTACACAGAGGATGGATGTTGGGAACAAGTTGCCAGACGAAGTAGTTGAGGCAGGTAGAATGCCAACATGTAAAACGCATTTAGACAGGCACATGGATAGGAAAGGTTAAGAGGGACAGGAACCATTGCGGGCAAATGAGACCAGATAAGATGGGGCATTTTGGATGGCATGGACAAGTTGGGCTGAAGGGCCTGTTTCTGTGCTGTATGACTCCACCCACCACAGCAGACCCTGCCCCAAAGAACACATCAGCATTTCATTGAGTCACTGACAGATGCAGCATGAAAACAGGCTCCTTGGCCCACAGATTCTACACCGATCGTTAACCACCCTTTTAAACTAACCTTACGCTGATGCCAATTTAATTCTTCCCACATTCCCATCAATGCACCCTAATTGTACCACTCACCGACGTGCTAGGGACAATCTACAGTGGCCAAACAGGTTACCAACCTACGTATCTTTGCAAGGTGGGAGGAAACTGGTGCACCCGGAGGAAACCCATGTAGTCACAGGAAGAACATGTGAACCTCACACAGACAGTGCCAGAGTCAGGATTGAACCCTGGTTGCTGCATAAGCTCTTGCATTTGCCGGAGGTTGCAAGTGGGGCTGGCGCTGCAAGTGGCCGGGGAAGATGTGGGTGGTGCGGGCAGCCGTCGGTACGTCTGTCCACTATAACTGAAATCCGTTATAAAGAGGACCTTTAAAACATGGGTTTATGTAGAGTGCCATGGAGTGCTGTATCGTACTCTTTTCCTCAACTAAAACCTATTCTTTTCCATCTCATCAGAGAAGGAAATAATTGTTTATTTTCTCACCTCTTATTTTTTCACAAGCCAAAAACAAAGAAATAATTGAAATGATGTTCTGGCAGTACTTAAGGTATGAGATGAATTTCACCATTCATCAGGTTATTCCTGCATTTATAAAAATGCAGCAGTCATGTTAAATGTAGCACAATGTGGTTCTACATTGAATAAGCATACAAAAACAACTGGTCATGCTTAGTTAGCCATAATGTTTGATGTGTTTGTACAGCTAGTCAGTAGATATTGCATATGATCCCTTGATTTCCTGAATAGGAACCCAAGCAAAACAAAACAAAATGATGGAGAAGGTAATACTGACCGCCACTGGTAGCACAGTCCCAAGGGAAATAGCATGCTTGCAGCAGAAGCATGCATCTGCAACTAATCCCATCCAGATGTGAAGGCTTTACAAGTCAAGTCCCATGCAGTCCTTACTGAAGAAGTGCAACCAAGCACATGGATAAGTTAGCCAGTTATGTCCGATTTTCCGGGCCTTAAATTTTCACTTTATACTTTTGGCACTAATTATGTGATGTTTCAGAGTCAACCACAATCAATATTTTAAAATGACCTCGCTGACCACTATCGAGATTCTAAAAGTTTCAAAAAGTAGATCAGTTTTCTTTATACTAGTTATTCCTGTTTAACCCAAAATGGAAATGCTAATATTGTAGCCAGTCAGTTTTCAAGTTAATCGGTAGGTATTTGGCTACTTTAATTACCAACACCTATTGCTAAGGAAGCTTCACTGCCTGATATAAGGTCCTAGCATTATGAGAACTGTAATAGGAAGCTGAAGGGCAACATTTCCATTCCATTCTGCAATGAGTTGCCAGAAGACGTAGTTGAGGCAGGTACAGTTCTATAACAGCATGTAGAAGTCACTTGGACAGGTACATGGAAAGGTTTAGAAGGGCCTTAAGGGCCTGTCCCACCAGCATGCAACTCTATGCGATGAACGCGATCAAACCGGCAGCGGGGGCCGCGCGGAGGTCGGGTGATCCCCTGTACAGGGCCTTTCCCACCAGCATGCGCCTGCATGTGGAAAGCGCAACCAAACTGGCAGCAGGGGCCGTGCGGAGGTCGGGTGAGTGGCGCAACGCGACGCAAAGTGAGGCGAACTTGGAGCGAAGTCCAAGGTAAGTTTGCCAGGACAGAGAGGGGCACACAGAGAGGGGCACCGAGGCACACACACACACAGGGCCACGGAGCCACACACATAGAGGGTCACAGAGGCACTTACAAATAGGTTCACGGAGGCACGATGTCCGGGCGGTGTGTAAATGTCGAGGCGACTGCGAGCCGACAAGCCGTTGCCGTGCGGAATTTTTGGACATAGTCGGTTTTTCGGAGCCCCGCGCGGTGTTGGGACGAACTCGGGTGAACTCCGCACAATTCCGCACGGCTCCGGCAATCGAAGTGGGACCGGCCCCGCGACGCCGGACGGCTCAAGCGACCACGTTAGGTCGCGCTAATCGCATCGAGTTGCATGCTGGTGGGACAGGCCCTTAACACAAACAAATAGGATTAGCTTAGGTGGGTCATATGACTCAATGTAGTAAAGATGTATGCAAGGAAATATGCTTTTTAATCCACTACAGAGGAGCCTTAGTTCCTAAATAGAACTAATGAAAATAGTAAATGTCTCACTGAGTTTCCTGCATGAGGAGCAAGAGGAAAGAGTGTCAAAAAGCAACATTTCCTTCACAGAGACTGAAAGAGGAAGTGATGGGGAAATAGTAGGCATGTTACAAAACTTACCTTGAGCAGCGCTGTTGTTCTGCCGCTCCCCGTGTGCGTGACTTTGGCGCCTTACAGAGGGGTAAGTGAGGGGACTTTGGCGCCTTACAGCATGTTTAAAGTGCCGTTTTTCCACAGACAGGGCAAATCGATCCATGTTGGGCAATTTCGTTGCTGAAGAAAAATCGCTCCAACATTTCATTCATGAAGGTATTTTTAAATTACGCTAGATTATTTATTAACTAGAGCAATTTTTAAAAATCATCTTCTAAAGCCGTGAGCGCCGACAACGGGAAGCATTTTACAAAGGGGAGAAAATAAAGTGCACAGTTTATTTTTACATTAAAACTTGGTTTTTAGGAAGGCTTTAATCACATTTTCATGTTGCGAAATTGGGACAAAAAAAATGTATGAACCGGCAGTGTTTTTCATGCCGAGTTTCCCCGCAATGTTCTAATCCACCGCATTCCACTAAAACCCACTCGCTAGTTGATTTAAATGGCCATTAATTTACAGGAATTAAACACTAAATTTCTTCCATTTGGCTTATAAATTCATGAAAATGAGATTTGAAAATCATGCTATATTGTGAATTATTTTGTGAATGTTATTTGAAGACTTAGGCAATTTTTAAAAGTTTATCTTTTCTTAAGAAATGGATAGATGTTTAGATCTAGTAATTGAATTTTGTAATTAGCCACAATTAGGTAGCTAACTAATTATATGCTTTACTTTCAGATCATCCGAGTAATATTGTTTCATATTTGTTTCAGAATGCTTCAATCTATAATAACTAGAAATTTCATTGAGTTCTCTTAATTTTTAAGAAAGTTATGGGCTTTTGACTGTCCTAGATCACAGCTTTTGAGTTAAGTCAATGGAAAGGCAATGGGGAACAAGATGCTAATTTCTGAGTATGAAAATGGCCATAACCTTTTTAATACTGAAGATATGAAAGTGAATTAGTTGTCAAATTAAATTTCTTTTTATGCTTTATCTGATGGGATAAATTGCAGACTTGATTTTTTAAATCTCAAAATTTTGTAACATTGCTAGAAATAGTGCTCTGATCAGGCCATCTATGCATCAGGAATTAGCTGGAGAACCACATTTGCTGAGGTAAAACAGGCAGGAATAGTTGTTAAATACAGCATGGAATAATCTATCGACATAAAACAAGGATAGAGAATGTTGTATTAGAGCTCTATTAATTAAGGTGCAGTCATATGACACCAGCCAACACCTATTAGGAGGCAAAAGAACAGACTACTGGAGGAACTCAATGGATCAGGGAGCATCTGTGGAGGTAAATGAACAGACAATGTTTGGGTTAGGAACTTTCATCAGACTCAGAAATTAAAAACTTTGAAATGAAACAAAAAATATAGGTTTGAGAACATCCGGCCAGCAATGATCACGAAAGAGTTGGGTTTAAGATAATGATTTGAAGCTGAAAGAAACATAGAAACATAG
Source organism: Raja brachyura (assembly GCA_963514005.1). The sequence continues at coordinate 57,350,855 of OY740784.1, forward strand.
AAAATAGGTGCAGGAGTAGGCCATTCGGCCCTTCGAGCCTGCACCGCCATTCAATTTGATCATGGCTGATCATCCAACTCAGTATCCTGTACCTGCCTTCTCTCCATACCCCCTGATCCCTTTAGCCACAAGTGCCACATCTAACGCCCTCTTAAATATAGCCAATGAACTGGCCTCAACTACCTTCTGTGGCAGAGAATTCCAGAGACTCACGACTCTCTGTGTAAAGAATGTTTTCCTCATTTCGGTCCTAAAGGAATTCCCCCTTATCCTTAGACTGTGACCCCTTGTTCTGGACTCCCCCAACATCGGGAACAATCTTCCAGCATCTAGCTTGTCCAACCCCTTAAGAATTTTGTAAGTTTCTATAAGATCCCCCCTCAATCTTCTAAATTCCAGCGAGTACAAGCCGAGTCTATCCAATCTTTCCTCATATGAAAGTCCTGACATCCCAGGAATCAGTCTGGTGAATCTTCTCTGTACCCCCTCTATGGCAAGGATGTCTTTCCTCAGATTTGGAGACCAAAACTGTACGCAATACTCCAGGTGTGGCCTCACCAAAACCCTGTACAACTGCAGTAGAACCTCCCTGCTCCTATACTCAAATCCTTTCGCTATGAATGCTAATATACCATTTGCTTTCTTCACTGCCTGCTGCACCTGCATGCCTACTTTCAATGACTGGTGTACCATGACACCCAGGTCTCGTTGCATCTCCCCCTTTCCTAATCTGCCACCATTCAGATAATAGTCTACCCTCATGTTTTTGCCACCAAAGTGGATAACCTCACATTTATCCACATTATACTGCATCTGCCATGCATTTGCCCATTCACTCAGCCTATCCAAATCACCCTGCAGCCTCCAAGCATCCTCCTCACACCTAACTATACCCCCCAGCTTGGTATCATCTGCAAATTTGGAGATGTTGCATTGAATTCCCTCGTCCAAATCATTAATATATATTGTAAATAGCTGGGGTCCCAGCACTGAGCCTTGCGGCACCCCACTAGTCACTGCCTGCCATTCTGAAAAGGACCCGTTTACTCCTACCCTTTGCCTCCTGTCTGCTAGCCAGTTCTCTATCCACATCAATACTGAACCCCCAATACCGTGTGCTTTAAGTTTGTATGCTAATCTCTTATGCGGGACCTTGTCGAAAGCCTTCTGAAAGTCTAGATATAACACATCCACTGGTTCTCCCTTATCCACTCTACTAGTTACATCCTCAAAAAATTCTATCAGATTTGTCAGACATGATTTACCTTTCGTAAATCCATGCTGACTTTGTCCAATGATTTCACCACTTTCCAAATGCGCTGCTATCCCATCTTTAATAACTGACTCTAGCAGTTTCCCCACTACCGATGTTAGACTATGTCCAAATGAGTCCAAAGATAATTGTGGCACCATGTATGAATTAAGAAAATCCATTGAGAAAGGTTTAGTAGCTAAGTTTAGTGTAGTTTATTGTCACATGTACCGAGCTACAGTGAAAAGCTTTTGTTGTATGCTAACCAGCCAGCAGAAAGACAACACATGATTACAATCGAGTCATTCACAGTGTACAGATACATGATAAGGTTTAGTGCAAGAGGACTGACTATTTCAAAAGAGAGTTGTTAATAGCTCAGGAAAATATTGAGTTAATGCAAATGGTAGAGAGGATGCCAAGATATTTGCTAACATTATAGACAAAGATAGAGAATATAAATAAAGAGCCAATAACGTTCCAAATCAAGCTCATCTTGTGCAACTTTATTCAATTAATGGGCTAAGAAACAGAAAACCAGGTAAGATCTGTGTAACATTGAGATTTTTCAAATGTCACAGTAAAGAAATGAAACAAATGTAGATTCAGTGGCCAGTTGGTTAAATTCATTTAATGACAACAAAACAGAAAACATGTTTAAGAAGGAACTGCAGATGCTGGGAAATTGAAGGTAGACAAAAGTGCTGGAGAAACTCAGAGGGTGAGGCAGCATCAATGGAGCGAAGGAAATACGCAACATTTCAGGTCTAATGCCTTTTTAATGGGGGCCTAGAAAACAGAAGTCCTGAAGTAAATGAAGAGTGCGTGAGGTACATAGGTAGGGAGGGATTTAACCAGGGGGGGATAGGATGGAGTCGAGGTATGTGGAAATAAGTTTGGCAGGACACAAACAGGCAGAAACAATGGGTCTGCCAGGACAGTCAGGTTTGTGGATTTTGGGGAGACGGTAAAATCAGGCCATGCAGGGCTGGGGAACAATGAGGTTGGAGGCTTGGGAGGGCAGGGAGCCAGAGTTGATGAAGTCAGTGATGGAGCTAGAGATAGTGGTCTGGTGCTCGGCTGTGGGGTCATGGTCCAAGGATAAGTAGGAGAAGGTGTCTGAGAGTTGGTGCATAGCCGCAGCCTTGTAGAGATCAGCGCGCCAGACTACCACGGCACCTCCCTTGTCGGCAGGTTTCGACCCAAAACGTTGCGTATTTCCTTCGCTCCATAGATGCTGCCTCGCCCGCTGAGTTTCTCCAGCATTTTTGTCTAAAACAGAAAACATGTAGTGGTAACTAAAACATGGTGTACCAGACCTTTGCACTTTACCATATAAATAAATGATTTGAAATTGGGAACTGCATACATTTCCAATCATTATCAGATGACAAATAATATGCTAAATGTATTAAGAGTATATAAATAGGCTAAATGAGGAGCAAAGCAGTTATATGTATTTAGCAACATTTTATCATAATGCCACTTTCTAAAAAAGAAGTATAAATACATTTTTCTTTAAACCCCACCATTTACAAATAGTTTGCATCCCCAATTTTTTCAAATAATCCGCAAAATAATTTCAACAGTTGAATCAACATTAGAGAATTATGCCTAATTTTTACAAAGAACCCCTAAGGAAACTAAATGATATGCTTCCCTTCCTTGTTTTAGATTATATTCTATAAATGACAAACCATAATCCAAGAATCTTGCTCTTCTGACACTCACCTTTTTCACTCAGCTACAAAATAGTTATTCTAATTTGCAATCAGATCCACAATGAGAAACAACTGAATGACAAACATGTAAATATTATTTCACACTGCAATGGATTATTGACATTCAAATCTCTCATGGTGTCCAAATTCTTTTAGTTGGGAATTTTGGTTTGAAGGTTAGGTTTCTTTGAGCTGAACAGAAGGAGTTATGCCAAAGATATTTCAAAATATTTATTGACAGCTAAAACCTCGGTTTACAATGTGACTATAAACATATCTTGTTGGGTTTTATCATAAGTTGATGTCTTTGTCAAAACATTATTGCTGCTTAAATGAAAGATGCTTATTTTTCATATTTCTGTCCAGTTTCATCTCCGCTCATCTTTGAACTACAAGTTTACGAGTCTGCATGTCATTGTGAACTGTCTGCTCAACTGGATGCAATGCTATTTTATCTTGTAGCACTTGATTTCATGTCCCAAGGCACAAAATCTCACTAACGCCAATGATGGTCCTGCACTAACTTATTTCTTCACAGAAATTGAACAACAAAAAGGAGACTTTAATTCTGTCATAATGCAAGACTTTATCAGTCAGTGAAAATAGGACAATGAGAGTAGAGTGTTAATTATAATAAAGTTAATGGAATTTTGTAGGCCGACCAGAAATGCACAGATGTCAACTATTCACGTGCCAATGACTTATGAAATTTAGAGCAATGTGGACCGAGGGAACAACATAATGGACAGAAGTGGGTGTTTTCATACACACAACGGACAATGTTAAATCAATTTTGATGTTGTGCTTATGTCCTTGGAAGTGCTGCATTATTTTCAAAAATACAAGGCAAAAAAACTCTTTCAGGAATGAGATCTTGTTGCAAAAAAGGAGCACATACAAATTGACGCGGAAGGCAGCCTCAAATTATGATTGTATTATTAAATCAATTGATTCAAAAGTACAATGCTTTTACTACATTTGAGTAAGTTGATGCAGAAATGAACAATAGTCAGAATTTCACCACAATCTGCAGAATCCTAAATTGTGGAATTCAGTCAATGATGGAGTTAGACACAAAAAGTTAGAGCAACTCAGCGGGTCAGGCAGCATCGCTGGAGAAAAGGAATAGGTGACGTTTCGGCTCGAGACTCATTTTTAGACTCATGTTTCAGGTCAACTCACACCGTCACCTATTCCTTTTTCAGAGATGTTGCCTGACCCACTGAGTTACTTCAGCCTTTTGTGTCTATCTTTGCAGTTGTTTCCTACACACAAAGGTAGAGAGTTGGGCATGGAGATTAATTCAGATTTTTCAGCACTGGTAAAGTGGGTTCTTAATCACAGTATTTCATTATTCTCCACAACCTGCAACTCAACAGGCTTCAAGGTCACAATATAACTATGTTCTGGGAGAAACATTTTTCTTGGTATTCCTGAACAGAGTAATTCCTGTTCAATTGAGCGTTCTCAGATAAAAAAGCAAAAGTCCCCGAGGGGAGCATAGTTGCAGCCATTCCTATCCATTGACCAAATTTTCAAAAGGCATTTTGAAATCCATATGGAATAAAAACTTAAAAACAGAAACATAGAAAATAGGTGCAGGAGTAGGCCATTCAGCCCTTCGAGCTAATACCGACATTCAATATGATCATGGCTGATCATCTAAAATCAGTACCCCATTCCTGCTTTTTCCGCATATCCCATGATTCCTTTAGCCCTAAGAGCTAAATCTAACTCTCTCTTGAAAGTGTTTAGTTTAGTTTAGTTTAGAGACAAAGCGTGGAAACAGGCCCTTCAGCCACCAAGTCCAAGCCGACCATCACACTAGTTCTGTTTTCCCACCATTGCATCCTACACATAAGGGGCAATTTACTGAAGCCAATTAACCTACAAAACTGTGCGTCTTTGGAATGTGAGAGGAAACCGGATCACTTCGAGAAATTCCACCTGGCCGAGGGGAGAACATACAAACTCCACACAGACAGCACCCGTAGTCAGGAATGAACGTGGGTCTCTGGCGTTGTGAAGCAGCAACTCTGCCACCCTAACACTTTGCTTCCCGTCAGAGGACTTGTCTAAGAATTAGTTATATTTCCCAAATACAAAGCACAATGCAAAATTAATTTTGTGTACACTTTTCAAATTTAACTATAGCAAAGACATCTCAAAAAAGTTTGAAAATGTTCTAGCTATAAATGGGATGGAACAGGAGTTCCATGCAATTTTTCATCAACATGACAAAATGCCCATGTTACTGTATATAACTCTATAGTAATTTATAAACAATGCTCCCAAATGATTGTATTCATGAATACTTAGTTCCTCTCAAATTTTAAAACACAAATAATCAAAAATAAAGTTGACTGGCACGTATTTTTCCCTTAGGTTGTAATTTTATTGGGCTGCCAAACAGTATGAACTGAGATTTATTGTGTCTTTTCTCCAGCAACCTCCGGCACACCATACATTATTCCCAAACAAAGAGGTCAGGCCCACAACTTGTCTACAGAATCATAATCTGGCCAATGTCATATCTGTTATCAGCTGTTAGTATGGACATGTGAATAATCAATTTTTTTCTCCCAGTAGGAAGCACCTCCCTCCTCCATCTTGCCTTCTTCGTCATCAGTCATCCTGGGAGTGCATATATTAGAGGATCTTTCCTGGACCCAGCACGCCGATGCAATTGTAAAGAAGGCACATCAGCGACTCTACTTCCTGAGAAGATTACAGGGATTCGACATGTCGAAGAGGATTCTCCTAATCTTCTACAGGTACATGGTAGAGAGCGTTCTGACTGGTTGCATCGTGGCCTGGTTCAGTAACTTGAACGTCCAGGAGCGAAAAAGACTACAAAAGGTTGTGACCACTGCCCAGTCCATCACCATCTTTGACCTCCCCACTGTCAAAGTGATCTATCGTAGTCGCTGCCTCAAAAAGGCAACCAAAATCATCAAGGACCCACACCATCCTGGCCACACACTTATCTCACTTCCATCAGGAAGAAGGTACAGGAGCCTGAAGACTGTAACGTCCAGGTTCAGGAACAACTTCTTCCCAACAGCCATCAGGCTATTAAACACAACAAATAAGCTAGGAGCTCTGAACTGCAAAAGACTATATTATTATTTGTAATTTGCACTATATTTGTTATTTATTGAAGTTTTTCGTTTTTTTCCCGTTATGTACAATGTTTACATATTCACATATTCTGTTGTGCTGCAGCAAGTAAGAATGTCATTGTCCTGTCTGGGACATATGACAATAAAACATTCTTGACTCTTGACTCACTAACAATATGGAAAATAAATAAAATATTTAAAATTAGTTAAAATCTGGCAACATTATTGGATTATTGTAAACAAAATTGTTTTAATGTAAATTGTGGTGAAAATTACTCTTATCAAGGAAACAATGGAAGTATGTGGTACTTTTTTCTGCGCGATTGGGAACACTAAAAAAAAAATCTCTGATGAACTAATGAAAAGCTAAGATGTGGGAATGGAATGCTCTTAATTTTTTTATACCTCTTACTTCCATGAATGTCATTTACTCAATAAAGGCAAGTAAGTCACACATTCAATGTGTAGCACAACAAATAGCAAATGGTTAATCGGTGCCAGGAGCGTTCACATTTATCACATTTGCAATGTCAGGAATATTTCCACCACTTCACAAAAAAAAATTACAATACAAGTTACCGATAAATACATTAAAACCCTTTTGTTCTAGCAAAAATTCCTTCACAATTTTACTGATCTTTCATGCAATGCTGTTTTGTTCCAAAAGCTAACTCAATTTCTTCTGTTACCGTAACATTACTTACCTGAATTTGGAGTTAGAAAATTACAAAAGTTACAAGATATATAAAGCATCAAACAAATACAAGTATATGGTTTGAAACATTTGTTGGAATGCCAAATTTATCACAAAAATAAATCTTCTCAAATATAAAATAATGTTTGATCTTTTATGATGTTGAATGTTGGATTAAAGTCCAACGGAATGGTGTCATAGCACAAATAGATATGATTAATAAGTTGTCTGTTCACTTAACTGTACATCTGTTTTAAACGCACGTTTTATGCTTCAAAAATAATGAAGTATATATGGGTTTTCACTAGTGGTAATTGGACATGTTGCCAGAATAAACACATAACCATAGCAAAATCTTGGCGAACCTGTTCTACTTCTGCAAAATTCAACTTCTGTAAATACAGAGGCCTCAAATTTGTTTACCTGGCCACAGGAATTTGGTTACATTTCTGTGTTAAATCGACATTTAGCTGTTTTCCAGTAATGTTAAGATGGGTTTTAATGCTGTTGACTCCCTCCTACTATGACCCTAAGAGTAATGAAACCCTCACACATGCATGAAGCTCCAATAATTATTTTATACAACCTTCTGTTGTCCCTTGAGGAACTGTGTGGTATTTGTTTGACGCAGTTTAATTAGTGTCATGGTAATTAATGCTATGCGAAATACAGGAACTAATAAAAATGTTGCTGGGTTAAAATATGGTTACAAAACCACCAGAATATTTTCGAAAATATCTCCTGAAACAAATTGTGAAGAACCATATGCAAGACAATTCCAGTGTGTGCTATTTGTGAAGACAACAAATGTGGCAAATTATAAGTTTATATCTTGTAAAAATATCTTTATGAAGCAAGGCTACAAGATAAATATCTATAATGATTACCAAAAAATATCAAAATAGTAGTCTGATTCACAAGAGGGTGAGCAAGTGCATTTGTTCTTATAATCATCTTATAATTCAGAGTCGAGGAAAAATAAAATATAATTTTCTAACCCTCAAACAGCAATATCACCAACATAAAAATGACAACAACTGAGGAAGGCACAAGAACCGGCAAAAGTGAAAATTCAGAAGTTATTGAGAATGAATTTCGGCTCGCTCACTGTGCCATTTACTTCAGAATAACCGAGGGAAATCAGGAATTAGGTTTTAATGAACTCTGCTCCTGGTAAAATGTCCTGAAAAAGATAAGCCTGGTTGTATGCAGTGTGAAGTGAGTTCCCAATGTTATTCTAAAATATTAATGCTTGGCTGCTCGTCAGAAGAACAAAAACAAATCTTATATATGTGGATTTATAAATTCATCAGATAAATGTTTCAAAATATAGTAAATTTAAAAATAATTAAAGTATTTTAAATTGCTTTTGATATTAAAGTATCTAGTATAATATAATCTTTAATTTGGCATTTTGTAAAACATTAAAGATGCCATTTAAAACTTTTGACTTTCTGGCTTGCTGTTTGTGTAAATCATTCATTGTGTTGTCCAGTCTATAAACTTCAACTTGTCGATGCCAGTTTTGCTGGATACCAGAAAATATCTGTGAGCCAATGCCTGCATAACAAAGGAGTACATGTCGAAGCAATCACTAAATCCCTACAAGTTGCTTACTACAATGCCACAAGCAGCCATCATCCAAATCTATATTATTCTTGTGCGTCCAATCAATACTGTTACAAGTGTGATATTTACATTGATAAATTATGTGAAAACTCGGAGCATTTGAAACATTACAGTAGATATTCATTCACTCTATTTAATAGACTGCGTGCTCAGCCCCCTGCTGTACTCACTCTATATTCATGACTGTGTAGCCGGACATAGTGCGAACTCCATCATCAAGTTCGCCGGCGACACCACTGTTGTGGGACGTATCACTGATGGAGATGAGTCAGAGTATAGAAGTGAGATCGACCAATGGACCAAATGGTGCCAGCACAATAACCTAGCGCTCAACACCAGCAAAACCAAGGAACTGATTCAGGCTACAGTGGCAAAGTGATGATGTTATGTTAAGCCGCTGCCTGGACCATCAACATGAACACACAAGTTCAAATCCTCTCATAGCAACAAGAGATATTTTAAATTTGAATTATTAATTGAATCCATACTTAGAAACTTAGAAATCTGTATGTGAAATCATCTAGCTAGCAGATCCTCACTCAATCTGGTTCACCTGCTATTACAATCCATAGCAATGTGAGAGACTCTTAAATATCTTCCAAGAAAATTGTGCAAATTATATATGGAAACAAAACAATGCTACTGTAGGAGTCTTGTCACCACATTGCCAGCAATAATTCAAGCAATAAATCAATTTTCTTCAGATTTGCTGCCTGACCCGCTGAGTTACTCCAGCACTGTGTGTCTATCTTCAGTATATACCAGTGTTTGCAGTTCCTTTCTACACATAACTCAAGGATATATCTACTCGAGGACAGTCATGAATGGTCAATAAATGCTGGCTTTCTCAGTGAAATCTTTATATAATTAATGAAATATAAATTAATGACATTATGTTTCTGGCTCTGTAATGATCTAAAAATTTAGCCTATCATTAGTGACTATTTTCTGGATTTCTTTTACTAAACCTTTTAAATCTTTCTCCCACTTTTATTTAGGATGCTTCTTGAAAACCCAACTACTGGCAATCCTCTTGGTTATCAACTCTCATAAAACCTTAGCATTTTCTTTGATAATGCTCCTGTGAACACAATGGTATGTTCTAGTATATTCAAGATGCAATAAATATTCTCTTGTCTTTTAATGACCTGACTGATAAAAGTACAACAGCAGAGATATAAAAAAAAGCACTTGCTTTCAGTTCTGTGGGTTTACATACAAATCAAATTTGTCTATAAATAGAATAGTTTTACATTAATACCAGTGCAAGAATTCAACATTACATTGCAGATGGAATTCAGCGGCTCAGTCTGAAGAAGGGTCATGACCCGAAATGTCACCTAATTCTTTTCTCCAGATATGCTGCCTGACCCATTGAGTTACTCTTCAGTTTCAACCAACATCTGCAGTTCCTTCCTACACAGATTGCAATATAGGTTCTGTACACACTCAGATTAAAAGTGCATCTTTTCTCACTTGCCTTCCAATTTAATAATTAATGCGGAGAAAGCAAAACTGGTGACCCTCTGACATGACAATGTGGATTATAATACTGTAACCTCCAGTACCCTGAAACAACAAATGTAAGCAGAGTTCAGCAACTGTGAAAGAACTATTAAAGGAGGACACACAATGTGTGACCTTGACTGACAACCACACTTCATTTCAGCAATAAACAGCAGTCTCCTGATAAGTGTTCATTGGTGCACAGAGTAATTACCTATCTGTCAGCGTTACTGGTGTGTGCGAAGTAGTATAAATGAAACATACATAATGTTCAGCAATAATACTGCACATGCAGAACCTAATGTATTATCTCAGATGTGGGTTTATGCAACTGTTTCCACTCAGTAAATGCCTTCAAGCCATGATAATTTCATTCTAATCTCAGTTCCATATTATAATTTCCATAGCTGGATGATACTAGTGAGCAATACGTTTCAATCAAGGATTAAATGGAACAGAACCCGTGGCTGGATATTTTATGAAGCTATATTTTTGTATTTCTAAAAATGAGATACAGAAGTCAAGAATAAGCTGTAAATTCATGGATGACAAAGTCTGTCTGCACCAATGTCACAGAATCTGCAGACAAGTGGTACATACCCTGTAGAAGGGATTCTACCCTTGTCTAATCGGCACCCCTAATAGAACTCATACCCTGCAGCAGTCACTGTTCAGTCCTGTTTCGCATTTGACAGATTTCCATTCAATTCTTCTAATCTTTGAAACAGACGGGAAAAAAACTGGAAGACATCACTAATTTATTGATGCAAGGAAAAAAAAACAGGATAAAAATTGTAATTTAAAATTTTAAATGAATTGATCACAGAAAACACTGGCACCTACAATTAAGTTTTTTTGACACACTGGGTGGCATGATTGCTGGGTCAGCCATATAGAACCAGCAGTAAGGCACAAAAGAGCCCTCAAATGCAGACATGACAGTCTCCTCAACAGAGGTCAGATGTAACATGGCAGGTTGGTGTCAGTCAGGACTGACAGCCTGGAGAAATGTAATGTCAGGCAAACAGAGAGAAAGACAAACAACTCGAATTATAACCTAATAAAACCTGGCTAGTGGAAATTCGAAGTCTGGAAATTATTGCCTGTGATGTTCCTGCATAATTGCTAACAATCGTTTCAAACTTCTGTTACATTAACTGAGGGAAGAGTTGCACCGCTCCATTAAAACGCCAAAGAAAAAATGAATACAATTGATTACAAATGTGTCAGTATTTCATAAACAGCTGTTTATATTTTATATAATGCAATGTAGAAAACTATTCCATACTGCCTCACAAGTGTTCCATCGAATAAAATTGTACACATTGCTACAAAAAGTGATTTTACGAGGCGATGACCAAAAACCTGGCCAAAAATGTTTTAAGAAACTTCGAAGAAAACAGAGAGATTTAGTGAAAGAATTACAGAGGTTGGGACTTTAGTAGCTGAAAACATAACCATCAAGGATGATGAGATAAAAATTGGGCACAGTCAAGAGGCCCAGTAGGCAGCATATAAAGTGTAAGGGTCATTCGGCATAGGGGATCATAGAATTACAAGAGGCATGATAATTGAAGACTTTGAAATGGGTATAATTGTATGTAATAAAATTATGGTGATCTTATAGAGGTAATCTTACAGCATTATAAAATCATGAGTTGTTTATCTTATAGAGGTGTATGAAATCATGAGGGGATGTCCAGAATAGAAAAAATAAGAAACAGAGGACATGGTTTAAGGTGAGAGGGGAAGATTTAATAGGAAGCCGAAAGGCAAAATTTTCACACAGAATATGGAACAATTTGCCAGAGGAGGTAGTTGGCGAGACTACTATAACACCATTTAAAAGACACTTGGACAGGTCCATGATAGGAAAGGTTTACAGTACCTGAACGCCAGCAAATAGGACGAGCATCTTGATAAGCATGGATGAGTTGGGCTAGGCCATCTTTCCGTGCTGTATGACTCTATGTTCCTGACGTTGGAGGAGTCCAGAACCAGGGGCCACAGTTTAAGAATAAGGGGTAAGGCATTTAGAACAGAGATGAAGAAACACTTTTTCACACAGAGAGTAGTGAGTTTGTGGAATTCTCTGCCTCAGAGGGCGATGGAGGCTGGTTCTCTGGATACTTTCAAGAGAGAGCTAGATAGGGCTCTTAAAGATAGTGGAGTCAGGGGATATGGGGAGAAGGCAGCAACGGGGTACTTATTGTGGATTATAAGCCATGATCACATTGAATGGCGGTGCTGGCTCGAGGGGCTGAATGGCCTACTCCTGCACCTATTGTCTATTGTCTATGACCATTATTCCCAATGGATCAAATGTAATGGACAAAAAAACTACAGTATGAACAGTTTAACTATACTCTCAGATATATTTTACATTTTTCCATGATACACTATTATATATTGAATATAACAAGATAAATGGACTTGCATATATCATAGAAGAGTTAACAAATTAGAAAAAACTTCGGAAAATGTTCTTCAGGAAAAATCTATTTGTTGGAATAACTCAACAGGTCAGGAGACCTTTGTGGAGGGAAATGGATGTTCTCTTCAAATGTCTGTTTTGTGCCATGACCCTTCCCTTGTGGCTTCAGAAAAATGTTATTATCATGGAGGCCTTCAGTTGGAAAGTTACCATTGGCATAACATTATTTCTATGTTGTAATGTTAATGAATCCAAAAACAATCACACATGAATAGGAAAACCAAAACAGAATCCAAACTACTGCCAAATAACCTTGTTTGTTCTTGTCCCATCGAACTTATTTCCACATACCTCAATTCCATCCTATCCCCCCCGATCAATTCCCTCCCTACCTGTGTCCAAATCACCTCACATGCTCTTCGGCTCCTCCATGACTTCCGTTTTCCAGGCCCCCACTCCCTCATCTTCGCCATGGATGTCCAGCCACTCTACACCACCAGGAAGGTCTTAAAGCCCTCCGTTTCTTCCTCGACCGCAGAACCAACCAATCTCAGTCTACTAATACTCTCCTCTGCCTTTCGGAGCTGGTCCTTACCCTCACCAACTTTTCCTTTGACTCCTCCCATTTCTTCCAAATCCAAGGCATAGCATATGATCCTCAGCTATGCCTGCCTCTTTGTAGGATACGTCGAACAATCCTTGTTCGAGGCATACGGTGGCCCTATCCCCGAACTTTACCTCTGCTACATTGACAACTGCATTGGTGCCACCTCCTGCACCCATGCAAAACTCACTGACTTAATCCATTTCACCACTAACTTCCATCCGGCATTCAAATTCACCTGGACCATTTAAAGAAAAAAAACCAATAAAATTCTGACATCTCCCTACCGTTTCTCGACCTCACTATCTCCATCGCAGATAACAGAATACTGATCAACATCTACTATAAGCCCACTGACTCCCATGCCCATCTGAACTACACTTCTTCCCACCCTGCTTCCTGTAAGAACTCTATCCCTTACTCCCAATTCCTCTGTCTACGCCGTATCTGCACCCAGGATGCGGTCTTCAAAACCAAGGCACATCCATCACAAACAACGGATAATCCTCCGACATTTTCGCCACCTCCAACAGAATCCCACCACTTCCCATCTCCTCTCCTTTCGGCTTTCTGCAGAGACTGCTCTCTCTGTAACTTCCTGGTCAATTCGTCCCCCCACCCAAGCCACCCCCTCCCCTAGTACTTTCCCTTGCAACCACAGGAAATGTTACATTTACCTCCCCCCTCGACTCCATCCAAGGACCCAAGCAGTCTTTCCAGGTGAGGCAGAGTTTCATTTGCACCCGCTCCAACCTCATCTATTGCATCCGCTGCTCTAGCTGTCAACTGCTCTACATTGGTGAGACCAGGCTTGGTGACCACTTCGCCCAACACCGCACAATTCGCATTAACCAATCTGATCTCCCAGTGGCTCAGCACTTCAACTCCCCCTCCATTCCGAATCCAACCTTTCTGTCCTGGGCCTCCTGCATAGCCAGAGTGAGTCTCACTGCAAATTGGAGGAGCAGCACCTCATATTTGCTTGGGTAGTTTACACCCCAGCGGTATGAACATTGACCTCTAATTTCAGATAGTCCTTGCTATCTCCCTCCTTCCCCTCCCCTTCCCAGCTCTCCCACAGCCTACTGTCTCTGCCTCAGAGTTTTTACAGACATTTTCAACCTCTCACTTCTGAGGTCTGAGGTTCCTACCTGCTTTAAAAGGGCATCAATTATACCAGTGCCCAAGAAGAGTAAGGTGACGTGCCTCAATGACTATCGACCAGTGGCACTAACGCCTGTGGTGATGAAGTGCTTTGAGAGGTTGATCATGCTCAAATGAACTCCTACCTAGATAAAAACCTGGACCCACTGCTGTTCGCTTACCGCCAAAACAGATCAACGGTGGATGCGATCTCGCTGGCCCTCCTCTCTGCTTTGGGCGACTTAGACAAGAAAAACTAATTGGTCAGGCTGTTATTCATAGATTACAGCTCGGCATTTACTACAATCATCCCCTCCAAGCTGGTTACCAAACTCGCAGAACTGGGTCTCTGCGCATCTCTCTGCAATTGGATCCTCGACTTCCTCATTCACAGACCACAGTCTGTTCGTATTGGTAGAAATGTGTCAGCCTCGATAACAATCAGCACGGGAGCACCTCAGGGCTGCGTGCTCAGCCCCCTGCTGTACTCACTCTATACTCATGTCTGCGTAACCGGTCATAGTGCAAACTCCATCATCAAGTTCGCTGACGACACCACTGTTGTGGGACGTATCACTGATGGGGATGAGTCGGAGTATAGAAGAGAGATTGAGCAACTGTCCATATGGTGCCAGCACAACAACCTGGCCCTCAACACCAGCAAAACCAAGGAACTGATTGTGGACTTTGGAAGGAGTAGGATGGGGATCCATAGTCCCATTTATATCAATGGGTCAATGGTTGAAAGGGTCAAGAGCTTCAAATTCCTGGGCATGCACATCTCTGAAGATCTTTCTTGGTCCGAGAACACTGATGCAATTATTAAGAAAGCACATCGGTGCCACTACTTCCTGAGAAGATTACGGAGAGTCGGTTTGTCAAGGAGGACTCTCGCTAACTTGTACAGATGCACAGTAGAGAGCATGCTGACTGGTTGCATCGTGGTGTGGTTCGGCAACTTGAGCGCCCTGGAGAGGAAAAGACTACAAAAAGTAGCAAACACTGCCCAGTCCATCATCGGCTCTGACCTCCCTTCCATCGAGGGGATCTATCGCAGTTGCTGCCTCAAAAAGGCTGGCAGTATCATCACAGACCCACACCATCCTGGCCACACACTCGTCTCCCCGCTACCTTCAGGTAGAAGGTACAGGAGCCTGAAGACTACAACGACCAGGTTCAGGTATAGCTACTTCCCCAGAGCCATCAGGCTATTAAACTTGGATCGGACAAAACCTTGAACATTAATAGCCCATTATCTGTTATTTGCACTTTATCAGTTTATTTATTCATGTGTGTATATATCTATATAATGGTATATGGACACATTGATCTGTTCTGTAGTCATGCCTACTATGTTCTGTTGTACTGAAGCAAAGCAAGAATTTCATTGTCTTATCAGGGACACATGACAATAAACTCTCTTGAATCTTGAATCTTGATAAATAGCTATTGTAGAGGCGATTGCACAATGGCATAATTGTTTGCTAGGTATCTTGTCATGCCTTAAGCATTGATTATCAGGAATGTAAGTACTACACTGGTACATTCCATTTGGACAAACAAGTCCAGGTGGCAGAGCAAGCAGATCATATCATAAACTTCGGTAGGTCCTGCAAGGAACAAAGAAAATAGCAGAGTACAGTAAATAGCAGAGATACACACAAAATGCTGGAGTATCTCAGCGGGTCAGGCAGTATCTCTGGAAAAAATGGATGTGACCTTTTGGGCCAGGACCCTTCACTTTCTTTCAGTTCACTTCACTTTTGGGTTGAAATGTCACCTATCCATTTTCTCCCGAGTTGCTGCCTGACCCACTGATTTACTCCAGCACTTTATGTCTATTTTGTCATAAACCAGCATCTGTCGTTCCTTTTCATTACATTCAGTAAATAACAGGATTTAGTTGTGGGAGGCAGGAGTCATACTGAGACATGCATGATTGCTTATGCCAAGGTTGACCTGTGCATGTATGGTTAAGAGCCAATACAGAAATTGGCAGTTATATCAAAAGAACTGCAAAGCCCTGAATTCAGAGATGACTGTGAAGATCAACCGTCGCACAAATAGTAACAGTCCCATGGGACGAGGCGATGGGAAAACTCTTCTTGAGGATCTGGCCAGTTTGGAAATGTCCAGGTAATATTACACCTGAGGAAGGTAGCTATTGCGATGAGTGGTGGAGTGTTAAAGAGAAAGTGTAGTGTATTTTTATCTGTTCAAAGGAACAGGCCAAATAAAATAATGGAGATCTAATTCAGCATGCATCCGGGGGTGGCTTTGCTGGAAAGTTGAGATTGCATTGCTGTGCAGTTATATCTCAACCCAAGCATTGTAGAAGTATGTTTTTAATTTAAAATGCCATTTATGGGTCCTTAAAACATGATTGAATATATTTCTAGTTGCAAGTTCCATAGTCATAAATTAAAATCAAACAGAAACCAAGCTGGAGACATAAAAAAACAACCTGTTCATACTGTTGTGTCCAATGATCATAGCCCAAAGGGGTTGAGGCAAGGATGGGACAAGAGGCACGGAGGGCATCTATTATATTAAATGTATCATGACAGCATTTTAACCTGGGGTCTGAATATCCCAGCCGGCCGCGGCCAAACTGACCAGCAGGCCCGGGTCGCCCGCCACTGACCGATGACTCGATCACCAAGAACGGCTCAGCCGACACAGCACACCCAGCGCGGACTCCGAACCCAATCCCAAGTCACCGGGGTCGACGGGAGGCCGCGTCACCAAAAGCGATTAGGGACCCGCAAGCCACCGCCAAGAGAGCGGAAGCCATCGAGAGCATAGGGGGACTGTCAATAGCGTAGGGGGACCGTCGAGAAGGAGGTAGACCGTTGAGAGTGTGGTCGACCATCGAGAGTGAAGTGAGCCATCAATAGTGTAGGGGGACCATCAAGAGAGAGGTGGACCATCGAGAGCTTAGGGCAAGGGTTCCTAACCTGGGGTAAATTGTTTCTCATTGACTGACTGTGTTTGGCTCTGATATACCGACCGTGCAAGAGCTGGCTGCTCTTGAAAAGGAGGCACAGTCCTCTTTCATACAGTTTGGCTTTCTTCCCAAACAATTATTCAAGCACTTTTGATTGCAACATATGCCTTAATTTAGTTCAACCAAAAAAAATGACAAGTTACTAAAGAACTGTACATCATTAGTTGTTCATAAATAAGTGAAATAACATTGTTATGTGCTATTAAAGTTGCCAGGGGTAAACGGGACAAAAAAGGTCGGGAACCCCTGGCTTTGGGGGACTGTCAAGTGTGAGGTGGACTATCGAGAGTGAGGTGGACCGTCCAAAGCGTCGGGGTACCCGCGCCGCCGAGAGCTACTCAACGGGAAGTCGCCAAGAATGATGGGGGAACCCAGCGGCTGGCCACTAAGAACAATGGGGTGAATTGGCAATTGAGCGCCGAGAAGGAAGGGGGACCCGGCAGGGGGCCACCTGCTGCCACATGCGGTGGTAGGCAGAAGGTAGGACCATTTGGTGGACTTTTGTAACTTTGTTGGCTCCAGAAAAACATGGCGACATCCCTCTGCGCCGAGGCGATCCAGGCTTCAGATGTTGTGACCCCACCGGGTGATGGTAAGTAAGTCAGTCCCGTGGTTCAACCGAGCTCCGCGAACGGGCCGGTTCAACTCCGCGGCCCAGGGTGGTCGAAGCTGCCGCCCTACAGACCAACGGACGAAGCTGTTGTTGCGGGAGCTCATAAAAACTGGTCACCAACCTGTAAGCTGCGAGCTCCTGACTATGTCGTCGACTGGGCCCGCGGCCGATTCCACCGGGCCCGTGGTCACAGTCGGGCCGCAGCCACTGCCGCCGCTCCGGGACAGAGTCGGGACGCCGCTGCCGCTGCTGGAACCGCCCCGGGACTGAGTCGGGTCTTCGCTGGTGCTGCTACCACCACCGCCGCTGCTGGAACCACTATGGGACTGAGCCGGGCTGCCGCCGCCGCTGCTGGAACCGCTCCGGGACCGAGTCGGGCCGCCGCCACTGCTGCTGCTGCTGGAACCGCTCCGGGACCGAGTTGGATCGCTGCCGCTGGTGGAACCACTCTGGGACCGAGTCGGGTCACCGCCGCCGCCACTGGAACAGCCCAGGGGCTCGAGGCCACCAGCACCGCCATTAGGCCTCAGCGCAGATGAAGACGAAGATGGGGAATACGACAGAAAAGTCGCACCACCCCCCCCCCCCCCCACCCCCGAAGGAAGAGACCCAGACATGTTACTCCCCCCCACCCACATACACACACAATCTAATTAAATGAAACCAATTAAAAACAGGACAAAAAAATAAAATAACAGACGGACTGCAGGGGGGCTGCAGCTGTTAAGCCAGCGCCGCCATCTTGGAAATTTTATAAACGTGTGAATGTGTGAAAAATAAAAAATGTAATTGTTCAGGTTACATCACTGTACATCAAACAAGTTAGTGTGCATTCTATCACACTTCACCGCCACTTAATTTTAGGTTTAGGTTTATGATTGTCAAATGTACCAACGTACAGTGAAAAGCTTTGTTTCGCATGTTATCCAAGCAGATCAGATCAGATATCATCAGCCCTCAGTCATTTCATGTTTGGCCAATTCCAAGTTGTGGATGATCACAATACCCTTCAATGAAAATATCAAATCCACCTTACTGTGCTGTAAATCCTGTATCCTTGCTTTCAGTGTTTTTGTGCTTGTTAGCGGTCTGAAGAAGATAGTACACATTATAAATGGCCACTCAAAAACTCCATCGGTCTCTCCTATCATTTCCAACACTTTCTGTCTAGATACACACTGTAAAACATCTGGCTCAACCAACTTTCTGTGCTGGACGAAGGCCTGTATTTCATCCCTGTATGATGATATCCATTAGTCTGTTTTCAACATAAATAAAATTCACAATTGGCACACATGGGGATCATTCACCCTTCCAGTGGCGCTGCGAATCAACTGCCTCGCCTGTAGTGGGTTCGTTGTTTCAACTATTTTAGTTTTTTTTGTTTTTTGTTTTTGTGCAAAAGTCTTTTTTATTGTTTCTCTGGATGTTTTGCGTGGGGGTGGTGGGGTGGGAATAGGGGGAAACAGTTTTCAGGCACCTACCTCAACGGTCCCGACCAGAGGATTTGAACATCGGCTACTACGATCGTAGCGGCTACTATGGAGGGTCAGAGCCCCGACCACGGGTGAACAAGGGATGAGGAGGACTGTCTGAACTGAATTGCCTTCCACCACAGTGAAGAATGCTGTGGGAGATGTCTGTGTTGAATTATGGTGTGTATTGTGTCCTTTTTTAATTGTAATGCTGCATGGTAAATTCATTTCACTGCACCTTATGGTGCATGTGACAAATACATTTGAACTTGACCTTGAACATCCCTACATCTAAGCCCAGGTCCTCCAATCTGAACAAGTCTGCACCATTCCCCCTGGCCCCAATCTACAGCACTATCAACAACATGGCCTGCATCAATATAAAGATAACCTTTGATGATAAATCATTTGGCTTGTTATTTCTCATATTGAAAGTATACATTTTGCACCTTGTTATTGGTGTTTTCTTAAAAAAGCTCAGTCTCAATCACGGCACTATGAAGCAACTTTGCAGTGTTCTAAATTTAAAAGCATTGTGAACTGAAAGCTTTATGCGTCTGTCCCACTTAGGCGACTCCAGGAGAATATGCAGTTGCCACGTGTTCGCTGGTTGTTGCTGGAAAGGCGCCTTCATGGTCGCGAGGAGTACCCGCATTCTGGGAACTAGTCACGGCCTCATTACGTTCGCCACAAATTTTTCAACATGTTGAAAAATTAGCGCCGACTAGAATGAAGCTGCCATGGAGAGTGGAGAGTAGAGAGCGTGTGTGTGTGTGTGTGTGTGTGTGTGTGTGTGTGTGTGTGTGTGTGTGTGTGTGTGTGTGTGTGTGTGTGTGTGTGTGTGTGTGTGTGTGTGTGTGTGTGTGTGTGTGTGTTCCACTCTGACAGTCACCGTTCCAGTTGCCGGTTTTTCAGGCGACTGCCGGCAACTTCACAGTCGCCAGCAGTCCGCTGAAAAGTTACCTAAGTGGAACAGGCCCATTCATGGCAGCTTCTCCAAATTGCAGCGACATAAAGTAACAGCTTCTTTATTATTATCAAGTAAATAACCAAGTTGTTGCTGAGTTATTCAATCTCAATTCCTGCAATGCAGCTCATAAGGTCACAAGGAATAGGAGTAGAATTAGGCTATTCGGCCCATCAAGTCTACTCCGCCATTCAATCATGGCTGATCTATCTCTCCCTCCTAACCCCATTCTCCCGCTTTTTCCACATAACCTCCGACACCTGTACTAATTAAGAATCTATCTATCTCTGCCTTAAAAATATACACTGACTTGGCCTCCACAGCCTTCTATGGCAAAGAATTCCAAAGATTCACCGCCCTCTGACTAAAGAAATTTCTCCTCATCTCCTTCCTAAAAGAACATCCTTTTATTATGAGTCCTAGACTCTCCCACAAGTGGAATCATTCTCTTCACATCCGCTCTATCCAAGCCTTTCACTAGTCTGTATGTTTCATATGGTCCACCCTCATTCTTCTAAACTCCAGCGAGTACAGGCCCGTTTCGAGTGACCAAAGAAGATGATGAGAGCCTCAACATTACATCCTTGTTTTTGTACAAGCTCTTGGAATAAATGCAAGCATTGAGTTTGCTTTCTTTACCACCAATTCGACTTGCAGATTAACTTTTTGGGAATCCTGCATCAGCAATCTCAAGTCCCTTTGCGCCTCCAATTTCTGGATTCTCATCCCATTTAGAAAATAGTCTACGCCTTTAATCCTACTACCCAAATGCATGAATCCACACTTTGCTGCACTATATTGCATCTGCCACTTCTCTGCCCACTCTCCAAACCTGTCCAGGTCCTTCTGCAGAGTCCTTGCTTTCTGGACACTACCTTCCTCTCCACCTATTTTTGGATCATCCGCAAACTTTGCCACAAAGCCTTCAATCCCCTCGTCCAAATCATTAATATACAACGTGAAGAATAGCGGCCCCAGCACCGACCCTTGCGGAACTCCATTAGTCACTTGCAGCCAACCAGAAAAATCCCCTTCATTGCCACTCCTTGTCTTCTGCCATCCAGCCAACCTGCTATCCATGCTAGCATCTGCCCTTTGATACTGTGGGCTCTTAACTTCCTAAGCAGCCTAACGTGTGGCACCTTATCAAAATCTAAGTAAACATCTACTGACTCTCCTTTGTCTGTCCTGCTATTTACTTCAAAGAATTCCGGAAAATTTGTCAAGCAAGACTTCCCCTTCACAAAGCCATGCTGATTTGGCCTATTTTATTGTGAACTTCTAAGTACTCTGTAACCTCATCTTTTATAATGGACTCTAAAATGTTACCAGCTGATCTGCTATTCTAACCATGGTAATTAACTTGCAGCCTTGCACTTCCCTACCCTACATTTTCCTAAATGGGCCTCAATTCTGGCATAATAGCTGTTCCTTGCCTTGCCATTAACACAAAGGCCAATAAACTTGCCAGGTTACCCTTCAGGATGGTATTAATTTGCACATACGGTTAAAACTCAATGTTCTTTGTCAAGAAAATCTCGATTTGCTTCTTTCAAATCAAAATAATGTCGTGGACCATAGATTACTAACAGTCCCATGAAGTAACTGCATGGAAATTGGTCATTTGGCTATTGTACTTAAAGGTATGAAAATCAGACCATTTGCAGCAGTCTAAGAGACACGGCTAACGCAAGGAAAAGGCATTTCTAAACAGAACATTTCTGATCTGGCGTCATGCAATCAAGATCACTCCTGAAGATAACAAATGAACTCAGGCAAACCTGTGGCCAGTGTGGGCCATCGTGAGAAGGGAACATGACCAGCCAATGGGTCATGGTGGACAGAAGAAGGGTCTCAACGCTAAACATCACCCATTCCTTCTCTCCAGAGATGCTGCCTGACCCTCTAACTTATTCACGCATTTTGTGTCTACCTTCGATTTAAACCAGCATCTGCATTTCCTTCCCACACAATGGGTCATGGTGTTGAGTAGAGGTTGAATGCTGGGAAATAGTCTGGGTATTGGGGTAGGACCAGGATTCAGGCAGGGGGAATGGGGAAGCAGTGGGGAAGTGATTGGTAGTCAATGAGTTAGGATTGCAGTCCTCAGTTGGAGGTTGAAGAGAGATGTGCTTGATAATAGTAAGATTAAACGAGAACATACCAGTTTGAAGTTTGATCTTTATTTTATGAGGAGTTACGATGAGCGATTACGTGAAGAACCCTGCCAATCCGCACGTGTGTCATTCTTCAAAGCAGCGGTGTGAAATCACAGAATAACAGTCATTGAAGTGACATAGTAAGATTATAAACTTAGAACTATCAAATGAGCTTTGCAAGATGAGGGTTGGGAACAGTGGGCACGTAATCGCTCATCGTAACTCCTCATAAAATAAAGATCAAACTTCAAACTGGTAAGTTCTCATTTAATCCTATTAGTTTACTTCGGAGTCGCGTGAGTGAGTCCGTGAAGATTTCAAAGATCTGTGATTTCACGCCGATCAAAATCCAGGCATCTCACACGGCATCAGTTGACTCGGGAGAGGTGAATAATTAGTAATACAATCAAACATGTTGCCTTATTCACAAAATAAACAAGAGAAACACAATAGCGACTCCTCTCTCCCAGGGAGAAGCTATGAAACAGAACGTAAAATGGAATGGGCGAACACCCCCGGGTTCAATAAGTGGTTTCTTATAAAACCTTTGAAAGTCAATTCATTTGACCATCCTGCGGCCGCAAGGATATGGTGTAGCCTCGCTACTGACGTTGATGCCGCCCTGGTGGAGTGAGGTTTAAAATTGTCATTATGAACTGCTGCACAACCCAGCACTCGTTTCAGCCATCTTAAGATGGTCTGAACGGACACTTGCAGATGTGGCTTTTTTGTGGCTAATAAACAATGCTACTTTGGAGCCTCTGAGGCTCTTGGTGACCTTGATATACCTCCTCAAGTGTGCCACTATACACGGTCGTAATCCGTGGGATATGCTGACAGTACAAACTTCCCTGACACCCCTGTCTGCTTTGTTGAATTAGGTCATGGATGTAAAATATAACGGCATTTTCTGATGACACTATCGTGTCCAGACGCAGTTTGTGCAAAGTTTTATCCCTTTGCGCTGACACCAACGCCATGAACATAACCAACTTTAGGGTAATCTTCGGCAATGACAAGGATGTGGCTGTACTCCACTGACAAAACAGTGTCAGTACCATGCTCACATCCCAGATTTCAGAGTACCTACGCCTGGAGAATTGGAATTAAAACACCCTTCATAAATCTGTATATTACGGATGAGATCCTACAGACTGAAGTTACGACCCCCAGCATAGGTACGAGGACAGGGCAGTCCTGGCGCTATTGATGGCACTATAGCTCACCCGTCATCGAAATGTAATTTGGACAGACATTCAAGCACATCTGGGATGGAAGCTGCGTGGTATGTAATATTCCCATGTAAACAAAACACCTCCCATTTCCTAACATAAGATATGTATTGCTTTTCCGTACTCTCCTTCCAGAATGATGTGATTACATCCACAGTACGATTGGATAGTCCCACACCCAGGTATGGGTTTCTTTAAATCTGCAAATTAAAAAATTAGCACAATCATACAACGGGCACGGATCTCCAGTCACAGCGTGCACCAACAGATCATGACGTTTTGGAGCCACCATAATAGGCTGTGTAATAATGTCCGTGTAATAATATAGGCCAGTCGGATACCTGTAGCAGAGTCCTGCTTGATCTTGGTCAAGCACCGACTGATGATGCAGAAGGGGGGAAAAATGCATATAAACATTCCGCCCCAGTGTAGCGAGAACGCATCGACCGCTACTGCCTCTGGATCTATTTCCCATGAAACATACTTCGGTACCTAGTGATGGAGTTTGGATGTAAACAAATTGAAATCTGGCATCCCATACCGAAGAACAAGTTCATTAAATACATCATGATTGATCATCCACTCTGTGTTGTCATTGAATTTGCGTGACCTGGTGTCTGCCACCATATTGAGTATACCTGGCAAATAGACAGCTGAAATCAAAATGTTCTTTTTAATGCTTCCGTGCCAAATAAGGTTACCCAATCTGTCACAAGGTTTCGACTTGATTCCACCCATGTGTCTCCCATCGAAGTACTAACCAGGCCTGAGCCTGCTTCGCTTCCGAGAGCAGACTGGATCGGGCGTGTTCATGCTAGTATGGCTGTAGGCATTGACATACGCCTCTGCCGTGGTGTGGTCAATCTGAAGCTGAACATGGAAGTGCTGCTTGGCGATACAATAAGCCTTGAGCCCGTAAAATGCTCCTAAACTCTAAATATGAATTCCATAAGATTGAAGAATAAATGCCTCATGCCTATCCCATGTGCCTCCAAAGCTAAAATGATACAAGTAGCACCCCAACCTAGACCACTAGCATCAGTCTGCAAACTGAGGTGTTTCCATCAGAATTTTGCTAAAACAATTTGAAATGTTTCTTATCCAGCACTGTACACATGTGACAAATAAAACCATATTGTACTTCAGCGATGGCTTCAAATGGAAATTGCATGGGCCAGTTGAAATGACCTGCATGTTTCCTGAGTGCCTGCACCTTCGCCCTTTGTAAATTTCGGTATGCAGAAGTCTATACTGCACAGCTGGAAAGGCAGCTATCAATTTACCAATCAAGTTGCCCACATGTCTAATTGAGGGTGATTGCTCCCCCAAGAGCTTGATGCAGTCTTCAATTAAATCTAATCTCTTGACCTTGGGCAGAGTCACAGACATGTGAGTTGAATTAACTGTGAATCCCAAATAGTCAATTACTTTAACCAGTACCAATTTTGATTTAGCTGGATGGATGGGACCAATCTCTCCACCAGCTGAAACCGATATCTAGGGCTGAGGTTAACCCATTAGGCAGTGCTTGAATTGCCATAATTCATCCATCCAGCTAAATTTCAGATACTCTTTATGAACAGGCATCCTTAAGGTCTATACATGCCTGTGGAAACCAATTGCTTGGCAGTTGCGAATGTTTCCATTTTAAAATTATACTGCGCAAGTGGACTCAGTCCTGTCAGGTCCAAAATAATCTGCTCCCACCATCTTTCTTTCAAAGCAATGCTGGGCACAATTCCCTTGCTTGGAGTGTTAATATTGTGCAGTTTTACATGTATAGATGCCGCTAAGTAGCTGACTATGTCTTACTATTTGTGTATTGTACAACCAAGTGTAAGTGGTACGCATTATTCATGGCTCGGAAGTGCCAGACCAACGTATCTGCCTGGTTACCTCATAGATTAGGGTGCGTGGAACTTCTGCCCAGCTTCATGCTGTCACTAGGTTCAGTGAACCTCTTACTGCCGAAACAATGAAGCTTTGCTCGTCGTCGGCCTTGATTGGTCCAACAGCTTTTGCTTCATCCACCAGGTTTTGTCTTTTGAATAGGCCTAATCTGAATAGAAGATTCGGCGGAATAGGCTCTAATGTCCACCTGATAGTGGTGTTCACTCCATCGTGTTGGGATGCCAAACCTTGCTGCCAGGAATGGGACCTCTGACATGTGCCCTTCATCCCTTGGGGTATGCTCCACGGCTATAGCCTCAGACTCTGCTTCAGATTTACACTGACCTGGCATGCTCTCCTCTTCCAAGAGGGAGACATTAAGCAGCCCTGTTACAAGGCGCTGCTGGCATAGCCTCTCCCATAGGCCGGCGCTGCCATACACTCGGCATCAACATTAAGCAGCTCTGTCCAAGGCATTGCTGGCGCGGGCTCTCCCATAGGCCGGCGCTGCCACAGATTCGGCATCCATATTAAGCAGCCCTGTGCAAGGCGCTGCTGGCGCGGGTTTTTCTATAGCCCCGCGCTGACACTGACTCAGCATGAACATGAATCAGCCCTGTCCAAGGCGCTGGTGGCGCAGGCTCTCCCGTAGCCCCGCGCTGACACTGACTCAGCATGAACATGAAGTTGCCCTGTGCAAGGCGCTGCTGGCGCGGGCTCTCGCATAGCCCCGTGCTGACACAACTCCTACTAGTAGGTATGTTACAAAACTTACCTTTAGCGGTGCTGCAGTTCTGCCGCTGGCCATGTGCGCCACTTTGGCGCCTTTAAGGGGGGGGCGGGGTTAAAATGCGGGTTTCTCCATGCAATCCGGAGCTTTCTGTTGTCGGAGTATTTTTGGAGATGCGTTCCGATGCCGGTAAGTCCGTTTTTTTTATAAATAGCCCGACTACTTAATCATTGCAGTAAAATAAAAATTAGCTCCTAATGCTGACAACGGGGACCGATTTCACGTAGGGGACAGGTAAGTGAAAGCTGTTTATTTTTACATATTAACTTGCTTTTTTAGGGAACTTTAATAAATATTTCATGTTGCGAAACGGTGATTTAGCCCCCATATGAACTGGCAGAAAATTTCCTGCCGATATTGGGTTTAAATTCACCGCAACCGCAACGTTCTAATCCATCGCGTTCCAGAAAATCCCACTCGCAAGCTGTTTAAAATATCCATTAATTTAGCCAATAAATTAATGACATTTAGATTTAAAAATCATGTTTTATTGTGAATTATTGTGTGACTGTTAATTGGACACTAATGCTTTAATTTTTTTTTTTTTTTTAAGAAATGGATAGATGTTTAGATCTAGTAATTGAATTTTGTAATTGGCTACAATTGGGTAACTAACTAATTATATGCTTTAATTTCAGGTCATCCAAGTAAGATTGTTTCATATTTGTTTCAGAATACTTCAATCTATAATATCTGAAAATGTCTTTGTCTCTTAATTTTTAAGGAAGTTATGGGCTTTTGACTGTTCTCGATCACAACTTTTGTGTTAAGTCAATAGAAAAGCAATAGGAAGCAAGTTGCTAATTTCTGAGTATGAAAATGGCCCTAACCTTTTTAATACTGAAGATATGAAAGTGAATTAGGTGTCAAATTAAACTTATTTTTATGCTTTATCTGATGGGATAAATTGCAGACTTGATTTTTTAAATCTCAAAATGTTGTAACATTGCTACTCCTAGTGTATCTAGATGGAGCCCCCTCTCCATAGGGGCTCCATCCTGGCCAACCTCCAAATTTTATACATTACCGGCACCAGGGCTGGCCGGTCTGGTCAGTTTTACCCCATATCCTGGGGACCACTGCGGCCTGGGCACCGCATTGCTGCTGGGTTTCCTCTCCCGGGAACCACAGCGTCTGGAAGTCACTGACCGTTATCAGTAACTGCGATCGTGAACCCGACATTCACCAGCTACCCTCTTCCGGGGTCGGAACCAGGGTGTCCCCACAGTTCATAGCCAGTTCTCTCGTCGGACTTCGCCACAATATCAAGCAGGAAAACCTCTGTAAAAGAGGTTCCTGCAAGAAAATCAACACCAGGTAAGAAAAACATACCTGTAGTTTAAACTTACCGCTGGCAGGAGCGACTCGCCTGCCAGTCCGGTGCTTCGCCATGCGAATTGGATATAATGACACGCGTGCGGATTGGCGGCGTTCTTCACGGAATCACTCACGTGACTCCGAAGTAAAATCAGGTAACCCTCAGCCTCACTTTTACACTAATCCTATACTAACATTACCAGCAATTAACACACCCATCCATTCCGCCTCCCCCACACCCCCAACAGAGTCTACCATTCATCATGACTGAAGTTGAACAATGATGAAAGTTGCTTCTCAGAAAGTTTAGGACACCTGTTGCTTTCACTGTTGCATGATGTGTCTGACCATTCCAATGCAGATCGTTCTGCAATTTGATGCCAAGATACTTGGTTTGTTTGGATTCTTCAAGTGTGGCACCAAGTAACCATATTACCATATAACCATATAACAATTACAGCACGGAAACAGGCCTTCTCGGCCCTTCCAGTCCGCGCCGACCATTTAATTTCCTCTAGTCCCATCTACCTGCACTCAGACCATACCCCTCCATTCCCTTCCCGTCCATATCCTTATCCACTTTACTTTTAAATGTTAAAATCGATCCTGCCTCCACCACTTCTGCAGGAAGATCATTCCACACAGCCACCACTCTGAGTAAAGAAGTTCCCCCTCATGTTACCCCTACACTTCTGTCCCTTAATTCTCATGTCATGCCCTCTTTTTTTTAATCTTTCCTACCATCAATGGGAAAAGCTTATCCACGTCAACTCTGTCTATCCCTTTCATCATTTTAAAGACCTCAATCAAGTCCCCCCTTAACCTTCTGCGCTCCAAAGAATAAAGACCTAACTTGTTCAACCTTTCTCTGTAACTTAGTTGCTGCAGCCCAGGCAACATTCTAGTAAATCTCCTCTGTACTCTCTCTATTTTGTTGACATCCTTCCTATAATTAGGCGACCAAAATTGTACACCATACTCCAGAATTGGTCTTACCAATGCCTTGTACAATTTTAACATTACTTCCCTACTCCTATATTCAATGCTCTGATTTATAAAGGCCAGCACACCAAAAGCTTTCTTTACCACCCTATCTACATGCGATTCCACCTTCAGGGAACTATGCACAGTTATTCCTAGATCCCTCTGTTCCACAGCATTCCTCAATTCCCTGCCATTTACCATGTACGTCCTATTTTGATTTGTCCTGCCAAGATGTAGCACCTCACACTTATCAGCATTAAACTCCATCTGCCATCTTTCAGGCCACTCTTCCAAATGGCCCAAATCTCTCTGTAGACTTTGAAAATCTACTTCATTATCCACAGCACCCCCTATCTTAGTATCATCTGCATACTTACTTATCCAATTTTCCACCCCATCATCTAGATCATTGATGTACAAGTATATGGAAGATGTTTCGCCTGGATTCCTCTTTCTGGTGACACGCATGGTTTCACATTTGGAAGGGTTAACTGCATGCCCCATTGTTGTGACCACTCAACCATAGTATCGAGATGCTTTTGGAGAGGAAAAATCTGACTTAATTATCAAGAAAGTACATCAGCGTCTCTACTTCCTGAGAAGATTACGGAGAGTCGGTTTGTCAAGGAGGACTCTAACTTCCACAGGTGCACAGTAGAGAGCTTGCTGACTGGTTGCAATTTGGCTTGGTTCGGCAACTTGAGCGCCCTGGAGAGGAAAATACTTCAAAAAGTAGTAAGCACTGCCCAGTCCATCATCGTCTCTGACCTTCCTTCCATTGAGGGGATTTATCGCAGTCGCTGCCTCAAAAAGGCTGGCAGCATCATCAAGGACCCACGCCATCCTGGTCACACACTCATCTCCCCACTACCTTCAGGTAGAAGGTACAGGAGCCTGAAGCCTGCAACGACCAGGTTCAGGAATAGCTACTTCCCCACAGACATCAGGCTATTATCTGGCTCGGACAATACTATGATCACTAATAACCCATTATTTGTTATTTGCACTTTATCAGTTTATTTATTCATGTATTTATATAATGATATATGGACACACTGATCTGTTTTGTAGTAAATGCCTACTATGTTCTGTGTGCCGAAGCAAAGCAAGTATGTCATTGTCCTATCAGGGACACATGACAGTAAACTCACTTGAACTTGAATTGGACGGTACAGTTAACAATCATCAGTGAATAGTCTGGCCGTACTTGTGGCTTTTTCATGGATGTCATTTATGTAAAGCAAAAACAGAAGTGGGTCAAGTACTGTGCTCTGAGGTGTACCACTCAACACTGGACGCCATTCGGAGCTCTTTCCGTTCACACACACGCGCTGGAGACATTTTGTCAGGAAACTGGAAATGCATCGTTTTATCTTGAAATTAATACAATAGAAGTCAAGCTTCCGAAGCAGTCTCTGGTGTGGGATGACATCAAATGATTTAGAAAAGTTTAGCACTACTAAATCCGTGATAATGTTGCTATCAAGGTGTTTGGCCAGGTCATTTGTCGGCTGGTTAAGCTGAGACTCACATGATCTATACCTCCTAAATGCATGTTGGTTGTCAGCAAGAATGTTATGTTTGCTCACGTGTCTCATCATGACTGACCATAGCAGCCATTCCCATGTATCTGTCTGCACTTGAACTCACGCTGGTGCCTACCAGCTACAGTGGCTTGCAAAAGTTTTCATACCCCTTGAACTTTTCCGCATTTTGTCAGGTTACAACCACAAACTTAAATGTATTTAATTGGGATTTTATGTGATAGACCAACACAAAGTGGCGCATAATTGTGAAGTGGAAGGAAAATGATACATGGTTTTCAAATTTTTTTACAAATAAAAAACTGAAAAGTGTGGCGTGCAAAAGTATTCAGCCCCCTTTACTCTGGTACCCCTAAATAAAATACAGTGCAACCAATTGCCTTCAGAAGTCACCTAATTAGTAAATAGAGTCCACTTGTGTGTAATTTAATCTCAGTATAAATACAGCTGTTCTGTGAAGGCATCAGAGGTTTGTTAGAGAACATTAGTGAACAAACAACATCATGAAGCCCAAGGAACACACCAGACAGGTCAGGGATAAAGTTGTGGAGAAGTTTAAAGCAGGGTTAGGTTATAAAAAAAATCCCAAGCTTTGAACATCTCACGGAGCACTGTTCAATCCATCATCCAAAAATGGAAAGAGTATTGCATAACTGCAAACCTACCAAGACATCCACTTAGGCCGTCCACATAAACTGACAGGCCGGGCAAGGAGAGCATTAATCGGAGAAGCAGCCAAGAGGGCCATGGTAACTCTGGAGGAGCTGCAGAGATCCACAGCTCAGGTGGGAGAATCTGTCCACAGAACAACTATTAGTCGTGCACTCCACAAATCGGTCCTTTATGGAAGAGTGGCAAGAAGAAAGCCATTGTTGAAACAAGGCCATAAGAAGTCCCGTTTGCAGTTTGCCACAAGCCATGTGGGGGACACAGCAAATATGTGGAGGAAGGTGCTCTGGTCTGATGAGACCAAAATTGAAGTTTTTGGCCTAAATGCAAAACGCTATGTGTGGTGGAAAACTAACACTGCACATCACCCTGAACACACCATCCCCACTGTGAAACATGGTGCTGGCAGCATCATGCTGTGGGGATGCTTTTCTTCAGCAGGGACAGGGAAGCTGGTCAGAGTTGATGGGAAGACGGATGGAGCCAAATACAGGGCAATCTTGGAAGAAAACCTGTTAAGAGTCTGCAAAAGACTTGAGACTGGGTTGGAGGTTCACCTTCCAGCTGGTCAATGACCATAAACATACAGCCAGAGCTACAATGGAATGGTTTAGATCAAAGCATATTCATGTGTTAGAATGGCCCAGTCAAAGTCCAGACCCAAATCCAATTGAGAATCTCTGGCAAGACTTGAAAATTGCTGTTCACAGATGTTCTCCATCCAATCTGACTGAGCTTGAGCTATTTTGCAAAGAAGAATGTGCAAAAATGTAATTCTCTAGATGTGCAAAGCTGGTAGACACATACCCCAAAAGAGTTGCAGCTGTAATTGCAGCGAAAGGTGGAGCTACAAAGTATTGACTGAGGGGGGCTGAATACTTTTGCACGCCACTCTTTTCAGTTATTTATTTGTAATAACATTTGGAAACCATGTATAATTTTCCTTCCACTTCACAAATATGCACCACTTTGTGTTGGTCTATCAAATAAAATCCCAATAAAATAAATTTACGTTTGTGGTTGTAACATGACAAAATGTGCAAAAGTTCAAGGAGTATGAAAACTTTTGCAAGCCACTATTCTGTTTGGCCAGGAAACAGATACCAAATAAAGAATTAAGCCGCAACATCTGAAGGGCTGAGCCAAGGCTTTTAAATTGCTGATCAACAATTGGATCTTAAAGTTCAACTCAGTGCAACACTTCATTTAAAAAAAAATTATAGTTGTTGGATGTGTACATTCCATTCGAGAAACAACATCTAAAAATACATTTACTAACAGAAGTTTATAAAACACAGATAAAGAAGCAAATTGCATTTGGAAATCCATTTCAAAATTAAGTGATCGGCATTTAAAATTTCATAGTATTGACGAGTTCTTAAACCAAAAGAGTGTCACAATGCAAATGTACACTTTGCTCGACAATCACAGTGCAACAGAAGGTCCACTTGCCACAGGGCAAGATGGATAACGTCAGTTTTTCACCCCTCTGAGATAAGAAACTCTACTTCCATGGAGTGCCACATCTAGCAACTCAGCCAAGCACTGACAAACCTCATTACACATGTGGCTGGTGAATTTGAGCATAAGGCAGCCCTAGGGTCAAACCCTGCGAACCTAGGGATGTGAAGTAAACATTATAACCTTTTCACTAGCAAGCCACAAGCAAATGTACAACTTTCTGAATATATAGGTTGTCAATGGATCTTCAGAATGGATTCCTTAATGATCAGCTAAATAAAAGCTATTGTGTTAATGGCACAAAATAAAAAATAAGCCTCATCTTTATTTGACATGTTCTTGGCATCAAAGATCCCTTCAAACCAAATGGAACTGTCTTTGCTTCTTAGCCTAAAGAATCAAGAGAAATTGTTTGTCAAATTAATGTCTACAGGGGGTGTTTCAAAGACATACTTCTGAACATGAGTGGAGCTACATGACTGCCAGGCAACCAATCCTGCGATGGACACGGCATACAAAGGCAAAGATGAGATCAAAGCAGTCACCCATTTATTTTCACTATTAACTATTCGAATACCATTGTCAATTGTCTTTCAGAGCTTTTAGTTAGAATGGCTACTGCTTAAAAACAAAACAAAAAATTATGACATATGTCAAATAATGATTAGACTAGGTCGCTCTAATCACAACAAAAAGGATAACTGTGAGATCACAACTCCCATTGGCATTCTTGATGAATTAATTAATCAAATAATTCTTGATCAAATAAACCATCATCTAAAAATTATCATAATACTCTATTCTGATGGAATTTAACATCCTTTGATATATGCTACAGGGGAATTATTACTGAACAAGTTGAAGATCACTTAGTAGAACCATTATATGCAGATATAATTATTGATCCTCTCATATATATATCTACTATGTATATAGTAGTATGTACTATCTACTATGTATATATATATATATAGTGTATGTATATATATATATATACATACACACACACACACACACACACACACACACACACACACACACACACACACACACACACACACACACACACACACACACACGCGCACACACACACACGTACGTGTATATGTGCGCGCGCATTATGAGCTGAAAACTGGCCAAAAGTCACATAATTAAGTCATTAACTACCTTTTTAGTGTTGTTGCACATACAACAGGAATGGTACCCATTCAATGGCAGA
Organism: Raja brachyura; assembly: GCA_963514005.1. Next base: position 57,384,287 of record OY740784.1, read on the forward strand.
TAGACAACACAGGGGTACATGGATAGGTTACAAAACGTATGTGTGAATGGTTCAACAAATGAAATAGGGAAGTGAGGGAGGAGAGTTGGAGGAAGGGAATAGTTAGTGGGTTGAGGAAAATAGTCTCTGGGAATCTATAAGGTTGCAGCAATTCCACATTTAGCTCACAAGGAATGTTGAAATAAGCAATTTATTTTCAGAATCAGTTATTTTGTTCTTGAGAAGAGACTGTGCTGGAGTAACTCAGCGGGTCAGGCAACATTTCAGGTCAGGACCCTTCCTCAGACTGATTATGGGGGTTGAGGGTGTGTTTGTGGGGGGGAGGGGAGAAAGCTGGAAGAAAGGAGGCAGGACAAAGCCAGGCAGGATATAGGCTGACACTGGCTGGGAGGGTTATTTGATAGGCAGATGGTTGGACAAAGGCAAGAGATGAAAAGACAGAAGGACAGAAGGTGCGATACAAAAGGATGGAAGAGTTGCATATTGTGAAGCTAGAGGAAGGAAAATATGTGGTCGGGAAGGGGAGAAATCGGTGTGAGTCCAGACAGGGGGGAGGGTTGAGAATTATGTTAGGTGGCGCTATATATGGGTGAAGAAAGAAGAGGAGTGGTGGTTATGTAGTGACCTAAAATTGGAGAATTCAATGTCCATATCATTGGGCTGTAAACTACCCAAGTTGAATACGAGGTGGCAATGAGGAAACCTAGGCCAGAAAGGTCAGTATGGGAATGGGAAGAGGAGTTAAAATAGATAGCAACCAAGTGATCCTGCAGGCGTTGACAGACTGAGCATGTGTTCGGCGAAATGGTCTCCAAGTCTACTCTTGCTTTCGCTGATGTCCAGGATCCACATTGGGAACAGTGGATACAGTAGATGTGGTTAGATGAGACGTAAACCTCTGTCTCACCTGAAAGGATTGCTGGGTTATTTTGTCCTTCCTTTTGTTATACTTTTCAATTCGTTGGGAATCTGCACAGCATATAACAAACCATATAACAATTACAGCACGGAAACAGGCCATCTTGGCCCTTCAAGTCCGTGCCGAACAACTTTTTTCCCTTAGTCCCACCTGCCTGCACTCATACCATAACCCTCCATACCCTTCTCATCCATATGCGTATCCAATTTCCAAGCGTATCCAAGCAGTCAATTATAATTTGGGTTCCCAGTTATTGCATGGGTGTATGGTTTGAGTCAATTCACTGCTGAATGCTTCAAAATGAACCCTTGCAACATCCGTCAAGAGACAGAAAGACAGTGGGTGTAAATATAATGTTGCACAGTAAACCTTTTCAATCGTCTTCCTTGCCTTAAACCGCCTTAATATTGAAAATATTAACAACATTAACATAACAGGGCTCAAAATTAGTGGTTGCCCGGGTGCCTTTGACCACTCAAAGTGCCGCCGAGCAAACGAAACGCCAAAACATTTTGCCCGGCTTGGCACTGCAGATACTGGTTTATACCGATAGACACAAAAACGGAGGTAACTCAGCAGGTCAGGCAGCATCTCTGGAGAAAAGGAACGTGACGTTACGTGTCGATGGCGGCGGCGACGGCTGTAGTGGGGGGAAAGATACTATGAGCATGGTGACAAAGGGTCGGAGCGAATGATCGGCTCCACACGGCGGCAGCAGTGGCCATGATAGCGGCTTTATGTCCTCCTCCTCCCGCACCCTGCCCGCCCTGATAACGGCGGCAGCTTGCAAATCCGCTAATGGCGCTTTCAAAATAAACACTCTCGCACGCTGAGGCCGGGAGGAGGGAGGGAGGGAACAAACACTCCTCCTTCCACCGTCTGAAGCAGCTGTACCAAAGATCCAATAGCTATAGGATCTTTGAAAAGCACAGCTTGGCACCGCACCTAGCTGTTGGCTGGCGGAGGAGGGGAAGCGGTGGCGAGGAGATCCCAACCGCATAGCCCTTCGGCGGCGACACTTGACGGTGGACAGGAACTCTCTCTCTCTCCCCCTCTCCCTCTCCCTCTCTCTCTCTCCCTCCCCCCCCCACCCCCTCCACCCCTCATATCCTGGGACCCCTCCTCTCCATCCAGCACTGATCCCCATTCCAGCTTCTATTCAGTCTTCACTGTCATCCCCTGTGTCCCCCTCCCCATCAACCCCCCCCCCCCCAATCTATTCATCTACTATCTGCCTCACATTGATTCTCCTGCCAACACTACCCCCTCCCCCCATCCATCCTACACTGGTTCCCCAATTCATCCTGTACTGACCCCCCTTCCCATTCATCCTACACTTCTCCCTCCATTCATACTGCACTGATCCTCCTATGCATCCCGTACTGACCCACCCTCCATTTACCCTGCACCAACCCTCCCACCCATGCTGTAGTGATCTACCCATTCATATTTTACTGATCCCCCATTCATCCTGTACTGATCCGCTCATTCATCCAGTACTGAACCCCTCATTCATCCTGTAATGATCCCCTCATTCATTCCATACTGATCCCCCATTCATTCTATATTGTACCCCTCATTCATCTTGAAGTGATCCCGCATTCACCCTGCACAGACCCTCCGATCCACGCTGTACTGACCCCCCCCATTCATCCTGTACTGATCCCCCCCCCATTCATCCTGTGCTGATTCCCCCCACATTCATCCTGTATTGATCCCCCCATTCAAGAAGAATGGGAGGAACAGTCTGAAGAAGGGTCTCGACCCGTAATGTTGCCTATTTCCTTCGCTCCACAGATGCTGCCTCACCCGCTGAATTTCTCCAGCATTTTTGTCTACCCCCGTTCTTCCTGTACTGATCCCCCCATCCATCCCATACTGACCCCCCCCCCCCCCCCCCCCATTCAACACCACTGACATCGTCCATGCTCTCTCCTCACAATTTTACATACTACAACCAACACTTACTAATTCACCTGCCTCAATCCATCCATTCCGCACCAATTAGCTTCTCAGCCCCCTGCCCCCGCCATCTATCCACCCCGCACTAATTCACACACCCCTGGACCCTATTGTGCTGGAAATGTCTTCAGAGCGAACATTGACTATGTTTGATAATGGAATGCAATCAAATGTGTTTTAATTCCCAATGTTATTATTTGTTTTAGTCCATAAATATGGATTAATTAAATTGTGAATACATGAAACATTAAAACCGGTGTTCGATTGTCACTGCTACCGTTGACACGTTATTACAGAATTTATTTTAATGGCAAATCAATGCTCTTAATATGGAGTATCAGTACTGTAGTTATTTAATGAGCAACATTCACAACTATACGTTGGATTTATCCATGTTTTACTTCTACAGTCGGTCACATACATCGCAAATTTGGTCAGGAGATATTTCAGTTGAAATGTTAACGTTAATTCTGAAGCGGGAATGATGGAAACAGCGTTTATAAATAATTTTTTTTAAATCTGGTGCGTACAAACTGGGTTTCTTCATTGCTGTTCACAACACGTACATCTAATCTGAATGTCCGGTAATGTGGCGTTTTTAAACCTTTAAACATATTACCAAAATAACATTTGCTGCAGTTATTTGGCCATCTCTTGTCAGTTAGTGTAATGTTTAACCTGTCAGATGGGTATAGTCAGTTTTAACAGCTATTATCATAAAATGCCTTTAGAAATTTCCTTCCAACGTGTATATTTTGTTATGGATAAATGATGTGGGAAGCCAGAGGGCTTCTGTGCCAATAGCAATAATGACCCATGCTATGGCCATGTCATGGTAATTTTCGGTCCTTTACTGAAAACATCCTTGTATCAATCTGTAGTGTGCATGGTTAAGTATATATTGACACTGGTTGATCATACACTGAATAGTCCAACACATTTTTGTTTGGAAGTGGAAAGAACTAATAGCAATTGCATTAATTGCAATGTGTAAAAAGAGTTGAGATATTGTATTATAATTTAGCTGCATGTCATTGTGGTATATATCATGTCTTGATTGGTGAATATGTTTAGTTTGTAAGTTATTTGAAGCAGAAATAATATGTGAATGTAGACAAAAGTGCTGGAGAAACTCAGCGGATGCAGCAGCATCTATGGAGTGAAGGAAATAGGCAACGTTTTGGGCCGAAACTCTTCTTCAGACTGATGAGTTTCATTTTTTTTTTGTAATATTTTTTTATTTGAAGTAAATAGTTTACAATATATAGCTTACTTTATAAACTAACACCTTAATTCAGTATTACTACAAATAGCATATCAATACATAATATCTTCTATTTTTATGGAAATAAAGAAAAAGATATATAAAAGAATAAAGAAAAAAGGAAAAATAAAAGGGAATTAAAAAAAAATTTTTTTTTTCGCACATATATCAATTAAAAATTAAAAAGATAATTTAAAAAACAATAATATTACATATATATATATATATATATAAACAAAAACTAAAGACATTGTACGAGATACTATTTCATTCAGAAATATCTCTAATAAATACACAATATTATCAATTATAGGTAAGTTATTCGCATCGGATCCATAGGGTGCCCGTCGAAGCCGTGATTCCAAGAATAGCTACTTCTCTAAATACTGTATATATGGAGACCATATCAATTCAAAAGAATTATACTTGTCCAAAAGGACAAATCTAATTCTTTCCAAATTCAACGTCTCCAACATCTCTGCTTTCCACATTTTAATTGTTGGGGATAATGTTCCCTTCCAAAATTTAAGTATCATTTTTTTCCCAATTATTAAACAATAATCAAAAAAATTTCTTTGATTAATTGTGAGTACCAAATTTGGCTCCGGGATTCCAAATATTATTAATTTTGGGTCTGGGTCAAGTTTAACCTTAAGGACTTCTGAAATAACTTTAAAAATTTCAATCCAATAAAAATTCAACCGTGGACATGTTACAAAACTATGTATTAAATTTGCTTCAAAATTCTTACATTTATCACAAATAGAGGAAAGGTTAGGAAAAATACTTTTTAATTTGGTTTTCGAGTAGTGTAATCTATATATAACTTTAAATTGTATCAATGTATGTCTGGCATTCAAAGAACACCAATGTATTCTTTGTAAGCTTTCTTCCCAAGTTTCTTTCGTTATAGGTAATCCAATTTCATTTTCCCATGCTTGACGATATGTTTCAGTTGTTGGGTTCTCTTTATCTAAAATAATATTGTAGATATAAGCTATAAGCTTATCCGTATTTGGATGTAAATTAAACACTTCATCTAATAAGCCTGGTCCTTTATTTTTATAGTCGTATGTGTTACATTTAATAAAATCTCTAATTTGTAAATACCTAAAATGATGTTGTGAAGGTAATCCAAAAATATCTTGTAACTCTTCAAATAATAATAATTTTCCATTTCTATAAAGGTGTTCTATTCTTTTAATTCCTAAATCCTCCCACAGTCTAAACCCCGCATCTAAGATTGAGGGTTTAAACAGTGGATTATTCCTAATTGATAACCTAAAAGAAAGATTATCCAGATGTAGGGTCTTAACTATCTGTTTCCAAATACGCCTAATATTATGAATGATAATGTTGTCCCTATAAGTCTTTTTTTGTACTTCCTTTGGTGCGAAAATAATCGACTCTATAGTGAAGGGTAAACAGTCTTCCTTTTCCATTTTTAGCCACATTGGTTCAACATCCATATTTACCCACCAAAAATTCATATTCTTAATCTGGACTGCCCAATAGTAATATAAAAAATTTGGAAGTGCCAGCCCTCCATTTATCTTCGACTTACATAAGTGTTTTTTACCTATTCTATGGCTTTTGTAATCCCAGACAAAATTATTAACTATGGTATCAATTTTTTTTAGAAAACTTTTTGGAAGAAAAAAAGGAATTGCCTGAAATAAATATAACAATTGTGGTAAAAAAATCATCTTTATAGCATTAATTCTACCGATCATAGATATAGGAAGTGTTTTCCAATATAAAATGTTTTTTTTAAGTTTCTCTAATAATTGATAATAATTAGCTTTAATTAATAATTTATAGGATTTAGACACATTAATTCCTAAATATTTAAATTTATCTGTAACTATTTTTAATGGGTATTTTTGTAATATATTTACATTTATACCAGTTATAGGCATTATGTCACTTTTACTCCAATTAATCCTATATCCTGAAAATACACTAAATTCATTTATAACATTGAATAGCTTTGGAATACTACGTTCCGGCTTAGTAATATAAATCAGAATATCATCTGCATATAAAGATATCTTATTATTTGTTATGTCAGTGTTGTACCCATATATTTCGGGTTCTGATCTGATTCTTTCAGCCAGAGGTTCTATCACCAAGGCAAATAATAAAGGGGATAACGGACATCCCTGTCTGCATCCCCTAAAGAGATTAAATTTAGGTGATAATATTTGATTGGTTAAAATTCTTGCAGTAGGGTTAGAATATAATATTCTTACCCATTTACAAAATCCGTCCCCCAGTTGATATTTTTCCATTATATTAAATAAATATGACCATTCCACCTGGTCGAATGCTTTTTCAGCATCCAACGATATAACTGCTAATTCTATATCTCTCCTTCTTCTCGAGTAAATAATGTTAAACAAGCGTCTAAGATTATGTGATGAGTAACGTTTTGGAATAAAACCTGTTTGATCATAATGTATTATTTTGGAAATCACTAAACTTAGCCTCCGAGAGAGTACTTTAGTTAGTATTTTTTGATCAGTATTTAAAAGGGCAATCGCTCGGTATGATCCAGGGTCTTCCAGGTCCTTATCTAATTTAGGAATTAATGTAATTGTAGATTCATTTAAAGAGTCTGGTAATTTTCCTAACTCATAGGTGTGTCTGTACACTGTTTGTAATCTAGGTGAAAGTAGATCGTGAAATTTTTTATAAAATTCTGCATTCAGGCCATCGGGGCCCGCTGTTTTACCATTTTTTAACGATCCAATTGATTCTTCGATATCTATTACAGATATTTCAGCATTTAATAATTGCCTACTCTCAAAATTTAACTTATTAAAATGACATTTTTCTAGAAATGTTTCCATTTCATCTGTTTGCCCTGTTAATTTAGATGAATAAAGATTTTGATAATATTGTAAAAATGTATCATTAATGTCTTTTGGTATAGTCAACGTATTTCCCTGCGCCGATCTAATACTATGTATAGTTTTTTCATCGTCTAATCTTCTGAGTTGTCGTGCTAATAATTTTTGAGGTTTATCACCGAATTCAAAATGAACTTGTTTAGTTTGTTGGTATAATTTTATCACTTGGTCAGCATAAATTTTATTTAATCTATATTTTAATATTGCAATTTTATTACTCAACTCTTTTGAAGGGTGTATTATATTTTCACTATCTAATTGGTTTATCTCTTTTTCTAACTTTTGCTCCATCTTTCGATTTTCTTTATTAAAATGAGCTTGTGCTGATATTATTGCACCACGCATAAATGCTTTAAATGTGTCCCATAATAGTAATGAGGAAGTCTCAGGTTTATCGTTAGTTTCAAAAAATAATTTAATCTGTTTCTCCACATAGTTACAGCAGTCTTTATCCTTTAATATCTGTGTATTGAATCTCCAAATATTAGTTTTATTAACCATATCTTTTAATTTTATCTTAAATGTTAAAGGGGCATGATCTGAGATAATAATATTATGATACTTTGCATCATATGTAAAGGGGAGTAGTTTTGAGTCTACTAAGAAATAATCAATCCTCGAATATGTTCCAAATACCGGCGAGAAAAATGAATATTCCCGTCCGGTAGGATTATCCAATCTCCAAATATCTTTAACATTCAATGTCTTACTAAAGGAGTTTATAAGCTTGCTTGATTTAGAGAGAGCCTTAATTTTTGTAGAAGATCTATCCAGATAATTATCTAAAGTACAATTAAAATCACCTCCAATTATTAAATTATATTGGGTGGATATAGGAATACTATTAAATATTTTCTTAAAAAATAGTGGATTATCAAAATTAGGTGCATATATATTCATAAGAATTACTTTTTTTGAATGTAGTTCCCCTGTAATTATTAAATATCTACCCTCCTTATCCTCTATTAATGAATTAAGTTTAAAAGGTATACCTTTACGAATAATTATTGCAACTCCTCTAGATTTGTGTATAAACGAAGAGTGATATACTTTTGAAATCCATTTCGCGGTTAATCTATATTGAGCATCTTTTTTAAGATGTGTCTCTTGAAGAAACATAACTCCAGATTTCAATCTATTCAACTGAGCTAGTACCTTTCCCCTTTTAATTGGTTCATTGATTCCTTTAACATTCCAGCTACAGAAGGTGATTCCATCATCTCCATTCCTTACATTCATATCCTGCATTTTATTGTTAGGGTGGCTTTTTTTGGAGTAGCCTTCTTGGCTCCTCCAGCCCGACACTACACCCCAACTTCAGTCCGATGCGAATTTCCAATTCCGTTAAACCATATTCATTTAATCTGATTATATAAAATAGATAAAAGTCATAATTATATAATATATAATATAATATCAAGTATGTGTTATGCAAAAAATAACAAAAATAATAACAAATGTGAATATAAAAAAAGTAAAGGGTGAAAAAAAGGTGATCAGAAAAAAAAGAAACTACACTTATATAATGTGTAGTGAGTGCAAGTGAAAGCCACACTAACATGGCTACTAATCTAACGACTTCCGTATTAAAAAAAAAGTTAAATATTCCAGCTCTTATTTGAAATACTGTGTATATTGGGGTGGGGGTGCTAACTTTATTTTCTTAATAAATTTTTCTATTATTCATATTACTAATTTTTAGTTGTTAATCTCAGCTATAATTATTATCATAATTAGTAATACTATATGAGGGGAGTAAGGGAAATCAAACTAATTAGTAATTAATAATTAATAATTAAAAATTACAAATTAGTATTTATTAATTAATTAGTAAACATTATAAAACTACAAATCGATGTCCATTATTCCGCCTTTTTCTCAGTAAATGATTCACAGCCACAGGTCCATAAAGTTCATTCATCCACTACCCAGTTGGGTCTACTCCTTCTTCCACAGCGTCTCCTTCTTCTCCTTCTTCTCTTTCTTCTGCCTCCTTCAGTATTTTCCGAGCAAATTCCAGTGCCGCTGTATGTTTGGTGAAACGAAGATCCTTATTCTCGTAGGTAACTCTAAGTATTGCCGGGTACACCAAACCATATCAGATCTCCTTTATTCCTTTTATGTCTCTCAAGATGCGTCTTGTTTCTGTAAATAGAGCTCTTCTTTTAGCCACTTCGGCCGGGTAGTCTCTGAAGATACTGATGTTATCTCCTTCGTATTTCAGATTTCTTTTTCTTATGATTATCTTCATCATATCCTCAAAGACACTGTCATAAACCACCTTTACAATTACTTGTCTTGGTGGCGCACCCCTCCTAGGGACCGGTCTTAAAGCCCTGTGGGCACGGCCCAACAGGGGTTCTTCATCCAAATCCAAAATGTCCTTTAGGAGTTTTGCAAAGAATTTACGTGGGTCATAGTTTCCTTCGCGTCCCTCAGACAGACCTACTATGCGCAAATTCTTACGTCTTTGGCGCCCCTCCAAATCAATACATTTCTCATTAATTTTACGTAATAATTCAGAGAGGCGTTTGTTCTCTTCGTTTATCTTCTCATTCTCTCTCGCAGTTGTTAGAGCAGCATCAGTTAATTCTTTAATCGTATCATTTTGTTGATCCAGTACAGTTGACATAGGGCTTAACCTCGCCTCTATTTTCGCATCCATCATCTCTTCCATCAATCGCTCCATCCCAGCAATCTTATCAGTTGCCTCGATCAGTTGATTGTGTATGTCCTCCTCAATTTCTGTTTTCCAATCCGACATCATGGTTTTTACCATTTCTTTAACTTCTCTTGTTAATTCATCTTTGATATTTCGAATATCCATTTTTAAGGCCTTCATTTCATCCTTAGTTTCTTTATAATCTTTCTTCATTTCTGTTTGTGTTTCCTTCAGCATTTTCTTCATATCTGCCAGTAAAGACTTTTTAAAATCTTCCATTTCAGCTTTTCTTTGTGAAATCTCTTCTTGGGAGGCAGCCTGTCCCGAGCCTGAAGCTTTGGTGGGGCCTGCCTCCCTTCTGGAACTTTTCTTCGGCTGTGTGGGGGAGGAGGGATTCATTTTAAATTTCTTACCGGAGTCGCTAAAGTCGCGCGCCTGATGACGTCACGCAGCTTACAATCGCACCCGGAGCCGTTTAAAATCGATCTCCTGCGGTAAGTAGTGTTAGCAACCTCCTCTAACCCCGTTTTTTTTCCAGATTTTTTAAGAGCTGATCTGACGCTGTTCTCTCCTAGAACATGGCGCCACCGGAAGTCCCAGACTGATGAGTTTCAGCCTGAAACATTGCCTATTTCCTTCGCTCCATAGATGCTGCCGCACCCGCTGAGTTTCTCCAGCACTTTTGTCTACCTTCGATTTTCCAGCATCTGCAGTTCCTTCTTGAACATAATATGTGAATGCTTCATTGAGCATAATTCTGACTGGTAACCACGCACTTCGTCCGAGCACATTATCGCACGCGTCATGCCAACCGTCTTAAATGAAAGCCTAAACTGTCATTTGGCAACCTAAAAAGCTGTCAAGGTTGCCCGGCTAGTAAGTGAGAGCCCTGCATAATCTACAAAAATCCATAAAATCGTTGAATCTAAGAACAGTTTGAGGAATGAGTACAAAAATAAAAAAAACAACTGGTAAAGTTTTTCCTGTCTCTAATCCACTTATGGATCATGACTACTCGATGTAGGTAAAAATTGCCTTGGATTTAAATAACTTTGCCAAATGGATTTTTTCTGAACTATTTTCAGTTAGGAATACAAAGAGATATAACATTTCAATAAAGGTTCTCTTGATCATTATATATATATATATATCTATATAGCTAAAAGTCTCATTTTGACCACTTCCTGTCTGCGCTATATATTGATTTTAGAAAAAACTATACCGCTGTGATTTTTGGCCATCTTACTCACAGTCCTCCTCCGTTGAGGCAGCCCTGAGGATCTTTCCGATCGATGAAAAATAAAAAAGTTATGAGACTCCCCTCGTCTGTCAAAGTATCAGTGGGGGAATACTTTGGGAATGGTAACCATAGTTCTATTAGTTTTAATGTAGTTATGGCACACAAGTTAAGGCCCTAATGTGGGGCAAGGTATATTCTGAGCATTAGCTAGGAACTTGCAGACGTCATTTGGGAGAGGTTGTTTTCTGGTAAGGGAATGGCTGGCAAGTGGAGGCCATCAAAAGTGAAATGGCAAAAAAACAAGGGCAGCACGTACCAGTTAGGGTGACATTTAGAGTACAGAGGAGATTGACTAAGATGTTAGGGGTTGCGGGCTTGAGTTATAGGGAGAGATTGGATTAGTTTGGAGCACAGGAGGTTAAGAGGTAATCTTACTGAGGTGCACATGATCATGAACGGCATGGATAAAGTATTTTTCCCTGGATAGAGGATCATAAAATCAGGGAGCATATGCTTAAGGTGGGAGGAAATATATTTAAGAGGGACCTCAGGGCAGCCTATTCACTCAGAGGGTAGTGCATATCTGAAATGAGCTGCCAAAGGAAGCTATAAAAGTGAATACAATTACAACATTTAAAATACATTTGGACAGATATATGACAGGAAGGATTTAGAAGACTATGGGTAGGTATGTTACAATACTTACCTTTAGTGGCGCTGCAGTTCTGCCACTCCCCGTGTGTGCAACTTTGGCGCCTTTCAGAGGGGGGCGGGTTTAAAATGCTGTTTTCTCCAGACAGGGCAAATCGATCCATTTCAGGGGATTTCGTCGCTAAAGAGAAATCGCTCCGACATTTGTTTTATGAAGGTATTTTTAAACTACACTAGATCATTTATTAGCAAGAGTAATTTAAAAATCATCTTCTAAAGCCGTGAGCGCCGACGACGGGACGGATTTTACGTAGGGGAGAAAAGAAGCTACACAGTTTATTTTTACATAAAAACGTGGTTTTTAGGAAGCATTTAATCACATTTTCATGTTGCGAAATGGGGACAAAAAATATATACGAACCGGCAGTGTTTTTCCTGCCGACTGTGGGTTAAATTCACCGCAAACCGCAACGTTCCAATCCACCGCATTACACTAAAACCCACTCACAAGTTGATTTAAATGGCCATTAATTTACAGGAATTAAACACTAAATTCCTTCCATTTGGCCTATAAATTAATGAAAATGAGACTTTAAAATCATGTTATATTGTGAATTATTGTGTGAATGTTATTTGGACACTTAGGCAATTTAAAAATGTTTATCTTTTCTTAAGAAATAGATAGATGTTTAGATCTAGAATTTGAATTTTGGAATTAGCTACAATTAGGTAACTAACTAATTATATGCTTTAATTTCAGGTCATCCAAGTAAGATTGTTTCATATTTGTTTCAGAATGCTTCAATCCACAATAACTGAAAAATTCATTGAGTTCTCTTAATTTTTAAGAACGTTATAGGCTTTTGACTGTCCTAGATCACAGCTTCTGAGAAGTCAATGGAAAGGCAATGGGGAACAAGATGCTAATTTCCGAGTATGAAAATGGCCATAACTTTGTTAATACTGAAGATAGGAAAGTGAATTAGGTGTCAAATTAAACTTCTTGTTATGCTTTATCTGATGGGATAAAGTGCAGACTTGATTTTTTAAATCTCAAAATTTTGTAACATTGCTACTAGAAACATAGAAAATAGGTGCAGGAGTAGGCCATTCGGCCCTTCGAGCCTGCACCGCCATTCAATGTGATCATGGCTGATCATCCAACTCAGTATCCCGTACCTGCCTTCTCTCCATACCCCCTGATCCCTTTAGCCACAAGTGCCACATCTAACGCCCTCTTAAATATAGCCAATGAACTGGCCTCAACTACCTTCTGTGGCAGAGAATTCCAGAGACTCACCACTCTCTGTGTAAAGAATGTTTTCCTCATTTCGGTCCTAAAGGAATTCCCCCTTATCCTTAGACTGTGACCCCTTGTTCTGGACTCCCCCAACATCGGGAACAATCTTCCAGCATCTAGCTTGTCCAACCCCTTAAGAATTTTGTAGGTTTCTATAAGATCCCCCCTCAATCTTCTAAATTCCATCGAGTACAAACCGAGTCTATCCAATCTTTCCTCATATGAAAGTTCTGACATCCCAGGAATCAGTCTGGTGAATCTTCTCTGTACCCCCTCTATGGCAAGGATGTCTTTCCTCAGATTTGGAGACCAAAACTGTACGCAGTACTCCAGGTGTGGCCTCACCAAAACCCTGTACAACTGCAGTAGAACCTCCCTGCTCCTATACTCAAATCCTTTCGCTATGAATGCTAACATACCATTTGCTACTATGGGACAAATAAGCTAAGGGACTAGACGCAAATGCCAACTTGGTCGGCATGGACAAGGTGGACCAAAGGTCCTGTTTCCATGCTGTTTAGCTCTATGGCACTATGGGGTTTATCAACAAATGCCACTGAAATTTTGTTCTTAGAGCAATTAGTTTTCAGAAATATTCTTCCACCATGTTGAATAAGAAAAGCAGAAATCATCAAAGATCTTTTCTAGGTTAAATCAATGTAGGTGTTGATTTCTTCTGTGCAACGTGCAGTAAGAGGGAGTTTGATGTGGCCCTTGTGGCTAAAGGGATCGGGGGGTATGGAGAGAAGGCAGGTACAGGGTACTGAGTTGGATGATCAGCCATGATCATATTGAATGGCGGTGCAGGCTCGAAGGGCCGAATGGCCTCCTCCTGCACCTATTGTCTATGTTTCTATGTTTCTAAATTATAAAAGTTCTATATGAATGGGTATACAATTTCGCGACGTGACAATCTTGCTCTGATTTATTTTGTCAGATATGTTGTTTTCAATGGTATCAACTCATTAGGTGATCATTAAGATTTGCGTACAGGCAAGTTTCAAATAAACACCTCTACAGGATTTAATATGGTCAATTCTTTGTTCACTTTTGTACTTCTTAGAACATATATTTCCAAAAACTAAGTAACATGCTTACATTTAAATGTGATCTGCTTTCAGTTTTAAAAATGTTATATAAATGTAATAATTAAGTTGAAAAACAATTACAGAATTTAAAAAAATAAATATCATAGACATTTAAATCCAGTGAACATATTACCAAGTTTAAGTAATTAAACTGGTTACATTCTGACACTTTTAACAGTTCTGCTTCAGAATGCAAGATTTGAAGTATTATGATGTACAGGATGAAGATTTGGAACGGACATCCACCCTGCATGTTTCTGAGAGATTATATATTGAGAAAAGAATATCAGTTTTCTTTCTGAATCGACAATAAATGACACAATAAAGTATGCTCACAACCTATATGTTTGGGGAGAAACACCTCTCATTGTTTCTAATTTGCATCAGGTACCACTAGCAATGATCTGCATTATAACATTAATGGAAAGTAACAGTATTTCAAAAGTGAAGTATAGTGAAAAATAAAGCAAAGTAAAATTCACCCAAAGACAAAGAAGGTACAACTCTCGATATTTTTGCACAACACATGCAAAGGCAGAGGGGAAAAGCTGCAGAACAGAAAATTAGGAATAAAGGCAGACAAGCCACAGCGCAGTCAGCACGGGGGGAAATGCACGCACTTGACAAGCAGTGAAAAAGGACCAACAAAATTTAATGCATGGAATTGACTAAAGTGGTTTTCATTAGATGGGACAGATTGCTACATGTCTGACTGACTTTATCTGTTTGACTACCATTGAGGGACTGAGCAATGAGCAGCTTTTAGGTTCGCGGGCCTCAAACAGCCCAAGATTCATGCTAATAAAAAGCTTTTCACTAACACAGACCGAACAATTGAATGAAAGCTTTATTTATTGGTGCTAAATATCTTGCTCAGTTTTCAACCATACGGTTCATTTCACTCTATTAGCCCTCCACAATAGTTGCAAGGCTGGACAATCTGTCTTGTGTCTGTATTGAGTAAAGCTCCAACTGACCAGCATCAATTCAAGAACAAAAAAACTGAAACTCATTAAAATAAATTTTTAATGGAAAGACTTCACAATTGCAATTGAATTGATGTGCTTTCTTTTCTGCTGGTGAAAAGTGCATAATTGAGCTATACATTCATTTGCTTTTGCCTTGTGCCTTTCTGTGAATTTTAACTTTTGGTTCCTCCCAACAGTCCTTCAAACAATTCAAAAAGAACCTTAAAAGAAATGATGCATTTTTATTGAGCAGAAGGATCAGTCCATTACTCCAACTTAAAAATGCAGCTCTTTGATTTTGTTGGCCACCAGATGTTCTTGCTCAAAACTACTTGCTTGAATTGTGATCGCATGAAGTGATTTGTACATACAATAATGGCCAGGTGTCAACGTATATACCACTGGATACTCCATCAATTTAAGTTACAATGATTTGTGTGTGCTCTGCCAATGTAATGTAAGGTATTAATACTTATCTGGTTATTTGCTTCAGGGCAACAACATTTGATAAAGATTGATGACAATATTGGCCCAAGGGATCTTTTAAATATTTTTATGACATAATCATGCAAATCTAGTTAACATAAGTACCACTTTTATGTGATCTACTCTCAGTCACTTGCACAACCAAAGAAAAACAGGAATTATCCACACAATTGTTTTGACAAAATCATTTTGTTTGTTTGCCAACATGGGCCTAAGAGTTTAATGATGCCATAGTAAGGTATAAAATCTTCAATCCTATCTCTCCCTGACCAGAGACTGTTTGTCACATGCATGTCAATGGTGCTGTTAAACTAAGGGATACATTTCTCAAAAGTATTTCACTTCTGAATGTTCACCCTGGCAGGTGGCCAATATCCCCACTGAAAGTGCATAACCCGATGATGCATTACAAAAGTACTTCACGGTGCTTAATCATACTTCAAAGTTGCAAATGTTTACGTGAAAACTCTGCAGGGGTGAAATATGGGTGAAAATTGAAACAAATACAGAGTCTCTTCAGGTAAAATAGCAGACATGAAATGTGTTCACAATTTAAAGCCACAAGGGAACACTTTAAATGGAAAGCTACCTCAAAATTAAGGAGTCTGGCAAACTGCTGAATTGTATACTTCAACAAAATTAAGTCAATAGATGCAATGGTAAAGTAGAAAAAATTACTTTGCTACTCGGAGGGCTGAAATATTATTTGTTGCAAAATGAAAGACTGGGATTTGAGTTAAAAAAAGTATGTGACATGTGTTTTGGTCAAAAAACAAGTTAAACCTGAATAATCAATGAGCAAGTATGACAAAATGAAGATAGGGCTCTGAACCATATCTCAAATGAAACATGAGCCATGAGAAACAGCAATCCAACCAGCCACATATTTAGACATGAATCCTGACTATTTAACTGACAAGCATTAATACTATACACAGGATGATATGAGACAACAAATCTATATGTATATGCTATACATGCTCCTGCCAAGAATAGCAAAATTATTTTAACAACAATATTTTTGTTTTAGACAATACACAATAGGTGCAGGAGTAGGCCATTCGGCCCTTCGAGCCAGCACATCCATTCAATGTGATCATGGCTGATCATTCCCAATCAGTACCCCGTTCCTGTTTTCTCCCCATATCCCCTGACTCCACTATTATTAACAACCCTATCCAGCTCGTTCTTGAAAGCATCAATGTGTGTGTATTCCAATGTGTGTGGACAAATAAAACATACACAGCATCCATTTCCCATCCATACAGTTCTTGAAAACATTGTGGTGAGTTGCCTTCTTGAATGGCTGCAGTTTTAATATCAAATACTCCCAAAGTGCATTCAGGTAAGGATGACAAGAAATGGCAAGAAAGCCCGACATTTCCAAGCAGAGATGGTGTGCAAATTGGAGAGGAGCTTGCAAACAGAAATATTCCTATTTGCCTGCTGCTTTGCTCCTTCAAGAGAGTGTAGGCTATAGGTTTGTGAGGAGTACAGACAGCACACTGCAGCCAGAGCTGCCAGTAGTTTTGGCAACAAATGCCTTGCGTGGTGCAACCTGTTTGACCTGAATGGTGTTGCATTCAGCCAAGCAAGTGCAGAGTATTTGCAATGCACTCATGATTTGTGCCTTGTACATTGCCTTGGAGGCGAGTCACATCCTGAAGGTCATCAATCATTTGATCTCCTTTGTAACCAATGTAATGTATTATTTAGCTGGTCCAGTTACATTTCTGGGCAGTGGCAACTACCACAATATAGATGATTGGAAAGTGGATAATGGTTATACTGTTGAAAACCAAGAGAAACTGGCTAGACTCTCTTTTTGAAGATAGTCAATTTCTGAAACAAAGGCCATTTGCCTCTACCAGCCCAGGACCAAACATTGTTCAAGTTTGGTACACACTCATGGGTAAAGACGGCCTCATTATCTGGGACTGAACACTGCATTCCTCAGTGAACAGTCTCACATAAATGATGCAGGCAGGATCAGCGATTAATCTGTAGATGATGGGTAGGGGTAAGGCACTGCGCTGAAGGACACCCCTGCCATTTTCTACTGCTGATGTAACTGAATTCCATAAATCAATAGTATTATAATAGTTTGTAAGTTCATAAGTAATTGAGCCTTGTCCTGAAAAGGTAAAGAATCAAACTCTTTCCAAGGGTTAATGGTAAGTCGGGACCATTGGTCAGAAAACATCTTTCAATGGACCTTCCAGTTAATATGGTTGGGATGGTTTCACTAAGGACCACCTATTCAGCTAACTCTCTCCAGAAATTACCCAGTTACAAGAAGCTGTAGGAAACATCACCCTCTAGGGCGGCACAGTAGCTTGGTTGTAGATTGGTTGCCTTACAACACCAGAGACCCAGGTTCGATCCTGCCCAGTCAGTACGGAGTTTGTACATTATCTTTGTGACCGCGTGGGATTTCTCCAGATGCACTGGTTTCCTCTGACACTCCAATGTCATACATGTATGTAGGTTAATTAGCTTTGGTAAAATTGTAAATTGTCCCTAGTGTGTTGGTGACCAGCGATCACCCCATATAGTGCTGGTATATGGGGTGATCGCTGGTCAGCAGGGACTCGGTGGGGCAAAGGGCCTGTTTCCACACTGTATCTCTAGAGTAAACTGGAGTATCCAGGAGCGCCCAGAACATTTTTCAAATAGAATGAGATTGAAAGATGTTGGTGTAAACACGGACCCAAGATCCTTACATAGGAATCATTCGGTTAACATGCAACTACAGAAAATAATTAGAAAGGCTAATGGTATATCGACCTTGGTAATTGCACTAACACATCTTTACTCTTAGATTTGAATATAAGAGTAAGGATGTGTCACTGCACTTATAAAAGGCCATAGTGAGATGTCACTTGGACTACAGTATATGGTTCTGCTCTCCCTCCCTAAGAAGTAATAGATTTTCAATAGAGCCAACATTCACCAGATTATATGGATTAATTCTTGAGAACAAGATGTGGCTTGTTCTTTGAGGACATATTAGAAAGATTAGGTCTGTACTCAATCTTCATTTTAAACAATGAGAGAAAGTCTCACTGAAGTATTCTAATAAGGGTTGACAGGGCTGATATTTACAGTGGTTTGCAAAAGTTTTCATACCCCTTGAACCTTTCCACATTTTGTAATGTTACAACCACAAATGTATATGTATTTTATTGGGATTTTATGTGATAGACCAACACAAAGTGGCGCATAATTGTGAAGTGGAAGGAAAATGATACATGGTTTTCAAATTTTTTTACAAATGAAAAACTGAAAAGTGTGGCATGCAAAAGTATTCAGCCCACTTTACTCTGATACCCCTAAATAAAATCCAGTGCAACCAATTGCCTTCAGAAGTCACCTAATTAGTAAATAGAGTTCACTTGTGTGTAATCTAATCTCAGTATAAATACAGCTGTTCTGTGAAAGCTTCAGAGATTTGTTAGAGAACATTAGTGAACGAACAGCATCAAGAAGCCCAAGGAACACACCAGACAGGTCAGAGATATCGTTGTGGAGAAGTTTAAAGCAGGGTTAGGTTATAAAAAAATATCCCAAGCTTTGAACATCTCACGGAGCACTGTTCAATCCATCATCCGAAAATGGAAAGAGTATTGCACAACTGCAAACCTACCAAGACATGGCCGTCCACCTAACCTGACAGGCCGGGCAAGGAGAGCATTGATCAGAGAAGCAGCCGAGAGGCCCATGGTAACTGGAGGAGCTGCAGAGATCCACAGCTCAGGTGGGAGAATCTGTCCACAGGACAACTATTAGTCGTGCACTCCACAAAACGGGCCTTAGTGGAAGAGTGGCAAGAAGAAAGCCATTGTTGAAACAAAGCCATAAGAAGTCCCGTTGCAGTGTGCCACAAGCCATGTGGGGGACACAGCACACATGTGGAGGAAGGTGCTCTGCTCTGATGAGACCAAAATTTAAGTTTTTGGCCTAAATGCAAAACGCTATGTGTGGCGGAAAACTAACACTGCACATCACCCTGAACACACCATCCCCACTGTGAAACATGGTGGTGGCAGCATCATGCTGTGGGGATGCTTTTCTTCAGCAGGGACAGGGAAGCTGGTTGATGGGAAGATGGATGGAGCCAAATACAGGGCAATCTTGGAAGAAAACCTGTTAGAGTCTGTAAAAGACTTGAGACTGGGATGGAGGTTCACCTTCCAGCAGGACAATGACCCTAAACATACAGCCAGAGCATATTCATATGTTAGAATGGCCCAGTCAAAGTCCAGACTTAAATCCAATTGAGAATCTCTGGCAAGACTAGAAAATTGCTGTTCACAGACGCTCTCCATCCAATCTGACTGAGCTTGAGCTATTTTGCAAAGAAGAAAGGGCAAAAATTTCAGTCTCTAGATGTGCAAAGCTGGTAGGGACATACCGCAAAAGACTTGCAGCTGTAATTGCAGCGAAAGGTGGTTCTACAAAGTATTGACTCAGGGGGGCTGAATACTTTTGCACATCACACTTTTCAGTTTTTTATTTGTAATAAAATTTGGAAACCATGTATCATTTTCCTTTCACTTCACAATTATGCACCACCCTGTGTTGGTCTATCACATAAAATCACAATAAAATACATTTACATTTGTGAGTGTAATGTGACAAAATGTGGAAAAGTTCAAGGGGTATGAAAACTTTTGCAAGCCACTGTATGCGCCTGAGGTATCCAGACCAGTGGTAATCCATTTCGGATAGAAATGAGAAGGTATTTCTTCATCTGGGGCTGGGGATTTTTTGCAATTTTCTTCCCATCAATTTTGTGGAAGATTAGTCACTATACACAAGTTTTCATTGAAGATACAAGGAAGAACGGAACTGAAGGGATTATGTGGCATGTGCAGGGAAGAGGAACATTGGTAAAGGATCAGTCAGAAGCGCAATGAATGTCAGAGCAGGCACAAGGGGCCTTTAATAGAAACCATAATAGAAACACTCAGCAGGTCAAGGGATAGCTGTAGAATGAAAAACAGTTCAAAGTTTCAGATCTGGGATTCTTCTTCAGATAGCCTATTCCTGGTTCTATTTCTCATGATCTTATTACGAGGTCTAACTTGTGTAAGTTACCACCTGGGGCGCAGCACGATTGGCAGCCCCACCAACAGTTTGTATTTTCGTCTTTTTTTATTTTTAGTGTGTGTTAAAAGTTTGCGTAAATGTTCTCTGGTTTGTTTTATGTGGGGGGAGGGGAACTTTTTTTTCAGTTTCTTACCTTGCTGGAGATGCGATTAATTTTAGGATTGCATTCTCCGATCGCTCTGTGGTTTAATATCGATGGAGCTAGAGGCATCCTGGGACTGACCTTGGGCCCCTTGGGTGTGGACTTATATCGGAATCGATCCCTTGCCTGGGATCAGTCCAACCGGCCTACGGACTTTACATTGGTAGCTCGCAGTCTCGGGAGAGGCCGTGGCTGTCGGGAGCTCCAACGCTGCGGAAGGTTCGACCAGCCCAGACATGGGGTTCAATTGTCTGGCGCGGGGGAGCTGACATCCCCCCGATGTAGAAGCTAATCGCCTCGACGCGGAGGGCCCGCTGCCGGCTACGGAAGTCAAGATCATCCCGTCAACGGAGGGCTTGAGAACCCCGACCGCGGGAGAGCAAAGGGAAGAGATTGAACTTTTTTTCACCTTCCATCACAGTGAGGAATGTGGAGGAGTCACTGTGATGGATGTTTACGTTAAAATGTGTTTTGTGTATTCCGTTGCTTTTTATTTGTATGATTGACTTGGCAAATGAAATTCCTCGTATGTTGTAAAACATACTTGGCTAATAAAGTATTATTGTGATTGTGATTGTAAGACAGACACAGAGTTTCTGCTCCATCAGCAGTCTGTCGAAACATTGGCCAGTAAACTATTTCACTTGTAACTGATTGTTCTGACTAACTGTCATGTTGTACTTGTCACTTTACAATAAAATAATAAATTGCTCATCATTTTTCAATCTTAGGGTTATCTGTGACCCTTGAGAAAATTTAATATCTTACATTATTCACATCCTTCTGGTTTGATGCCAAACGAAACAGAGTTTTCTCCAGATATCTTTTGGCATTAATTCCACTTGGGTTCCATTTCCATGGCCTATTTGGTCAATTGCTGCCATGATATTGAGGACAGGCAATCTCTCACCTCACCACTCAAATTCTATGCTTTTATTCATATCTTGACGAGGCAGTAATGTTTAGAACAGAATGATCCTAGTACATCTAAAACTGAGCGTCATTCATCAGATTGTTGGGAAGGAAAAGCCACAAGAAAGCATAATTAACCATTTAATGTGTTCAATATTTCTTCACAACAAAAAAAATCACCCAAGACAGGATTTTCACGGTTTACAGTTCAGGAAGGAGCTGAGATGGATGGCATTTCCGACTAAGATGCTTGGAAATTCATTCTCTTTTACACAATATTAAAGATGTTTACTAAAGCTGAACCTCCATTGTTTACTTAATGCCAGATGAGTTCACTGAACCCTTTGTCAGTTCACCAAAATGAAGGATACTATCTCATCATTAAGACAGGATATTTTTGGATGATGGTTGACCCTGGAACATTGGCTGAAATATGTGATTCTGTCCATATGAACATGTCTGGCTCTTGCATGATTAATCACTGTACACCCTTCTAATTTCCATTTACGTGCCAAACATGGGACTTTGCAAGTTTTGACTGGGCTGCATTCCCTATTATCATGTCCGGCCACTAGATCCACACCATATGGTCTAGTTCATTTTACTTTAACTGTTTCTTGTAGCAGGATGCAAAAAATAAGTTAGCGAAGGCATGTCATCAAGTAATTGATGCACATCCTCAATTAAGTCCAACATACGCTGCATTGGTAATGATGGTTGATATTCTTGCTTGAAAGAGTAATTATTACATCAGATTTTTATTTAAAAATAGTATGATAGTAGTTTCACAGGCTTCACTAACACCAGCTTCATTCAATTTCAAATTGATTTAATTAGTTTGCCATCTGCTAATCTAATAACATAACCACCACGCACCATATCTACTCACTCCTTCAGCACACAAGTCAATTTTCCATCGAGATCCAGGGATAAGAAAATCGGACTAGGTGTAAAATGAGTGGCCATAAACATCTTGCCTAGTGGGAGCAATTAAAAATTAACACCACAGAATCAAAGCTGTGAGACGGTGCTAAACGTGAGCTTGCTGAAGCAGCAGCTTTCACTCCCCTCAGTACTCTGAGTGAGTCACATTCTTCCTTATATCTTGACTGAAAACCCATTAGAGAAGGAAAATACTTATGTTGTTGATGTAATTAAACTTTGTTTAATTGCTTTAAAAAATTTTACATTTGACTGCTTCTGTCTGTTTTGCACCCTGCAGTATGCGTGAAACTGCCCTTAATTGCATTCCTAATAAATAGGCCTCCTCCTGTCAACGTACAACGGTTAATGACTTTACTTTGCAGCGTGCCAATTATTTTACACTGCAGAAATGCATATTATGGGGCACGTTGTGGATGACAATGCTATACACTCAAATAGCTTCTTGCAAATGCTTATAATCATTGAATCTTGTCCAGAGCACAAGAAGGGATACTTCTGAATTATTACAATGCAAAACAAGAAACTCATCTTCCTGATTTCTGAGAAGGATGGGTGACTATATATCCCGTTTTCTCGGGGATTCTCCAGGATTGATTTCCAACAGACCACAAATTCCAACCTCTTCCCCAAAACCATACTAGCTTTGCACTAATTTTGTTGGTCGAGCACAATTTTCGATGCAGGTCTTCCAAAAATACTTCAATGACCATGAAGGGGGGTTGCATCAAGGATGGCAATGAAGGCAAATGTGGGTAGGAAGGCCTTAAGCTTTTAAATGATGTGCCATAATTTGGGTATAAATAAATAGTATTTTCCAGCAACTATCCTTGCATCTCTATGCCAGGCTTGGCCCCATGTTTCATAAAGAAGTGGCAGAAAATCAGACTGATAGTGGGAAACTATCGGGTACAAGAACAGATATATCTACGTCACCACCGATGGAGCTATCTCTTACCTCGATGGAGATGCAATTTTTTTTCCATATCGTATCTCCGTCCGCACTGCGGCCTAACATCATGGAGCTGGCGGCCTCTTGCTGGAGATCGACTTCGGGAGCTCCAACTGCAAGACCCTGCAGGACTTAACATTGTGGCGCTGGCGGTCCCTGTCGGGGTTCGACCTCGGAGCTCCAACTGTGGGAGCCTGCGAACTTGAACATCGTGGAGCTCACGATCCCTGGTTAGAGACCGACTTTGGGAGCGCCAAGCTGCAGGAGCTTCGACTGCCCCAATCGCGGTAGCTTCAATCGCCCCAACGCGGGAGCTTCGATCCCCGACTACGGATGGTTCGACTGCCCCGACCGCGGGCATAAAGAAGGGAAGAAGATTAGACTTTATTACCTTCCTTTACAGTGAGGAATGTGGGGAATCCGCTGTGGTGGATGTTTATGTTAACTTTTATGTAGTTGTGTGTCTTGTTGCTTTTATGAGTATGGCTACACATGACAACAAATTAACCTTTGGACCTTTATATCTTGCTCCAATTTCATAGGGTCCTGGTGCAGTCATCACTGGACATTGTGCATAGGTCTGGTCTCTCTCCCCTAGGAAGGATATACTTGTAACAGAGAAGTACAGTGGATGTTCCTGGAATGGCAGGTTTATCATCTGTACAGTAGAGCAAACTAGGCCTACTCTCCCAATTTAGAAAAATAATATGTGATCTCATTGAAATGTACAACATTAGAATGTTAGATTGTGAAATTGGTTTCCTCTGGCTATGACAAAGAAAACTTTGGGTTGGTCTCAAAATAAGAGATTGGCCATGCAGGGCAGAGATGGGAAATAATTTATTCACCTCAAAGTAGTCAATTTTGGAGTCATCTATCCAAGATTGGAGGAACAATCACCCATTACATTCAACAGAGATCAATAGCTTTTAGGATGTACTAAGAAAGGATATACTTAGATTGGAGGTTGTGCAATGGAGGTTCTTGTGGCTAATTCTGAAGATAAGAGTGTTGTTTCATTGGCTATAGAACTTAGTTTCTTCTTTGGAAGTCAACGTTTTCATTCAAGTACATGATAGAATAGATTTCAAGAATCTCTGATGTTGAGATAACAGTTAGAAGATTAAGGGCCAGCCATTTACAACAAAGTTAAAAACATAGTTAAACAGTATAACGCAGCCACAAATCCTTTGGCCCACAATGTCTGTGCCGACTATTTTGCCAAGTTAAACCACATCTGCTTGCACATGGTCCATACCTCTTCATTCCTTGCTTGTTCATGTCTGTCTGAATATCTCTGCGACCACCATGTCCCATGGCAGCGCGTTCCCGGCACCTTCCACTGTGTAAACAAAAACCTGTCTCCGAATTCTCCTTTAATCTTTTCCCCTTTCACCTAAAAGCCAAGTCTTCAAGTAATTGACATTTCCATCCAGAGACGATGAGTGTGTCCAAGTCTACACTGTCTAAATTTCTCATAGTTTTATGGGTTTCACGGATTACACAGGACCTTTTTCCCCACAGAGGATGGTGAATCTCTGGAATTCTCTAACCCAGGAAGTAATGAAGAGTAGATTGTTCAGGAGATACATTTTTGAGAGATATGGGAATTGAAGGTTTTGGGAAACTGTCACTGAAGAGGAGATGAAGCAAAGGAGAAATCAGCCATGATCATACTGAATGACAGGACAGGCTGGAAGGATGTCTATATTTTATTTTATTCTTTCATTGAATAAATGATTATTATATTTTATTACAATTTCCATCACATCATTAAATTGAAGCCAATTACTGATGGAAAATGTAATCACTGATATGGCGGCAGAATGGTGCAGCGGTAAAGTCTACTGCCTTAGAGCGCCAGACACCCAGGTTTGATCCTGATTATGGATGCTGTCTGTACGAAGTTTGTGTGTTCTCCCTGTGACCACGTGGGTGTCTCCAGATGCTCCAGTTTTTTCCAACATTCCAAAAACATTCTGTCTCAATGATCAACTAATCAGTCTTTCAATTTTCTGAATGTACCAATTCCTCACATCCCATAAGCCGTCCAGCATTTGTTTTACCACTAAATTCACAATGCCCAGTCGCTGAGTTAAGTGTGCTCTTGGTGCGCAGGTTTATTAACGGTGAGTGTGCTTGCCAATAATTATTTTAAAAGTGGAAGAAATATTCAATTGTGTTACTTATTTGACCGAAGATAGGCATAAAAAGCTGGAGTAACTCAGCATCTCTGGAGAAAAAGAAAGTGAAGTTTCAGGTTGAGACCCTTCTTCAGACCTCTACATTAAGGAGCTTTAAAAAAACATGATCTAACCCATGATCCAGGCATGAATTGAGAAGTTAGCCACACTTTCTGCAAATTTTGGTTGAAGGGAGTGTCTCACACTCAACTTCAACCTCTAGCTTTTCTCGCAGGCCAGATGAGATGGGGGAGGATGCAGGCAAGGTGTGTCATAAAATGGCGATGGAGCCTCAGCGGTGGAGAAGTCTTGTGGGTCGACCCGCATTCGGCGGTCAATGAGATCATGGGGGAACCGCCATGGGGGGGGGGACAATGGAGGTGTGGGGGGACCGCCGTTGGCGGGGGGGAGGGAATATTTATGGACAATGGGGATGGAGGGGGAGAACAATGGACAATGGGGACTTGGTGTGGGGGGTTTGTGGTGAGAGGGGGGAGAACAATGGACAATGGGGACTTGATGTGGGGGTTTGCGGTGGGGGGGAGAACAATGGACATTGGGGACTCGGTGTGGGGGGTTTGTGGTGAGGGGGGGAGAACAATGGACATTGGGGACTCGGTGTGGGGGGTTTGTGGTGAGAGGGGAGGAGAACAATGGACATTGGTGAGGCAGAGAAGAGAATAATGAACAAGGGAGGACCCGGCTGGGGGGGGGGGGTGCTATGGGGGAGGGGAGGGGGGAGAACGAAGAAGGAATTGCATACTTTGTAACTTTGTCAACGCTCTAAGTGGCTGCTATTTGTATACATTGGATATGCAAGCAAATAATTTCACTGTGCCTTGTCACGTATGACAATAAAGTATTCTATTCCATTCCATTCCAAAATACTTTGTGCAACAGTCCTATTCATCCTGGTCCCTCAGACAAACCCTATACTTACATACCTTTGTTTTTTTCTTTATGCAGAGGAGATAGAGAATGTTCTATGATACAGGGCTAGCATGCAAATTGGTAACATGAGACAAACTAGTCACCTTCTCTTTGACCAAACTACTGATACCTCTGGAATGACATCCACCGCCAGCCACAACTATGATGCATCTTCCTCTGAAAAGTGCTGATTTTAATTGCATAACTTTGCCACACATGGTGCATAGCACTCTTAATATTGAGCCAACCTTGACATCCACGATGATCAATGATGCAGAAAACTCTGGATGGGATGCAAAAGGAAGAAGGATGTCCTGACTTCCTGACTCAGCAAAATGGAAGTAGAATGGAAGTATTTGCCTGCCAAGATCAAAAACATATATTATTATTTGAATGGTATCCTTAGCTTTTGTAATTACTTTCTGAATGTCCTGGAGTTTGCCTTTGAAGCTTAATGATTAAATTTCAGAAGCAAATCAGCGACCGACCATGCATTGTACTTTTTGTTCCTTTTTTACTCCGCTGGAGGCAGGAAACATGTTCCCGATGGTTACACAAAAAGCTGGAGAAACTCAGCGGGTGCAGCAGCATCTAAGGAGCGAAGGAGATAGGCGACGTTTCGGGTCGAGACCCTTCTTCTGACTGGTCAGGGATCAGGGAAACGAGAGATATAAACAGTGATGTGGAGAGATAAAGAACAATGAGTGAAAGATATGCAAAAAGTATTGGTGATAAAGGAAGCAGGCCATTGTAAGCTGTTTGTGGTGTGAAAATGAGAAGCTAGTGCGACTGGGGGGGGGGGGGGGGGGGTGGAGATGGAGAAGGAATGTCAGGGCCCGAGGGCTGAGGGAGAGGTGGGGAGGAGGCAGACTGCTTCTCGCACTAGCTTCTCATTTTCACACCACAAACAGCTTACAATGGCCTGCTTCCTTTATCATCAATACTTTTTTGCATATCTTTCACTCATTGTTCTTTATTTCTCCACATCACTGTTTATATCTCTCGTTTCCCTGATCCCTGACCAGTCTGAAGAAGGGTCTCGACCCGAAACGTTGCCTATCTCCTTCGCTCCTTACATGCTGCTGCACCCGCTGAGTTTCTCCAGCTTTTTGTGTAACCCTCGATTCTCCAGCATCTGCAGTTCCTTCTTTAACATGTTCCCGATGTTAGGGAAGTCCAGAACCAGGGTCCACAGTTCAAGAATAAAGGGTAAGCCATTTAGATCGAAGATGATGAAAACCTTTTTCACACAGAGGGTTGTGAATCTGTGGAATTTTCTGCCTCAAAAGGCATTGGAGGCAGATTCTTTGGATGCTTTCAAGAGAGAATTAGATAGAGCTCTTAAAGATAGCAGGGATATGGGGAGAAGGAAGGAACGGGGTACTGATTGTGGATGATCAGCCATGATCACAATGAATGGCGGTGCTGGCTCGAAGAGCTAAATTGGCGTACTCCTTCACCTATTGTCTACTGTACTTATTAGAGCAATTTATTCAGTTCCATTTCTCTGCTTGTTGCTTGTAACTCTGCAATAATTTTTCTGATCCGCCATTCAGATTCCTTTTTGAAAACTCCAACAGGTTGAAATGTGCAAAGAGCAAGGAGGAGGTGAAGGAGCAGCAAGAGAAGATGGTAGGGAGAACATTTAGATTGCTAACCTCAAAGTTCAATGCAAAAGGCAATTTTGTTTCACAGAGGAAGCAGGCGAAGAAATCTGTCAACTGCTACAAGATGACCATTGTTTTATTTTGTTTAATGAGCATGGTTCACTAAGGTTGCAATTAGTTACAAACAGCAGGGTAGGAGGTACAGAAGTCTGAAGTTGCACATTACCAGGTTCAAAGACAGTTAAGGGCCTGTCCCACTGTACGTGTTTACCCAAGAGCTCTCCCGAGTTTAAAAAAAAAATCAAACTCGTGGTAAGTACGTAGAATGTACGTAGTGGGTACGTCGGAGTACGGGACGCCTCTTGCCGGCTCGTAACGCTAACGGTAAGCTCGTGAAGTTTTTTCAACATGTTGAAAAATGTCCACGAGAGCCCCGAGTACCTACGAGCGTCTATTACCATAATTCTCCGAGTTCGAATCGGGGAAACTCGGGAGAACTCTTGAATTTCCTCGAACAGTGGGACAGGCCCTTTACTTTCCAACAACTGTCAGCTTCTCATCTTGAACCCAGATGCACTTTGATAACAGAACACTATGGACCATGTCCTGCATGATATTTCTTTTTTATTTTCAAAATATTTTTTGCACTAATCTCTTTGGGGTTTTTTTGCAGTCTTTTTCCTCTTTTTCCTGCCTTGAAAAATTTTATGTGTGATTTATGTAGAATTTATGTTTTTGTCTATGTGGCTGTGATGCTGCTGCAATCAATATTTTCATTGTGCCTGTACATCACTGCACTTGTGCATATGACAATAAACTCAACTTGACTTGACTTGACTTGGCAGTGCTCCATAAATTAACCCATGCATCCTATTCCTTCCAACCAAGAGACTCCAGAGAAAGCCCGAGGTTTGCATGTTGCCTTCGGTGTAGAGTGCTATTGACAGTATGAGCATTGCTTTTTCATGTTTGTCTGTGCCTGGCCATCTAAATCAACCGATGGGGATTCCATGCCTCGTGCTGCCCATGGTCACACACCAGCTGCACATTATGCAGGTGAATGACTGTCAGCCTGGCAGCAATCAATTGTTTCATTCTGAGGCACTCCCTGTTCCTTCTGGATTTCAACCAACATTTTTATTTCAAGAAAAGAGCACTAATGTGTTAATCATCCTCAGGACCAGCTTCATTTGAGTAAACCTTTCTTTTGCCTTTTATTTTGTGTCTCTAAATCACTTCTCTAATTTGGAAATCAGAATTGGTCATGGCAGTCCAACATGGTTCTATGCACCTTATCATCTAGAAATAAGGCCCATCATACTGCTTTTTTTTTAAAATGAGCATCATACATTGCACCATTAGCAATATAATAGTGAGATTAAACGAGAACTTACCAGTTCGAAGTTTGATCTTTATTTTATGAGGAGTTACGATGAGGGATTACGTGAAGAAGACCCCGCCTGGCGCTGGAACGGCATACTTCAAAGCAGCAGCATGAAAAACACAGAAACCAATAGCCGAAGTAAAATAGTAAGGCTCAAAATAGACTAGAACTACCAGATGATCATTTACATTATGAGGGTTGGGAGTGGAGGGCACGTAATCCCTCATCGTAACTCCTCATAAAATAAAGATCAAACTTCGAACTGGTAAGTTCTCGTTTAATCTCACTATTTTACTTCGGAGTCACGTGAGTGACTACGTGAAGATTTTGAAGCTCTGTGTTTTTCATGTCGTAAACTCATTTCATACGACTCTCTGTTTAGTCAAAACAGTAGTGAGTAAATAGTATTTTTAGGACATTGTTACAATTTATGTAATAAGTCCTTTAATCATAAAAAGAACAACTTTTTAATAATAACCCCTCTACCTTAGGGGAAAATTACAAAATAAATTGATAAATGTTGTCAATGGTAACATAAATCGATAATATAAATCGATAATATAAAACAAAGCAAGCATTAAAGAGAACCCATTACTGTGTGTCTAAATCCTGGCACTGTGACAACAGGTTTATTCTAGAACTTTGAAAATCTCTTCTCTAGACCACCCTGCGGCCTCTAAAATTTTATCGAGTGGCACGTCCTGTACCTTTGCCACGGACGTAGCTGCCGCCCTAGTGGAGTGAGATTTAAACACATCAGTGTCTATTCTTGCTAGACACAAACCATCCAGAAATGGTTTGAACTGAACCTTTTGTATGTGGCTTTTGTGTGTTATTAATAACGCTTTCTCAGAACCTCTGAGATTTTGGTTACCTCAATGTACTGAGTTAAATGCTTAACCACACACAATGTTTCATCAATAGGATATGCTTTAAACATTACCTTCATTCCAGTTCTTCCTGGTCTGCTTTGTTTGATCAAGTCATAAACATAAAACATAATGTTATCTGCAGTCACATGTATGCAATCCAACCGTACAACTGCAAAGCTTGTACTCTCTTTGAGCTGATACCAATGCCATTAACTTTACCACCTTGAATGTTAATTTCTGCAAAGACATTGAATTAATTGGAGTCCATTGTTTAAACAAAGTGAGAACAATGCTAACATCCCAAATTCCTGTATATATGGGCTTAGGATGATTTTATTGAAATTCCTTTCATGAGTCGGGATACTAATGGGTGAGACCCAATGAATCTCGATCTGGAATTTGTCCTAAATAGGATGACAATGCACTACGAGCACAATTAATGGCACTATACTCAAATGCTCATCAAGTGTAACCCAGCAAGGAACTGTAATACATTTGAAATGTTTGCAGTATGATAAGATATCTTTGACTGTGTACACTTCCCATTTCCTTATATGCGACTTATATTGTTTTAGTGCTATTCCTCCAAGCTGCAACTATAACATCCATGGTCCTGTCCGACAGTACAACTCTTGCAATGGTCTGGTCAGAACCTGCAGATTAACAAATACATATGTGTTGAAGAAGGGTCTCGACCCGAAACGTCGCCCATCTCCTTCACTCCCTAGATGCTGCTGCACCCGCTGAGCTTCTCCAGCTCTCTGTGTAACTAACAAATACATATGATCATGCAATGGATGAATTCCTTTTGTTACTGGTTGTGTCAACAGATTGTCGCAACTGGGAATTGTCATACATGGTTCAATAAGCATATTAGCATCAATGGGAATCATGACTGCGTGGGCCAATCTGACACCACCAAAAAATTGCATTCGACAGCGTCTTGCGCTTTTTATTGAGACATTGCCCAATGAGACAGAATGGGGAAAATCATAAAAGAACAAATTCCCCAGTGTAGCGAGAAAACATCCACCGCTACTGCCGCTGGATCGTGTTCCCCAAGACCCGTATTTGGGCAATTGGTGATTCAATCTAGATGCAAACAGATCAATGTCCGGCACTCCATAGCGACTGACAATATTTTGAAATTTTGTGGATTAACATCCATTCTGTATTGTCTTCAAATATTTGTGATCTTTATCTGTCACAACATTGTCTCTCCCCGAGAGATAAATAGCTGAAAGCCAAATATTTTTTGCCATACACCATTGGCACATCTGGTTTACCAGATGATCACATGATATTGATCTAACACCACCCATGTGATTAATATATGCCACAGCTGTGGTATAATCTATTTGTACTTGGACATGCAAATCCTTTAATGAAGGGCAATAAGCTTTTAATACATAAAATGCTACCAGGAGCTCCAAATAATTAATACCATGTTTGGAACAATAAATCCTCTTGGACAGCCCATCTGCCTCTACAGCTGGTCTCATTATCCGAACCCCCCCCCCCCCCATCCGAGAGAACTTCGTCATTTTGCAAAACACTACTGGCTGATGAACTAAAAGTTCTAAGCAGCTTATGGAACATTCTCAATCCATCAATGTAATTCTGATAAAACTTCCTTAGGCAATTGCATTGGCCTATCAAATGGCTTGCTCGCTGAATAAGCGCTTGAGTTTTTGCCCTTTGAAGATTTTGGTAATGTAGACGACCAAACTCTACTGTCTGGAAATGCTGCTGCCAATTTACCAATAATTTTGGCAACCTCTCGGATGGAGGGATAAGGTTCGTAAATCAAGTCTTGACACACATTTGTCAAATCCAACACTTATCCATTGGTAAAGTTACCAACCTGGTAACTGAGTTAATCTCAAACCCCAGATATTCAATGGTTTGGGATTGCTGTATCTTAGATTTGTTGGATGGATCAGGAACCCAACTTCTCAAACAACTTGTAGTTACTGAGACTAATTTTCCACCTGGCTCCTGATTAGCATTGACAATTAAATGTCATCTAGATAAGCCATAACGATGTACTTTTGTGCCTAAGGCAGTGCAAATGCTGGCTTAATCCTTAAAGGCAAAGCTTGTAGTACCACAAACTGTCTCATCCATAACTTTAATTACCTATGAAATTATGGTGAATTGGGACCGAAAAATGCATCTCTTCAATTTATTGCAGCCATAAGCACCAGTTGATACCTGCTGTATAGCAGTGTTGAATGTGTCCATTTAAAATTTTTTTACTGGACAATATATTTAATTGTGTGAGATCTAACATGATTGTACAACCCCATCTTCTATGGCCTGGGGAAAATATTTGATACAATTGTTGTGGATCCTTTCCTGTTTCTCAATACCTCCTTCCTCACACAAATTCCCACGTCTTTGTCAATTTGAATTATTCCAAGACTATAACATGAAGAATGATCAGGTTATTGTGTCCCAATGGATCCATACCTCTTCATTATCAACATTTGGAGTCTACCACCAATCTGAGGTTCATCCAAACATCCTTCTTAAATAGGATTAAGTTTTGTACCTCCCCAACTGTTTGACGAAATTACCTCCTTACCCAAAAATGTGGGTGTACATTCGTTATTTTATTAATATATGGTCCCTAGATAAGGGACGTATCAGATTTAAACTGATAAGAACAGATACCATGCTTAATCTTAGCCAAAAAGCCGAGAAACGATTTGCTGGCTGAAAATTCTTCCTTATCATACTCCTGCCTCGGCTCAAATCAAATCCCTTTTCCATATGACCAGCCTACTGGCCAACTAAAGGGTTTCATAAGACCAACAGTTTTTCCCCTTCATCCATACTTAATTTGCTTAAACAGATTTTCTCCGAATCAATAACCAGGAGTTTGAACATTGCTTGTCCTGTAAATCTTTGGATGTAAAAGAGGCCGAATGGCAATCTTTTATTTATATAATTTAACTCAAATAAGTTTGCAGAATAAACCTAACATATTTTGTTTCATTCTGAACTTTAGTCATTCCACAACTTCCCAGCTTGTCTTAAAAGACAGTGATGCCAATTAGTTTGAGGATTCTTTTAATCGTAATTCCTGCGCCCGCATAATTGCTGACATTGGCGCCCAAAACCCGGATATACCAGGTACCTTCTTAAAGGTGTTTTAGAATGCTTCATGCATTAAATTCTGTATAATTCCAATTTTAGTATATGTGCTGCCGAAGCGAGCACATGTTTAAATGCAAATCTGCTGTTTCAACCATAACAGCTTCTTGAGGCAGGTGAGAGACCATATAATTAACATTGGCCGCCAGGCTCCTTCCATGGCCTCACCGCCTCCACCAGGTATAGTAACTTTGTGCCCTTCAGACACACCTGGATTTGCATTGTGGTGGGTACTTCTGACCACAAACACCACTTTCAGGGTCTGTCACATACAGCCCTGGTACTCCTGAAACTCGTTCAAGGAGACTTCCTCCAGTCCATACCCAGGCACTGGGGTTTCAAATTCCCAATTCGAATTGGCACCATATTCACGATATGGAACCCCCTCAGGGGCTGCCTGGGAATATTCTGGGTACTTAGACCCTTGGTTGATATAATTTGGAGAATTTCCTCCATTAGATCCATACTTAGCCAATTTTAGGCTTACCTTACAGGATCTTTTAGAAACCTCAGGCCTTTCAAGCCTCTTTTTACTTTTAGGCACTGGGTTTTCAAGTGTTGTTTGTGGAGCAACTAAAGGCTCCCTAACGGGTATTTCAATCGGCCACCGGTATCGGAACCGGCTCCGCAATAGTCTGCTGTCCCGACTTTTTACACCCCGGGACGCACGTTTACCCGCGATTTTCTTTTTAAAACATTTTATTTTTATTTTTATTTAAACTCCTGCTGGTTTCCTACCAGCCTACGGAGTTTTAAGAAAAACGCCCTGGAAGTAAAATAATTTTACTTACCTGCGGGCCGTTTCCTTACCGCTGTGCTGGAGCTGCGCTCTGCAGCTCTTCCTCTGCCGATAGCGTCGACGTAATGCCGTTCCAGCGCCAGGCGGGGTCTTCTTCACGTAGTCACTCACGTGACTCCGAAGTAAAATTATTTTTATTCCCTTTCCTTGTAATCCTCACTTTAGATACTTGCTTTTGCAGGTGAGTACATATTTCTTACCAAAATATACCATCTCACATCTTTGGTCATTTGCTAATTACAC
The DNA here is from genome assembly GCA_963514005.1 of Raja brachyura. The sequence goes on from OY740784.1 coordinate 57,418,976, forward strand.
TCATATTCACAAAATGTATTGTCTTCCTGGATTTAGTCACAGTCTTCTTTATAATAAGTACTGTCCCAATCCTCAAGTTTGGTGTCATTCTCGTGTTTTCAAATGTTAAATTTATACTTCCAATCAAAACCGGTAGTGACCACTCTTAAAACATGCAGTCGAGCAAGGCATGTCCTCCAGTCCTTCCCACCTGTTTGCTGCTGTGCACCAACCTTTCAGAAAATGGAAAATGTTTCACTGAATGTCCCCTATTACCTTTTGATAATCTGACTGTCGTGGTTAAATAGCTTCCAATGCGTACAAACTGCAAATGTAAGGATTGCTGAGGTGCTAAGTGAGTATGTGCTAAACTACTTGGATAAAAAAGATCGGAGACTGATTGATGCGGGGAGGATAATGGGTGTACAGTAACGTGAACAGTAAATGAGGCTCTCGATGCAGTTAATAGGGTAGGCTACAAAGCACAAACTCACTCACTTTGACTGCTCTTCAGTAACATTATATTTCTTACACTTTCCTATGTTCTTGGAAAACAATACTTAAAGTGGGAAAAGGAAGTAAATGGGGTGGAGAGAAAAACAGAGAATGTAAAAATAACAATGGTGATGCCATGTTTAATTCACTTTAAAACATCTGTGCAGTGGGATTCATTTCACGATGGTTAGACAACTTTACGCATTGGAGTGCTACAAACCACTTCATATTTCCATAAGGTAGTGGGGGCACTAGACAAAAGATTACTGGTATACCATTTCCTATTGATTATAGTCGGAGACATAGAGTGTTACAGTGTGGAAACAGACCCTTCGGCCAAACATGCGCAGACTGGCCAACATGTCCCAGCTACACTAGTTCCACCTGTCTGCGCTTTGTCCACATCCCTCCAAGCCTGTCCTATCCATGAACCTGTCTAACTGTTTCATAAACGTTTGGATAGTCCCAGCCTCAACTACCCCCTCTGGCAGCTTGTTCATACACCCACCACCCTATGTGTGAAATAGTTACCTCGATTCCCCTACTCTGGGCAATAGATTCTGTGCATCTTCCTGATCTATTTCTCTCATGATTTTTTTCACTCAGCATATATTACTCAGCATATGTTTTATGCATCTCCAACCCACTTACAAAAATGAGGAACCTCTTCTCTCACACCTGGAACAAAACCTGGGCATGACATGAGAATTAAGGGACAGAAGTTTAGGGGTAACATGAGGGGGAACATCTTTACTCAGAGAGTGGTGGCTGTGTGGAATGATCTTCCAGCAGAAGTGGTGGAGGCAGGATCGATTTTAACATTTAAAAGTAAAGTGGATAGGTATATGGACGGGAAGGGAATGGAGGGGTATGGTCTGAGTGCAGGTAGATGGGACTAGGGGAAAATAAATGTTCGGCACGGACTGGAAGGGCCGAGAAGGCCTGTTTCCGTGCTGTAATTGTTACATGGTTATATGGTTATAAAAGCCTTGAGTGCCATATTGAGACAGGCCACTGTGATTCGCTCACATATCGAGCCATTCTTCAATCAACTCCCACCACCTTTTCCGGCCACATTGCACTACTCTTTAGCACTGGCCAGTGATCATAGCACCATCTTAGTCAGCAAACCCCATTCAAATTAAGGATACAATCAACTCCACATTTGTTTACATTCAGTAACAAATTAATAGAAATCTCTCCATTCAATCACTACGCTGGGAAAGCAGAATAGAAATGTATTTAATGAAAAACTACAAACGTGGAGCCATAAACAATGCAAACCCAGATTTCTATCCTGGAATGTAATATTTGGATAATGGAGACTTCTAACCACCTGCCTAACTTTGGAGTTTTCAATGGTATTGCCATTGCCCGAATCCCCTATCAACATTCTGGGGATCATCTCTAGTTAATAGAATGGAAAAAATAAGAGGTCAGAGCTGGTGTTACAATTTCTCAAGTTATAGGTGTATAATTAGGCCATTCGGCCCATCGAGTCTACTTCTCCATTCAATCATGGCTGATCTCTGCCTCTTAATACCATTTTTCTGCCTACTCTCCATAACCCTTGACACCTGTTCTAATTAAGAATTTGTCTATCTCTGCCTTAAAAATATCCACTAACGGCATCCACAGCCTTTTGTGGCATTGTGTCTTTGGTCATATCGCTCATCTCCCACCACTCAAACAATTTCCACTATCTATGGGGCATCTCAACGGCATGATGGAATATTTTGCATTTGCCTGAATCAGTGCAGATCTGTTCAAGAACCTCGATACCAACCAAGACAAAGCAGCCTGCTTTATTGGCATCTCATCCACCTTGCTAAATATTCATTCCCTATCGCACAATGGCTACAATGTGTACCTTCTCCTGAATACACAGCCAATCTGACAGTACCTCCTTAACCAAGAGGTTAAATTCTGCTGCTCACTGTCCAAATGCACTGTGGAGAATACGTTCAGCAGAAGGACTGCAGCAATTCAAGGCAGTAATTCACTATCAGCTTTTCAAAGGCAACAAGGGATGGGCTGCAATTGCTGGCCTTGTCAGATGCCCATGAATTAAAATAAGTACATTTATTTCAAACACAATAGCAAACATGCATAAACTTTATTTTATGCGGCACGGTGGCGCAGCAGTAGAGTTGCTGCCTTACAGCGCCAGAGACCCTGGTTCGATCCTGACTATGGGTGCTGTCTGTATAGAGTTTATACGTTCTCCCTATGACCTGCGTGGGTTTTCTGCGAGATCTTTGGTTTCCTCCCACACTCCAAAGACATACAGGTTTGTAGGTTAATTGACTTGGTATAAATGTAAATTGTCCCTAGTGTGTATAGGATAATATTAATGTGCGGGAATCGCTTTGTCAGTGTGGACCGGTGGGCCGAAGGGCCTGTTTCCACACTGTATCTCCAAACTAAACTATCCTTATCCTCCAAAAAATATTGAATTAGTGGAAAGAAGTTGATTTCCTTGCGGTGATGAGATGTTTGTGAGTGGAAGACTTTGTCAGCTCTTTTATCCAGGGGGGCACTACTGAGACTGCCTTTACTGTAGCAAAATGGCAAAGACCTACAGACAATGGGCAGTGGGACGGCGACTAATAATGTTCCTATTGACGTTAGGTGTAGCTCAAAGAGCCTAATGACTGCTCCCCACTTTTGATATGGGAGGACCCATAAGCAGCTGGGGGACCCCTCTCGCCACGCTTCCATCGATAATGCAGGAAATCAGAATTTCAGCACTCTCTTCCCCCCCCCTGTAATTTTGTCAGGTCCTGTCTGATATTAAAGTGGTTTACAGTGAAGAGATTACTGAATCTCTCTATATCACACTTACACAGTGTCCCAAAACAACACATACAGCAGCCCTTTGAAAACCTGTTATAAATCCAAAGCTGAATACAGAGCACTCTGGTTTCCAACAGGTCAAAATATTCTGCACTCAAATCCTCAAAAAGCTATTTGCATCTCCAAACTAATCAGCGTCAGCAATTAAGCTGCCCTCCACTTTTTCCAGTCTGGTAACAGTGCCACAAACAAGAGTTTGATTTTCATTACACTATAATGTGCTGGGGCTGTGTCTGTGAATATAAGTGAATTGCTTGGAGACAAAGACCTGGTCCATTATCCAGGACATCCCTATTGAAGCAGCTGCCTCCACCACATTCATGCTGACAAACTTCCAGCAAAACAGATGGTTTGAGTATTCATGACTGGTTCTGTAGAAGCCCAAGAGTCAACTATTCAGGGGACTTTTTGTAATCGATTTGATAATGAGTCTTTCTACTCCAGTGGAAAGATTAGACCAGTTCCTTCACAAAAACATGTTTTAATGCATATAAAAAGAGTTTGCACACACAAGCCAAAAGGCTGTTCGAACAGTAAGCATGAACTCAACCGCTTTCACTGCACAATGTATCCATTCCAATAAATCAATTTAAGGTATTTTTTATTTATATCAACGCAAAAGATATAAATAAAAATAAATCATGTTCTTCTGCGCAAAAGAAACATATCATATATCCTATATTTTGCAAAGTATATATATATAATTTATTACATTTTTGCTAATAGTTTCTCTCAGTATTGTGCAATATACTCTGGAAATCATAAGTACTGCTTATAAATCATTGTTATTTTTTATTTCTTGACTTAGATTGGTTGTTGTAAGTCATTTGAAAATGTTAAAGCTCAGATAGAAGGAAATAACTGATGTACCTCAAAGGCAGAGCTTCGCAGAGAATATTGATGTAATGAGTACAAATTTACTCACCACCATTAAAAGTCACCTTCTAATTTCATACCCATGTAGTACTTAAGTTTCAGCAGTTAAATATTAATTGTAATCCATACAGTTAAAAGCTCACGAGAGGAAATAATTAATTTTGCATGTATGTTCACTGCCAGCAGGTACTCACACACACAGCCTGCTGAAATTGGAAAACCTCACACCCACTATTTAGTTCCTCAGATAAAGCCTGCTGGATTTTCAGAAGCCTGCTGGATTTTCAGTTTTTTTTTAATTAAGTATTGAACATAATAATAAAAATCTCCCAAAAGATAGTCTATGATGATTGCATAAACCTTTCATGAGCCATTTCAAAATATTCTGCATTATTTTAATACAGACATGTTTAAACAAGACCAGAAACATAGCACAAAAGGAGACCACTTTCTGGGTGCATGCGACCATGCTGTCAAAGAATCGGCATGGACCCATAATGTCCATGCTGATTCTTTGACAAAACTTTCATTTGGAATGAATCACAGAATATTTATGATTTCGGAGGCCATTGAGCTCATCATGTCCATTCTTCAAATACACATCCAGACTTTAAACTCTTTCACTCAGCGGATTCCAGTCCTGGTAAAAAAAAACCTCATCTCTCCTCTAATTTTCTATCAAGTGCTTTAAATCTATGTCTTATGGTTTTTGAGCTCTTGCTCAAGTCTCTACTCTATCTAGACCCTTCATAATTTTATACACTTCAGTTAACATTGATCACTGAATAAGGGTCTCAACACGAAACATCATCCATTCTTTCTATCCAGAAATGCTGCCTGCCTCGCTGAGTTACTCCAGCATTTTATGTCTATTTCGGTGTAAACCAGCATCTGCAGTTCCTTCCTACACATGACTACTCTCAGTACTGAAGTTGATCAATGGCATCCTGGCAGCAAATGTGCCGCTGTATTCTTGCAGCAGCCCCAGGCTCTATTCACAAATTCCTGGACATCATTCTTGAGTTTTATTAAAACAAGAAAACATTCCACTGGCATGGCTCATCCAAGAAGAACTGAAAGATTCTGGCCAGAGTCTCTTTAAAATTCACTCTCTCACTAACTTAAGATGTGCCCCAGCCAGATGAGTTACTTCTTTATTTTATAAATGGCCAAACTTTTAAGTGCCATGCTTTCATTCATTTTTAATCATAGTAAGCATCTCCCCCTACTTTTTTGTTACACTGAGAAACCCCTCTTCTGTCGTGAGGACATATAATTACAAACCAATCATGTAATCCTTCAAAGAGAGACACAAAAAGCTGGAGTAACTCAGCAGGTCAGGCAGCATCCCTGGAGAAAATGGATATGTGACATTTTGGGCCGGGAGTCTTCAGACTGATGATCCTTCATTTAATTCCTCAGTTCTTCCCTCTATTTCACAAGATGAATTTTAATTTTAATCCTTGGTTTTCCTTTTACTGAATCACCATCTGTATTTGCTATTAGTCTATTCTTGTACACTATCTGGTTTGAAACTCTCACTTTTGATATTTTCCAAGTAAATTATCATAGCCCAGAAGCTGAATCATACGTCCTAAAATTCACATGCTGTGTCTTCCACTATCAACTTTACCCAGAATCGACTACACTGGAATTTCCCAGTAAAAATCAAATGGACTGAGCGTTTCCTATTGCCAGTCATATTAGCGAGGCAGGCATCCTCCTAGTGTCAGGATATATATCAAGTGGCATTACTTGCAAAGTGTCCATTTCTGCCATTATACTGCCACAAAGGTTGCCGTAGACCACAGCCTCAGTGGACCCTGTTCAGCATCCACAGCCTCAACTGCTTGCCAAACAGAAGAGCAAGGCATTGACACAAGGGCAGCATGGTGGCGCAGCGGTAGAGTTGACACCTTACAACGCCAGAGATTCTGGTTCACTCCTGACTACGGGTGCTTTCTCGTTATTTGTTACAGAATTTGTAAGTTATCCCTGTGCCAATGTTGGTTTTCCGCTAGGTGCTCTGGTTTCCTCCCACATTCCAAAGATATGCAGGTTTGTAGGTTAATTAGCTTCTGTAAAAAAAATTGTCCATAGTGTGTAGGATAGAACAATTGTATGGGTGATTGCTGGTCGATGTGGTAGAATGAAGCACCTTTTTCCATGCTATATTTCCAAACTAAACCAAACGATATACGAGACACTTAATAGAGAGACATCTTTTATAAGGAGCAAGCAATAAGAAATTGCCAAACGCTACTCAAGTGGCTTCCCCACATGACCATCCTTACTAACAGCATCATAATGCAGGAGAGCAAAGATGATTAATAAAATCCTCTCACATCCTGTGATGTGGGCAGACCTGTACAGATTAATGGACACATCTCTTCTACAATTCCAGTTCTCACTTAATGAACTGAGACCTCTGCATAAAATCTTTTTTCTCTGAAGATCTCAACTCAGAAGTTTGCCGATAGCCCTGGTGTATATTGTGAAATCATGACTCAACTACAACCCAAAACAGTGGTGCAATGATAGAGCTGCTGCTTCACAGCGCCAGAGACCCGAGTTCGATTTTGACTACAGGTGCTGTCTGTTTGTTGGGGATTTTTTTTTAATTTATTTTTAATTTTGTTTTATTAGAAGTAATGTACATTACAATAATATGCCAAAAATAACATAATACATTTCATGTACCAATTCTTGGTTTAAACATTAATAATAGTAAAATAACAGAAAAAAGAAGAAAAATAAAGTTAGATAAGATAGTAAGTGTGTGAAAAACTGAAAAGGAAGAGCCCGTAGAGATGTAGAATGCGAGAGTTTATAAAAAAGGGAAAAAGAAATGTAGAAAAAGAAAAGTAGAAAAAAGAAAATATAAGAAAATAAGATAAGATATGTACCTACTTCATATCTTTGCACACCCCCCACCAGATCCTGAAACCGTTTATTTTCAAAGTTATGTTGCACCATATGCTTGTAATAAGTCGATAAATGGAGACCAAATCTTTTGGAATTGGTCTGATTTGCCTGCTAGAACAAATCTCATATCTTCGAGGTGTAGCATTTCGGACATATTTCAAATCCACATTTTTACCATTGGTGTGGGAGTGTTTTTCCAGAATTTAAGTATGAGTTTTTTTTTGCCATCATGAAGCCATAATTAAGGAAACTCTTTTGGAACGAAGTCAGCTCAAAGCCGACTTCCATTGTCCCAAAAATAATCAATTCTGCGTTCGGTTTCAATTTTATTTAAAATAATTTTGTAAAAATTTCAGATTTCATTCCAAAATTTTTGGATTTTTATGCAAAAAACAAAGGAATGTGCTATAGTTGCTTGTTGAGATAAACATTTATCACAAATGGGGGAAACATTTGAAAAGATTTTACTTATTTTAATTTCGAATAATATAAACTGTGTAGAATTTTAAACTGGATTAGAATATGTCTTACATTGATCTAGCATTTATGCACATATAGCAAGTGTTTATCCCAACTCTCACTCGAGATTTTTTATAGCTAGTTCTTGTTCCCAATCTCTTCTAATTCTATCGGATGATGGCATTTCTATATTTAGGATGATATTATACAATTATGATATTAAATTAGTTGAGTTCGCCTTTCTATTCATAGCTTTGTCTAATAGATCTGGAGTCACATTTTGGTATTCTTGTGTATATTTTTTCAAATAATCACGGATTTTAAAATATTTAAAATATTGATTACTTCTCAGATTGTATTTAAGTTGTAGTTGTTGGAATGTTAAAACATTTTAATTTTCATACATGCCTCCAAACGTTTTAATTCCTATTCTTTCTCAGTGTGTAAATGATTTATCAATAGTGGATGGTTTAAACGACAGATTATAAACTATGGGAGAGAGAAGCAATAGATTTCTTAATTTAAGGGCTAATTTTATTTGTTTCCAAATTCAACTAGTACTATGAATAATTGGATTTTTACTGTATATTGTATTATTCAGTTTTATTGGTGAGAGAAGGATCGCTCCTATATTAAAAGGGGAACAATCCTCTCTCTCCATTACTATCCAATCCACCCTCTGGACAGAATTGTCCAACAGGTGAATTACATTTTTGACATTTGCTGCCCAATAATAATACAAAAAATTAGGGAGTGTTAATCCATCAAATTCTTTAGGTTTGCACAAATGTCTTCTTTGAATTCTATGGGATTTGTAGTCCCATATAAAATTTGTGATATTAGTTTTTTTAAAACTTTTTAGGTAAGTATATTGGTATTGATTGGAATAAATTTAAAATTTGTGGTAGGAAGATTGTTTTTATAGCATTTATTCGGCCTATTAAAGACATCAGAAGAGTTTTCCAAAATTTAATCAGGGCGTTTAATTTAGTCAGTAGGGGCGTATAATTTGCATTAAATAAAGATTTATATTTTCTGGTGATTTTGATTCCCAAGTATTTACATTTTTCTATAGCAATTTTAAAAGGGAATTTTAACAGGTGTTTCGAGTCTTCAGGTTTTATCGTCATAATTTCACTTTTATTCACATTTATTCTGTATCCTGAAAAGGATCCAAATTCCTCTATTAACCATATAAGTGTGAGGTGCTACATCTTGGCAGGACAAATCAAAATAGGACGTACATGGTAAATGGTAGGGAATTGAGGAATGCTGTGGAACAGAGGGATCTAGGAATAACTGTGCATAGTTCCCTCAAGGTGGAATCGCATGTAGATAGGGTGGTAAAGAAAGCTTTTGGTGTGCTGGCCTTTATAAATCAGAGCATTGAATATAGGAGTAGGGAAGTAATGTTAAAATTGTACAAGGCATTGGTAATACAAATTCTGGAGTGTGGTGTACAATTTTGGTCACCTAATTATAGGAAGGATGTCAACAAAATAGAGAGAGTACAGAGGAGATTTACTAGAATGTTGCCTGGGTTCCAGCAACTAAGTTACAGAGAAAGGTTGAACAAGTTAGGTCTTTATTCTTTGGAGCGCAGAAGGTTAAGGGGGGACTTGATTGAGGTCTTTAAAATGATGAAAGGGATAAACAGAGTTGACGTGGATAAGCTTTTCCCATTGAGGGTAGGAAAGATTCAAACAAGAGGGCATGACATGAGAATTAAGGGACAGAGGTTTAGGGGTAACATGAGGGGTTACTTCTTTACTCAGAGAGTGGTGGCTGTGTGGAATGATCTTCCTGCAGAAGTGGTGGAGGCAGGATCGATTTTAACATTTAAAAGTAAAGTGGATAGGTATATGGACGGGAAGGAAATGGAGGGGTATGGTCTGAGTGAAGGTAGATGGGACTAGGGGAAAATAAATGGTCGGCATGGACTAGAAGGGCCGAGAAGGCCTGTTTCCGTGCTGTAATTGTTATATGGTTATATGGTTAATTTATATGGTATAAGTGTAATCGTTGATTCCGCTAATGTTTCTGGTAGTTTAGTTCTTTGAAAGCATATGTATACATTTTACGTAAATGTGGTGAAATTATCTCAGAAAATCTTTTATAAAATTCATTACTAAATCCATCCTGTCCTTGTGTTTTGCCATTCTTCAGTGAGTTTATTGTTGCTTCTATTTCCTGAATTGAGACCTGCGCCCCTAATTCCTCTTGTTCGAGCAGATTATGTTTTGGGAGATTACAATTATCCAAAAACTTTATAACTTTAGTACTATCTGCTGACGTTTTAGATGTATATACATTTTGATTAAATTGAGCAAATCTTTTATTGATATCATTAGTAAATGTTAACAATTCACTTTATCTGATTTAATCTTTAAAATCGTATGATCTTTTTCCCGTTTTTTCAGTTGACGTGCCAAATGTTTATGTGGTTTATCACTGAATTCAAAATGTTCCTGTTTTGTAATTTATTCTTATACCTTTTGCAGATAATATTCTGTTTAATTTAAATTTCAATATTGTTATTTTATTATGTTTATCTGTAGTTGGCTCTTTAGCATTATCTAGGTCCAATTGTCTAATTCAGTCTTCTAACTGCATTTCTTCATTTTTATTTTGGAAAGCTTGATATGAAATTATAGATCCTCTGATAAATGCCTTAAAAGATTCCCATAGTAAATCGGTTGAAATATCTGGGGTGCCATTGGTCTCAAAAAAAGTTCCAACTGGTGTTTTAGATATATACCACCTTGTGGATCATTTAGGATTTGAGGATTAAACCTCCAAAACGGACTTTTATTAGGCATTCCTTCTAATTGAAAAAAAAAGTTAACGGGGAGTGATCGGAGAAGATGCTGTTATGATATTTTGGGTTCATTGTGTAAGGAATTAATTTTGTGTCCACTAAAAAGTAGTCGATATGTGAGTACGTTTTGTGTACCGTTGAGTAAAACGAGTATTCCCTTCCAGCTGGGTTATCGATACTCCAAACATCTCTTATATTTGTGTTTTTTATGTATGTATTTAGGAGTTCACTAGTTTTAGATTTTATGTTACGCCTCTTTTGTTGTGCAGATTTGTCCAGGTAAGGATCTAAAACAAATTAAAGTCTCCCCCAATTATCACATTTTGTTAAACTCTGAAATTATATTCAGGATTTTATTAAGAAATTGGGAATTATCAAAATTAGGCACATAAATATTTATCATGGTGATTGGTGTAGAGTGGATCTCTCCCGTGACTATGAGATATCTCCCCTCTTTATCCGTTATGATATTCTTTGATTTAAATGGTATACCTTTACGACTAATGATTGGCGTACCTCTAGATTTAGAGATATATGAAGATATATGACGATATATGAGCAGAGTTTGTACAGACTCTTCTTCAAAAATGCACTTTGGACTTTTGCTCCCAAATGCACTTTGTCTTGAACAGTGCTCTTCATATTACAATTATTAAACTAATCCCTCCTCTGCTCCTTTTAATCTCTATATCTTTTAGCTCTGAGATGTTCCAGCTTTCAATATCCTTCCTTTCCTCTTAATGAGAACATAACTATTCTGTGCCTCAACCCACCTTCTTTCAAGACCTCCTGTTGTTCAACAACTGATTTCTCTACCAATTTTTAATTTGAATCTGATGGCTCCTTCAGTTAAACATTTTAATGTAAAGGGCAAGGAACAATCAAGATAATTGCTGTTCCCCAAACAACATCCCACTGAAACAAGCACTAATTCATTATGCAGAACTAAATACATTGCAGCTTCCTTTTGATTTGGCTGGGGAAAAGCATTCAATCAGTAAAGTTCTGTTTCAGGAACACCACTGTCTCTTTGCACCTTATGCTGTTACAATCCCAGTCTGTATTTGAATAATTAAATTCTTCCATTGCCACACTCTGCATGTCAATACAATATAATACACCTTCATGAACATCATCATGAAAGTATGTGAAAAAAACTCTACAGTAATCTTGTAGCAAAGCCATTTTAATAATAATTTGAACTTTTCATCACAGCATTGTTCAAATTGAAAATGATTTTCTCTATTATTGCCAACCACCACTATTGTATTCATTTCTTTCTAGATTAGTAAGGTTACAGGGAGAAGGCAAGAGAATAGGGTTGAGAGGGAAAGATAGATGAGCCAGGATCGAATGGCGGAGTAGACTAAATGGGCCGAAAGGCCTAATTCTACTCCTACGACTTATGAACTTATAATCAAGCTTGCAGGGATTGGAGTTTAAGAGTTTCTTAGCCAAGTAGATGCATGATGTACTCAAATGAGCATAACAAGACCAATCAAATCCAGTTTTCATTTTCTCTCTCATTATTAGTAATTTTTCCTTTAGCTAATAATTTGTTTGTGAAGAAACATGGGGCCCTAATCAATTTTCTTTGCAGCCACGAGAATTCAGATATTGATTGTCAGCTTGCCGAAGGGTGGGGTTTTCATTACCATTCGCAAAACATGTTGCAGTCTTAAGCCTCTATCCATAATGTGTTTGTAGATCCTACCAAGAGCAGAGATTAAAACACAAAATATAATAAATGCCAATAAGCAGGTCAAGCAGCATCAGTGGAAAGTGAAAGATTCAAATTTCAATAGACAATAGACAATAGGTGCTGGAGTGGGCCCTTTGAGCCAGCACCACAATTCAATGCGATCATGGCTGATCATCCCCAATCAGTACCCCGTTCCTGCCTTCTCCCCATATCCCCTGACTCTGCCATTTTTAAGAGCCCTATCTAGCTCTCTCTTGAAAGCATCCAGAGAACCTGCCTCCATTGCCCTCTGAGGCAGAGAAGGTCGAAGATTCTTCGTCAGTGCTGAAATGTTAACACTGTGTCTCTTTTCACAGATGTAGCCTAACCTTCAAAACATATCCAGCGTTTTATGCTTTATTTCAGATTTGTAGCCTCTGCAGATTTTGAATTTTGCAATCTAAATAAGGCAATGGGAAAGCTACAAGTTGGCTCTATGCTATGGTTGGGGCAAATCTAGTATTTGTTCTCATATATAATCTAATTAGTGCAGTTGAAAATGCACAAATGTGAATGCTAGCTGCATTTTATTTTTATCTATTAGTGTTCCTCTCCATATGCTTTGAAGAATGAAGACAAAAATAGCAATCTATCTTCCTGCGCTTAAAAATACCTTTTAAATTACATAAAATGGGGGTGCAATAGCATCAGACACTGTGCATTTGGTTCCTGTCACATGACCATCACCAGTTGCGAGATATTTAAAAATGGAAGCAACGTTTGGAGAGGTGGGGAAAATAATAAATATTGGCATCTGTTGCTTTTAACTCATGGGTCTCACCCATAAAGCAGGGTCCTCCAACTTACTGTCAATTCTAAGGAAAGAGTCTTGCATGAGGAACAAGCAAGACTGTCGTAAAAAAGGAAAATATAATTGCTTATTTTGTCACAGGCGGCTGCCATTTGTCCCACTGGGTCTTGCTGGTTCCCATCTCAACAAAACCAACATGAAACATTTCCCCCACTGATTTCCCTGTCACTAATTAACTCATGTAGCCATCATCACCATATGCACACACATGTAGCTGGTTTTTGATGCAGTTTACTGATGAGAGAGAAATGACCTTTGATCCTCTTAGATTGTTTCAACCAAAGGAAAGTCACATTATCTTCCCACCCAGGCCATGATGAAAACGGCAACCAGTGTCCAATAACATCATCAGCTCTACAGCTGATTTAAACAAGAACCCCGCCACCTTCAGCAATATGTCTTTGTCACCTGCTCAATCTTATTTTAACTGCCCAGCCCAATGGGTGGTATGGTTAAAATATTTAGCAAATTGTTTTGCACACCAACTATATAGTGCAGAAAGGCAAAAAATAGTGCAAAAAATGTTAATACTATCGAACGTTCCACAATTGCAGAACTCATGGAGAAATGGAGTTATGCTGTTTGCGTGTTTTAAAATAAAAGGAGGTGGAGTTCTTTAAATCATTACATTTCATGGAGGTTGATAAGGTTAAATGAGCTTCCAGGTGATACGTTAAAAAGAATAGCTTCAAAGGTCAAAGACGGGTGCATCTGACTGGATAGCAGTCTGTCACATAGCCGATGGCAGATTCACTACAAACACAGTATCATTAAATAGCCTCGCTATTTTTCTCATGATCCTGCTCTTTCTTGCCATTAAGGAGACTCGACTTTCGTCATTAAGATGGAGTTCACAAAGAATCAGACAAAACACCCCAAAACAAGAGACCCATAGTGAAAGCAGTGAAACATGTATTATCAAAGGCAATATTATAAAACTTCCATTACAGCATTATCCTGGTGACCAACAACCTAATTAAAAATCTCTGTGAAAATGTGCCTTCTGGGATGTAGCTCCCTATTAAAATCAATTAAGGAGTAATGTATATTAAAGCTTAAGCACAAGTAGTTATGGAAATCAGCAGACATCTGATTTACCACGTTATAAAATCTAGTTTAAAAAAATGATTAGGATTTGAGCTCTCTGCAGTGAATTGCAGAAATTTTAAATTACATTTCTTTATCCAGTATTTTTAAGGAAGCATTGTTTAATCAGTTCATATTCTAATATTCTTTAATATATAACATTAGGGATCAGCAACAAAAAAATAAATTCAATAAAAAAATATAAATGACTCAAAATTCCAAATTCTGAACTGTGTACTGATTATTCCTTTGAGCTGACAGCGTTCAATGACCAAAAGAATGTGGCATTTATTGTAACTTGAAAATGGGTTGCAATGTACAAATATTACAGAGAAAAATTGAATTTGCTTCTTCATGCAAATTTAAAATTCCTATCATGCACAGCCAAAATATATTTCAACCTTGCCCGGTTATGTTTTATCATAACATTGATGTGTTCCATCAAGTTGCAGCACATCAACACAGATTAAAACCAAACCTAATTTTCAATGAAAAATTAACAACCAATAATTCACTGCATGCAAACTAAAAATCCGAAGGTGTAAAGCCCATGTAAATCAGTAGACAATAAACCTCGCTCAAGCTACATTAAACTGTTTGGTCAATTTTGATGTATGCCCGCATTATTTAGCCTGCAATCCATTTTTGTTAGTCGTCCACGGACAGTAGGTAGGCCTTAATTTCACGGACTGATAACGTGATTAAATTCAAACACGCCTGCACAATCCAAACTCTTACCCTTGGAGGGCCTGGTTGCACAGGAGTATCAGTGAGTTGAGCGCCAATGGTAGCTAAAATAACCAGCATTCCTCTTGAAGAATACCGACTCATCCCAAGAAAAGCTGCTCAATCTGAACTGTTACTAAGCATGCCTTTATTTCACACAGAGAAATACTTGAAAGCAAATGGCTCATATTGAAAAATACAGGTGAGCATCTTCTCTTATCACCTGAACTATTTGTAGAAATATGTCTGCTTTATTGTGCAGTCCAGGAACACGATTGCAGTTTAGATGGATTGGATAAATCTTGGCCAGGGCTATTTTCAGTATTATTCTATTCCAAAGAACAATCGCAGTTTTTTATGGCCATACTCCAAGCCATCTGGATATGCTCAGATTTTGAGAAATTCTCCACACTTGTTTCTAAAATGACCAGAGCCGCAGATTTCACAGATCTGTTGTTAACACACATTTTAGAAGCCTATTGTAGCCAATAACTAGATACTGCACAACTTAGGCCCAACATAGATGGAAGTACAAAGGTAGAAAAGGGTAAATTTACCTGGTAAAAGCTGTATTTTGTAGTAATCTTCTCGAGCAAGCATCTAAAAATCAAAGTAGGAATTCATGATGGATTTAAAAGTAGACTGCTGGGCTTTCTTAATTGCTGCATTTATCCCGTAACCCAAGCCAAAAAAACTGCTCTTTAGTTTTAGTCTTAGAGAACCAGCATGGAAACAGGCTCTTCGGCCCATCGAGTGGGTGCATGCCGACCATTGATCACCTTTTCACATTAGTTTTATGTTATCCCACTTTCTCATCCCCATGCTGCGCTACTTCCTGGCTTACACAATAAACTAACTTTCATCAGGGAGATATAAACAGACTTCACGCAATCACGGAAGTAGGAGACGACTACTTCCTGGGATTCATCATACTAAATGTCGTCCTTGAAGAAACTGCATGGATAAAGATCACTTGAGAAATAAATATAGTTGACTATAAGGATTTCCAGTTGGATATTGCTGGTGATATTTACAGTGTAGTTCATGCGCATAATGAAGGCAAGAGGACATAGCACGATCAGCTGCTCTTCAGTTTTTGAAAGGTATTTTCCAAAATGGCATTTGTTCTTACAAGCACCGTCATCAGAAACAAGATCTTGTATGTGGAGTCTGATCTGTTGGTGTTAGGGCTCAGCAAAACTCAGCTAGCTCTTCTGAAATTGTGTGTGTGTGGGTGGGGGGTAGGGGGTGGCGTAGGGAGCGGAAAAACAAGTAAATTGAAAAATATCTTGAAGCAGAGAGGGGTGGAATTGATCAAGAAAGAAAGAAAGAAAAAGACTGAGGGGATTGTAGAGTGGCAGATATGGGCTTGCTAGGCAGGATAGAGGGAGTGAGGGAGGGGAGGGGGAGAGCAACGGGATGAATAATACAAGAAAGAAAGCACACAGAGAGCACAAGAGGTGAGAAATAGAGAGACCAAGAAAGTGTACAGAAAGAGGAGTGAAAGTAATGATAGAAAAAAGTGAGAAAAAGGAAGAGCGGGAGAAGAAACAGGAGAAAAAGGAAGTTGACATTTTAGATGAATAACTTTCATCATACTGTTGTAGGCCATGTCTCCAAATTAGAGTCGGGAAAAAAGAAACCCTCCATTTCCTCCCCGCTATCCATAGGAATTCAGGTCAAAGGATGTTACAGTGGTGGATTTAACTATTTCCTAAAGAGGATGAAGAGCTCCACCGATGCTATATATATTTCACAAGTGGAGTTGAAAGCATTAATTATGGTCTTTTTGATGATGTATTTGTACACCACAACGTTAAGAAAAGACAGTGTGAGGTCAAGGTCAGTAATATTACGAAGCGACCAGAAGGAATGTGAATCTCATGAAGTGGTCAGGTGCAGAGTAATATAAAGTATACTGCATGACTAAAGACAATATTTCTACATCATCAAATAACTCAAACCTGGAGTGTACAACAGGGTACAAGATAAGAAATACCAGATGGAATATGTTAATTGGAAATAACAGGTCTGATTCTAATCTGATAACTATGGTAACCAAGCCCTTAACAGAACAAAGGGATGCGTTAAGCACACGATCACTAGATCGGGATTTAGGAAGAACAAGTTGAGGATGGGGACACAAGGAATTGTAGATGGTGGTTTACAAAATAAGCCACAAAGTGCTGGAGTAACTCAACGGGTCAGGCATCATCCCTGGATGACATAGATAGGCATGGTTTCAGGTCGGGAATGATTGAGCAAGAGAGGGGAAGGGTTGGATTTGGGAGATAGGTGGAGACAGATATGGAGTGAGGAATATAATGGTGCCGATAGAGCCAGATGAGAGGAGGAGAGGGAAGGGTGGACGTAGCGACAAAGGCTGGAAGGTGATAAGGGCACAGTGAAGAGTGTTATCTAAGATTACCACAAGATCTAGATGAACTGTGAAAGTGGCCTAAGAAATGGCAGATGGAATTAAACTCAGACAAGTATGCTGTATAGCATTTTAATAAATTAAAGCAGGGCAGAACGTACACGGAGAATGGTAGGACCTTGGAGAGTGTGATCGAACAGGGAGACGGGGAACAACAGATACCCAATTCCCTAAAAATGGTGACAAGGGAACAGAGAGAGGTGAAAAGGACATTTGGCATGCTTCTCTTCATCGGTCCGGACATTGAGTACAGGTGTAAGACATTCGGTTAGATTGTGCATGTCGTTGGCGAGACCACACGGAGGTATTGTAGAGTAACTTGCAGTTCTAATCACCCAGACTTTAGACATACAGCGAGAAAACAGGCTCTTCGACCCACCAAGTCAGCACTGACCAGCAATCATCCGGTACACTAGTACTATCCTGCACATCAGGGACAATTTACCATTGAAAGATGTCATTAAGCTGGCAAGGGTGCAGAAAATTTCATTAGGATGTTATCAGAACTGGGGGGGGGGCTTAAGTAGTAAGGAGATGCTACTTAGACTGAGTATTTTCTTCTCTGGAGCATAGGAGGTTGAAGGTGACCTTACAGAGGCATATGGAATCATGAGGGCCATAGACAAAGTGGATGGCCACAGTATTTCCGCTTGCATAGAGGAGTCATAAACCAATGGGCATAGATTTAAAGTAAGAGGGGAAAGATTTAAAAGGATCCTGAGGGGCATCTTTTCCACTCAGAATGCAGTTTATGAAATGACCTGCAAAAGTAAACTGTAAAGGTGCGTAAAATTACAATGTTTAAAAAAACACTTGGACAGGTATATAGATAGAAAAGATTGACAATGATATGGGCCAAATGGAGGAAGATAAGACTTGCTCAGAAAGATATCTTGGTCGACATGATGAGATGTGCCAAAGGGCCTATTTCCTTGCTGTACAACTATGACTCTAAATGGAGACACAAAAGCCTGAAGATACTAGAATGTGGTTAGTAAGGGGTGGTCATAAGTTCCTATGGTTGCACTACCTACCCACTCCTCTCCAATCTGATAATTTTCCCTGCAACCATAAGCGATACAAACATTGCCTCTGTATCTTTTCCCTGACATCCATCTTGAGACCAGTCATATTAGGTCAAGCAAAGATTCACATGTACCTCCTTCAAACTTGAAAACTGCATTTGGTGCTCTTGATGTGGCCTTGTCTATGTCAGCTAGGCTTAGCTTAGACCAGGAACACCTGGGCTCAGTACGTGATGACTAACTTGAGCTTCCAGTTGCTTGCCATTTCAACTTATCTTCGCACTCCCACAATAACCTGTCTGTCCTTGGCTTCTCCGTTGCCATGTTGAGGGAAAACGCAAAATCGAAGTACAACTTCACATATTCCACCTGGGTAGTTTACAACCTTATGTCTGAACATTACATATTCCAATTTCAGGTAACTCACACCCAGTGTTCCTTTTGCACTACTTTTGATCCACCTAAGTTCTCTTTCCAATTCCCACACCCACCCTCCACATCAACCATTTCCAATTCCCCCACCCCCATCAACCACCCCATCACTAATATTGTTCCCTCCCCCACCTGCCTCCATCTGCATATAGATCCCCCACTTAATCTACTGGTCCGCTTCTCTTCTTCCCAACTGGTTCCATCTGCCCATCATCCCTCCCTTATCTGGTTCCACTTATCATTTTCCTTATGTATCAAATTCCAGCATCTGCAGCTTCTTGGGTCTCCACATCACCTTAAAGCCTTGTCTCCCCCCTCCCCCCCCCCCCCCCCCCATGTGGCTTCATCCACTCCTTTGCTCTCTCCTTATCTTTCTCCATCTATTACCCACCAACTTTTTTCTTCCAACTGCACCCCTCCCCATCCTCACCAGGTTCCACCTGTCACTCCCTACAATGACCCTCTCACCTCATTATACACATTATTTACATTATTTTCCCTCTACACCCTCGGTCTTGATCTAGGATCTAAATGAAAAACATCAACCATAACTCTGCATCCACAGATTTTGCCTAAAACACTGAATTCCTCCTGCAAGTTGATTTCTGCTCCAGATTAGAATATCCACAGACTCGAATCTCCACATTTAAAATGCTCGATTTGTAATAAGCTTAGACTATGCTGGAAATATCTGCATGATATGTATGTATTCGCAAATCATTCAGTGTTGCAATCGCACTGTTTGAAAAACTTTCCAACAATCACTTGAAAACAGATTGCAAACCAAAGAAAAATGTGTTTTTTTTTTAAGCCACGATCAGTGGAAACATCTGTGAAGCATTACATCCTAAAATAACATAAAATAAAATTCACAGGAATTTGCAGCATAGCTAGTCAGTCCATTTCTGATGTGTACACCTTATATTTGTCAAAGGTGATATTGGTAATACATGTTGTACCCTTTAGTCACAGTCGATTTAAAGACCTCTTAAAATAAAGTTATTATCACATTTCAAATTACCATGTAGTTTAAAATACTCTTCAAAGTACAACTCCATCCACATCAATATAGTTCATTCAGTTTCAATTTAAATCATGACTATAACGCACTTCCCCAAAACACTAACAAATGGCAAATCTTGGAAAAGTGAATCAGAAGTCCTATTAAGTATTATGCTGCAATAACTCTTTGTATTTAATCTCGAGTGGCGGATAAAAAATAAAGTTGTTATACTGCACAACACATCAATAATCAATGTCAACACCAATGAGTGACACTGCCTCAATAACCTTTGAACAGTTTCATTATAGACAATAGACAATAGGTGCATGAGTAGGCCATTTGGCCCTTCGAGCCTGCACCGCCATTCAATGTGATCATGGCTGATCATCCACAATCAGGACTCCGTTCCTGACTTCTCCCCATATCCCCTATCCTTAAGAGGCCTATCTAGCTATCTCTTGAAAGTACATTTATCCACATTAAACTGCATCTGCCATGCATCTACCCACTCACCCAACCTGTCCAAGTCACCCTGCATTCTCATAGCATCCTCCTCACAGTTCACACCGCCACCCAGCTTTGTGTCATCTGCAAATTTGCTAATGTTACTTGTAATCCCTTCATCTAAATCATTAATATATTGTAAATAGCCGCGGTCCCAGCACTGAGCCTTGCGGTACCCCACTAGTCACTGCCTGCAATTCTGAAAGGACCCGTTAATCCCTACCTTTTGTTTCTTGTCTGCCAACCAATTTTCTATCCATGTCAGCACTCTACCCCCAATACCATGTGCCCAAATTTTGTCCACTAATCTCCTATGTTAATTTATTAAGCTCAATTTACAGTATATAGTTTTACCCAATAGCTGCTTTCACTGGCTATATCTGAATGCAATATACTTAATAAAGATCAACTAAATAGATTGGAGTATTTAGTTATTGTTTCAATTTGAAGCATTACAATTGATACCTTGTACTACTTGTCTTGCTTGTGGTGACACAGTGGTGCAGCTT
Organism: Raja brachyura; assembly: GCA_963514005.1. The sequence goes on from OY740784.1 coordinate 57,439,658, forward strand.
TATAAATGGCAATGCAAATGGAAGTTTACTGCTCACATTCCAGTGAATAGGTTGCACTCTTGACCTGCAGTGCCATTTGTCTGGATGATGCACGTTCCCCTTTCTACCGTCTTGAAGAAAAGTCGGGACCCGAAATATTGTCTATTCCCCTCCACAGATGCTGACTGACCCATTGAGTTTGTTTTTTTGTTTGCATTTTGGTATTTTGTATCTCCCTTGTGACTATGTGCATTTCCTCCTTGATGTCCGCTTTCCTTTCCACGTCCCAAAGGTGGTCAGTAGGTTATTTGGAGGAACCTGGGAGAGGTTAATGGTAATGTAGGGAGAATTAAATTGAATTAAAATAGAGTTAGTGTAAATGCATGCTTGATGATTGGCAAGGGCATGTTTCCATGTTTTATGATTCCAATCCATCAAGATTTGTATGATATCACGAAAGCCCTAATTTAGCAAACAATGGATTTCAAGAACAATTTAAGGGACAGCTATTTTTTTCTCCATTATTCGAATCACGCTTGTCATTACAAGTCCAGTAAAGGCCAATGGTTTGCCTTATAATGAAGTACAGCACTCTGAAGAACCCAGTTTTTGCTTAATTCCTTTGCTCATGATAAGCAGACTGACAATTCTAGATTGTGAAATCTCAGAAAATCCCGATTGTGGAGCTTGTGCAGAGGCACTATTTTATTGAAGGGGCATAGTGATTAGTTGCAAAAAATTGCAAGTGGGATAGTTATGCCATTGTATAATCAGTGACCTTTACATTTCTTTCTATTTTGCAATAAATGGTAACGATTCATAATTACCAGAAATCTGGAAAACATTTTTGCAATCAAGATGACATCATTAAACTTAACAAGTACCTCGCGGTCAAATGAGCTGTACATCACACTGAAGGTAATGAACTTGAGTAAAATGCCCTGTTATTTTTCATATATATATATATATATATATATATATATATATATATATACACACACATACACAAACAGTTCATAGCTCACTTTAATGAGGATAATGTAGAAGACATGAGTTTGCAGATGATGCAAAATTAGGTGGTATTGTGCACACTGAAGATGATTATCAAAAGTTACAGCAGAATCCTGATCAACTGGGGAAGCAGGCAGAGGTATGGCTACTGGCTACTGGACCTTAATGCAGATGGCTACTGGACCTTAATGCAGATAAATGTGAGGTGCTGCATTTTGGTAAGTCAAACCAAGGCATTCACCGTCGACGGTGGGGCCCTGGTTGCAGGACAGAGAGATCTAGGACCACAAGTACTTAATTCCCTGAAAATTTACATCGCAGGGAGACAGGGTAGTGAAAATGACTTTTGGCAGGCTGACCTTCATCAGTCAGGAATTAAATATAGAAGTTGAGATGTTATATTACAGCTGTACCAGACGCCGGTGAGGCCGTGCTTGTCTTCAGTTTTGGTCATTGAAAAGATGTCATTACAGAGGAACAAACGCAGAGAAGATTTACAAGCATGTTTTCTAGACTTGAGAGGCTGAGCTATAGGGGGAGCACACTACGATATATATGGAGCACAAGAGCCTAAAGGGTGAATTTGTAGAGGTGTATTAAATCATAAGGGAATATAGTAGTTGAGTTAATGCACACTAATTTACCCAAAATACTGAAGAACTGAAGGAAATAAGTTTGAAAAGTGCAAGAATTATTGGGAACTTGAGGGGCATCTTATTCCACACAGAGATGGCGGGTATACTGCCGAAATGCCAGAGCAAGTAGTTCAGGCAGGTATAATTAACACAGTTTAAAAGTCCATTGAATAGGGGCAACAACAAGAAAGGTACTGACAGAAAGGGCCCTTGTACTATACCATAAATGTAATGTAATACACTGTAAATACACTGTATGGCTCGATTGTAATCATGTATTGTCTTTCTGCTGATTGGATGCAAAAAAGTTTCCCACTGTACCTAAGTACACGTGACAAGAAACTAAACTGAACTAAGATTTAGTGGGACATGGACTCAACGCAGGAAAGTGGGACTAGCTTAGATGGGGCATCTTGGTTAGCATGCCTGAGTCAGGCCGAAGGACATGTTTCTGGGCTGCACAACACTATGACTCTCTTAAATCCAATGCAGCCCTCATCACAGGGCCACCTGCAGTCATGAGATACCATCGGGCCTGATTTCCACAACACCACCCCGTTCTCTCGTCTCCATGGTAGCATCCTGAACAGAAAATGGCTGTGGCCTGTAAAATCTGCAGGTTGGATTTTCACTTCCCTAAAAGGGGAGAAAACCATGACAACAATTTCTTAAAGCACGGATGCACCAATTTCACAATTTTCATTTTAATTTCTGATTCGACTGCACAAAGCAGCCATCTAGCGCATCAAAAATGCTTTAAATCAAATTTCTAGTCAGTAATGTCACAAATAGCTCTTCTACAAAAAAAGGTTTTGACAATATAGGTTTAAAAACAATTTTAATTGTTAACTTCAGATTCTTAAGTTCGCATCCATATATTGTGACCATCTTTATTTAAACGGCACCAAAATTGTGACGAATATGCACCTGTGGCTGTGCAAAAGCATTTGATTGCGCTGTGCATGTGTGACAATAAAGAACCATTGAACGTCCTAAAACGTTGCCTTCTACCAATTTTTCCTTACAAAGAATTAACGTAATTAACTGTCAAACTTACCACAGCTAAAAATAGCTCAGTTTAAGAATTAATCATCAATGGCAACCAGGAATTTCATTTTTAAATGCAGAATTCAAACTGATACAACTGTCGGCCATCTGCTCATTGATGTTGATGTTTACATAATAGATGCAGAACAATTATAATAGGAACATTATACTCTCATCATTGCAGCATCCAGGTGCATAGCACCGCACTTTTCTTGCTGCAGGGGTTCTTCCAGATGTCTCTGCCGATGAAAAAGACAAACACAATATGTGGGCATTGCTGGCAAAGCTAGTGTTTATTGCCCATCCCTAATTATCTTTGAGAAGGTATTTATGTTTTCTTAAACCACCATAGTCTGTGTGGTGAAGTTATTTACACTGTGCGGGCTGGCTGGTTGAGAATTCTAAGATTTCATCGACAATGACAGGACGGTAGTATATTTTGATATGGTGCATCCTGGAAAGGACTTGGCATACAGTGTTGCAAGATTCCCCTTCCTTCCGAGTGCCAAAGATCACAGGTTTTAATGGTGGTTGTTGAGGCACTTTTACAAATTATGTATGGTAAATACTGCAGCCAATGTGCCAGTGATAGATACATTGAATGGTCACGGTCAATGATTAGCAAGTTTGCATGGCACCCAACTCCAAGTATTGCTAGAGATTTACTCACCACTGCAAAAACCTCTCACGTCCCTATTATGTTTCCTCTTCAACAGCAGCACTCATAGTGTATTGAACTATGGAAGATTCAACTAGATTGATACTGTTCTCCCTTACACCTTTTCTAAACAAGCTCCATGGCAGGAAATATAAAAAGAAAGAAAGGGATCAAAAACGTAATGCATTGGTTGATTTCCAGCACTGAGAAAGGACAATTTAGATCCCAAATAAATGAAATGGACAGGTATCACAATCCTTTCTGTAGAGACATTGGCAGTTAAAGGGATATACTCTCCTCTACACCTGTAGAAACTCTCCCCAGGGCCAGACTTTCAAAGCTGTAACCACTTACTTCCTCTTGGAGGCTATTTGTGATTTTCTTTAGTGTAGCAAGGCCAACATTACACTGATGTCATTATACAAATTGCTTGTGATGCACATGAAGTAAAGACAAAATTACTCTCAGCTCCTTCCCAAACAGTAAACAGCCTTAAACTTTCCTTCTGTCATCACCAATCCAATATTGTGCAAAACACCAGGACTCTATCATGGTATAATCACTCGGACATTATTGATGCCATTCTAAGATCCACAGTATGAAAATTTACCGTGATCATCCTTTGAGCAATTTTAAGGGCCCGCTATTCAAAAGACCCAGCAAGATAGAGGCAATCGTTGTGACAAAAGCAGCTGTGATTGGTTCTACCGCAGCATGGCAGGGCATGTTGGCACAGTGGCAGAGTTGCTGCCTTACAGCTTTGCAGTGCCGGAGTCCCGGATTCGATCCCGACTAAGGGTGCTGTCTGTATGAGTTTGTACGTTCTCCCCATGACCGCGTGAATTTTCTTCGAGATCTTCGGTTTCCTCCCACACTCCAAAGACGTATAGATTTGTAGGTTAATTGGTTTGGGGTTGTATACTTGTTATAAGTGGAAAATTGTTCGCTAGTGTGTGTCGGATAGTGTTAATGTGCGGGGATCGCGGACTCATTGGGCCGAAGGGTCTGTTTCTGTAATTTCTACATGGTGAAACCAAAATGTATCAAAATGGCCTTTAATAAAATCTGAAATGGTTCTGGACCATTTCTAAACTAAAAAGCTAAAGCACAAGTAACCTCCTTCCGCCTGATAGGAGCTTCAAAATCCAGTCCACACCATATTTAATGATTCAGAATGCATCATAGTTGAAATTCTGACAGGATTATATGGAAGCCAGATATTTGCATGTTCTTTTACAAGAAATTGTACTGTTGGAGCAAGTTTTAATGACGTCATAATTTGATATGTGAGAATGAATTAGTCATTTCATTCCGTGCTTTTATTGACACTTGTTGATGGCCACTCTTTGTTATTTATCTCAACTGTTCCAACATATATAGTCACTTGAAAGAGCACATTATTTAATTGATCACCACTCCAAAGATCAGTCCTGTTTTGAAAGTAATGATAAGAAATAAGTGACATTAACTGGACCAAATCCTCCTACCATTTGTTTTGACAGGTTATGCTACTTGAAATACTAAATCTGATTGGTCCAAATGTCCAATTGGTCTAAATGTAGAAAACAAAACAACAGTGGGTGAATCACCTTTGGCCTGGAAGTGGGAAAGCTCAACTCAAATGAACATAATTCAGAAAAACTGGCTTAACAACTTGATAGAGACATGGGAACTGACTCGTGTAACAACTGCATGGAAGCTCTTTACATTTCCAGGTTATTGGCAATTTATGTTGAAAGTCTAATCTTAACCTCTTATTTAGTCCCGCCGTTGCCATCATCAATTTGTTTACATCATATTTGTCCATCAAAATTTCCTTGATTTTTCTTTCAAACATTAAAGCTCTATTTCTTTAAAGTGCTTTGTGATTCGGAGAAGGCCTAAGTGACTCATGTATACTAGGGTAAATCGGCAAATCACTGCATATTCAGTCCCTGCCTATGGTGCTTTCCCAACTGCTCTAAAACATTTCCTGAAAATTACATCTGGTACTCTATTCAAGTAGAATGAAGAGTAGAAAGAATAAGGGAATAGGACCAAAAAATTCAATCTTAAAGCAAAAGCCAACGTCGAAGCCAATACAGCGCAAATGCATTGAAATGTTTAATTACCTTAAGCTATGATTTGTAATGAGAGATAATGTGTTATCAGTAACAAATATAACACCTAACCTTTAGAAATATTTTAACATTACAATTGTCAAATTTGTGTTAGGCATTCTACATTTCAAAATTGATATATTGGAAAACAAATTCACAATTCACATAACTCTGGAGGGAATCAAGGTATGACTTCAATCATCAAGATTATCACATATATTTGGTCTTATCTCAGCATTAGTATTGGCTCCAAATTTAATTTACAATATGTTAAAAATAAGACAGTTCCCACACATTACAATTACAATAAGACAGTGAAACCACTGCCAATAATTAGGCAAGAGAAAATATTTTCAGCACCCTTCACAAAACATATAAAATCAAGTCTAACTAAATTTCCCAAATTTGGGGGAAATTATTTTTAAAAAGCTAAGAATTGTGGTTTTTGAACTTTGCATACATTCAAATGTTATTCACAATATTCTAGCATTTACTGTCATACAGTCACAATGAAAAAAACCTCTGGAAATTCTAATAAGGTTGAGATAAGAGCTAAGAAATGCCATTTGAAAAATGAAATCATTTTCCCAATACCCAGTAATAATGTTCCTAACGAAAAAATTATTTTTTAATGAGAAACTATTCCCTCTGAATTCTATTCCAGTTCGCACTAATGTTTTTACACATTAATACAACAAAAGCTGATCAGTATCCATGAAGTTAACTTTAAAAAACGATGGCCAGATTTATTTCAGGAAAAGAATCACTGACAAGTACTCCAGGAATGCAATCCTTTGTTTAATTTCTTCATTTCCTGATAACATCATGGATATGTTTTATCACAAAGTTTGTTGCCTATTGGAAAACTATCTTACAGGTTGGGTTGAAAGTGGCAGACATTCTGGAGCAGAGTTATTCTGCACAGCAACAGCCTCTTACAGCCCATCTCATCCACAGTACTGACCACAACACTACGCTACGCTAGTCCCTTACACAAATGATGTGTCCCTCATTAGGCCAGAATCTCTCTACTCCTTTCCTATCCAAGTATCTGTTCAAATACCTTTTCAATATTATAACTGTATCTGTCTCTACCACTTCCAATGGAAGTCCATTCCATATAACCACCATTCTTTGTGGGAGCTGGGGGAGAAATGAAATTGGCAGATCTCATTTAAATTTCTCCCCCCTCACCTTACCTTTTCCCCGCAACATTGAAATGAGAATGAACCAAGTCTATTATAGCGGCGAGGTAGGGAGGTATTTGACCAAGGGGGGTAGGATGGGACAAGAACAAGAGGGCAGTCAGGTTTCTGGATTTTGGGGAGAAGGTAAAATCGGGCCGTGCGGGGCTGCGGAACAATTATGTTGGAGGCTTGGGAGGGCAGGGAGCCGGATGTGATGAAGCCCATGATGGTGTTTGAGATAATGGCCTTGTGCTGGTCTGTGGGGTCATAGTCCAAGGATAAGTAGGAAGAGGTGTTGGCGCCTGGTCTCAGACCGGGAGATATCAGCGCACCAGACTACCACGGCACCTTCCTTTCTGAGACCATGTACCTCAGTGGTTGTTCCACTGGGTCTTTCCCTTCCCCCTTAAACCATGTGACCCCAGCTCCTCCCCACCCACACTATAGTCGTCATACCCCACTCCTTCCTGACCACCCACCACCCGCGTACCAGACATTGCCTCAGCCCAATCACCTGCCTTCTTCCGTCCCCAACCCCCATTCTTGCCATGCGTTCACCATCCCCCCCTGACCTCCCCCTCTCTGATGCCGAATGGTCTGTCCTCAGCAGAGGCCTCACCTTTGTTCCCCTCCGTCTCCACCTCAATGAGTTCCGTGTCCGCCACGATGTGGAGCTCTTCTTCCGTCGCCTCCGCATCCAAGCGTTTTTCCATGGGAAGGAGTCCTCGGCCCCTAGTGATGACCCCTTCTCCTGTCTCCAACTGATCCCCTCATGGACTCCTCCTCATGGACATCTACCGGCTTTAGATCTTTTTATTTTAAACTGCCGGCGGGACATCAACCGCCTCAACTTTTTCACTCCTCTTTCTCACTCTAACCTCTCCCCCCCTGAACGTTCAGCCCTCCACTCACTCTGCAACAACCCCGACTGGGTGATCAAACCTGCCGACAAGGAAGGTGCCATGGTAGTCTGGCGTGCTGATGTCTACCGGTCTGAGGCCAGGTGCCAACTCTCAGACACCTCCTCCTACTTATCCTTGGACCATGACCCCACAGACGAACACCTGGACATTTTCTCAAACACCATCACGGACTTCATCACTTCCGGCTCCCTGACCCCCGAAGCCTCCAACCTCATCATCGTTCCCCAGCCCCGCATCGCCCAATTTTAACTTCTCCCCAAAATCCACAAACCTGATTGTCCTGGCAGACCCATTGTTTCTGCTTGTTCTTGCCCCACCAAACGTACTTCCACATACCTCGACTCCATCCTATCCCCCTTGGTCAAATCCCTCCCTACCTATGTCCAAGACACCTCACACGCTCTTCATCTCCTCCATGGCTTCTGTTTTCCAGGCCCCCATTCCTTCATCTTCACCATGGATGTCAAGTCACTCTATACCTCCATCCCCCATCAGGAGGGTCTTAAAGCCCTCCGTTACTTCCTTGACCACAGAACCAACCAGTACTCTCCTCCGCCTAGCGGAGCTGGTCCTTACCCTCAACAACTTTTCTTTTGATCCTACCAATTCCTCCTAATCCAAGGCACAGTTATGGGTATGCACATATGCCTGCCTCTTTGTAGGGTACGTTGAACAATCCTTGTTCAAGGAGTACCATGGCCCTATCCCCGAACTCTACCTCCGCTATATTGACAACTGCATTGGTGCTACCTCCTGCACCCATGCAGAACTCACTGAGTTCATCCATTGCACCACTAAATTGTATTCGGCACTCAAATTCACCTGGACCATTTCCGACATCTCCCTACCGTTTCTGGACCTCACTACCTTCATCACAGGTAACAGATTACTGACCGACATCTACTACAAACCCACTGACTCCCATGGCTATCTGGACTACACTTCTTTCCAGCCTGCTTCCTGTAAGGACTCTATCCTCTACTCCCAATTCCTCCGTCTATGCCGCATCTGCACCCAGGATGAGGTGTTCCAAACCAGGGCATCGGAGATGTCCTCATTCTTTAGGGAACGGGGGTTGCCCTCTTCAACTATAGATGTGACTCTCACCAGGGTCTCCTTCATATCCCGTAGCTCCCCATATCCCCACCCCCCCATTCGTAACAAGGACAGAGTCCCCCTTGTCCTCACTTTCTACCCCACCAGCCATCACATACAACAGTTAATCCTAAGACATTTTCACCACCTCCAACGGGATCCCTCCACTGGCCACATCTTCACATCTTCTCCCCTTTCAGCTTTCCGCAGAGACCGCTCCCTCCGTAACTCCCTGGTCAATTTGTCCCTTCCCAACCAAAGCACCCATCCCCTGGTACTTTTCCTTGCAACCGCAGGAAATACTACACTTGTCGCTTTACCTTCCCCCTTGACTCCATCCAAGGACCCAAGCAGTTTTTCCAGATGAGGCAGAGGTTCACCTGCACCTCCTCTATTGCATCCGCTGCTCTAGGTATCAGCTGCTCTACATTGGTGAGACCAAGCTTCGCCCAACACCGACGCTCGGTCCACATTAACCATCTTGATCTCCCTGTGGCTCTGTACTTCAACTCCCCCTCCCATTCCAAATCCGACCTTTCTGTCCCGGGCCTCCTCCATGGCCAGAGTGAGTCCCACCATAAATTGGAGGAGCAGCATCTCATATTTCACTTGGGCAGTTTACACCCAAGCGGTATGCACATTGACCTCCGATTTCAGGTAGTCCTTGCTTTCTCACTCCTTCCCCTCCACTTTCCAGCTCTCCCACAGCCAACTGTCTCCACCTCTTCCTTCATTCTTCCCGCCCCCCCCAACACATCAGTCTGAAGATGGGTCTCGACCCGAAACGTCACCTAGTCCTTCGCTCCATAGATGCTGCCTCACTCGGTGAGTTTCTCCAGCATTTTTGTTAACCTTCACTGTTTGTTTAGGTTTTTTTCTTTATTTTTTTTTAAATAATCACAATGGAGTACAAAACTATCAATGGATGAATATCTTGGACCAGTTATCAGAGTCTGCTTCTAAAACAAATAATTATTTGAAAACCGGAGTTAAGTGATTCTGAGTAAGTGCATAGCCAGAAATTCTGAACAATACATGTCAATGTTTTTGTCTGGGTTTCCACCTTTTTTCCTTCTTTTAAATGATGTTGTAAAATCAACAGAAGGTTTTCTTGTACTTTTTTCTGTAGAGTACAGGGCACTTCCCCAAAGATATTGGTTTGTTACACGCATTGAGTCACAAGATTTCATCTTAAACCAGCATAATTTGGCATCATCTACAGGATGATATTTTTGGCACTGGACAGTATTTACATAGTTCTGTTGTGATTAGTGAACCCTGAGGTAATTCTGTATTTTACTCAAACAACATGTTAGTTTCCAATTATTCTTATACCTCATGTACAGAAATGAATCCCACAAAACAATTTCTAAATAATTAGTTTTCTCCTCAAATGTTTGTTCGGATTAGTGAGTTAACGTTCAATAAAAAATAAAACATACATATATAGCAATAGTCAATGCTTGCAGTGTAGGATGGATTTTCTATGTTATCCACTCTCGCATCCTACACACTCGGGGTAATTTACAGAAGCCAATTAACTTATGCTCCTGTCGCACTTAGGCGAGTTTTTAGGCGACTGCAGGAGACTATACAGTTGCCACATGGTCGCCACATGTTCACGGGTAGTTGCCGAGGAGTCGCCTTCATGGTCGTGAGGAGTTCCCTGTATCATCCCTTTGCACCGTGTGAATTTCACTCAGACAGCACTCCCCCTGCTTGCCCTGTCCCCCGCCTGCATAACGGGCTAGTGAAAGAAGCGATGTGTTTGTGTGTGTGTTCCACTCTGACAGTCGCCGTTCCAGCTGCCAGTTTTTCAGACGACTGCCGGCAACTTGACAGTCGCCGACAGTCACCTGAAAAATCACCTAAGTGGGACAGGCCCATTACAAAGGTAGACACAAAATGCTGGATAACTCAGCGGGACAGACAGCATCTCTGGAGAGAATGAATGGGTGACGTTTCTTCAGTCTGAAGCATTTACAAGTAAAATGTTGCTAAACTCAGAAGAGATTAAGCAGATTGAATTTCCAGCAGCCCCGACTTTTATTTTAATTCAGCTCCCCTGGGTAAATATATCACTAGCATTAGTGATATTTATTTACCAACCACAACTGCTGGATGCTGGCAGAAGGCCAAGTAGTCTACTTGGATGTTAAAGGTACTCTCAATTTGCCCAAGGTAAGGAGCTTCAGGATTTTGAACAAGCACTCTTACCACTTCATATGAAGTATAGGATAATTTCAGGCTTTTTTCAGTAAAAGTTGCCTTTATCACAATTGCAATGGGACTGCCACTCGTCTATGTACAGTCCAAAGCCAAGAAATCACCTGCAAAGCCTGGACAGCAATTCAGGACCTGCATTCACACACTAATCCCAAACTTCCATACACAAGAAATACCAACATCCCAGTAAGTTCCAGGTCAGTACTTTGACAATATTTTTAAAAATGTTAATCAAGTAGTAAAAAAAATTGATAAACTGTGCATGAGTTGTCTGAGCCGAGGAATAATGGATACAATGTAAATATCACGCTGATTCCACCTGAATAACATCAAAGACTATGATGTCATTAAGTTGGATGAGAAGTCAGCATGTTGCACAACTACCATAATTTTCATCGAACAATTAATATGCTCATAAAAGCCTTTAGAAATTGCAGTGTTGGAATACTCAATTCACAAGGTGTTCCCTATGTCAGTGTCTATATTGCAAATTCCAGATAGCATATTTCTTATTAATATTCAAGTCAGTATAAATCTAAATAGTTGAACATATTTATAAAGGACAGTGATAAAAACTAGTCACCCATTGCTTCTCTCCAGAGATGCTGCCGGTCCAACTGAGTTACTCCAGCATTTTGCGTCTATCTTCAATTTTCTTGGCCCCGCTCTGGGAGTAGGAGTGGGGGCAGATCCGGTCCGCAACGGCCGTGAGCCCCAGGCCAAGATCGGCGATCGTTTGCCTGCTTCTGCTGCTGTTGGAGGTGAGACGTTGCGTCGCGCCAGGGTCTTGGGCCTGTCCCACTTCGGCCGTCAGTTACGCGACAGGCCGGTGGCGCGCGAAGATTTTGTTCGATACAAAAATTTCGATGTCTCACACAACTACATACCGCTCTGCGCTTCCCAGTGGGATGGCCCCGCGCAGCCAGAAGATGCCCGTGCGCCTCACCGCGATGACGAGGTCACATAATTTGCAGCCAAGGACACGCAAATGGGACAGGCCCTTAAATCCTCCCTCTAGGTGTGTGCCTGAACAGGCTTCAAACACCTGCTACACTTGATCCTCTTTACAAATATGGACTTTCACTTCCCCATTGCTATTCCTGTTGAAGCTCCTGCAACGAGACCTGGGTGTCATGGTACACCAGTCATTGAAACTAGGCATGCAGGTGCCGCAGGCAGTGAAGAAAGCGAAAGGTATGTTAGCATTCATAGCAAAAGGATTTGAGTATATGAGCAGCGAGGTTCTACTGCAGTTGTACTGGGTCTTGGTGAGACCACACCTGGAGTATTGCGTACAGTTTTGGTCTCCATGTCTGAGGAAAGACATTCTTGCCATAGAGGGAGTACAGAGAAGGTTCACCAGACTGATTCCTGGGATGTCAAGACTTTCATATGAAGAAAGACTGGATAGACTCGGCTTGTACTCGCTGGAATTTAGAAGATTGACGGGGGATCTTATAGAAACTTACAAAATTCTTAAGGGGTTGGACAGGCTAGATGCAGGAAGATTGTTCCCGATGTTGGGAAAGTCCAGGACAAGGGGTCACAGTTTAAGGATAAGGGGGAAATCTTTTAGGACTGAGATGAGAAAAAACATTTTTCACACAGAGAGTGGTGAATCTCTGGAATTCTCTGCCACAAAAGGTAGTTGAGGCCGGTTCATTGGCTATATTTAAGAGGGAGTTAGATGTGGCCCTTGTGGCTAAAGGGATCAGGGGGTATGGAGAAAAGGCAGGTACGGGATACTGAGTTGGATGATCAGCCATGAATATATTGAATGGCGGTGCAGGCTCGAAGGGCTGAATGGTCTACTCCTGCACCTATTTTTCTATGTTTTTATGTTTCTATGTTAAGGGAAGGACTTACCTGGCATTCCTATTACACCTCCCCACCACAAACTGGGGAGACCACCAACACGCTTTTCCTTCTGCAGTATGTTATCCTTGCATTTGCATTCAGCAACATGCTGATCTGACCAGCCCCTGTTTCCCAATTTGCACCCAGTCCATAACTGTCAAGATGACTCCTAATTACAAGACAACTCCTAGCTACAATTTTATCACCCGCTCAAACATTGAGCTTAAAACCCATCTCCTTCAAACAAACTACCTCGACAAGCCTCATAACCTCCACTCATCATTCCCAGCCGCCAACTCTTGTCCTCAACCCTCCGGCCATTTATCAGACGGCCACATATGCCCATAAGTCCCCAATGATTTCAGACAACTCACCCAATCATGTACGTCCTTCCCATGCAGAACACTGACCCTCATTGCCTGAACTTAATCAATATCCATCTTTTACTCGACAAAGGTCATGAAGCCATTGAGCACAGTAAGTGCTTGGCTTATTTAGCAATTATACATTCCTAAACTTCCCGGCAAAAGTTCCAAAAACAAAATGTTTGTTGTAGAAATGAAGCGATTTAAGCCTCGACCCAAAACACCACCTATCCATGTTCTCCAGAGATGAAACTGATATCCATGTTCTCCAGAGATGACCAGCTGAGTTACTCCAACACTTTGTGTCCTTTTGTGTCATAAAATGTGTGTTGGTTTGCTGTTTACTAATTGACTGATGTGCCTTTTGAGTTGTGTATCAACCAATTTCTGGGTTTTTACTCTTGTGGAAAACACACCAGCCAATTTGGACAAGTAATCTTAAATTAGAATAAGCACAGTTACTCCTGGATTTTTTGCATTTGTTCATGTTATGGGAGTAGAATTAGGCCATTCGGCCCATCGAGTCTATTCCGCCATTCAATCATGGCTAATCTCTGCCTCCTAATCCCATTTTCCTGCCTTCTCCCCATAACTCTTGACACCCGTTCTAATCAAGAATGTGTCTATATCGGCCTTAAAAAGTCCTCTACAGCCCTCTGTGACAATGAGTTCCACAGATTAACTACCCTCAGTCTAAGGAAGATCCTTCACACCTTTCTGAAAGAGCACCATTTAATTCTGAGGCTATGACCTCTGATCCTAGACTCTCCCACCAGCAGAAACATCCTTCCACATCAATGAGCCCCCCCCCCCCCCCCTAACCCAGTGAGCAGAGGCCAAGTGCTATCAAGCGCTCATCATCTGCTAACCCACTAATTCCTGGAACCATCCTTGTAAATCGCCTTTGGACCCTCTCCAGGGCCAGCACTGGTTCGGCAGTGTTTTGTCAAACATCCAAAGAATAAACACCCATGTCTAAACAAGTCATTGTGAAATTGAGTAGCTTATTAGAAACTTTGCCGATGAATGGTTCTGACATTATTTGTTTACATTTGTGTCTCCAAAACTTCTGTAATAGTTCTCCATCTTGAACTGATCTACGTTGCACAATGATTCCAATGCATGTCATACATTATAAAATAGGCATTTCTTCTTCTTTTACAGTAAAACTACTGAATTAAAGTATCCACGCCAAGCCGAAGTACAGTGTTCTCACCCCAGGCGCTCTCTTACCGCGGAGCATTGGATCGATTGCAATTTAGCACTCAGCGACTGCAACGATACAGCCACTTTTGCAAAAGTTACATGTCAAATCCAATCTGATCAGAGAATCCATTCAATGCAACGCCAATAATAGAAAAAGTCAGTGTGCTTTAAAACTGAAAATGTTCCCAGAACTTGGAAGTCGAGCTATCATCTGTGCTCTAAGCTACCGGAGTTCATTTTGGAGACCGACTGTTACAATTACCGGGGGTTACACAAAAAGCTGGAGAAACTCAGCGGGTGCAGCAGCATCTAAGGTGCGAGGGAGATAGGCGACGTTTCGGGTCGAGACCCTTTAAATTACCGGCAGGCTCGGATGATAGTGCCGGGGAGAGTTGAGATTGCGCTGCCACTCTGGGAGCACACACTCCTGCAACAGAAGCAACATTGCAGCCAGTCAGTAGTCTCTCGCATGCAAACTCTGAGGAGCGGAAATAAGCCGTCTAACTTTCTGGAGAGTTGCAATCCTGCGGATTTGACCGCGGCTGATTTTCATTCATACTAAAGCGAAAGTGCACCGGGCGTGAAGATGCGGCTGAGAGTGAAGTTTGGGTCAGAGTCTGGGAGACTTCACCAGGTGTCCGCCATAACCGACTCCTCCCCCACCCCAGTCTTCCAGCCGGCAACTCCCAGGACGAATCCCGTACTCTTACCTGAGCCGCCTTCCAGCCAACAGCTTCACCAGGAGCAGAGCGGAAGCAGCGAAGATAAGGCCGAGCAGCAGCGGCGCCATTCCCGCGGCTGACCTCAGTGTACGCAGCAGGCAGCGCCACAACCCAACCCACCCCACGCAACTCTCTCCTCCCACCCACGGCTCCTTCGCCGCAACTTGGGGAAAGTGACTACCTCCCTGTGTGCACGCATGCTCCCTAGTTCAACAAACTCCTCCACTGGAAATAGACACAACATGCTGGAGTAACTCAAGTGGGACCGGCAGCATCTGTGGAGAGAGTGAATGGGCGACTATTCGGGTCGAGACCCTTCTGTCTCCTCCACCCGAAAGCTGCTGCAGGACAGGGATTGTGCTCGGAGCCCGCCGCGGGCTGTAGAAAACAAGGCGACACATTCTCCAACTAAACAGTTACCCCATAGTCTGTGTTGGGGGAAATATTTCAGACCCAGAGACATCCCGAGGACTGGTAGAGACTGAGATAGTCCGAAGGACCGGTGGAGAGGAATTGGGTATCTCGGACGGGGACATCGGGATGTGGAGGGACTGGACCGTTGGTGGTGTGGAATACCACGGAAATGGAGCAGAGGAGAGGGCAATCGCAAGTGTCTGGTGTGCTGGAGTGGAGGATCCCTAGGAACTGGTAAAGGGGTGGGGGAATCCTGAGGGATTGGACATTGGAGTGGAGAATCTTCAAGAGATTGGAATACTGTATTAGTAAGGAATCCTGAGGGACCTTGACAGCAGAGACTGAGAGTAGAGAGGTGTGGGGTAACATGAGAAACTGATATGCCTGGGTGAGAAAAACCGAGGGACTGATGCAGTGGCTTGGAAATTCTTGAAGTCGTAAGTAATAGGAGCAGAAATAGGCCATTCTGCCTATTAAGTCTACTCTGCCATTCAATCATGGCTCATCTATCTCTCCTATCCCCGTTCTTCCCATAACCCCTGACACCTGTACTACTCAAGATTCTAACTATCTCTGCCTTAAAAATATCCATTGACGGTTTCCACAACCTTCTGTGGCAAAGAATTCCACAGATTCACCACCTTCGGACTAAAGATATTCCTCCTCATCTTCCTAAAGTGTCGATAGGGAGCGCCGTCCTGTATGGTATGGTTGCCCAGCCTGCAGCTGTTTGTTTTTCACTTTTTTTAATTTTTAATGAGTTTTAGTGTTTTGTTTTTGCAGTTCTAGTCTTTTTTTATGTGGGGGGTGGGGGAGGGGGAAAGGGGAAACTACTTTTCAGAGTCCCTACCTGGTCGGAGAGGCAGCTTTTCTCCGGGCTGCACTTTCGACCCGTCCTCGCGGCCTACCAGCGGGCTAGGAGTGGCATTTCCTGAGGGGACCGCCCAGAACCTCGGCTTCGGCAGCAGCACAGTGCTGGAGCGCTATCGCGGAGCTGGGGGTCTGTCGAGTGGCCAGCTGCCGGCGGCGGCGCTGACTTTAACTTCGGGAGCCAGTGGTGGAGCTCAATCCAGCGCGGCCTTGTTGGCTTTGGAAGCCGTGGACTCCGGTAAGGAAGCGGCCGTTCCCGGAGGCCCAAGTCACTGAGAGGATTCTCCCGATGCCGGAGCACCATCACCCAGTGAGAACGGCCTGGAACATCGGGCCTACGTGAAGGTGACTGCGGAGGCCTCAATAGGCCTGACTATGGGTGAACATGGGATGGGGACTGGACATTGTGCCTTCCCTCATAATGGGAATCATTGTGGGGGGATGTTTTTATATTTTAAATCTCTTTATTATTGTTATGTCTGTATTTTTTTTATGTGCTGCATTGGCAAGAAGCATTTCACGACATCAATAGGTGTATGTGACCAATAAAATAACCTTTGAACCTTTGAAAGTAACATCCTTTTATTCTGAGGCTATGAGCTCTAGTCCTAGACTCTCCCACTAGTAGAAACATCCTCCCCACATCCACTCTATCCAAGGGGCTGATACTGAGGAGTGGGCAATTCCAAAAGTTAAATCCTGATGGATTGGTACAGAGGATTGGAAGGTACTGAAGAGACCTAAAAGATGAGAATTTGCCTAAAGATTCTTCCATTTGCTCTATAGTATTGGTGAAGTTCTGTATGGATAAGTGTTGTTTATAGTTTTCTTTACCTTATCAAATTAAATGTCACATGAAATGTGCATTCTGTCTGGCCAGTGGTACTTTATTGAGAAAATTATCAAATTGCCATTGAACATAAAGGTATATATCATCTCTATATCATCTCATGTTGCTTTAAACAATTCAGCATCATCAACATTCAAGACTGTGTCATCTTAGAAAGCAGCATCAGAACTTTCCTAAAGGGCCTGTCCCACTGTACGAGGTAATTCAAGAGTTTTACCCCGATTCAAACTCGGAGGATGTTTGTAGCGGGTCCGTAGGAGTATGTGGATGTCTGGTACGAGTAACAGTAGGTACTCGGGAAATCCGGTAAACGCATGACATTCTTTCAACACTGTGAAAAATATCCACAAGTAAGAAAATACTTGTGAGGAAAAAAATTGTTACTTTTTACTCGTACGAGCCGCTACAAGACATCCACAAACTCCTACAGACCCACTTCGGACATTCTCAGAGTTCGAATCAGGGGAAAACTCGGGAGAACTCTTGAATTACCTCATACAGTGGGACAGATCCTTAAAGCTCTAATGCAGGAAGACAGCTTTGTCCATGATTGCTTCCAAAGTGAACCTTGTATAAAGAGATGATTGCCAGGTCGATGTTCTAGGACTGTCTTAAGAAGAGGAAAATGGTGTTAAAATTGTATTTACCCTGGTATTTGCCAGTTATATGTTTCTGTGGTAACTTCAATGAGCAAACTCTATAGACATCTAAACTATGCAAAGGAGCAAGTAAGGGCAAATGAAGCAATAAAATGGCAAAATCAATCTGAAAATTCAGGAGATTGACAACTCAAAGCACAGCATGTCTTAATCCTTTGTATTTGGTTCCAGATTTATACGTAAATAATGTTGTGAGTTATTTACTCAACATTATTTACTCCAAATAAATGGAACAATGTTGTTAAATAAGATTGACTGCACTATTTTTTTTTATTGATGCATCTGTTTTAGGAAATGTAGCACATATGGAAGTGCCAAATTATATCATGGTCAATGTTTTATAATCAAGCAAATGGTACAGACCTCCAACTTTTTCTGTGCTGACTCCAGACTGATTTAAGAAAAATGTTAGTGGTTGAGGCACAATATTGACAGCAACCCTGGGCTTGCAGGTCCAATGTTCATCTAATTTTCCCAAGATGTCTTTAAGATCAGCACCAAACTCCCATTTGAATATTCAATGATTCCCTGTTAAATACAACACTTTTCAGGTGCTGGAAATATTACCCAAATAAATTTTATTTGAGACATTTATGAGCCATTGTTGGAGTATAGAAACTTGACACTCAAAATTATGTATGTAACGCTGACGTAAAAACCAAACCCTTTGATTGTTGCTATTTTTTTTATTTGTAGAAGGGCGAGATTTTGACGTGCCACTGACTTCTTCCTTTCTCTTCTGCCTTTCCCCTGTTTCCTTCCCCTGTCATTTGCTCTGTCCTTTTCCTCACTTCTTCTCTCCGTCTTTTACAGTCCTTCTCCCTCCCTCCATTCCTTTGGTCTTATTCTCTTCCTAGAACTTCCATATCCTTTTCTTTATTTTATATTACTCCATTTTTACCATTCCCCACCCCTGCTCACCCTTACCTCATATACCCCCACCCTTGACCTCTAATTAGACCACATATAACCATATAACAATTACAGCACGGAAACAGGCCTTCTCGGCCCTTCCAGTCCGTGCCAAACATTTATTTTCCCCCTAGTCCCATCTACCTGCACTCAGACCATACCCCTCCATTCCCTTCCCGTCCAATATACCTATCCACTTTACTTTTCAATGTTAAAATCGATCCTGCCTCCACCACTTCTGCTGGAAGATCATTCCACACAGCCACCACTCTCTGAGTAAAGTTCCCCCTCAAGTTACCCCTAAACTTCTGTCCCTTAATTCTCATGTCATGCCCTCTTGTTTGAATCTTTCCTACCCTCAATGGGAAAAGCTTATCCACGTCAACTCTGTCTATCCCTTTCATCATTTTAAAGACCTCAATCAAGTCCCCCCTTAACCTTCTGCGTTCCAAAGAATAAAGACCTAACTTGCACTCTGCTCACCCCACACCTTCAGCTTTCGGCCTCACGCAACGGATCCCGGTCCCACTCCGGCTTCACTCAGAGGCTTCCGGTTCATCTCATCAGCTTCCGGCTGGTTGTGCTGGTCTCCGCAGAAGCAGTCAGCAGGCTGCTCATTCTCTGCTCGCTCCCCGCGGGCTTCACACTCTTCACCCCTTCAGCTTTTTATTCTCCCGGCCACGTTGTTGACAGTGGGTTCCGGAAGGGGCTGTTTTTACAATTTTTAAACCTTCATAACTTTTGTACTATTTCACCGATCGAAACAAAACTTATTGGCTTGCAGCAGAGGAGAATGGTGAATAAGGTGGCAAAAAATCATAGCGCTATGGGGGATTGTTTTTGTGCAAATTTAATTACAACGCAGACCAGAAGTGGTCAAGATGAGAGTTTTAGTAATAGGATAGATAGATAGATAGATAGATAGATAGATAGATAGATAGATAGATAGATAGATAGATAGATAGATAGATAGATAGCGCTGCCTAAACATTTAGCTCCAAAGGACAACAGGGGGTTGCACAAAATCCAGCTCTGGGTAATCAATAATTACTAGCTCATGCAGTTATAAAGTAATGCTACTCCACCCCAAAGAAGAACATTAATTTCTCAATTTCATTTCGGAGTCACGTGAGTGACTTCGTGAAGAACCCGCCAGCACGCATGCGCGACATATCGTCGCTCGCATTGCAGTCGACGGCTGGAGGTGGAGCGCGGCTCACCACCAGCCCTTCATAAGGACAGCTCAGGTAAGTATAGGCAACCTTGAGTTGGTTGTCCCTGGTGTTTGAACTGTGTTTCTTCAACAGGGATATGGATAAAAGGAGTACGGGCCGCAGGACTTCCGAAAGGAGTCATCGGCCATTATTCCCGGAGCTCTCTTCAACGGCAGCACCCGCAAGACGGGCCGGGAAAAAGGCGCAAAAGTCGGGGAGCCCTGTGACTACAGGACCCGACCCACCGACACAGCTGTGTACGAGCGGGGATCCCGCAGAACAGCAAGTGGGAACGGCGCCGGAGCAGGTAGACCCTGACTCCATTTCTCTATCTCCCACAGGGAGAGAATCGTTGGCTGATATGAGCAAACGGGTTTCACGTGCTGCTGCACGGCCCTTCTCCCCGAGCCCTCGTGGAAGAGCCAGGGATAGAGCTCAACAGCATAGCCCTTTCGGGGCAGAACACTCACCAGAGGCCGCTAGCTTGCGGTCTGGTGGTTTACTGAGACCCGAGTCCACTGGCAGACCAGGGAGGGCCAGTGTAGACTCACCACCTAGCAGAGCCAGGAGAAGCCATGCAGGTGGAGTCTCACCACGGTCACCGCATTCCCCATTCACAGCAGGACGGGACCGTACGTCGCCTGAGTCCAGGAAAAGGACAGGCGGCAAGCCCGCGCGGATGTCGGGTCACCACGCTGCGGCGGCAGGTGCTGACTTCTCTCCGTACATGGCCTTTGAGGCAAGCGGACCTAGCTCATCCAAAAGGAGGCGAATGAGCAGATCCGCGCGGGAGTCGTGCAGTTACGCTGAGGCGGCTGGCAGCAACTTTTCGTCACGGCACCGAGATTACCTCGACGAGGTACGGGCCAATGATAGGAGCCTCAGGAGTTCCTTCGGGCATGAGGGCTCTGACCTCCCATTCACTCACGATGAGGGACGCATCGAACGAATGGAGAGGATGATGGAACGGATCCTGCAGCAAAGTCAACGGCAGGGTATGTCCAGTTCCAGGGGACTATCGGATATATCCCCATCGTCAATGGGTAGCATGAGGGAGCCAGTAGAAGAAGAGGATATCTTGGTATACGAACCAGTGACACCTGAGGTCCCCCAGGAAGAATTTCTGGATGTGGCAGCCAAGTTTGCGTTACCCAAATCATCTGGGCAACCTCTCAAACCAAAACTGGCCACTACCATTGACTTCCTCACCAATCACTAATTACAGGATCAGGTCCTTGCAGAAGACCATGAACAGGTACAAAGCACCGAGTAATTGTAACTCACTCAACGTACCTATAGTAAATATGCCCATTTGGGGCAATATAAGCCCGGGCATAAGAGCACAGGAGATCAAGCTACAAAAAAATCCTAAAACTGCTCACGTCTGGGATTACCGCTTTTGCGAGATCGGTGGACGGGATGGATCTAAGCACTGAACAAGAGGATGCTCTTGCATTATTGTGCAACACGCAGTATGAAATAAATGCGTTTCGAAAAAGCACTATCAAGCCCACTCTTAACCCCAAATTCGCGGGGCTGTGCAGAGCATCTCCAACGCCGCCACCCAGACAACTATTCGGTGAAGACCTACCTAAGCAGGTCAAGGATTTAGACGACCATGCCAAAGCAGTGGGTCTTATGAGGTCGCACATTTCGACCAGACAAATGGCCAGGAAAACGCCATATTCCAGGCCACGAGGTCAAACCGAAAGGCCAGCAAGGACCTATACACCGGCGCCTCCACAATACCAGCAAATCCAACAGAGGCCTTTTTTAGGGCAAGGCCCGCAGCGGCCAGCATGGAAGATGCGGCAACCGCATCACCAGCTCAACCCAGCACCTCCACGTCCCACCAAACATATCCAGGGACCGCCGATAGCCATGGAGGTAAGGCGGTCTGGATTTCATGCACTTGCATGTCTAACCTCACGTGTTGGAGGGAGATTACGGTTCTTCAAGGAGGCATGGGATACCATCACCTCAGATGAGTTTATTTTACAAAGTATTCAAGGCGATGAGATTGAGTTTATAAATGGTCAACTTCCTCCACCTCAGCATATGCCGAATCGCAAATTTGCACTTTCCAATAAGGAAGTAGCAGAAGGCTATGCTGAAATCTTGAGATTACAAGGAAAAGGAGTGATAGGAAGAACTATCCATGAACCAATTGAATTTGTATCTAACATTTTCACAAAAACCAAAAAAGACGGTGGATGTCGGGTTATCATAGATCTAACCCATTTGAATACTTTTGTAAAATGTACCCATTTTAAAATGGACACGTTTGAGACAGCCAAATCTTTGATTTCCAAGGGCTGCTTCATGGCATGCATTGATTTAAAAGATGCATACTATTCGGTATCCATTCAGAAACATCACAGGAAGTTCTTAAAATTTATCTGGATGGATCAACTTTGGCAATACAGAGCTTTGCCCAATGGGCTTACCACAGCCCCCAGATTGTTTACTAAATTACTTAAGCCAGTGTTAGCAACACTGAGGAGACAAAACCATACAGTTATGGCTTACCTGGATGATATCCTTATCATTGGGAATACATTGGAATCAGCAAATTTGGCAGTTACAGCCACTGTGAAGTTATTTCAAAAAATGGGATTTATTATCCATCCAGATAAATCGAAGTTCTGTCCTTCACAGATCATGGACTATCTGGGATTCACGATTGATTCCAATCGAATGATTACCACCATACCAAATAACAAAGTTGGGGATATCATTGAAGCATGTAATAGTCTGGTCTGCGCCAGTATACCATCAATTAGACAAGCTGCCAAGGTAATTGGGAAAATGGTAGCAGCTTTTCCAGCTGCTCAATTTGGACCTTTACATTATCAAAATTTGCAAAGATCCAAGATTTCAGCATTAAAATTAAATGCTGGACATTTTGATAGACCCATGCAGCTGCCAATCAAGGCAAAAATTGAGTTACAATGGTGGATTGATAATATCCGTAACTCATTCAAACCCATCATTGTGCCTCGTCCGTTGGTGTACTTACAAACAGACGCAAGCTCCCATGGCTGGGGAGCTACGGACAACAGCACCAGTTGTGGGGGCAGATGGGACTCACTTCAATCTACCCTTTTGTTAGCACAAGGGATAAATTATTTGGAGATGCTAGGTGCATTCCACGGACTTAGAGCTTATTGTTCAAACATTACTGACACTCATGTCCATCTCCAAATAGACAACACCACTGCGGTGGCATATCTAAATCATATGGGCGGTACCAGGTCAATTTCATGTGATGAATTGGCTAATACAATTTGGCTCTGGTGCTTACAACGCAATATTTGGATTTCAGCTACCTACCTACCAGGTAAGCTCAATACAGTGGCGGACACCAGGTCACGGAAATTCAATGACAACATTGAGTGGATGTTAAATCCCCAAATATTCGCCAAAATTACAGCCAAATTTGGTAAACCGGATATTGACCTTTTCGCGTCACGGTTAAACCATCAGGTACCAACATATGTATCATGGGAACCAGATCCTGGGGCAATGGCGATGGACGCTTTCTCGCTAGACTGGGGGAAATGGTTTTTCTACGCATTTCCTCCATTTTGCCTCATCAGTCGGGTATTGCGAAAAATCCAGTCAGATGCTGCTAAAGGCATTCTCATCATACCCGACTGGCCTACACAGCCATGGTATCCGGTGGTCCTTGGAATGATAAGTGAACCATGGGCCCTCTTGGAGAATTGCCCACAATTGGTGTCGAACCCTGTTTCAGGGGAACATCATCCCTGCCACAGTCATATGAAATTACTGGCTTGCAGGTTCTGAACAGACCATTACTGCAGTATGGTCTCTCGTCAAGGACCATGGATACAATTGGAGCATCATGCAGGGAGTCCACAAGACGGCAATACTTAACGCAAATAAGGAAATGGGAAACCTACTGCGGCCACTTGGACATTACTTATGACTCCGTCACCATTACAGATGTGCTGGAATTTCTTGCTGGGTTACATCATGACGAACACCTCAGCTACAGTGCCATCAATAGCGCCAGGAGTGCGCTATCATTCTACCTCAATATCGAGGTAGGATCCAATAAACTGGTGTCCAAACTGATGCGGGGTATATTTAATTCAAACCCGCCCAGACCACGTTACAATGTTACCTGGGATATTGGGAGAGTATTATCCCTACTCAGGACATGGTCGCCCATGGCAGGGCTCGATTTGGACAAACTCACCCTGAAGTTGGTGATGTTATTGGCACTTACTTCAGCACAGAGGGTACAGACGCTTCATAAGATCAAGATTGACAGAATGGTCTCTACCCCGGAAAAAGTAATCTTCTATATTGATGATTTACTTAAGCAGCATAGACCTGGATTCACAGGGCTGCAGCTGGTGTTTCCAGCATACCCCGCTGATGCTAGGCTATGTTTAGCCACTTATATCCGCCACTATATTAAAGTGATGCGGAATTTAAGGGGAATGGAAAAATATCTGCTAATCAGCCACAAAAAACCACACCATAGAGTGTCGGTACAGACGATCTCCAGATGGCTCAGGATCGTCTTGAACGAAGCAGGTATTGACACTAATGTTTTTTAATCCCATTCCACCAGGGCTGCATCGACATCGGCGGCTAAGGTCATGGAGGTGCCCATGGACCATATTCTTGCCACAGCGGGATGGGCTAGTGAAGCCACTTTTCAACGGTTTTACGACAAACCCGTTGCTACTCCTGTAATGTTCGCAGAGGCCGTGCTGAATGCGGGTCAAGAACATACAGTTACTCCCCAATGAGGGTTTTTTTCTTTGTCATAATTAATAAATATTATTATTTTTCAGTACATCCAGTCTGGAAACTTGATTACTCCTATCCATCCTTATAGTGGCGTGTGTGAGAGCATGGACGTTGTCCAGGGCGTGAAATCACAGAGCTTTGAAGTCTTCACGAAGTCACTCACGTGACTCCGAAATGAAATAGTAAGAATGAAACGAGAACCTACCAGTTTGAGGTTTGATCTTTATTTTATGAGGAGTTGCGATGGGGGATTTCGTGCCCTCCGCTCCCAACCCTCGATCATAAAGTCAACTGGTATTAGAGTCTCTTCAATCTTACTATAACAAGTCATTTCTTTGTTTGTTGGTTCTGTGATTCCACACCGCTGCTTTGAAGAATGTCGCGCATGCGTGCTGGCGGGTTCTTCACGAAATCCCTCATCGCAACTCCTCATAAAATAAAGATCAAACTTCAAACTGGTAAGTTCTTATTTAATTTTACTATTTCTCTGCCTTACTGATATTTGATCAGCCTAGATCAATCACTGCATTTTAATCCAGTGTCTTGAATCAACTGCTTCCTCGAGCTTTAATTGTCACTTAGATCCTCCTGCTGAAACATGACTTGCCTAAAACATGAACAACAAAATGGACCATGGCGCGGCGGGGACTTTAAATCTTCGACTGCCGGCCTATACCAACCTGAAGCCACGGTCTCCGGTGGGGAAGAGCCGATTCTGGACTTTTACCTGCCTGTACATCTGGACACCCGTAGCGGCGGCTGCGGAGGGTTGAGGTCCCGACCACGGGGAAAAATGAAAAATGGAGGAGGACTGGCCAATTTTTCTTTTTGCCTTCCACCACAGTGATGTATGCTGTGGTGGATGTTTGTGTTCAATTTTTTTAGTGTGTTTGTGTGTGGTCTTTATCATTGTACCGCTGCTGACAAATTCATTTCACTTGCACTTTGTGTGCAATGTGACGAATAAAACTGATTGATTGATTGATTGATTGATTGATTGATTGAAGTGCCCGCAGCATGTTATCGCCGCTAAGAAAGGAGGGCAGAAATTCAGGAAATAAATCACTCGGCCTCTTTATGTAATATGTCACAGGACGTTCAAATTGTACCTTGACATTGATACATACATTTTCATTTCTATAAGTTTTCACAAGCCCAATTTTTCATTGGTCTTCCTTCCAATAACATGGTTATATAGTTGCTGGGACGATTTATGAAATGTTTGCATTCTGTAATGTTATGTTATTGGTTTGATTCTTTCATTGTAATAGGAGAAATGTAGTGAGGTAAAGTCCATGACAATATTGAAAAAAAAGATTATATTTCTTTTACACTGCTTTTGTGTTTTAAAACTTGACCAATGAAGTTTAAATTCTGATAGTGCTGGAATCTGGAGCAATGGTGGAATTATACAATGAGCTTAATGTTAATTGGCAAAGAGACCCCGATGAGTCCTTTAGTGATTAGTTTGAATGAAAACTAGTTTTGCAGAGATTTTCTGTTAATGTTAATAACTGACATGAGTTTTTTAAGTGACTGTTGGGGGCTACCTGTATTGCTTCATTTACATTTGCACCAGCTGCCTTTTTAACTCTGTTGTATCGGATAAGGAAAGTAGTGTTGGTTATCAGGCTTGGGGCTTAGACTGGGTCTTGGTATCAGACCAGAGTCTGAAAGGATATACATGCCTCTTCAGAACCCATGAGGGATCGTTGATTGGGGAATGGCGTGGGATGTTCAAACAAGCAAAATATTGTAGGCAGGGTCTGGGAAATTAGAGGGTAGGGATTTGAGTCTTGCAAAGTTGTTGGGAGAAGATCAGTGGGTGAGTGGGTCAGATCCTCCGTGATTCGAGTGGAGGAGGTAGGTCAATCTTGAAGTGTATCTGGTGTCCTAACCAAGCACTGCCTTTGACGAAGTTGTCCTCTGCATGATCAATAATGATCGTCCTGAAACAATTTGTCTAATATTCCTATCTCCAGAATCTTCTTAAAGGAGCATTATTATGGGGAGTGAAGATATTGGATGATCTCGTGTGAAAATTGCAATTCAAAGTCAGAAACAGTTTGAATTTCCAGTGACAATGACTGCACTAAAATAGTAAGATTAAACGAGAACTTACCAGTTCGAAGGTTGATCTTTATTTTATGAGGAGTTGCGATGAGGGATTTCGTGAAGACCCCGCCAACACGCATGTGCGGCATCCTTCAAAGCAGCGGTGTGGAATCACAGACCCGACCAAAAGTAAGGATATTAAGATTAAACTTTGAACTAACCAGTTGAACATAATGATCGAGGGTTGGGAGCGGAGGGCAAGAAATCCCTCATCGCAACTCCTCATAAAATAAAGATCAACCTTCGAACTGGTAAGTTCTCGTTTAATCTTACTATTTTACTTCGGAGTCACGTGAGTGACTTCGTGAAGACTTCAAAGCTCTGTGATTACACGCCCTGGACAACGTCCATGCTACCACACTGCCGCAATCCTGATGGAGGAAGTTTGTTAATGCAATCCAGACTGGACAAGCTGAAACCAAAAAATAATGGAGATTTATTAAAACAAATCATAAACAACCCCCTGTCTGGGGACAAATGATATTAGGGAGCAGCCCTGAGTACTGCATCCGCATATGTTGCAGGTCCGGCCAATGGCTTGTGGTAGAACCGTTGGAAGGTTGACTCACTGGCCCATCCTGCTGTAGCGAGGACGTGATCCATGGGCACCTCCATGGCCCTCGCTGTTGATGTGGATGCAGCCCTGGTGGAATGAGATTTAAAAATGTGAGTGTCAATACCTGCTGCATCCAACACCTCCCTGAGCCACCTGGAGATCGTCTGCACTGTCACCCGGTGATGTGGTTTTTTGTGGCTTATGAGCAGTCCTTGTTCTGAGTTCCTGATTGGCTGGGTTGATTCGATGTAGTAACGGAGGTGGGCGACTGTGCAGAGTGTGGCATCAGTGGGGTACGCCTGGAATTCCAATTGCAGCCCCGTAGTCCCGGGTCTATGCTGCTTCAGCAACTCTGCAACGTAAAATGTTGCTTTCCCAGGGGTAGAGAGCATATTGTCAATGCGTAACTTTTGAAGCGCCTATACCCGCTGAGCAGACGTGAGCGCCATCAACATGACCACCTTAGGGTGAGTCGGTGAAGTGGTAACCCCGCCATGGGAGACCATGATCTTAAAAGGGACAGGACCACTCCTGCATCCCAGACAACGTTATATCTGGGCCGTGGAGGGTTGGTATTAAATACACCCCTCATGAACTTTGACACCAGATTGTTGGTCCCCACTCCTACCGGAAGGTACGAGGACAGCGCACTCCTGGCGCTATTGATGGCACTATAGCTGAGCCCTTCATCGTAATGGAGGCCCGCCAGGAATTCCAGGACGTCAGGTATCGTGGCAGAATCATAAGAAACATTCTTCCTTGAGCAGTATAGCTCCCATTTCCTGATCTGGGTCAGGTACTGCCGTCTGGTAGATGTTCTGCATGATGCAGCGATTACATCCATGGCCCTCGATGAAATCCCGGTGTTTATTAAAGGCCTTTTCAGAACCTGCCGATCAACAGGTTTAGACAGCCGTGGCACGGATGGGACGCGCCAATGACAGGATTAGTTACCAATTGTGGGTTGTTTGCAATTTGCACCCAAGGATGTTTCAACATCTGGGAGACCACCGGGTACCATGGTTGTGTCGGCCAGTCGGGTATTACCAGAATGCCTGACACAGAGTCCAATTTGCTCTTCTGCAATACCCGGCTGATGAGGCAGAATGGGGGAAATGTGTAGCAATACCATTTCCCCCAGTGGAGCGAAAAAGCATCCAACGCCACTGCCCCAGGGTCTGGTTCCCACGATACATACGTTGGTATCTGATGGTTCAACCTAGACGCAAGTAGTTCAATATCTGGCATACCAAATTTTGTTGCAATTTCAGCAAACACATGGGGATTCAGCATCCACTCGATGTTATCATTGAAAACTCGTGACCTGGTGTCCGCCACTGTATTGAGTATCCCCGGGAGGTACGTTGCTGATATCCAAATATCCCTTTTGATGTACCAGAGCCAAATTGTATTTGCCAAATCATTACAAGATACTGACCTGATACCACCCATATGATTTATATAGGCTACCACCGTGGTATTGTCTATTTGAAGGCGGACATGCGCATGAAAATCCAGGTTAGCCGGGAGGTGGTGTTGGGTAAATTGAACGGATTGAAGGCCGATAAATCCCCAGGGCCAGATAGTCTGCATCCCAGAGTACTCAAGGAGGTAGCCACAGAAATAGTGGATGCATTAGTGATAATTTTTCAAAATTCCTTAGATTCTGGAGTAGTACCTGAGGATTGGAGAGTAGCTAATGTAACCCTACTTTTTAAAAATGGAGGGAGAGAGAAAGCGGGGAATTACAGACCAGTTAGTCTAACATCGGTAGTGGGGAAACTGCTAGAGTCAGTTATTAAAGATGGGATAGCAGCGCATTTGGAAAGTGGTGAAATCATTGGACAAAGTCAGCATGGATTTACGAAAGGTAAATCATGTCTGACAAATCTGATAGAATTTTTTGAGGATGTAACTAGTAGAGTGGATAAGGGAGAACCAGTGGATGTGTTATATCTAGACTTTCAGAAGGCTTTCGACAAGGTCCCACATAAGAGATTAGCATACAAACTTAAAGCACACGGTATTGGGGGTTCAGTATTGATGTGGATAGAGAACTGGCTAGCAGACAGGAGGCAAAGGGTAGGAGTAAACGGGTCCTTTTCAGAATGGCAGGCAGTGACTAGTGGGGTGCCGCAAGGCTCAGTGCTGGGACCCCAGCTATTTACAATATATATTAATGATTTGGACGAGGGAATTCAATGCAACATCTCCAAATTTGCAGATGATACCAAGCTGGGGGGTATAGTTAGGTGTGAGGAGGATGCTTGGAGGCTGCAGGGTGATTTGGATAGGCTGAGTGAATGGGCAGATGCATGGCAGATGCAGTATAATGTGGATAAATGTGAGGTTATCCACTTTGGTGGCAAAAACATGAAGGTAGACTATTATCTGAATGGTGGCAGGTTAGGAAAGGGGGAGATGCAACGAGACCTGGGTGTCATGGTACACCAGTCATTGAAAGTAGGCATGCAGGTGCAGCAGGCAGTGAAGAAAGCAAATGGTATGTTAGCATTCATAGCGAAAGGATTTGAGTATAGGAGCAGGGAGGTTCTACTGCAGTTGTACAGGGTTTTGGTGAGGCCACACCTGGAGTATTGCGTACAGTTTTGGTCTCCAAATCTGAGGAAAGACATCCTTGCCATAGAGGGGGTACAGAGAAGATTCACCAGACTGATTCCTGGGATGTCAGGACTTTCATATGAGGAAAGATTGGATAGACTCGGCTTGTACTCGCTGGAATTTAGAAGATTGAGGGGGGATCTTATAGAAACTTACAAAATTCTTAAGGGGTTGGACAAGCTAGATGCTGGAAGATTGTTCCCGATGTTGGGGGAGTCCAGAACAAGGGGTCACAGTCTAAGGATCAGGGGGAATTCCTTTAGGACCGAAATGAGGAAAACATTCTTTACACAGAGAGTCGTGAGTCTCTGGAATTCTCTGCCACAGAAGGTAGTTGAGGCCAGTTCATTGGCTATATTTAAGAGGGCGTTAGATGTGGCACTTGTGGCTAAAGGGATCAGGGGGTATGGAGAGAAGGCAGGTACGGGATACTGAGTTGGATGATCAGCCATGATCACATTGAATGACGGTGCAGGCTCGAAGGGCCGAATGGCCTACTCCTGCACCTATTTTCTATGTTTCTATGACGCACATTATTGCAATATGCCCGTAACCCATGAAAGACCCCCAGCATCTCCAGATAATTAATGCCTTGTACTTGGAGAAGGGTGAACTCATGAGCGTCCCATCTACGCAGCTGGTTATGGTGTCAGTTGCTCCCCAGCCTTGTACGCTTGCATCAGTTTGCAACAGAACTGTTGGATTTGGGAGAATGATGGGTTTGGAACTTCCTCTAATACCGTGAACCCACCATTTCAACTCGGTTTTTTCCCCTATGGCCAGTTGCATAGGTCTGTCAAAGTGTCCGGCATTCAATTTTAACGCCAGAATTTTGCTTTTTTGTAATTTCCGGTAGTGCAATGGACCATAATTTACAGCTGGAAACGTAGCTACCAGCTTCCCAATTACCTTTGCAACCCGCCGAATGGTTGGCCTGTTGCTGTCAAGTAAACTGATGCATGCGTGTTGAATGTCCACCACTTTGTCAATTGCGACGGTGATTTTCATCTGGTTATTGTCTATAGTGAACCCCAAATAGTCCATGACCTGCGAAGAGTTGAACTTGGATTAGTCTGGATGGATTATAAACCCCATTCTTTGAAACAAAGAGATGGCGGCTGTGACTGCCAGCTGGGCTAGCGCTAGTGTTTCCCCCGCTATGAATATGTCATCTAAATATGCCATTACGACATGGTTTCGTTTCCTAAGATGTGCCAATATAGGTTTAACAATTTTAGTAAATAGTCTCGGCGCTGTTGTAATCCCATTAGGCAAAGCTTTATATTGCCATAATTGACCTTCCCAGACAAATTTCAAGAACCTTCTGTGTTGTTTAGCGATAGGCACTGTATAATATGCATCCTTCAGGTCAATGCAAGCCATAAAGTACCCATGACTGACCAACTGCTTGGCTGTCTCAAACGTCTCCATTTTGAAATGGGTATATTGTACGAAAGCATTCAACTGGGTTAAGTCGATGATAATCCGACAACCTCCATCCTTCTTGGTTCTAGTAAAGATGTTGGATACAAACTCCAGTGGCTCATGCGTCGTTTTCTGTATTACCCCTTTTTCTTCCAATCGTAGTATCTCAACATGAGCCCGCTCCTTCTCTAATTGAGAGAGTGCAAATCTGCAACTAGGCTCATGTTGCGAAGGGGGATCCCTGCCATTAATAAACTCTATCTCATAACCCTGAATGCTTTGTAAAATAAAAGGATCTGTAGTTATGGTATCCCAGGCAGACCGGAAATCCCGTAGCCATCCCCACACCGGTGAGGTTACTATTGCTACTTTGTGGAAGGAACCAAGCCCCCTTACCTCCAAGGTTAGCGCCGGGGTCTGGACTGTGGTGTTTTTGCTCCCCGTGTGGCGTGGCCCTGTTGCCGCATCTTCCAAGCCGGCTTGGGCTGGCCTTGGAATAAAAAAGGCTTCTGCTGTTGGGGCCCCGGCGTGGAGTATGTTGTTTGCGGGTATGTTCTGGGGACCTTGTCCTGACCGTGCGGGACCTGACCGAGGAACGTGGCTGCTGCCTGGTGTAAACGTGAGCCTTAGATGAATGAGGCTGCCTCATCATCCCCACAGTCTTGGCCTCCTCGTCCAGCTCTTTCACCCGTTTAGGTAGGTCTTCCCCAAACAGCTGCCTTGGTGGTGGTGCGGTGGAGGTGCTGCATAATCCCGCAAACTTGGGATTTAAATTTGGCCGGATGGAGCTTTTCCTAAAGCAGTTTATTTCAAACTGGGTGTTGCACAAGAGCGCTAGTGCATCCTGCTACTCCTCGGAAACACTCGTGGCATCCAGAGACCGAGCAAAGGCCATGATACCTGCCGTCAGCAGTTTCAGGATCTTCTGGAGCTTGCCCTCCTTGATCCTTGTGTTGGTAGACATGTTCCCCCATATTGCTGTATTTACCTTTGGAACGTTGAGGGAGTTGCAGTTCGCTGGTGCTTTATATCTCGCCATCGTTTCCGTGAGCACGGTATCCTGGAGCTGGTGCGTAGTCAGGAAATCAACCGAAGCCGCTATCTTGGGATGTAATGGGTCCCCAGCTGTGGCAGGCGACCCAAATTTCGAGACCGCCTCCAACATTTCCTGTGGGTCCTCGAGTTCTCCCTCCTCCTCAGACTCACCCATACTTCCTTGCTGGCTCTCAATAAGCGATGGTGAGATGGAAGGTGGCGGCTGTACGTAGCTCCCAGACCTCTGAGACTGCCGTTCCTGATGCTCCAGGTCCCGTTTATAGAGCACCTCCACCATTCGCTCCAACCGGGCCATACGACCGTCACCGCTGCACACGGGCCACTGGTCGTCTTCCCCAGCCTCTCCAGAGGAACCGGGGCTTCCGGCAGTTGTCAGCACCCCACAGAATGCACTGCCAGGAAGTCGCCAGCTCCCACTCCAGTGGGGCTGTGCGACTCCCGCGCGGACATACCGCAGGTCCGCCGTCGTTTGGACAGCAGCGGCCCCTCTGTCTGGTGGGAGGGAAGAGGGCTTGAGTCAGCGCTTGCACCATAAGCCAGACTCCTCGATGTCCGTGCGGGCTTACCACCACAGTGTTCCACACATAAACGGGAATGTGGCGGCGCATGGTCTGCTATACCCGCCTCAGCAGGGGTGCTGGACCGTACTTTGCTGCCACCGGCCCGCACTACGGCAGCCTGTTCCGGTGGTGTGCCGGTACATCCTGCCCCCACAGGGATCCTCGGCACGTCAGCATTGCCACTGGTCTGCTTCCTCGCAGGTTTACGCAGTGGCTTGTCCCTGCCTGCTGCACCGACAAGGCTGGACTTTAGCGAGGCTTCCCCCCTGTTCTGCCCACAAGGGACCTCTAAAGCGGGGGATGCACCCGCAGACAAGCTTGCTCCAAGAGCCCCACGTGCCTTACTTCCAGCCCTGGACTTGGGCACTGGAGGCCTGGAGTCAGGGTCTCCCAGCCCCTGCTCCTGCGCGGACACCCTCTTCTTTGCCAGAGGGGTTGTGCCGGGTCTGACCAGCTGCCCAGAGCTCCCCGACTGCCGCGACTTCTTCCCCGGTGGTGTCTCAGCTGCTCCCGATGTAGCGGGCAGCTCCGGGGACTTCACTCGCTGAACGCAACTCTGAATCCTCCTTCCTCCTTCCATGGCCCTGCAAAACAATGCAGAGCACAACGAACCAGCTTAAGGTTAACTTACCTGCAGCTGCTTACCTTTTTGAAGGAGCCGGTTGAGGGAGCGCACTCCCCCCCCCCAGCTGCCGTAAGCAAATGCGCGCGACGATATGACGCGCATGCGTGTTGGCGGGGTCTTCACGAAGTCACTCACGTGACTCCGAAGTAAAATAGTCACCTTTGTGTTTACTTGTTATGACACAAGGAAGATATTTAGCCCATCAGGTCCATACTGGCAGATGCATATTATTAGTCACTTTCACTGTTTTCGTATTCCCTTATCTCTCTGTGGTCCTACAACTTGTTCTTGCTCACATGCCCACTTGTTCCCCTCTGGTAACTATGGGTAGTTTACAGTTGCCAGTTATGTGCAACCAATATGTCATTGTGCATTACTTTGTGGTAATTATTTTTTCATGCACGTGCATTGAAAGAAGCAGTGTCATACAATCGAATTTATTTTTTGCAGCTTTTTTTACAATATGATATGATATGATAGAACTTTATTTATCCCAGAAGGGAAATTGATCTGCCAACAGTCATAAGAGCACAAACTAAATGAAACATGAAATTAAAGTGACAAATGGAAAGGATGGGGGATGTGCAAGGGGACTTAGTCTCAATCTACCCCACAACAGCAGGGGGAGTTGTCCAGTTTGATAGCCACAAGGAAGAAGGATCTCCTGTTGCATTCTGTTCTGCATCTTGGTGGAACCAGTCTGTTGCTGAATGTACTACTCGGGTTGACCAGTGTGTCATGGAGAGGGTGAGCTGTAATGTCCAGGATGCGCCACAGTTTGAGGAGCATCCTCCCCTCTAAGACCACCTTCCATGAATCTAACTCCACCCCCAGGAAGGAGCCAGCTTGCCTGATGGATTTACGCTCAGTAGATCCTAATTTCTCCTAAATTCTTCTAAGAATAGCTCTCCAAATGCTCAGAACTTACTCTATTCATCACACAGCTGTGGTGATCGTGTCGATGGATATATTTAAGACAGAGATAGATAGATTCTTGATTAGTACGGTAATGTTTGCAAATCATTTGCACGTCAAATTCACTTCCAGTAATTACATTTTAGAGGAATAAATCTAATTCAAGGGTCCCAACTCAAAAGGTAATCTGTTTATCCGCGCCACAGATACTGCGTGATCCACCAGCACTTAAGTGTTTTGCTCAAGATTTGCAGTCTCACGTGTCACTATTATTTGCATTGTCCCTCTCAAAAGGGATAACCTGAAGTTTGCGACCATCACTGACACTACAAAGTGCATGACTTTTTTGTATGCACTTTCATTATGGATTTGAATTGCATCAGATTTTCCAAAAATATAACTGCAATGTAGTAACATTACGTACACCAGTTTATGATACAAACACATGTGTCATTTAACAGTAGTTTCAAGGCTTATTGCCTTGAAACCAGACAACAATCACCAACCAGTATATTAATAGACTTCATGCGTACCATAACTTTGAGCATTTCAAGACTCTTGTAATTGGGTTCGGAATTTAGGATAATGGAATGCTATAGTTTCCATTGTAGAAATCCATTGATTTATGAACTGGAATTAGAAACAATGTGCCAGTCATGATAGTGTCGCAAACTAATATCCTAATAATACATTGCAGTTTATCTAACATGTGGGAACTAAACGAATACTGGTGACTGGCAAACATAGAAAATAGGTGCAGGAGTAGGCTATTCAGTCCTTTGAGCCAGCACCGCCATTTAATCTGATCATGGCCGATCATCCAGAATCAGTACCCCATTCCTGCTTTTTCCCATATCCCTTGATTCTTTTAGCCCTAAGAGCTAAATCTAACTCTCTCTTGAAATGATCCAGTGAGTTGGCCTCCACTGCCTTCAGCGGCAGAGAACTACACAACTGGGTGAAAAAGTTATTCCCCATCTCAGTCCTAAATGGCCTACCTACCCCTTATTCTTAAACTGTGGTTCTGGCCACCCCCATATATGGTGAACATTTTTCCTGCCTCTAGCCTGTTCAATCCCTTAAGAATTTATACATTTTTATGTTACCTTAAAGTAAACCTCTTAGTAATTTAGCTGGGCTTATTTAAACCACCCAGTCCTTTGCATACCATGTCCCACACCCTACTTCACATATCATCCTGCCCCTCTTCTGCTCCATCAAATCTCCACTCACATTCGCCTCCCCTAATCCCACCACCTCCTCAACATTTGTGGACTCGACATTAATCTACTGCATGCCTCCACAATTCTGCGTGGATCTCTGCTTCAATGCAAATGAATCACATTTGTTAGCACATGCAAATATTAATATAAAACTAACGTAAATGAATCACATTTGCATAGTTCTATATTAATATTTTTCCTCTGTAAGAAATTTCATTTTCGCCCATAAATGCATTGGCCTTGTTTCTCCTAATACCTCAAAATATCAAGTTAATTTCATGGCGAACAAAACATGGCCCAATATAATTTTTTCAACTTGTATGTATTTGGCATTGTAACAGTTTGCTTATTCATAAGATTTTGACTTTGAGGTCATAATTCCATCAAATAATTAATTGTGATAAATCCAATGAATATTAAGTGAAAATATTATAATAAATTCTGAAAATATTCTAAAAATTCCACAAGAGCAGAATGTTAGAAGTTCCCAGCTGAATCCAGCCAGCAATTTATTGAACAAGCATTTCTAGGTAGAACAGAGAAAAGTGCCACACTATTGTTACCTTTCAATGAAAAAAAACAACATGTATTTTTATAGCTGCATGCCAGAAGCCATACGTGTTGTGACTGCAACTGGAATATGGTGTACAGGTCTGGTTTTCCAATCTGAGAAAGGATACCTTTGCAATAGTGTGAGTGCAGAAATGATACACCACATTGGTTTGAAGAAAGGTCCCAACCCGAAACGTCACCCATTCCGTCTATCCAGAGATGCTGCCGGTCCTCCTGAGTTACTCCAGCATTTTGTGTCTATCTTTGATGTAAACCAGCATTTGCAGTACCTTCCTACCACGTTGGTTTACTGGATGAGGAGAAATTCAATATTTCTGAAGTGCAATAGTATGGAGAGACATTAGCTTGGATGCTGTTGAATCTGTATGGGTAGAACTGCAAAATAACCAAGGGCAGAAAACGTTTGTAGGAGTTGTGCACAGACCACCAAACAGCAGTAGTGAGGTTGGGGATAGCATCAAACAGGAAATTAAGGATGCGTGCAGCAAAGGTACAGCAGTTATCATGGGTGACTTTAATCTAAATATAATTTGGCTAACCAAAGTGGAGTGTAAGCCGGATGGTTTTCCAAGCCAATATGCAGAGGAACCAATTAGGAGGCAGGCCACCATAGACTAGGTATTGTGTAATGTGGAAGGATTAGTTAGCAATCTTGTTGTGCTAATGATACTTAAAGGATTGACAGTGGAGATGCAATGGCAAAGATTTAAAGATCGCATGGGTGAATTACAGCAATTGTTCATCCCTGTCTGGTGTACGAATGGGGAAGGCGGATCAACTGTAGCTAACGAGGGAAATTAGGTGATAGTGTTAAATCCAAGGAACAGGCATATAAATTGGCCAGAGAAAGTAGCAAACCGGAGGACTGGGAGAATTTAAAAATTCAACGGAGGAGGACAGGGGTTAATTAAGAGGAGAAAAATAGAGCATGAAAAAAAGCTTGCGGGGATTATAAAAACTGGCTGTAAGAGCTTCTTTACATATGTGAAGAGGAAAAGTTTATTGAAGACAAATGTACTATAGGTTTCTTACAGTCAGAAATAGATTAATTTATAATGGGAAATGGCAATGGGAGTGGGCTCTCATCTCGCCTCCCATGTTTGTCTACCTTTGATTTTCCAGCGTCTGCAGTTCCTTTTTGAACATACTGATTAGGATGATCATCCATCATCTTATTGACTGGCGGTGCTGGCCTGAAGGGCCAAATGGCCTACCCCTGCACCTATTTTACTTCGGAGTCATATGAGTGACTACGTGAAGTAGCCCCGCCAGTGCAGGGCAGCGCTCCTGCCGGCGGTAAGTTCCAACCTGGAAGGTTAGTGTCTTTTACTTACCAGGGTTGTTGGTTTGAGCAGGTCTCTTTACAGAGGTTTCCTGCCGGATTGATGCGGAGTCCAATGCTTAAGCCGGCTATGGGCTTTGGGGGAACCCCGGTCCGACCGCCACGCCAGCAGCGCCTAGATCAGGGCTGCTTAATGTGAAAAACGCCTGGGACATGGTTGCTCAAGGTCTCCCTGCTGGAGGGGAAGACCAGGACGGGTCAGTGTACTACTGACACCGAATCTGTCACAGCGCTGGCCTACGGGAGAGCAGCGCCAACACGCCTGGGATAGGTCTGCTTCATGTGTGAAAGCGCCGGCCTACGGGAGAGCCCCGCCGGCAGCACCTGTTGACAGGGCTGTGTGTGTGATCTCCCATAAGCAGGAGCCGGGAGAGCCAGGGCAGTATAAATCTGACCCTGAAGTGGTGACCTCCCATGAGCATCAGCCGGGAGAGCCAGGACATGGGGACCCATCACAGCAGCACCTCGTTAGGGCTGTGTGTGTGACATCCCATGAGCATGACGTGGGAGAGCCAGGGCAGTAGGATCTGACGCTGAAGTTTGGGGACCCAGCACACCACCACCTCATTTAGGGCTGTGTGTGACCTCCCGTGAGCATCAGCCGGGAGAGCCAGGGCAGGAGGAAGCTGACCCTGAAGTTTGGTGTCACTGCTTATGTGTATACACCAAAGCACATGAGCCATGCTCCAGGTGTGCCAGTTGTGGTCAGCAATTTACCATACCAGTGGGAACTGGGGAAGCCAGGAATGACAATCTGGCCAGCAAATTAATGGCCTTTCACCAGTTCCAGGACTTCATAGTGGAAGAAACTTCACATATCAAACACCTGTTACTGTGCATCGCTCTAAAGGAGCGCATCATGAGGGCGCATGAATTAAGGCTGCAGAAGTCCTAAAAAACTGGTTGGAGCAGGAGCAATGGCGTTTGGGCAAATGGCAAGGCCACTATCTAAACACAGCAGGATATGGACCCTGCTGTGTAATGCCCATTTGTTAGTTTAATATTTACGAATAACTATCCAGCCTACGCTCAACCCACGGTTCACAGTCTTGCGCAGATCCTATAATATCCAGGGGAAGACATGGACGATGAGACAAAAACTGAGACCAGGATGCCACCTCAAAAACCATACCCTTTCAGATTAGGAAGGGGCAAGTGAATATTGGACTGAATCCGGGGATCTCGAATATGTATCTCGGAAGTACATCCACCCGTACAAAATACACCTAGTTGGGTATTGGGGTTCAATACCACTAACTCTACAGGTGAATGATGCATATCAGCCTTAACAATTGTGTCCGATTCCCCGGCCAAAAGAACAATGGTGGGTGTCGAGTCATTCTGGGCCTAAACAT
The DNA here is from genome assembly GCA_963514005.1 of Raja brachyura. Next base: position 57,478,742 of record OY740784.1, read on the forward strand.
ACTTAACCCTTAAGGTCCAGTATAAATGGTTTAAAATAAAAAATTTCAGTATTGTAACTGGGATAAAAAGGGTGTTATGTGGCAGCCGTAGATCTGAAAGATGCATAATATTCAGCTACCACACACCTGTTGAGAGGTTAGGTCCTCACCCATCTAATTAAACTTAGATTAGTACCATTTAGAATGATTGGCTATTTGAGGTTCATCATTGGTTAATTAACATGGCAGTACTTTACCTACGGCTAAAACTGTAACTAATGTCTCGTGATGTACTAGAGACATTCTGACTCAATAACCTTTAGTTTACAAACTGATGTGAGCTTCAGGATGAGTAGCCACTGATATCGAGTCTGGCTGTGGCGGCAGATAGAATGTGAAAGAAGCATTAGCCCTGCAGATGCATGGGGTAAACGGCGTAGAATTGCTGGGTGCATTCTATGGCCTAAAGAATTCTGCTCAACAAGGCATGATTTGCATGTGCAGCTTCAGATTGATAATAGCACAGCTGTTGCATATCAATCACATGGGTGGAATGGGGTCATTATTCTGTGACAATCAGCCGAGCCTCATCTGGCACTGGTGCATTGCAAGAAAAATCTGGGTCTCAGATATCTACCTATCAGGTAGAGATAATGTGAATGTTGCAGACACCAGGTCATGTAAATTCTATGACAAACAAAAAATGGGTGATTAATCCAAAAGTTTCAAAATGATTGTTAGCCGGTATGGATTGCCAGACATAGATCTGTTGCATCTGGGTTAAATTACCAGTACCTAAATTCGGCATGGGAACCACATCTAGGGGCAGTAGCGGAGGATACATTCTCACTACGTTGGGGACGTACGTTCTTACGCTTCCCCATTTCTGCCTCATTTAATCAAAGTCTCACCAAAATAGAACACGACTATGCTTAGGCATTCTGTAGTTCCTAAACTGGTCCACACAGCATGGTCTCATTGGTTCTGAGACTGATGACACAGCATTCATGATTATCCCAATTACAGCAACTTGTTGGTTCACACAGAGACAGGAGGAGAGTTCCCCTTTACATGAGCGTATTAATCTATTGATTTATATCTTCTGTCCAGACTGTTCCAGGGACTCGGACTATCAAGTAGGACCTTTGATATGATTATGATGGCCTGGAGAGATAGTACTAAAAACCAATATGTATCTCATATTAAGAAATGGGAGATGTCCTGTTTACAGTCAAATATATCTTATCATAAGTTGCAGGCATTGGGATGTATTGAAGTTCCTGGCTACATCGCATTTTGACGAGCAGTTAAGCTTTAGTGCCATTATAATGCTCAAAGTGCTTTGTACTCCTACTTAGGGCAAGGGTCCGGACAACACTCTGTCGGATCTCATCTATTGGTGGCCTGATTCATAGGATACACTGCTTTGACAATGGGCTCCAATTACATCTCTGCTTTCCGGAAGTTAATGCTCAAAGTGGTCATGTTCATGGTGCTAGTGGCAGCACTATGGGTCCAAATATCGCAAAAGTTATGACTGGACAGCATGCATTCTTCTGTAGATGATATTGTGTTTTATGCATATGATCTAATCAAACAGAGCAGGCCAGGGATGGCTGGAACCAAAATAAGCTTAAAATATACCCATTGATCTAAGACTAGATGTAATTATGCATCTGAGCTAATATATCAAGGTCATCAAGAGTCTCAGAGGCTCTGAAACAGCGATGGTCATCAGCGACATAAAACCTCATACAAAGGTGTCACTACAAGCTATTTCTAGATGGCCAAAACAGGTTTGCATTATGCTGGAGTAGACACTGATGTGTTTATTCACTCCACCAGGGCAGCGTCAACGTACGCAGCAAAGGCACAGGACGTGCCACTGGACCAAATCCTCACCGCAGGATAGTCCAGTTAAGGAACCTTTTAGGGTTTATGATAAACCTATCCTCACAATGCAAAGATTTGGGCATGCTGTTTTGGGTTCTGTTTGAGTTCTCCTTTGTAATTTCCCCTGCGAAAGAGGGGTTATTACTGTTCTTTGATTGTTTAAGACGTTCATTGTATAATTTAAACAATGTTCGATACATTATTTGGTTATCCCGTGTCAACCAAGGCAATGTGTTGTATGGAACTGTATCTACGGCATGAAATCACAGAGCTTTGAAATCTTCACGTAGTCACTCACGTGACTCCGAAGTAAAATAGTAAGATTAAATGAGAACTTACAAGTTTGAAGTTTGATCTTTATTTAATGAGGAGTTACGATGAGGGATTACGTGCCCTCCGCTCCCGACCCTCGTAATCACAAAGATCATCTGGTAGTTCTAGTCTTCTGAGTCTTACTATATCTCTTTGACTGTAGTTACTGTGATTTCACACCGCTGCTTTGAAGATTGACGAGCATGCGCACTGGCAGGGCTTCTTCACGTAATCCCTCATCGTAACTCCTCATAAAGTAAAGATCAAACTTCAAACCGGTAAGTTCTTGTTTAATCTGGCTATTTTCTATGTTTCTAAATTCAGCAGACAGAATTATAACATGGGAGTTCATACACCTCATCAAAACTATACCAGCTCTCTGTATGACCGATTAATCAATTTCCACTCCCCTGTCCTTGGCTAAAGCCCTGCAATTTTTTTCCTTTCAGAAACTGACTTGGCTTTCTCCCTCAGACACTACAGATGAATTTGTTTCCACACTACTCCTGCCAGTGTAAAGAGTTATTTTTTGGTACAAAAAAAATGAGCATGTGCACCAAATCCAAATTATATACAGTGATTTCAATGACAGAATTGCCTCGTAGAAATTTTTTAATTACATTTATAAAATAAATAAAATTTGTTTCCAAATTGGCTGTCATAATCACATATATTTTGCCCAAATGTAGCATTATATCTCTGGAATATGATGTCTGGATGATGAACATCAGATATCTTTGTCTCATTTTATATATCCATCTCCCCCTGGTCCTTGCCTTTCACTCCATAAGCCGTCACACACAGCACATAATCCTCTGACATTTTTGCAACCTTCAAAGGGATCCCACCACTTGCCACATTTTTCCATCTCCACCCCTTTCCGTGAGACCGTTCCCTCTGTAACTCCCGGTTAACTCATCCCTTCCCACACAAACCACCACCTCCCCAGGTATTTTCCCCTGCAACCGCAGGAGATGCAACACCTGCCCCTATACCTCCTTCCTTGACTCCATCCAAAGACACCAACAGTGCTTTCAGGTGAACCAGAGGTTCACTTGCACCTCCTCCAACCTCGTCTACTGACCCCTCTGTTCTAGGTGTGGACTCCTATATATCGGAGATACCAAGCACAGACTGGGCGATTACTGAACACCTTCGCTAAAAGTCAATTATCAACTTTCTATGTGGTAAACTGTATCAGCACCTGCCTGCCTGTTTCATCAACCTACATGTGTCCTCCGAAGATACAGTACCATTTACACTTAGAGTCATAAAGTCATGCAGAATGGAGGTAGTCCCTTTAGCCCAACCCATCCATAATGACCAAAATGCCCCATCTAAGCATGGGTTTGCCCCATATCCCTCTAAATTCCCTCTCCTACCCCCAATCCTGTTGAGATTTTTGTTTCTTCAATATCAAACTTCTGTTCCCTTTGTCCATGCCAAAGTAATTGATTCAACCGATCTCTGAATACCATTTCTATGCCATTCCAATCCACTAATAACCAATTGCTCTTATCATCTGTTCCATCTGTGTTCATTACTTTTCCATACCTTACTGGTACACTCTTTCACAGCATATATCGTACCTGCGTTTTTTACTTGGTGTAATTTAATGGATGTACAAAAATACTTACTGCAGCCTATGGAAAAAAGATTTTTGTAAGATGATTATTTCTAAAAGACTGGGGGGCGCAGGTCCAGAGAATTGTATAACATTTAACCTAATACTAGACTGAGTGGAACCAGTTGGGTCCCAGTCACACAGGAGGCCAGGGTCCCCCCAATGCAACCAATTCCCCAGAGGTAATGACCTCTTTCGCCCAATGCAACCCATTCCCCCAAAGCAATATTCCACAACTCACCCATAGCCCCTAACTGCGCAGGCGTGGCTGGGATGATGTGGGAAGGGGGGGGGGGGGTGGTGGTCGCAGCAGACGCAGCTCGCACTCTTCTCACCCCGCACCTTCAGCTTTCAGCCTCATGCAGTAGCTCCCGGTCCCACTCCACTTCGACTGGTCGCCACAGAAGTAAACCGCACGCTACGCTTTGCCGGCACACTGCTCATGGACTCAGCCCCGCCTCTGCGGATTTATTCTCTGTGAGTGCCCTCATGGCGACTGACAGGCGAGAAGACCAATGTGCTGATCTCATGATTTTTTAAACCTTCATAACTTTTCTAATATTTCACCGATCGGAAGAAAACTTGGTGCGCTTGGAGCAGAGGAGAAGGGTGAGTAAAGGGCTTGTCCCACTTTCCCGAGTTACTCACGAATTCCCCCGAGTTTTCTCCTTGATTCAAACTCGGTGATGCCAACCGTAGGTACTTGGGGCTATTCTTTTTACTTGTGGACATTTTTCAACATGCTGAAAAAACGTCCCGACTTATCTGATGTCCTGAGTACCTACGGCTGGCATAACGAGTTGCTACAAAATAGCTACGGACTCCTACAGCCTCCGATGGACTCGCTACGGACATTCTCTGAGTTTGAATCAAGGGGAAAACTTGGGAGAATTCGTGAGTAACTCGGGAAAGTGGGACAGGCCCTTAAGGTGGCAAAAAAATCCTAGCAATATAGGTTAGCATTTTTGCACAAATTAAAAAAAAAACGCAAACCAGAAGTTGTTAAGATGAGAGTTTTGGTAATAGTATAGATTAGTAGAAGGAATTATTTTGAAACTCTTACTCAACGATAACAGAAAGCATCTAGGAACTGAAATTACCACAAATAGCACGTTTGAAAAAGGATCATTATACTTGACTAAACTTTCTGCATTTGCTGAAAGATAAGTATATTAAAGTATGTTTGATGGTTCAGAACTCACTGCTTGTTGACAATAGTTTCAAAGAGAATGACTAAATGCTCTTTAAATGCTTGAACCCTACTGTGAGAGAAATTCCAAATTACAAGTATTGAGCTGCTATCTAAGACTACACCTAGCCTGATCATTCTTGAATTTCCTATCATTAACCTGGAGGACGGCTTTAGATTCTGCATGAGATCAGACTAAATGCAAGATCTGGGGCCCCATTCATTTCCATTGTAGGGGAAAAGGAGGTAAAAGGGAAAGAGCAAAATAGCTTTTGTTTTATATGCTTTTCATTATTCATAAGTGTTTCAGATTACTTTATTTAAACAAATTGATTTCTTTTATTTTTAATTTTTATTGCAATTACATTAACTCTGCATTTAAAATGTCTCCGAATGGCAGAAGCATGTAAAAGTATCAGAAATCACTCACAAATTCTGGGGTTTGCAAGAGGTGAAGTTTTGTCTGATGTCTGAGGCTATTTAGGGGGAGGAGGGGGGGGTGATGGCTGAGACCATATTATTGGATTCTGGGATGCAAAGACCGAGTGTGACATTGACACTGTCTAATGTTCATGTGGATAGCTTGAGCAGTGAGGAACCTGCCAACACGATCTGACCCAATATATTTACATTTTCAATAGACCAAGAAAAATATAGGAAGCAAAGATGGCTATAAGGCCCTTTGACATGCACCACCATTTGCCTTCTTAATATCATGTTTGTTTTTAGTGGCTGGTGTATGAAGATCTCTGTGGACATCAATATTTCCCAATCAATAGGGTGGTACGGTGGCACAGCAGTAGAGTTGCTGCCTTATGGCGCCAGAGACCCGGGTTCCATCCTTCCTCGGGTGCTGTCTGTACGGAGTTTGTAGGGGACATCAGGTGGTGCCACCACAGTGGCTGCCCCGCCAGCAGCTCATCAGTCCTTTCGTCTTTTTTGTTATTTTTAGTGCATCTAAATGTAGGTTTTAATATTCCTTAGTATGTCTGATGTGGGGGTGGTGGGGGGGGAATAGGGGGAAACCGTTTTTCAGTCACTTACCTGGACAGAGATGCGTCTTTTCTCCATGTCGCATCTTCGCCTTCCCCCTTGCAGCCTACCAACTGGATTGGCGCGGCCCAGAGTTTCAGCAGCAGGTGCAGCGCTGAATTACCATCGTGGAGCTTGGGATCCTGTCGAGGATCGCCAGTGTTGGAGCTCCATCCAGCGGGCCTGCTGACTTTTACACTATGGAGCTGTGGACTGCGGAGCTTTTAGCTGCGGGAGCGTTGCTGACTTTAACATCTCGGAGGCCTGGGATCTATTGCCAAGGATCGCCAATGTTGGAGCTCCGCCCAGCTTGGCCTGTAGACTTCGGATGCCATGGTCTCCGGTAAGAAGCGGCCGATTCGGAAACTCCAAGCCACAGAGTTTGTTCCGATCCATTCCAACGCAGGCGTTTCGATCATCCCAACGAGGGAGCCTGTACATCGGGCCGTCCGTAGAGGCGACTGTGGATGGTTCTAGGCACCGGTTACCGGTGAACAAAGAGGAAGGTGACTGAAATTTATTGCCTTCCATCACAGTGAGAAAAATTGATTCTGCTGTGGTGGATGTTTATGTTAAATTCAATTGTGCATTGTGTTTTTATTCATATGGCTGCATCCCAACAAAAACCTTCAGAACCTCCTAACCAGAAGCCTTGGACGAACCATGAGATTTGCATTCTTCTGAAGACCAGATCCCGGGCATTCAGGTCTGGAGAGGTCAACAAGAAGTCCAGATACGACCTTGGTAAGGCCATCAAAAATGGCAAAAGGGACTTCTGCTCCAAGCTGGAGGATGGGACGGATGTTCGCAAACTCTGGCGGGGCTTGAATACCATCACCTCCTACAAGATGAAATCAGGTGGCAGCTCAAGTGTCAGCGAAGCATCGCTCCCTTACAAGCTCAACGCGTTCTCCGCTCGCTTTGATAGGGAGAACAGTGATGTGCCTTCCCGAGCCCCCTTTTGCCGTGATGGTATTCAAGTCAGTCACAGAGGCCGTCATCAGAAGATCCTTCAGAGGGATGAACCCTCGGAAAGTGCCTGGACCTGATGGTATACCCAGTCGTGTGTTCTCAAAACCTGTGCAGACAAAACTGGCTGGGGTTTTTGTGGACATTTTCAACCTTTCACGTCTGAGGTTCTCACCTGCTTTAAAAGGGCATCAATAATATTCGTGCTCAAGAAGAGTAAGGATATGTGCCTCAATGATTATCGACCAATGGCACTAACATTTGAGGTGATGAAGTGCTTTGAGAGGTTGATTTTGGCGCATATCAAATCCCACCTTGACAAGAACCTCGACCAGCTGCAGTTCGCTTACCGCCACGACAGGTCAACAGTGGATGCGATCTCACTGGCTCTCCACTCTGCTCTGGACCACTTGAACAACAAAAACTCGTATGTCAGGTTGCTGTGCATAGACTACAGCTCGGCATTTAATACCATCATCCCCTCCATGCTGGTTACCAAGCGCACGGACCTGGGTCTTTGCGCATCACTCTGCAATTGGATCCTCGACTTCCTAATCCACAAGCCACAGTGGAAACGTGTCATCCTCGATAACAATCAGCATGGGAGCACCTCAAGGCTGCGTGCTTAGCCCCCTGCTGTACTCACCCTATACTCATGACTGCGTAGCCAGACATAGTGCGAACTCCATCATCAAGTTCGCCGACTACACCACTGTTATGGGGCGAATCACTGATGGTGATAAGTCAGAGTAAAGAAGTAAGATCAACCGATTGACCAAACGGTGCCAGAACAACAACCTGGTTCTCAACACCAGCAAAACCAAGGAACTAATTATGGACTTTATAAGGGATAGGGTAGGGATCCACAATCCCGTATATATCAACAGAAGATGGTGGAATGGGTCAAAAACTTCAAATTCCTGGTCATCTATATTTCCAAAAATCTTTCCTGGTCCCAGCACACTGATGCAATTATAAAGAAGGCACATCCGTGCCTCTACTTCCTGAGAAGATTACGGAGAGTCGGTATGTCAAGGAGGACTCTCTCAAAATTCTACAGGTGCACAGTAGAGAGCATACTGACTGGCTGCATTGTGGCTTGGTTCGGCAAGTTGAACGTCCAGGAGCAGAAACAAAATGCAGAAAGTTGTGACCACTGCCCAATCGATCATCGGCTCTGACCTCCTCACCATTGAAGGGATCTATTGCAGTCGCTCCCTCAAAAAGGCTGTCAACATCATCAAAGACCCATACCATCCTGGCCACACACTCATTTCTCCATTGCCACCGGGAAGAAGGTATAGGAGCTTGAAATCTGGAACATCCAGGTTCAGGAACAGCTGCTTCCCCACGGCCTTCAGGCTATTAAACATAACATCAAACAAGCTCTGAACAATAACAGTCTATTACATATCTGTTTATTTTTCCATTTATTTATATATGGTCTATGGTATATCGACACACTGAACTTTTATCTCCTGTTCTGTATTATTTTTACATATTCTGTTGTGCTGAAGCAAAGCAAGAATTTCATTGTCCTATCAGGGACACATGATAATAAAACTCTCTTGATTTACTGTACCAATTGGTCCATGTGACAATAAATGTGAACTTGAACTTGATATTCTCCCTATAACCCACGTGGTTTTTCTCCCACATCCCAAAGGCGTACAGGTTTGTATGTTAATTGGCTTCGGTAAAATTGTAAATTGCCCCTAGTGTGTGTAGGAAAGTGTTAGTGTGCAGGGAGCGCTGGTCAGCGCGTGACTCAGTGATCCAAAGGGCTGGTTTCTGAGCTGTATCTCTAAACTGTACAAAATCACCATTTATACACAGCATTTCTGCTTTTCCTGCTTAACATTTATCCAGATTATACTGCTTTTGCACCTCACCTTCGTAAACTCACGAATAGTGTCCAGGAACAAATAGCTGACTTATTTGCTAGTACTGGCAAAAGGTAAAAAGCAGAGACTAATGCTGGGACCACTATTGCTCATCGTTATATCAATTATTTGAACTTGGGAAACAGGAGTACAATTGTGTAACCTGAAATGAATACCAAATTGAAGGACGTAGCTGAGACTGATAAGAGTTGCAACAAAATACAGGAAGCCAAAAAAAATAAATGCCTAGAGTGGACTGTAATTATGAGCTGGCAGTCAGAGAGTTTATAGACTGGACTGTCAAAGAGATTATAAAAAAACATTGGACAACAGTGCATTGCAAACAGTTCTGGGCCTCTAACCATAATCCTTACTAGTTTAGTTTAGATTAGTTTTAATTTAGTGATACAATGCCGAAACATGCCTTTCAGCCCACCGAGTCCGCACCGTGCAGCGATCCCCGTACACTAACGCTATCCTACACACTAGTCACTTTATAATTTTTATTGAAGCCAAATTAACCGACAAACCTATACGTCTTTGGAATGTGGAAATTGAAGTGCCTGTGGGAAACTCACATGGTTACAGGGAGAGCATGCAAACTCTGCACAGGCAGCACCCATAGTGTGGATTTAACCCTGTTCTCTGGTGCTGTAAGGCAGCAACTCTACCTCTGCGACACCGTGTCGCCCTCTTGTAGAGGCAATTGAAATAATGATAAAATGATTTGCTCAGATGGTACAAGAACTAAATATGTATAACTAACAGAAAACTAACAGAAAAATATGTATAACTAACAGACTAGAAGTAATTTCCCTAGAAAGGAAAGGATTTGAGATTGAATGGAGAAAGATCTTCCAGATCATGAAAATATCTGGTTAGGTAGGAGGCCAGAAAGTAGCAAGGCCCAAACTAAGAATCATAATCTAATAATTAACCTACCTAATAGTGAATGCAGCTACAACTGTTTTAAAAATAGTTAGAATGGGGAACTTGGTAACATAAGGAATAGCTGTGGTGATTAGCACACTCAGATTTAAGGGGAAGTTATATCAAAACTTGAGGAAGAGAAGAATAATATATCTTGACTGGAGGTTCATAAAAACTGGTATGGATTTGTTGGGTGGAATGCCCTCTTTCTGTGCAGTAATAAAATATAAGAGTGATTGTGTAGTATATTATATCCGCACCTTCTCTAATCTAAATAATAGACATTTATCTTTGTTATTTGTTATCGGCTTGCCAACCAGTTTGCATTACCTTTCTCTGGACTTCCTACATCAAAAGATTAAATTTTGTAACAACTCCACAAAAAACCTTCTAAAAGTTCAAATATATAACTTTTGCAGAATTCTGTTCACATTTCTAATTAACCATCTCTTCAATAATGCAATGAAATTTTTCCAATGCTGATTTGCCTTTAACAAAACTATTCCAGCAATGCATAATTACCCCATGCATCTTTTTGAAAATTTAATTGAAATATTGAAAAGGTAACTAATTAGAAAGATAAAGGTAATTCAGTAGATGTTATATGTATAAATTTGTCATGTCGTGTTTGAAAATGTCCAAATATTACTTGCCTTTTAGCTAGTATCTGTAATAGAGACCATTAAGTCCTGGATTAATGGCAGTTTGCAAATTGTGCTTGGGGAATTGAGGGATAGCTCCATACTGCCCATCATAATAGGAAATAATAATAAATTAGGTGACAAGATCAGATATTCTCAAATCATTACTACACAAAATCTTTCAATTCATATTTTAAATTAAATTATCAAGGACAGTGGATCCCTAACTAACTTTTAATATTCATAAAATGGCTTTACCATCCTCTTTCACACTTAATCTCTTCTGTCCAACATCCTGTAGAGTCCTTCCCTTTTGGCCTCTTCCTGTACACGCCTCTGCATTGTACAACATGGATATACTTATCTCACTTCTCATGAAAAGTCGTAAACCTGAAAATTAACTCAACTTCTCTCTCCACTCTCTTGACCTCTTGAGTATTCCCAGCATTCACAATTTGAAGGTCAGAATGTTGATGCAATCATCCATTATAAAGTCATGATTGATGTCTTCATTCACAACATAATGCACATTTTGAAGGCAATGTTTCAACAAGTTGTTGATTTCTTCCACTTATAGCAATGTTCTCTGAACGACCATGTGTCGAATCAGGAAAAAAAACATCTCCAAGGACATTGAAAGGAATTTCATCGAAGCGGTGGAAAAATTGTCAGGTAGCATGTGTAGGTTATTCAGGGGTAGCGTAGTAGTACTGAGGTGAGGGGAGAGGGCAACACAGTAATTATAATGGTCCATATCTCAAATACATCCTGCTGGCTATATATAACCAAAATTGGCCATGTTTGAGGCAGGGAGCATTGCACAGATATGATTCACAAATCCTAGCTGATTCCAAGGTGAGATGAAGATTCACAGCTGGCCAAAGGTTTGGGATTAAATCAGTTCATTTAAAACAAACAGATTCAAGCAGGAGTAACTCAGTGGGGACAGGCAGCATCTCTGGAGAGAAGGAATGGGGGATGTTTCAGGTCGAGATTTTTCTTCAGGCTAGTCTGTTAGGCGGAGGTTAACTTGCACATCCTCCAACCTCATCTACCGTATCCGTTATTCAAGATGTGGACTCTTGTGGACTCCAAATGTAGACTGGGCGATCGCTTCGCTGAACACCTTCGCTCAGTCCGCCTGGACCTACCTGATCTCCCAGTTGGCAAACACTTTAATTTCATGTTCTCCAGAGATGCTGCCTGACCCGCTGAGTTAGTCCAGCACTGTGTCTTTTTATTTAAACCAGCATCTGCAGTTCAATTTGTCTACACAGCATGTTATTGTATTTCTTTCATTTACCGTACATTCCCATTAATGTGTATAATGATTGTGAGAGGGAAGGAAATTGTTTAGAATAGTTCCTATGTCCACATCTTGAACAACGGATACTGTAGATGAGGTTGGAGGATGTGCAAGTGAACCTCCGCCTAACCTGAAAGGACTGTTGGGATCCATGGACAGAGTCGAGGGAAATGGTATTGGGACAGGTGTTGCATCTCCTGCGATTGCAGAAGAAGGTACCTGGGCAGGGGGTGGTTTGGGTGGGAAGGGATGAGTTAACAAGGGAGTTGTGGAAGGAACAGTCTCTGCTGAAGGTGGAAAGGGGTATAGATGGGAAGATGTGGGCTCCCGTTGGAGATGGCGAAAATGTCGGAGGATTATGTGTTGTTTGCGACGATGGTAAAAGACAAGGACTAGGGGGACTCTATCTCTGTTATGACGAGGGGGAGGGGGAGCAAGGGCAGAGCAGCATGGTACCAAGGAGACACGTGTGAGAGACTCATCTATGATGGAAGAGAGGAACCCCCGTCCCCTAAAGAGTTAGGATATTTCGGATGTCCTGGTATGGAACACCTCATCTTATGCACAGATGCAACGTAGACGGAGGAATTGGGAATAGGGGATAGAGTCTTTGCAGGAAGCAGGGTGGGAAGAAGTGTAGTCGAGATAGTTGTGGAAGTCTATGGCTTTGCAATAGACATCAGTCGATAGTCTATCTCCTGCGAAGGAAACAGTGAGATCACGAAAGGGGAGGGAGATGTCGTAGATAGATGCAACACCTGTCCCAATACCTCCTGCCTCGACTCTGTCCAGGGACCCCAACAGTCCTTTCAGGTTAGGCAGAGGTTCACTTCCTCCAACCTCATCCACTATATCTATTGTTCAAGATGTGGACTCTTATACATCGGCGAGACCAAATGTAGACTGGACGATCGTTTCGCTGAACACCTTTGCTCAGTCCGCCTGGACGTCGGATCTCCCGGCTGCCAAACACTTTAACTCCCTTCCCCATTCCCACACTGACCTTTCTGTCTTAGGCGTCCTCCATTGTCAGAGTGAGGCTAAATGCAAATTGGAGGAACAACTTCTCATATTTCTTTTAGGCAGCTTACAACACAGTGGTATAAATTTGATTTTTCTAACTTCAAGTAACCCCAGCATTCCCTCTCTTTCCAACCCTACCCCACCCGTCACACCAGCTTCTCACCTAGCAAACAGCCAACAATGGCCTGGTTCCTTTATCATCATTACTTTTTTTTGCATATCTTTCATTAATTTGTTCTATATCTCTCTACATAGTCTATATCTCTCGTTTCCCTTTCCCATGACTCTCAGTCTGAAGAAGGGAGACTAGGAAGCCTTGGGCAAATTGAATTGTCACTGTCTTTATTGTTATTTTTTATTTTTACGGAGAGAACAATCTGTGCATGCGCGGTTTATATATTTAAAAAAATCAGACAGAGTGCCTACCCTGAGTAATTACTCACGGCACGTGCCTGAATGAAGTAAATGGGTTACATGCTCTTTCATTTATTGATATGATTTGGTTTGTGCATTCCCGTAATTACAACAATATTATTTTTAATCTGCTTATCCTGCAAAGGGTTTGTAGCTGTTAAATTCAACCAGATAACTTACTTACTGATATTGCATTTGAATCGTACCATCGCTAACATTAAGTTGTGCAGAAGAGTGCACTAAACTAAAGTCAGGGAATGCTTGGTACACCCAGAGAGTTGTGAATTCACCCAGAGAGTTATGAATTCACCCAGAGAATTGTGAATTTGTGGAATTCTCTGCCACAGAAGGCAGTGGAGGCCAATTCATTGGATGGGTTTAAAAGAGAGTTAGGTAGAGCTCTTGGGGCTGGAGGAATCAAGGGTTATGGGGAGAAGGCAGGCAATGGTTAATGACTGTGGATGATCAGCCATGATCACAATGAATGGCGGTGCAGGCTCGAAGGGTCAAATGGCCTCCTCCTGCACCTATTTTCTATGTTTCTATGCGAATCCATCAGTTCCCTCAGAGCCTCAATGTTTATTATTCAAGAGAGATTAAATTAGATTAGATTGGAAAATAGGTGCAGGAGCAGGTCATCGGTCCCTTTTTCACCCAGAGGTTTGTGAATTTGTGAAATTCACAAATCTCTGGGTGAAAAGGTTTTTTCTCATCGCGGTTTTAAATGGCCTTCCCTTTATTCTTGGACTGTGGCCCCTGGTTCTGGACTCCCCCGTCATTGGGATAATTTTTCTTGCATCTAACTTGTCCAGTCCTTTTATAATTGTATATATTTCTATAAAAATCCTCTCATCCTTCTATATTCCAGTGAATATAAACCCAGTCTTTCCAATCTTTCCTCATATGACAGTCCCGCCATCCCAGGGATTAACCTCGTAAATTTACGCTGCACTGCCTCAAGAGCAAGGATGTCCTTCCTCAAATTAGGTGTGCGCCTTTCCAAATCATATCCAATCAATTTAAGTTACCACTGGTGGACTCCAATCAAGTTGTAGAAACATCTCAAGGATAATCAATGGAAACAGGATGAACCTAAACTCAATTTTCAGTGTCATAGTAAAGGGTCTGAATACTTCTGTAAATGTGATATTACATTTATTTATTTTTAATTACTTTGCAAACATTTTTAAACACCTATTTTCACTTCTTGACGTAAAAAAAAGAAAATAATCGAACTAATTTTAAAATAAGGCTATAACGCAACAAAATATGGAAAAAGTGAAGGGGTCTGAATACTTTCTGAATCCACTGCATATTGAAATCTCCCAGAACCACAGTGGCATTACCTTTGTTACATGCCAATTTTAACTGCTACAACTTCCACCTTATATCCAGGCTACTGTTTGGAGGCCTGTAGATAACTACCATTAGTATCTTCTTACCTTTATAATTCCTCAATTCTATCCACAGCGACTCTACATTATCAGTCCCGATGTCACCCCTCTCAAGGGACTGAATTTCATCTCTCACCAACGGAGCTACCCCACTTCCTCTGCCCACTTGCCTGTCCTTTCCATAGGATGTATATCCCTTTGTGAGCTTTCTACCCCGTTAATTCTGGTGTCTTTCTTAACTTCTCCTATACTCTCTTTCCCTTTAACTCCATCCTTGTATTTACAATTTGTCTCCTCAGCAAATCTCATGTTTAGCTGTGGTCTGAATGATAAACCTTTATAGTTTTTCTGGCAGACAGCAATACTGGACCAAGTGTCTGGAATCAACTTAGGTTATGCAAAGTGAGTTTGGTTTCTTTCTTGTGAGGGCAGTGCGAACAGTAGTGATGAATTAAGCCGTGAAGTTGGATGAGGAGGCCATGTGGCAATTGAATCAGCTCAGGGGAGGGAAACAAGTGAAATAATATATTCTAAGAGTTAAGATCTCCTTGGAACTATTATGGAATATTATCCACTATTCTGGTCTGTTTACCTAGTATAAATGATAATTTATTGTTATTTTTCAATTGTATAATTTATTGGTTGTGTTGCTGCATTAATATGCCTGTAAAAGCCGTCGCAGATGAGAATTTAATTGGTGCATATGACAATTAAACACTCTTGACTCGAAAATCAGCTCATTGTTTAAAATATCTACAATGATTCTGAATGTCAAAAATAACTAGGATAAGCATTTATACACACACACGCACACACATATATATGTGCGTGTGTATTTTCCCAACCAGCAAAGAACAAGCTTTTGATCTCAGCCCACAAATGATCAGTTTTTGTTAAAAAGTGATTTCAGACCAGAAGAAGAGGACTAATCATTGTTTGTAAATTGAAGTGTCTGACCTGTAGTCTCACAGTGGTATGTGTATTTAGGAGCAACCTAATCCTCGTGACCTAAATGCTTGGTTGAACCTGGATCAAGTAAGTGGAAACTGAAACTGTAGTTGCTGGAAATCTGAAACAAGAGATACATAGCAAATCTGAAACAAAACCTGGAGTTACGCAGCAAATTACATTGAGTATTTCTATGGGAAGAGAAACAGAGTTAACATTTCAGGTTCAAGACCCTTTGCCTGAGGATTTCCAGCAATTTCCGATTTTGTACCTATTGATAGTCTTACCATAGGCAATTGCTGTGTTGTGGTGGGAAGGTGGGGGGGGGGGGGGGTGCATTACCTTCCCAGAAATCAGTCTGTGTTGTTATTTTCCATACTCCAAGGCTGTGTTATCTGTGCAAATGTCAGAAAACATGGGTTCAAAAAGTAAGCATTTTGCATTTATTTTTATATTTTTTCACATCAATATAATAAAAGCTAGTTTTATTCTGAATCTCAAATTTTTGGATTTGTGAATTCTGTAAGAACAAATTTCCGTAACCCGAATGGACATAAATGGAGATTGCCTGTACGTTTACAGGCATGTCCAAGAGCATTGCTCAACAACATTTGACTATTATTTGGAGAGTAAATTTGAAATATTGTTACATAAATTTCATTTGGAACTAAATAATTTTCTCTTTAATTGTATGAGTGATTTTCAATATCTGTTTTGTTTCGTGTTGTGTCCAAATTTGCGCCACAACGCCAAGCACTATTGTGATCGGAAACAACCATGGAAATTGCCTGCTGGAATTGCAAGTTACAATCACCATGTAATGCAAACTTTTTCAATCATCGGGAAACAAGCTGATAATATTTATGAAAATCTGTGCTGATGAATTTAGAGAAAAGGTATGAAAATCAAAAGCATGTTGAAAAATGTTGTGCGATTCAACCTTTTCTTGATGGAATGTGCAGATTTTTCAATGAAATAATCCTTTGGGTTCAAAAAAATTCCCCTTATCGTGTTTTTAGCCTTCCTCACCATCTTCTCATTAAAGTGGCTGTTTTGATAAATTAATTCCAACATATTCTTCTGCTTGCTTTTAAAGATCCCCATATCATTCTAATCTTTTCATGTAAACACCTTGTTTCACCATTCATCTGATATGAGAATTCCTCACTTTGTTCTCCTGACTTAGTCCGTACATCTATCAGAGTTTAATAAACCACCTATTGTGTTCCAACAGCCTATTTCATCAGTCAGAATCAAACATATTCAAACATCCACTCATGGTTAAAAAAATAAGGCACAAGGTGGTGGAGTAAAACCCCTGTCTCACGGTGCGAGTCGACTGACGAATGACCCCGAGTTTTCACTCGCGGTAATCACGTACAATTAACGTAGCGCCGACTTCGGAACTTGCGTGCGTAACTTAGCGACATGTGGCGCTAACGGCAGGTACCCGTGAAACTTGTTAACTCTTGAAAAAATCCAAACATATTTGAGGTTTTCCACGAGTCAAATTTACTGTTCAAGTTAAAAATTGAAACATTTAAACTCATTGTAATAACGTAGTGGCCCGTGACTCTGGAAACAGTGGCGTGACTCCTATGTAATTTCGGCGATGTTCCAAGTTCCTCTCCCGAGTTACCAAGTTCCTCTCCCGTTACTCTTGACCTTAGTGACTCGTGAGTCTACCGTGGGCACTCTTTAATTTAGCGGGCAGGCAGCATCTCTGGAGAAAAGGAATGGATGACGAGATGACGTTTCCAAATTTCTCCAGCACCATGTGTTCACTTTTTGTTCACCATTCATCGCAGTGTGTGTCTGTATCATTGTGTGAATTTCAGACAGCGCTCCCCCCGCTTGCCCTGCTCCCGCCTTTGCGACGTGTTTGTGTGTGTTCCACTCTGACAGTCACCGTTCCAGTTCCAGTGTTTCAGGCGACTGCCAGCAACTTGACAGTCGCCGGCAGTCCGCTGAAATATTGCCTAATAGTCCATGGGCCAGAGTGGCCTACCGTGCACCCCCCCAATGATTCTACTTCTTGGGTGTCCCTTTGTTCATTGGTATCTCTTCTGTCGGAAAAATGATGTTCCCGTGAAAAAAAATAACTTGGACTATTATTTTTGTCAAACTTTGTCCTCTTTCTTGTGGCTCTCTTCCATCATCCTATGATGGAAGAAAGCAAATCCAGATTTTCTTGTGCAGCACTGGAAGCGTGATGATAGGGATGAAGCATTGAAACAGTGTACAAGAAAAGATCTGGCATGGATGCTTTCCCGGAAAGCGAGTAGTGAGAAAGGTCGAGAGCTTCCAGCTTGGGCTGGATTTGTCTCAGCAACAGGTGAGGTGCCTTCAAATGTGACCACAATTGAATACTCTCCTGTGATCAATCATCCCATCACAGAATTTAGTACAGTTCAAGAGTGTTTACGAGCTTCTGAAGAAGCAAGTCATGAGGTTGGCCAAGAATATGTCATTACAACATTCAACATGGGTGTCTGCATGAAGATGGGTCCGAACTTCAACAGAAAGGGCACACTTTCTTTCTGTAACTCTCAGCCTCGCAGACATGACTTCTGGTACCAATCGCAGAAGCAAACACAGAGATCAACAACCAACTGAGATAAGGAAAAGTGAGGCATGTGTAAAGAAAGCCATTGATGCTGTAAAGAGCTTCCTGAATCATTTTGACATAGATGACAAGACTGGGTTGTATGTACTCTCTTCTGGTGCACGTGTTCCGGCTGAAGTTGAGAAAGATGTCATGAAGGTATTTACCACAGGGAATGAACAGAAAGAGAAATTCATCAGAGAGCGACCTGAGAAAAAGACAGCATTCTCTGAACCCATCAAGAATCTGAAGCTCAAAACCATGGCAGAAACAAAGAAAAGAGTGAAGCTGAAAACATCTGAACGAAAGGTTATAGAGTACAAACACCAAGGAGATATCAAGCAGATGGTCAAAACACAAAGCTCTGGCAGTCAACTCAATCTATGAGAGATTATGAAGTACTCTCTGACCCCTGTACCCTACTCCATTGGTACATCAGACAACTTCTTTGCAAAGACTGGTAAATCCAAGGGCCTACACTACCTATTGAAAGATGTAGACAACTCACAACCTCCTGCCAGTAACAAGACATTGATAGTGGAAGATGGGCAATGCTGCATTCTACTATCTCAAAGAGATCCCTGTAAACGTCAAAGAGATTGGCATCAAAATCTTCAATGCTGTCATCTAATGATGTAGTCTTCAATACCAATATGTACAAACCAGATTCAGTGAAGTCAAGTGAACGGACATGGCATGGGTGTGCGGAGAAGAGAATAATCAAAGGAGGAAAGACCAAAAAACCAAGAGATTGGAAGCAGTTCTTCACCGATGATGAGAACAAAAAACAGCTCATTGAACTTCTTCTTGATGTGTGGAGTGAGTATGACATGGCAAAGAGGTTACACAGAAGGAAGGTGATCTTCATTAAGGAAGGAGAGGCCACACTTCTTACTTCTCAGAATGGGAAAGAGACACTGCAGTCTGAGATTCAATCCCTGAAGTCAAACCAAGAAGAAACAGACTCGCAAGTCATCCTATACTGCAACTATGGCAAAGAGCAAAATGGGTGACATCTATTAGCCTTTGCCTGTTGCCTCTTCCTGTGTCAAAGAACACTGTGGTGTCTTGAATGCCGTTTGCATAGTGAAGCAATATGCTTCACTATGCATATTGCTTCACTATATGCATAGTGAAACAACATGTATATGGCCATGCAGAAGTCAAAAGCCCAGACAGCGATATCTGTTTCATATTGCTTCACTATGCAAACAGCATTCAAGACACCACAGTGTTTTTTGACACAGGGAGAGGCAACAGGCAAAGGCTAATAGATGTCACCCATTTTGCGAAGCCGTCCTCCTCATAATACTGCTCAGCTTTACTTGGACTGCATGCGTTCTCAGGCTGCGACTCAACAAGTGCCTTCAAAGGAGTCAGCAAAGTCAAGCCAATCAAACTGATGCAACAGCGTAACAAATTTGTGAAACCTCTGGCAGAGCTTGGTGATTTTCATAGTTGAAGATGATATTGTCCTAATTTAGTGGATTTTTAATGAATCTTTACTAAGAAACAGACTCAATTGCAAGTACCAAATTCACAGACCCCACGAAAGAGGGCAAAGTGTGAAAAAAAACACAATTTTGACATATATTGAAATAAGGGTTAAATAAACATTGTCCAAATGAGCTTTTTTCTTGAGAACATCATCTTTCCGACAGAAGAGATACCAAAGAACAAAATGACACCCAAGAAGTAGGGTCATAGGGGGGGTGAACGGTATGTCCCTCTGGCCCATGGACTATAAGTGGGACAGGCCCATAGGCTCACAGAAGAAACAAAGACATTCCCACATTGGGAAACTTGCATTCGGCAATGCAAAATGAAGATAGAGCATTCAGGAGGGTTTTCACAACTTTAAGGTCATGCACCAACATCATTCAGTGAATGAGTGCACCACCTCATTAACTACCTGACCTCCTTATCCATTCAGGCACTATCCAGCTCATCTATGGATGACTATGGTTCCCACACTGCTCTCATCAGCATTGTCAGAACCATAGACCTTAAGAAGAAGGAGACAATATTGATATAATTACCCATAATTCCTTTCATAAGTTTACTTTTGGTGCAACTGATAAAATTGCTGTTGAGAGGTGTAATTTAACAAAATGTAAAATTGATTCATATCAATTATCCTAAACAATTTATTTGCCTTTCTTTGCCATTCCAAAATTGAAGATTCCTTGCTATGAATCAGCCTCTCTGGGCCCTGCAAGGTGAATAAAAACTTGCCCTTCTTCTTCCCAGCTAAACATGAATGATGTTCTGGATCCTCATTTAACACTATTGTCATTCTTTCTTCCAGTTGTTCCCCAATTCCCTTAATCATGTCTTTAGTCTTCCTCATCACCTTCCTCTTGAGGGTGCTGCTTTGATAACTTAATTCCAACATATTCTTCCGTTTTCTTTTAAAGATTCCCATATTATTCTAATCTTTTCTCGTGTTTTCTTGAAAATGCCTTCATTGTCTCACCATTCCTCTGATATGCGAATTCCTCACTTTGTTCTCCTGAATTAGACTGTAGATCTATCAGAGTTTAATAAACCACCTATTGTGTTACAACGGCCTATTTCATCAGCCAGAATCAAACATATTCACAAATCCACTCATGGTCTGCAACTACTGGGATATCTGAGCCTTTGTAAAAAGCATTTTAGCAGCCTGCTATGCAAACGTTTTAATGGAGTTGTACTTCATGAATGTTTGAAATGCAGTGGCCTGCTTTGCAAACGTTTAATGGAGTTGTACTTCAAAAACATTTTACTTTGGGTGCTGTAAGACAGGCGCATGTCTTGCCTCACTCATCTCCCGACCAAATCAATTAAGTGAATCCGTGGACCCACGCTTAGAACGAACTCTCCTACCTGACCGCTCCATACCACCAACTCCTATTGACTTCTCGAGCCACCTTTACGGAGTTAAATACTCACAGGCAAAGTTTCCAAAGTCACGTGACTCTGAAGTAAAATCCAGTCCTGGTTTTACCATATGGTCACCATATATTACTAACATTTCCAGACATTAGCGGTTAGTCGGCGGTATAGTCACAGTGTTGACAACCTGTAATGTAACTTTATTATATGCTAATAAACTTCAGGAGCCAGCCCATCAACTCTTTGCACCGCTGCCTGAGCTCTTGCATGGGCCGTGGAACCGGGGGGGCTGGGGGGCTGGGGGGTGCAGCCCCCCCCCACTTTTATGGCTACTGTTTGGGGTGATCGCTGGTTGGCGCAGACTCGGTGGGCTGAAGGGCCTGTTGCTGTGCAGCATCTCTAAAGTCCAAAAGGCTGTAATCTGAAGACGAAAGCGGGTCGGACTGATATGTGTAGGAAAGAACTGCAAATGCTGGTTTAAATCAAAGGTAGACACAAAACTCTACACCATGGAGCTGATATCAAACCACAGCTTTGTGCTTAAAACCAGTGATGGATAGCAGAGTAGGCTACGTAGACTGGCATCCAGCAGGGATCTGTCTTGGCTCCACTGCTTTTCCACGTGTACATCCATGACCTCCCAGAGACCATTGCTGGAAAATATGGGAATACTGACGATCTAGCCACCCTGATGAGATGCAAAGAGTGGAAAACAATCGAAAGCTCTTTGAGTCAAGACATGGGGACTTTGGCAGTATACCTAAGACTGTGGCTTCTAAAGCTGAGTGAAAGCAAAACAGTGTCAACAACATTCCATCTAAACTACAAGGAAGCTAAGCGAGAGCTTGCTGTCTTTGTTAACAATAAGCATTTGGACTTCCAACAAACATCCACATACCTCGGCGTAAAGTTGGACAGGCCGCTTACATTTCATCAACACATGGCTGATCTCCACGACAAGTTCATGACACATAGCGGCCTCATCCGACACCTGGCAGGAACAAGTTGGGGAGCTGTAGATCTGCTCTACTGAATACTAACACACAGATGCTATACACCATTCAGATATATAATAGTAAAATTAAACGAGAACTTACCGAGTTCGAAGTTTGATCCTTATTTTATGAAGAGTTACGTTGAGGGTTTACGTGAAGAAGTCCCACCAGGCGCATGCGCGTCATACTTCAAAGCAGCGGCGTGGAAACACAGAAACACATATAGCTGAAGTAATATAGTAAGGCTTTAAGAAGACTAGAACTACCAGATGATCTCTTAGATTATGAGGGTGGGAGAGGAGGGCACGTAAACCCTCAACGTAACTCCTCATAATATAAGGATCAAACTTCAAACTGGTAAGATCTCATTTAATCTTACTATTTTACTTCGGAGTCATGTGAGTGATTCCGTGAAGATTTCAAAGCTCTGTGTTTACATGCCGTAGATGCACTCCATACGACAACTGCTTCGGTGTGACATAGTAGTAATAAATAATATATTGAACACTGCTTCAAATTATTCAATAACTATTTTTAATAACGATAATAACAAAACGCAGTAATGACCTCTCTATCCCAGGACGAAATTACAAACAATGATATTAACAAAGCAAATTAATTAAACGGAACCCAAAACAGCCTGCCTAAACCGTGGCACTGTCTGTACAGGTTTATCATAAAACTATGAGAAAGTTGCTTCTCTGGACCATTCTGCGGCCACGAGGATTTGATCTAGCAACACGTCCTGAGCCTTCGCCGCGGATGTGGAAGCCACCCTGGTGGAGTGAGATTTAAACACATGAGTGTCGACTCCAGCACAATTGAGAACCTGTTTCAACCATCTAGAAATAGTTTGTACAGACACTCTTTTATATGGCTTTTTGTGACTAATAAACAGTCCTGTCTCAGAACCCCTGAGACTCCCTGTTAACTCAACATATCATCTTAAATGTTTAACAACACATAACATTTGGTCAACAGGATATGTTTTAAACATCACCTTGGTTCCTGCCATACCTGGCCTGCTTTGTTTGATTAAATCATAGACATAAAAAGTATCTACAGACGAATGCATACAATCTATTCGTAACAATTGTAATGTTTGTACACGTTGTGCTGAACCCAGCGCCATAATCATAACCACTTTCAGAGTTAACCTCTGCATAGACAACGATGTAATGGAGCCCATTGCCAAAGCAGTGTGAGAACTACACTGATATCCCAGATTTATGTATACCTGGGTTTAGGAGGGTTTTTGTTAAAAATTCCTCTCATGAATCGAGATACTAACGGGTGAGCCCCGATAGGCTGTTGTCCTGCGGACTGCCCTAAATAAGAGGACAAAGCACTCCTAGCGCTGTTAATAGCACTATAACTAAAATGCTCAACAAATTGCAACTTAGCAAGGAACTCCAACACATCACTTATGCTTGCAGTATGATAGGATAAATTTGACTGTGCACAAAACATCTCCCATTTCTTTATATGAACCATATATTGTTTTTTAGTACTATTCCTCCAGGCTGCAGTGATAACCTCCATGGTCCTGTCCGACAATCCAAGGCCTTGGAATGGTCTGTTCAGAACCTGCAGACCAACAAATTGATACGGTCATGTAATGGGTGACTTTCCCCTGTAACCGGATGCACCAACAAATTACTGCAGCTGGGAACTATCATGAATGGCTGAACCATCATTCTGAGTACCAATGGGAACCACGGTTGTGTTGGCCAATCTGGGAACCACCAAAACGCCTGTGGCGGAGTCCCGCTCTATTTTGGTTAAACATTTCGTAATCAGACAAAATGGAGGAAAAGCATAAAAGACTGATTGTCCCCAATGTAGTGAAAATGCATCCACAGCAACTGCTCCTGGATCTGGTTCCCATGAAACATATTTAGGCAACTGGTGATTCAGTCTGGATGCAAACAGATCAATATCTGGCAACCCAAATCGAGTGACAATAGTTTGAAAAACTTTAGAATTCAACATCCATTCAATATTATCATTGAATTTTTGTGACCTTTGGTCTGCCACCACATTGTCTACCCCTGGCTGATAGATGGCCGAAACCCAAATGTTTCTTGAAATACACCAATGCCATGTAAGATTAGCCATGCTATCACATGAAACTGATCTTGCTCCTCCCATATGATTGATATATGCCACTGCTGTAGTGTTATCAATCTGGAGATGAATGTGTAAATTATTCATTGTAGAGCAATATGCCTTTAATCCATAAAATGCCCTCAGTAATTCCAAATAATGTATTCCTTGTGTGTGGAGAATCAAACGTTCTTGTTCATTCCATCTACCTCCACAACTGGACTCCATGTCCATAGCCCTCCATCCGAGAGCACTCACATCAGTCTGTAGAATCATTGACGGTTCCTGCACCAATATGTTATTGGTAGCTTGACTGACATTAACAATCCACCACTGCAACTCTGCCAGAGCTGTGGCTGGTAATTGCATATCCCGATCAAAATGACCTGCATGCTTTTTTAGTGCTTGTTCTCTTGCTCTCTGCAAATGCAAAGGTCCGAATTTTACTGCAGGAAAAGCTGCTACCAATTTCCCAATGACCTTAGCAACTTCTCTGATAGAGGAATTAAGCTTCTGTGAGAGACATACATAGGCCTCAGCAATATCCACAGCCTTGACTGTAGGTAATGTTATTGTCATATGAACTGAATCAATCAGAAATTCCAAATACAGAATATTTTGGGTTGGCTGTAATTTGGACTTATTTGGATGCAACAAAAACCCCAATGATTCAAACACATTTTTTGGTTACTGCAACTGATTCCTCAGCTGACTCTTTGGTGTTGCTGATAATTAAGACATCTAAGTAGGCCATGACAATGTGATTTCGAGCCCTTAACAGCCCCAGCACAGGTTTTAGCAATTTAGTAAATAGCCTAGGTGCTGAGCTTAATCCATTAGGCAATGCTTTGTATTGCCACAGCTGTCCCATCCAGTTAAATTTCAAGTACCTGCGATAATGAACATGAATTGGTACTGAATAATACGCATCTTGCAAATCAATGGTTGCCATATAACAACCTTGTGAGACCAGCTGTCTTGCAGTAACGAAGGTGTCCATTTTGAAATGTCTATAGAGTACTGAACAATTTAAATGAGTGAGATCCAGAATACTCTACAACCCCCAACTTTCTTAGGTCTGGGGAAAATATTAGACACAAATTGTTGTGAATGATTAATGGATTTTTCAATCACCCCCTTTTTACATAAATTCTTAATCTCTTTGTTAACCTGTTCAGTTTCTGGAGCAGAAAACACCAACATTTTATTTGGTTTGTGCTGCTGAGGTGGATCTATCCCAGAGATAAACTCAATGGTAGAACCTGACACAGTATTTAGTATAAACATATCACATGTAATACAGCACCATTCATTGTAAAACAATTGTAATCTACCTCCAATAGGAGGGTGTGCACCAGAACCTTTAACTAAAGTTCCCTGTACATCTGCAGTTGGCCTGAAAGCCTGCTGTCTGCTCTCATTGGGGTGGAAGCCACTTTGTCTTGGTGGGTAATCTCGTTGCCCCACTGGCCTTCCCCTGCTCGGTCCAGCACCTGGATCGGATCTTCGAAACACAAACCCAGGTTTGCGAAGAGGTGGCCGTGTTGTATTTGGCTTCATCAACCCAATTGTTTTTGCCTCGTCATCTATATCTCATATCTGTTTGACAAGGTCCATTCCAAACAGGAACTCAGGCGTTTGAATATTCGTTGCCTTACACAATGCAGCAAATTTTTGATTAAGATTTGGTCTGATGGCGATTTTCCTAATGCAATTAACTTCAAAGTATGCATTGCATAACAGAGCCAACATGTCTTTTTGTATTTGATTTATCATGGTCCCTTTGACCATAGTGCCAAATGCAGTAATTGCTGCAGCCACCAGTTGAAGGACGTGTTGATGACGAACCTCCTGTCCTCTCATAGCAGGACTCATGGGTGCCCAAATCGCTGGGTTCACCATAGGCACTTTCAATAACGCACAATTGACAGGTGTTTTGTACTTGTTGGTAGTCTCTTGCATTATAGCTTGCTGGAGCTGGTGAGACACTAAATAACTAACATTGTTTGCAAAGTACTCGTCCATTGCCTCACCAGTCACCTCCGGAATAGCAAAACTCATTGCAATATCCAGGACACCCGGAGCGTGGCTCTTGTGCTCTGGTGTTTGCACATAAGCAGGGTCACCAGACATGGGGTCAGCTGCATCCTGCCCCGCTTCTCCCAAATCATATATTAGGGAGGCATCCTCCAGTCCTAAACAAGGCGCTGGAAGGAAATCCCCTTGCTGACATTCCACATCTTCCTCTTGATATGGGCCTTGATGAACAGCTGCCTGGGGAATCACTGGGCCTTTAGTCCCTTAGTTTATTAGAGTTTGGAGCATCTTCTCCATATTCTGCATCCTCCCGCACATTCTCTTATTATCTGGAAGGGAGTCACATTCTTCTTCTTCAGACTTGTCTGATAATACGGGTCTATTAGATTTTCTTTGAGCCTTTCGATGGCTGTCGGTGGCCTCAGCCTTCTGAGTAACTGGAACTACCGTGGAAAGTTCACTTTCTAATGCAACTGTTGTTGGTAAAATGGCACCCGGTATTTGAACCGGTGTTGCCTCACTCATCTCCCGACCAAATCGGTTAAGTGAATCCGCGGACCCACGCTTAGAACGAACTCTCCTACCTGACCGCTCCATACCACCAACTCCTACTGACTTCTCGAGCCAGCTTTACGGAGTTAAATACTCGCAGGCAAAGTTTCCAAAACCACTTACCTGTGAGTTTTCTACTTACCGCTGGTGGAGCTGTGCCCTCCAGCCCGTTCAGTGCGACATGCGCTGACGTAATGACGCGCATGCGCCTGGCGGGACTTCTTCACGGAATCACTCACGTGACTCCGAAGTAAAATCCAGTCCGGGTTTTACCATATGGTCACCATATATTACTAACACTTCCAGACATTAGCGGTTAGTCAGCGGTATAGTCACAGTGGTGACAACTTGTAGTGTAACTTTATTATATGCGAATAAACTTGTTGGATCGTTACTTGGAGTATTTGTAATAGCTTTTCAGGAGCCAGCCCATCAACTCTTTGCACCTCTGCCTGAGCTCTTGCATGGGCCGTGGAACCGGGGGGGCTGGGGGGTGCAGCCCCCCCCCCACTTTTTTGGCTACTGTTCGGGGTGATCACTGGTTGGCGCAGACTCGGTGGGCCGAAGGGCCTGTTGCTGCGCAGCATCTCTAAAGTCCCAAAGGCCGTAGTCTAAGCGGGTCGGACTGATATTAGGTATGTTACAAAACTTACCTTGAGCAGCGCTGCAGTTCTGCCGGTCCCCGTGTGCGTGACTTTGGCACCTTTCAGAGGGGGGCGGGCTTAAAGTGCCGTTTTTCTTCAGGCTGGGCAAATCGATCAATGTCGGGCGATTTCGTTGCGGAAGAAAAATCGCTCCGACATTTCATTAATGAAGGTATTTTTAAATTACGCTAGATTATTTATTATCTAGAGTAATTTAAAAATCACCTTCAAAAGCCGTGAGTGCCGATAACGGGAAGGATTTTGCGTAGGGGAGAAAAAAAGGGACACAGTTTATTTTTATATTAAAAGTTGTTTTTTATGGAGGCTTTAATAATATTTTCATGTTGCGAAATGGGGTCCAAAAAAATGTATGAACCGGCTGTATTTTTTATACCGACTTCACAGCAAACCAATCCACCTCATTCCACTAAAACCCACTCGCTAGTTGATTTAAATGGCCATTAATTTACAGGCATTAAACACTAAATTCCTTCCATTTGGCCCAGAAATTCATGAAAATTAGATTTAAAAATTATGTTATATTGTGGATTATTGTGTGAATGTTATTTGGACACTTAAACAATTTTAAAAAAGTTTATCTTTTCTTAAGAAATGGATAGATGTTTAGATCTACTCATTGAATTTTGTAATTAGCTACAATTAGATAACTAACTAATTATATGCTTTAATTTCAGGTCATCCAAGTAAGATTGTTTCATATTTGTTTCAGAATGCTTCAATCTTTAATAACTGGAAATTTCATTGAGTTCTCTTAATTTTTAAGAAAGTTATGGGCTTTTAACGGTTCTAGATCACAGCTTTTGAGTTAAGTCAATTGAAAGGCAACGGGGAACAAGATGCTAATTTCCGAGTATGAAAATGGTCATACCTTTCTTAATATTGAAGATATGAAAGTGAATTAAGTGTCAAATTAAACCTTTTTATGCTTTATCTGATGGGATAACTTGCAGACTTGATTTTTAAAATCTCAAAATTTTGTAACATTGCTACTGATATGTGTAGGAAAGAACTGCAAATGCTGGTTTAAATCAAAGCTAGACACAAAATGCTGGAATAACTCACCCTACAGGAAGAGTCTCGACTGAAACGTCACCACCTGGCTTCTCTCCAGAGATATTGCCTGTCCCGCTGGGTTACTCCAGCATTTTGTGTCTACCGGAGTGATGTGTATCTAGGTGATATTGTAGGGAGGGTTTGATCAGACAAAAGTTCCGCTGGATGCTGACTACTGCAGCCGTCTAATCGCTGCACGAACAGCAGCTTCTAGTTCACAGTGGTCATCCATTGACATTCCGGACTGCAACCACCACCGCTCGCACAAAGCGCATTGGAGGAAATCCTGGGGGGAGACGGGGGTTTTGATAGGTGGGGGACAATACCCCCCCCCCCCCATTTTTTGTGAAACATGTTGCAGCAAAACCGAAGCCTCCGAAGTCGCGTCAAAGCCGCAACGCCACCACAGCCTCCAAAGTCAGCCAGTCCGTGATGGTAAGTCCACAGGCTCTGCAACCGGAGCTCTCAAGGTCGATTCCAGTTGGAGGCCGCCAGCTCATAGAATCTAGTAGCCCGGGACCAGCTGCAGTTCCCAGGTCGGCTTGCCTGCCCGGGACTAGCTGTAGCGTCCAGGTGGATGTAAAAGTGTGAATGGTCAACTGATAGTTGGCAAGGACTCGAAGGGTTGAAGGGCCTGTTTCCATGCTTTATCACAAAACTAAACTAAAGCAAATGCTAGTAAATTTTATGAATATACTGAAAACATTTATTCACTGATGTTTGTTTTAAAACTGTTTGTTTTAGTTATTTAAAGAAAACACAAGAGATTTTTTTTAGCAATGGAAAGTATTGTAAATACGCAGCAGGTCAGGCAGCATCTCTGGGAAGCGAAACAGAGTCAACGTTATAAGTCAAATGCATTCATCAGATGAGGGCGATGAGAAAATTGATTTTTATTTGTCGTTATCAAGTAGCCTGCAGCCAGTAAATATAGCACAATCCTGACAAAGTCATTGAATGTTAGCTGTTTATATTTCTTTGATTCTGTGGTTGTTATTATTTTTTGCCTGTGCTTTGACTAAAGGGGATAAATACGACACGGCCAGTGCCTTTGTGACATTTAAGATCTGGCATTCAGTCATCAGTGACTTATCCTTCACAGGATTAAGCCTTCCTTGTTAAATCATATCCTGAAGCTGTGGAAATAAAAAACTTGTTCTGGGTATTCACCGATTAATGGAGCCATTTAGCCCACAGCAAAGCTCTGGGCAGTGTGAGATGAGGCATGCATAAGATGAGGAAGTTACAAAGAGCACAATGAATCTTTCCTATTCAAAAAACAAATAATTGCTGTTCAGTTAACTGTAAGCCTTGGTATGAACCTTTTTGCTTCAACACTCAACTATTGCTTCATTAGTGGCTGATGTGAGTACTGAGCTGAAACTCTCCAGGCACATCCTAAATCTTAACTGGGCTTAAACGGGTTAATTGCATTCAACAAGAACTAAATCTTTACCATTACCAATGGGAAGAAGTCAATTAGTCTGCGGTATTAACAGCTTATGAAATAAGCATTTCAGACAATGTATAATTTCATTTGTTATTTGAATTCAACCTCTCACCAAAAATTCCATCCTCAAAAATGTTGACACAGCAAAACACAGGTCTGCTTTAACTGAAGTAAATCAATTTCAAGCTCAGTGGCCACAAATATTGCAGTAAGAGATGGAAAATCTTAATTCCCTACGATAGTTATAGGCTGAGGGTAGTTTTATTGAAAATCAATAATTTTAAAAAAAATAGTTGATGATTATCATATGGTGTTGTTATTTGAGTGTTCTGATTTCTTACATGCTCTTCTCAACCTTCAATTTAAATAAAAATGTGTATTTGAGTTTTCCAGTACCTGTGCAAAGCAGAAAATCGTAATGAGGTCTCCTACAGCCATTGGCCTTCACAAAGGTCAGCCTGTCACCAAGAATGTGTCTAAGCCACGGCAATCTGACAGAAGAAGAAAACTGTCCAAGCCTAGCAAGATTTGATCGACGTGGCCTTTGATATTTTCAAAATATTCATTTCTGAGATGTCGCCATAGCTGCATTATTGCCACTCATTAGTTGCCCTGAGAGGGCAGTGGTAAGCTTCTTCTTGAACTGCTGAAAATTCTGTGGTGACGTGCTCAATCCGTGGAGTCAGAAGGGGTATACCTGCATATCGATCTGGCAGTGATGAAGAAACAGCAAAATATTTACAAACAAGACATGCACCAAAATAAAGGGTGATTGCATCAGTTCAGGATGTTACATACATCACCAATCAGCCCAACTCTGCCACCCAGCTTTGAGTCATCCGAAAACTTGGAGATGTTACATTTAATTTCCCCATCTAAGTCATTAATATATATTGTAAGTCCAGAAGCAGGGGCCACAGTTTAAGAATAAGGGGTAAGCCATTTAGAACGGAGATGATGAAACACTTTTTCACACAGAGAATTGTGAGTCTGTGAAATTCTTTGCCTCAGAGGGCGGTGGAGGCCGGTTCGCTGGATACTTTCAAGAGGGAGCTAGATAGGGCTCTTAAAGATAGCGGGATATGGTGAGAAGGCAGGAACGGTGTATTGATTGGGGATGATCAGCCATGATCACATTGAATGGAAGTGCTGGCTCGAAGGTCCGAATGGCCAACTCCTATACCTATTGTCTATTGTCTATTATCTCATGCCAACAATGCTCTTGTTGTCATCACAGTGGAAGAAGATGCTTTCGACGTGGATGGGTGATGGTCTGCTTCTGAATGTGAAACCGAGAAATTACCTATGTCTGCCTGTTTGTGGGATTTTTATATATTTTGTTATATTCTGAGTTTGGAACAAGTGCCATGGAGCAGATCTGCATGAGGCAATCCCACGCGGGACACAGAGTTGGAAAGAGTTGGGGATGATTGCAGAGACTATTGCAGAAGATGACCGTCAAGGCTCATTTTTGTAATGATACCTTATTGCTGGGGGCAGAGAGGAATATCAGAGACTGATACTTCAACAAGGTTCCACACAAGAGATTAGTGTGCAAAATTGCGGCACATATATTGGGGCAAGGGTATTGACATGGATAGAAAACTGATTGACAGACAGGAAGCAAATAGAAATTAACAGGTCCTTTTCAGAATGGCAGGTAGTGACTAGTGGTGTGCCACAAGGCTCGGTGCTGGGACCCCAGTTATTTACTATATGTATTAACAATTTAAACGAGGAAATTAAATGTAACATCTTCAAGTTTGCGGATGATACAAAACTGGGTGGCAGAATGAGCTGCGACGAGGATTCTATGAGGCTGCAGGGTGACTTGAATAGGTTGGGTGAGTGGGCAGATGCTTGACAGATGCAGTATAATGTGGATAAATGTGAGGTTATCCACTTTGGTGGCAAGAACAGGAAGGCAGATTATTATCTGAATTGCGTCAGATTAGGAAAAGGGGAGATGCAACAAGACCTGGGTGTCCTTGTACATCAGTCACTGAAAGTAAGCATGCGGGTACAGCAAGCAGTGAAGAAGGCAAATGGCATGTTGGCCTTCATAGTGAGTGGATTTGAGTTTAGGAGCAAGGATGTCCTACTGCAGTTGTATAGGGCCATGGTGAGATCACACCTGGAGTATTGTGTGCAGTTTTGGTCTCCTAATTTGAGGAAGGATGAAGTTGAAGTTGTAGCTGTGCATGACTGTATAGTCAGGGTATACACAGAGTAGGGAACTGAACAAACATCCTTGACATGCTTCTGTGTTGGCATTTGTTGAGGAGGAAATGTTGTTGCCAATTTGTACTGAGAGTCCTCCGCTGATGAGGAAGTCAAAGATCCAATTGGAATAGAACAAGCGGAGACTTGGTTCTCTGAGTTTAATGATATGTTTACAGGGGATGATGAAGTTGTAGACGATTAACAGCATCTTAGTATACATGTTCTCTGTGTCCAAGTGATCTAGTGCAGAGTGGAGAGCCAGTGAGATCACATCCTTTGTTGATCTGGTGTTGCGGTCAGTGTCTCTAGTGGGCCCAGGTGTTAAGGCAGGAGTTGAGATGCATCATAACCAACCTCTAAAAACACTTCATCATCATGGATGCTATTGCCAACAGAGTCATGGACACCTTGCTCTTCTTTGGCACCGATTTTATGGTGTCAGATTAGGAAAAGGTGAGGTTCAACGAGACCTGTGTGTGCTTGTACATCAGTCACTGAAAGTAAGCATGCAGGTACAGCAGGCAGTGAAGAAAGCTAATGGCATGTTGGCCTTGATAGCGAGAGGATTTGAATTTAGGAGCAAGGTCCTACTGCAGTTGCACAGGGCCCTGGTGAGACCGCACCTGGAGTATTGTGTGCAGTTTTGGTCACCTAATTTGAGGAAGGACATTCTTGCTATTGAGGGAGTGCTGCATAGGTTCAACAGGTTAAATCCTGGGATGGCGGGCATGATATATGAGGAAAAAATGGGTCGACTGGGTTTGTATTCATTGGAATTTAGGAGGGTAAGAGGGGATCTTATAGAAACATATATAACATTCTTAAGGGATTGGACAGGCTAGATGCATGAACACAGTTTAAGAATAAGGGGAAGCCATTTAGGACTGAGATGAGGAAACCTTTTTCACCCAGAGAGTTGTGAATCTGTGGAATTCTCTGTCACAAAAGGCAGTGGAGACCAATTCACTGGATGTTTTCATGAGATAGTTAGATTTAGCTCTTAGGGCTAACGGAATCAAGGGATATGGGGAAAAAACAGAAATGAGATAATGGTTTTGGATGATCAGCCATGATCATATTGAATAACGTGCTGGCTCAAAGGACCGAATTGGCTGCTTCTGCGCCTATTTTCTATGCTGCAATGATACCCAGCCACAGCAACTGGAAGAAAAAAGTTGCTAAAGATGGCATGGCTGAAAATAGCCCAGCAGATCAGCAGACAGAGCACTGAGAAATACACCTGGCTTCAGGTGTTTGAAGACTGAATCAAGTCAGGACGTCTGAGTATGTCATGTCAATACCGATTACCCCAACTCTGCAATCTCACATCTCCTTCATTTTTGCTAGGAGACAGCATCACAATGTTTTGCAATATTACCCTAAACAAGTTTGTGGTTGATCCCTCCATTCTCTCTATAATGGGGGACGGTTCTTCAAAGCATGTGAATGTCTGACATTTGTTTATTGCACAATGTACTGGAAGCTCACGACTCCCTTCATCTGGTGATCGATAACACTGAGACACCACTGGTGAGGCCACTTTTATGATTTTTTGTGGACTTTGAAAATCAGGAAATAAGCCACTCAATTCATTCTCTGCCTTCCTCCAGAAGCCAATGCATTAATAAACTTGACATTATTTCTTGTCTGTTTTTACCGTGGAGAAAGACATGAAGAGTGGGGAACTTGAGACAGTTAATGGAGATGTTAATGAGGACAGTCTGCATTACGCTGGAGAAGGTGATGTACATCCTAAGCGTGTGAAGATAGACAAATCTCCCAGGGCTGGTCACATACTGTATAACCAAGGACACTGCAGATGCTAGAGAAGAAATTGCATGCACCCTGGCTGCGATATATGAATCACCATTAGACATGGGTGAGATGTCAGAAGACTAGAGGATGGCGAATGTTGTGTCATTTAAGAAGTGCTGCAAAGAAAAACCTTGGAACTATGGTAGACACAAAATGCTGGAGTAACTCAGTAGGACAGGCAGCATCTCTGGGGAGAAGGGATGGGTGACGTTTTGGGTCGAGACTCTTTTTCAGACTGATGTCAGGGGAGTGGGTGGGACAGAGATAGAATATAGTCAAAGACAGTAAGACTGGTGGGAGAAATGGGAAGGGGGAGGGGATGTCCCCCTGAGTGACTCCAGCAATTTGTGTCTACCTTCGATTTAATCCAGCATCTGCAGTTTTTTCCTACAAACCATGGAGCTATAACCAGTGAGCCCATGGCTTGATGTAGATTATTACAGCAAATAGACCATAAGTTACAATTAGACAATAGACAATAGGTGCAGGAGTAGGCCATTCGGCCCTTCGAGTCAGCACCGCCATTCAATGTGATCATGGTTGATCATCCCCAATCCCCATCCCCTGCCTTCTCCCCATATCCCCTGACTCCACTATTTTTAAGAGCCCTATCTAGCTCTCTCTTGAAAGCATCCAGAGAACCTGCCTCCACCGCCCTCTGCGGCAGAGAATTCCACACACTCACCACTCTCTGTGAGAAAAAGTGCTTCCTCATCTCCGTTCTAAATGGCTTACTCCTTATTCTTAAACTGTGGCCCCTGTGGTCTCCCCCAAAATCGGGAACATGTTTCCTGCCTCTAGCATGTCCAAGCCCTTAACAATCTTATATGTTCTTCAGTAGGATGTACATGGTTTCATCAGATGGCCAGAAAGAAAGGCCAGATAGAATTAGGTCACCCATGATCCTATAGAATGATAGAAGGCAGTAAGGTCCCAATTGACCAGCAGTCTGGGCACAATAATGTACCATAGTCATATTGCGCGGTACATTCAGTCTTTAAGATATAACTTATACACATTGCAATACTCTTTTTCACAAACCTAAAAGAAAGCAAATGTCAGTAGTGGATAGTGTTTTCTTCAATTTCATTCATTCCTTTCAATTGCCTCCGAACTCTAGACTTACCTACTTGTCTATGAGCCTCTTGTGAAATGTGGAAGAGCAAAAAAACATTGTTATATGGGCAATATTAATTTGCACTTAATGGTGAGAGTGGATGCAGTTTAATGATTTGAAATGCAGTTTGTGTTTGGCCCACCTCCCAATACATAGTTATTTTCCCCAGGTTTAACAAACTCTACTGGCATCAAAAGCCTTGACCGGGTGTCCAAACTTCAGTACAGCTTCTTCCGCACTGCTCTCAGACTCATGAACCTATCACCTCTTTCCATGTGATGCTGTCACATTGTCTTGCTCTTTAGTCCTCCTCATTCGGTTATTTTGTTCTTGTTTACAAGTATTATTTTTCACTACTTCAGATTACACTACACTCTTTACACCATTCTGCTGTTTTGCATTTGTTGTATTTATTGTTGCATCTACCACATCCATGTATACTGTGTCCTCTATGAGTTTCACGCAAACAAGGAAACAATAAACTAATCTGATCAGATCTTGTTGAGTAGAGAGTTCAGTGGGAAAAATATCTGAAAACAAGCAGCTAAAATGAAGTGTGAACAGATGGTTCCCATCAGGTATTAGCACGTTGAATTGAGGCATCAAAAGGTGATAACAGTAATAATTGCATGTAAAGGTGATTGCTTGGTACAGGTAAGGAATTAGATTTTCACAATCATAATGATCATACAATATTTTCTAGTATTACTCCTAATGATTATTGTGCCATTCAAATCACAAAATTATTATTTATGGCAAGTTGTAGTTTCTGATCTCAAGAGACAATGTAATGAAGCCCTTGAATACCTTCACAGAGAGATGAAAAAAAATGTAGATTTATAAAGCTTCTTTCTATCACATCGTCCCAAAGCAATTTACAGGCAATGAAATACACTTGAAATGCAAGCACTGTTGTGATGTAGGAAGCTTGCACAGTAAGGTTCCACAATTAGCAATATGATAATCACAAAATAATCTGTTTTTGTAATGTTGTTTGAGGAATAAATATAGGCTAGGACACCAGGACGCCCTTCTTCAAACTAGCATTGTGGCATCCTTGTACATTTATTTGAGGACAAACCACAGTTTAACATTTTAATTCAAAGACAGGCACCACCATCCCCTCAGCAGCCTACTTAAGGGAGGCCTCGATTATTTTTGCTTTGTATTTTCAAAGTGTTACTTGTGCCCAGATTATTCTTCTTCAAAGTTGAAAATGAAATCAACTGAGCCACTGACGATAATTCTGGCTACAGTAAAATATGTACATTGGGTAATTCTTTATTACCTATGTTTCTGGCGCTGCATTCACCCTTTCCTCCATCAGGATACCAAACCAAAACTGTTCAAGAGTGAGATGTTGTCAATGTTCTCTAATTATTGGTATCACTAGTCCTATTTCAGGGACAAAATAAGATAAAGGGATGTTGATCCTGCTTCTTATTTGCAAGTTGAGGTTGTTATCCTAGATCCAGTTACCTAGACAAGCGGTCAACAGATAGCTCAACCTTGCAACTGGAAGCCATCAGAAATCTGGCTGCTGCTGCCGTCGTGAATAGCCTGCGGGAGTGATTGCTAGTCACTTACAGAATACAGAAGATTCTGCCTCTGCCAGTGAGCCAGAAGTAAAGTGATCATTTCCCATTGCAAGTCCCTCTGTTGTGAACATAGTCTTCGTGCCTGAGCTGCTCCATTTTCAATTGGGTCCCTTCATTGAGGCGATAATGTGTGTTGGACGGGGGAATTTGTGGTGATTCTTTTTCTTTCCTGCATCATTTAGGTGGGTATTTCCATTCTTGTCCAATGACAGGCACAAATGTTTCATTTCGTCTGCCAGGGGATGCCCAGGGAATCCCCTGGAAATCCCAAGGCAACACAAAATGCTGCGAGCCAAGAATTCTTGGGTTTTCATCAGCTTATTTATTTTCTTGCAGCTCTCTTTCTGGGCCACATCAACTCCATTAGTGCAAATGTAAAGCCCCAATTAGTTCGTTCAAGAGTCAAGGGTGTTTAATTGTCATATGTTTTGACAAAGACATTTTTTACTTGCTGCACTTTTACAAGCTGATTAATGCAATAAATAAATATACAATCATCAATAATATAATAAATTAATAATCAGTAACACTAGGTACTCAGACCATCATAGTGCAAAACTTAAGTTGTTAGTGCAACCAAAACAAAGTCCACAATAGATAATAGGATTATGGTTCATGGTGTGTAGTGTTCAAGAACTTGATGGTTGCTGGAAAGATGTTCTTGAACCATAATTTTCAGGGTCTTGTATCTTTTTTTCCATTTGTAGCAGAAAGATGAACGTGTGCCGAGGGTCTTTGATGATATTGGCCACCTTTTTGAGGCAGTGCATTCTACAGATCCCTTTTAATGATGGGGAGATCATTTTGTGTGACAGATTGGCAATGTCTACCATTTTTCTACAGCCTCCTTCATTCCTGGGCGTTTGAGGTACCGAACCAGGTATGATGCAACCAGTCAGTATGTCCTCTACCGTAAACCTGTAGACTAAGTTCGATAGAATATTCGGTGACTCAATCTCCTGAGGAAATAGAATTGTTGAGTCTTCTTTGTGATTGCATCTCTGTGCTGGGCCTAGGGCAGATCAGAGATATGCACGCCCAGGAACTTGAAGCTGTTGACTTTCTCTTCCACTGTTGCTTTGATGAAGACAGGTCTTTCCCCTCCCAAAGTCAACAATGAGCTCCTTGATCAGCCAGAAACACATACCAATTTTGAGAGCAAGTTTGTTTTTCAGGCACCATTCATTCAGATTTTCAATCTCCCTTTTGTACTCTGATTCATTATTTGTCCAACAATGGTTTTATTGTGGCAATTTTAAAGATTGTGTTGAAGCTGTATACCCTGACTATATAGTCAGGGTATACACAGAGTAGGGTACTGAACAAACATCCTTCTGTGTTGGCGTTTGTTGAGGAGGAAGTGTTGTTGCCAATTTGTACTGACAGTCCTCCGCTGATGAGGAAGTCAAAAATCCAATTGCAATAGAACAAGCAGAGACCCGGTTCTCTGAGTTTGATGATATGTTTACATGGGATGATGAAGTTGTAGACGATTAACAGCAGCCTAGTATACATGTTCTCATTGTCCAAGTGATCCAGTGCAGAGTGGAGATCACATCCTTTGTTGATCTGGTGTTGCGGTCAGTGTCTCTAGTGGGTCCAGGTGTTAAGGCAGGAGTTGAGATGCATCATAACCAACCTCTCAAAACATTTCATCATCATGGACGCTATTGCCAACAGAGTCATGGACACCTTGCTTTTCTTTGGCACCGGTATTATGGTGTCAGATTAGAAAAAGGTGAGGTTCAACGAGACCTGCGTGTGCTTGTACATCAGTCATTGAAAGTAAGCATGTAGGTACAGCAGGCAGTGAAGAAAGCTAATGGCATGTTGGCCTTCATAGGGAGAGGATTTGAATTTAGGAGCAAGGTCCTACTACAGTTGTACAGGGCTCTGGTGAGACCGCACCTGGAGTATTGTGTGCAGTTTTGGTCTCCTAATTTGAGGAAGGACATTCTTGCTATTAAGGGAGTGCAGCATAGGTTCACCAGGTTAATTCCTGGGAGGGCGGGACTGAGGAAAGAATGGGTTGACTGGGCATGTATTCTTTGGAATTTGTAGGATTAGAGGGGATTTAATAGAGATATAAAATTCTTAAGGGATTGGACAGGCTAGATGCAGGAAAAATGATCCCCATGTTGGGGGAGTCCAGAACCAGGGGTCACAGTTTAAAAATAAGGGGTTAAGTAGTTAAAAATAAGTTGTATATGGCCTCAAATACAGATGGGGATAAGTGAATCAAGGGATACGGGGAAAAAGCAGGAACGCGGTACTGATTTTGGATGATCATATTGAATGGCGGTGCTGACTTGAAGGGCCGAATGGTCTACTCCTGCACTGATTTTCTATGTTTCTATGTTTCTATTGTTCCATGTCTTTTTTTCTTGGACCTTTACAATGAGAGATTGAAGATGTCCGCAAAGCTGCCGCCAGTTGGTTCGCACATGCCAAGGTACACTCTGGGCAGGGTGCTTTATGAAGCTTCCCACTCTTGAAGGATCTTTTTGCAATTTATTTTAATATCATAGAAACATTGAAACATAGAAAATAGATGCAGGAGGAGGCCACTCTGCCCTTCGAGCCAGCACCGCCATTCATTGTGATCATGGCTGATGTTCCACTATCAATAACCCGTGCCTGCCTTCTCCCCATATCCCTTGACTCCACTAGCCCCTAGAGCTCTATCCAACTCTCTCTTAAATCCATCCAGTGATTTGGCCTCCACTGCCCTCTGGGCAGGGAATTCCATAAATTCACAACTCTCTGGGTAAAAAAGTTTTTTCTCAGCTCAGTCTTAAATGACCTCCCCTTTATTCTAAGACCATGGCCCCTGGTTCTGGACTCACCCAACATTGGGAACATTTTTCCTGCATCTAGCTTGTCCAATCCTTTTATAATTTTATATGTTTCTATAAGATTCCCCCTCATCCTTCTAAACTCCAGTGAATACATGCCTAGTCTTTTCAATCTTTCCTCATATGATAGTCCCGCCACCCCAGGGGTCAATCTCGCGAACCTACGCTGCACTGCCTCAATCACAAGGATGTCCTTCCTCAAATTAGGAGACCAAAACTGTACACAATACTCCAGATGTGGTCTCACCAGAGCCCCATAGAACTGCATAAGAACGTCTTTACTCCTGTACTGAAATCCTCTTGTTATGAAGGCCACCATTCCATTAGCTTTCTTCACTGCCTGTTGTACCTGCACGCCAACTTTCAGTGACTTGTGTACAAGGACACCCAGGTCTCGCTGTACCTCACCCTTACCTAACCTAACCCCATTGAGATAATAATCTGCCCACTTGTTTTTGTCGCCAAAATGGATAACCTCACATTTATCTATATTATACTGCATCTGCCACGCATCTGCCCACTCACTCAACCTGTCCAGGTCCCCCTGCAACCTCCTAACATCCTCTTCACAGTTCACACTGCCACCCAGCTTTGTGTCATCCGCAAACTTCCTAGTGTTGCTCCTAATTTCATTTCGGAGTCACGTGAGTGACTTCGTGAAGAGCCCGCCGGCGCGCATGCTCGACATATCGTCGTAACGCGTTGCTGCGACGGCTGGCGGTGGAGCGCGCTCCTCGCCAGCCCTTCATAAGGGGCCACGGAGGTGAGTATTCTACCTTTAGTTGGTGGTCCTTGTTGTCTGATTATGTCTTGCAGCAAGGACATGGATGGGAGTTCGAAGGGCCGGAGGACGTCAGGACGAGTTCGCCGGTCAACAGTTCCGGGGCCTTTACCATCGGCAATACCTGCAGCGCAGGCCGGGACTCAGGCGGAGATGTGGGTAAGCCCTGTGATTACAGGTCCAGGTCCGCCAGCACACCACAGCTCGGAGGAGTTCGACGAGGAGGAGTGTGGTGTGCCGCCAGAGCAGGGGGACCCTGCCATGGCAGTCAGGTCGTCAGCGGGCTCGCTGGCGACCTCGAGCAGGGCACGTGCCGTTGCACGGTCTGTTCCACTCAGCCCTCCGAGAAGGGGGAGGGCAGGAGCCCAGAAGCCTAACCCTGTTAGGGCTAAGGCATTGCCTATCGCGGAGGAGCGGTCAGGTTCCAGGGCGAGACCCGGGGCGGCTGTGAGGTCCAGCCGGCACACTCCGACTCTCGACGCCGGGACGGGTCGGTCGAGTCGGGTCTCGTCACGGTCGCGGAGCCCCCCATGGATGGGTGGGCGAGACCATGCGTCGGCAACGTCCACGATGTGGGCAGCCGGCAAGACTGCGCGGGCCCCAGGCAGCCATGCTTCGGCTGGTGCCGACACCTCGCCGCAAGTGCCCTTAGTGGCAGCGGCTTCAGCTCTCGCTAAACGGAGGCGATTGAACACGCCCGCGCAGGAATCGCGCAGTTTCGCCTCGGCGGCTGTTAGCGACAACTACCGGCACCGGCAGGGCCTCGACGAGGTGCGGGCCGATGACAGGAGCCCGGTTTTCTTTTCAGAGCCGGAGGACTCCGACCACCTGAGTGTTCAGGGTGAAGGGTGTATTGACCGTATGGAGCGGCTGCTGGAGCTCCTGCTTCGACGTCAACAACAGCAGGGCAGCAACAGGCACAGGGCGTCTTCACCAACATCTACTATCAGCCTGGAGCAGCAGGAGGAGGAGGTTCTGGTGGATCCCGTACCAACTCCTTTGGAGGTGCCAGCGGAAGAACTCTTGGATGTGGCGACCAAATTCGCGGCCCCACATACGGCTGGTCTTCCTCTAAATACAAAGCTGGCAGCCACAGTGGACTTTCTTAATAATCAGGTGCTGCAGGAAGAAGTCCTCATCCAGGCTATGAGCCGGCACAAGGCTCCATCAAACTGCAACTCCCTCAACGTGCCTGTGGTCAATACGCCAATATGGGGCAACATCAGTGCGGCTATCCGTCAACAGGAGCTAAAATTGCAGCGGATCCTGAAACTCCTCACGGCCGGTATTACCGCCTTTGCGCGGTCGGTGGACGGGGACGAACTGAATTTGGACCAGGAAGATGCTCTGGCCTTATTGTGCGCGACCCAGCACGAAATCAACGGGTTTCGCAAAAACAGCATCCGCCCAGCACTCAACCCGAAGTTTGCAGGATTGTGCAAACCACCACCGCCGCCGCCGCCCCGTCAGCTCTTTGGTGAGGACCTCTCGAAGAGAGTCAAAGAGCTTGACGAACAAGCCAAAACGGTGGGGATCATGCGCTCTCAGAGTGCCCCCACACCGTCAGGCTCAAAAGCTCCATACATTCGCTCACGAGGGTCGGCCGGTGCCTCGACGAGGACTCGCCCTCTAGCTCCACAACGACAACAGCACCAGAACCAGCACCAATGGTCTTTTTTAGGACAGGGTCGGCAGAGACCTTTGTGGAAATCGAAGACGCCGTGCCCTCAAGCCAACCCAGCACCTCCACGGCCACCCACACGTGTCAAGGACCGCCGGTAACCACGGAGGTGAGGGGGTCTGGTTCTCTTTTTTCTCTCTGTTTAACTTCCCATGTTGGTGGTCGTTTACGGTTGTTTTTGGATGCATGGGGTAATTTTACTGGTGATGAGTATGTGTTGCGGAATATTCGGGGGCATACAATTGAGTTTATTAATGGCGACATTCCTCCACCCCAGCACATGCCTGGTCGTACGTTCAAATTGTCTGCTGCAGAACAGGCAGCAGGTTACAAGGAAATTTTAAGTTTGGAACAGAAGGGTGTGATTGAGAAAACAGTGCATGAGCCAATTGAATTTGTTTCGAACATATTTACTAGACCTAAGAAGGATGGAGGCTGTCGTGTTATTATTGATCTAACCCGTTTGAATACGTTTGTAACATATACTCATTTTAAAATGGATACGTTTGAAACAGCCAAATCATTGATTTCTCATGGCTGCTTTATGGCATGCATTGATTTGAGGGATGCATATTATTCAGTATCCATCCAGAAAGATGATAGAAGGTTTTTGAAATTTATCTGGATGGGGCAACTTTGGCAGTATAAGGCTTTGCCTAATGGGCTTACTACAGCCCCTAGATTGTTCACTAAATTGGTGAAGCCAATCATGGCTTATTTGAGACAACGACATCATATAGTTATGGCCTATTTAGATGATGTCTTTATTGTGGGCCACACCCTGCAATTGGCTGAACAGGGTGTTGCAGCTGCTGTCAATATATTTCAACAATTAGGATTCATTGTCCATCCAGAGAAATCGAAGTTCTGCCCTGCCCAGGTAATTGATTACCTAGGGTTCACGGTGAACTCAATGAGCATGAGGATAACTATACCAATTAACAAAATTGAGGAAGTCACTAAGGTGTGCAGAGATTTAATTGGCACCAATATACCATCGATTCGGCATACAGCCACAGTAATTGGCAAGTTAGTGGCTTTGTTTCCGGCAGCACGATATGGACCTTTGCATTATCAGAATTTGCAAAGAGCTAAAATTACTGCGTTAAAATGGAACGCTGGTCATTACGATCGATCTATGCAGCTGCCGTCCGAAGCGATAACTGAGTTGCAATGGTGGGTGTGTCACATTAGCAACTCATTTAAGCCTGTCAGGGAGGCTAATCCGGTGGTATATTTACAGACTGATGCAAGCTCCAAAGGCTGGGGAGCTACTGATAATTGCTCTAGTTGTGGGGGTAGATGGGACACCCTTGAGGCATCGATGTTGTTGACTCAAGGGATTAACTATTTGGAGCTGCTGGCAGCATTCCACGGACTTCGTGCATATTGTTCCAAGTTTGTTGGAGCACACGTCCGTCTCCAAATAGACAACACCACAGCTGTGGCATATTTAAACCATATGGGTGGTACCCGGTCAGTTTCGTGTGACAAATTGGCTAACTCAATTTGGCTCTGGTGTATTCAAAGAGACATTTGGATTTCAGCTACCTATTTGCCAGGTGAGCTTAATACTGTGGCGGACACCAGGTCACGCAAATTTAATGACAACATTGAATGGATGTTGCATCCTGAGATTTTTTCTAAAGTCACAGCCAAATTTGGTAAACCGGACATTGACCTTTTTGCGTCACGGTTGAACCATCAGGTACCAGCCTACGTTTCATGGGAACCAGATCCTGGGGCAATAGCGCTAGATACATTCTCGCTGGACTGGGGGAATTGGTTTTTCTATGCCTTCCCTCCGTTTTGCCTCATCAGTCGGGTATTGCGAAAGATTCAGGCAGATGCTGCCAAGGGCATCCTTATTATACCCGACTGGCCCACACAGCCTTGGTATCCGGTGGTCTTTGACATGCTCAACGAACCTTGGGTCCTTTTGAAGGGTTGCCCACAATTGGTTACTCACCCTGTCTCAGGGGAGCCACATCCCTGCCATGGCTATTTAAATTTGTTGGCTTGCAGGCCGTTCAGTCCAATACGGCCTCTCGGCTCGGACCATGGATACCATCGGGGCGTCGTGTCGAGAGTCCACAAGGCGAAGATACCGCTCGCATATTAAGAAGTGGGAAGCCTACTGCAGCCGCTCTCGCATCACGTACGATGACGTGACCATAACCGACGTCCTGGAATTCCTCGCGGGGTTGCACCATGATGAACACTTAAGTTACAGTGCCATCAACAGCGCCAGAAGTGCGCTATCATTCTACCTCAAGATTGGGGTAGGATCCAACAGGCTAGTGTCCAGACTCATGCGGGGTATATTCAATATGAATCCGCCTACACCACGCTATAATATCACCTGGGATGTCAGGGACGTATTAACCCTGCTCAGGACGTGGTCTCCCATGGAAGGGCTCCAACTGGACCAACTCACCATGAAGCTGGTGATGTTACTAGCGCTGACATTAGCTCAGAGGGTACAGACACTACACAAACTGCGTGTCGACAGAATGACAGCTACCCCTACAGAAGTAGTCTTTTTCGTTGATGAGCTACTAAAG
This sequence comes from Raja brachyura, assembly GCA_963514005.1. Next base: position 57,523,253 of record OY740784.1, read on the forward strand.
CAGCATAGACCTGGGTGCACAGGGCTGCAGCTGAAGTTCCCGGCATACCCCGCAGATGCTAGGCTATGTTTAGTCTCACATATCCGCCACTATGTCAAAGTGACGGCACGCATCAGAGGAATGGAGAGATACCTGCTTGTCACTCATAAGAGACCTCATCATCGAGTGACAGTCCAGATGATATCCAGGTGGCTTCGAGTCGTCTTGGGTAAGTCAGGTATCGACATTAATGTGTTCAAGTCTCATTCCACCAGGGCTGCATCGACGTCAGCGGCGAGGGTCATGGAGGTGCCCATGGACCAAATTCTCGCCACAGCAGGATGGGCGAATGAAGCTGTGTTCCAGCGTTTTTATAACAAGCCTGTTGCTGCTCCTCTACAGTTCGCAGAAGCCGTGCTGAATGCAGGTCAAGAACGTGGAGATGTCCCCGCATGAAGGGTTTTGATTTGTTATTAATAAATATGCTCTTGTTTTGCAGTATGAACTATTGAGCAAGTTTGTTCCTCCCATCCATCCCTGGTAGTGGTGTGTCAGCATGGACGTGGTCCAGGGCGTGTAATCACAGAAGCTTTGAAGTCTTCACGAAGTCACTCACGTGACTCCGAAATGAAATAGTAAGATTGAACGAGAACTTACCAGTTCGAAGGTTGATCTTTATTTTATGAGGAGTCGAAGTGAGGGATTTCGTGCCCTCCTCGCCCAACCCTCAATCACCTTCATCTGGTAATCTTAGTCAATTCAATCATACTATGCGAAGTCATTTCTTTTGTTGGTTTCTGTGATTCCACGCCGCTACTTTGAAGTATGTCGAGCATGCGCGCCGGCGGGCTCTTCACGAAATCCCTCACTTCGACTCCTCATAAAATAAAGATCAACCTTCGAACTGGTAAGTTCTCGTTCAATCTTACTATTCCCTCTTCCAAATCATTAATATATATGGTAAACAATTGTGGCCCCAACACCGAGCCTTGCGGCACTCCACTCGCCACTACCTGCCTTTCTGAAAAGGACCCGTTCACTCCTACTCTTTGCTTCCAGTCTGCCAACCAATTTTCTATCCATGTCAACACCCTACCCCCAATACCATGTGCTCTAATTTTAGTCACCAGTCTCCCGTGCGGGACCTTATCAAAGACTTTCTGAAAGTCTAGATACACTACATCCACTGGCACCCCTTCATCCATTTTACTTGTCACATCCTCAAAAAATTTCAGAAGATTAGTCAAGCATGATTTCCCTTTCATAAATCCATGTTGACTTGGACTAATCCTTTTACTGCTATCCAAATGCTCCAGTATTACCTCTTTAATAATTGACTCCAGCATCTTTCCCACCACTGAAGTCAGGCGAACTGGTCTGTAATTCCCCGTTTTTTTCTCTCGCTCTTTTCTTGAAAAGTGGGATAACATTAGCTATCCTCCAATCCACAGGAACTGATCCTGAATCTTTTGAACATTGGAAAATGATCACCAATGCGTCCACTATTTCTAGAGCCACCTCCCTGAGGACCCTGGGATGCAGCCCATCAGGCCCAGGGGATTTATCATCCTTCAGTCCCATTAGAATCATAGAATCATAGAAAATAGGTGCAGGAGTAGGCCATTCGGCCCTTCGAGCCTGCACCGCTATTCAGTATGATCACGGCTGATCATCCAACTCAGTATCCTGTACCTGCCTTCTCTCCATACCCCCAATCCCTTTAGCCACAAGGGCCACATCTAGCTCCCTCTTAAATATAGCTAATGAACTGGCCTCAACTACCTTCTGTGGCAGGAAATTCCACAGACTCACCACTCTCCGTGTGTAAAAAGATCTTCTCATCTCGGTCCTAAAAGACTTCCCCCTTATCCTTAAACTGTGACCCCTTGTTCTGGAGTTCCCCAACATCGAGAACAATCTTCCTGCATCTAGCCTGTCCAACCCCTTAAGAATTTTGTAAGCCTCTATAAGATCCCCCCCTCAATCTCCTAAATTCCAGCGAGTACAAGCCGAGTCTATCCAGTCTTTCTTCATATGGAGGTCCTGCCATCCCAATAATCAGTCTGATGAACCTTCTCTGTACTCCCTCTATGGCAAGAATGTTAGCCTACCCAATACTATTTCTCGCCTAATGAAAATTTCTTTCAATTCCTCTACCCCCTTAGATCCTCTGTCCTCCAGTACATCTGGGAGATTATTTGTGTTCTCCCTAGTGAAGACAGATCTGAAGTACCTATTCAACTCTTCTGCCATTTCCTTGTTGCCCATAATTATTTCACCCATGCCTGACTTCAAGGGACCCACATTTGACTTTGCTACTCTTTTTTCCTTAACATATCCAAAGAAGCTCAGGAATTACAACAGATTTACGGATTACACTCAAATAATTTTTTCCGATATCTACAAGATCAAATACACAAGATTATAGGAATAAGGAACCAGAAATCCTTGACGAATGTTTGAATAAGCATCCTAATACAGAAAAACGAACAATTTATATATATAATATCCTTTTAGATAGCGAGATACCAACAACAGAAGCATATAGACATACATGGGAAAATGAAATAAACCAACCATAACAAAAGATATATGGGACAAAAGTTTACAATATATACATCAATGCTCATTAAATACCAGACATGCTTTTATACAATTTGAAAGTATTACACAGATTACATTACTCATAAGTTAAATTGAATAGAATCTACCCACAAATCTCCTCTATCTGTGATAAATGTCAGCATCCAACTTCTGAAGTTATTAATATTTAATTGGATCTGGACTCAAAATTAATAATACTTGGAATATCAGAACAAAGTCTAATACTTACAACAAGTCAAAGAAATTTCCTAGATTATAGTATAATAATTGGGAAGAAATTAATATTAAAATTTTGGAAAGGCCCTATATCCCCCACAATTAAAATGTGGATTACGGAAATGTCGGCGACCCTACACTTGGAAAGAATCAGATTTGCCCTAATGGACAAACAAGAAGTCTTCATTAGAATATGGTCTTCTTTCATTGATTACTTAAAAGGGTAGATCGGTTCGGCAAGGAACCCTAACTGAAACCTGGACTCAGGATTAGATGAAAAGTTATATTTTATATTCCTTGATCTTATCTCCAATGACTTATTAATGGTAAATTATTCCATTCTTTACGATTTCTTTTTTTGACTTATATTTTATTTTTCTCTCTGTTTCTTTCTCTGTAAATAAAAAATATTAGAGACAAAATGATTCTTTTGATAATATTAATAATGTACGATTGTTGCACATGAAATATTACTATCATAATATGTGTTTGCTAATGTACTGCTTACCTACTCTAATAAAAAAATATATATAAAAAAAAAATAAAGAAGCTTTTACTGTCCTTCTTTATATTCCTGGCCAGCTTCCCATCGTACTTCATCTTTTCAGCCCGTATTGCTCGTTTTGTTTCCTTCTGTTGTCCTATGAAAGTTTCCCAATCCTCCGGCATCCGGCTACTCTTTGCTGTGTTATGCATCTTTTCTTTTAGTTTTATTCTATCCCTAACTTCTCTTGTCAGCCACGGTTGCCTCCTACTCCCCTTAGAATCTTTCTTCCTTTTTGGAATGAAATGATCCTGCGTCTTCCGGATAATGCCCAGAAATTCCTGCCATTGCTGTTCCACCGTCATTCCTGCTAGGATCCCTTTCCAGTCTACTTTGGCCAGCTCCCTTCTAATGCCTCTACAGTCCTCTTTGTTCAACTGCATCACTGCCACTTCTGATTTAACGTTCTCCTTCTCAAATTGCAGATTAAAACTAATCATATTATGATCACTACCTCCAAGCGGTTCCTTTACCTCGAGTCCACCTTTTCTTTTGTTGCTCTGTTTCCAGGAAGCATCAATTCCATTGGTGCAGATTTAAAGAGTTTTAGCCCCAATTAGTTCCTTCATTTCCTAAAACTGTTGGAATTATTGATAAATAATAGAACTTTTCACATTTAACGTTCCCCAGGTGTGCATTCCACACATTGTTTGTGAGCATTTTAATTAAAAACTGGAAAATACCTGGTGCCCTCTGTAATTAACAATCCACTAATGAAATCACACTGACAGTAATTGCAGTCTTGAAAGCCTGTTTGAATGATTTTATTAGCAAGTCATTAATTACATAGAAAAATAAACATTTAACATTTTCTCATAGTGACATTCATGGGTGTATGCTCTAGAGTGCTCTCCAAAGACATTTAACGTTATTTACTTTTCAATCCAAAGTTCAAATTTATTTAAATGCTGGAAATAGTCCACTGGTAGAAGTGTTCAGTGAGGAGAGAAAGTATTTAAAGTGAGTGACTTTTTAGCAGAACAGGAAGATATGGGAGAAAGAGATACTGTAAAAGGTGACAGATCTGTGATACGATGGTGAACGGGAGAAATTGCACTAAGAAGCAATTAAGAGGGCACGAAAAAGGTAGATCTGAAGGAAAAGTAAATGGGAAAAGAATAATTAAGTTCAACACTTTCAGACAAACTCAGAAGACTAATGCGGAAAGATATGGTGCAGATTCTTGAGTTTCCATTGTGTATAAATGGAAGAAATTTAGGTGACCAAGGTGAGCAAAGCCCAAATGGGCTGTTGAATTAAAATGATATTCCGATGCTTGAAATCAGGCTTGAACTAAATGGAATCATTCTATTAATGCTCATGTAATCAGTCTCCTCACTGTTCAGGAGACCATTTTGTGAATTGCAGATTCAGGATATTAAATTAAAAGTACAAGTATATCACTGCTTTATTGGGACCGAGTGTTTACAGCACTGAATTGTGGAATGGGAGGAGAAAAAAGAGCATCTACTTACTTCATCTCCTACAGTGGCAGGAGATATGTTGGTTCTAACTGAGCAGTAAGGCTGTCAGGAGGGAATGACTCCTTCTGAAGGGTAAGGGAGGATGTATTTGGTGGTGGCATCACACAAAACGTAAATGAAATAGCAGAAAATGGTGAGAGTGGAAGATAATGGGTTGATGGTGGGGATTATGCAATGAGATGGCATTAAATAATAACCTAAAAAAAACCATGACGAACAGGAGCAGGAGGAGGCCAACAGCCCATGGTGTCTGCTTTCTCCTTATAAAAAGTATTGTTGATTTTTCTCAGAGCTTTATCTGGCACTAATGCCTGATCGCCTGATTCCCCTAATGCTCAATAATCTATTGCTTTCAATGAATGTAATGGCACAATTTCCACAGCCACATGGCACAGTGGATACCAAAGGTTGACTCCCTCAGTGTGAAGATATTGCTCCTCATTTCCAACCACACTTTTTAGTTTAGTTTAGAGATTTGTTTTTCTCTATAATTAATGACTTGCTAATAAAATCATTCAAACAGGCTTTCAGAACTGCTATTACTGTCAGTGTGATTTCATTAGTGGATTGTTAATTACAGAAGGCACCAGGTATTTTCCAGTTCGGCACACTGAGTCCGTGCCGACCAGCAATCCCGCATATTAACACTATGCTACACACACTAGGGACAATTTACACATATACCAAGCCAATTAACCTACATAACTGTGCATTTTCGGAGTGTCGGAGGAAACAAAAGATTTTGGAGAAAACAGACAGTCACGGGGAGAACGTACAAACTCTGTACAGACAGCACCCGTAGCAAAACAAAAACAAACTGTTGTAGGAACCCAACGGGTCGGGCAGTATCTGTGGAGGCAAAGGGATGGTTGATTTTTCAGGTCAAGAACCTATATCAGGCCTTTTGTTTTGTCCCATGGTCCACTCCTTACATGGGGGAAACAGCCCACCTGCAAATAACCTGTCAAGCACTTTAAGAACTCTGTAAATTCTAATAAGACGTCTTCATCTTTCTGAACTCGAGAGATTGCAAAGCTTGAAGATACAAAATCTTGAAAGCACGTAGCACCAGCTTCATTCCCATTATTATCAGACTACCGAATGAACCCCCCATAAACTGAGGGTTTTCCCCAGTTTCCCACTGTACCTCGTTGAGGCCCTGGCACTTTTCCCTTATATGTACCTTCACGATTGGTGTAACACTGAAATGCTAAAACGCCATATTCTACACTGGTTATTTTTTTATTTGCTCAACCGGTTGTACTTGTTATAGCTTGACTGTACATATGTGTGGTGTGATTTTACTGGATAGCACACAAAACTAAGATTTTGTCTGCACCTTAGTATACATGACAATAATAAACCAATATCAATGCTGTCCCGGTCCACACATACTTCAGATAGCAAAAGCATTATTCTTGGAATGTGCTCAGCGAACCTTTGCCGTAGTCCCTCATGAATTCATTCTTTGGTAACACCATGACTGAACTTTACATAGAGAAGAATGTTGAAAATCCATCATTTTAAACATTGTATTAGTGTAATGGTATGTGAAAGCAGTTAGCTCACATGACCTGGCCAATTAGTCAAAGGGATTAGTTGGTTAAGATGCTTAGTATCTATATTTAAGCAGATCTAATTAAATGCACTGATCTGATACATTCCAAAGAGAAAGGAAAGTTCCAAGGGCAGGATACAGCAACCATGGTGAACTAAAGTCGGAAATAATATTGAAGTTAAAAAAATGAATATAATTGCCCAGGTGTCAAGTATATATGGATAGATCATAAAAATGCAAAAAAAAATTTAAACCAGGCCTCCCTCATTTCCTCCAGATACCGTTATTTATGGCAACCAAAGTTTTGCTGAGTATCTGGGTTGTCATGGTGCATACAAACCAGAAGCACAATGAGGCAGCTTGATCCGTGTAGGGAGGAACTGTAGATGCTGGTTTAAACCGAAGATAGACACAAAAAGTTGGAGTAACTCAGGGGACCAGATAGCATCTCTGGAGACAAAGAATATGTGACATTTCCAGTCGAGACCCTTCTTCAGAGGCAACTTGATCTATCTGGTTTGCTCCACTCATTAATGATTGCTTTGTTACCTTCTCCTAGCTAACAATGATCTATTCTACATATTCTTTGATCTCCACCCCCTATGATGTCTTGTTCTCACACCTTACACTTCCTTATCTCTATATCTACCCCTCCACCTCTCCTGACTGTGTGAAGAAGGGTCTTGGCACGAAAAGTCATCCATTCCTTCTCTCCAGAGATGCTGCCTGTCCCACTGAGTTACTCCAGCATTGTGTCTATCCTCAAATACCTGACCTTCCCTTTTCCCTGTTTTGAGCTTCCTAGACTCAGGATCATTTTCAGCCAGCATGTGGTGAAATGGAATAAGATGGAACTGCAGATGCTGGTTTATACCAAAGATAGGTACAAAGTGCTGGAGTAACTCAGCAGGCCAGGCAGCATCTCTGGCGAAAAGGGAGGAGGTATAAGGGCAGGGGAAGTTGTTGGGGAAAGTGCCTGAGGAGGGAGTGGTTTGGGTAGGAAGGGATGAGTGAACCAAGGAGTTGCGGGGGGAGCGGTCTTTGCAGAAGGCGGAAAGGGGTGGAGATGGGAAGATGTAATTAGTGGTGGGATTACTTTGGAGGCGGCGGAAATGTCGGAGGATGCTGTGTTGGATGTGGAGGCTGGAGGGGTGAAAAGTGAGGATCATGGGAACTCTGGCCTTGTTGCATCTGGGGAAGTGAGGGAGGGGGATCAAGGGAAAAACTATGGGACACAAAGGAAACGTGTGTGAAGGACCCAGCCATCCATGGAACCATGTTCACTAAAGAATGAGGATGTCCTTGTATGGAAAACCTCATATTGGGAGCAGATGCGGCAGGGACAGAGGAATTGAGAGTAGGGGGTAGTGTTTTTGCAAGAGGCAGGATGGGAAGAAGCATAACTGTGGGAGTCAGTGGATTTGTAGTAGCTGTCAATTGATAGTCTGTCTCCTGTGATGGAGACAGGGAGATCAAAAAAGGGGGAGTGGTGTCAGAGATAGTTCAGGTAAATTGTGCAAGGTGAAAGTTAGTGGTGAAGTTAACAATAGACAATAGACAATATGTGCATGAGTAGGCCATTTGGCCCTTCGAGCCAGCACCGCCATTCAATGTGATCATAGCTGAACATCCCCAATCAGTACCCCGTTCCTGCCTTCTCCCCATATCCCCTGACTCTGCTATTTTTAAGAGAAACTGCATGCGTTCTGCTACGGGTGCAGGAAGTAGCCCCAATGAAGTTGTTGATGGAACAAAGAAAGAGTTGGGGGATAGGGCCAGTGTGTTGCCTAGAACAGGGACTGTTTGACATCACCAACAAAAAGGCAGGCATAGCCAGAGCCCTGGCTACATCTTTGATTTAGAGAAAGTGAAATATGCGTTATATCACAGTTTGCTGCTCTGTAGCATTAGAGAGGTTATTCAGCTCATCCTTCTAACTTTATTTCCCTCTCCAGGCTCTCCTCCTTTCCACCAATTTTCCTCTCTTCCCTCTCTCCCCTCTGACCCTCCACCATGCCCCCAACACCACATTACCCTGCACCCCTTTCCCCAAACCTTCAGCTCCGAGGAAAAACCTCTGGAAGAAAGTGTTACCTGTTTGACACTACCTGAGACTGACAAAACCACAGTGCTGCTGGCCGCATGGTCGGGGCCAGCTGTCTGACCTGGATTCTCTCCTTCAAAATCAGATGTTGGCAGTGTCCAGCTCCCTCTTGCTGCAGGTGGGGCTTCAGGACCTAATGCATCCTCCACTGATTATAGAGTCAAAGAGTGATACAGTGTGGAAACCGTTCTTTCGGCCCAACTTGCCCACACTGGCCAACATGTCCCAGTTGCACTAGTCCTACCTGCCTGCATTTGGTCCATATCCCTTCAAATCCGTCCTATCCAAGCACCTGTCTAACTGTTTCTTACATGTTGGGATAGCCCCTGCCTCAACTACCTCTTCTGGTAGCGTTTTCCATACATCCCCCACCTTGTGTGAAAAAGATACCCCTTAGATTCCTATTAAATCTTTTTCCCTTCACCTTAAACCTTTGCCCTCTGATCCTCGATTCAGCTACACTGGGCAAGATACTCTGTGCATCTACCCGATCTATTCCTCTCATGATTTTCCTCTATCTCAGCCCTTATCCTCCTGCACTCCCAGCCTACTCAATCTCTCCCTATAGCTCAGACCTTCTAGCCCAGACCTTCTAGCCCTGGCCTAGTCCTTGTAAATCTTCTATGTACCCTTTCCAGCTTGACAACATCTTTCCTATATCATGGTGCCCAGAACAGAACAATACTCTAAATGCGGCCTCACCAACGTCTTTTCAACTGCAACATGACATCCCAACATCAATACTCAATACTCTGACTGATGAAGGTCAATGTGCCAAATGCCTTTTTAACCACCCTATCCACCTTCAAGGAACCATGCACCTGCACTCCTAGATTCTGCTGCTTTACAACACTCCCTAGAGCCCTACCATTCACTGTGTAGGTCCTGCCCATGTTAGACTTCAGAAATGCAACACCTAACATTTCTCTGTATTAAATTCCATTAACCATTCTGCAGCCCACCATGCAGAACCTTGTTGTTTCATGGGAATGGATATAGCTTCACTCTGGGGGAGTAGCTCAACCCTTTCCCATGACCAGAAATCCCTCTGGACTCATTGTCTGCTTTATATTGGACTCATGCTCGACTCTATTCTTAGTTGAAAAGGTCATATGCTAGTGCAAAAGCCGCAGCAGCATTAGATATCTCTGGTGATATTCGTATATTTGGCTGCTTGTCATCTATCATGGGATATTGACTATTCCCCCAGTTCAAATGACTGCTCACTCCACTCACAATCAGCTAAATTATATTACAATCACAACCACCACTTACGTTCAGCAGCTTAGTGATCATCACAATAAAGTTGTACAAAATAAGATTTTGTCATCTATACCATTCTAACACTATTCTACAGTATTCAACAGTCAATGTATTATTCCTAGCACTGGTCCATTATGTACTGCATAATTTAATCATCATTTGAGCTTGGCTATTGCCCGTCAAGATGATGGAAATGGGGGGGAAGCAGACAGCATCCATGACTGTAGGAACAGCAGGAGGAAGACACACCAGAGAACATGCAGCGAGTAGAAGGTGAGGGTGAGGAACTACTCAGGCCACAACCTCATTAACAGGACCCAAGCTGCTCATCAAACAATACTTTTTTGTCATAGAGATGTAAAAGATAGCAGATGCTGTAATCAGGGCCGGCCTTAGGAGGTGCGGAGCCCAATTGGAAAAAAATTTCATAAAAATATAAATAAACAATTATAAATGAGACGTGTCGTGAGTAACATGACAATTCGGGGGAGTGTCCCTTTCACAGCGTGTGGGGAGTCTAGCCAGGGGTAAAGTTGCGAGGAGGGAAGGAGCGTTGAGAAGGAGGGGGTCGGGGTTCATGCCAGTAATACTCACTCAGCGCTGCCGCGGAGCTCCGGGCGCAGAGCCACCGCATTGTGGCCAGGGAGGGAGCAGCTCGCGTGGCTACGAGCGGCCTCCATCACCGGACAGCGGAACCGACTGCCATCTCAGCTCCTTCTGCCGGCCCGCTCACATCTGGCAGTGCTCTCCGTCTGAACAGTGAGGGGACCAGCTCAAGAGCAAAGATCATAGAGCGGAGCGGGTCAGCGGGTGATGGATAACATCACAGCGGGCAGTGAAGCTTACTCCTGTGTCAGCGCGAACAAGGGATCAATTGAGGTTATTCGCACTGACATATGGAGTAAGCTCCACCACCTGCTGTCCTGTTATCCATCGGCCGCTGACCCGCTCTTGAGGTGGATGATCCTCGGCCGACCCCCTCCTTCTCAACCCTCCTGCCCTCCCCGCAACTTTACCCCTGGACAGACTACCCACATGCTCTGAAAGAAGGCATTCTGGGACATCTAACAAGGGCAGGACCAACACAGTGAATGGTAAGCCTCTGGGGAGTGTTGTAGAGTAGAGGGATCTAGGACTGCAGGTGCATGGTTTGTTGAAGGTTGAGTCACAGGTAGATTAGATGGTCAAAAAGGCTTTTGGCACATTGGCCTTCAAGTTGGCCAGTGCGGGTATGTTGGGCCAAAGGGCCTGTTTCCACACTCTATCACTCTATGACCAGTTGAGTTCCTCCAACATCTTTCTGGATATGCTGTGTGTGAGGCAGCGTTTGACCCTGGAAAGATTTTCAAACTGCGTATCCACCTCCTCTGACAATTACTTTTTTTTTTAACATTGTGTAAGTCTATATGGTGTTGTGGGCATGGTGTTATTTGATAAAATTAAACTTGGATCTTTGTAATGCAGTTAAAGCATTAAAACTAGCGTAAAATGTAAAACAGAGAATAAAGGGATCCTGGGTTAGTGCAGGAAAATGTCACTGAGTAGAAGATCTGCCAAAAGTCTTCTTGAATGGCAGAACAGACCAAATGGTCTGGTCCTTCTTCTATATCTAATGTTCTGAAAATAAATGCAGACATTCTCTAGTACAAACACCGATGTGAAGCTTAAAATGCAGACTCGGCCAACCGTTCTAACAACAGTTTACTTAGAAACGAACATTTAATTGAACAAGTCAACACCACTATTGTCAAAATACCTTGCAAACAATATCTGAATGTTATTCTTGGTTGGCCATAAATTGCTTTCACTTTTCATGTCTTACACGTTTGAATTAATTTCAGAAACTGAATACCTTTGTGGTAAGCAGCTTGTTCTCTTTCTGAATCCCACTGGTCTTCATCAAAGGCCTGTTAAGAGCACTTGAACTCAAGTACATTATGGATATTTAGAACTTGAACAAAACAAACTAATAGGGTTATTCAATGTATCAAAGGGCTATTTAATAGTCTCCTCTCAATTCATTGAAATACTTAAGCAGCATGGAAATAATCATAGTTTATTCAGTAGCCCTATTGTCCTGTACAGGAAGGAACTGCGGATGCTGGTTTAAACTGAAGATAGACACAAAAAGCTGAAGTAACTCAGTGGGTCAGACAGCATCTCTGGAGAGAAAGAATAGGTGACCTTTATGTTTGAGACCCTTCTTCATACTGAGTCAGAGGAAAGGGAAACAATAAATATAGACGGTGAAATAGATATATATAGAACAAATCAATGAAAGATATGCAGACAAGTAAAGATGATAAAGGGAACTGGCCATTGTTAGCTGTGTGCTAGGTGAAAACAAGTTACAGGCAATGAGACTCAACAAGACGACATTGAAGTTAGTACAACGATTCGGGTGGGGACGGATGGATAGAGAGAGGGAATGCAAGGGTTACTTGAGGTTAAAGAAATCAAAACTCATAACCCTGGATTGTAAGTTGCCCAAACGAAATATGAGGTGCTGTTCCACAATTTCGCATTTGGATTACTCTGACAATGGAGGAGGCCCAGGACAGAAAGTCGGTGTGGGAATGGGAAGTTGGGGGGGGGGGGGGGGGGGGTTGGTAACGTCACTTGCAGCGCTAGGAAGAAGACAGTGGGTTTTTTGTCAAAGTCTTTTCAGATTCTTGAACATTTTCATTGATAACTGGAGAAATAAAGCATGATTTTTTCAGATAAGGCAATTTCAGACACCAAGGACAAAATCTCCAGCGGAATATGTAAACATTTTACCATAAGCATGTCATTTGCACGAGAAGGTTCGAATATACACATACAAACAAACACACGAACAAACACACATACACATCCAAGATCAGGAGCGGGCAGCGAGCGGGCAGACAACAAACAGTCGGGCGACGTCACTCGCAACGCGTGAAATGCAACGCACAGACCCATTGTGACGTCATCGTGTCATCAGCCAAAGTCAGCCGGTTTTATTTTCAAAGTTTCTTCAACTTTTTTAACATTTTGATTAATAACTCGAGAAATAATGCATAACTTTTCAGATGAGGCCACGGGATAAATCTCAACCAGAATAAGTAAAAATGTTACCATTAGCGCGTTGTTTTTTCACAAAGATGTGATTACACACACACACATCCAAGATCAGAGTTTTAATAAGTACTAGACCAAGTGGGACCCATTGGGTCCAGTCCCCTCAATGGCGCTTGCAGTTGGGGGGGGGGGGGGGGGCTTGGGGCATCACACACACACACTAACCCCCCCCCCCCCCCCCCCCAACCCGCAGGCACATCTAGAGAGGGGGGAGGGGTAGAGAGAGCAGGCAGAGAGAGAGGGGGCAGAGACAGAGTGAGTGGAGCAGAGACAGAGAGAGAGGGGCAGAGACGGAGAGAGGGGCAGAGACAGAGAGAGAGAAGGGCAGAGAGGGGGGGGGCAGAGACAGAGAGAGAGGGGGAGAGAGATTAGGGGAGAGAGGGGGGAGAGAGGGGGAGAGAGAGGGGGAGAGAGAGGGGGGAGAGAGAGGGGGAGAGAGGAGGAGGGAGAGAGGAAGGGGCATAGAGGAGGGGGGTGAGAAGAGGGGGAGAGAAGAGGAGGGAGAGAGGAGGGGGAGAGAAGAGGAGGGAGAGAGGAGGGGGGAGATAGGAGGGGGAGAGAGGAGGGGGAGAGAGGGGGGAGAGAGGAGGGGGAGAGAGGGGGGGAGAGAGGGGGGACAGAGGTGGGGGGAGAGGGGAGGAGGGGAGCGGGGCGGGCAGTGAACGGCCAGGCAGTGAGCGGGGCGGGCAGCGAGCAGGGTGGGCAACAAGCGCATGAAACACAACGGACAGACCCATTGTGACGTCATCACATCATCAGCCAAAGCCAGCCGGTTTTATTTTCAACGTTTCTTCAGATTTTTTAACATTTTGATTAATAACTCGAGAAATAATGCATAACTTTTCGGATGAGGCAATTTTGGAGTCCACGGGATAAATCTCTACCAGAATATGTAAACATTTTACCATTAGCGCGTCGTTTTTTCACGAAGATGTGATTACACACAAACACACACACACACAGACACATCCAAGATCAGAGTTTTATAGTTATAAGGATATGATATAAATCTGCATAAATCACACTGATCATTGTTTGACAGTCACACCCAGGTCCTGCTAGTCATGCAGAGTTTCTGCCAAAGAAACACTAGGTTTATTCTGTCTTAACGAAACAGCAAAAGGTTCCATATGCAGTTTAAACCAGCCATGTCCTGATGGCAAGAAATGCTGGTGCATGACAAGGATCCCATTCATTTTAGATCACTGATCTTATAGATTTGCCTTTCCTGGTTTTAGCTGTTAAAATTATTGTATTTGTGTAATGTGCTTTTAAATAACTACGTTTTTATGCCCAATATTCTTTTCCAATTTATTTATATCTGTTTGAGTAATGCTTAAAACTTCACAAAGTGCCTTCTGCAGCCCGACAGCAGGCAAGGCAGTCTGGGATTGAGGCCTAGTTGCTGCTTGCAGCAGGCGCTGCCTGCATGGAAACAAATTGGGTGTGGGAGGTCACCTTAGCTTGCCTCCAGAAGCATGATCTTCAATCAAACAATTGTCAGATGATGCAGACCGACTCATCTAGAATGAGGCATTCACAAAACGGCATGTTTGAGAATTTGCCTGAGCAGGTTCCAGCCCATGAGACTGGTACTGGGAAGCCACAACATGTGAGCCCCCATAAAAACCTATCCCTCGTGGTGTAAAACATAGCATCCCTTCCCCAACCCAATGGTGAAACGCCTCCAATGCACAACCTTGAGATCCTGATTCCCACATTTTTCATCACTGATGGCGCATCTCCCTCTTCCTCTCCATTATGGAATCAGTCCCACAACTTACTTACTTTAACTATGAGCTTCTTAAACTCCTCTATACACCGTAAATGGCTCAATTGTAATCATGTATTGTCTTTCCGCTGACTGTATAGCACACAACAAAAGCTTTTCACTGTACACCTGACAATAAACTAAACTGTGACAACCAAATTGTTTTCTCTGCGTGCTACAACAATGAAGTGTGCCGAGGAAAGACCTTTAGGTACACTCGGACTCATTCTTCTCCTTCTGCCTTGTGCACAGTGGAATTTTGTTGCAGGCGGCTCTCAGGATGTATATTTAATGGCCGATGCTGAAGAATTTTATGAACGGTGCCAGAAAGTGCTGGAGCTGGCCTGCTGCCCAGCCACACTACTCCCACCCTCTTCAACCTGTGTCAGATCCGTGTGGCTGACCAGTGCCTGAGTTGTTCCCTACAAGGTAAAGTGTGTTCCACCCAGCCAACAGGCCTCAGGCAATGCACATGAAGCACCGCCCACATCAACCCCATGGCTTTGACAGGCCACAGCTCTCAATGTCTTTGCAAACTTTTTAAAGAGTTTTGATGGCATTCTGCTTAAAAACCGTTTAAACAGATCAAGTAATTAAAAAACAAAAAGGCAATAAAACTTGTAAATTTTAAAGAAATGTTAAATGCAAACAAATAATTAAAAACATTAGAAATAAAGGAAAGGATAGTAAATCATTTATTCTTTTACAAACTGTCAGATGAACAAAGTTACATCAATCAGCCCTGGCAGAGAGTTGAAGGAGCAGATGCAAAGTACATCCCAATCCCTTCCTCCAGCGTATCACTGCCCCGCTGTTGGTCTCTACAGTGAATCCAGCAGCAGAGCCATAGGTCATTTACACCAGCATCTGACCTCCACTTCACCTTGAACTTTTACATTTGGCTACGATGCACAGAAGTTGCAATCATGTTGAGCAGATAACTCTACAATACCAACAGCTAAAGGCATGTTCAATCCAGAATTTAGTTTTCAGAATCCCAATAAAGTGCTTCCAGTCTCAGGAATGTGAAAACAGATGACTTTGTTTGGTAAACTAGTTCTAGCGTGGCCAGGCGGTGTTACGATAATACATGACATTCCGTTAATTGGACAACTGAGAGGCTGGATGTTGCAAATTTATTGATTGACATGAGATATTAACAATCCCTACAATAAGGCAAAAAGACTGAAGCACATTTTAGTCTGCAAGACTGGGAGAGAGAAGCAAATGACAGACTGAACTATCCTCAAGGCACTACCGATGAAGAAGTGCAATGTCCTCGAGTGACCAATGAGCCTTCTGTCAGGAGCTGCAACAGTGTTATGCATACAGACTAAGTTAACCACTTGCCCAATACAATTTTGCTTGGAGGCTGTTGACTTCAATCCAATAAAGCTCACTTGTGGTGCTGTCCTGAATTAAGACTCAGAACATAAATCCTCCACTCTTTCATATTGGACTCCGAGGTTCAGAACAATTAACCCTGAACAGAATCTGAAGGTAGATGTAGTACGAGAGGCCAGAAGACAACTTTCCTATTTTTCTACAAATTCCAAATTCACGGCACATGCGATAAACCTCACAAAACCTAGTCATGAGAATTATCAATCAGAAGAATCTCAGTTAGATCCACAGGGTATCTCAAAAATCCCTCTGAAATTACTTCAAAAGAAGATTATGAATTACAGAAATCATTAACTATGGTAGTTGGCAGCTAGTCAGTCTTTCGATGTTCTTCACAATGCAGACCATATTAAAATCATAGAAGCTTCAGGCATGGCCTGTATATGATTAGGAATGATTTGCAATAAGAAAACAAACATGTCAGATATGCTTGAAATCATTTTGAAATACGGTGACTCTTGCAATAGGCAAAATTCACTTTCTAGCAGCTCCAGAGCTCTGGAGTGCTCCTGGTGCTTCTGGGACCAACTGCAAGAATCTTGTATAACCATTGACTGGTTAAATCTGTCAGATGCCCTAAAATGCAGTGAGAAAATAAATAAAAACAGGTTTATAGGTGTCCATCTTTAAGAAACTGACCAAAGTTTATAGAGTGGCTTTAAAGCCTGTAAGCATGGCTTGAATAAAAACTAATAATAACTGGACAACTATCTATTTATTTTACTTTGGAGTCACGTGAGTGACTATGTGAAGAAGGCTGTCCCCACACATCATTACGTCTGACGCATTACATCTGACGCATTGCACAATGACCGACTGGCAGGCGCGTCGCTCCTTCCAGCGGGTAAGTTTAAAAGATCCAGGTAATTGTTTTTTCAAACAGCTTTAGCTGAAATCGTTGCTCCCGGTCTGGAGTGTGTTTATTCACGATTAGTTTAACTTCGAATTGTGTGCAAGTACGTCTAAGGTGAAGAGGCGAGCCATGACCAAACCGGCTGCGGAAGACCATGGGCCTGCGGGCAGCGTGCAACCACCGAATTCGCCTATATTCAGCCAGCAGCCACAGACTTGGTTTGGCCAGAAGGCACCTTGGCTACTTCACGGGGGAGAAAAGCCACGAAAAAGTCTGGACTCTGAGCAGTCGGGCCAGGAGGTGGAGGAGTTCCCTCCTAAGGGCAGTGTTACCGGCAGGCTGGCACAGCTGGAGAGCCTTGTGGAGAGGTTATTCCAGCACGATACGCTCCAAAGGACGGAGCTATCGGAGCCTGGGGAGTTTATTGAACCCGAGGCAGCAGCGCCTGTGTCAGGGCTGCGTGATATCTCCTTGTCAAATGACGGGAGCATACAAGGTCAGTGCTATGCTGACCCAGAGTACGGAGGCACAGTTGGGCTAGAGGACCATTGAGTGTATTGTCCATTGCATCCAGATTTGCGGTCCCAGCCCTCACCGGTGAGCCAATGGATGCAGAGCATTCCGAGAATATAAATTATATGGCTTCCCATCCTCTGCAAGAAGAGACAATGGAGGAGACCACTGCCAGGTACAATACTCCACAAAACTCTGCCTCATTGAGTGTCCCCATTGTAAACCAATCTATTTGGGGGCACATTGGAGGGGGCGTCAGAGCCCAGGAGGTTAAATTACAAAAAGTACTCCAGCTACTTGCCTCGGGCATCACGGCCTTTGCAAGGTCAGTGGAGGGGGCGCCTCTCTCAGATACTCAGGAGGCCGCGATGGCATTAATATGCAACGCGCATTTTGAAATTAATTGTATAAGAAAAACAGCCATCCGTCCTGCCATTAACCCTAAATTTGCTGGACTGTGTAAACCGGGGACTGTTCAACCCCCAAACCTCCTGTTCGGAGAAAACTTGACTAAACAGGTGAAAGAATTGGATGAAGAGTTTAAGTGTTGGTCTCATAAAGGCACCTCCGAAGGGGTCGTCTTTCCGCAGACGGTACCCCTACCCTCATGTGCATGCCAAACGATTCACTGGCTATGGTGGACGTGGTGTGGAGCAACCTACACAGAAGCCTTTTTAGGGCAGGGCCCAAGCCGGGCCATGTTCAAGATGTGGCGCCCTCCAGCAGTCCTACCCCCCAGACCTCGGGGGCAGAAACAGTGCCGTTACTGCCAGTAAATCCTAAGGTAGGTGCGACTGCGATGGATACATTACAAGTTGGGGGGAGATTACAATTTTTCTTATATGAATGGCAGTGGATAACATCTAACCCGTTTATACTGCATAGTATTCAAGGTTTTCAAATTGAGTTCATTTCCAACTTGCCTCCACCTACTCAGCACACACCTGGCCATACTTTTGTGTTTTCGCAACAGGAGTGTGTTATTGCACAAAAAGAGTTAGACTCTTTGTTCAAAAAAGGTGTAATTGAAAGGGCAAGGTGTGAGTCTTATCAATTTGTGTCCAATATCTTTATGAGGGCAAAAAAGGATGGAGGATGTAGAATTATCCTAGATTTGACAGAGCTTAATACTTTTGTGCAGTATAAACATTTCAAAATGGACCCTTTTGTCACAGCTAAACAACTGCTTTCCAGGGGATGTTATACGGCAAGCATTGACCTCAAAGATGCTTACTATTCAGTGGCCATTGATGAGCAGCACAGAAAGTTTTTGAAGTTTAACTGGATGGATCAGTTCTGGCAGTTTAAAGCTTTGCCTTACGGATTAACTTTGGCTCCCAGACTATTCACAAAATTGCTCAAACCATTCCTGGGGTTACTCAGCATAAAATCATATTGTCATGGCATATTTGGACGACATTTTAGTAATTGGGAGGACTTTTGAATTAGCTGAATTATCTGTGTCTGCTACAAAAATCGTTTTTGAAAAGATTGGATTCATTATCCATCCAGTTAAGTCTAAATTGGTGCCATCTAAGATAATTGACTATTTGGGGTTCACCGTTAACTCAGTACACATGTCAGTGACTCTTCCTCAGGGCAAGCAATTAGAGTTAATTGAAGCCTGCAGGAAATTCATTGTTGATAATCACCCTTCTATTAGACATGTGGCTTGGGTAATTCGACAATTAGTGGCAGCATTCCCAGCTGCTCAATTCGGGCCTTTGCACTACCAAAATGTACAGCGTGCAAAGGAACAGGCATTTAAGCTGCATAGAGGTCATTTCGATAGACCCATGCAGCTACCAGCTGATGCTCCAACTGAGTTACAATGGTGGATTGCCAATATTCAGTGCTGCTCTGGTACTATTCTAGTCAGTACACCATTTATTATCCTGCTGAGTGGTGCCAGTGCACTAGGTTGTGGTGCTATTGATACTGTCTCAAGCTGTGGTGGCAAATGGGATATGCAGGAAGTATCTATGCTTCAATGAATGAATGAATGAATGAATGAATGAATGAATGAATAGCCTTTATTGTCATTCAGACCTTTCGGTCTGAACGAAATTTTGTGCCTGCAGTCATACATATATAAAAATGACAAAACCACACAATAAACACAAAAATGAACATCCACCACAGTGAGTTCACCAAACACCTCCTCACTGTGGTGGAAGGCAAAAGTCTTAGAGTCTCTGTCTTCTTCCCTCCTTATTCTCCCTCTGCGCCGAGGAGGTCCAGGCCTCCGATGCTACCGTCCACCAGGCCCGCGGCCGAGCCTCCGAAACCGGACCGCCGCCACCGCTGTCGCCGGAATGCCGGAACACCACCACGGGGCCCGCCGCCGGAACGTCGCTGGAGCACCGCATCCCCGAAGCCAGGTCGCCGCTGGAGCACCGCAGCCCCGAAAGCCAGGTCGCCGCCGGAACGTCGCTGGAGCACCGCATCCCCGGAAGCCAGGCTGCCGCTGGAGCACCGCAGCCCCGAAAGCCAGGCTGCCGCCGGAACGTCGCTGGAGCACCGCAGCCCCAAAAGCCAGGCTGCCACTGGAGCACCGCAGCCCCAAAAGCCAGGCCGTCGCTGGAGCACTGCAGCCCCGAAAATCAGGTCGCCGCCAGAGCACCGCAGCCCCGAAAACCAGGTCGCCGCCGGAACGCCACTGGAGCACTGCATCCCCGAAGCCAGGCCGTCGCTGGAGCACCGCAGCTCCGAAAACCAGGTCACCGCCGGAACGTCGCTGGAGCACCACAGCCCCATAGCCAGGCCGTCGCTGGAGCACCGCAGCTCCGAAACCAGGTCACCGCCGGAACGTCGCTGGAGCACCGCAGCTCCAAAGCCAGGTCGCCGCTGAAGCTCCGAAAGCCGTGCCGCCGCCGCTGGAAGCTGGAAGGCTGCCAGCTCCGCCATTAGGGCCTCAGCACAGACGGAGATGGTGTCGGGGGACACAACAAGAAAAGTCGCATCCCCCCGAAGGGAGAGACTAAAACCCTGTTTCTCCCACCCTCCCCCCCCCCCCCCCCCCCCCACATACACAACCTAACAAACCAAAAATAATCCCTAAAAACAGGCACAAAGACAAAAATAAAATAAAAGACAGACGGACTGCAGGTGGGCCACAGCTGCCAAGCAGCGCCGCCGCGTAAAAATCATGTTTAATCACACGGCATTAACTATTTAGAGTTGCTGGGTGCACTCTATGGGTTAAAGGCTTTTTGTACCAACAGGCATCATGTGCATGTCCAACTTCAGATTGACAATTCTACCGCGGTAGCATACATTAATCACATGGGTGGCAGTAAGTCTGTATCCTGTGATAGGTTGTCCAATCTCCTTTGGCACTGGTGTATTGCAAGAAACATCTGGGTTTCAGCTATCTATTTACTAGGAAGGTATAACACAGTGGCAGACACCATGTCACGAGAGTTCAATGATAACAAAAAATGGATGTTAAATCACGACGTGTTCAATGATATTGTCCTTCGTTATGATGTGCCGTATATTGATCTGTCTGCTTCCTGGCTTAATCATCAGTTACCAATTTATGTGTCATGGGAGCCAGGCCCAGGGACAGTAGCAGTGAATGCATTCTCGCTACATTGGGGTGGTAAATTTGTGTATGTATTTCCCCCATTCTGCCTCATTACTCGATGTGTGGGAAAAATCCAGCAAGATTCCGCCACTGGTATTCTGGTAGTGCCAGATTGGCCTACTCAGCATTGGTTCCCTCTGGTGCTAGCCTTAATTACACAGCCTTTTATGATAATGCCCAATTGCAGAAATCTGCTGGTACGCCCAGTGACAGGGGAAAGCAACCCTCTTCATGACCGTATAAATTTGTTGGTTTGCATATTCTGAGGAGACCGTTCCCGAGGCTCGGGCTTTCAGAGTGTACCGTTGATGTCATCACTGCGGCCTGGAGGAAGAGCACTCAGAAACAGCACATACCTCACATTAGAAAATGGGAGATGTACTGTTCCCACTCTCACATTTCATATCACACAGCTACAATCACTGATGTTTTGGAGTTTCTATCATCACTCTATCACAATAACAAACTGAGCTATAGTGCCATTAACAGTGATGTCAGTGCTTTGTGCAATTATTTACAGCTGGGGTCAGCACTTCACATGGTAGTGTCATTGTTTCATCTCTGTCCCTACACCATCTGACATAGAAAGTAATTATGCTCATGGCCCTGGCCTCAGCACAAAGGGTCCAAACACTGCATAAACTCTGTCCGGCAATAATGTCACCTTTTTCGATCGGGATCTCGTCAAACAGAGCAGGCCAGGGGTACTAGGGCTCAAGTTGAGTTTCATGGTGTATCCCTCAGATCCATGAGTGTGTGTCGTATTGTCCATAACCCATTACATTAAGGTCACTAGGAGCTTGAGAGGCTTGGAAGTCTCTTTTTTGTCAGCTGCACCAAACCTCACAAACAGGTTACGGTGCAGACCATCTCTAGATAGATCAAACAGGTTCTGGCGGATGCAGGAGTGGACACTGACATTTTTAAACCTCATTCCACCAGGGCTGCATCAACGTCAGCAGCAAGGGACATGGATGTACCTCTTGACCAAATTCTGGTGGCTGCGGGATGGTCGAATGAGAGGACGTACCAGAGGTTTTATAATAAGCCTGTTGCCAGATCCGGGGGTTTTGCTGACTCTGTTTTAAGTTCTGTTTCACAGTTTCCCCCTGGGTGAGAGGGGTCACTGTTTATTTTTCTTTTCTGTTATTAAACCATTACTATTGTTAAAACATGTAATGTTTGAATGCATAATTTTTCTCACTCGTCCTTGTCAATTGATGCAGCTGTGACGCGTGGACTCGTTCCACGGCATGAAATCACAGACCTTCAAAGTCTTCACGTAGTCACTCACGTGACTCCGAAGTAAAATAGTAAGATGAGGGGTTACGTGCCCTCCGCTCCCTACCCTCGTAACTTAATGATCATCTGGTAGTTCTAGTCATCTATAATCTTATTATGTTAGTTCATCAACTGTTATCTGTGACTTCACACCGTTGCTTTGAAGATTGACGCTCATGTATGGGGACAGCCTTCTTCATGTAATCCCTCATCGTAACTCCTCATAAAATAACGATCAAACTTCAAACTGGTAAGTTCTCATTTAATCTTACTATTCTACCTCTTATTTACTAGTTTATGCACTATTTAAACATTTTAGAAAATATATCAGAAAGCAACGAGCCAGATACCAAGATAGAAACATAATGATAAAAAACGTATTTTTCTGATCAGAATCCAGTTGAACTACATTCTTGAACATTGAACATCAAGGTGCATTAGAAATCTCTGGTCTTCTTACCTCAAAATGCTTTCAGAAAATAAATTAGATAATGCAAATCAGAGTAAGCAGGTCAAGCAGTCCCTACAGGCTGATATATATTATTTATTCTACAGCTCGGCCAGATCTAGAGAATGCATGTTTGTCCCAGTGCCCGAGTCACATGGGGTTCAGAATGAGTGAAATAAGTTGTTGGCAGGTCTGGACGGATGCCCAGAATACTGAACTATCTCCAGTGAATTGAACCTAATAAAGCAAACTGAGTGTTGCTTTTATTTTCAAGTATGGATTAAACTTATCTGAAACCTTAATTAAAATGGGATTCACCCAAAAAGCAAGCTAATTTTTTTTTAATTTAAGTCATTATTTCTTTCATAAAATATTGAAATCCCTGGGAGAGTGGTCACATTTAATTTGGCAGAGAGGTGCATGGATTAGTTGGCTGCTGTTACTTAGTTTGCAGGGACATCTGAACCTCCATAACGACTAAATTCCGATCCATCTTCCACAGTGACTGTTCTAAAATGTGTTCCCAAAGCATGAACTAAGTGGTCTATTGGCATATGGTGCAACCTCCATTAGAGAGCCAAATGTGGGATGCCTGCTTCGGAACAGCTGCTGTGGAATTCTGCACAGCACAGCTGATTCCCTGTAACAGCTGGGAGTCCTCTGTAATCCATACAGAAAACACAAAGTCTGCTGGGAACAAATACTTATGAAGGTAGAAATATTGGCAAGATTGGAAAAGAAGCTAATCAATAATTTAAACCTTTAATAACCATTTTGTCATCGAGGACCTGTGCGTCAATTCTTATCGAAATTGGATTCAACAAAAAAGAGGCAATTTTGGATTCTGTATAAAGAGACGCGAGGTGATTGAAGCTTTTATTTTCATTACTTATGCTTTCCCTGCTTATTTACACTGACATTCAGCAAATATCCCGGTGAGCAGAGGAATGAGCTAAACTGCCCGACAGCATCCAATAACAACAGTGTTTCACCAGCTTGCCAGTATTATCTGTGATTCATTGAGTAAGACCTTCAGGACTTGGTTATTATAGTTCGGGTTCTTATTGTTAGTTCTGAGGTTCCATTGTGAGAAAGCTGGACCTGCACAGAATCAAACTAAAAACATGGAAGGGAAAGAGACCACGGCTCATTGCACACTCCTCTACTGACCTCTGGCCTTCTCCTCAGCCTCTCACTGACAATACAAGTTTAATAAAACACTTGAATTTCAGACTGCGAACAAAATTAAGTTTGAGGGATACCTCATGGATCATTGCTGGGCCCGTAGTTAATTACATCGTATATGTCAGGTCAGGTCAGGGGGAGTTCCTCCCGCAACGCGTACCATGTAATCCCGTGCTACCTGCTCCATGGTCAGATAGTCGACGACTAAACCGTCTCCCCCACCTGGTTTGCCTGGTGAGGTGGGGGCTGTGGACCCCCAGCAGGACCAAAAACAAGATCTGTCAATGGGCGGATGAGCTCCTAGCGGGCCAACGGCCATCCACACTTCAGTAGAAGTTGCGATCACTGTTGTACATAGCATTGTAAGGCACCATGCCCGTTGATGTTTTCAACGATGATGATGATATATTTCCAGAGGTTCTAAACAATGTTTTGGATCTGACAGTTTAAAACCTGTGCTATCCTTATTATCAACCTGGCTGCAGATTATTTGTGTTAATCAATGCCCCCTCTGTCTTTTTCTCCAAAGTAAATGTAAAGCCCATCTCCAAGCTAGCGAGAGATCAGTTGGTAATCAAGACTGGATGATGATTATTTTTTTTGCACAATTTGTTTTCCAGCAATAGCAATTTCATTCTTTGTTAATTCTTCACACATTTGACCTATATATATTGGGACATGATGGAAATAGGGTTTCAGCTCCTCAAGTCTATCTTGACCATCCTTAATGAAGATGTCCTGGTTCCCAGTGAAACACATTTTGTGACCCAAACCAAGATTCACACAGTGCATGTTTCATATTTGCACCCTTGTTGGATCGGTGCAATCTTGAGTATACCGAGCAAAGACCGGGTACCCCTTCAAGCCGCTTGAGATGGACAATCAAACAATTATTTGCATGCAAAATATTATTATCTTTAAAAGAGCAGAGAGGGCGGAACGGTGGCACAACAGTAGATGTGCTGCCGCATAGCGCTTGCGCCACCGGAGACACGGCTATTATTGCAATCATGTAGTAAGATGGGGAAATGACACCAAGATGAAATTAATAGAGAGTTCATTCTTACCAAGGCTGGGATTTCCCATGGAAATAAGTGTATACACACGTAAAACATATCCCAAATCATAGAGAATGCTCGAGAAAACAGCAGATCAGGCTGCATGTGTGAGAATTGAAACTGAGTCAATGTTTTTCGAGTCAGAGACCCTTCATCATCCTCGGGTAGGTTGGGTGAGTGGTGATACATCTAATAGAGTAGCACCAAGGCAACTATGGGGATATGCTGTAAACCAGGTTATCTGGTCATTGAGTGAATGGGTGAATGGCTGGACAGTGAGAACAATAAAGGGCCTGTCCTACTTAGGCGACTTTTTAGGCGAGTGTAGGAGACTCTGCGCTCGCCTCATGATCACCACATGGTCGCCACATGTTTACTGGTGGTCTCTGGTGAGTTTCCCTCATGGTCGCGAGAAATTCCCGCATTCTGGGAACTAGTCGCGGCCTCAGTGTGGTCTCCGCATATTTTTCAACATTTTTAGACACAAAATGCTGGAGTAACTCAACGGGATGGGCAGCATCGATGGAGAGAAGGAATGGGTGACGTTTCAGGTTGAGACCCTTCTTCAGAGAGATTGTAGAATTCTGCATTGAGTGCAGAAAGCTGCAACATGCCCAGACGGAGGATGAGGTGCTGTTCCTCTGATGTGTGTTTGTGCCCCCAGTTACAGAAGTACAGAAACCCATAGACTGATGGGAAGAGCGGGATTGGAATGAGGAATTAATTAAGGCCACAGCAGCTTTCCACTGCCTCCTCAAAGTTGAATTCTACAACTTCAGGTAACTTGATCTTTGAATCTGTATCTGTTATCCATCTATAATATTAGCTCAGCTTACTTTTTTACACTTTTATTTTAACTTCTATTTTTGTTCATTGTGGGAGCAGACACCCACCCAGCCTGTCCGGCTGGGAATGCCTTCCTGCTCTGCATTTCACATCTCCCGCTTTCTTTTCTATGTTCACGCCCTCTAATTGCCCTGATACATTCAAATAACTTTGTTCACAGTTTATCCACATGGTCATCTCAGTTTTACCCTACTGGACACAATCTCCATCCTCTCTCCTGCTTTATAGGTTTCTTCTCCTTTTCAAGTTTGAAAAGGGGGTTTGATTTGTAAGATTGTCTTGATTTCTCTTCCCACAGATGCTGCCAGATCTGATGATTATTACCTGTTATTTTTCTTTTAGGTTTCTAGCTATTGATTTTTTTTAAATTAAAATCTTTGATTTTCATGACCAAAATCATAATACAATATTAACACCTTAAAATAATTACAAATGTACTTTTGTTCCCAGCTCATTCCCTGATTTACTCAACCCGATCTGCCTGCTAACCCCACCCCCGACCCAATCCACCTGCTCCGATCTGGGTGATCACGCAGCACCACAGAGATCAGGGATCAACATTAAAAAAAAAAAAATTCTCCTCTTCAAACCCCAACCTTATCAATCCTAATTCCCTTCAAATTCCGCTCTCACCCCCTCAATTTCAATAGAAAATAGGTACAGGTGTAGGCCGTTTGCAGCACTGCCATTCACTGTGATCATGGCTGATCATCCACAATCAGTACCCCGTTCCTGCCTTCTCCTCATATCCCTTGACTCCGATATCTTTAAGAGTATCTAACTCTTGAAAGCATTTAGAGAATTGACCTCCACTGCCTTCTGAGGCAAAGAATTCCACAGATTCACAACTCTCTGGATGAAAACGTTTTGCTCATCTCCGTTCTAAAAAGCCAACCCCTTATTCTTAAACTGTTGTCCCTGGTTCTGGACTCCCCCAACATCGGGAACATGTTTCCTGCCTCTAGCGTGTCCAATCGCTGAATAATCATATGTTTCAATAAGATCCTCTCTCATACTTCAAAATTCCAGTGTATACAAGCCAAGTCACTCCATTCATTCAACATTTGACAATCCCGCCATCCTGGGAATTAAACACATGAACCTACGCTGTGCTCCCTCAATAGAAAGAATGTCCTTCCTTAAATTTGGAGACCAAAACGGCACACAATACTCCAGGTGTGGTCTCACTAGGGCCCTGTACAACTGCAGAAGGACCTCTTTGCTCTTATACTCAACTCCTCTTGTTATGAAGGCCAACATGCCATTAGCTTTCTTCACTGCCTGCTGTACCTGCATGCTTACTTTCAGTGGGTTAACAAAAAGCTGGAGAAACTCAGCGGGTGCAGCAGCATCTAAGGAGCGAAGGAGATAGGCAACGTTTCGGGTCGAGACCCTTCTTCGACTTACTTTCAGTTACTGATGAAGAAGGACACCTAGATCTCATTGTACTTCCCCTTTTCCTAACTTGACACCATTCAGATAATTATTTGAATTCCTGTTTTTGCCTCCAATTTCCTGCCCTCACTCTCCATTTCACACACCACCGTACATATTTCCCTCATTTCCCGGGCAGCCTGAGATTGGGGTTTTAACATTTCTCAATGTGCAAATCATGCTGTGATTTTCTTTCCATTTTGCAATATTCAGGCATGAAATTAGTGCTAACTTTTGTGCTAAACCAAAGTGAACACAATCCAAATCCTCGGCATCGAACTCCTGTGGTTTGACAAAGAAGTGACCAAATTGAGATTTTCAATATTGTAAAGGGAATTTTCTAAATTTTATTTATTTATTTTTTATTTATTTTATTTTTTATTTTTGTTAAAAGTAAGTACAGTAATGTGGTACCCAAGAACCTAATACATACATACACATTACCATTCTTGTACAACTTTGTATTTTTAATTTAATAATAAAAGAACCGTGAAAGAAAAAAGGAAATAAAGAGTGTTGAAATAAGCGAGTAGAAACAGATAGCGAAAGAGATAGAGCAAAGATAAAACGCTAAGAAGATTGAGAGAAAAAGAGAAAGTAGAGAGAAAAGAAATTAGGAGAGATATACCTATTTCGTATTTTTGCCCATCCGTCACCCCGTTCTGAACCATTTAATTTCTAAGTTTGTGTTATGTTGCACCATATGCTTGTAAAAAGTTGATAAAAGGGGACCAAGTCTTTAAGAATTGGTCTACTAGGCCTAGTAGGAGGAATCTCATTTCTTCAAGATGTAGTGTTTCCGACATATTTGAAATCCACATTTTGAACGTTGGCGTGGTTGCGTTTTTCCAGAATTTATGTATGTTTTTTTGCTGTTTTTAAACTGTAATTAAGAAGAGCTTCTTGGAACGTAGTTAATTTACTTCCCTCTTCCATTGATCCAAAGATAATCAGTTCTGTATTGGGTTTCAATTTTGTGTTAAATAGTTTTGTAAATGTTCCAAAAATGTCATTCCAAAATGTATGCAGTTTTGTACAAGAGACAAAGGAATGTGCTATAGTGGCATAGAATCATAGAATCATAGAAAATAGGTGCAGGAGTAGGCCATTTGGCCCTTCAAGCCTACACCGCCATTCAATATAATCATGGATGATCATCCAACTCCGTATCCTGTACCTGCCTTCTCTCC
This sequence comes from Raja brachyura, assembly GCA_963514005.1. The sequence continues at coordinate 57,551,679 of OY740784.1, forward strand.
ATATCCCCTGATCCCTTCAGCCACAAGGACCACATCTAGCTCCCTCTTAAATATAGCCAATGAAATGGCCTCAACTGGCCTCAACTACCTTCTGTGGCAGAGAATTCCACAGACTGACCACTCTCTTTGTGAAAAAAGATCTTCTCATCTCGGTCCTAAAAGACTTCCCCCTTATCCTCAAACTGTGACCCCTTGTTCTGGAGTTCCCCAACATCTTCCTGCATCTAGCCTGTCCAACGCCTTAAGAATTTTGTAAGCCTCTATAAGATCCCCCCTCAATCTCCTAAATTCCAGTGAGTACAAGCCGAGTCTATCCAGTCCTTCTTCATATGGAAGTCCTGCCATCCCAGGAATCAGTCTGGTGAACCTTCTCTGTACTCCCTCTATGGCAAGAATGTCTTTCCTCAGATTAGGAGACCAAAACTGTACGCAATACTCCAGGTGTGGCCTCACCAAGACCCCCCTGCTCTTGTACTCAAATCCTTTTTCTATGAATGCCAACATACCATTCACTTTCTTCACAGCCTGCTGTACCTGCATGCCTACTTTCAATGACTGGTGTACCATGACACCCAGGTCTCGTTGCATCTCCCCTTTTCCTAATCGGCCACCATTCAGATAATAATCTACCCTCCTGCTTTTGCTGCCAAAGTGGATAATCTCACATTTATCCACATTATACTGCATCTGCCATGCATTTGCCCACTCACCCAACCTATCCAAGTCACCTTGCAGCCTCCTAGCATCCTCCTCACAGCTAACACTGTCCCCCAGCTTCGTGTCATCCACAAACTTGGAGATGTTGCTTTCAATTCCCTCATCCAGATCATTAATATATATTGTAAATAGATGGGGTCCCAGCACTGAGCCTTGCGATACCCCACTAGTCACTGCCTGCCATTCTGAAAATGACCCGTTTACTCCTACTCTTTGCTTCCTGTCTGCCAGCCAGTTCTCTATCCACATCAATACTGAACACCCAATACCATGTGCTTTATGTTTGTATGCTAATCTCTTATGTGGGACCTTGTCGAAAGCCTTCTGAAAGTCCAGATATAACACATCTACAGGTTCTCCCTTATCCACTCTACTAGTTCCATCCTCAAAAAATTCTATAAGATTCGTCAGACATGATTTACCTTTCAGAAATCCATGCTAACTTTGTCCAATGATTTCACCACTTTCCAAATGTGCTGATATCCCATCTTTATCTAATGCATCCACTATTTCTGGGACTACTTCCTTAAGTAGCCCCAGTTTTGAGTTAGACATTTATCACAAATGGGGGAAACATTTGGAAATATTTTATTCCGTCTACTTTTCAAGTAATATAATCTGTAAAAATTTAAATTGAATTGGGTTATGTCTTACATTAATCGAATATTTATGTACATATAATAGATTTTTTTCCCCATCTGTCGTTCGGAATTTTTATCAATAACTCTTGTTCCCAGTCCCTTCTAATTGCCTCTGTCGTTGGTGTTTCTATATTTAAAATTATATTATATAAATTTGATATTAAATTGCTTGATTCTGCCTTTCTATTCATTCCTTCCTCTAATAAATCTGAGGTTAGAGTTTGATATCCTTGTATATATTTTTTCAAATAGTCTTGAACTTGAAGATATTTAAAATATTGATTACTTTTCAAATTATATTTTAGTTGCAATTGTTGGAATGATAAAAGTTTCCCCATTTCATACATATCTCCCATCATTTTAATTCCTATTCTTTCCCAATGGATAAATGTTTTATCAATAATAGATGGTTTGAATGAGAGATTGTTAGCTATTGGAGAAAGAAGCGATAAATTTCTTAATTTTAAAGTTAATTTTATTTGCTTCCAAATTCATATTATACTGTGAATAATTGGATTCTTATATATTATATTGTTCAGTTTCATCAGGGAAAGAAGGATCGCTCCTATATTGTAAGGGGAACAATCCTCTTTCTCCATTCTTATCCAATCTACCTGTTGGGCAGAACTGTCCAACCAATAGATTATATTTTTAATATACACTGCCCAATAGTAATGCAATAAGTTAGAGAGTGTCAGTCCCCCTGATTCTTTAGATTTACACAAGTGTTTTCTTTGAATTCTGTGTGATTTAGAGTCCCATATGAAGTTTGTAATATCAGAACCTAGTTTTTTAAAGAATTGTTTTGGTACGTATATTGGTATTGATTGAAATAGGTACTGTATTTTTGGTAAGATCATTTTTGTAGCATTTATTCTGCCTATTAAGGACATCGGCAATGTTTTCCAAAATTTAATCAACCCATTTAATTTAGTTAATAAAGACATATAGTTTGCGTTGAGTAATGGTTTATATTTCCTGGTAATATGGATGCCCAAATACTTGAATCTGTTGCAATTCTAAAAGGGAATTTTAACAGATGTGTCGGCTCTTGAGGTTTTATCGTCATAATTTCGCATTTGTTCCAATTTATTCTATATCCTGAAAAGGAACCAAATTCCTCTATTAAATTTAGTATATTTGGTATGCTAATTTGCGAATTTGTAATATATAATAATGTCATCTGCATATAATGACATTTTATTATTTGAATGTTTGGTATTACATCCATGAATATTCGGATGACTTCTTATACTTTCTGCTAAAGGTTCTATCACTAGTGCAAATAGCAGCGGCAATAATGTGCACCCCTGTCTATTGCCCCTTGACAATTAGAATTTCGGGGATAACATATTATTAGTCATTATTCTAATCGTCGGCTTATCGTATAATAATTTTACCCATGAGATAAAATTATCTCCCATATTAATTTTTTGCAATATTTTGAATAAATATTGCCATACCACTTGATCAAAAGCTTTTTCTGCATCCAATTAAATAATTGCTAGGTCTTCTTCAGTTTTATGTGAGTACATTATATTAAACAGCTGTCTCAAATTGTTAAATAGGTATTTCTTGGGTATAAACCCTGTTTGGTTCGGGTTTATTAGTTTGCTAACATATTTACTCAATCTTCTCGCTAGGGTCTTTGCTAATATTTTTTGATCTGTATTTAGGAGTGCTATGGCTCTATATGAGCCTGGGTCTCCTAGATCTTTATCCTTTTTAGGTATAAGTGTAATAGTTGACTCAGTTAGTGTTTCTTGTAGTATATTTTCTTTAAAAGCATGTATATATAAATCTTGTAAGCGTGGAGAAATTATCTTGTAGAATCTTTTATAGAATTCATTACTAAACCCATCTGGTCCTGGCGTTTTAACATTCTTCAACAAATTTATTGTTTCTTCTATTTCCTGAAGTGTAATCTGAGCTCCTAATTCCTCTTGTTCCACCATATTTAATTTTGGAAGATTACAATTGTCTAAGTAGTTTTAGTATTATTTGCAGACGTTTTAGATGTATATAAATTTTGGTAAAATTGAGCGAATCTTTTATTAATGTCTTTAGGTAATGTTAGTAATTCACCTTTATCTGATTTAATTTTAGTAATTATATTTTCTGTTTCCCGTTTTTTCAGTTGGCGTGCTAAGAGTTTATGTGGTTTATCACCAAATTCGAAATTTTCTTGTTTTGTAATTTGAAATAATCTTATTATTCTTGCCGATAAAATTGTATTTATTTATATTTTAGTATTGTTATCTTATCACGTTTATCTATGGTTGGTTCTTTGGCATTTTCTAAATCTAATTGTCTAATTTCTTGTTCTAACTGCAATTGTTCAGTGTTATTCTTTTTATTTTGGAAAGCTTGATATGAAATTATAGTTCCTCTAATAAATGCCTTAAAAGTTTCCCTTCATAAAGAGGGTGAAATATCTGGTGTATCATTTGTCTCAAAGAAGAATATCATCTGCTCTTTTAAATATGTACAACCTTGTGAGATGTTTAAGGTTTGGGGGTTAAACCTCCAGAACGATTTTTTATCAGACATTCCTTCTAATTTTAAAAAGAAAGTTAACGGGGAGTGATCAGAAATAATACTATAATAATATTTAGAGTTTTATGTATAGGGAATTAATTTCATCTCCACTAAGAAATAATCAATACGTGAATTACACGAAAAGCTGGAGAAACTCAGTGGGTGCAGCAGCATCTAAGAAGCGAAGGAGCCCAGTTCCGTTAACAACAGAGTGGTGGATGGAGTGAGCAACGTGGAGGCTTCAGGCCCGCTGCACAGTCCAGTCTGTAGGTGAGGCGACGGCTGCGGGCTGCTGGAGGGCGGTGGAATGTCGTGGGTCGGCGGGCCCGAAGGTAGGAGTCTGTGGGCAGTGGAGTCGGGGTCGGCGGGCGATGCGTGGGTGGTCCCGGTGGGCGGGTGGTCGGTGTGGCAACAAGGTTCAGCCCGCCCGGTGAGGCGGCGAGAAGAGTGGGGTGCGGTACGGCGGCCATGTTCGGGGGGCCCCGGTCCGGCGGCGATGCAAGGTGAGGCGGGTGCGGCGGCTGTGGTCTTCGGCGGGCCCAGTACACCAGCGATGCTGGATGGGCCCGGTGTGGCGATGAGGTTAGGTGGTCCCGAGGGGCGGCGTGGTTTGGCGATCACATTGTGCTGGTGATGGGCGGTGGAATCGGGGAGGGGGAGATTAACAGAGTTACCGGGCAGGCAGCAAGGCTGGGTGTCATCGGTAGGCAGGTGGAGGTCGGCGGCGGCATCGGCGTGGAGGTCGGTGAAGGCGGCGTCCCGGTGAGTCCTGGAGGCGTTCCTTGTGGCCAAGATGGCGTCGGGGGACTCAGGCCGGCGGTTCGGGCCAGAGTTGGGGCCCGGGGCCTGCGGGCGGTCGAGTCGGGGATTGTCGGTGGCTGGAATGGCCTGGAGGCGGGCTAATTTCAGGTCCTTGGTGGAGGAAAGGTGGGACAGGAATTATTGATTGAAGCGGTGGATCTTCCGGAGGATGTAGTGTAGTTGGGGTCCGTTGCAGGTCTGGGTGAGTGAGGCCTGAAGATTCGGGAGAGCCAATGCGAGGTCCTGCTGGTGCCAGCGCATTGCAACCAGGGTGGATCTTAATGCCCGGTTGGAGAATTGCACAGTGTGGCGGCGGATAGCCAGTCGGTACCGATAGTCCGGCTGGGGTCCGAACTGGGAGGCAGGGAATTGGAGCTGGAATCCACGAGGTATGAGATGGAGGTGCAGGCAGGCCCCGAGGAAGCAGATGTGGCTGTGGGATCGAGTCTGGGTGAGGATGTGGTCGTAGAGTTGGAGGGAAGGGGGTATCACAGAGGGGGAGCAGTTAGAGAGGAGGTTGTGAAACTGTCTTTGTAGGGAGGAGGAGAACTTCTTCAAAGTAGGCATACCTTGAGGAGATATCGCAGTGTAGTAGACAAAGTGTTAAAGAAGGAACTGCAGATGCTGGAGAATCGAGGGTTGCACAAAAAGCTGGAGAAACTCAGTGGGTGCTCAATATGTATATAATCAATACGTGAATATGTTTTATGTACTGTTGAATAAAATGAATATTCCCTACCCACTGGATTAGCGATTCTCCATACATCTGTTATGTTTGTGTTTTTTATTTATGTATTTAGGAGTTCACTAGTTTTAGATTTTATGTTAATCCTTTTTTGTTTTGCTGATTTATCCAGATATGGATCTAGAACGCAATTGAAATCTCCCCCTTTTATCACATTTTGATAGTTAAATTCTGAAATTGTATCCAGAATTTTACTAAAGAATTGGGGGTTATCAAAGTTGGGAGCATAAATATTTATCGAAGTAAGTGGAGTAGAGTGAATTTCTCCCGTGACTATGATGTACCTCCCCTCTTTATCTGCTATGATATTCTTTAATTTGAATGGTATACCTTTACGAATAATAATATCCGTGCCTCTAGATTTAGAAGTAAATGAAGAGTAGTATGTTTGCCTGATCCAATTTGCCTTCAATCTTATCTGTATTTGATGTTTCAGATGTGTTTCTTATTAAAAAAATGTCACTGTTGAGTGCTTTTAATTGGGCAAAGATCTTACCCCTTTTAATTGGTTCATTAGCGCTCCTTATATTCCAGCTACAGAATGTGATTCCTCCATTTTTCTTTTGTTTGTCGTCTTGCATTGTGAATCATGTTAATACCTTTACTTCATGTGGTGCAACCAGGTACCTCAGAACTCTAGGTGATGGGTGGTCATCCCCAGCTGTTAAGTTTTGTTGATATCTCCCCTTCAAAATAGACCTTAGACAAGACCAGAAGGTGTAAAGTGGTGAAAAGATAATTAAAAAATTAAAAGTGATATTATAATATCTAAAAATAAGAATATTATAATTTAAAAGAAACCACCAACAGGTGGTAGAAAAATTCTTGTTGACTTCTGTTGTTATACATTTCGCTCTGCCCCCTTGACCAATTATTATTAAAAGGAAGAGAGACCGATTCAAAATTAAAAAATATATAAGATAAAACGCATTTCAAATCTATCTATTGGAACGTATCTTCAAAAAAATGTTCCTACATTAAGTATATACTTAAATATAATTGTAATTATGTTAGTTATATATCCATATCTGCCGATATGCCGAGAATTATTACATTCACTCCCCAATTAAATCTCATTCTTTTGTATTAGACAGCAGCAGGTTCCAAGGGGTTAACCAGATTCAGACCCTTGGATAGCTTCCAAGTATCTGAATCTCCTCCCCCCCCCCCCCCCCCCTTTACGCACAGTTTAAACTAGATCTACTATATCCATAAGATTTGTTAGTATATTGTTGATACTTATCAATCACATTTAACTCATTATTCTTATACTTAGCTAATAATTAACATCATGAGATAAAAATCAGTCATTATTACACTGTGCTTTAATATTACACAATTCTATTAGTTATATATTTTATGTTAGTATATAATTGTATGTTTCTTAAGTCATACATTTCTGTGTACAAGTCCATTAATATTATTTTTCCATATTCCCAAATTCCGGGTTTTTTTCCACCAAAGATTTTCTTGTTTTCCAGTCCTTTGTTGAAGTGAAACATAGCGTCCGAACTTAAGTTAACATTCCAAAGATAAGGTGTCTAGACAGCGCCTCGTGAAGAATCCGCCATCTTGACCAGTGCAGTCTTTTTTATATATTAAAAAAAACACAGTCCTTGCTTCTCCTCTATATTGTTGTGGGAGACCGACTCCTGATAATCAGTCGACCTCCTTTGTGATACTTTGTGCATATTTAAATGCCTCTTCTGGATCCGTGAAGGCACGTTCCACAGAGTTATAAGTAATCCTCATCTTTGCAGGATATACTATTCCATATCTTACTCCAGAGATTTATTTCAATATCATTCTTGTCTTTGTGAACTTGTCCCTCTTTACCATGATTTCGGCTGGATAATCACGAAATGATCTTAGTTTATCCTCTCCAAACATCAAATTTGATCCATATGGAATCAGTTTCATAATTTCATCCAGGGTAGAGATGTCATAAAATTTCACAATAATCTGTTTTGGGGAGGGGCAGCTAGGCTTGAGCTATTCTCGGGGCTTCAGGCAGCTTGAGTACTTGTTTAAGTAAGTTGCCAGCAAACTCCTGAGAGTTTTGTCCACTCTCCTTTCCCTCTTTTACTCCAACTATTCTTAAATTCTGCCTCCTCGATCTCGCTTCCAAGTCCAAACATTTATTCTTCATTTTAGCAAGTTCCCCTGCCAGTACTTTCTTGTTCCTTTCTTAGTCTCTTTATCTCCTTAGACATCTCGATCATCGTGTTGTCCATTCTTTCCGTAGCCGAAGCAGTAGACGTAAGCATTGCATCCAACTTCTTATTACAGTCTTTATCAACCCGCTTAATTTTTTTGTTTAAATCCTCCTCAATCTCTGCAACACGTTTAGTTAAGTTATCAATTTTCCCCATCAACTTCTCATTACTGTGTTTAATTTTTTCAGAGATGCTTTTGTCCAGCGCGATGTTCTCCTCTCCTATCACTTTAGAAATGTTTTCAGTAACTGAAGCTGTTACTGACTTTTCCAGTTGTTCCATTTGTTCCCTTTGTTCCTCCATTGAAGTTATTTCTGTAGAAGGACTTCGTGAGTCAGCTTCTTCTTCTGAGCTTCCAGCTGATGTTTGAGGGGTTTGAGGAGTCTTTCCAAGTTTTTTCATGTAGAGTCTTGTAGCAGGTCTTGCAGCAACTTTTGCAGGCTTCTGGTGAGGTTTCCCTCTTTTCATTTAAAACTGCCCATAATCTCCGTTTTTCCGCGGCGATTTCTGATGACGTCACTTACGCGACGTCAAACAGCTCCGGTGAGTATTTTTAGATCGGTCCCGTCCTCCAAACCGGCTTTTTTCAAGATTTCGCGGGAGCAGGGCTCAATGCTGCACCTTCGTTCGTTCATTGCGCCACCTGAAGTCAAATTTTCTAAATTTAATTAATGCTAATTACTCATGCTTGTGACAGGTTCAATCGTGGGGAAAGCAAAGATTAGAACAAATACAAGTCTGTGGAACCTTTCTCATACAAACTTAGAACTGTGGAATAAGTTACCAGGAAAGACAAACAAATTAAACATGATTGGCAGGTTAAAGGAACAATCACTTACAATGTTTGGGGAAGTAGAAATTGAGGTCAACAAAAGGCGGAAGAGCTGATATCTGAAATAGCTACAGTTTTGTTGTAGCTAATATTAATTATTTCCTGCTCTTAAAGATCTCAGCCAGGAACAACACTGATGCCTTGTCATTACTCAAACAGAAATTGATGTAATCTATCTCACACTCAGCCTCAATACTTCTGAGATTTGTGCCATCATTGATATTGATTAGAATATAATGTGGCTCATTTTGCCATGATGATACCCATCCAGCTGCCCATTACATAGACTTATAATTGCTGTTGGCATCAATAGAAATGAGTTTCAGGAAATAAGTTCCAAAATCAGATATTCCAATTAGGGCCATTTTACACAATCATCTTACTTCAAAGTTAACCTCAATGACACCTGCCTGGATAGCAATTGCAACTTGTGGAGTTTGTTGAGGCAATCACCATAACCTGGTGAGAGAGTAAGAGTTGTAACAGTATGAGTTGGAATAAGGTGGCTGACCTAATTCTCGAGAGTTATCATTCTTTCAAATTATTTTCTCATTTTCTGCCACGTCACTGCTCACCCCAACCATTCTCCACCCCACCCCACCCAGGCTGTTAAGTTAATGCCTAAGAGTGCATTCTTGTGTGAAAAACAGAATCCCAGGCTTGCTTAATATTTCTAAAAGAATTTACTTGAATTTGGGATGGATACAAATAAGGCCAAGTTTATTGCCATTGTCTTGCTTCGAGGAGAATGTAATGTCTACCTATTGGGTTTTAAGATCCAAAGATGCTTGTTTTCTCCACAGGGCAAAATTTCCCCGAATGAACTTGGCATTCCAGATGAGACTCAAAGTTCCGGTGAGCAATTTTGTTTAAGAATTTCAGTTAAGGCAGACTGCCCCAATGTCCTCTTGTTTCAGTTTGTTCCGTTAAGATGCCATAATCAATTCTTGTAATCAAAATATAATCAAACAGGCATTGAAAAGAGAGACAGGTAGGTGGCTCATAAAATGAATATCAGTAAGAAAACCTTTTATTAACATTATCTTCTAGAAACAACGTCACGCTTAGCACAAAGGGAATGTCCCCTTCTAGTTTTGGATTAGGAAACGTTCAACTTGTGAATACAGATTGAAAATTAAACTCTTAAAAATATATTATTTTGTTCGTTGTGAACATCAATATATTAATATTCCTGAGGCACTTCATATATTGGTGTTTAAGAAAGAACGGCAGATGTTGGAAAAATCAAAGGTAGACAAAAATGCTGGAGAAACTCAGCGGGTGAGGCAGCATCTATGGAGAGAAGGACGAGGCGATGTTGAGACCCTTCTTCAGACTGATGTCGGGGGGAGCAGGAAAAAGAAAGGAAAAGGAAGAGACAGTAGGCTTATGGGAGAGCTGGGAAGGGGAGGGGAAGGACAGAGAACGCAAGGACTGCCTGAAATTGGAGAAGTCAATGCACATACCACTGGGGTGTAAACTACCCAAGCGAAATATGAGGTGCTGTTCCTGCAATTTGTGCTGGGCCTCACTCTGGCAATGGCAGAGGCTCATGACAGAAAGGTCGGATTTGAAATGTGAGGGGGAGTTGAAGTGTTGAGCCACCGGGAGATCAGGTTGATTATAGCGAACTGAGCGGAGGAACAAACCCATTACAAACTCTACTACAAACCCACTGACAAATTCTACTTCAAGTCCACTGCCTCTCATGGCTATCTGGACTACACTTCTTCCCACCCTGCTTCTTGTAAGGACTCATAGAAACATAGAAACAAAGAAAAATAGGTGCAGGAGTAGGCCATTCGGCCCTTCGAGCCTGCACCGCCATTCAATGTGATCATGGCTGATCATCCAACTCAGTATCCCGTACCTGCCTTCTCTCCATACCCCCTGATCCCTTTAGCCACAAGTGCCACATCTAACGCCCTCTTAAATATAGCCAATGAACTGGCCTCAACTACCTTCTGTGGCAGAGAGTTCCAGAGACTCACCACTCTCTGTGTAAAGAATGTTTTCCTCATCTCGGTCCTAAAGGAAGTCCCCCTCATCCTTAGACTGTGACCCCTTGTTCTGGACTCCCCCAACATCGGGAACAATCTTCCAGCATCTAGCTTGTCCAACCCCTTAAGAATTTTGTAAGTTTCTATAAGATCCCCCCTCAATCTTCTAAATTCCAGCGAGTACAAGCCGAGTCTATCCAATCTTTCCTCATATGAAAGTCCTGACATCCCAGGAATCAGTCTGGTGAATCTTCTCTGTACCCCCTCTATGGCAAGGATGTCTTTCCTCAGATTTGGAGACCAAAACTGTACGCAATACTCCAGGTGTGGTCTCACCAAAACCCTGTACAACTGCAGTAGAACCTCCCTGCTCCTATACTCAAATCCTTTCGCTATGAATGCTAACATACCATTTGCTTTCTTCACTGCCTGCTGCACCTGCATGCCTACTTTCAATGACTGGTGTACCATGACACCCAGGTCTCGTTGCATCTCCCCTTTTCCTAATCTGCCACCATTCAGATAATAGTCTACCCTCATGTTTTTGCCACCAAAGTGGATAACCTCACATTTATCCACATTATACTGCATCTGCGATGCATCTGCCCATTCACTCAGCCTATCCAAATCACCCTGCAGCCTGCAAGCATCCTCCTCACACCTAACTATACCCCCCAGCTTGGTGTCATCTGCAAATTTGGAGATGTTGCATTGAATTCCCTCGTCCAAATCGTTAACGGCCCGGGACCGTTGGAGCGAGTGGAGGAGGGTCAGGAGCGGTGAGTACATAAATCCAGCGCGGGGCTTGTTCAGGCAGAGGCCCGGGACCATTGGAGTGAGTGGAGGAGGGTCAGGAGCGGTGAGTACATAAATCCAGCGCGGGGCTTGTTCAGGCAGAGGCCCGGGACCGTTGGAGCGAGTGGAGGAGGGTCAGGGGCTTGTTTTTACCGAAATCCGGAACATTCCATTCTGAATAGGGAGGTTTCTGGTGGAAGCCGCTGATTGGTGGAAGCAGACTAGAGGAAGCAGCTGATTGGGTGGAGCCTCTGGTTAGTATTTCTGCTTTCTGGTTAAAGGTACAGGGGGTGAGTAAAGGTACAGTGGGTTAGTAAAGGTACAGTGTTTTAGTAAAGGTACAGTGTTTTAGTAAAGGTGCAGTGGGTTAGTAAAGGTACAGTGCTTTTGGTTTGTATAATAAAGGTGTAGGTTAAAGGTCAAGAGGGAGCAGCTGTTTGAGTCAGATACCTGCTGATTTCTCACAGCAGTTTCCATTATATTATACTGGTATCGAATCCAGGGTAAGGCGAGAGAATGTCAGCCAGAGCAGTGTACTGTACTGCATGTCAGATGTGGGAGGTCATGGTGTCGGATGGCCCTCTTGACGTCCACATCTGCATCAGGTGCAGAGAGATGGGGCTCCTAAGGGACCGTATTAGGATCCTGGAGCAGCAGCTCGATGACCTCTGCCTGGTCAGGGAGAGTGAAAAGGTGATAGAGGAGAGTTATAGGGAGGTGGTCACTCCAAAACCACAGGAGAGAGACATGTGGGTCACGCTAAGGAAGGGCAAGGGGCAGAGGCATGAACGAGTGAGTACTCCAATGTCAGTACACCTGGCAAATAAGTACTCCTGTTTGAATACGGATGGGGGTGACAGCCTACCCAGGGGTAGCGACAGCGGACGGGCCTTCAGCACAGAGATTGGCCCTGATGCTCCGAAAAGTAGGGAAAAAAAGAGCAGGGCAATAGTAATTGGGGACTCTATTGTTAGGGGGTCGGATAGGCGATTCTGTGGACGCTGTCGGGAGACCAGGATGGTGGTCTGCCTCCCTGGTGCCAAGGTCTTGGACGTGTCTAAACGTGTCCAAGATATCCTCAAATCAGAGGGAGAGGAGCCTGAGGTCGTGGTACATATAGGTACCAATGACATAGGTAAAAAAAGGGAAGAGGTCCTGAAGGGAGGATTTAAGGACTTGGGAGGAGAGTTGAGGAAAAGGACCAAAAAGGTAACAATCTCAGGATTACTGCCTGTGCCACGTGACAGTGAAAGTAGAAATGGAGCAAGGTGGAGGATAAATACTTGGCTGAAAGACTGGTGCAGAGGGCAGGGATTCAAGTTTCTGGATCATTGGGACTCCTTTTGGGGTAGGTGGGACCTGTACAGAAAGGATGGGTTGCACTTGAACCCGAGGGGGACCAATATCCTGGCGGGGAAATTTGCAAAGGCCACTGGGGAGACTTTAAATTAGAATGGTTGGGGCGAGGGATGCAAATAGCAAAAGCTAGTAGACAGAATGGGAGGCAGGAAGCAGAAAAGGGAAGCACTCGGACACAAGAGGAGAAAGAAAAAAAAGGAAATAAACAGAGAATAAGAGATGGGGGGTTTCTTAAATGTGCATATTTTAATGCTAGGAGCATTGTAAGAAAGGTGGATGAGCTTAGAGTCTGGATAGACACCTGGAAGTATGATGTTGTGGCGATCAGTGAAACATGGTTGCAAGAGGTCTGTGATTGGAAACTAAATATTCCAGGATTTCGTTGCTTCAGGTGTGATAGAATTGGAGGGGCAAGAGGTGGAGGTGTTGCATTGTTAGTCAGGGAAGATATTACAGCAGTGCTTTGGCAGGATAGATTGGAGGGCTCATCTAGGGAGGCTATTTGGGTGGAACTTAGAAGTGGGAAAGATGTAGCAACACTTATAGGGGTATATTATAGACCGCCAAATGGGGAACGAGAATTGGAAGAGCAAATATGTAAAGAGATAGCAGATATTAGTAGTAAGCACAAGGTAGTGATTGTGGGAGATTTCAACTTTCCACACATAGACTGGGAAACACATTCTGTAAATGGGCTGGATGGTTTGGAGTTTGTAAAATGTGTGCAGGATAGTTTTTTGCAGCAATACATAGAGGTGCCTACTAGAGGAGGGGCAGTGCTGGACCTCCTGTTAGGAAATGAGACGGTACAGGTGGCGGAGGTATGCGTAGGGGAGCACTTCGGGTCCAGTGATCACAATACCATTAGTTTCAATATAATTATGGAGAAGGACAGAACTGGGCCTAGGGTTGAGATTTATGATTGGCGAAAGGCTAACTTTAACGAGATGCGAGATGATTTAAAAGGAGTGAACTGGGACATTTTGTTTTATGGGAAAGATGTAGAGGAGAAATGGAGGACATTTAAAGGGGAAATTTTAAGAGTACAGAATCTTTATGTTCCTGTTCGGTTGAAAGGAACCAGTAAAAATTGGAAAGAGCCCTGGTTTTCAAAGGAAATTGGACATCTTGTTCGGAAAAAGAGGGACATCTTCAATAATTATAGGCAGCATGAAGTAAATGAGGTGCTTGAGGAGTATAAGGAATGTAAAAAGAATCTTAAGAAAGAAATTAGAAAAGCTAAAAGAAGATATGAGGTTGCTTTGGCAAGTAAGGTGAAAGTAAATCCAAAGGGTTTCTACAGCTATATTAAAAGCAAAAGGATAACAAGGGATAAAATTGGTCCATTGGAGAGAGCCAGTGGACAGCTATCTGCAGAGCCAAACGAGATGGGGGAGATATTGAACAATTTCTTTTCTTTGGTATTCACCAAGGAGAAGGATATTGAATTATGTGAGGTAAGGGAAACTAGTAGAGTAGCTATGGATACTATGAGTTTCAAAGTAAAAGAAGTACTGACACTTTTGAAAAATATAAAAGTGGATAAGTCTCCAGGTCCTGACAGGATATTCCCTAGGACATTGAGGGAAGTTAGTGTAGAAATAGCCGGGGCTATGACAGAAATATTTCAAATGTCATTAGAAACGGGAATAGTCCCCGAGGATTGGCACACTGCGCATGGTGTTCCATTGTTTAAAAAGGGTTCTAAAAGTAAACCTAGCAATTATAGACCGGTTAGTTTGACTTCAGTGGTGGGCAAATTAATGGAAAAGATACTTAGAGATAATATATAAGTATCTGGATAAAGAGGGTCTAATTAGGAACAGTCAACATGGATTTATGCCTGGAAGGTCATGTTTGACTAATCTTCTTGAATTTTTTGAAGAGGTTACTAGGGAAATTGATGAGGTAAAGCAGTGGATGTTGTCTATATGGACTTCAGTAAGGCCTTTGACAAGGTTCCTCATGGAAGGTTGGTTAAGAAGGTTCAACTGTTGGGTATAAATGCAGGAATAGCAAGATGGATTCAACAGTGGCTGAATGGGAGAAGCCAGAGGGTAATGGTGGATGGCAGTTTGTCGGGTTGGAGGCAGGTGACTAGTGGGGTGCCTCAGGGATCTGTGTTGGGTCCACTGTTGTTTGTCATGTACATCAATGATCTGGATGAAGGGGTGGTAAATTGGATTAGTAAGTATGCAGATGATACCAAGATAGGGGGTGTTGTGGATAATGAAGAGGATTTCCAAAGTCTACAGAGTGATTTAGGCCAGTTGGAAAAATGGGCTGAAAGATGGCAGATGGAGTTTAATGCTGATAAATGTGAGGTGCTACACCTTGGCAGGACAAATCAAAATAGGACGTACATGGTAAACGGTAGGGAATTGAAGAATACAGTTGAACAGAGGTATCTGGGAATAACCGTGCATAGTTCCTTGAAGGTGGAATCTCATATAGATAGGGTGGTAAAGAAAGCTTTTGGTATGCTAGCCTTTATAAATCAGAGCATTGAGTATAGAAGCTGGGATGTAATGTTAAAATTGTACAAGGCATTGGTGAGACCAAATCTGGAGTATGGTGTACAATTTTGGTTGCCCAATTATAGGAAGGATGTCAACAAAATAGAGAGGGTACAGAGGAGATTTACTAGAATGTTGCCTGGGTTTCAACAGCTAAGTTACAGAGATAGGTTGAATAAGTTAGGTCTTTATTCTCTGGAGCGCAGAAGGTTAAGAGGGGACTTGATAGAGGTCTTCAAAATGATGAGAGGGATAGACAGAGTTGATGTGGACAAGCTTTTCCCTTTGAGAATAGGGAAGATTCAAACAAGAGGACATGACTTTAGAATTAAGGGACAGAGGTTTAGGGGTAACATGAGGGGGAACTTCTTTACTCAGAGAGTGGTAGCGGTGTGGAATGAGCTTCCAGTGGAAGTGGTGGCGGCAGGTTCGTTGGTATCATTTAAAAATAAATTGGATAGGCATATGGATGAGAAGGGTATGGAGGGTTATGGTATGAGTGCAGGCAGGTGGGACTAAGGGAAAAAAGTTGTTTGGCACGGACTGGAAGGGCCGAGATGGCCTGTTTCCGTGCTGTAATTGTTATATGGTTATATGGTTAAATCATTAATATATATTGTAAATAGCTGGGGTCCCAGCACTGAGCCTTGCGGTACCCCACTAGTCACTGCCTGCCATTCTGAAAAGGACCCGTTTACTCCTACCCTTTGCCTCCTGTCTGCTAGCCAGTTCTCTATCCACATCAATACTGAACCCCCAATACCGTGTGCTTTAAGTTTGTATGCTAATCTCTTATGCGGGACCTTGTCGAAAGCCTTCTGAAAGTCTAGATATAACACATCCACTGGTTCTTCCTTATCCACTCTACTAGTTACATCCTCGAAAAATTCTATCAGATTTGTTAGACATGATTTACCTTTGGTAAATCCATGCTGACTTTGTCCAATGATTTCACCACTTTCCAAATGCGCTGCTATCCCATCTTTAATAACTGACTCTAGCAGTTTCCCCACTACCGATGTTAGACTAACTGGTCTGTAATTCCCCGCTTTCTCTCTCCCTCCACTTTTAAAAAGTGGGATTACATTAGCTACCCTCCAATCCTCAGGAACTACTCCAGAATCTAAGGAATTTTGAAAAATTATCACTAATGCATCCACTATTTCTGTGGCTACCTCCTTGAGTACTCTGGGATGCAGACTATCTTGCCCTGGGGATTTATCAGCCTTCAATCCGTTCAATTTACCCAACACCACCTCCCGGCTAACCTGGATTTCACTCAGTTCCTCCATCTTATTTGACCCCCGTTCCACTGCTATTTCCGGCAGATTATTTATGTCTTCCTTAGTGAAGACAGAACCAAAGTAGTTATTCAATTGGTCTGCCATGTCCTTGTTCCCCATGATCAATTCACCTGTTTCTGACTGCAATGGACCAACATTTGTTTTAACTAGTCTCTTTCTCTTCACATATCTCTACATATTTCTCACATATTTCTCTTCACAGACTCTATCTCCTACTCCCAATTCCTCCATCTATGCCCCATCTGCACCCAGAATGAGGTGTTCCAGAACAGGGAATCAGAGATGTCCTCATTTTTTAGGGAATGGGGGTTTGCCTCTTCTATTATAGATGAGGTTCTCACCTATATACCGCAGCTCCGCTCTCACCCCCCTTCCCCCAACTCCTAACAAGGACAAAATCCCCCTCGTCCTCACCTTCCACCCTACCAGCCGTTGCATACAACATATAATCCTCTGACATTTTCGCCACCTCCAACGGGATCCCACCACTGGTCATACCTTCCCATCTCCTCCCCTTTCTGCTTTCCACAGAGACCGTTCGCTCCGTACCTCCCTGGTCAATTCAACCCTTCCCACCCAAACCACCCCCTCCCCTGTTACTTTCCCTTGCAACTGCAGGAAATGCTACACTTGTCGCCTTACCTCCCCCCACCACACCATCCAAGGACACAAGCAGTCTTTCCACGTGAGGCAGAGGTTCATCTGCACCTGCTCTAACCTCATCTACTGCATCTGCTGTTCCAGGTGTCAACTTCTCTACATCTGTGAGACCGGGCTCAGGTTTGGCGATCACTTCGCCCAACACCTCCGCTTAGCTCGCAATAGCCAACCTGATCTCCCGTAGGCTCAGCACTACAACTCTCCCTCAAAATCAAAATCCAACCTCTCTGTCCTGGGCCTCCGCCTTTGTCAGAGTGAGGCCCAGCGCAAATTGGAGGAACAGCACCTCATATTTCACTTGGGTAGTCTACACCCCAGCGGTATGAACATTGACTTCTCAAATTTCAGGTAGTCCTTGCTTTCTCCCTCCTTCCACCCCCTTTCCCAGCTCTCCCAAAAGCCTACTGTCTCTGCCTCTTCCTTTCTTTCCCCCCCCCCGAAATCAGTCTGAAGATGGGTCTCGACCGGAAACGTCGCCCATTCCTTCTCTCCTTAGATGCTGCCTCACCCGCTGAGTTTCTCCAACTTTTTTGTCTACCTTCATATATTGGTGTGGTTGCTTTAGTGAGTGATCAGTTATTTGGTGTTCAGGATGCTTAGAGATTTATTAATCTTGCACTGCTTGAGAATTTTTTTAATGTATTTATGTATTTATTTATTTATTTTTATTAGAAGTAATGTACATTATAGTAGTATAAGCCAAAAATAACATAATACATTTCATGTACCACTCTTGTTTTAAACTTTAAGACGACAAATAGAGAAAGTTAGATAAGATAGTAAGTGCGTGAAAAAGTGAAAAGGAAGAACCCGTAGAGACGTAGAACACGAGAAAGAGTAAAAAAAAGGAAAGCGAAAAATAAAAAAAATAAAATATAAGAAAATAAGATAAGATAAAAGGGATGTACCTACTTTGTATCTTTACACACTCCCCACCAGGTCCCGAAACCGTTTATTTTCAAAGTTATGTTGCACCCTATGCTTGTAATAAATCTTTTGGAAATGGTCTGATTTGCCTGCTAGGATGAATCTCATATCTTCGAGGTGTAACATTTTGGACATATTTGAAATCCACATTTTCACCGTTGGTGTGGGAGCGTTTTTCCAGAATTTAAGTATGAGTTTTTTTGCCATTATTAAGCCATAATTAAGGAAGCTCTTTTGGAACGAAGTCAGCTCAAAGCCGACTTCCATTGTTCCAAAAATAATCAATTCTGCGTCGGTTTCAGTTCTATTTTTAATAATTTTATAAAAAATTCAAAGATTTCATTCCAAAATATTTAGATTTTTATGCAAAAAACAAAGGAATGTGCTATAGTTGCTTCTTGAGATCGACATTTACTGTTTGAGAATTTTCAAACATCTTGCATTGTTCAATATCTGTTTCCTTTTGCCAAGCGGACATTAGCCTTTTGCTTGGAAGGTAGTTATTTGCAGCTCAAAAAGGCAAGCTGGACTGAGATCTCTTCCAATCAAATGAAGAATTCCTTGCATTGAAATCTCTCTGGATAACCAGCTTCATGTAAAGTACCTCTCAGAAATGGAGAACCAAGTCAAGTCAAGTCAAGTGAGTTTATTGTCATGTGTCCCAGATAGGGCAATGAAATTCTTGTTTGCTGCAGCACAACAGAATATTGTAGGCATAATTACAGAACAGATCAGTGTGTCTATATACCATAGACCATATATATACACATAAATAAACAGATAAAGTGCAATAGGCTTCTATAGTTCAGAGTTTGTTTGAAGTTGTGCTTAATAGTCTGATGGCTGTGTGGAAGCAGCTCTTCCTGAACCTCGATATTGCAGATTTCAGGCTCCTGTACCTTCTATCTGATGGCAGCGGAGAGATGAGTGTGTGGCCAGGATGATGTGGGTCCTTGACAATGTTGGCAGCCTTTTTGAGGCAGCGACTGTGATAGATCCCCTTGATGGAGGTCAGAGCCGGTGAAGCCCGAGCAG
Organism: Raja brachyura; assembly: GCA_963514005.1. The sequence continues at coordinate 57,570,765 of OY740784.1, forward strand.
TGTTTACAACTTTTTGCAGCCTTTTCCACTCCTCGCCACACTCAAGTTGCCGAACCAAGCCACGATGCATCCGATCAGCATGCTCTCTACTGTGCACCTGTAGCAGTTCGAGAGAGTCCTCCTTGACATACTGACTCTCCATAATCTTCTCAGGAAGTAGAGGTGCTGATGTGCTTTCTTTATAATTGCATCAGGGTGCTGGGATCAGGAGAGATCTTCGGAAATATGCACGCCCAGGTATTTGAAGTTTTTGACTCTTTCCACCATCGACCCATTGATATATACGGGATTGTGAGTCCCTATCCTACCCCTTCCAAAGTCCACAATCAGTTCCTTGGTTTTGCTGGTGTTGAGAGCCAGGTTATTGTGCTGGCACCATTTGGTCAATCGATCAATCTCATTTCTATACTCTGACTTGTCCCCATCAGTGATACGTCCGACAACAGTGGTGTCGTCGGCAAACTGGATGATGCAGTTCGCACTATGTCCGGCTACATAGTCATGAGTATAGAGTGAGTAAAGCAGGGGGCTGAGCACGCAGCCTTGAGGTGCTCCCGTGCTGATTGTTATCGAGGATGACACATTTCCACCAATACAGACAGACTGTGGTCTGTGAATGAGGAATGAGGAATAACCATTAGAAGTTAAAGCATGTGGTGCCGTTAGATCCAATTCAGTAAGGAAAAGGACAACTATATTGTGTTATCTCATCCATGACCTGCATCATAGCTCTTTCTGAAACACATTTGACAATTGGAAAATAGCAACCCAATGCCTACAGTTCCAAATCAAAAGGAAAATATTCTCATCCCCACATATTTACAAATTTCTGTGTTTTAAACTGGTCACCAGGATACTATCCCACCCAACAAGAGACAGGCTAAATTTGAGAGGGAGGTACAGACCATCTCATATAACGTTTGTGCATTTCAACATGCTGCAAGATTTTGAATTAATTCAGTTATTGTATTTTTAACAGAGTTAAATGGCAAGCCTGAAAATAAAAATAAATTGCCCAATGCTCATATTTTTATTATCCAATTAAGTTGAAAGGTGCTAAATGCAATTTTATTCTAACATCTGTCCTACTTCATTAGAACTTGAAAAATAACTTAATTTTCAAATCCCTCTTTAATTTCAGCATTGCATATACAACATGTACCAGTTGCCATTCCATTTACCTCACCTCAGGGTACTGATGTAGAGAAGCATCACCTAAAACATTATTTGGCAATTAAACATACCCATGTGGAAACTATGTGCGAAAGATATATGTGCAACTCGTGCATGTGGCCAATGCTTTGGGAAAATGAATCACTTCCTTCAAACCAACAGCAACTTTTTTTTTGTGTTATTGGGCTTGAGGCATTGGCTGTCAGTATTGTTTAAAGAGAATCCCTCATGATCTACTCATTAATTAATTGCAACGTTTGTTGATTCTGCACTGATTCAGAGAGCTCCCTGGTGAGTGTTTTGGGTTTCTCGGTAATGTTTTGACGGAGAATTTTATTTGCAGCCTTTCAATTCCCAAGATGATATTTTGCTATCACAAACATGGTGAGAGATGAACAGGAACTTTGAAACAAAATGATAATGAAATTATTTTTAATTCATATGAAATTTTAAGATTTTGACTGTAGTATAGTTTAATCCAAATACGTTGGATCATACTGATGGGCAGTTAGCATTTAGTTTACAGCAACAAAAACAAACTTGTTGCAAAATAATTTGAATTATTTTCTGCTAATGTCTTTAAAGTATTTGGTTACGTTGTTTACAAGTCATGTGGAAACATAATGAGCTGGTGGATTTTCCAATCTGAAATAATATGTTCCCATTGACTACAGTCATAGCCATAGAATGATTCAACGTGGAAACAAGCACTTCGGCCCAAATTGCCTACACCAGCCAACATGTCCCAGCTACACTAGTCCCACCTGCCTGCATTTTGTCCATGTCCCTCTAAACTTGCCTTAACGATGTACCCGTCTAATTGTTTTATTTGCCACTGGTACTGCCCAAATAAATGAATTCATACATGGCTATAGTTCACAGAACTTCACTAGATAAGGGTGGTACAGCATTGCAGCAGGAGAATTGCTGCCTTACAGAGTCAGAGACCGGGTTTGATCCTAACTACGGGTGCTGTCTGTGCAAAGTTTGTAAGCTCTCCCTGTGAACACATAGGTTTTATCTGGGTGTCCCATTTTTCTTCTGGATTCCAAAGACGTGTGGGTTTTTAGGTGAAATGGCTTCTGTAAATCGGCCCTAGTGTATAGGATGCAAAACTGGGATAACATTGAAAATGTGTCCAGGTGATCATTGGCCGGCACGGATTCGGTGGGTTGAAGTGCCTGTTTCTATGCTGTATCTATAAAAATACTAAAATAAAATAGACAATAGACAATAGCTTCAAGAGTAGGCCATTCGGCCCTTCAAGCCAGCACCGCCATTCAATGTGATCATGGCTGATCATCCACAATCAGTACCCCGTTCCTGCCTTCTCCCCATATCGTCTGACTTCAAGAGCCCTATCTTGCTCTCCCTTGAAAGTATCCAGAGAACTGGCCTCCACCGCCCTCTGAGGCAGAGAATTCCACAGACTCACAACTCTCTGTGTGAAAAAGTGTTTCCTCATCTCCGTTCTAAATGGCTTACCCCTTATTCTTAAACGGTGGCCCCTGGTTCTAGACTCCCCCAACATCGGGAACATGTTTCCTGCCTCTAGCGTGTCCAAACCCTTATAAATTGTATATGTTTCAATAAGATCCCTTCTCATCCTTCTAAATTCCAGAGTATACAAGCACAGCTGCTCCATTCACTCAGCATATGACAGCCCTGTCATCCCGGGAATTAACCTTGTAAACCTACGCCGCACTCCCTCAATAGTAGGAATGATTTTCCGCAAATTTGGAGACCAAAACTGCACTCTATACTCCAGGTGTGGTCTCACTAGAGCTCTGTACAAATGCATAAGGACCTCTTCGCTCCTAAACTCAACTCCTCTTGTTATGAAGGCGAACATGCCATTCGCTTTCTTCACTGCCTGCTGTACCTGCATGCTTACTTTCATTGACTGATGAACAAGGACCCCCAGGTCCCGTTGTACTTCCTCTTTTCCCAACTTGACACCATTTAGATAATAATCTTCCTTCCTGTTTTTGCTACCAAAGTGGATAACGTCACATTTATCCACATTAAACTGCATCTGCCATGCATCTGCCCACTCGCCCAACCTGTTCAAGCCACCCTGCATTCTCATAGCATCCTCCCCACAGTTCACACTGCCACCCAGCTTTGTGTCATCTGCAAATTTGCTAATGCTACTTGTAATCCCTTCATCTAAATCATTAATATATATTGTAAGTAGCTGTGGTCCCAGCACCGAGCCTTGCGGTACCCCACTAGTCACTGCCTGCCATTCTGAAAGGGACCCATTAATCCCTACTCTTTGTTTCCTGTCTGCCAACCAATGTTCTATCTATGTCAGCACTCTACCCCCAATACCATGTGCCCTAATTTTTGCCCACTAAGCCCCTATGTGGGACCTTATCAAATGCTTTTTGAAAGTCCAGGTACACTACATCCACTGGTTCCCCCTTGTCCATTTTCCTAGTTACATCCTCAAAAAATTCCAGAAGGTTAGTCAAGCATGATTTCCCTTTCGTAAATCCATGCTGACTCGGACCGATCCTGTTACTGCTATCCAAATGTGCCGCTATTTCATCTTTTATGATTGACTCCAGCATCTTCCCCACCACCAATGTCAGGCTGACTGGTCTATAATTTCCTGTTTTCTCTTTCAGGCCTTTCTTAAAAAGTGGGATAACATTAGCTACCCTCCAATCCACAGGAACTGATCCTGAATCTATAGAACATTGGGAAATGATTACCAATGCATCCACAATTTTTAGAGCCTCTTCCTTAAGTATCCTGGGATTCAAACCATCATGCCATGGAGATTTATCAGCCTTCGGTCCCATCAGTCTAGCCAACACCATTTCCTGCCTAATGTGGATTTCCTTCAGTTCCTCCATCACTCCAGATCCTCTGACTAGTACATCAGGAAGATTGTTTGTGTCCTCCTTAGTGAAGACGGATCCAAAGTACCTGTTCAACTCTGCCATTTCTTTGTTCCGCATAATAAATTCACCCTTTTCAGTCTTCAAGGGTCCAACTTTGGTCTTAACTAATTTTGTCCTCTTCACATATCTAAAGAAGCTTTTACTATCCTCCTTTATATTCTTGGCTAGCTTACCTTTGTACCTCATCTCTTCTCCCCGTATTGCCTTTTTAGTTATCTTCTGTTGTTCTTTAAACATTACCCAATCCTCTGGCTTCCCGCTCATCTTTGCTATGTTGTACTTCTTTTTTATTTTTATACTGTTCCTGACTTCCCTTGTTAGCCACGGTCGCCCCTTTCTCCCCTTGGAATATTTCTTCCTCTTTGGAATGAACTGATCCTGCATCTTCTGTATTACTCCCAGAAATACCTGCCATTGTTGTTCCACTGTCATCCCATTGTTGTTTAATAACACTACAGAACCTACACACCTTTAACTGCGTCAGTATACATTGTTTTCACTGTCATTGAATTAAAAATGAATTAAACAAAAATCTCCTGTTTACTTAATTCCTTGTCATAATGTTTTTCTTTTTCCTTAATACTGATGCAACAAAAAGTAAGGTATCTTAAGCAGGGATACACATTTTTTTGTTTAGTCACTGGCAGTTAACAGACAACTTATTGAACGCAATGCCAATAATTATAAGAGTAAACCTACTTTATAAACTGAGGAAGATTTTGCCAGACAATCCAAAGGTAAAACCTATGTTGACTTAATTTGCATTACCTACATTTCAAATGTCAATTCACTCAGTTTTGTTTTCTATCTGAAAAGCAAATAAGTGTGAAAGTAAAAAACGGAATCCAAAATAAAATGTGCTGAAAATACTCCACAGGTTTGGCAGCATCCTTGGATAGAGAATTAAGGTTAATGTTCTTGATAAAAAAGGCCTTGAACTGAAACATTAATTGAAATACTTCTCCCTGCAGGTAGCACCTGACCCACTGAGTATTTCCCACATGTCTGCTTCATCTATTTTTTTCTCCTTTGATGGAGAAGTTGGCCCTCTTGTGAACTGATCTTGGTTTTAGTAACCAGACAATATGGATTCAAGCATCATGCAAAGACTCAAGCTCACAATTTAACAAATTATACATATTTGTATCCTGAGCAATAAAGGCAATGAAATAATTGATGAAAAAAACTAGTTTTCTTCATTCTATGGTATTTACAAGCCATTGTGTTGTAAACAAATCCTGCAGGTAGCAAATGCATTTACAGAACTTTCTGAAAGTTTTAAATATCTCTTATTTCTTGGTTTATGACATGCCTTTTAGATGGAAAAGCAACAATATGCAGATCAAAACAATCAGCCATTTTTATTCACCTTGCATCACTTCCCCAAGAAATTTGTGACCATTTGGTATCGAGAAATGGTCTGAGGGTGTTCAGCTAAACATTTTGACAATGAAATAATTTCAATTGCGTAACCATATGCAATGGACAGCACAAGTCGCAACAGGCAAAACTGATACAATCAATCTATGCTGTCATTATGGCCTTGATATACTGGGTTATACCACGGGAAGAGATCAGAGGTAAGTATTTCCAAGCTTACGATTACTGCACAGATATATGTAACAAACGTGCGGACCAAGTTACAGCACCAATTATCTCCACCACTCAGAATCTGCTCTTGGGTCTTGCTCCAGTTTAGATATTACACAGTTGCCCAGTATTTCAGGATTGCTAAATAGAAATTCTCAAATAATTTTCTGCAACAAGTCACGTTTTTAAGCAAATATTTTAGAACTTGAAATAGATTCCAAGCTCCAGTTTTTAATTAATAGAAAAGCTTTCTTGTCATCTTTACTCCTTTAAAGTTTTTAAAGTGACTTACAAATAAAACATTACATGTACAAACATCTCAAAAGAAATCATTGTGACTCGATTCAGAGCTGTTGAAACAGAGTTCCTAAACAACAGTTCCTCGTCAATACCAAATGAGGGTTTGTTTAAGGTTCGTATTCTCTTTATGTTTAGTAGCATGGTTACTTTAAACTAATTGCTTCATCACCACATCATAAAATTTTATAATCCTTTCAGCAAATTATTTGGTGATATAAGAAGTTTGGAAGCATTGCCTCATCTACCTAATTACATGGCAGAAACACAACCACCTAACGGTCTATCGCGATCAAAACCTTTTAGTCACACACATAACGTTTTATGGTCTGGTTGAGATTCTGCATCACTGATGATAACTATCCTAAACTGATATATGAAGGGAGAGGCTAGAAGAGAATTAGGGAGCGCATATATAATTGATGCAGAAAAATAATTCAGCCACTACCTGAGGCCATTTCCTCCATTATCAACATTTGTTTAAACCATTAAAATGCTCCTGTGCAGTCTACATGTAAAACAGGCATGCTTTATTTTTCATTTTATTTGTATTATAAAAGTAAAAGGTTATCGTGCCTACCCAAAATGAAAAGCACCTACCTAGCAATATTTAGACAACTACAGAGCAATCATTGTATGTAGGAAGGAACTGCAGATGCTGGTTTACACCAAAGATAGACACCAAGTGCTGGAGTAACTCATCAGGTCAAGCAGCATCTCTGGAGAAAAGGAATAGGTGGTGTTTCAGGTCCAGAAATGTCTCCTATTTCTTTTCTCCAGAGATGCTGCCTGACCCACTGGGTTACTTCAGCATTTTGTGAATATAATGGAGAATTATTTTCAGTTTCAGTGAAAGCGTGGTGCAGCGGTTAGTGCTGTTGTTTCACAATTCCAGGAAACTGGGTTCAATTCTATCCTTGGCTGCTTTCTATGTGGATTTTGAACGTTCTTCTTCTGATCCCATGGGATTATATTGGGTGTTCTAGTTTCCTCTTAGACTTGCTGATAGAATAAATTGCCTCTTTGCGTCATGGTCAGATCCAAAGGGATCAGCCTAACAGCGTGGGATAGAGAATGTATTTGTGGAAATGCTCTAGCTATAGTGAAAAGGGTAATTTAGGCATGACAATGAAAAATAGCATGATCAACTGTGCAAAGGCTATAAATATGGCAAAATAAGAAAGGGGTATAATATATGGTTGTCAAAAAGAATGTCATTTGTCACTTAATTTAGGGCTGTTTCAAGCAGAATTCTAAATGGAGAGTTTCTATTTTACTCAGGTGATTAATAAAAAATGAAGACTGTGAAAAACATTCAAAGTTTCAGGGAAAAATAATTGGAGGCCCTTGAAGATAATATGAGTGTCCTCTAGTGGGAAACCATGGATGAATTGGGAGGTTCATTCTCAGGTAAAGTCCAAGTTTGTGGCATTCAAGTCACATGATCCCAAGTGGTAATCATTTAGAATAGGTGACAATACATCCTTCACAATACTTCTCAACACAAGTGCCCCACAAGGATGCATTCTCAGCCTTTTATATACTCACTATATATTCACAACTGTACAGCCACATATTGCTTGGGATTCCAAGTTTGTAGATGACACCACTGTATTAGGCCAGATCTCAAACAATTCCCAGATGGAATACAGGAGGGTAAAATAGAGCATAATAAACACATGGCGCCAAGACAACAACCTCTCCCTCAATGTAAGGGGTTAGTTGGTAACTTCTTAAAATGCAGTGGTGTACACTCCCCAATCTTTTGCTTGGGCAGAATATTGACTTCTTTAACTTCAAGTAACCCTTGCTTTCCCTCTCTCCCATAGAGTCATAGAGTGATACAGTGTGAAAACAGGCCGATTGGCCCAACTTGCCCACACCGGCCAACATGTCCCAGCTATTCTAGTCCCACCTGCCTGCATTTGGTCCATATCCCTCCAAACTTGCCCTATCCATGTACCTGTCCAGTTGTTTTTTAAACATTGGGATAGTACCAGCCTCAACTACCTCCTCTGGCAGCTTGTTCTATACAATGGAAAAGTTACCCCTCAGATTCCTATAAATATTTTCCCCTTCACCTTGAACCTATGTCCTCTGGTTCTCGATTCCTCTACTCTGGGCAAGAGATTCTGTGCATCTGCCCAATTTATTCCTCTCATGACTTTATACACCTTAATAAGATCACCCCTCATCCTCCTGCGCTCCAAGGAATAGAGACTCAGCCTACTCAACCTCTCCCAAAAGCTCAGACCTTCTAGTTCTGGCAATATCCTCAGAAATCGTCTCTGAACCCTTTCAAGCTTGACAATATATTTCCTATAACATGGTGGCCAGAACTGAACACAATACTCTAAATGCGGTCTCACCAACATATTATATAACTGCAAAATGACCTCCCAACTTCTATACTCAATACTCTGACTGACGAAGGCTAATTTGCCAAAAGCCTTTTTGACCAACTTTTCTACCTGCAACTTGACCTGCAAGGAACCACGCGCTCCTAGATCCCTCTGCTCTACAATACTCCCCAGAGGCCTACCATTCACTGTGTCGGCCCTGCCCTTGTTAGACATCCCAAAATGTTAAACCTCACATTTTTCTGTATTAACTTCTATCAACCACTCCTCAGCCCACCTGTCATCAATCCATATCCTGCTGCAATCTTTCACAACCATCTTCACTATCTGCAAAACCACCCACTTTTATATCTTCAGCAAACTTGCTAATCTTGCCCTGCATGTTCTCATCCAAATCATTGATGTAGATGACAAACAGTAATGGGCCCAGCACCGAACCCTGAGGCACACCACTAGTCACAGGCCTCCAGTCCGAGAAGCAACCTTCCACCATCACCCTCTGCTTCGCTCCATGAAGCCAATTTACTATCCATTCAGCTATCATCCACCTCTCCCCCTTCCCAGTTCTCAAAAGTCTAATTGTCCCCCGATTACATTTTATCTTTGTTTGCTTTGTTGTCACCTTCTCCTAGCTAACAATTATCTATCCTGAAGAAGGGTCTCGACCCGAAGCGTTGCCTATCTCCTTCGCTCCTTAGATGCTGCTGAACCCGCTGAGTTTCTCCAGCTTTTTGTGTAACCCTATCCATTCTACATCTTCCTTAAACCACACCTCTTGATATCTCATTTTCACACCTTACACTCTGTTATCTCTGAGTCTCCCTCTGCCCTGACTATGTGACTCGTCCTCCCTTCGGGAGTCTGAACAAGGGTTCCAACCCAAAACGTCACCTATTCATTTTCTCTGGAGATGCTGCCAGTCCTGCTGAGTTACTCCAGCATTTTGTGTCTGTCTTTGTGTCTAACCAGCATCTGCAGTTCCTTCCAGCCAATTTAAGCCACCGTGTGAAACCAAAGGTGGCTATTTGGTGACAGGGCCTATTTGCTGGTGACAGGGTTATGGCCTCTTGTCTGATATCAGCAATTTGCATCTGATGAATGTCGTTCAACAATTTGGGTGCTCAAACGACCCTGTTTCATGGATTACGTTGGTGGAGCCCTGCAGTTCACAGCCAAGAGACCAGGCACGTGCCGTTAGTAACTACTCAGGGTAGGCACTCAGTCCGCTTTAAAATAAAATTAAACCGCGCATGCGCAGATTGTTCGCCCCGTTAAATAAATAAATAAATAAAAACAGTGATATTTCAATTTGCCCAAGGCTTTCTAGTCCTAGACCAATTGGGGGAACAGTTCCTTTCACAGCGTGTGTAGAGTCTGTGCCAGGGGTAAAGTTGTGGGGAGGGCACGAGTGTTGAGAAGGAGGGTGCCGGGGATACTGCCAGTAACTCACTCACTCACTGCTACCGCAGCTCTCCGGGTGCGAAGCCACGCACTGCAGCTGGGGATAGAAGCAGCTCGGGGAGCGGTCACTGGGACCCGACAGCTGAACTGGCCGCCACTTCAGCGCCTTCTGCCGACCCACTCACCTTTGGCAGTCCTCTCCGTCGGAACACCTGTCACCTTGCCGTTCACCGACTTCGCTCATGTCAGCGACTTCCTGCAAATCCTTAAATTCCCACAGCCAAGTAACCTCAATTGCGCTGTCGGAAATTAAGGACATGAGTGAGGCCAGCAAGAAGCAGGAGAGAGGTTTTTAGACGGAGAGCTGCCAGAGGTGAGCGGGGACTGGCAGAAGGAGCTAAGGTGGCAGCTGGTTCCGCTATCTGGCCCGGCGGCCGCATAGCCCCCCCCGAGCTACTTCTCTCTCTCTCCCCCCCCCCCCACCGGCCTCAATGCAGTGGCATTCCACGCCTCTGTGCAAGGAGCTTCACAAGTGGATGCTCCCAACCCCTCATTCATAACATTCGTGCCCTCCCCGCAACTTTACCCTGGGCCAAACTCCCCAAACGCTGTGAAAGGAGCTCTCCCCCCACACCCCCACCCCCGGGAAATATGGTATTAAAAAAAAATCACAAAATGTACTTACCACATCATTGGTACACAACAAACCATGGTTGAAAACTCTGCCAAGAAACTTGCGCTGCGCATGCGCAGTAGACTGATGCGCATGCGCAGTATGATGCTGCGCATGCGCAGGGCTGCAAAGGCAGAATTTCTGCTGCCTTCAGCCCCGATTGAAACTGACAGCTTCAGGCAGCACTGACGGCACGTGGGCTGCACAGAGCTTCCCGTGTCACAAGCGCTGCGGATGAAAGGCACGAAGAATTATGCCTAGGAGATCGATCTCTTACACAGGCATAATTCTCCCATGCCTTTACTATTTATATTTAATAATTGCCATTTCATAATTTTAGTGAGGGTAGGCAGTGCCTACCTTGCCTACCCTGACGGCACGTGCCTGCAAGAGGCCCACATGCTGCTTAAATTGTGCCGCACAACCTCATCACCAAGTGGTCTTCGGGCTTACCACAGGTGCAGAACAAGATGTAGAGGAACAGAAGGAAGAAGAGAAGGAAGTCAAAGGAAGAACAAAAAATAGGCACAAACTGCTGGAGCAACTCAGCTGGTCAGGCAGCATCTCTAGAGAAAATGAATAGATGACATTTTGGATTGGAACCCTTCTTCAGACTCCCAAAGGGAAGACAACCTGAACACCCTTTTATAACAAGATCTGACTGTGAACAACAGTTCTGAGTGCAACACATACACACAGACTAAATTTCCCATTCACCCATCGTTCCTCCGGCAATGTACATCACTCTGTCAGCTTGGACAGAAGTTAGTCATTAAAGGCAGAGCAAAGTAAACATTCCAAAGCATATTTATAAATCAAATCTCACAAAATTGCACAGAAGCTTGACATCTTTGTGCATTTATTTGTCTGTCTTCCTTGTGTCTTGATCTGTCCCCTGTGACAAACCCATGGCTGAGCACAATGGAGACTGCTTCAATGGAGGAGGTTGTAGATGGCCTTGCAAGACAACATCACGTAATTCTGAACATTGAACTCCCATTTTGAGTTGGATAGTCTCAGCAGAATCTGCAGCAAATGGCACCCACAGGATGGCAGCAGTCGGAACAGGAATGTGATGGTGCAGTGACACTGGTCGAACCACAGACCGGGTTCAAACCAGACATCTGGTGCTATCTTTGCAAGTTTGCATGTTTTCCCTGTGATCACATGGGTTTCCTCTGAATGCTTCCATTTGCACCCATTTTCCAACGATGTGAGGCCAGTTAGTTGTTCACTCAAAATTGCCTCTAAAATGTGGTTGAGTGGTAGAATCTGTAGAGATTTGAGGGGAATGTGGGGAGAACAATTAATTAGCTATAGTTGGCTATAGTTCCCTTAGCCCTTCACATTCCTGCCAATCATCAAGCACCCAACCACATTAATCCCATCTCTCCTCCACATCTCTATCAATTCATCTTTCCCCCCACTCCATCCCATTCTCATGTCACTCAGGGCAATTACAATGGCAATTAACCTACCCACGAACAGATCTTTGGCATGTGATAGAAAAAGGCACCCAAGGGAAACACACACAATTGCAAACTTCACAAAAGGGCTGGATTGAACCCAGGACTGTAGAACTGTGAGAGAGCAGGACTAACCGTGGCTCCATTATGCCACCTTACTTCATGGGGCTTGCCAGTGGAGATGCAATGATGACATTTCCTCTGGTTGGGAGTATTGAACTGGGGGAACATGGTGGTTAAGTGTGGACTCAGTTAATCAAGTAAGAGGTGGGGAGCCATATCTTCACGCCAAACGCAATGAATCTGGAATTTTCTCCACAGAGGCCATGGAGTATTTATCACTGAGTTTGTTCAAGACAGAGATAGATATGTATACTAAGAGTGCTGAGGATTTCTAGGGATACAGGGTTGGTGTAGGAAAGTGTCAACGAGGTTTTAAAAAAATCAGCCATTCTGCAATGAACAGCAGAGCAGGTGCAAGAGTACAAATGGTCTCCTTTTTCTCTTTTGAACATAACCTCTTGTACAGCTTCTATCATGCTGACTGACAAATTTCACTAATTTAAATGATTGCCTTTAATTGAAAAATTGGTACTTAATGATGCAATGGAACAACTATAAATTCTCAAACACCAATTGTTACCGTTTCAGTTTAGTTTATTGTCACGTGTACCGAGGTTCAGAAAGACAATACATGATTACAATCAATCCATTTACAGTGTTTATACATAAGGGAATAATGTTTAGTGCAAGGTAAAGCCAGCAAAGTCCAATCAAGGATAGTCCGAGGGTCACCAAAGAGGTAGATAGTAGTTCAACATTGTTCCGTGGTTGTGGTAGGATGATTCAGTTGCCTGATAACAGTTGGGAAGAAACTGTCCCAGAAACTGGTGGTGAGTTTTCACACTTCTCCCCTCTCCCATCAAGCAAAGGGGAGTAGCCAGGGTGCAACTCCTCCTTGAAAATGCTGCTGGCCTTGCCGAGGCAGCATGAGGTGTAAATGGTGTCAATAGAAGGGAGGTTGGTTTGTGTGATGGTCTGGGCTGCGTCCACAATTCGCTGCAATTTCATGCGGTATAGTGTTATTATTATTATACTCTCTCTATGCAATTTTGTTTCATATAAAGGTGCACAAAAGCTCTAATAGGGTGAAAACAAGAAAAATGCAAAGATGGCTTGGAACAGGCGAGACAATTAGCATCCTGTTTTGACAATGTTGGCATTAGTACTGTTTCAGAGGTGAGAATTGCAATTGAAATGAAGAACATTCAATTCAAAAATTAATTTTCCACACTGTGTTACAAAATATATTACATTTTTAAATGAAGATCAGTGAGACTAAAATGAGTGAGACTATAATAGTGAGACTTAACAGATCTGATATTGTCTTCTTGTGACATTAATGTTAATCAGGGAAACCGTGACACTTCAGAATACAGCTGAAAATTTGTCACAATGTGTACTTGTATGAAAACAAATAGAAAGTGTATTAGTACCTTGGAATTCTGTAAATGCTCTAATTATGTGCACAGATTACATGTCTTAAAGAAACGGATTGACTAAATTGCAAAATAATTGCTCTGGTATTTAGTGGTCCTATTCATCCTTGTTGGATTGGATAACATCTAAGTAACAATATGATGTATGGATGTAGGTGTTGTTTTAGGATAATTAATGATATAAGACAATATGTGACATGGCGCAAGTCGGATTAAGTTTGTTTTCCATTATTTATAAATTTAAAATTATAACCTTATAATTCACTAATCATTTAATAATAATGATTTTCAGGAATACAAGATTACAATACAGGAATTTTGCAGCTTATGTCTAATAACGTGACACTAAAATCATTGGCATTTTTAGTGCATATATTGAGCTGGATTTCATTATTAAAATTACCAGCCAGTTGTGCAGCAATGATTGTAACAATTGACTGTTGATTTTTGTTAAAAAATGTTTGCAGTTTTGGAAATGCACAGCTCTCAAAGTATATTTTACAAATGGAAATCAGGATCACAATAAAGGATAACACATCCACTGGCGAAATGACCTTGAAAAACATCTCATTAATAGGCCTTTGCCAATAAGAAAGTGACATCGCATTATCATAATACATTACAGGATGTGTTGCAGGTGCCAGTGAAACTAATACTGTATATAAAAAGAGTTTGTGCAAGGCGCCAATGCATTTATTTTTATAGCTGCCACTTATGGCACCAAAGCAAGATATTTTGCTTTTTATTGCTTGCAATGACAGTTATTGAGTAATATCAATCACAGTATTAGTTATCATCACGTTAACTAGAGAAACAGTCTGCTGGGTCAGAAACTGATACAAAAACTGCTCACTTAAAAAAATAACTTCCACGAGAAATCACCAACGAGTAATTCTTTATAAATGTATATTTTTAAGTTTAAAATTCGCTAACATGATAAAACCAATCTAGCTTACTCACTTATCTTTTGACCCATTGCGGGAGCAGTTATTTGAGGTATATATCCTTTATTTCCATTTATGAGCACTTACCATGGTCTTGGTGCCCTGCACAATAAGGGTAGAGATTTTCTAATAACGGCTGATAGCGTTTCATGAATAATGTGATCTCAGTCATTACTTCAGCATCAACAAATGCTTCAGATTAATGCACATAATCTCAGTCTGCCTGATAGTCTAGTTCCTGGAATGCTAGTCAGTGCTCCATTACAATGAGTGACATCTGATTCTATGAGCCAGTCACATTAGAGCCACCTTACTACCGCACTGCCACCATGTAGATGACAACGTCAACAGTGGTGAATGACATTCGGCAATTTGTTACTTCCCATCTTAAATTGTGCTTAATCTTTCATCCTAAACTGTACACATGTGTGGCTTTAAGTAGGCTATCACAACAAGTACCCAGTAATGCTAGAGCACATGGAGAATGACAGAAGGTAAATTGCTTGTCAAGAGGCCTGTATTTCAATTCAAAGCATATTCCTTCCACTCTGCAAACATCTTCCAATGAAACCTCTTCTGAACAGCTGCTTTCAATGCTAACTATTTTTGATTTAAATGTCAATAAAGCTCCAAGCCCTTTCAGAATTTTGGCAGGGTATTGCACAGACTATACTTCCTTCTCTATGCTTGCTGGCAGGTTGAGTTCTATTTACCTAATCCTAGGAGCATGCCCTGTAATAATTATCGTCTCAAGAGACTGTTTACAGTGATAGAAAATGCTGATCAGGACAATAGGATGCTGAATTTCATTTCTGGATTACTATGACAGGTGACTGCAGTTGTAAATACAAATCCCTCTGGAGGATTCAAGCAGTTTGTAGCAGACCAACAGCTGTGAAAATGTTATCCTGTGAAGCACATAAAAAGACAGTATGTCTAAAATGCCGAGGTATTTAGCTCCCACTTAAACAAAAGGTATGTTTCCCTTTTTTCTATTAACCAGAACAAATTCAGCTCGCTGAGGCTTGAAGGTGTTCGACCCTGCTGATAATAAGTTTCTTCTTTACGCTGAACTTCCAGCAATAACGATCAGCAGTACTGTATTTATTAAACAAAATGTCAGGCTGACATTTTTGGAATAACACTTTTTTCCTCAAAGTGCTGGAAACGTAATGATATTTTTGCTGTTACATTTTAAATGGGGATTGTAATCTGTGCTGGTAAGTGTGGGTGCTGCATGATCATTATGTAAGATTAAATAAATATTACAGAAAGCATCCTTAAACCTTGCTGTAACAATAGAAGACCAAACAAGTTTATTGCAATGAAAAAAAACAGCTGGATAATTTAATTGGTTATTTCTCTTCTTTAAGGTGAAGGGGGAAAGATTTAATAGGGGTAACTTTTCACACAAAGGGTGGTGGGTGTATGGAACGAGCTGCCAGAGGAGTAGTTGAGGTAAGAATTATTGCAATGCTTAAGAAACCATTATACAGGTACATGGAAAGGATAGGTTTAGAGGGTTAAGGGCCAAATGCAGGCAGGTGGGACTAGTGTAGATGGGACATGTTGGTCAGGGTGGGCAAGTTGGACCAATGGGTGTGTTTACTCACTGTATGACCATGAATATCTGGAAAGAAATGTCATCACTCTTGAGCAAGCCTGACAAGATCTTCGACAAGATGCAGAGGAGGTTCACTGTGTTGGTGCGAGGGCAAGAGAATTGCACTACTTGACGAGATTGGAGAAATTACCATTGTTCTCCTCAAAGCAGAGAGGTTTAAGGAAATATTTACCAGGAAAGTTTAAAATCTTGATAACTTTAGATTTTGTAAGCAGGAGGCTAGAACGGTTACCAGAGAGCATCAGATTAAAGATAATTAGTAAAGTAATCAGAAGGGAGATTTTTGTTATATTCATATTTAGAACAGATTGTTACAAATTGAATACAATGTCTGAAAGAGTGATAGAAGCTGTCTCAGTGATACGTTTCAGACAGGAATTGTACGAGTACTTGAAAATAAACTTTCTTCAAGGACGTAGTGAAAGAATTGGAAAGTGGGATTAATTAAATAACTCTTTCACAGACCTATAGAGTCATACACCACAAAAACAAGCCCATTAGGCCAACTTGCGCATGCTGAGCAAATGCCAGATTATACTAGCCCCATCTACCTGCATCTGGTCCCCATCCCTCTGAACTTTTCTTATCCATACACCTATCCAAATATATTTTAACTGTTGTTATAGTACTCGTCTCAACTACCTCCTCTGGCAGCTTGTTCCATAAACCCACCATCCTCCGTTTGAAAAAGTTACCCATCAGGTTCCTACTAAATATTTTCCCTCTTACTTTAAACCTATGCCCTCTGATTCTTGACTCCCCTACTTTGGGTAAAAGACTGTGTGCATTTATCCTATCTCTTCCCCTTATGATCTTATATACCTCTAGAAGATCATCTCGCATCCTCCTGTGCACCAAGGAATAAAGTATTAGCCTGCCCTACCTCTCTTTATAACCCGGGCCCTCAAATCCTGGCAACATCCTCATAAAACTCTTCTAAACTCGCCAATCAGGTCGCCCAAGTGGGACAGCCCCTTTACTCCCCACATCCTGCAGGAGGAACCTGCCATCACTACTGCACTAAAACCAAGAAGAAAAAGAGCACAACAATCACACACAAGAAACAGCGGACAGTACCTTTACCTCCTGCCCACCTCTGCTCAACCTCCTCACCTCAGCATCCCCACCGAAGCCTCAAACGGACCCTCAACACAGCACTTAAGCCTCTTGAGCCAAAGCCTCGCACCCGCACTGCACCCTTTCTACCACTCGCCTCACTTTCCTTCCTTTTATTGGCTGCTTAATTGGCCAACCAATTCAGTGGCTGCTTTTTGAAATCTCCCGCTGCTGCTCTGACACTGAAGTACACACAGGTTCAATAGACCAAACAGCCTCCTCTGTGGTGAATTAGTTAATGATCCTAAGGATCTATGAATAATCCCAAGAATATTGTTGCAGCAACCCCAGGTAATTAATTTTAAATACATTTAAACATATGGCTTTTCAGCTTATTATTTCGTCACACACACAGCACAGCGCCATCTGGCGTACACCAGGTGAGAAAGATTGCTGTTTATGTGGAAAGAGTGTGACATTTCTCCAACAGATTTTACGTATCAAAATGTTTGACTAATCATGGCTATTTGGTGTGCAAATGTATGAAAAGTAATAAGCAAACATTTACAGGGTTTTCACCTGAATTTCCTATGCTCAGGTGAGTCTGTTTTTGTTAGTACAACAAGGCTAAGCCTGTGTAAATTCAGCAGGTTTTACCCAGACACCCTTAACAACTCAAGAACTCGCTTATAAATTAGGATGCAGCATTGACCTAGTCATATCAGAAATTACCTATGATGAGCATTTGTTGGCACTGGGCCTGTACTCGCTGGAGTTTAGAAGAATAAGGGGGGACCTCATTGAAACATAGAGAACAGTGAAAGGCTTGGATAGCGTGGATGTGGAGAGGGTGTTTCCTCCAGTGGGAGAGTCTAGGACTAGAGGTCATAGTCTCAGAATTAAAGGACGTTCTTTTAGGAAGGAGATGAGGAGAAGTTTCTTTAGTGAATCTGTGGAAGTCTTTGCACAGCAAGGCTGTGGAGGGCGTCAGTGGATATTTTAAAGGCAGAGGTAGATAGATTAGCCATGATTGAGTGGCGGAGTAGACTTGATGGGCGGACTGGCCTAATTGTACCCCTATTCCGTATGACCTTATACCTCAGGCGCAGTGTGAGGATGGAGGCTTCTAGCAGCTTTGTGCATCAGGACCAAATAAATAATGTTGTTGATTGTTCAAGGCAGAAAACCTTAAGACTGTTGCATGTAATTATACGATAATCTAGAAGAAAAAAGTGAGAACCCATCACTAAACACAGAGTCTAGCAAGCATCAGTGAATCCAGTGTGAAGCAAGATTTCCATTTGTTTCCATAGTCCCCAAAATTCTGAAAGGCAACAACAAAAATGTGGTCTTCCTACTCTTTACCCTCTCAGTTAGATCACCAGTGTAAATATACTACAGCTGTACTTGCGCATTGAATGGTATGCATGTTGGCATGTGCTATTAAGGGAGAAAATGGATAATTCTACAAATTATTGTGAGAATTTTCAGGTTGACTACTCAATCAAATGTTGGACATGGTCTGCCTAAGTTACAAGAGTTCCCTTGAAGTAAATCTTTATGGCATGGTGGCACAGCGGTAGAGTTGCCGCCTTACAGTGCTTGCAGCATCGGAAACCCGGGTTCGATCTTGACTACGGGTGCTATCTGTATGGAGTTTGTACATCCTCCCTGTGACCTGCCTGGGTTTTCTCCGAGTCCTTCAGTTTCCTCCCACACTCCAAAGACATACAGGTTTGTAGGTTAATTGTCTTGGTGTAAGTGTAAAATTATCCTTAGTGCATGTAAGATTGCTGGTCGGTGTGGACTTGATGGGCCGAAGGGCCTGTTTCCGTGCTGTATCTCTAAACTAAACTAAACTAAATCTTCTAGTTCTTCCACATCAATAAAACATTTTAAGTTAAAGCCAAATCTATGCCTTGTGAGCAGAAGTTAATTGTGCATAAACGCCAGGATAGTTAACGAGCAAACTTTAAATGCAATCCCTTATTGCAGTAAAATATTTGTTCTGACAATGTTAAACCTCGAATATTCCACAGCATTTTCTTGATACCAACCACTGCATTATCTCAAGTGTTTCGACGAAGAGCATTCCTAATATTATGTGGTCAATCTGTGCCAAGTTTCAAAGCCATGATCAGAACAGTGTGAAACACATGGATATGTTACCGGACCTCCCTTAGCTTGAACTCAGTATGTTTTGTAGCTCGTGAAATGTAGCCAATTGTCCAACTGCTGACTGTGAATTCAAGTGCTATGTTTGTTTCTATCCCAAATTGAGTGCAAATAGTCAGATAAATGTTAGTAAAGACACGCTATGTAAGAATTGCAGCATTATTATCATTTGTTTAATCATTCACTTTCAATACCTAATTGCTCAGTTTACTTCTGTTAAGTGCAAGTTAAACACTTAAAATAAATATGTCAGTACTTGTTTCATGTCATTAAAACCTCTCGAAGTTAAAACTACATCGCCTCATGAAAATATTTCTGGAAAATAATCCTAGAATTCAAAATTTGTAGGATTTGGTGCATCTGAGCGAAAACAAAGAAAGCATCGCTGAACAAAAAGGTGCAAGGATTGGCGCTTGATCACATTGTCTGCAGTGTGTTGAACAGATAGGCGTCCTGCATGTTCTAATTAAATATGAGGCTTCATCTGACTGGGAACCCAGCAGTTTTTCGCACAGACCAGGCCATGCCCATCCCAAGAGGAGGCGATGCTGCAGAGGGATACTTTTTCATGGGCTACCTGCTTCAGCTCCTCTAAGCAACAATGATAGCCATATGTGAAGCTGCAGGAAAACAGATGCTGTTTCTCCATTTGTGAAATCAAGTTGTTGGAAAATTGTCAGGTTTTCAATTGCCGAATGTATGAGAGGAAAACTAGGAGAATGAGGCTGAATATCTGACATGCATTTTATTCACCAGCTTACAGGTTACTTGCACTGCTTGTGTCAATTTAACGTTTAAAGGAAAAGCTTATTCTTGCTGCAGAGAGCTTCAAGCGTAATGAAGAACATTAATTTCTGTGCATGTGTGCCTGTGGACACATTACTGCTAATTACTAGGCATTCTCCTTTAGATGTTTCCAAGAAAGCCTCCTCTGGTTAGAGACAAGAAACAATGTTTATGGTGTTTCTGCTTGCTAATCAGCATAAATTATGTACATCAATCAGCGTGGTTTTAAATTAAAACTTCTTTTCACAAACAGTCACATATATTTTGATCCCTGTGGTGGCTCAGAGTTCTCCAACAGAATGCTTACTCCTATTTCAGATAAGAAAATGGGCAAGTTTTACCTTAAAAGCATTTTAGAATCTTCGATGTTATTGTGATAATGGGTGCCTTGCTAAACAGAATGAGAAAAGTGTGCATGAGTTAGTGGTTCATTTCAATATCCTAAGGTCATAAGGAATAGGAGTAGAATTAGGCCATTCAGCCCATCAAGTCTACTCTGCCATTCAATCATGGCTGATCTATCTCTTCCTCCTAAATCCATTCTCCCGCCTTCTCCGCATAACATCTGACACCCATACTAATCAAGAATCTATCTATCTATCTATCTATCTATCTATCTATCTATCTATCTATCTATCTATCTATCTATCTATCTATCTATCTATCTATCTATCTATCTATCTATCTATCTATCTATCTATCTATCTATCTATCTATCTATCTATCTATCTATCTAGCACGTGCCGTGAGTAATTACTCAGGGTAGGCAGTCAGCCGGCTTTCAAAAATAAATCTTAAAACCGTGCATGCGCAGATTGTTCTCTTCGTAAAAAAAAAAGTAACAATTCAATTTTCCCAAGGGTTCTAAATCTCCTTCATTTTTTAATTACTGAATGGGTGGGGGACGGAGGATGAAGGCAGGTGGAGAGATGGTGGGAAAAACGGGAGCACACCGGGACGTTTAATCAGTTGTCATCTTATTGAATGACAATACTAATTCAAGGGTCCAATTGGAGGGGGAGTTCCTTTCACAGAGTGTGGGGAGCCTGTGGCAGGGGCTAAATATGCGATAAGGCAGAAGTTTTGAGAAGGAGGGGGTCAGAGATCATATCAAACTCACTCACCGCTGCCGCAGCGCTCCGGGCACGGACAGCAGAACTGGCCGCCACTTCCGGGGATAGAAGCAGCTCGGGTGCGAGCGGCCGCCGGGACCCAACACCAGAACCAGCTGCTCTTCAGCGCCTTCTGATCACCTCTGGCAGTGCTCTTCGTCTGAATATCTCTCACCTGCCGTTCGCCGGCTTCACTCATGTCACCCGCGCCCCGCAAATCCTTAAATTCCCACAGCCAAGTAACCTCAACTGGACCCGTGAACACGCTGTCAGAATTTAAAGATTTGCGGGAAGCCGCCCGGCAAGCGGCAGGTGAGAGATATTCAGACGGAGAGACTGCCAGAGGTGAGTGGGGACCAGCAGAAGGGGCTGAAGTGGCTGAAGTGGCAGGGTCCCGGCGGCCACTCGCAGTCACCCGAGCTGCTTCCTTCCTAGGAAATGGCGGCCAGTTCTGCTGTTCGTGCCCGGAGTGCTGCGGCAGCCACCCGAGCTAATCCACTCCCCGGCCACAATAAAACCATATGGCAATACAGCACGGGAACAGGTCATATCGACCCTTTTAGTCCGTGCTGAACACTTACTCTCACCTAGTCCCATCTCACCTGCACTCAGACCGGAGAGTGGCAAGTGGGTTACTGACCCCAATCCCCTCCTTCACAACGCCAGACTGCCCAAACACTGTGAATGGAGCTCTCCCCCCCTACAGTATTTAAAAACATAAAGCACAAAGAAATGCACTTACCACATTATTGGTACATTAAGTCCATTATTCACTCTTTGTTTGCTAAGATACTATTAAAATAATGGCAATCCATATATTGAAAATGCCGCCAAGAAACTCGCGCTGCGCAGGCGCAGAAGGATGATGCCCATGCGTAGTGTTGCAAAGGCAGAATTTCTGCTGCCTTCAGCCCCGCTTGAAACTGACGGCTTCAGGCAGCGCTGACGGCACGTGGACTGCACAGAGCTTCCCGTGTTACAAGGGCTGCGGATGAAAGGCACGGAGAATTATGCCTACCTCAGAGATCGGTCTCTTAGACAGGCATAATTCTACCATGCCTTTACTATTTATATTTGATAATTGCCATTTCATAATTTTAGTCAGGGTAGGCAGTGCCAACCTTGCCTACTCTGACGGCACGTGCCTGCTATCTATCTATCTAATTTAGGTCAAACTTCCATCCATTGTTATTTTAAGTGGCCACATTGCCCATTTGGTTTATTGAATTGTGAATCAGGATTAGAGCCTACCTCCAATGGTAAAGCTTGCTTTACTTGGTTTCATAGCTTGGGGTATTGAATATGATAATCAGGAAGCAATGCTGCAGCTTTGCATGACTTTGGTTGGGCAGCATTTGGAAAAATGTGTGAAGTTCTGGTCACCCCATCACTGAAAGAATGTGGAGGTTTTGACGAGGATGCAGAAGAGGTTATCAGAGTGCTACATGGAATTGAAATGTTATAGCTATCAGAAACATAGAAACATCGAAAATAGGTGCAGTAGGAGGCCATTCGGCCCTTGAAGCCAACACCGCCATTCATTGTGATCATGGCTGATCGTCCCGTATCAATAACCCGTGCCTGCCTTCTCCCCATATAGAAACATAGAAACATAGAAAATAGGTGCAGGAGTAGGCCATTTGGCCCTTCGAGCCTGCACCGCCATTCAATATGATCATGGCTGATCATCCAACTCAGTATCCCGTACCTGCCTTCTCTCCATACCCCCTGATCCCCTTAGCCACAAGGGCCGCATCTAACTCCCTCTTAAATATAGCCAATTAACTGGCCTCAACTACCTTCTGTGGCAGAGAATTCCAGAGATTCACCACTCTCTGTGTGAAAAATGTTTTTCTCATCTCGGTCGTAAAAGACTTCCCCCTTATCCTTAAACTGTGACCCCTTGTTCTGGACTTCCGCAACATCAGGGACAATCTTCCTGCATCTAGCCTGTCCAACCCCTTAAGAATTTTGTAAGTTTCTATACGAACCCCCCTCAATCTTATAAATTCTAGTGAGTACAAGCCAAGTCTATCCAGTCTTTCTTCATATGATAGTCCTGACGTCCCAGGAATCAGTCTGGTGGACCTTCTCTGTACTCCCTCTATGGCAAGAATGGCTTTCCTCAGATTAGAAGACCAAAACTGTATGCAATACTCCAGGTGTGGTCTCACCAAAGCCCTGTACAACTGCAGTAGAACCTCCCTGCTCCTATACTCAAATCCTTTTGCAATGAATGCTAACATACCATTCACTTTGTTCACTGCCTGCTGCATCTGCATGCCTACTTTCAATGACTGGTGCACCATGACACCCAGGTCTCATTGCATCTCCCCTTTTCCTAATCGGCCACCATTCAGATACTTTCCTGTTTTTGCCACCAAAGTGGATAACCTCACATTTATCCACATTTTACTGCATCTGCCATGCAATTGCCCACTCACCCAACCTATCCAAGTCACTTTGCAGCCTGCTAGCATCCTCCTCACAGCTAACACTGCTCCCCAGCTTCATGTCATCCGCAAACTTGGAGATGTTGCATTCAATTCTCTTGGCCAAATCATTAATATATATTGTAAATACCTGGGGTCCAAGCACCGAGCCTTGCGGTACCCCACTAGTCACTGCCTGCCATTCTAAAAAGGACCCGTTTATTCCTACTCTTTGCTTCCTGTCTGCCAGCCAGTTCTCTATCCACATCAAAACTGAACCCCCAATACCGTGTGCTTTAGATTTGCATACTAATCTCTTATGTGGGACCTTGTCGAAAGCCTTCTGAAAGTCCAGGTATAACACATCCACTGGGTCTCCCTTATCCACTCTACTAGTTACATCCTCGAAAAATTCTATAAGATTCGTCAGACATGATTTACCTTTCATAAATCCATGCTGACTTTGTCCAATGATTTTATCACTTTCCAAATGTGCTGTTATCCCATCTTTAATAACTAGCAGTTTCCTCACTACCGATGTTAGACTAACTGGTCTGTAATTTTCTCTCTCCCTCCCTTTTTAAAAAGTGGGGTTACATTAGCTACCCTCCAACCCTCAGGAACTACTCCAGAATCTAAAGAGTTTTGAAAAATTATCACTAATGCATTCACTATTTCTGGGGCTACTTCTTTAAGTACTCTGGGATGCAGCCTATCTGGCCCTGGGGATTTATCAGCCTTTAATCCATTCAATTTACCTAACACCACTCCCCGGCTAACCTGGATTCACTCAGTACTTCCATTTCATTTGACCCCCGGTCCCCTGCTATATCCCTTGATTCCACTAGCCCCTAGAGCTCTATCTAACTCTCTCTTAAATCCATCCAGTGATTTGGCCTCCACAGCCCTTTGTGGCAGGGAATTCCATAAATTCACAACTCTCTGGGTGAAAACATTTTTTTCTCACCTCAGTCTTAAATGACCTCCCCTTTATTCTAAGACTGAGTCCACTGGTTCTGGACTCGCTCAACATTGGGAACATTTTTCCTGCATCTAGCTTGTCCAGTCCTTTTATAATTTTATATGTTTCTATATCCCCTCATCCTTCTAAACTCCGGTGAATACAAGCCTAGTCTTTTCAATGTTTACTCATATGACAGTCCCGCCATCCCAGGGATCAATCTCGTGAACCTACGCTGCACTGCCTCAATCACAAGGAGTTGAACTATTTTCTATAGAGCAATGGAAAATAAGAGAAGACCTGATGAAAGTATTTAAAATTATGAGATGCATAGATACGGTAGAAAATAGGAATAGGCATTCCGCTGAAGAACCCTTTCCCATGGTGGAAATGTCAAAGACTAGAGAGAATAGCTTCAAAGGAAGAGGGGCAATGTAAAAAGATGTGCTGGGCGGGGGTTTAAATAGAGAGTGGTGAGTGCCTGGATCCCGCTGCCAGGGGTGGTGGTGGAGGCAGATACAATTGCAGCATTTAAGAGGTTTTTAGATAACCACCTGAATATGTAAGAAATGGTGGGATTTGGATCACGCACAGGCAGAAGAGATTAATTTAACTTGGCATTTTACTTCAGTGTCACGTGAGTGACTACGTGTAGAACCCGCCAGCACGCATGCGCGACATATCGTCTAACGCATTGTGCAACGATAGGCGGGAGGAGCGGCTCCTCCAGCGGTAGGTTTAAAACGGACCTGCAGGTAATTTTCTACTACTCTGAAGTCGTTTTTTCCATTCTGTACGATTTATTTTACAGAACAAAGTACTCATGGACAAGTCGACGGCAAAGTCCAAACGGACCGCAAAGAAGCTGACTGCGGAGGACCGCGGGAATGTAAGCAGTCAGCAGCAGCCAACTTCGCCTGGGACGCTAACCGTGCGGTCAACAGCCGCCGACTTGGCACCGGCACAGCCCGTAGGGGTACCTCGGACTGGCGGGAAGGCCATTCGAAAGTCGGATAAGTCCATAGTCTCGGACGGGTCAGGGCAGGAAGATTCACCGCATGCGGATAACGACTGTGGCCGTTTATCTCGCATGGAGCAGTTGATGGAGCAGCTGCTCCAACGTGACATGCTCCAACAAATGGAGCCTTGTCACCGTGGGTCTCCTCGGACACCCACGGCAGCACCTTGTATAGGGCTGCCAAATGTCTCCCTCTCCTCGGAGGGGAGCATAAGGAGTCACTACTGGGCTGGCTCTGAAGATGGGGGTTTGGCTGAAGACACTTCCAGTGTGCTAGGGGTGCAGGAAGAACAGGAGCTGCTCGGCATGGTCTCCAAATTTGTGATGCCCTCACAAAAAGGACAGCCGTTACGGTCGCAGCTGGCAGCAAGCATCAGCTACCTCACCACCAACCAGCTGCAGGAACAGGTAATAAATGACACAGCTGCTAAGTATTTAGCACCAGAAAACTGTGTTTCCCTCAATAAGATACAAAAAATCTTTGAACTACTGGCCTCCGGTATAACAGCATTTGCCAGATCAGTTGATGGCAAGGACACATCAGATGAACAGCAAGATGTGCTGGCACTCATCTGCAACACGCAATTTGAAATAAATTGCTTCAGAAAGAGTGTGATCCGATCTGCCTTAAACCCCAAATTTGCAGGGTTGTGCAAGACCAGCAGCATGCAGCCGCCTAGTTTACTATTCGGGGACAACCTGCCGAAGCAGGTCAAAGACCTCGACGAGGAGGCAAAAGCCGTTGGACTAATCAAAGCGCCTTCAACTGCCAAGACCTCACATCGTCGGTAGCAGCACCCCTACGCATCCACCAGCAAACCACGATACCCAGCAGCTGGTGAAAGCTCGAAGGCCATCCGTTCAGGACAAAGGTCTTTTTTAGACCAAGGCCCAGAACGGCCTTCGTGGAAAATGCACTAACCCCACACTCCAGCTCCTCTACCCCCCAGAAGACAAGGACAGAAGAAATTAACACAGCTCCACCAGTAACCATGGAGGTAGGTGGGTCTAGTTTCTTCCGGAACATACGGTGTGTAAGTTCTTCACAGGTTAGGGGAAGGTTACACTTGTTTTGGAGTGCATGGAGTTCCATAACTTCTGATCCTTTTATACTGCATAATATCCAGGGATATAAAATTGAATTCATTCACAAACTCCTTCCTCCGGTTCAGCATGCACCTAAGCCGAACGTTCGTGCTTTCACAACAGGAAAGATTGGAAGGTCATGCAGAACTTTTGAGGTTACATACAAAAGAAGTAATTGAGAAATCCAAACATGAATCTCGAGTTTGCGTCAAATATTTTCACTAAAAACAAAAAAGATGGTGGATGCCGCATCATCATTGATTTGACACAGCTGAATACATTTGTGCAGTAAACACACTTCAAAATGGAAACTTTTGTTACTGCCAAACAAATAGTTTCCAAAAGATACTTCATGGCTTGCATCAATCTCAAAGATGCATACTATTCAGTACCAATAGAGAAGGGTCACCACAGATATCTGAAATTTAATTGGATGGGGCAGCTCTGGCAGTACAAAGCGCTGCCTAATGGATTAACATCAGCCCGCAGACTATTTACTAAAATATTAAAACCACCTTGGCGTTTTTCTGAAAACAGAAACATATTGTCATGGCATATCTGGATGATATCTTAATTGTGGGGAAAAACTCTGGAGTTAGCCAAATTGGCTGTTTCAGCCACCAAGCTCTTATTTGAAAAGCTGGGGTTCATCATTCATCCAGATAAATCTAAGTTAACGCCTTCTATGACAATGGACTACTTGGGGTTCACAATTGACTCTGTTCACATGTCTGTGACTTTGCCAAAGGACAAAGCAACAGACTTAATAGAGCCATGTAACAGCCTTGTTATCGTCAGTCAACCATCTATTCGACAAGTAGCCAGGGTGATTGGAATGCTCGTGGCTGCTTTTCCAGCCACACAATTTGGACCTTTGCACTACCAAAATTTACAGAGGGCAAAGCTGCAAGTGCTCAAACATCATGCTGGCCTTTTTGACAGGCCAATGCAGTTACCAGCTAAAGCAGTTTTGGAGTTGCAATGGTGGATAAAGAACACTCGGCATTGCTCTAATCCCATTATAATCACCAATCCTTCAGTTGTGTTACAAACTGATGCCAGCGCTCACGTCTGGGGTGCAACTAATTCCATCACTAGTTCAGTGGTAGATGGGATGCACATGAGTTAACTTTACTTCAAGCACTTGGTATTAATCATCTAGAGATGTTGGGAGCGTTCCACGGACTTCGGGCTTACTGTTCGGACATGCACCATCTGCATGTTCGCCTGCAAATTGATAATACCATCGTGGTGGCATATATTAATCATATGGGTGGAATTAAGTTGATATTTTGTGATAATCTGATGAACACAATTTGGCACTGGTGCATCGAAAGAGATCCAAATATCCATCAGCTACTAACCTTCCAGGTAAGCTCAATACAGTGGTGGACACCAGGTCACGCAAATTCAATGACAACACCGAATGGATGTTGGACCACCAAGTATTTACTGACATTGTAGCTCGGTATGGAACACCAGATATCGATTTATTCACATCTAGGCTTAATCACCAGTTACCAACGCATGTTGCATGGGAACCAGACCCTGGGGCAGTGGCGATGGATGCATTCTCGCTACACTGGGGGGAATTGTTTTTCTTTGCATTTCCCCCCTTCTGCCTCATCAGTCGGGTCTTGCAGAAAATACAATAAGACTCCGCGTCGGGTATCTTGATAGTACCCGACTGGCCTTCTCAGCCATGGTTTCCTGTGGTTCTCGACATGGTCTCGGAACCATGTATGCCCATCTCCAAGCGCCCGAATTTATTGGTTCATCCTGTGACAGGTGAGAGTCACCCGTGCCATGACAGAATAAATCTGTTGATTTGCAGGATCTAAAAAAACCACTCGTGGAATTTGGACTGACGGACCGAACCATGAACATTATCACAGCGGCTTGCAGAGAGTCCACCAGAAAACAATACCTTTCATATGTAAGGAAATGGGAGATATTCTGTACCAGGGCGAACATCACATACAATACGACTACAGTGACAAATGTTCTAGAAATGTTCGTGGCTAGCCTACACTTTGATGAAGGCTTGAGCTACAGTGCCATCAACTGTGCAAGAAGTGCCCTATCATCTTACTTGGGACAGGGTCTAGGACACCACGGGGTTGGATCTCACCCTCTAGTATCAAAACTAATGAAGGGTATTTTCAACACTAATCCCTCCAGGGCTAGGTACTCCCAGACCTGAGATATTGGTGTTGTCTTAACGATGCTCAGGCATTGGGCACCAGCAACATCCCTGACACTGGCGAAACTAACATATAAAATCGTGATGCTGATGGCACTAGTATCGGCACAACAGGTCCAGTCACCGCACAAATTAAGACTGGACACTACGGCAATATCCAAGAACAAAATAACTTCCTATATTTTGAATTAATTAAACAGAACAGGCCTGGGTAGTCTGGCCTCAAATTGGAGTTCCTAGCATACCCCATAGACCTCCGTCTGTGCATAGTGACCCATCTATTACATTATTTAGAGGTCACCAGAAGCCAAAGAGGCGCGGAAATGGCATTATTGATCAATCATAAACGTCCTCACAAATGAGTGTCCATGCAGACCATTTCGAGATGGCTTAGACAGGTATTGAGTGCAGCAGGAGTGGACACTGATGTTTTTAAATCTAATTCCACCAGGGCTGCAGCTACATCAGCAGTGAGAATGTTGGAAGTTCCCATGGACTACATCCTTGCAATGGCAGGATGGTCTAGCAAAAGAACTTTTCAATTATTTTATAATAAACCCATTGCCAGACCTGCGATATTTGCAGACTCGATTTTAAGTTCTGTATTAAGATATAACCCTGAATATTAGGGGTTATTATTATTTGTTAATAAATGCATCATTGTGTTTCAATAGCCGATTCATGTCTGAATACGTTAACATATTTTCCTCCATTGGTCAGTTATGGCAGTGTGTGGGCATGGACTTGTTTTCCACGGCATGAAATCACAGAGCTTTAAAATCTTCACGTAGTCACTAATGTGACTCCGAAGTAAAATAGTAAGATTAAACGAGAACTTATCAGTTTCAATTTTGATCTTTATTTTATGAGGAGTTACATTGAGGGATTACGTGCCCTCCGCACCCAACCCTCTATCATAAAGGTCAACTGGATTTCTAGTTCTCTTATCTTACTATGTTTAGCTCGACTTCTGTTATCTGTGATTTCACACCGCTGCTTTGAAGAATATTGCGCATGTGTGCTGGCGGGGTCTTCACGTAATCCCTCAACGTAACTCCTCATAAAAGAAAGATCAAACTTCAAACTGGTAAGTTTGCATTTAATCTTACTATTATGTTTGACATGGACATTGTGAGCTGAAAGACCAGTATCTGAAACCCTAGCACTTAAGGGGCTGTCCCACTTGGGCGACCTAATCCGCGAGTTATGAAGAGTGTCTTCAACCTTCAAGCTTGAGGGCACTCGCCTGGAAAGCCTCGAGCTGCATCGACCATCCACGTTGAAACCGCGAGCTGGATCGACCGACCGCGCGCACACACACACACACACACACACACACACAAACACATCGCAAAGGCAGGGGAAGCTGGGGAGCGCTGTCTGAAATTTACACCCGCGATGAAGAGGAAGGTAAAATGGCTGCACAGTAATGGTAAGTCCTTTAGGGAGCGCGGGGGGGGGGGGGGGAGGGGAACGAGGGGGATGGAAGGAGAGAGAAGGAGAGAGATGGGGAGGCGGAGAGAGAAGGGGGAGAAGGTGGGGGGGAAGGAGAGAAGGGGAGAGAAGGGGAGAGAAGGGGGGGAGAAGAAATGGAGACACTTTTAAGAAATTTAATAAAGTTTTGCGGGCATTTCATTTCGGAGTCACGTGAGTGACTTCGTGAAGACCCCGCCAGCACGCATGCGCGACATATCGTCGCTCGCAATTGCATTCGACGGCTGGAGGGGGGAGTGCGCTCCTCCACCAGCCCTTCAAAAAGGACTGCTCAGGTAAGAGGAACTAACCTTGAGTTGGTTAGTTCCTGTGAATCAATTTTTTTGTTCACGGGGACGATGGATAGGAGTTCAAGAAATACCTCCAGCCGCAGGACTTCCGACAGGAGCTGCCCGCTACAATGGCAGCACCCGCTTGTCGGGCCGGGAAAAGCACGCGGAAGTCGGGGAGCCCTCCTCAACCAGGACCTGACTCTCCACCACGGTTATCCATGGAGCCGCACAGTGGTAGGAGCACCGCGCGGGAGCAGCGTAGGCAAGACCCTGACTCCCTACCACTGTCACCCAAGCATAGGGACAGTGGGGAAAAGGTGCGTAAACGTGTTACCCACTCTGCGGCACGTTCTGTCTCCCCCACTATACAGGTCACCAGAGGGCGGCCCAGGGGAAGGACCGCACAAAAGTCGGAGAGTCCCGCTGCATCGGCCGGCGTCGTCTTGCCACCGGAGCTGTCCGCCAGATCGCGGACAGGTGAGGGATCGAGGACTGAGTCTGGAAGCCCCGCAGGAGCCTGCTAAATCGCGGGCCGGTGTGATATCATCTCGGTCACCGCACCCCGCGTTAGCGGCTGGACGTGACCGAATGTCGCCTTTGTCCCAGGGACAGGTGGCAAGCCCGCGCGGACGTCGGTGCACCCCACTTCGGCGGCTGGAACGGACTCCTCACTGCTCATGTCTTTCCAGACAGACGGGCCACCACCGTCCGGAAGACTGCGGACCAGCGGCATGTCCGTGCGGAAGTCTCTAAGCCCCGCTGGAGCGGCAGGCAGTGACATCCTGCCTAGGCACCCTAGTCATCACCTCGACGTGGTGCAGGCCGATGGCAGAAGCCTCAGTGGTTCAGGAGAACCTGAGGAAGTCGACCTGTTGTCCGCAGATAGCGGCGGCGGTCGCATTGCCCGTATGGAGCGCATGATGGAGTGTCTCCTAGAGCAGAATCTCCAGCAGCAGGACCGGATGTCCTCCAGCTCCAGGAGATATGCTACTGGGCCACCTAGCATGTCCCCGTCATCGGTGGGGAGTGCCAGGGATCACCAGTTGGGTGACATGAGAGAAGGTTTGGCGGAGGGACCTGCAGCACCAGAGAAACCCCAAGAGGAACTGCTGAATGTGGTCTCCAAATTCGCCCAGCCCAAGCCCTCGGGACAGCCATTGTAGCCCAAGCTAGCGGCTAGTATTGACTTCCTTACTACACACCAGCTGCAGGATCAGGTCCTAACTGATGCTATGAACAAGTACAAGGCCCCGAACAACTGTATATCATTGAATGTACCAACAGTCAACATGCCCATCTAGG
The DNA here is from genome assembly GCA_963514005.1 of Raja brachyura. The sequence goes on from OY740784.1 coordinate 57,602,601, forward strand.
GCAACATCAGTCCAGGAATAAGGGCACAGGAACTTAAATTACAGAAGATCCTGAAACTACTAATGTCGGGGATTACTGCCTTTGCCAGATCGGTTGACGGTATGGAGATGACGGAGGAGCAGGAAGATGCTCTGGCGTTATTGCGTAACACACAATACCCAATCAACGCTTTCTGGAAAATCGCCATCAAGCCGACTCTTAACCCCAAATTCGGGGGGTTGTGCAAGGCACCTGCGACACCACCACCGAGACAGTTGTTTGGTGAGGACCTGCCTAAACAGGTCATGGACCTGGATGAGGAGGCGAAGGCAGTCGGTTTGATGAAACCACCTCCCTCCAGCAGGCCGGCAGCGCGCAGACAAACGCCATATGTAAGACCTCGGGGGCCATCTGAAAGGCCAGCAAGGACCTACACGCTGGCTGCACCCCAACAACAAAAGCCTTTTTTAGGGCAGGGCCAACAGCGACCGGCGTGGAAGATGCTGCAACCCCACAATCCAGCAACACAACGGAACACCGAAGCCCAGAACGTCAGGCCCCGCCGGTAACCATGGAGGTAAGGGGGCCTGGTTCTCATGCAAGTGCTGCATGTTTAACCTCACAAGTTGGTGGGAGGTTACATCTATTCTGGGATGCATGGAGCTCTATGACTTCTGACTTGTTTATTTTACAAAGTATTCAGGGGTATGAAATTGAATTCATAAATGATCAACTTCCCCCACCTCAACATGTAACAGACTGGAAATTTGCACTTTCACATAAGGAAATAGCGGAAGGACATGAGGAAATTTTGAGGCTACATGCAAAAGGGGTGATAGAGAAAACGATCCACGAACCTCTTGACTTCGTATCCAACATCTTTACCAAAACTAAAAAAGATGGTGGATGTCGGATTATTATTGATTTAACCCATTTGAATACTTTTGTGACATATACCCATTTTAAAATGGACACGTTTGAAACAGCTAAATCACTGATTTCCAAAGGGTGCTTTATGGCATGCATCGATTTAAAAGATTCATACTATTCAGTATCCATATGGAAACATCACCGAACGTTCTTGAAGTTTGTTTGGATGGATCAGCTATGGCAGTATAGAGCCCTACCTAATGAACTTACTACAGCCCCTAGGTTATTTACAAAAATGTTGAAACCAGTATTGGTATCCCTGAGGAAAGAGAACCATATTGTCATGGCATATTTAGACAACATCTTGATTGTAGGAAAGACCATGGAATCAACAAATTTAGCAGTAACAGCTACTAAGACATTGTTTCAAAATTTAGGGTTTTTCATCCATCCAGACAAATCTAAGTTCTACCCTTACAGGTCATGGACTATCTGGGGTTCACAATTAACACCAATCAAATGATTGTTACCAACCCAGATAACAAGGTAATATATGTTATTGAAGCATGTAACAACCTTGTTTGTGCCAGGAAACCAACAATCAGACATGCTGCTAAGGTAATTGGGAAATTAGTAACTACATTTCCAGCTGCACGATTTAGCCCTCTACACTATCAAAATTTGCAAAGAACAAAAATTGCAGTATTAAAAACAAATGCTGGACATTTTGATAGGCTTATGCAGCTGCCAATCAAAGCAAAAGTTGAGCTACAATGGTGGATTGATAATATTCGAGACTCATTCAATCCCATTATTGTACCGAACCCGTCAGTCATGGTACAAACCGATGCAAGCGCCCAAGGTTGGGGAGCTACCGACACTACTTCCAGTTGTGGCGGTAGATGGGATTGTCACGAATCTACCCTTCTATTATCACAAGGGATAAACTATTTGGAAATGCGAGGAGCATTTCACGGACTACGAGCCTATTGCATGAAATTATGTCATACGCATGTCCGTCTTCAAATAGATAACACCACTGTGGTGGCATACTTAAACCATATGGGTGGTATCAAGTCAATATCTTGTGATGAATTGGCAAATTCAATCTGGCTCTGGTGCATAGAAAGAAATATTTGGATATCAGCTACCTACCTTCCAGGTAAGCTCAATACAGTGGCGAACACCAGGTCACGAGTGTTCAACGATAACATTGAGTGGATGTTGAATCCCCAAATATTTGCTAAAATTATCGCCAAATTTGGGACACCAGAAATCGACCTTTTTGCGTCCAGATTGAACCATCAGTCACGGGGTTGGAGCGACCCGGAGCGGGGACATACATTGCCCGGCGCGGCTTTAATGGCTGTGGGACATTCCAGCGCCCGCTGGGGGCTCCATTGTTGTGACTTTTGGGCCTAGAGCATGGCCTTAATGGCCGTGGGACTTAACGCCGCCCGCCTGGGGCTTCGACCTCGGGAGAGATATGGTGCGGGTTAGAGAGAAGAACTTTGCCTTCCATCACAGTGAGGAGGAGATTCACTGTGATGGATGTTTGTGTGAATTGAATTGTCTGTGTATTTTTTTATGAATTGTTCTGTTTGTATGGCTTGTAGAAACTGAGTTTTGTTTGAGCCTCTCTGAGGTTCGAATGACAAGTAATAAAATCAAATCAAATCAGATACCAACATATGTATCTTGGGAACCAGATCCTGGGGCAGTAGCAATGGATGCTTTCTCGCTGCACTAGGGGAAATGGTTTTTCTATGCATTTCCTCCATTTTGCCTCATCAGTCGGGTGTTGCAGAAAATAAAATCAGATTCTGCAACAGGCATTTTAATAAAACCCGACTGGCCTACACAACTATGATATCCGGTGGTCCTTGATATGATCAAAGAACCATGGGCACATATTAACAGGTACCCGGATTTGGTGACTAACCCCACTACAGGGGAATCCCATCTGTGCCATGGTCATCTGAACCTGTTGGCCTGTAGGTTCTGAAGAGGCCACTCCTGCAATATGGACTAACACCTAGGACCATGGACACCATTGCAGCATCGTGCAGAGTATCCACTAGACGACAGTACCTCACCCAAATCAGGAAATGGCCTACTGCAGCCGGATTAACATCACGTATGACTCTGCCACAATTCCCCATGTGCTGGAATTCCTCGCGGGGCTGCACCATGATGAGGGCCTCAACTACAGCGCCATCAACAGTGCCAGGAGCGCACTACCATCCTACCTTTGCATAGGAGTAGGATCTCACCAGCTTGTGTCCAAATTGATGAGGGGTATCTTCAATTCGAACCCTCCCTGACCACGATACAACATCACCTGGGACATAGGGGTAGTATTGACCATACTCAGGAGTTCGTCGCCAATGATTGGACTACCATTGGATAAACGCACCCTGAAGATGGTGATGTAAATGGCGCTAACACTGGCTCAGCGGGTTCAGACATTGCAAAAGATAAAATTGGATAACATGGTCTCAACCCTTGAGAGAGTAACCTTCTTTATTGATAAGTTACTCAAGCAGCACAGACCTGGGACTACAAGGTTGCAAATAATATTTCCAGCATACCCCGTTGATGTGAGGCTCTGCATAGCCACCTACTTTCGTCACTATATAAAAGTGACGCACACCATCAGGAAAATGGAGAAAGGACTGCTGATCAGCCATAAGAAACCCCATCACGGGGTGACGGTGCAGACGATCTCCAGGTGGCTCAGGGTGGTATTGGATGCAGCAGGTATTGATACTAATATCTTTAAATCCCATTCTACCAGGGCTGCATCCACATCAGCGGCGAGGACCATGGAGTTTCCCATGGACCATATCCTTGCTACAGTGGGCTGGGCCAGCGAAGCTACGTTCCAGCGGTTTTATAATAAACCTGTGGCCGCTCCTGCTACATTTGCGGAGACAGTGTTAAGTACTGGTCACCCAGCAACGTTTATCCCCGAGTGAGGGGTTTTGATTTGTGTTAATAAATACTATTTTATTTTTTCAGCTTGTCAAGTCTGAAATATGTTAACATACTCCTTCCATCAGAATTGCAGCAGTGTGTGCATGGACGTGATCCAGGGCATGTAATCACAGAGCTTTGAATTCTTCACAAAGTCACTCACGTGAAATGAAATGGTAAGATTAAACGAGAACTTACCAGTTTGAAGTTTAATCTTTATTTTATGAGGAGTTACGATGAGGGATTTTGTGCCCTCCGCTCCCAACCCTCTACTATAAGGTCAACGGGTTATTAGAGTCTCTTCAATCTTACTATATTAGTCATTGTTGTTTAATTCTGTTATTCCACACCGCTACTTTGAAGAATGTCACGCATGCGTGCTGGCGGGGTCTTCACGAAATCCCTCATCGCAACTCCTCATAAAATAAAGATCAATCTTCAAACTGGTAAGTTCTAATTTAATCTTACTATTTTACCTATCTTGGTCCTGAAAACTCCAATGAGACAATCAAACTGCCAGGTCAGGTCGGCTGCCTGTAACTAAATAGTGACCCCACTCCACTGCACTATGAGTTGAAAAGACCCATGCCGATCAAATTTTACTCGCGGAAACTTTTTCAACATGCTGACCGTGACCTATCTGAGGCCACAAGTATTCAGTAACTTCCCTCGAGCACGAAGGAGATTTCCAGCAACCTCATAGGACCTCCTAAGACCATGTGTCGACCATGGTGCGAGTTTGAAGGTCGAATACACTCTTCAAAACTCGCAGATTAGGTCGCCGCAGTGGGACAGCCCCTTTATATTTAATCAACTCTTACTAAGTATTGAGTGCTACAATGTTTCATTCTACCAAAATATCACTGTGACTTGGCACATGTGGCAATAAAGTATCATCATTCATTCATTCATTCGTTCATTTATTCACTATTTGAAAGCGATTAAGATACGGGCTTACTGTACATGTGGAATAACTTTCATATTAAGTTTTTAATTATCACTTGGTTCCCAGGCAAGGGACAAGATTTTACCTGCCAAAATTGAAGAAAAAACAAATGGCACAGCACTGATTCCTATCTGCTGATTAAATTGGATAGGTGGAAGACTATGGGTGTGTGGGACCGAATCATCGCCTGCTTCAGCAACTCGAGCGCCCAAGAACATAGGAGGGTCTAGGAAGTGTTGGATATTGCTCAGTCCATCATGGGTATTGACCATCCCCACTATCAATGGATCTATAGGAAGTGCTTCAAGAAAGCAGCTAATGTCATGAATGATTGATGCCACCCTGTAGGTATGTTACAAAACTTACCTTGAGCGGCGCTGCAGTTCCCGTGTGCGCGACTTTGGCGCCTTTCAGAGGGAGCCGGGTTTAAAATGCTGTTTTTCTCCAGACAATTTAAATCGATCCATCTCAGGGGATTTCTTTGCTAAAGAGAAATCGCTCCGACATTTGTTTTAAGAAGGTATTTTTAAAATACGCTAGATCATTTATTAGCAAGAGTAATTTAAAAATCATCTTCTAAAGCCTTGAACGCCGACAACGGGACGATTTTACATAGGGGATAAAAGAAGGTACACAGTTTATTTTTACATTAAAATGTGGTTCTTAGAAACCCTTTAATCAAATTTTCATGTTGCGAAAAGGGGACAAAAAATATATACGAACCAGCAGTATTTTTCCTGCCGACTGTGGGTTAAATTCACCACAAACCGCAACTTTCCAATCTACCGCGTTACACTAAAACCCACTCGCAAGTTGATTTAAATGGCCATTAATTTACAGGAATTAAACACTAAATTCCTTTCATTTGGACTATAAATTCATAAAAATGAAATTTAAAAATCTTGTTATATTATGAATTATTGCGTGAATGTTATTTGGACATTTAGGAAATTAAAAAATGTTTAACTTTTCTTAAGAAATGGATAGATGTTTAGATCTAGTAATTGAATTTTGTAATTAGCTACAATTAAGTAACTAACTAATTATATGCTTTAATTTCAGGTCATCCAAGTAAGATTGTTTCATATTTGTTTCAGAATGCTTCAATCTATAATAACTGAAAATTTTATTGAGTTCTCTTAATTTTTAAGAAAGTTATGGGCTTTTGACTTACCTCGATCACAGCTTTTGAGTTAAGTCAATGGAAAGGCAATGGGGAACAAGATGCTAATTTCCGAGTATGAAAATGGCCATAACTTTAATACTGAAGATATGAAAGTGAATTAAGTGTCAAATTAAACTTCTTTTTATGCTTTATCTGATGGGATAAATTGCAGACTTGATTTTTAAAATCTCAAAATTTTGTAACATTGCTACACCCTGGCCACATTCCTATCACACTCATATGATTGAAAAAGAATGTTCAAGAGCCTGAAAGCAGTTACGTTAAAGTTCAACAAGTTCTTCTCACCAATCATCAGGCTCTTGAGCGTTTCTACCAACCACAACCCTCCCTCTGCACCAAACTAATATGGACTTTATATAAGGGTCCCACTACATACTTGGCTTGCATTTATTGTATTATTGTATTATTGACTATTTGTTTTTTATTGTTTATTGGTTTGTTGTGTTCATGTGCCTGCAAAAGCTGCTGTAAAAGTAAGAATTTCATTGTTCTTTTCCCGGTGCAGATGGCAATTAAACACAACCGTGACTCCCTGTGATATCCCTGTCCTCCCACTTCACAAAGACGTGCTGTGTGGTACATTAAATGGTCAGAAACCCTCCTCTTTTTACTTCCTTCTTTTTGTACTTGCTTACTGGCATGATTTCCTGCCAAAGTATTTATTTGACCAGGCAATCTTTTGTGGCCCCACAACATTTGGAAAAAACATTAACTATAATCCACTTCACTCATTGCAATTCTACACCATGGGTCCAATAGAATTAGAAAGGGGACAATAACTTTTGAGACATTGATACCACAGAGACCTTTACCACCTAATACTGTCGCACCAGCTTTAGTTGTTGAATTCCCTATCATTACCTTAATTACAAAAAAAAGAATTATTTTGCCATAAGAAAATTACAAGGCTCTCAAGATTCTAGGTTTATCCAAAAAATAATCACACCAAAGAATGAAATCAAAAGGCTGCTGTGGATTGTGGTGTTGAAGTCTCTTGTTTTGTTTTTACATAAGTTTCAAATGTTGGCTTTGCCAGTTGGATTGCAAATTAATGCAATGGATTCTCTATATTGATATGTCCTACTGGTAAAAATAAAGAATATTATAACTGCAGAACCTTCAATTATACCAATATTTTCTATGGCAAAGACATCGTATTTTCAGTTTTTAAGCAATAACTGTATTTAAATTGAGTGATCAAAGTCTGTAGTTTCAAGTCTATAATTTGAAAATTATTGCAGCAGGAATAATATTGTTGGAATATATAATCTACCAGTCGCAGTGTTTTTGAGTATGCTAATGTAAAATCTTCTTTATATGTACAAGGACAAATATCTATCATAGTATAGGTTACGATTGTTTCAGGAGGAATTAAATCAAATATTGTCTACCTTCAACTATTTTCAATCCAATTTATGGGAAATCTATTTCTGTTCAGATGTAACTGATTTATTAAAGGTGTTGTGCATAAAATAAAGAAATCAGCAAAAATTGCAGCAGAATCTTGATCAGTTGGGCAAGTGGATGGGGGAATGGTTGATGTAATTTAATGCACATAAGTGCAAGATGTTGCATTTTTGGAAGTCAATAAGGATGGAACCTTTACAGCAAATGACATGGCCCTGGAGAGTGTTGTAGAGCAGAGGAATCGTAGAATGCAGGTACATAGTTCCCTGGAAATGGTGTCACAAGAAGATAGGGTGGTCAAAAAGGCTTTCAGTACATAGGCCTTTATCAGTCAGGATATTGAGTATAGAAGTTGGGGTGTTATGTTACAGATCTATAAGACATTGGCGAGGTTACACTTAATATTGTGTTCAGTTTGGGTCATCCTGCTGTAGGAGAGATGTCATAAACTAGAAATAATGCAGAGATTTATGAGGATGTTGCCAGGACTGGAGGGCGAGGTTGTGCAAGCTAGGACCTTATTCCTTAAAGAGCGGGAGGCTGAGAGGTGATCTTATAGAGGTGTATAAGATCATGAAGGAAATAGATAGGGAGAATGCACAGTCTTTTTCCTAGAGTAGGAGAATCAAGAACCAGAAGACATAGGTTTAAAGTGAGGGTGGAAAGATTTAATAGGAACTGGAGGGGGGGAGGGCGGGAAGGGGGGAGGGGGGGAGGGGCAACCTTCTCACATAGAGGGTGCTTGGTGTATAGAACTAGGTGTTAGAGGAAGTAATTGAGGTGGATACTATAATAGCATTTAAGAGACATTTGGACGGATAGAAGGATAGGCACAGTTTGGAGGGATGTGGGCCAAACACGGGCAGAGGGAACTAGCTTAGATGGGGCATCTTGGTCAGCATGGACGAGTTGGGCAGAAGAGCCTATTTCCCTGTTGTACGACTCTATCACTTTAGCTTAACTGTCCATGCAAAAGACTGAACTGCTGACAGAGCAGCATTCCCCTACACTTCCCTGGTGGGTCAACCTCAGCTTTGGTGTTCTGCTCATCTGTTCATCAACATATTCTTATCAGCGGTCCCAAAATGAGTACCTCATGGATCCAGTGTCGGAAGACAGGGTTCCAGCAAATCCCAGCACTTGTTCAGGATAGACCGTGCAAAACCTGTGTCACGGTCGAGACCCTTCTTCAGACTGATGTCGGGGGGGGCGGCGGGAAAAACAAAGGAAGAGGCAGAGACAGTAGGGGAAGGAGGGAGAAAGCAAGGACTATCTGAAATTAGAGAAGTCAATGTACCAACCTGATGTTCATATGTTCAGAAGTCAATGTTCATAGCAGCCTGATCTCCCGGTGGCTCAGCACTTCAACTCCCCCTCCCATTCCGAATCTGACTTTTCTGTCCTGCTCCTCCTCCATTGCCAGAGTGAGGCCCAGCGCAAATTGGAGGAACAGCACCTCATATTTCGCTTAGGTAGTTTACACCACAGCGGTATGAACAATGACTTCTCTAATTTCAGATAGCCCTTGCTTTCTCCTTCCTTCCCCTCCCCTTCCCAGCTCTCTCCCAGCCTACTGACTCCACCTCTTCCTCTCTTCCACCCCCCCCCCCCAGACATCAGTGTGAAGAAAGGTCTTGATCCAAAATATTGCCTATTCCTTCATTCCATGGATGCTGTCTCACCCATTGAGTTCCTCCAGCATTTTTGTCTACCTATGAGGAATCCAGGTGAGTTTCAGTTAAGTAACATTATGACATATTTTTTTTAATTCCATACAAGCATTTATTGATTTATTGTTAAATTTTTTTAATGTTATTTTCTAAACAGATTGTTATATATTTTGAAATTTTTTTATTCTAAAGGGCCTGTCCCTTAGGCGATTTTTCAGCGGACTGCTGGCGACTGTCAAGTTCGTGGCACTCACCTGAAAAACCAGGAACTGGAACGGCGACTGTCAGAGTGGAACACACACACACACAAACACATTGCAAAGGTGGGGGGTCAGGGAAAGCGGGGGAGCGCTGTCTGAAATTCACATGGTGCAAAGCCAAGGTGATACAGACACACGCCGCGATGAACAGGAAGGTTAAGATGGCTAGCACAGTGTACGGTGAGTCCTTTAAAAGAGGGGGGAGAGAGGGGGTGGGAGGGGAGAAGGGGGGACAAGGGGGGACAAGGAGAGGGCAGAAGGGGGGAGAAGGAGAGGAGACACTTTTAAGAAGCCAGACAACTTGTAAGAAGCCAGAGATACACAGCTGTGAAGTTTGCCAGGCATTTAACATTACCGGTCGGTAATCCGTCATTCTGAAAACTCGTGCTTACGTTTTCATCCCCCAATGAGCCAATGAAAATGCCCGGTCAGCAAAGGCGATTAACTAAAACTACCTACAACTACCTCGACTACCCATAACTACATGGTAACCCCACTACAACTGCACCTAAGACTACAGGATTGTTCGTTTTTCTCCATGGTGACCAATGTTTGGTCGCAAAAAAACTGTCAACATGTTGAAAAATCTGCAGCGACCACACTGAGGCCGCGACTAGTTCACAGAATGCGGGAACTCCTCGCGACCATGATAGAGACTCACCAGAGACCACCAGCGAACACGTGGCGACCATATGCGATCATGAGGCGAGCGCAGAGTCTCCTGTACTTGTCTAAAAAGTCGCCTAAGTGGGACAGGCCCTACAGATTCAGGTCTGTGATAACCTTGGCCACTAACTGTGACATAATATTCTGGGCCATTATTGTGGTCAATCATATCCTTCAGATTCTGGTGTCTCCATTGCTTATATATACATATGCCCTGCTCGAACCTTGAGCAATTGTACAGTTTACCAATGCCCTGAGGAAACCTGAAATAACAAAGGCATAGAGTAATTGGTTTGACTTCCACCTGATATCACCGATTTTTCAGCGGACTGCTGGCGACTGTCAAGTTCGTGGCACTCACCTGAAAAACCAGGAACTGGAACGGCGACTGTCAGAGTGGAACACACACACACACAAACACATTGCAAAGGCGGGGGGTCAGGGAAAGCGGGGGAGCGCTGTCTGAAATTCACCAATTTGCCAATTTGCAGATAGTTATTACTAATAAACAGAACTGTGTAAAATGTAATGCTTAGTAAAGGACTGCTTCAGTTATCAAACATTGCTGATCAGCAAACATTGATGTCTTCACTTTTGTTGAATTCATTTTAGGTGTAATTAAACAGGCAGTTAGGGATGGCCAATAAATGTTGGCCTCAGTGGTGTGCATATTCCGTAAAATTAATGAATTAATATTTATAATTTATAATTACCTAATTATTCAGCCTCAATTATGGTCCATTTTGAATATTTTGCAGGATCAAAAACAACAATTGAAACACTAACTGAAACGGGAATAGTGCCGGAGGATTGGCGTACTGCACATCTTGTTCCATTGTTTAAAAAGGGTTCAAAGAATAAACCTAGCAATTATAGACCTGTTAGTTTGACGTCAGTGGTGGGCAAATTAATGGAAAGGATACTTAGAGATAATTATATATAAGCATCTGGATAAACAGGGTCTGATCAAGAACAATCAACATGGATTTGTGCCTGGAAGGTCATGTTTGACAAACCTTGAATTTTTTGAAGAGGTTACTAGGGAAATTGATGAGGGTAAAGCAGTGGATGTTGTCTATATGGATTTCAGTAAGGCCTTTGACAAGGTTCCCCATGGAAGGTTGGTTAAGAAGGTTCAATATTTGGGTGTTAATGGCGGAGGAGCAAGATGGATTCAACAGTGGCTGAATGGGAGATGCCAGAGTGTAATGGTGGATGGCTGTTTGTCAGGTTGGAAGCCAGTGACCAGTGGGGTGCCTCAGGGATCTGTGTTGGGTCCACTGTTGTTTGTCATGTACATCAATGATCTAGATGATGGGGTGGAAAATTGGATAAGTAAGTATGCAGATGATACTAAGATAGGTGGTGCTGTGGATAATGAAGTAGATTTTCAAAGTCCACAGAGAGATTTGGGCCATTTGGAAGAGTGGGCTGAAAGATGGCAGAAGGAGTTTAATGCTGATAAGTGTGAGGTGCTACATCTTGGCAGGACAATTCAAAATAGGACGTACATGGTAAATGGTAGGGAATTGAGGAATGCTGTGGAACAGAGGGATCTAGGAATAAAGGGCCTGTCCCACCAGCACGCAACTATATGCGATGAACGCGATCAAACCGGCAGCGGGGGCCGCGCGGAGGTCGGGTGATCCCCTGTACAGGGCCGGTCCCACCAGCATGCGCCTGCATGCGGCAAGCGCAACTAAACCGGCAGTAGGGGCCGCGCGGAGGTTGGGTGAGTGGCGCAACGCGGCGCAAAGCGAGGCGAACTTGAAGCAAGTCCAAGGTAAGTTTGCCAGGACTTAGAGGGGCACACAGAGAGGGGCACCGAGACACACACACATACAGGGCCACGGAGCCACACACATAGAGGGTCACGGAGGCACTTACAAATAGTTTCACGGAGGCACGATGTCCGGGCGGTGTGTAAATGTCGCGGCGACTGCGAGCCGACAAACCGTTGCCGCGCGGAATTTTTGGACATTGTCGGTTTTTCGGAGCCCCGCGCGGCGTCGGGACGAACTCGGGACGAACTCCGCACAATTCCGCACGGCTCCGGCGATCGAAGTGGGACCGGCCCCGCGACGCCGGACGGCTCAAGCGACCACGTTAGGTCGCGCTAATCGCATCGAGTTGCATGCTGGTGGGACAGGCCCTTAACTGTACATAGTTCCCTGAAGGTGGAATCGCATGTAGATAGGGTGGTAAAGAAAGCTTTTGGTGTGCTGGCCTTTATAAATCAGAGCATTGAATATAGGAGTAGGGAAGTAATATTAAAATTGTACAAGGCATTGGTGAGACCAATTCTGGAGTATGGTGTACAATTTTGGTTGCCTAATTATAGGAAGGATGTCAACAAAATAGAGAGAGTACAGAGGAGATTTACTAGAATGTTGCCTGGGTTCCAGCAACTAAGTTACAGAGAGAGGTTGAACAAGTTAGGTCTTTATTCTTTGGAGTGCATAAGGTTAAGAGGGGAATTGATTGAGGTCTTTAAAATGATGAAAGGGATAGACAGAGTTGACGTGGACAAGCTTTTCCCATTGAGGGTAGGGACGATTCAAACAAGAGGGCATGACATGAGTATTAAGGGACAGAAGTTTAGTGGTAACATGAGGGGGAACTTCTTTACTCAGAGAGTGGTGGCTGTGTGGAATGATCTTCCAGCAGAAGTGGTGGAGGCAGGATCGATTTTAACATATAAAAGTAAAGTGGTTAGGTATATGAATGGGAAGGGAATGGAGGGGTATGGTCTGAGTGCAGGTAGATGGGACTAGGGGAAAATAAATGGTCGGCATGGACTGGAAGGGCCGAGATGGCCTGTTTCCGTGCTGTAATTGTTATATGGTTACATGGTTATATGGTTATCACCATTTAAAGTACTGTTTGGCAGGTTTCATTGATTTCACAGCATAAATATAAAACTTTAGTATTACATTGCCACAAAAGGCTGTGGAGGCTAAGTCAATGGATATTTTTAAGGCTGAGATAGATAGATTCTTGATTAAGACGGGTGTCAGGAGTTATGGGAAGAAGGCTGATGGTGTTAAGAGGGAAAGAGGGATCAGCCATGATTGAATGGTGGAGTAGACTTGATGTGTTGAATGGTCAAATTTTGCTCCTATCATTTATGAACTTATTAGCCACCTGGCAAAATGTTTCCCTCAATAGAAGTAGTCAGAGTCATTTTCATATATATCATCTTTAATATAACAAAATATCCAAAGAATAACTTATGAGCATTGTCAAACAAAATTTTGTCACCAGGCCACAAGAAATATTAGAACTAAAGAAATAAAAATCTCAAAGATTTATAGAGCAAGAGAAAGGTAAAGGAATAAAGATAAAGAAAAGGTTTTGCCCCAAAACTTCACCTACAGTATTCTTTTTCTCCTGAGATGCTGCCTGACACACTGAGTTACTATACCATTTCATGTCTATCTTCCGTGTAAACCAGCAACTGCAGTTCCTTCTTATAGTGTTCTGCCTAACTTCAGTCCAAACGTGAAATTATTGTCACTTTTCCAACTGCACAATTATGTAAATGTTGGTCACAGGAGGGTTAAATATGTGTAACGTAATTTTTCTCCATGTAATCCTCTGACATTTTTGCCCGAGACTTTGAAGCTACTAAAACTTTGGTGAGGGAGGGTTGGAGGGAGAGGGAATGCAAGGGTTACTTGAAATGGAAAGGGATGAGTTAACCAGAGAGTTGTGGAGGGAGCGGTCTTTGCGGAAGGAAGAAAGGGTTGGATTGGGTAAATGTGACCAGTGGTGGGAACCCATTGGAGGTGGCAAAAAAGTAAGAGGATTATGTGTTGTATGCGACTGCTGATGGGGTGGAAGGTAACGACAAGGGGGACTCTGTCCACGTTGCAAGTAGGAGGATGGATAGCAAGAGCAGAGCTGCAGGATACCGAGGAGATAGGTGTGAGGGCCTCATCTATGATGGAAGAAGGAAACTCCGTTCCCCAAAGAATGAGGACATCATGGATCTCCTGATATATCCGAGATGTCCTCATTCTTTAGATGAGATGAACTCCCTGGTTAACTCATTCCTTCACAACCAAACCACTCCCTCCCCAGGTACCTTCCCCTGCAACCGCAGGAGATGCAACACCTATCCCTATACCTCCTCCTCAACTATGTCAAGGGACCCCAACAATCCTTTCAAGTTAGGCAGAGGTTCACTTGCCTCTCCGCCAACATAATCTACTGTATGCGTTGTTCAAGGTGTGGACTCTAATACATTGGCAAGACCAAACGTAGACTGGGTGACCATTTCATTGACCACCTTTGCTCAGTCTGACTGGACCTACCTGTCCTCCCTGTTGTCAAACATTTTAATTCCCCTTCCTTATTCCCACACTGACCTTTCTGTCCTGGTCCTCCTCCATTGTCGGAGTTAGTTACAAATTGGAGGAACAGCGCCTCATATTTTGCTTGGGCAGCTTCAAACCCAGTGGTGTTAATATTGATTTCTGTAACTTCAAGTAACCCTTGCATTCCCTCTCTCTCCATCCATCCCCCACCCGTCGTACCAGCTTCAAAATCATCTTGTTGTGTCTCATTGTCTGTAACTCGTTTTCAACTAGCCCACAGCTAACAATGACCCTTTTTGTTTATCTTCATTACTTTTTTGCATATCTTTCATTCATTTTTTTCTATCTCTCCATATCACCGTCTATATCTCTTGTTTTCATTTCCCCTGACTCTGTTTAAAGAAGGGTCTCAACCCAAAACATCACCTATTCCTTTTCTCCAGAGATGCTGTCTGACGCGCTGGGTTACTCCAGCTTTTTGTGTCTGTCTTTAGCAATCACTAGTTGGGCTTCACCATTGTTGAGGTTTAAGATGAACTTGAACCCTTTCTTCCCATTAGTTTTGTTTAATGTTCGACCATTATTCATGGTTAGATGTAGCAGAGATGCAGAATCGTTTATTCCCAGCTTGATAATAATGCTACAGATATGGATTTGCCAGGTCTTGAGATTACATCGTGTTGTAGCTTCCTTTTCTTCTGCTGATAGTCAACAGCCCTTCATGATGTCTAGTTTTGTGCTGCTAGACCTCTCCTGAATATTTCCAATTTAGTACAATTGTACGACATGACATTATAGATGGAGCTTCCAGTGTGAAGAGAAGACTTTGCTCTATAAACTTAAAGAAATGTTGATCTGGAATCTTCCATTTACATATTTATGAATAATAACAGCATGTTATTCTCTCATGTTGCATAACTGATTTCTAGAATATCTTTGTACAATACAGTTTTGGTAAATATTTGATTTGTATTGTCATACCAAATGAAGATGGATGGGTATCAGTAGCATATGTTATGACATTTTAACATCTTCTCATTGGTCCGAAAATCTGATTTGCACTGACCAGGATTCTACATTGCTGTTGGAATTTAGAATTCCAGCAGAATTCCTGCATGGTTTACCTTAATCTTTCAACATTATTCTACTGTAAAGCAAACATCTTCTCTAATTTCAAGGCATATCTGACAATAGTTGTACGATCTTCCATTGGCGCATAAATGGTGTCAAGTCTGCTGAGCCAGAGTGCTGGGGCCCTCGGACCAAGTCAAGAATATGCCAACCACCAATCAGAGCTTTCTTCGACAACTTGACTGTCACCACTGTCAGTACCAGGGGGCAGGTGGATCCTGCAGGGGTTGGAGAAACTGATTGGATGGGCAAGGATGAGGTTAAGCCAGGAAAATCAAGGCAATTGGTGCTGAAGAAGGGCAAAGTCATGGACAGGTTCCGCTTCAGCATCGAAGGGACAACAATCCCAACTGTCTTCGAAAGGCCAGTGAAGAGTCTTGGCAAGGTGTTTAACAGCAGCCTGAAGGATACGGCATCAGTCCAGGCAACCTATCAGGAGCTGGAGAGCTGGTTGAGAGCGGTGGACGAGTCGGGGCTTCCCGGCAAGTTCAAGGCGTGGATTTACCTACATGGTATCCTGCCAAGGATTCTCTGGCCACTGCTTGTCTACAAAGTCTCAATGTCCATCATAGAGAGATTGGAGAGGAAAGTCAGCAGTTTTCTCAGGAGGTGGCTGGGACTGCCCAGGAGTCTTAGCAGCATCGCCCTTTACGGAAATAACACCAAGCTCCAGCTGCCCCTGAAGTCCCTGGAGGAGGTGTTTAAGGTGACTCGGGCCACAGAGGTGATGCTGTACAGGGACTCCAGCGACCCCAAGGTGGCTCAGGCAGGGGTGGAGGTGAAAACTGGGAGGAAGTGGTGAGCCGGCGAAGCCATGCTGCAAGCGGAGTCTCAGATACACCACAGAGTCCTGGTGGGAGCAGTGACTCAGGAAAGAGCTGGTCTGGGAACCTTCCCAACTCCCCAGTTTGACAAGGCCAAGGGGAAGGAGAGGCGCAGGCTGGTCCAGGGGGAAGTGAAGGCAGCGGTGGATGAGGTGAGGTCTACCTGAGCAGTTGGCTTGAGGCAGCAGGGGGCCTGGACAAGGTGGGAGCAGGCCATGGACCGAAAAGTCACATGGACTGAGCTCTGGCAGGCTGAACCACAATGTATCAAGTTCCTGGTCCAGTCAGTATACAATCAAACCTCTTCATCGGGGACAAAGCGGAATCTACGGATTGCCCGCAATGCTCAGGCAAGGGGATGTTGGAATACATCCTGAGCTGCTGCCCAAAGGCTCTTAGGCAGGGCCGGTACACCTGGCGTCACGATCAGGTTCTTAAACTGATTGCAGAAGCCATCAACATGGGAATCAGCAGCTGCAGATGGGCACAGCCCACCACCCAGATGATCACCTTAGTGAAGGCCGGAGTGCAGCTGCCAAGAACCACAGCAGCCAGGAATCCGTCAGGAATCCTGGCGACTGCACATGACTGGCAGTTTTCTGTAGACTGCCATAAGCAGGGCTGGAAGGCAAGGCATATGCCCATCGAGGTTGGCTGCAGAGGTTTAGCAGGGCAATCGCTCTCCAAAGCCTTGAGCTCACTGGGCATCAATGGAATGGAGAGGAGAAGAGTCATCAAGAACACCACAGAGGCAGTGGAGAAAGCCTTGAGATGGCTCTGGATCAGGAGAGAAGGTCAATGGGGAGGAGCAAATGCCACCTGAACACAAGTCGTGGTCTGATCAACCACGGCTGGGTCGCCTGGGTGAGGGTGGCTGATGTTGAAAGACCCGAAATACCCAATGACCCCAGGTTACATCACTGATGATGTGTTCAGGAGCATCAATAGAT
The DNA here is from genome assembly GCA_963514005.1 of Raja brachyura. Next base: position 57,619,785 of record OY740784.1, read on the forward strand.
GTATTTTTATCAATGCTAACCACAGCTCAACCAAAATGTAATTTATGTCATATTTATGATTTGTATCTTTACAGGGAAAACATATGGGCTTATGTAACAGCACGCATCGGTGGTGCAAAATCACTGCAGGAGCAACCTTGAAGCATGTAAAATAAATTTGTATTGCACTTGTTTGGTTTGCCAAAGCTCAACTATTAAAGGAAATGTTTCTATCATAGGATGATTGCGCCACATGGAATACCATCAGCCCTTTGCGCCTCAAAGAGCCAACCTATTTACTTTATTATCAAATGACATCTGGTCCATTCATCTTCTGCCAAATTCAAAACATCAACAGGTGCACAAGAGTTTATTGCTTACAAAGTCCAGAAAGAAAGATGCTTCTCACATTGCAAACTAGAATGCTGATAAGAGTCAGAAGCAATTCAGATTGTGTTTAGTATTATAAGCTCATTTTTTATATCACCATTATACCTTCCAGTAGCAAAGCAAATAATAAATGGTGATACGTTTTTTTTTCTCTTGCTCACAAAACTGTGACCAATCCTGGTGATGTTTGCTCAGGGTCCAGCATCTTGTCAACATTTCATTTTCTTATGTAGTCCAGAGTTCCCTCACAAAATCACTCCCAATATCCTGAATCTCCAAGGAAAAATACTGGATATTTCTATCTATAAATATGATTGTGACAGTTAATCAAAGGAACACCAGAAATAATCTTCTAGTATTGGTGTTTGGTAAGGTTCATTGCAGTGACGGAAAACACCGCAAAGCCTAATCTAATCTCAACCCAATGTATACACTTGCCCGCTTGTCACTACAAATGACCAGAAGCTTTTTCTTTCACAGGGCTGCAGTATGAGACCAATTATTCCGATAACTCCAACTCATTGGGTTTTCTCATTCCAAATCAAAGCATGAAATGTTGGAAATACACAGCAGGTCAGGTGGCATCCATGAAAATGGAAACCAAGTTAAGTTTACAAGTTGAAGATCTCTCAACAAAACTAAGTTACTTTGGCCTGGAATATTAATTCTCATTCTCTTTCCACAGATTTGTTCATCAGGGGTGAGGTGCTCTCAGGGCTGCTGTACTTGGCGTAGATGTGGCCCATCCATTGCTCCTCTGCCTAGGCAATCACCTGAGCCATCTTCTAGTTCACCTGGGGATTAAAGATGGAACAGGCCCATCTGGTCACAATGCGCAAGTCAGCAGTCAACGGGGGCTAAAACATGCCCAACATCACCCTAACCCTGATGGCCACTTTTGTGTTGTGCTGCAATGGGCTGTGCGTAGAGCCCAAGCACATGGACCGTGTCATTACCTACAGACGATCTACCTGTCCCCAGTGCTGCGACTGAAGGGCTTGGCACCAATGTCACACAATGAGCCAATCAGCTGGATATTGCCACACCACTTGTCCTTTGTGGAAAAGTTATTCCTGACCAGGATGGCGCAGCAGTAGAGCTGCTGCCTTACAGCGCCAGGGACCTGGGTTTGATCCCGATTACGGGTGCTGTCTGTACAGAGTTACGTTCTCCCTGTGACCGTGTGTTTTTTCTCCGAGATCTTTGGTTTCCTCCCACACTCCAAAGGCATACAGGTTTGCAGGTTAATTGGCTTGGTGTAAATGTAAATTGTCCCTAGTGTGTAGCATGGTGTTAGTGTATAGGATTGCTGGTCAATGTGGACTCGGTGGGCCGAAGGGCCTGTTTCCGCGCTGTATCTCTAAACTAAACTAAACCAACAAATTTGACCACTAGTCCATCAGGCAGTGGTCAGCGTAGAACATGCTGCAAGCACTGCAGGACAAGGACTCGATGGATCCTGTGGCGAGGTTCCCTGACCCGACTGCCCAGTTTGTCTGGAGAAATGTATCTTCGCCTGAACAAGCTCCAAGACCTCACTTGGCTGCCGGTGAGAGGGGTCTTCCAAGTCAGATCCTTGCTGCACCATCGGAATCTTACTTCCGAGGCACGCTGCCCTCAGGATGGCTGCTTCGAAGAGGAGATGGTTGCCCACCTCTTCGATGAGGGTGGATTTATGAAGAGGGTCTGGAGGATGATGCAAGGTCCATGTCGTGGTTCATCACGAGTAGCTTGTAACAGAGGACTCTCTGATTTACGGGCTGTTCCCAGGGACGAATTCGGAGATGGACATCAAGTCAGGAACACCAGGGGTCAGCCAGGATTTGGAGTACTCATATATTCCCTGCTCCCTTTAAACTCACCGGATGCTTTGAAAAATTATTAGTCCATCCTGTAACATGTAAAAAAAAGTAAACGTGTATTTGTGTATTAAAGGGAGTATATAGTCCAGAAAATGTGTTAGTCCAGAACTACAAAAGTCCCAAGAATGCCACATTTTCAGAGTTTACTGTATCGTGGCTATAGAAAATAATGGTGCCCCCTCTGTTGTTAAGTAATGTTTTATATGTGATATTATTTGTTAGAAACATCGAAAATAGGTGCAGGAGTAAGGCATTCGGCCCTTCGAGCCAGCACCGCCATTCAACATGATCATGGCTGATCATCCAAAATCAGTACCCTGTTCCTGCTTTGTCTCCATATCCCTTAAGCCCTAAGAGCTAAATCTAACTCTCTATTTTAACAGATCAGCCTTGGGATTGTGAAGAGGAAAAGGGTGGTTAGGTATTTGTTGCCTCAACATAGCAAGAGATTGTGTGAGACTTGCTATCATTGAATAACAAAGGAATTTTACACCAGAGTGGTGCAGCAGTAGAGTTGCTGCCTTAAAGCACTTACAGCGCCGGAGACCCGGGTGCAATCCCGACTACATGTGCTGTCTGTATGGAGTTCTGTACGTTCTTCCCGTGACCGCATGGGTTTTCTCCGAGATCTTCAGTTTCCTCCAACACTCCAAAGACGTACAGGTATATAGGTACAATTGGCTTGGTATAAGTGTAAATTGTCCCCTAGTGTGTGCAGAATAGTGTTAATGTGAGGGATTCCAGATGGTGCGGACACAGTGGGCTGAAGGGCCTGTTTCCGCGCTGAATCTCTAAGCTAAACTAAACTAAAAAAATTGCAACTCCACAATGTTATATCTCAGAAAACAGATGAGGCTGCTGAAACTTTAAGTTGGAAGGTTGAAAAATATTCTTATGTAAGACACGGGAGAACATAGTCTGTTGGACTAGTATAGGATTTCCCCATCAAAGTGCTAGCACAATGTAAAGAATTTCCTCCTATGATAGAAACTTCATGTTTACGCAATATGCTTTCTCATATTTCACAACATTTTCCACAAATTAGACCTCAAGTGGTATTATTATTTAATAGATAAACATAGCAGCCAATGCACACACAGCAGGGCTGAATAAACAGCAACCAGGCATTAATCTCTTTTGGTGAAATTGGTTGGGAGAAGCTTGTTGCCACAGCATCAAGGGAATTTTCTATTCTTCTGCAAATAGAGCCATGGGATCCCCTATAAGACTGGACAGACAGTGTCTCAGTTTAACCCCTCGTGTGAATGAAAGAAGAAAGGCCGTCGCACTCAATTAGCATTGCAGGTGTTTCATCAAAATGCACAAGGTCTGATAGTATTTTAGGCTGCAATCCTCTGGGGACTGACATGGGAGGGCTCAAATCAAACCAACAGTAGATTAAAACAAGCTTGAATTAGTGAGGTAAAAATCAGTTTAAGGCTTTTCCCACTCTTGATTCTTATGGTGCTGCATTACTCACTAATCAACTTCTATTCAGCAAAAATGTCATATTTTGGTAGCGTTTCATTCTTGCAAGTTTGAACCTGAATGTCGTCGGTTACTGTGTATTCTGGAGTTTGTGTCGGTCTGGAGATTGAGTGCGAAATAAACTCATACCCCATACTTAAACCTTCAACCATAAAATCAGAGCTAAACAATATCTGATTAGTCATCAGTGCCACCTATTTTATTTAAACATTAACACTTGTAACAATTAGATGTGATATTTTTCTAGCATAATATTCCCCACGTCACAGTGAGGTGGAGTTTCCACAAGCATTGCACATAGGGTTCGGCGGTAGAGAATATTTTCTTTTCCATCATGCACTAACATATTCCATGTTTAGACATGGAATGTGAAACAGATTAATCTGTTTGTACAAACTAATCCTTTTCTCTGATGCTTTCCCTCCCTCATACCAAAGTTACATCTTCAGCGGTGTGCTGATCTAAGTGGAGTAGCTTTAAATTCGACCCGCATGAAACAGTATCAGCAGAACTTGCAAACACAGCCAAAGGTGCTCGGGCATCCAGGCACCTGCCAGCTGTTTGTACCTTGTATTAAAAGACATCATGTTCCCAATTTTCTTCAATAAAACAAGGAATCTGCCAATTTGTGTTGTCTGCTTCTGGAGAAGGATCACAGTTCAGGTTCAGCCGGTTGGAAAATAATTGGAGAGAGCAGGCCACTGTTCCCTGTGCAGCTTGCTGTCACAGTTTGACTGACAAACTGACTTTTGAGGTGTTCTTGCCCATTCCAGTCACAGTTTATTGAAGGTGATTTTGATCTTCTCTGTGAGGCCGCAGCAGTGGCCATGCCATCTGTCACCTTGATTGCATCCGAGATTCTCTGGAGAGAGCACGATGGCTCCTGATCGTTTACAGATTGTGCTGCCTTCGCCTCCATAAGGACCACATGCACAGAGCCAGATGGTGAACATACACGCTTATTATGAGTCTTTATCTCTGTGCAGGAAGGATAGGAACCATTAGATCTCCCTTAGGAACCCCGCTCTTTTCTAGCATCATGCTGTTTCTCAGCAAATACAGTCTTATTCAGCTGTCATCACCCTACCTCCAGATTATTTGCAAAAGGGAGAGAAAGAAAAAGAAAACAAGTATTTTATCAGCTACTTTAAAAGCAGACTCAGGTAGCCTGACTGCTCCCCCACCATGAAAATTATTGGCAACGTCAGATTTGCAGTTTCATTGCTCGTTGTGTATAATAAACCAGACTTTGGGGATTTTGCCAGCAAGCCTCACCTTACAAAGGATAACAGCCACTCATTTAAGCCCAGCTGCAAAAAGTGAAATATGTTCTGCTGTTTAAATTCTGTCAGCACCTGCAATTATCCCTGTTCCAATACCAGCAGAGAGAAAATCGCACAATTGTTTTACTGATCCTGCTTCATACAGTGTGCTGGCTATTATGCAACTCTGTATTGATTTCTTCTCAAAATGACTGCACAATAATTCAGCTATTGAAACGGGCACTGAGCATATGATGGCATACAATGTTTCTTTTATATATTATCACATGCAAGATCAAATTTGAAAGAAGATTTAATTTACTGTAAAGGGTTGTGCATTTTATAACATACAGTTCTTCTCACCAAACACATTGTTAAAAACAATATCCTTTTTAACTGTTTTGTTTTCTTATTTCTCTGTTGTGGAGATTAATTAAAATATTGAGCACATCGAATAAAACTTTTTTGTTGTCGAGAGCAGCTTCACACCAATTCATCTTCAACATATGCATTTACTTAGTTGTGTCATAAACGCTCTGTGTCACAAAAGTGAGTAATCTCTGTAAGCAGAGGCAAGAAGATAAAGGGCTCGCGTATATTTTATAAAACAATAGCAGATGGTTTGGATGCATTGAAGGCTTGCTTCGACTCCCCTGTTATTCCGGGGCATGTGTGTGTAAGGATGGCTTCACCACTTGCGTATATATTGACTTAACACCAACTTGGGAATTCTCACAAATCACTCTTTGACACCTCTTTTTTCTATATGTATCAACTGCTGTATTATATAAATATTTTCCAAATCAGTTATTGCCATATTGTGAGTATTTACACAGCTATGACCATAATTTGTAACAATTAATGAAACTTAGCTGGAGACTGCAGATGCTGGAGTCTTGAGCAAAAAAAAATCCAAAGTGCTGGTGGAACAGCTCCATTGCTGTAGTTGACATTTTTACACAAATGACACTGTAGAGAGATCAGCTCACCTAGTACAGGCCAAGCTTCAAATCTAATACTTTTGCTCTATGCAGTTGAACATCCTACAGGTTTTGAATGTTCTCATCAAATTGCCAGCAGCATGTCTCTTATAATCAAATATATTTGTAGTACTTTTATATTGTTTATTAAACTAACTGGATGTATTTTATCAAATAGAAAAAATATTTTGCTGACAGCACTGATGATTTTAGACAGACAAGTGGAAGAAAGTATCATGCTCTTGCTAATTCCAAAGTTCATAGACTCTATCCTTATAACAGCAAAGATTATTCTGACAAAGAGGAGCACACAAAGCTGCTATAACATAAGTGAGTGTGGACACAACTGGAGTATTTTACTGGAGCACAAATAGGAAATAAAATAATCACTTAGCCAAATGTTTCTGTAACCCTCCTGCAAACTGAAGCAGGCCAGAATAGTGGCATAGCTCGGAAAGCTGCTGCCTCATAGCTCCAGCGACCTGGGTTCAATCCTGACCAGTGCTGTCGGAGAACATAGAATTGTGCAGCACAGGAACAGGTCCTTTGGCCCGCAATGTCCGTGCTGAACATGATGCCAAGTTAAACTAATCTCCTCTTATTAACACACATTCCAATATCCCTCCATTCTCTGGATACCTATGTTCCTATCCAAAAGTCTCTTAAATGCCACTGTCACATCTGCCTCTACCGCGACCCCTGACAGCACATTCCAGGTACCCGCCACCCTCTGTGTAAAAAAAAAGTACCAAACATCTCCTTTAAACTTTGCCCTTCTCATCCCAAAGCTATGCCCTCTAGTCTTTGACATTTCCTCCTGAGGAAAATGCTCTGACTGTCTGCCCTATCAATACCTCTCATAATTTACATACATTTTTTATATCTGGTGTTACCAATGTGGCCTCCTGTATACCAGCTTGTCCAAGTATAGAATCAGCAACCGCTTTGCTAAATACTTACGCTCGGTCCGCCAAGGCCTATTGGACCTCCTGGTTGCTAACCATTTTAACCCCCATCCCATTTCCATAATGACTTTTCTGTCCTGGACCTCCTCCATTGCCAGTGAGGCCACATGTAAATGAACGTTTATTTTTTTAATCTTATGTCACTTCTGACACCCCCCACCCATCTCTTTTCTTCCACCCACCCCCCCCCCCCCCCATGCCTGTGTTCACCTGTTATCTGCCACGCTTTGTCCTGCCCTTCTTTTTTGCAGCTTTCTTCCCCTCCCCAACAATCAGTCTGAGGAAAGGTCCCGAACCGTAATATCACATATCCATGTTCTCTAGTGATGTTGCCTGACTCGCTGAGTTACTCTAGCACTTTGCATTATTATTTCTAGTAACCGACATTGGTGGCCCGTTCTTTTCTCAGCTCTAATACCAGTTAACTTTGAACAGGAGTCATGGTAACTTCCTGTTTGCGGCTTGTGTATAAACCGTGGACAGGTCACATGGCCTTTATGTGGGATCCCACAAAACCTGTTCAAAAGACAAAGCCAGAATTGTTATCTGTAGGTATGAGGTGGAATTAGATTGCGTAGCCACCTGTCCAATAATCTCTCTCAAGCAGATTGAGTTAAAAGAAGCACCCGGATATCAAAAGGCAATTCTAGAAAAAAGAACAGGCTGGGCCTGAAGTCAATGTTCCCAGGGTGTAGTTTTTCCCAGGGTGCCTCGCCCACTCAGCTATTATTTGTCTTTAATTGAGGCAAGACGTTTGCACGTGAAAGGAATTCAGCAAAATAATTCAGCTCTCCACTGTTCTCTCGATAACTGTTAATATCTTTCTAAGGTTACTGTGGGTGGGTGGTGGAATCCTCTCAGTTTTTATTCTTGGAAAGAAAACTACCGGAGTGAGAAGTTTGTGGATATATTCTGGTTATACACCAAGGTCATCAGTTATGATAATCAAATCTCTCCATGCTCTCTAACCACCTCTATCCCACCACTACCGTTAGATTACAGCTTGCAACCACCCCTAAGGAATCTATTATTTGTTGTATCCTAATGCAAGTAGTGATCAAATTACAGAGAAATTAAACATGTGTACAGATGCAGTTGCAAAGTAGCTGGCTTGTGTCCCTTGGACTTAGGCCTTGGTTCTTACATTAAACGAATGCACTGGAGACACCAGTGCAGGTCGATATTTGTGGCCTAGCTCCTGTAGTTGATCATTGACTTCAGGCCTAGGCTAAGTCTGAAGAAGGATCCTGACGCAGAACGTCACTTGTCCATGTGCTCCAGAGATGCTGCCTGATCCCTACAATGAATCAGAGATACAAGGTTGGGAGCAGCCTGCAGTATATTTTTGCAATATTCCTGGCTCCAATTAAATATATATTTTAAATATTATCGGGGAGCATTCAGTGCATCCCTTACAAAAAGCTTGTTAGACTGTGCAAGATCAGGAACAAACAGGCAGAGCAGTTGTTCATTCATCCATAAATAAATTTCAATTGGGATCCTAACTGGGGAACACTCACTATTTACACTTATAATTCACTTGCTGTCTGCTTCAGTTGAGTGCCCTGTGCACCTGGAAACATTTTTTGAATTGTTCTATGTTATGCTGCCATTGTTGGATTAAAATATGATTTCAAAGGAACCCCTCTGCTTAATTGACTAGTATTTGACTTAAATTATTTATGCATTCAATTTGCTTCAGTAAAAGATTATAGACAGGATACTGTGGGTACAGATGCAACAGCAGTGTGTCCCTTTTTAGTCTAGTTGAGAGATACAGCGCGGAAACAGGACCTTCGGCCCACCATGTCCGCGCCAACCATCGATCCCCGCACACTAACACTATCCCAAACACACTAGATCCCAAACACAAGGCTAATTAATCTCCTAATTAGCATCCCATTGTGATGCCGTCATCACAAATGTCCTCGTTCTTCAGAGAACGGGGTTTCCCTCCCCCACTATAGATGAGGCCCGCACCAGGGTCTCCTCCATACCCCGCAACAGTGCCCTCTCTCCCCATTCCCCCACTCACAACAAGGGCCGAGTCCCCCTGGTCCTCACCTTTCACCCCACCAGCCAGCGCATACAACAGATAGTCCTCCACCAGTTTCGCCACCTCCAACGTGACCCCTCCACTCGCCACATCTTCCCATCTCCCCCCCGTCTGCCTTCCGCAAAGACCGCTCCCTCCGCAACTCCCTTGTCAATTCTTCCCTTCCCTCCCGCTCCACTCCTTCCCCGGGCACTTTCCCTTGCAACCGCAAGAGATGCTACACTTGTCCCTTCACCTCCCCCATCCACTCCTTTCAGGGACCCAAGCAGTCATTCCAAGTCCGACAGAGGTTCACCTGCACCTCCTCCAACCTCATCTACTGCATCCGTTGCTCCAGATGCCAGCTGATCTACATCGGTGAGACCAAGCGGAGGCTGGGCGGTCGTTTCGCCGAACACCTCCACTCGGTCCGCAATAGCCAACACGACCTCCCGGTGGCTCAGCACTTCAACTCCCCCTCACATTCCGTATCCGACCTCTCGGTCCTGGGCCTCCTCCACGGCCAGAGTGAGCAACACCGCAAGTTGGAGGAACAGCACCTCAATTTCCGCTTGGGGAGTCTGCATCCTCTGGGCTTAAACATTGAATTTTCTCAATTCTGTTAACCCAGACTGCCCCCTCCCCCTCCCCACCTCTCCCTCAGCCCTCGGGCCCTGACATTCCTTCTCCATCTCCCCCCCCCCCCACCCAAGTCGCACTAGCTTCACATTTTCACACCACAAACAGCTTACAATGGCCTGTTTCCTTTATCATCAATACTTTTTTGCATATCTTTCATTCATTGTTCTTTATCTCTCCACATCACTGTCTATATCTCTCGTTTCCCTGATCCCTGACCAGTCTGAAGAAGGGTCTCGACCCAAAACGTCGCCTATCTCCTTCGCTCCTTAGATGCTGCTGCACCCACTGAGTTTCTCCAGCTTTTTGCGTAACCCTCGATTCTCCAGCATCTGCAGTTCCTTCTTTAACACATAATTAATCTCCTAACCTGTACATCTTTGTAGTGTGGGAGGTAACCTGAACACCAGAGGAAACCCACGCAGGGCACTGGGAGAAAGTACAAACCCCGTACAGGTAGCATTGTTCACAGGAAGAACGTCTTTTAGGAAGGATACGAGGAGAAATGTCTTTAGTCAGAGGGTGGTGAATCTGTGGAATTATTTGCCACAGAAGGCTGTAGAGGCAAAGTCAGTGGATATTTTTAAGGTAGAGATGGATAGATTATTGATTAGTACATGTGTCAGAGGTTATGGGGATAAGACAGGAGAATGGGGTTAGGAGGGAGAGATCGATCAGCCATGATTCAATGGTGGAGTAGATTTGATGAGCCGAATGGCCTAATTCTACTACTGTCACTTATTACCTTATGAGCATCCATGGTCAGGATTGAACCCGGGTCTCTGGCACTGTAAGGCAGCAACTCTACCGCTACCCCACCATGCTGCCTCTTATTACAGCATATGATATTTAATCATCTACTAAGTCAAGTGTTACACAAGTGCTCATTCAGTGCTTGAGGTGCCCTGTCTCCCTAGTGGTTAAGGCCATAGTATTGCTGTTTAATGCCCAGGACAAAAATTTGAGATTGGTTGCTTTCATATGCTATCTTCATCGTTGCTGCATCAAGCTTACACAAACCATGCGAACACCAGCACCAAGCAGCGTGTTGTGCTTAAGTTCTGCCGGGTAGGTCCTTGAAACATTCCTTTCCACTGGACAGTGACATACCAGCTGTCCCTCAATGAATGGTTCATGTAAAACAACACCTTATTCTTTGTCAACTTGACAGTGGCCTGGTACAAAATGTTCTGGAGGGCCTGTGGGAAATGGAGATGATGGATCATGGAGCAGACTGTTATGGTGAGACCTCATCTTTACTCAAACAAATACCCAATATTGGCTTCGTTGGTGTGATAAGGCCACACCCACTTGCACAGCAGGAGCCTCTGCACCAGTAAACGCTGCCCTCAAGGCAGCTATCAACGAGATTGTCATACGTAAAATATGACTTCAAATGAACCCCTTTACTTTCCAAGTTAACTGTGGCTGAACCCCACTGTCGGTGGATCACCAGCTTCCTGACAGATAGGAAGCAGCATGTGAGGCTGGGAAAGCACATCTCGGACCCTCAGACCCTCAGCATAGGAGCACCGCAGGGCTGCGTACTCTCCCCTCTCCTCTGCTCTCTCTACACCAATAACTGCATCTCCACTGACTTCTCTGTCAAGCTTCTCAAATTTGGGAATGACACAACCCTGATTGGACTGATCCAGGATGGGGAGGAATCTGCCTACAGACAGGAAGTGACACAGCTGGTGTCCTGGTGCCATCGCAACAACTTGGAGCTCAATACTCTTAAGACAGTGGAATTGATTGTAGACTTTAGGAGAGCTCCCCCTCCCTTCACCCCACTCACCATCAACAGCACCACAGTCATATCTGTGGAGTATTTTAAGTTCCAGAGAACCATAATCTCCAAGGACCTTAAATGGGGGACACCATCGACCCCACAATCAAAGAGGCACAACAGAGGATGTACTTCCTGCGGCAGGCAATGATGGGCCAATTCTATACAGCCATCGTAGAGTCTGGCCTCACTTTCTCCATCATGGTCTGGTTTGGCTCAGCCACCAAGCATGACATCCGGAGGCTGCAGCAAATCGTCCGATCAGCAGCGAAGGTTATTGGCTACAATCGTCCCTCCATTGATGAACTGTACAGGAAGCGAGCAGGTAAGATCATCTCTGACCCCTCTCACCCCGGCCACGAACTCTTTCAATCACTTCCCTCTGGAAGGCAACTCCGGACTGTCAAAGCTGCCACAGCCAGACATAAAAACACCTTTTTTCACGAGTAGTAGCTCTTCTCAATAACCAAAAATCTGTAGCCTCCTTTTGCTCTGGTATTTTATTTAATTCACATGTTTAATCAATAATGTTGATTATTAATGTTTAATGCTTTATGTGTCTTACTGTCTAACTGTTTAACCCTAACCCTAACTGTCACTGTATGTCATGTTGTCACTTGCGGGCTGAGCACCAAGGCAAATTCCTTGTATGTGAATACTTGCCCAATAAACTTATTCATTCATTAACTGACTCCATATGTAATTTGAATTATTTATGCATTCTTTCTGTTCAGCAAAATAATAAAGACATGGTGTTATAATGGTGCCCTACAGCACTGGAGACTCGGGTTTGATCCTGACTACGGGTGCTGTTTTTACAGAGTCCTGTATGTTCTCCCTGTGACCGAGTGGGTTTTCTCCGGTTTCCTCTCACACTCCAAAGACGTACAAGTTTGTAGGTTAATTGGTTTCTGTAAATTGTAAATTGTTCCTTGTGAACAGGGTAATCGGTGCGGGCTCGGTGGGCCGAAGGGTCTGTTTCCTTGCTGTACGACTAAAGTCTAAAGTAAAAAGTAGCATCTATGTCAGGAATGTGTGCTTGCCAAGAAGATTTGGAAAGAGATACAGAGGTTTTTCAATATTTATCCTGAGCAGTTGCACAACATAAGATTCTGCTCTGCCTGCTGTTTCAAGGGAGACAAATACAAACTGCTGCTGGAAGATTATCAACTCCGTGAATTATGCCCTCTGGACTATGTAAACTTGTTGGTCTTCCAATGCAAGAAGCTGTGATGCAGACTGACATATTCCATGGTCCAAGACCATGTGGTGAAGACTACAGTGAAGTTAGTGCAGCCGCATAGAATCAATTTATCTTATACTTGCACTAGTTAGTTACTAATATCAAGTAAAAACATTTTATCGAGTTGAGTATCTGGAAACATTTATCCATTTTCATAATTTAATATCATTGAAGAAGGTCATTGAGCCACCCAAGCCACTGCTCACCGATCCCTGGATACTCCGGGTTAAATTGGGCACTTTAGCAAGTTGGCCTGGGCATTTCCACATGCAACTCACCTCAGTAATAATGTATCACCTAATGATGTGACAGGTCACGCACCATACAGTCCCTTCAATGCTGACAAAGGATGTAGCCTGAAATGTAGGACTTTTCTCGAACAATAATGATATGGCATTTAGATTAGTGTTGTAACATCAATTTATGAGGCTACAATCTAGCATCATTGCCTTGCATTAAACATCTTCCAGCCTTAAACTCCAGAACTCAGGACATTTGAATCCTCATCACGGATCACTCTCATCACTGACAGTGTCTCATTGTTGTCTCATCGCTGACCTGTTGTAATATCAACAACGGAATTAAATACTTTATGTGTAGGAAAGAACTGCAGATGCTGGTTTAAATCGAAGGTAGACACAGCGGGACAGGCAGCATCTCTGATTCTCACTGTCTGAAGAAGGGTCTCGACCAAAAACGTTTTCCATTCCTTCTCTCCAGAGATGCTGCCTGTCCTGCTGAGTTACTCCAGCATTTTGTGTCTACCTTTGAACTTAATACTTTAATCTCTACAGGGCCTGTTCCACTTGGGCGTCATTTGGGCGTCCCGCAGGTGGCGGGTGAGGATTTTGAGAATCCCCAAATCCTGGGGCGCCGCACGCTACCGTGCGTAACTGCATATGCTGCCACACTGCACCACGCGCCATGCGCATGTAACGCACGCCATGCGCGCGTCGTGAATCGTGATGCGTAATGATGCCCAAGTGGGACAGGCCCTTACCTCATTTATCGTCTTGCACCTCACAGGACATTGCGTCATATTATCACACATATCCCCACTCTCAGACCTCTGTGTTCCCCTCCCAAATATTTCCCTTACCTCCTCCAGTCTTTTATGTGGTAGTTCTGTGACAGTTAGGAGGAGGGATCAATGTTGCAAACTCAAGCACGTTGTGGACCTTTGCAGCAGCTCCTGTTGGGAAGTGTCTGAGTGATAGAGAGCCATAGTCCAACCAGCGATCCCCATAGTCTAGCACTATCCTACACACTAGGGACAATTTGCAATTTTACCAATGCCAATTAACCAACAACTCTATATGTCTTTGGAGTGGGGGGGGAAACTGGAGCATGTACAAACCTTATAGAGACAGCACACCTTTCCTCATCTCCATTCTAAATGGCCTACTCCTTATTCTTAAACTGGTTCCCTGGTTCTGTACTTCCCCATCATCGGGAACATATTTCCTGCCTCAAGCATGTCCAAACCCTTAATAATCTTATGTATTTCAATAAGATCTCCTCTCATCCTTCTAAATTCTAGAGTATACAAGCCCAGCTGCTCCATTCTATCAACATATGACAGTCCCGCCATCCCAGGAATTAACCTTGTGAACGTATGCTGCACTCCCTCAATAGCAAGAATGTCCTTCCTCAAATTTTAAGACTAAAACTGATAGTGCTACCTTCCCTACCATTTCTTGTTTATTGAAGTTAAGGTCTCTGTGGATTTTAATCAGATTCTTCTTCAGCAATTCTATTGTTGATGATTTGTTTATTTAACTTCACTATGCTTTAATCATAATGACATAATGCCAAAATATAGGTAACTACTCAAGAGCCATACCAACAACTCATGGGTAGCTACATTGTAGAAACAGATTCCTGTAGCTTATCTTGTATATCTATTCATAGTCAGTTGCATTGGGGTAAACAGTAGGGAACCCTGAATGTCGTTTGGCTCTTTGTGTATTCAGGATTTTATAACCCAAGGCAGTGGATTGCTTTTTAGGGCAACAGACGGCTATCTGTAAGCATTTGACCACTCGTCAAGCTTCATTGCTGCTAACAGAATGACACAAACGTGCCTGTGGTCATTGCTGTATTTAGACCACTGAGAAAATCCATTACATCGTTTTGCAAAAACTGACTATCTCCATCAATAACTTTAATAATGCCAAAATAACACCTTTACACCGATATAATTTCACAACCTGACAATACAGAGACACAGGCACTATTATGTACATTTTCATCATTTACAGTGCTCTCCATAATGTTTGAGACAAAGACCCATCATTTGTTTATTTGCCTCTGTACTCCACAATATGAGATTTTTAATTTTAAAAATCACATGCGGTTAAAGTGCACATTGTCAGATTTTATTAACCGGTAGTTTTGTACATTTTGGTTTCACCATGTAGAAATTAGTGCTGTGTTTATACATAGTCCTCCCATAATGTTTGGGACACATGGCTTCACAGGTGTTTGTAACTGCTCAGGTGTGCTTAATTGCCTCCTTAATGCAGGTACAAGAGAGCTTTCAGCACATAGTCTTTCCTCCAGTCTTTATATCAGCTTTGGAAACTTTTATTGCTGTTTATCAACACGAGGACCAAAATTGTGCCAATGAAAGTCCAATGAGCCATTATGAGAGAGAAACAAGAATAAAACTGTTAGAGAAATCAGCCAAACCGGCTTACCAAAATCAATTGTTTGGAACATCATGAAGAAGAAAGAGAGCACTGGTGAACTTCCTAATCGCAAAGGGACTGGCAGGCCCAGGAAGATCTCCACAGCTGAGAACAGAAGAATTCTCTCCATAATAAAGGAGAAACCCCAAACACCTGTCCGATAGATCAGAAATACTCTTCAAATGTGGATTTGTCAATGACCACTGTCCGCCGAAGACTCCATGATCGGAAATACAGAGGCTACACTGCAAGATACAAACAACTGGTTGGCCACATAAATAGGATGGCCAGGTTACAGTTTGCCAAGACTTAAAAGAGCATCCACAGTTCTGGAAAAAGGTCTTGTGGACCTTTTGATGAGATGAAAATTAGCTTATATCAGAGTGATGGCAAGAGCAAAGTATGAAGGAGAGAAGGAACTGCCCAAAATCCAAAGCATACCACTTCATCTGTGAAACACGGTGGTGGGGGTGTTATGGCCTGGGCATGTATGGCTGCTGAAGGTACTGGCTCACTTATCTTCATTGATGATACAACTGCTGATGGTACTAGCATAATACATATGCACATCCTATCTGCTCAAGTTCAAACAAATGCCTCAAAACTCATTGACCAGTGGTTCATTCTACAGCAAGACAATGATCCCAAATATATGGTACTGCTAAAGCAACAGAGGAGTTTTTCCAAATTAAAGATGGTCAGTTCTTGAGTGGCCAAGTCAATCACCTGATCTGAACCCAATTGAGCATGCCTTTTATATGATGAAGATAAAACTGAAGGGGACTAACCCCCAAAACAAGCATAAGCTAAAGATAGCTGCAATACAGGCCTGGGAGAGAATCACCAGAGAAGACACCCAGCAAATGGTGATGTCCATGAATCGCAGACTTCAAGCAGCCATTGCACGCAAAGGATATGCAACAAAATACTAAACATGACTACTTTCATTGACATGAATTTGCAGTGTCCCAAACATTATGGTGCCCTGAAATGGGGGACTATGTATAAACACTGCTGTAATTTCTACATGGTGAAACCAAAATGTATAAAAATTGCCTTTATTAAAATTTGACAACATGCACTTTAACCACATGTGTTTTGTTCTATTACAAATCTCAAATTGTGGAGTACAGAGGCAAATTAATTTAATGATGGGTCTTTGTCCCAAACATTATGGATGGTACTGTATGTATAATATATGTGCATTTTATTAAAACAATTATAAAACTAGAATGCAGGTCTTTTACCTTTGCACCAATTTCCCAATCTAACCCCATATCCTCTAATTGCCAAAATAACAACATAATCTATTAATTTCTGTCCCTCTACAGCACTCTTGGACAAATAATTCCAAATATTCTCTGTGAATATTCTATTCACCCTCATAGTGAATAAGGCACATTGTATGGGTTGCATTGCAAAACTGAAAAATAGACATAAATTACTTTTGTTAAGCTTCGGAATCATTCATCACTGGATGAAGAAATCTGTGCATTTTGAAGAACTCCTCTGCATCATTTTAGCATTCACAGCCACGGCCCCTGTATAAAATAGCTCACTCTCGTTGTCTGTAACCGATCTGTCTTACATTGTTCTTAAAATATGCTTATTGAGCTGTAAACAATGTTTTTTTGTTCATATGATTAACTGGCTGTTTAGATAAATGCACAATATTTATCTACATAGTAATAGAGATCGGATCACATAAAGAAAATATTATCTAATCTTGGGATATATCATAAGTCATGAGGTTATTTGTGAGGTGAAAGTACTTGTTAGTTTATTGGGTGGTCTCACTAAAACAGATATTTATCAGATATGACAAGGTTAATAAAGGGTTGATGTTTCCTTGTCTAAGATTAAGAAAATCAAGAATCATAATCTCAAGAAAAAGGGGCTGTGACACAGAGATGTGAAGAAGTCATCATACATTTCGAACTCTCTGCTCAGGAGGGGTGTTGATGCTCAGTTACAAAATATATCAATCAATCAATTAATCAATCAATCAATCAGTTTTATTCGTCACATTGCACACAGAGTGCAAGTGAAATGAATTTGTCAGCAGCGGTACAATGATAAAGAACATACAAAAACACACAAAAAATTGAACACAAACATCCACCACAGCATTCATCACTGTGGTGCAAGGCAAAACAATTTGGCCAGTCCTCCTCCATTTATTCCCGTGGTCGGGACCTCAACCCTCCGCAGCCGCCGCTACGGGCGTCCAGATGTAAAGACAGGTAAAAGTCCAGGTAAGTCCAGAATCGGCTCTTCCCAACCGGAGAAAGTGGCTCAGGTTGGTGTAGGCCGCAGACCAGCGGTCGAAGATCTAAAGTCCCCACCGCGCCACAGCCAGAAGCACCGCAGACCACAGGGCCGGCAATCAAAGCTCCCCTCCAGGGGTCCCCGGCGAGGGACCCCGCTCCTGATGGTAAGTCCACGCCGGGCCAGCGATAGTAGTTGGCCGCAGGCCAGCGGTGGAAGCTTCTTCTTCTCCCGGGTCCCCAACGGGGGATCCCAGGCTGCGGACTCCGCGCCAGCTGGAGCTCTGCAGACTGCGACTTCAGGCTGCAGGCTGCCGTGGGTCAGCGAAACACAGCGCTCCCCTCCAGCGAGGACTCACCAGCTCCATGCTGAGAGTCCGCACTGCGCCCGCCACTGAAGCCCCGGGTGAGTCTCTGGGAAAGGCCGCTCGATCCTCGTTGTTAGGCCACAAGGGAGGCGACCTGGAAAAAGTCGCCTCTCCGTGAAGGAGGCGACCAAAGTGGTTTCCCCCTCACCCCCCCCTCCACACCACCCCCCACACAAGACACACAAAGAAACATGAAAAACATACTTTAAAACACACTGAAAAAAATTAAAAAAGTTGAAATGACTAACACACTGCTGACAGGGCTGCCAGCTTGCAGCGCCCTCACCGACCTCCAATATACCGATATCCAAATATATACAGAAGAAAGGTTAATAGATCTCAGGATATGAAGTGAATTTGGTGATTTGGGGTTAGTGCAAGAAAATAAGACTGAGTTAAAGCAATATATAATGAGGTACATGCCAGATATGACATAATGACGAGACGTAGTACAGAGATAAGATTGAGAACCTCATAGCATGATGCGAAGACAAGAACCCCTCCCTCAATGTCAGCGCTACAAAGGAGATTGTGACTGACTACAGGAAACAAAGTGGTACTTACACCCCAGTATATACACTTGGGTAGTGAAGTATAGATGGTTGACAGCTTCACGATCTTGGGAATAAATATTACCAGCAATTTGTCCTCGACCAGCCACATTGATGCAATGGCATGTTCTCAACAACCCTCACCAACTTCAACAGATGCACAGTAGGAAGCATTTTATAGAGATGTATCATGGTGTGGTTTGGGAACAGCTTATTCCAATACTGAATACTTCTACAGTATGCCTTGACTGCCTATCTCAATGTCTCTAAACGTTTAGGCTGCAGCAACAAAAGGCTGGCATTGAACAGCTGCAGCATCTTTCTGGGTTGCAAAATGAAGCTGCTGCTCAAAATATAATTTGCAAATGTAATATCAGACAGATGAATATCGGTGTAGCGTCAGTCCATGAAGGTTCACCTCCAGACTGTCTTGATACACATTAAGCACCTGATCTAAGTGTGCGAGTTACTCTGTTCTCAGACCTGCAACAAAACCTAACTGAACAGCCAGAAGGCTGCAGCAAGGGAAGCGGAAGGAAACAGCTGTCCTCTGCTAAGAGCTCCCCAGAAGTCTGTATAAGTTGCTGCTTCAAGGAGTTTAAACATACCTGACTGACCAATAATTGAAAAGCTTATTAGCATCTCTTTAATGCTGTCAAGAAAGAGGACATGCTTCAGAATAAGGGAAGAGAGAAAAAAAACGATAATGGTTGCATAAATAATGCATGCATTTTTATAATTTCTAAAAAGAACACAAATATGTCCTGGAAATGATAGAGGTTCACAAAACAACCTTGGCTCGATCTTACATGTATTTAATTTCTTGAGGACCAGATTGCTGCAGTTTGAAGGCAACAATGACCCAAAGTGACCTGCCACTGCAATGAAATGAAATAACTCCCTGGATCAATGGGGAAAGCTTTCATTGGACACAGTGGTCTAAATATACTGAATGGAGACTTTCCAATGTTTACAATGGTAAAAACTGCACAACATGGAAATTCACCCCAACCCGTAGCTCCAACTGGGACAGGACCTTTAGTCATATTTACTTCAGAAACTCTGGAGTCCATGGAATAAACTCAGAAGAGACATCAAGGAAATATGGTTATATTAACTTGCACTTATTTCAATGCAATTGACCTGACAGGTAATGTGGATGAACACAGGACGTGAATAGCTTTGTGAAACTGGAACATTCTTGCCGTAACGGAAACTTGGCCAAAGAACAGGCAGGACTGGCAGCTTAACATTTCAGTGTACAGGTGCTACAGCCAATATATTGATAGGGGAAAGAGGAGAGGGAGATGCGTTATTGATAAATAAGAACATCATGGCAGTAGTCCAAGATGACATTATTTAGGGATCGTCCAGTGAGGCTACATGGGACGAATTCAGAAATAAAAAGGAGATAATTACCTTATTAAAATTGTTCAGAAGGTTTCTAAATGGTCAATGGGAAATAGAGGAATAAGTATGTGGGGAGAATTTTAACTTTCCCAATATAAACCGGGACTGCCAGAGTACCAAGGGCTTAGACAGGGTGGAATTAACAGGTGTGATCAGGAAGGTTCCTCAGGCAAAATGTAGAGGAATAGATCTAATCATAGTTGACCTACTCATAGGCAATTGGGCTGGACTGGAGTGTCAGTGAGTCAACACTTTGCGACCAACAATTACAGTTCTATTAGCTTTAAAAAGTTATGCATAAGAACAGGACTGGTCCACATGTTAAAGTTCTAGATTGGAACAAAGCCAACATTGGTGATATTAGACAGGAACATGCAAATATCGATTTGAATAGGTTGTTTGTGAGAAAATGGCTAGCTTATAATAGTGTGAGAGTTAACAGGTTCCTTGTTTCTGTTAAAGTGTAAAGGTAGGCAGGTCAGATAAGGAAACCTGGATGACAATAGAAATTAAGGCTCTGATTAAGAAACAGGAGGCAAAAGGAGGTTTCTGTGCTTTATGACTCCATGTCTCTAAACAATTTTGGAGGAGCTTCAAGGTTCCATAAATAACTATGAGATAAACCTGTTCCTTGTTTTCTGATGATATTGTTTTTGAAATCTGGTTGTTGTTTACTGATGGAATTGTATCAGAAGTAACAATTACCCGGGACACTGGAACCGTCTGTTATGCATCATGATGATAGCTGATCTTCTACTTCATCTCCGTTTTACTGCACAATCTCCATCTCCCTCAGTTGCCCTGATATCCAGAAGTGTATCAAACTCTTTCTTGAATAAAGTTAGAACAGCATTCCAGGATAGAGAATTCTAAAGATTTGCCACTCTCTAAACAAAGACATTTCGCCTCATCTCAGTCCTATATGGGGCATACTTCATTCGGAGACTGCAACCCGTGGTTCTACATCCTCAGCCAGGGGGGAAGCATTCTATGGTGGAATGTAAATGGTGGTGATGGAATTCACAGATAATGATTTGTTGAATTGGAAGCTGGTGGGGTGATGATGAGTACTTGGGGAACCTTATCTTTACTTTGATTGGGAGAAAGGGTGAGTACAGAAGTGTATGAGCCAGAGCAGATGCAGCTTTAATATTGGGGATGTCATAATGAAGAAAAAGAAACACATGCAGAAGCACTGTCACATCTGAACAGTTATAAAGGAGAACTATTTTACATAACTTTATTTTAACCACAAGTAGTCAGATTGCGGCCATAGAAATGCCAACCTCTACCCCTAGTTATACAGCAACTTATCACTATTGCCAGCTAGACTCAGCCATATCCTGATGTTCAACAGAGCCAGGCATGGTGCCACTGATCAGTAGCTGCTGCTATCTGTCCCTGAGAGGCCACATGATCACCAACAGTATCCAAAATGGTACAGTATCCACTCTTTGGACACATGCTGCAGATATCCAGCAGGGATAAACGCCCACTCCCAAATTTCCCACATCTGACAGGAGGGGTGTTCCACTATATTAACTGTCATAACTGCCCCTTTAATACACACTGAAAATTAAATCTAGTGAAAGTTCATCAAACTTTCATCACTGACCTACCAGCAGCACTTCCGCCTCAAAGCAGCCCTTCTCCAAATGGCTGGGATGGAGCAAGAGTTAGAAAGCAACAGGTGCATACATGTGCAAAGGGTTGATTAGCAGATATCAAGTCATATTAGGGAGGAAGGGTGGAAATAATGACAGAATCTGGAAGGGTGTTGAATGGGGAATACAAGGCTGCAGATTCAGGAATCTGATAGGAAAGGAAGATGAAAAGTGGAACCAAACATGGTGGAATGCTGGCAGATGGGAAAAATAGAGGGATGGAGGGAAGAGGAGGGGTGGTGGGGGGTGGGGGTGGTAGTGATACTACTCAATTTCTTTATGCGAGTCCCTGCTGCATTGCATTGTCTGCTTCAATTGTCAGTACAACAGTAATGACACTTCAATTGAATCAATTAGATACAAAGCATTTTGACAGATACTAAAGTTGTCATTTGGCACTTTATATATTCTGATATTGTACATTGAATCAAATGTTTTTGCTACTTTTATTGCAGCAGATATCATGTACACTGTTACTGAGTGCCTGAAATTTCATACGGGGTATATTTGGCCAAGATCCTTTAAGTCTGGGACAAACTGAGGAGTTTATTACAGTAGTTACATAAATGCTGGGAAAAAATGTTGTGGTACAGCATTTAATATTACATTTGTAAGTACTTCAAAATGCACACCTGGTAATAGGCTCCAAATTGTTTCACAAAACCCCTTCACACTTTATGAGTGAAAGCTTGGGTTAAAGTGATGAAAACCAAGATATACTTTCATTTCAATGCCAAAAATAGAATGTGCCGCGTATCGTAAAAGAAAATTGGCAGAACCATAAAGAGAAGCTTTACTAATAGTCTTAAAATATGGACTTAGGCCAGCTTTGGAATTATTTAGGAGAGCTGTCTTTTAGCTAAGTATGAAGCTGAAATGTAACTTATTCTCATGCTCATCTTCAAAATGTATTGAATAGTTTTAACAGCATAATGTTGGCGTGAGAAGCCTGTTACTAAAGATTTCTCATTCAGACAATCTTCTGAATCTTGATTCTTTGCTTTCTTCATCTTTATCCAATCATGATTCCTCGGTACCGGAATCTTTGCCCACGCCATTTGCCTTTTCACCTGAGTTTATCTGGTGCTTCACCAGAAAATAAATTCTGTTATGCTTAAATAACAATTACATAATTTTGATATCTGTGGATTTCTATCTAATTTTGAAATGGTGTTTTCTTTTATTTGCCCCTTGATCCCAGTGGAACACTTGCAGAATAGATTGAGTATGTTTTCATTACATATTTTTCGCAGCAGAACCAATGGGAGGACAAAAAGTGGAAATAATAATGAAAAATGCTGAAAATATTCAGCAGGTCAGGCAGCATCTGTGGAGAGAGAAACAGTATTAGTTTGAAGCTGATAACCTCTCATGATTCAAAGAAAGGGAGCAGCAAGAAATCAACTGGAAAGGTGTGTGAAAGAGTGAAATTCAAGAAATTAAATGGCAAAGGAGATGATAATGCAAGAAAAAAATGATAGTGGTAAACAAGTAAAGCAACACAAGACCAGACTAAAAGGGGCCACAATGGAAGAAACAGACGCATTATCTGACATTACACAAGGAAAATAATATATTTGCTACGCAAAATGTTACATCTTCTCCATTGGGGAGATCCAATATTGATTGGGTGAATTTTAGTTTAGTTTAGTTTAGTTTAGAGATACAGCGCGAAACAGGCCCTTCGGCCCACCGATTCTGCACTGACCAGCGATCCCCAACACATTAACACTAGCCTACATACACTAGGGACAATTTACACATACACCAAGCCAATTAACCTACATATTTGAATGTCTTTGGAGTGTGGGAGGAAACCAAAGATCTCGGAGAAAACCCACGCAGTCACAGAACATACAAACTCCGTACAGACAGCATTGAACCCTGGTCGCCAGCGCTGTAAGTGCTCTAAGGCAGCAACTCTAAAGTCCCTGTCTCACGGTGCGAGTCATCCCATGAGTGACCCCAAGTGAAAGAAAAAAAACAGACTTGTGGTTGTGTACGAGATTTCAAGTATATGATTAAGTGTTTAACCGAGTTCCCACGGGTATGTCATTGCTGCGATGTTCCAACTTGCTCTCCCGAGTTAACAAGTTCCACTCCCGTTACTCTTGAGCCAACCGTGAATCAAGGTAAGTGTGTGAGAAGTCCATGCCGGGTGCCGGCCGGCCGCAGCCGCTGTTCAGATTGTTGGGAGACGGAGCTTAGGGTTCGCCTCTTGAGCTGCTTTGGTGCCCAGGCGCAAGTTGAGGTGGAAGGTGGTTGGGGGTGGGGGGGGGGGGGGGGGGGGCTGACAGACAAGGCGCTTGGGTGCTGGGATCATTCTCTGCGGGATGGTCTTTGTGTGGAAGACATGTGGAGGAGAGGTGTGCTGACTGCAGGCAGACACTTTGGTAGTGATTGCCCACCAGTCTCAAAAGCCGCTGTGTCTCCCTCCACGCCAACACAAAGGGCAAAGATCCCACTTTCAGCG
This sequence comes from Raja brachyura, assembly GCA_963514005.1. The sequence continues at coordinate 57,643,840 of OY740784.1, forward strand.
TTAAACTCTAGCTTCGCACCGTCTTCATGTTGGCGACTATCCCAAGGCTTCATACGGAAGGCAGACGCAACAAGCTGGAGTAACAACGCGGGCCAGGTAACATCTCTGGAGAACGTGGATAGGTGACATTTCGGATAAGGGCTCGTCTTCTAAAGAAGGATCTCGACCCGCTGAATTACTCCAGCAGTGTTAAAGAAGGAACTGCAGATGCAGGAAAATCGAGCGGACACAAAATTCTGGAGAAACTCAGCGGGTGCAGCAGCATCTATAGAGCGAAGGGATGGGTGACAGAAGAGTCTCGACCTGCTGAAATTCTCCAGCATTTGGATCTAAACATCATCCAATCTTTCCCTCCAGAGATGCGGCCTGTCCCGCTGAGTTACTCCAGCTTGTTTGTGTCTATCGTTGAATGGGTGACGTTTCGGGTCGAGACCCTTCTTCGGACTGAAAATAAAACTTGCCTCGCGTGAAGCGGCTTATAAATTAAAACATAAAATCAAGAAATGCTAGACTCATTTATGTGCTGCTGTTCATTTACCTGGCCTGTTACTGTCCTCCCTCGTCCACCGCGCTGGACAACTCACCGGGTGCAAAACTCCGCTGCATCCCGGGCGGAGGGCGATGATCACCGGACTGACCAGCAAGTAGAGGCGGCGGGTCGGCCAAGCCCGGCTCCCCGGGAGCAGTATGAATCATGCTTGATGTAGAGGGAAAGGTGGCTTGTTGATAGGAATTATATTAAAGTCAAGTCAATTTTATTTCTCTAGCACATTTAAAAACAATTCCCCTTGACCAAAGTGCTTTACATTAGAGCAGGTATTAATGTGCTACATACAGTGGTACATAGATCAACAATACATATATAAATACATACATACATACAAATCCTTAGTGACTGCCATAAATATACGACCAGTATCGGCACTACCTAAATGACACTGGAGGATTCATCTGAGTGCAGATCTGCCTCAATGTACAGATGTACTATTGATGATTTTGAGTTTTTAGTTGCATGTTATATTAGATGAGTTTATTTTATTATTTTTATGTGTACTGAGGTACAGTGAACAGCTTTTGTTTGTGTGCTATCCCGTCAGCAAAAAGACTGTACATGTCCACAGTGCACAAATAAAGGATAAAGAGTGCAGCACTCAGTGCAAGATATCACATTTTAATTCTCCTTCTCACTCTCACACCTACCTATCTGTCCTTGGCCTTCTCCGTTGTTATGGAGAGGCCAAATGTAAACTGGTAGAACAGCATCTAATATTCTGCTTGGGTAGCTAATACCCAATGGTATGAATATAGAAATTTTAAATTTCAGGTAACCCACACCTCCAATGTCTCCTCACATAATGTATGAATATTGAATTTTCCATTTTCAGGTATCTCACACTTTTAGTATTCTCCACCCACAAACACTCACCTGTCTACCTAGTCTTTATTCTCCCCTTGTTTACATTTCCCATTTCTTTCCCCATTCCCCTCCTTCACTGGTTCGATCAGCCCTTCATCCCCTATTTCACCTGGTTCGATCAGCCCTTCATCCCCTCCGTCTGGTTCTATCTATCATGTACAAGCCTGTCCCACCTCTCCCTTGTACTGCTATATACAAGCCATCTTTCCTCTTCCCTCTCAGTCCTGATGGAAGATTTCAACCTAAAACGTTGACTAACAACTTTTGCTTCATTCTAATGTCCCTTTTTCAGTATTATTGACAAAGGCTATCCTTAATGACATTGACTCTTTAGAGTGTAAGTCCTTGATTTACAAATGCACTTTTCACTGCAGCAAATGGTGTTTTACTCTCTGCTCATTGAATTACATCACAATACCCAAACACAATTTTCCAGCCTTTTTGATTTACCTAATGTTGGTATTCAAAACAATTTTCAGGAATGCATCCTGTTTGCTAAGCAATGAATATTTGTATTTCCCCAAAATGGCTGCCTCCTGAGTTAACATGATTGATGGGTGGGATTTGGAAGTAGCAACGAGGCAGCAAATGGGGTCAAAATTACATTAATGATTCTTATTTACATGCATAAGTTTCCAACTGATTACAGACACAGCTGCCAAGATTTAAACCATTATCAAAAATTGTAAGGGATAGCAAGGTAGCAGTGGCTACTTCCAGCAATCACTTCCTTTAAGCGTTAGCCCAGTGTTGAGCACAAAAGAATGTTAGATGACAATTGACACCAATATAAAGTTCAAGGGAAACTTTAAATTACATCTGCAGATTAATTGTTAGAAAATTTATTTATCCATGTATAGCAATGTGAATCCCATTGTTTTTCAATGGCATGCTGTTTATCAAACTCAGAATACATTTGCCAGCTACAGAGCCTTAACCATTGGAGCCAGCTTCATCGACTAATATTATTTAATTGGATGCTCTCCTGATAGAGCAGCTCTTTATTCAAATAACATTTTTGCAGTAATGGGTTCAAATTTCCACAAACCCAATTGCGTACCATGAAACAGAAAATGAGCGCAAAATGAGTGTGAAGTTTATCATGGTATATGGATCCTAAATCTATTTTGGCAAAAGAAACCGGAGCATAATTTTCCTTTTATCATAAATTACAGATCTGTTGCACAGTGCAAATATTGCAGAGCTGTAAGACAGCTGTGTCCCATTAAAATGTGTAATGGTCACTGATTTCTTACAGCACATGGTCATCAGGCTGAATCCACAGCCAGTAATTAAGAAGATGAAATGTTTAATTGTGCTTTAATTTTGATAAAATTTATCTGTCACACATCCTGTAATCAGGTATTATGCTCACAAATCAATGTCATTGGATCTGAGTGGTGATGGAGGCAGCAGGTTCTCTCTCCTGACAGATTCATTTGAATGTCAAACTACCCTGTTCAGTAATCACGGCAGTGCTGAAATGTCAATTGCTGCAAAGACCATGACATATTGGGAGTGAGCCCTTTCTTTAAAACTTGAGACAACGGCCTAGAAATTCTATCGTACTGGAAAACATGCACCAAACGAATAATGTATGAAAGATTTTTCCCAACATATCACAATGATGACAAAGCTGACATTTTTGCATGTAGAGCCATAATGAGTCATAGTGAGGAAACAGGCCCTTTGGCTCAATTTACCCATACCAGCCAACATGTCCCATCTACACTAATCCCACCTGCCTGCGTTTGGCCCATATCCCTCTAAACCTGCCCTATCCATGTACTTGTCTAATTGTTTCTCAAACGTTGCAATAGTCCCTACCTCAACTACCTCCTCTGGCAGCTCGTTCCATACTCCCACCACCCTTTGTGTGAAAAAGTTACTCCTCATATTCTAATTAAATCTTCCCCCTTCATCTGAAACCTATTTCCTCTGGTTCTCGATGCAATGGTACTTCATGAAATTATTGTAGAATTTGAACAATACTAATCACACTATTTGGCACATTAGTACCTTCCACGTTGTAGCCCAATTTTCATAAGCTAACGGTGCTGCCCAATCTCCCAGTCTACCCTATTGTTGCCCTTGCAACTATTATCTAGACTTTCTCTGAAGATGTAATACTATAACACTGATGGGATGACAATCAAGTGGGCCACTTGTGCTGGACAAAGTTCAGCGCTCACTGTGGCGCAGCGGTAGAGTTGCTGCCTTACAGCGAATGCTGCCTTACAGCGAGATATTCGGTTTCCTCCCACACTCCAAGGATGTACAGGTTTGTAGATTAATTGGCTTGGTAAATGTAAAAATTGTCCCTAGTGTGTGTGGGATACCGTTAATGTGCGGTCGCGCGGACCTGGTGGTCGGCGCGGACCCGGTGGGCCGTAGCGCCTGTTTCCGCGCTGCATCTCTAAATTAAACTAAAGTAAAAAGTCAAAGGTCTTTGGTCTGCTTGCAGCAGCACTCCTCAAGGCAGGTAAAGATTTTTCTGATTAACGCTGACTGGTGCCACACCAAATGTAGTACCTGGTCCAGGTCAGTTTGTCACCAGTGTTGATCCCTGGATGTTGAAGTGCCACTGACTGCAGTGAGATAATGGTCACAATGATTTTGTTAGAGATGACAACTTGGTACGTATGCTGATGCTTGATGGTGACTAGGATTTGCAGTATGACGTCGTACGTTGCACGTGCCCACCCCACCACCAAGTTACTTTTCAGTGATTCCAGAGCTAGTAGACATGTCTTAATGGATCTGAGGGAGAGGCTGAGCATATAGACATGCAAGGATAAAGCAGGAGCTGCTTCAAACCTCTTATAGCTCTCTATCTCAGGCTCCGGGACATTTTCCTGAGGTTCAGTCCACCAAGGCCTCCTAGATCTCCTGATTGATAATCTTTTTAACTCTTCTTCCCATTCCCATATTGACCTTTCTGACCAGGGCCTCATCCATTGCCAGAGTGTGGTCGCATACAAACGGGAAGAAACAGCAACTCATACGTCACAATCTGAAGTGTGCGCATGTGCGAGGGCTCGGGCCGGCGAGGCCTGCGGAATCAGCGATAATTTCCAGGCGCTTTGAAGATGAGTATTACAGAAATGAGTTGCTTAAAGCTTAAATAAAGTTTAAGTAAATTAGAATTTTTCATTTGCCTCACAACCTCTCCCTGAGTGTCAGTCTGCTTCCCATCATTGTTCCAGTTACAAAGAAACCAGTAACCTCCTGTTTAAATGACTACCGACCTGTCGCACTGACATCAGTCATCATGAAGTGCTTCGAGCGGCTAGTCAAAACTCACATCTGTTCCTCTCTCCGTGACACCTTGGACCCTCGTCAGCTTGAGTATAGACCAAACAGGGCCATGGACTATGCCATTGCCATGGCAACTCACACTGCGCTCACCCTCCTGGACGAAGGGAATATATATGTCAGAATGTTCTTTGTTGACCACAGCTCGGCATTCAACACTATCATTCCCTCAAAACTCGTCCCCAAGCTCCTTGATCTTGGACTGGAGACCTCCATCTGCGGCCGGATATTCGACTTCCTGATGGGCAGGCCCCAGGTGGTGAGAATTGGCAGCCACACCTCATCCTCACTGATCCTCAACACAGGCACACCACAGGGCTGTGTGCTCAGTCCTCTCCTGTACTCCCTGTTCACGGATGACTATATTGCTAAGCACAGCTCTAAGATCACCCTAACGTTTGCTGATGACACAACCATCCTGGGCCTCATCACAGACAATGATGAGACGGCCTATAGAGAGGAGGTAAAGGCACTAAACAGCTGGTGCCAGGAAAATAATCTCTCTCTCAATTACAGCAAAACTAAAGGGATAATCGTGGACTACAGGAGACAGCAGGGGAGTGGACACCTCCCCATCCACATCGGTGATGCTGACGTTGAAAGGGTCAGCAGCTTCAAGTTTCTCAGTGTGCACATCACTGAGGACCTCTCTTGGACACTGCACACAGACACAATAACTAAGAAAGCCTGCCAGCGGCTATTTTTCCTGAGAAGTCTGAGGAAGTTTGGCATGAACGCCAGCATCCTCACAAACTTCTACAGATCACCATCGAGAGTCTGCTGACGGGCTGCATCAAAGTCTGGTATGGGAACTGTTCTGTCCACAGCCGCAAATCACTACAGAGCGTGGTGAAGGTGGCACAGCACATCACTGGCAACTGTCTCCAGGCCATTCAGGACTTTTTCCACTGGCGGTACCTGCAGAAGGCACACAGCATCTTCAAGGACCACAGTTACCCAGCACGCAGACATGTTCTCCTTGTTCCCATCAGGCATATGATACAGGAGCATGGCTGCATGTACCACTAGATTTAAGAACAGTTTTTACCCTCAGGCCATCAGGCTTCTGAACTCATAAACACACCATATATGTTGATTATTTTATTTATTATTGTCTTTTACCTGCCATGTCACTTTTATCTTATTTTTTTAATCTTATTTTTATCCTTGTAATATCATTGCTGAGGTGACCTGTTGTCTTTTCAAACACATTTCATTGTACCGTTGACCCTGTGTTAACCTACATATGACAAATAAAACTGAACTGAACTGAACAATTTAAGCAACTCAATCTCAGAAGTTAAGCAGTGTGACACCGAGATGTAGAAACTATTGAAACCACAACGCTTGGATCTGGATCGCAACTCACCTACTGCTGCAAAGGAATGGAAGCACTGGCTTCGTACACTGAATAACTTATTTCATGAGTGTGGTGACAATGCACCAGACTAATTCAGGACATTAATAAGCTCTGTCTCTTATGATGTATATGATTACATAAAGGAATGAACAACTTATGATTCTGCTATTGATGTACTAAGCAAACTCTTCGTTAAGACACCCAATGTGATATTTGCTCGACACCTCCTTGCTACACGTAAACAAAAACCTGGTGAGTCATTTGATGAATTTTTATAAGAATTTCAAAGACTTATTAAAGACTGTGCCTTCAAAGCAGTTGCAGATGATCAATATCGACAGGAACTTATTGAGACTCTTTTATCGATCGTTTGGCATCGCCTTTAATTCGACAGAGACTATTAGAAAACAAAACCTTGGATTTACAGTCAGCTTACACTCAAGCTTACTCATTAGACTTGGCTCAGAAAAATTCAGATGCTTATGGCTCATCTAATGTGTATTCTGCTGTAACTACTACAAAATAATCCCACTCAAGTACTAATATGGAGCAAGCTGAAACAATTTCTACTGCTAAATGTGCCCTTGCTGCAGCATATACTTATTCAAAAAGGAACTGTTACTTTTGCAGCGGTAATATTCATAATAGAGAGATATGTCCTGCTCGAGAGGCAACTTTAATAGTTGTGGCAAGAAGGGACATTATTCTAGAGTATGCAAGTCCAAAGCAACTACTAAATGTGTGACTGCTGCCATGTATATGCCTTCTTTATGTGTAATTACAGCTGCATTTCCTCAGAGCATGTCTCATGCAGCTACAATGGTATCCATCAATGGCCATACACTCAATGTACTACTTGATTCTGGCAGTTCGGAAAGTTTTATAAGTGAACAAGCTGTGTCTCGACTAAATCTAACTATAATTCCTTCAAATAGAGAAATCTTGATGGCTCTGACAACTCTCAATACTCAAATTATTGAATCTTGTATTGTAGGCTTTATTCTGAACAAAACCAGTTATAAATCTGTATGTCTTGTTATTTTGAAAAAAATGCGTAGCAATATAATTCAGGATTTTCAGAAACAGCACAGATCACTTCAAATAATGTATGAAGGAACTATTCTGATCTTGCATTGTCAAAGCCACCAGTATTGTGTGTTTTTTCTACTGCATCTGTTGAATGTCCTTCATTATTCACTAATTTATCCTCTAAGTGCAAGCCAATTGCTACAAAATCAAGACGTTTTAGTAAAGGTGACAAAAACTTTATCATCACAGAAGCAACTAATCTTTTACGAGAAGGTATCATAGAACCCAGCTCTTCCCCTTGGAGGGCACAAGTTCTCGTGGTTAAGGACCCCTTGTAGAGACATAGAAAAAGACTCTGCATTGTTTACTCTCAAACTATAAACCAGTTCACGGAGCTTGATGCATATCCATTACCTCGTACAGAAGAGATTATCAATACATTAACTGAGTACATGATATTCTACTTTTGACCTAAAAAGTGTTTACTACCAGATTCCTTTGAAAGAAACAAAGAAATACACTGCGTTTGAAGCAAATGGGAAATTATACCACTACTGCAGAGTTCCTTTTGGTGTAACTAATGGTGTGGATGTTTTTCAGAGAGAGATGGACAGACTTGTTGAACAGGAAAACCATAAAGATACTTTCCCTTATCTTGATAATATAACTGTTGCAGGAACATGCTGAACATGATGAAAATGTACAACGTTTTTTAGAAGTTGTACATTCTAAAAATCTAACATTAAATGAGGCTAAATCCATAACATCAATGTCATCAACTAATATTCTTGGTCATTGGGTTGGAAATGATATAATCAAACCTGATCTAGAAAGACTCCGCCTGCTCCAAGAGATACCTGTTCCAGCTACATTAAACTCTCTATGAAGGGTTCTTGGTATGTTTGTATTTAATGCTAAATGGATACCAAATTTTTGTGACAAAATTTAACCTTTGATTAGAGCAAAATCTTTCCCCCTTGACTCTACAGCAATTGGTGCCTTTACTTCTTTAAATGAACAATTCAAATCTGGAAGCACTCGGACCCAAAATGTAGGCGAGAAAGAGGAAAAAAATAATAAACAGAGAATAAGGGATGGTGGGTTTCTAAAATGTGTATATTTTAATGCATTGTAAGAAAGGTGGATGAGCTTAGAGCCTGGATTGATAACCTGGAAATATGATGTTGTGGCAATCAGTGAAACATGGTTGCAGGAGGGCTGTGATTGGAAACTAAATATTCCAGGATTTTGTTGCTTCAGGTGTGATAGAATTGGAGGGACCAGAGGTGGGGGTGTTGCATTGCTTGTCAGAGAAGATATTACAGCAGTACTTTGGCAGGATAGATTAGAGGGCTCATCTATGGAGGCTATTTGGGTGGAACTGAGAAGTGGGAACAGTGTAGCAACACTTTTAGGGGTGTATTTTAGCCCGCCAAATGAGGAGCGAGAATTGAAAGAGCAAATATGTAAGGAGATAGCAGATGTTAGTAGTAAGCACAAGGTAGTGATTGTGGGAGATTTCAATTTTCCAAAAATAGACTGGGAAACACATTCTGTAAATGGGCTGGGCTGGATGGTTTGGAGTTTGTAAAATGTGTGCAGGATAGTTTTTTACAGCAATACATAGAGATATTGACCAGAGAAGGGGCAGTGCTGGACCTCCTGTTAGGAAATGAGGCAGGTCAGGTGACGGAGGTATGCGTTGGTGAGCACTTCAGGACCAGTGATCACAATACCATTAGTTCCAATATAATTATGGAGAGAATCAGAACTGGACCTAAGGTTGAGATTTTTGATTGAAGAAAGGTTAACTTTGAGGGAATGCGTAAGCATTTAAAAGGAGGAACATTTTGTTTTATGGGAAGGATGTAGAAGAGAAATGGAGGACATTTAAAGGGGAAATTGTAAGAGTACAGAATCTTTCTGTCCCTGTTCGGTTGAAAGGAAATAGTAAAAATTGGAAAGAGCCATGGTTTTCAAGGGAAATTGGACACGTTTCGAAAAAAGGGAGATATCTACAATTATTATGAGGCATGGAGTAAATGAGGTGCTAGATGGGTATAAAGAATGTAAAAATAATCTTAAGAAAGAAATTAGAAAGGCTAAAAGAAAATATGAGGTTGCTTTGGCAAGAAAGATGAAAGTAAATCCAAAGGGTTTCTACAGCTATATTAATAGCAAAAGGATAACGAGGGATAAAATTGGACCATTAGAGAGCCAGAATGGACAGCTATCTGCAGAGCCAAAAGAGATGGGGGAGATAGTGAAACATTTATTTTTTTCGGTATTCACCAAAGAGAAAGATATTGAACTCTGTGAGGTAAGGGAAAAAAGTAGAGTAGCTATGGAAACTATGATATTCAAAGAGGAGGAAGTACTGACACTTTTGAAAAATATAAAAGTGGATAAGTCTCCAGGTCCTGACAGGATATTCCCTAGGACATTGAGGGAAGTTAGTGTAGAAATAGCAGGAGCTATGACAGAAATATTTCAAATGTCATTAGAAACGGGAATAGTGCCAGAGGATTGGCATACTGCGCATGTTGTTCCATTGTTTAAAAAGGGTTCAAAGAATAAACCTAGCAATTATAGACCTGTTAGTTTGATGTCAGTGGTGGGCAAATTAATGGAAAGGATACTTAGAGATAATATATATAAGCATCTGGATAAACAGGGTCTGATCAGGAACAGTCAACATGGATTTGTGCCTAAAAGGTCATACTTGACAAACCTTGAATTTTTTGAAGAGGTTACTAGGGAAATTGATGAGGGTAAAGCAATGGATGTTGTCTGTATGGATTTCAGTAAGGCCTTTGACAAGGTTCCCCATGAACCTTGGTTGGTTAAGAAGGTTCAATCTTTGGGTGTTAATGGCAGAGTAGCAAGATGGATTCAACAGTGGCTAAATGGGAGATGTCAGAGAGTAATGGTGGATGGCTGTTTGTCAGGTTGGAAGCCGGTGACCAGTGGGGTGCATCAGGGATCTGTGTTGGGTCCACTGTTGTTTGTCATCTACCTCAATGATCTGGATGATGGGGTGGAAAATTGGATAAGTAAGTATGCAGATGATACTAAGATAGGGGGTGCTGTGGATAATGAAGTAGATTTTCAAAGTCTACAGAGAGATTTGGGCCATTTGGAAAAGTGGGCTGAAAGGTGGCAGATGGAGTTTAATGCTGATAAGTGTGAAGTGCTACATCTTGGCAGGACAAATCAAAATAGGACGTACATGGTAAATGGTAGGGAATTAAGGAATGCTGTGGAACAGAGGGATCTAGGAATAACTGTGCATAGTTCCCTGAAGGTGGAATCGCATGCAGATAGGGTGGTAAAGAAAGCTTTTGGTGTGCTGGCCTTTATAAATCAGAGCATTGAATATAGGAGTAGGGAAGTAATGTTAAAATTGTACAAGGCATTGGTGAGACCAATTCTGGAGTATGGTGTACAATTTTGGTCGCCTAATTATAGGAAGGATGTCAACAAAATAGAGAGAGTACAGAGGAGATTTAATAGAATGTTGCCTGGGTTCCAGCAACTAAGTTACAGAGAAAGGTTGAACAAGTTAGGTCTTTATTCTTTGGAGCGCAGAAGGTTAAGGGGGACTTGATTGAGGTCTTTAAAATGATGAAAGAGATAGACAGAGTTGACATGGATAAGCTTTTCCCATTGAGGGTAGGGAAGATTCAAACAAGAGGGCATGACATGAGAATTAAGGGACAGAAGTTTAGGGGTAACATGAGGGGGAACTTCTTTACTCAGAGAGTGGTGGCTGTGTGGAATGGGCTTCCAGCAGAAGTGGTGGAGGCAGGATCGATTTTAACATTTAAAGTAAAGTGGATAGGTATATGGATGGGAAGGGAATGGAGGGGTATGGTCTGAGTGCAGGTAGATGGGACTAGGGGAAAATAAATGTTCAGCACGGACTGGAAGGGCCAAGAGGGCCTGTTTCTGTGCTGTAATTGTTATATTGTTATATGGTTATATGGTTATATGGTTATCAGTATCTCCTGATGCTTCAGTGCTGTAACGGTCATCAAGACGTACTAAACCTCCTGACCATCTCAACTTATAAATAGGAGGGGAAAATGAAGTGTGCGCATGTGCGGGGGTTCGGGTGGACGAGGCCTGCGGAATCAGCGAGGATTTCCAGGCGCTTTGAAGATGTGTATTACAGAAATGAGTTGCTTAAAGGTTAAATAAAGTTTAAGTAAATTAGAATGTTTAATTTGCCTCACAACACAATCCAACAACATGAACCATAATTTTCCAATTTTATGTAACCTCTAACAAATTCTACGTCTCCCCCATTTTATTCCTGAGGTGCTTGAGTGGCTTCGGCTCAGTGCCATTGATGCTTATGCTCAAAAGATTTGCCAGAAAGCCTGGAGCAAGTTGGTAGAGGATCTCGGTCTTGTCGAGACTGCTTACAACACCAATGAATCGTGAGACTTTGTCAAACTCAAGTTCAATTCTGAATGTGCACAAGGAGATATTGATCTTCAAGACACTGTTTGCCGATAACTACACCCTTCTGGCACATTTGGCGTTTGACCTTCAAGTCACAGACAAGGTAAACACATGGTATTGACCAATTCAACATGTGGCTCTTCCCGGCTAACTCCGATCACTGCCAAGAATCTCAGAGAATCTGGTGATTATTACATTTTGGTGATCATAAGCACAGCAGAATCTTCAAATTATACACAAGAGTAGGGTATAGCATTGGTAAGGCCTTCATTTTAAGCAGGAAACTTGGACGAGTATCTGAGTTAATTGTATTAACTTTAACATTTTCCACATTATTTCTTCGGTGTCTTTCAATGTGTCTGGTCTGCCCCACCATGAACATCAAATTTGCTGCCTAGCGTGACATTATTTTACGCTTAAGTAATAATTTTGGATGAACTAAACATTATTCTTGTTGTCATCGTGGGTGCAAATAATTTCTTGTGTGAAAACTGGTTTGCTAAATCTGTGCTGGAAGAACACTTATATATCCTGAAAAAAAAGGTATCGAGTTTCCCTTGCTGCATCATTACTCTATTACTTGGTAATGTTCACCTTAAATTTTATAAAGCACACAATATAATCTTATATTTTGCTTTGTGAAATTAATTATGTTTTCTTTATACATGTAACGTGGTTTCAGATGCTTTTGATAGAAGTTTTAAATTCTTATTCTATTTGTGCATTATTTTCATTTGTTCGTTATTTCAATTGATGCAGATATTAGTCCATCGTTGCAAGCTCTGAAAATTCTGTATGTTAAATAGATTAACAGATAATTCAAGGATAGTGGGGGTTGAGGGAGGTTATGGCAACTGATTTACAAATGTTCAAAACTGTAATTAAAAGACTATGATCAGCAATTAGGACTTTTAAGCTGTCTTAGTTGTTCTGGTGTGGTATTACATTCTGCTTAACATGTGGCATTCATGATAATTAAAATGATACTAACACATGGACAATTTTATGGCCCTTATGGTGCAGCCCATAATGCCAAATACAAGCCTATGTTTGCATTGCATACACTACACAGTCTAATTGTGCATCCTTTTCTCTTCCTTCCTTCAAACAAATGTTCAAGCAATCTTCAGAATATTTTGTTTTTCTTTGAGTCGACAGTTCTTAAGTGATTGTTGAAAATATACTTTCTAGCTAATTCCAACCTTCACAATCATTTGTTAAGGGTAAATTTCATCCATAGGAAGGAGTATCTGACACATTTTAAAGCACGCTGCCAATTAATTGAATTTTTTTTCTTTCTTTCAGCAGGGATTAATTTCACCTGCTTTGTGTTCTGTGTGCTTATATTAAAGAGCTTTTCCCACTTTGCAGAAAGTTTATTTCCTTGGGAAGAACAGGTTGGAGTCAGTTGAGGCTCAGTTGGTGGCAGGCTTTCCCCTGAATTAGTAGGTTTCTGGTTAAAGAGCCACCCCAGACATTTGTACAGACAAATCTGAGCTGACATTCAGTGCAGTGCTGCCCTGTTGGAGATACTATCTTTCAATGAAATGACAAACTAAGCCCCTTCTGCTGTCTCAGGTAGACACGATTAATCCTTTCTTCGAAGTCCAAGTCAGTTACCCTTAGTATCTTAGCCAGAATCTCTTTCCCAGTCAAACCATCGGAAGGAGATTTGCCTAGAAATTCACCATCTGCAGTAGAGCTGAGCACAATAGGTTAATGATGTGAGAATTTATTCAACATTAACCATTCCGCAAAATCACTTACTGATCGTGGTATTCTGCAGGATATCCAAAGATTTATGAAAGCGTCTATTGAAAATATAAGTTTTTCTTTTTCTACATCTATATAATTAAAAGTCTCATCTTGAACACTTCCTGTCTGTGATGTATATAGATTTTAGGAAAATAACGCTACCCTATATCGCTCTGATTTTGTCCATCATACTCACAGTCCACCTCCACTGAGGCAGCCCGACGATTTTTCCAATCGATTAAAAATAAAAAAGTTATGAGTGTTTAAAAAATCTTGAGATCAGCTGATTGGCTCTCTCGCCTGCCAATCACTATGATGAAGGTAACGCCCCTTCGGGGGGGGAGCAGGACTATAAAACCCAGGATGCCTGGATGTGTCAGTCACTCTGGAAAATCGCGAGGGAGAGGCCATAACTGTGTTTCTAAGCTGTGAATCAACTGAACTGTGAGTCTACAATGTGCTTGTAATAAATGATTTGTTAGCCCTTAATAAAAATGCAATGAATTGTTTGGCCAGCCCTGTGCTTGAAACTGCAATGAAAATGGAAATGAAATGAAAATGCAATGAGCTGTTTGGCCTGCCCTGTGCTTGAAACTTCAATGGAAATGGAAATGAATTGAAAATGCAATGAGCTGTTTGGCCTGCCCTGTGCTTGAAACTGCAATGGAAATGGAAATGAAATGAAAATGCAACAAGCTGTTTGGCCTGCCCTGTGTTTGAAACTGCAATCGAAATGGAAATGAAATGAAAATGCTATGAGCTGTTTGGCCTGCCCTGTACTTGAAACTGCATTGGAAATGGAAATGGAAATGAAAATGAAATGAAAATGCAACAAGTTGTTTGGCCTGCCCTGTGCTTGAAATTGCAATGGAAATGGAAATGAAATGAAAATGCAATGAGCTGTTTGGCCTGCCCTGTGCTTGAAACTGCAATGGAAATGGAAATGAAATGAATATGCAATGAGCTTTTTGGCCTTTTGAGTTTGGAGATGGCTTGTATTATACCCCAGTTTTTGGAGGTTGAGCAGCAACAAAAAATAATATTTGTGCCACCCTCAAATGGTGCCACTCAGTCACTCCGCTCCCTCACCGGGTACCCCCAAGGCTGGTGATCAGTGATCGCTTAGCCCCCCCACTTCCAAAAACGTTCCATGGCCCCTGAGCATAATCCAATTTTAGAAAACATAGAAACATGGAAAATTGGTGCAGGAGTAGGCCATTCAGCCCTACAATGTCTGATCATCTGAAATCTATACCCGTTCCTGCTTTTGCCCAATGTCCTTTGATTCCTTTAGCCCTAAGAGCTAAATCTAACTCACTCTTGAAAACATCAAGTGAATTGGCCTCCACTGCCTTCTGTGGCAGAGAATTCCACAGATTCACAACTTTCTGGGTGAAAAAGGTTTTCCTCATCTCAGTCCTAAATGGCCTACCCCTTATTCTTAAACTGTGACCCCTGGTTCTGGACTCCCTCAACAACAGGAACATTTTTCCTCCATCTAGCCTGTCCAATCCTTTAAAGATTTTAATGTTTCTATAAGATTTCCCCACATCCTTCTAAATTCCAGTGAATACAAGCCAGTCGACCTATTAGAAACATAGAAACATAGAAAATAAGTTCAGGAGGAGGCCATTTGGCCCTTCGAGCCTAAACTCTTCATTGTGACCATGGCTGATCATTCATAATCAGTAACCCGTGCCTGCCTTCTCCCCATATCCCTTGATACTGCTAGCCCCTAGAGCTCTATCTAACTCTCTCTTAAATCCATCCAGTGACTTGGCCTCCACTGCCCTCTCTCTTTCATCATATGTCAGTCCCACAATCACGGGAATTAA
The DNA here is from genome assembly GCA_963514005.1 of Raja brachyura. The sequence continues at coordinate 57,659,018 of OY740784.1, forward strand.
CCTGGACTATGCTGCACTTCCTCAATAGCTATAATGACCTTCCTCAAATTATGAGAACCAAAATTGCACACAATACTCTAGGTGCAGTCTCACCAGGGCCCTGTACAACTGCAGTAGGACCTTCTTGCTCCTGAACTCAAACACTCTTGCAATGAAGGCCAACATGCATTTGATAAGGTCCCACATAGGAGATTAGTGGGCAAAATTGGGGCACATAGTATTGGGGGTAGAGTGCTGACACGGATAGAGAAGTAGTTGGCAGACAGGAAACAAAGAGTAGGGATTAACGCGTCCCTTTCAGAATGGCAGGCAATTGGGTACTGCAAGGCTCAGTGCTGGGACCGCAGCTATTTACAATATACATCAATGATGAGGGGATTCAAAGTAACATTAGCAAATTTGCACATGATACAAAGCTGGGTGGCAGTGTGAACTGTGAGGAGGATGCTATGAGAATGCAGGGTGACTTGGACAGGTTAGGGCAGTGGGCAGATGCATGGCAGATGAAGTTTAATGTGGATAAATGTGAGGTTATCCGCTTTGGTAGCAAAAACGGAAAGGCAGATTACTGTCAAGTTGGGAAAAGGGGAAGTACAATGGAATCTGGGGGTCCTTGTACATCAGTCTATGAAAGTAAGCATGCAGGTACAGCAGGCAGTGAAGAAAGCGAATGGCATGTTCGCCTTCATAACAGGAGGAATCAAATATAGAAGCAAAGACGTCCTTCTGCAGTTGTACAGAGCCCTAGTGAGACCACACCTGGAATATTGTGTGCAGTTTTGGTCCCCTAATTTGAGGAAGGACATTCGTGCTATTGAGGGAGTGCAGCGTAGGTTTACAAGGTTAATTCCCGGATGGCGGGACTGTCATATGCTGAGCGAATGGAGCAGCTGGGGTTGTACACTCTGGAGTTTAGAAGGATGAGAGGGGATCTCATTGAAACATATAAGATTGTTAAGGTCATGGACACACTAGAGGCAGGAAACTGTTGGGGGAGTCCAGAACCAGGGGTCACAGTTTAAGAATAAGGAGTAAGCCATTTAGAACGGAGACGAGGAAACACTTTTTCTCATGAGAGTAGTGAGTCTGTGGAATTCTCTGCCTAAGAGGGCGGTGGAGGCAGGTTCTCTGGATGCTGGATTTCAAGAGAGATAGGGCTCTTAAAAATAGCGGAGTCAGGGATATGGGGAGAAGGCAGGAACGGGGTACTGATCAGCCATGATCACATTGAATGGCGGTGCTGGCTCGAAGTGCCAAATGGCCTACTCCTGCATCTATTGTCTATTGACTATTGGCTGTGCCATTATTTTCTTCACTGCCTGCTGAACCTGCACGCTTACTTTCAGTGACTGATGTACAAGCACACCCAGGTATCGTTGCACCTCCCCTTTTCCTAATTTGACACCGTTCAGATAATAATCTGCCTTCCCGTTCTTGCCACCAAAGTGGATAACCTCACATTTATCCACATTATACTGCGCCTGCCATGCATCTTCCCACTCACACAAGCTAGCCAAGTTACCCTGCAGCCTCACAGCATCCTCCTCGCAGCTCACAATACCACCCAGCTTTGTGTCATCCGAAAACTTGGATATGTTACATTTAATTCCCTCGTCTAAATCGTTAATATACATTGTAAATAACTGGGGTCCCAGCACCGAGTCTTGCGGCACACCACTAGTCACTGCCTGCCATCTGAAAAGGACCCGTTGATTCCCACGTTTTGCTTCCTGACTGCCAACCCGTTCTCTATCCGTCAATACCCTATCCTCACAACCATGTGCTCTAATTTTCCACGTTAATCTCTTGTGTGGGACCTTGTCAAAGGCTTTTTGAAAGTCCAGATACACCTACTGGCTCTCCCTTATCCATACTACTTGTTACATCCTCAAAAAATTCCAAAAGATTAGTCAAGCATGATTTCCCCTTCATAAATCCATGCTGTCTTTGACGGATTCTGTCATTGCTTTCCAAATGCACTGCTATAACATCTTTAACAATTGACTCAAACATCTTCCTCACTACTGATGTAAAGCTAACTGGTCAATAATTCCATATTTTCTCTCTCCCTTCTTCCTTAAAAAGCTGAGTTACATTGGCTACCCACCAGTCCACAGGAACTAATCCAGAGTTGAGAGAACATTAGAAAATGATCACCAAAGCATCCACGATTTCTAGGACCACCTCCTTGAATGCAATGGGATGCAGACCATCAGGCCCTGCAGATCTATCTGCCTTCAGTCCAACAGTTTATCTAACACCATTTCCTGACTAATGTGGATTCCCTTCAGTTCATCCATCCCACTAGATCCCCAGTGCCCTAGTATTTCTGGGAGATTGGTTGCATCTTCCTTAGTGAAGACAGAGCCAAACTACTTGTTTAACTGTTCTGCAATTTCCTTGTTCCCATTGTAAATTCACCTGTCTCTGATTTACCTTTTTACATATCTAAAGAAGCTTTTACAGTCAGTTTTTATATTCCCTGCAAGCTTTTATACTGGGATGCTTTCTTTCATGCTCCCCCCCCCACCCCTCGCTTAATTACCTCATTGTCCTCTGTTGAATTCTAAATTTCTCTTAAATTTCCATCCAATCAATGACCAACACAGAAGGAAGAAGATAAAATAATCTGGGCACAAGGTGAAGAATAGGCAGAAGAGACAGCTCCACTCGTTGGCAATAAGGTGAGGATTAGTTGAATTACCTTTGTCCCTTTGTTTGTTTTATAGTTTATCTTCCTTGTTTTCATAGTTCCTTCTTGTGACACTTGGACTTCTCCATCTAGGATACAACAGGATGTAATGAACTGGTTGAACAATTGATACAGTTGCATTTTTGGGTGTACAATTTGAAATGCTTAGTCTTTAATTGAAATGGATATACATTATCCTCATCATAATTTTGCAAACTCACTTGGTCGCAGTTCAGACGAAGGATGAAAGAAACATTATCTCAGGCTTCCCATGGCAGCAATCGCACTCCACAGGTGGCAGAAGGAGTCACAATCTGAGCAAGATGTCAGTTTTCTCCCTCACCAAGATGGAGCACCTTGATTCCACGTGGCATTCCATCTGGCATCCTGGCTGAGGACTCAATAAACTCACTCAACTGGGGCAATCATGTTGAAGTGACAGGCAGTGCTGGGATTTGGACTCACAACATCCTGGGCTGATGCCAAGCACTACACTATTGGAGCTACCCGGCTGCTCCAAACTGCCTGGCAGTTTTTGGTTGTAAGGCCTGATTAAACCTACTCTCCAGGATTATTTTGGCACTTTGAGAACTTGCATTTGATATTTGTACATTCACATATGATCCAGATATAGATCTGGACTAGATTAGAATAACTTCCTTAACCCAGATTCTACATTCAAGTAAATCCTGATGCAAGGTTTTGTTACTCACCAGAACTTCCAGTGATAGCAAGAGTGTGAATATCAGTTCACAGTCAATGTGGTTCCTTGTGTCTTAATTAAAGCCCCACTAGATTTGTCAACATTTTGACACAATGTGTAGAATATTTTCTTAGAATACTTGCAAATATGAGGTGACAGAATAATTGGGCGTTCTGCCTTGCTATTTCTTTCCTTTGCAAAGTGGATAAGTTTACATTTGTCCACGTTATATGACATCACCCATGGATTAGCCCGCTCATTCAAATTATCTACGTTGTCCTGAAGTTTTTTGAACTCACCTCTAAATTCACAAATTTAGGATTATCATGCCGTCTTTTAATTTTTTCAATAGGAGACAGCTAGCTATGGAAATCATAAGAGACATAAATGCTAATGTGCACAAATAACTAAAGCTAGAGTAAGTGTTAAAATTAAACAGGGAGAGCCAGTGAAATAGAAACATAGACATCATAGTCTCCACTGGACCCTGCCTCTCAACATCCAACAGTGGAAGGACCCTAGACTGGGGTTCTTCACGAACAGAGCCTTAGCATTGGCTGCACCAAGCTTCAGTGCATCCCACAGGACGTAGCCCTGCAATCTGGGATGAGCCAGTATCATTACCGACCAAAGACCACAACCATGTCACCCTTTATGGTTTGGTATCCGTGTTGACCCTTTGATACAATCTTAGTATGCAACCTTTTGTAATTGTAATGACATCGTTTTTGTCGCGTTCCATGTGTTAAAACATCATCTCAATAGTTAATAATGGGGTTACGCTGACAATAAGGCACCATTGTTACAATGGAGTTTCAAGTAAATAAATATTTGTTGAGGTAACTGAATATTGGAAAACTCAAAATGCCATAAATTGCTCTTTAAGACTCATCTGGGTTTCAATTAGACCATCTGTCTTTGTAGAGATGAAGGGTTCCTCCAACATTTTTTGTTAACTCAATAGCAATTGCCATTTAGGCATTACCAAAGGTTTTGGTATTTGGATATTGAGCCGCACTTTTGGGGGCCCTGATTGGGACTGCCGTGGGAAGTTCATAGTCTAGTAGATAGACAGGGTGTTGGTAAAAGAAGAAATGGTGCACGTCTTTCTCTTTCTCCTTCTCTGATTAAATGCCCATTCCCTCTCTATCACTCTCTCTCCCCCTCTGACTCCAGGATTATGCACTTACAGAGCCCTCTGTTTTCTCAGGGCATGCCGGGAAACTAACATTTGGTCCAATCTTCCTACAATTATAATTACAATTGACAAAAGAAGGTACATGGAGTTACGCTTCAGATCAGCCATGATGTTGATATAATTGAATGGCATATCAGGTCTCGTCTTGCTTCTGTGTTGAGCTGTTATGGGTGGGCTCAACCTCTTCCCTCTCGAGGACAGGCTTCCGAGGCACGTGAGCTAGGCCGGTTGACAGGGAATAGATGTGGCAACATGGTCATAGCAATATAAAACATTGAAAATAGGAGCAGGAGCAGGTCATTTGGCCCTTCGCGCTAACACCACCATTCAATAAAATCATGGCTGATCATCCAAAATCAGTACCCCATTCCTTGATATCCCTTGATTCCCTAAGCCCTAAGAATTATATCTAATTCTCTCTGGAAAACATCCAGTCAATTGGCCTCCACTGCCTTCTGTGGCAGAGAATTTCACAGATTCACAACACTCTGGGTGAAAAAGGTTTTCCTCACCTCAGTCCTAAATGGCCTACCCCTTATTCTTAAACTGTGACCCCTGGTTCTGGACCCCCCCCCCCCCCCAACATCAGGAACATTTTTCCTGCATCTAGCCTGTCCAATCCCTTAAGAATTGTATATGTTTCTATAAGATCTCCTGTCATCCTTCTAAATTTCAGTGAACATAAGCCCAGTCGATCCATTATAAGTTGTTCATTCTGTGCCACTCTTGTGTCAGAAGGTGATTCCCAGATCTCCTAAATGTGAATGTCTTCCATTGCAATGCAATTTAAAAAAATTCACTTTGATGAACATTTTGACAATGAAGTAGAGGAAAAAGAATATCAGTATTCAGGCAGAAGCCATATCTTAAAAATGAAATAAAAGATTATCTTTACACTGAAATGTAACTCAACATTGATAATGTTGGATTCCAAAACAAAATTGCAAGCACATGCAGCACCTTAGGGAAACACTACCCAAAACAAGGTCACAGTCCAAAAGCTAGAATTCAAAACCAAATCGTTTCATCTATTGTTTGGTTGACAACAATATTTCTGATCATCAAATCAGAGCACATTTGAAAGCAAATAGCTTGAGTTTATTTGTTTCTTTCTCACACAAAATGAATTAATTTGCAGGCTATTACTTGAATTGGCAGTTTATAGGCTTGTTTTACTGACAGTACTATTTGAAGTTTCCTGTGGTAACTTCATTACCCATATTTTGTTCAGAATTACTGATGCATGCCGAAAATTGCTAATGACAGATGTTTCTCCACTCTGTCACACTTCTCGTATCATTTGATTTGGAAAGCAACATACGGTGTTATGCTCTATCAGTATGTCACAGACTGTCTGTAAACAGCTGGTCATAACTCAGTTCAGTGAAAACCATTACTTTCCAATGAAGTGCTGGACAAGATCCAAATTTTGTTTTGGCATGGTGAGCACTGCATTATGCAGATAGTTTTGCTGCACTACGGTTACCTGTGGAAGCAAAAGCTTCCTGCTTTACTTTTCTTCAGTGCAAGATTAAGTTGAAATACAAACAATAGCAAACTAGTTACATCCAATAAACCATCAAAAAGCTAGTCACACTTTTTGCCTGCCAACTTTATGCTTCCTGGATAAATGACTGGTAAACTGAATGGATAAGAGGCATGGATAACGGAAAATGATCACTTAAATCAAGCGTCCCTCTCAAAAACATTAATGTGTGTGTGGTATCACAGAGGACGGAAGGAGTAATTTCCATTCACGCTCAAATATGCACAATTCTTGGACTTTACAAATAATCAATTAAGTATTCGTTGATAATTATGCCCGTTAAATTTTATCACTGATTTATTTCCCAGATTTCTGACACTGTTTCTTTTATCAATCAATAAATAATCCGAAAAAGCTTCAGCTACTTGGCAGCATTAACAATTAACACATTGTTAATAATAATAGCATCCCTTTTGGATTCATTAAATGACCATAAATTCTGTTGTCATGTAAAATCCATACCTAAACAATATATATCTAATCCTTATGGATGGGGCTCTGTGTACAGAATTAAGTAAACATAAGCAATTCAATTTCTGGGAAATGCATTAAATACATGGTGCTCCAGCTAAAAGTGAAGTAAAATGTAAGTGCCATGAAGCTACAAAATAAAGACCAGGTTCAAAATTGTAGCATTGCACCTTTGATCACAAGGAAACAAGCATAGTGCAATACATTTGTTATCTAGCGTTACAAATTCACACTCACCTTCTCTGGGTTACTTTCTATGTAATGTTGACATTTTCTGGGATGGAATCATATTGTAAGAAAACAATGAGGCATGTATGCACTGTTTTGAAGTTAAAATGCAGATTTGGAGTGTAAATTGTAAGGAGATGGGATAGTGCACAATGACTTCACCTTGCCCTTGAATGGATGCATCCAGGTAGGAGCTGACAATTCCAATAGGTTTTTATTTGCTTTAAGAATTCCATTTAATTCCAATTTTTGGAAAAAGTGCCAGATTCAGTGCTTCACTTTCAGACAGAGCGCATGTTCAGGCATCAAATACAAGTCGTCAACATGATCACTTTGGCAACATGGGTATTGGTGCAAGTATTTCTGATAGTTTGTGGTCACAAGACCATGGTTTGATTTTATGCATAAAATTATTTGTGTTATCCACAAGTGCCAAGAAATAATAATCACACTGATATGCAAAGATTGAAATTTAACAAAACCAGCCATGAAAATTGACCAGCTGGTGCCTTGTTAAATGCTGCAACAACGTGTATCACTGTTTCATAGGTAGATAAGAATCTTATTCTATACGTGTGTCCCATTTCTCTGGAGCATATGGCATTCAATTACAATATGGCTTTAACAGTATAGATTATGGAATCGACAGAATCTAATGAAATATATTTACATAGCCTCAGTTTTATCTTCTCTCCGAGAATATTTTTGACTGTTCTCTCCTCGATAACTAAAATATAAAGGCACGCTCTTAAATATTCTTGTTTGAAAAAGTTGCTCAAACAATAGCATCCCATTTACATCTCAAAGTTGCTGCTTTGTTGATGTGTATTCTGGAAAGTTAAAACTTTGCAGAAAGTGCGATTGTTCCTCTTTAAAAATGTAGAATTAGTAAGAAGTTCCTACTACTTAGTAAAATACCTTTTTATTTCTACGCTTTGTTTCCTGTCAACCAACCATTTCTTTGGCTGTGTCAGCATTTTGCTCCCAATCCCATATGTTTTAATTTTGCACAATAATTGGAGGGAGAGGGAGAGAGGGGGATGTGAGGAGGGGGGAGGGAGTGGAGAAGGGGGAGAAGAGTGGAGCGGGGGCAAGGGAAGAAGGGAGGGAGAGGGGAGGGGAGAAGGGTAGAGGGGAGTGGAGAAGGAGGGATTGAGGCAGAAGGAAGGAAGAGGGGGGTGGAGGGGAGAGGGGAGTTCAGTCTACACTCACTGAATCCATCCCTGTGAAAAGTTGGAGATGGTGATTGGATTTGGAAGTAGACCAATACATCTGTAAATAAAACTGGACATCTTTTCATTTGCACAATTGATTTTATTGTATTAATTTTAATATATTCATATTTAAAATCCATGCATTGAAGGAAGAATATTTTACAGCCAATCTGTGGTCCCTAACCCCAACCCTAACCCTAACCAGGCGTCACCTGCAGGACAGCATACATCAGCGTGCGACAGGATGCACGACACCCAGATGTCGCCCCTGGATTTTGAACATTCCAAAATCCAGGGGCGACAGGGAGTAACCGCGCGTCACTACATGCGTCACCACGCATCACGCCGCATCACGACCCGACCACGACATGACAACCTCTTTCCAGACTGTCATCGAAAATGTCGCCCAAGTAGAACAGGCCTTTCACGCTGCAAAACTTGAGGGCAAGGTTTTCGAAGGCGGCGTCAGCTACAAAGTTCTCCCTGGCCAGGTTCTCGATCACCTCGGGCTCGAGTCCGCAGTGCTCGAAGAAACTGCCCGAACCTGAGCAGGCTCCAGAGAAATGGCAGCTGAGGTCAGAGTGCCAGTGCCATAATAGGCCTACACCAACCCACCGCTTGAGCGGCTCCTTGGGGCGACCTGCTGCTGCTTCTCGTGACGCTGCTGGAGTGGTTACATGTGCACCCTTGGGTGCTGCTGGTGTAGTTACTTGTGCACCCTGGGGTGTTGCTGGCGAGGCTGCTGTTTCTACCTGGAGTGCTGCTGGTGTGGTTACTTATGCATCCTGGGGTGCTGTAGCCCCTGCACCCTCAGCTAATTCTTCCCCTTCCGACGTTGCTGCTCCCGTTGCCGGCACCTGCTGCTTGTTGCCCCGGTCGTTTGAGCCAGGCAGCAGCCGCCAGATAGGCTGCCTCTGCCCTTGAAACTGTGGGCGCTGCTGGTGGCTGCCAGTCCCCGCATGAACTCGCACTTCTGCCGGTACATTACCAGCGAGTCGGGCCTGAGCTGCCTCTTGGAGCTGGAGCAACGCACAATGTCAGGCGGGAGCCCCAGCTTCCCGCTCTGGTGGGGGCTGCCAGAGGTCAGGTAAGTCTTCGTGCTGCTGCTGGCCCCGCTGCCGCTGCCGCTGCCTTCCATGGAGGGAGCGCTGCCCAAGCCATTGGGCTCCACTTTGCACCTCCTCGCCATTTGGCTCTTCACGTACTTGACCTTGTCGGCAGCCAGTCTCTCCACGGCGCTCTGCCGACCCCGCCTGTCCCCCTCCATTTGACTGCGGAGGTAGCCGGAATCTTTTGTCAGGAGCCGGAGCGGCAGAGAGACGTTCGCCTTGGGCGGCATGCTTGCAGTGGGCGCGATCTCACTCGGCATCTTACTTTGATCCAGCCAACAAGGACAAACACGTTTTCACATCCGCAAAGAAGCAAAGACCAGGACTTCCATGAGCAATGACAGGCTGTCTGTAATCGCCTTAATCCACATTCACTGTGACTTTACCCATGACTTGGACAAAGTCGTGACTAGCTTTGCGCAGTTACATTCTTGGAAAATGGTACTGGGCACCATGATTTATGGATAAATGGCAATATATGCAGGCCTGCCGTGAGTGGCCGTCGCCTGCATCACTACACCTGGACTTCCATGAGCAATGACAGGCTGTCTGCACTTGCCTTAATGCACATTCACTATGACTTTGCCCATGACTTGGAAAAAGTGGTGAGTAGGTTTGCACTGTTACATTCTCAGAAAATGGAACTGGAAAATGTGATTTATTGCTAAATGGCAATATATGCTGGTCTGCCAAGAGTGTTGTCAAAGTCTGTGAGAGGAACCCTGAACTAACCCCCTCACACTTTGGGAGCCCAAACAGGACACTGCAAGAAGAGGTAGAAGTCGGGCCATCTACATCAGTGTACTAGCTGCGGAATGACACAAGCCTTGGACAGCGTTAACGAACTGAGGACTTCCATTAAAGATAAAGTCACACTTTGGGAGACCAAACGGGGCACTGCAAGAAGAGGTAGACGTAGGGCCACCTACAAAAGTGTACTGGGGAACGACTCATGCTTTGACAGCATTAACAAACTGAGGACTGCCATGTTAGATAAACTGTTGCGAGGTGCTATATTTGTGGAACCAGGGATGGCGTACAGGCTAAGGCCAACGAATGCCCTTGCATTAATAGAAGTAGTGGTAAATGGCAATATACATTCAGGAGCACCTGAATAATTTTGCAGCATTATCCCAGCATGCTGATGCTGAGTGAACTAAGAACTCATTCCATGGCTCAACAATAATAACACTGGGTGATTTTTAAAATTGCACTTACCATGCTAGTCACCTTTATATGACATTTACCAGGAGCATCTGAATGATTATGCAGCATCATGCCAGCATGTTTGATTGTTTGATAAGCTATATGATGAATTGTGAATATTATGTTATGTTATATATTTTTATATGTTAAGGAATAAAAATCAAGAATTATAAATTCACGTTTCAAAAATGGTTTCACAATTCAGTAGTACTGTATTTCAGTATTCCATACTGATATTTGAGAATACATGAGATTGCATGCAAAATACTGATTTTCAAAATCCAGTTTCTGTGTAGTACATTCTATTGCATTTATGTGAGAAATACAATTTAGAGCATAGAACATAGAAACATAGAAAAATAGGTGCCAGTGTAGGCCATTCGGCCCTTCGAGCCTGCACTGCCATTCAATGTGATCATGGCTGATCATGCAACTCAATATCCCGTACCTGCCTTCTCTCCATACCCCCTGATCCCTTTAGTGCCACATCTAACGCCCTCTTAAATATAGCCAATGAACTGGTCTCAACTACCTTCTGTGGCAGAGAATTCCAGAGACTCACCACTCTCTGTGTAAATAATATTTTCATCATCTCGGTCCTAAAGGAATTCCCCCTTATCCTTCGACTGTGACCCCTTGTTCTGGACTCCCCCAACATCGGGAACAATCTTCCAGCATCTAACTTGTCCAACCCCTTAAGAATTTTGTAAGTTTCCATAAGATCCCCCCTCAATCTTCTAAATTCCAGCGAGTACAAGCCGAGTCTATCCAGTCTTTCCTCATATGAAAGTCCTGACATCCCAGGAATCAGTCTGGTGAATCTTCACTGTACCCCCTCTATGGCAAGAATGTCTTTCCTCAGATTTGGAGACCAAAACTGTACGCAATACTCCAGGTGTGGCCTCACCAAAACCCTGTACAACTGCAGTAGAACCTCCCTGCTCCTATACTCAAATCCTTTCGCTATGAATGCTAACATACCATTCACTTTCTTCACTGCCTGCTGCACCCGCATGCCTACTTTCACTGACTGGTGTACCATGACACCCAGGTCTCGTTGCATCTCCCCTTTTCCTAATCTGCCACCATTCAGATAATAGTCTACCCTCATGTTTTTGCCACCAAAGTGGATAACCTCACATTTATCCACATTATACTGCATCTGCCATGCATCTGCCCATTCACTCAGCCTATCCAAATCACCCTGCAGCCTCCAAGCATCCTCCTCACACCTAACTATACCCCCCAGCTTGGTGTCATCTGCAAATTTGGAGATGTTGCATTGAATTCCCTCGTCCAAATCATTAATATATATTGTAAATAGCTGGGGTCCCAGCACTGAGCCTTGCGGCACCCCACTAGTCACTGCCTGCCATTCTGAAAAGGACCCGTTTACTCCTACCCTTTGCCTCCTGTCTGCCAGCCAGTTCTCTATCCACATCAATACTGAACCCCCAATACCGTGTGCTTTAAGTTTGTATGCTAATCTCTTATGCGGGACCTTGTCAAAAGCCTTCTGAAAGTCTAGATATAACACATCCACTGGTTCTCCCTTATCCACTCTACTAGTTATATCCTCAAAAAATTCTATCAGATTTGTCAGACATGATTTACCTTTCGTAAATCCATGCTGACTTTGTCCAATGGTTTCACCACTTTCCAAATGCGCTGCTATCCCATCTTTAATAACTGACTCTAGCAGTTTCCCCACTACTGATGTTAGACTAACTGGTCTGTAATTCCCCGCTTTCTCTCTCCCTCCTTTTTTAAAAAGTGGGATTACATTAGCTACCCTCCAATCCTCAGGAACTACTCCAGAATCTAAGGAATTTTGAAAAATGATCACAAATGCATCCACCATTTCTGTGGCTACTTCCTTGAGTACTCTGGGATGCAGACTATCTGGCCCTGGGGATTTATCGGCCTTCAATCCGTTCAATTTACCCAACACCACCTCCCGGCTAACCTGGATTTCACTCAGTTCCTCCATCTTATTTGACCCCCGTTCCACTGCTATTTCCGGCAGATTATTTATGTCTTCCTTAGTGAAGACAGAACCAAAGTAGTTATTCAATTGGTCTGCCATGTCCTTGTTCCCCATGATCAATTCACCTGTTTCTGACTGCAAGGGACCAACATTTGTTTTAACTAGTCTCTTTCTCTTCACATATCAATAAAAACTTTTGCAGTCAGTTTTTATGTTCCCTGCCAGTTTCCTTTCATAATCTATTTTCCCTTTCCTAATTAAGCCTTTTGTCCTCCTCTGCTGGATTCTGAATTTCTCCCAGTCCTCCGGTAGGCTGCTTTTTCTGGCAAATTTGAATGCCTCATCTTTTGTTTTTATACTATCCCTGATTTCCCTTGTTATCCATGGATGCACCACCTTCCCTGATTTATTCTTTTGCCAAACTGGTATGAACAATTTTTGTACTTCATCCATGCAGTCCTTAAATACCTTCCATTGCACATCCACTGTCAACCCTTTAAGAATCACCTGCCAGTCTATCTTGGCCAATTCACATCTCATACCTTGAAAGTTACCTTTGTTCAAGTTCAGGACCCTTGTTTCTGACTTAATTTTGTCACTCTCCATCCTAATGAAGAACTCAACCATATTATGGTCACTCTTGCCTAAGGGGCCGCGCACAACAAGACTGCTAACTAACCGTTCCTCATTACTCAATACCTAATCTAGAATAGCCTGCTCTCTCGTTGGTTCCTCCACATGTTGGTTGAGAAAACTATACCGCATACATTCCAAGAAATCCTAATTTCTCTAACATTTTCCCAACAAAATACTGATTTTCAGCCATCAAAATGCTCGGTGAAACTTGGCAGCTCTGCAATTATTCACAATCACATTATGTTTGAGAATTAAAAATGTGATTTGTGATCTTTTTTATGAGTCATCATGGAACTAGAATTTGTTATAATAGTATGACAGTATAATAGGTGAGGCAGCGAAGGAAAAAGGCAACGTTTCGGGTCGAGGTCCTCTTCAGAAAGTTGTGAGGGTGGGGGATGCGGGGCAGGAAGAAGAAAGGAAGAGGCGGAGACAGTGGGCTGAGGGAGAGCTGAGAAGGGGAGGAGAAAGCAGGGACTACCTGAAATTAGAGGTCAATGTTCATACCACTGGGGTCCAAACTGCCCAAGCGAAATATGAGGTGCTGCTCCTCCAATTTATGGTGGTCCTCACTCTGGCCATGGAGGAGGCCCAGGACAGAAAGCTCAGATTCAGAGTGGGAGGGGAAGTTGAAGTGCTGAGCCACTGGGAGATCAGGTAGGTTAATGCGAACTGAGCGGAGGTGTTGGGCGAAGCGATCGCCAAGCCTACGCTTGGTCTCACCGATGTAGAGCAGCTGACATCTAGAACAGTGGATGCAATAGATAAGGTTTGAGGAGGAACAGGTGAACCTCTGCCGCACCTGGAAAGACTGCTTGGGTGCTTGAATGGAGTCAAGGGGGAAGGTAAAGCGACAAGTGTAACATTTCCTGCGGTTGCAAGAGAAAGTACCCGGGGAGGGGGTAGTGCAGGAGGGAAGGGACAAATTGACCAAGGAGTTACAGAGGGAGCAGTCTCTACAGAAAGCAGAAAGGGGAGGAGATGGGAAGATGTGGCCAGTGGTGGGAGGTGGCGAAAATGTTGGAGGATTATTTGTTGTATGTGACGGCTGGTAGGGTGGAAGGTGAGGACTCTGCCCTTGTTACGAGTGGCGGGATGGGGAGTGAGAGCAGAGTTACGGGGTATAGAAGAGATCCTGAATTACAGAGAAGAGGGGAATCCCCGTTCCCTAAAGAATGAGGGCATCTCTGATGCACATGTGTGTAACACCTCATCCTGGGTGCAGATGCGGCGTAGACGGAGGAATTGGGAGTAGGGGATGGAGTCCTTACAGGAAGCAGGGTGGGATAAAATGTAGTCGTGGGAGTTCGTGGATTTATAGTGGTTGTCGGTCAGTAGAATATCACCTGCGATGGAGATAGTGAGGCCAAGAAATAGTAGGGAAGTGCAGGGTTACACAAAAAGCTGGAGAAACTCAGCAGGTGCAGCAGCATCTAAGGAGCGAAGGAGATAGGCGACGTTTCGGGTCGAGACAGTTTGCTTAGGCAGTTTGCACCCCGGCGGTATGAACATTGACTTCTAATTTCAGGTAGTCCCTGCTTTCTCCTCCCCTTCTCAGCTTTCCCTCAGCCCACTGTCTCCGCCTCTTCCTTTCTTCTTCCCCCCCCCCCACCCTCACATCAGTCTGAAGAAGGGTCTCGACCCGAAATGTTGCCTATTTCCTTCGTTCCTTAGATGCTGCCTCAGCCGCTGAGTTTCGCCAGCATTTTTATCTACCTTCAATTTTGCAGCATCTGCAGTTCCTTTTTAAACATAACTGTAAAATAGGTTAGTTTGAAAGCAATCATAGTAATGTAAATGCACCATTTAGTTTGACTTCAATTTTCATGATGGAAATTGAAGTTGAACTAAATGTTGTATTCACATCACTATTCCATGTTGAAATTGATGTGATGTGAAGTTGTTAGGTCAGGAAGACCATTGAAGGTGCACTGCACACACTAACACAGTCTAACAGTTACAGACAATCAAATCAATAAACAAAACATTTTCTAAAAACAATTTTTCTTTACTGAAAAAACTTTTTGCATGCTTTTTTATAACATTTTACAACAGTACAACTTGATAATTAAAACAAGGACAACAATTCTTGATTTTAAAAATTGTATACAACAATGACCCCAATCATCCCATTCCACCCACTCATTACTCTTGACCCAGCCAAAATTAATTCTGAAATATTGGTCATAAATTTGGTGCAGAAATGCTCAAAAATAAGGCTCAGAATGCACCAGAGAGCATCTAAAATCCCAGAGTGAGGGGCTTCACGCTGGTGAAGAGCGCTGCACGCGCATTATTTCTCATAAAATGTTTGTAATCTTGTCATGCCACCCCCCTTTTTGAAAAGCTTCGTAATGACTGAAATTTGGAGATGACACAAAGCTGGATAGCAGAGTGAACTGAGTGGAGGATGCTATGAGGATGCAGGGTGACTTGGACAGGTTGGGTGAGTGGGCAGATGCATGGCAGATATAGTTTAATGTGGATAAATGTGAGGTTATCCACTTTGGTGGTAAGAACAGTAAGGCAGATTATTATCTGAAACTAGACTAAGTCGTCCCCCAATGCAACCCATTCCCCAATACAATATTCCACCATGATGTGGAAGATGGGATGGTGTGGGGGAGGGGGGTATTGGGGGGGTGGGGTGGTGGTGTTGGAGGTGGTGGGGTGGTGTTGGGGGGTGGGGTTGTGTTGCGGGAATGGGATGGTGTTGAGGGAGTGGGGTGGGGGGTGGTGTTGGTGGGGGTGGGGTGGTGTTGGGGGGTGATGTTGGAGGTAGTGGGGTGGTGTTGGGGTGGGGTGGTGTTTTGGGGGTGGGGTAGTGTTGGTGGGGGTGGTGTTGGTGGGGGTGGGGTGGTGTTGGGGGGTGGTGTTGGAGGGGGTGGGGTGGTGTTTTGGGGGTGGGGTAGTGTTGGTGGGGGTGGTGTCGGTGGGGGTGGGGTGGTGTTTGGGGGGTGGTGTTGGGGGGTGGTGTTGGGGGGTGGTGTTGGGGGGTGGGGGTGGTGTTGGGGGGTGGGGGTGGTGTTGGTGGGGGTGGGGTGGTGTTGGGGTTGTGGGGTAGTGTTGGTGGGGGTGGTGTTGTGGGGGTGTGGGGTAGTGTTGGTGGGGGTGGTGTTGTGGGGGTGGGGGTGGTGTCGGTGGGGGTGGGGTGGTGTTGTGGGGGTGGGGTAGTGTTGGTGGGGGTGGTGTTGGGGGGGTGGGGTAGTGTTGGTGGGGGTGGTGTCGGTGGGGGTGGGGTGGTGTTGGGGTGGGGTGGTGTCGGTGGGGGTGGGGTGGTGTTGGTGGGGGTGGGGTGGTGTTTGGGGGGTGGTGTTGGGGTGGGGTGGTGTTGGGGTGGGGTGGTGTCAGTGGGGGTGGGGTGGTGTTGGGGGGATGGTGTTGGGGTGGGGTGGGGTGGTGTCGGTGGGGGTGGGGTGGTGTTGGGGGGGTGGGGAGGAATGAGGAGTGGTAAAGGGGTAGTGAAGGTGTGTGTGTGGGGAGGAGTGGAAGGGGTAAGGGGGAAGGTGGTTGTGGGGGGGAGGGGGTTGCTTGGGGTGGAGGAACTCCATTCAGCGGCCACTGGCCGCGGCACCACATTGTGACTTTCCCGACACCTCACGGTGACTTTACGGACACCACACAGCGACTTTCCCGACACCACACAGCAACTTTCCCAACTTCAATAGCGAGTTTCCCGACTCCACACAGCGACTTTCCCGACACCTCACAGTGACTTTACGGACACCACACAGCGACTTTCCCGACTCCACTCTTGCGGACTCAATCAGCACTTGTGGACTCAGCCCCGCCTCCGGGATTTTATTCTCCAGCGGGTGCCAGACGGGGCGTTACCTTCATGGTGACAGACTGGTGAGAAGACCAATCTGCTGATCTCGTGATTTTTTAAAACTTTCTTAACTTTTCTATAATTCCACTGATCGGAACAAAACTTGGTGGGTTGGAGTAGAGGAGAACGATGAGTAAGGTGGCGAAAAAATCCTATCGATAAAGGGTACGGCTTTTGCACAAATTTAAAAAAAAGCAAACCAGAAGTGGTCAAGATGAGAGTTTTTGTAATAGTATAGATGGTGTGAAGTTAGGAAAAGGGGAAGTACAACGAGATCTAGGTGTCCTTGTACATCAGTTACTGAAAGTAAGCATGCAGGAACAGCAGGCAGTGAAGAAAGCTAATGGCATCTTGAGTTTCATAACAAGAGGAGTTGAGTATAGGAGCAAAGAGGTCCTTCTGCAGTTGTACAGAGCCAAGGTGAGACCACACCTGGAGTATGTTGTGCAGTTTTGGTGCCCAAATTTGAGGAGGGACATTCTTGCTACTGAGGAAGTGCAGCGTAGGTTCACGAGGTAAATTCCCGGGATGGCTGGTTTGTCATATGTTGAAAGAATGGAGTGGCTGGGCTTGTATACACTGGAATTTAGGAAGAGAGGGGATCTTATTGAAACATATAAGATTATTAATGGATTGGACACGCTAGAGGCAGGAAACATGTTCCCGATTTTGGGGGTGTGCAGAACCAGAGGCCACAGCTTATGAATAAGGGGTAGGTCATTTAGAATGGAGATGAGGAAAGACTTTTTCATACAGAGAGTTGTGAATCTGTGAAATTCTCTGCCTCAGAAGGCAGTGAAGGCCGATTCTCTGGATGCTTTCAAGAGCGAATTAGATAGAGCTTTTAAAGATAGCAGAGTCAAGGGAGATGGGGAGAAGGCAGGAACGGAGTACGGATTGTGATTGATCAGCCATGATCTCAGTGAATGGTGGTGCTGCCTCAAAGGGCTGAATGGCCTACTTCTGCACCTATTGTCTATCGTCTATTGTCTATTGTCTAAAAGCATTGAAAGATTTTGGAGGGTGTCCATTATTACCTGTAAGTATCATTACAAGTAGATAAAGGGGTAAAGTACAGGAGGAATCTTCCCAATGTGACCATAAGAACCCGAATGAGAATCAATTTGTGTTTGAATTGTAATAGACATCAGACATTTACAACCTAGTTTTTATTTTTAGCAAATGTGAATTTGGCAATATTTTGGCAGAAGATCAACGGAGTGCCTTAATAAAGTCACAAGAAAATATTCCACCAGTCTGGTGCCAAAGTCATAATAGAACTTTGGGACCACCTCCAAGAAAACTTGTAGTATTATATCTTTTTAATAAAATGATGAATAAAAAGTGTAGCAACAGTGTCTGTGATTTTTCCTACTTGTTATCGGTTATTTTCATAGTTGATTTTTGATTACTGTACCTTGAAATGCATGAACAGTTATTTTGAATCAAATAGCATTATAATTCTCATTGATGGCTCTATGTTTAACATTGAAGTGGATTAAGGTTTGCTAGCTCAATATACAGCCTCATCCCCAATAGGCTTGAAACCATGGCCCAAGTCAATTCCTTATATGGTTGCCTTATGATTTAACAAGTCCGGCTGGACTGTGCAACAAATTAAAATCAGATGTGAAGCAGCAGAAGGCATTCTTGTAATGTAAGGATTCTGGCTCTTATACCAGAACACTGCAGAGTGGCCTGGGGGTTCTTTGCAATGCTGTAAGTTCATCAAATATTGTCACTTACCTCGGCACCTAAATTTTGTATTCCAGCAAATTTCTCGTGTCAATTTGCAGGATCATAAATGTTGATGACTATTTCAAAATATTAGACAACTTCAGAATGTTGTCAATGTCAATTATGTTTGCGATTTGGAAAACTGCTACTTGGCCAATAGGCAATAGGTGCAGGAGTAGGCCATTTGGCCCTTCGAGCCAGCACCGCCATTCACTGTGAACAAGAGTCAAGAGTCAAGTGTGTTTTATTGTCATATGTCGCAGACGGGACAATGAAATTCTTACTTGCTGCAGCACAACAGAATATGTGAATATGTAAACATTGTATATAACGGGAAAAAAAAAAGTTTAATAAATAACAAATCTAGTGCAAAAATGATCATGGCTGATCATCCACATTCGGCATCCCGTTCCTGCCTTCTCACCATATTCCCTGACTCCGCTACCTTTAAGTGCTCTATCTTAAGGGCCTGTTCCACTTGGGCGACCTAATCCGCGAGTCCAGAAGAGAGTCTTTGACCTTCAAGGTCGAGGGCACTCTCCTGGAAAGCCTCGACCTGGATCAACCGGCCCCGTTGAAACCACGAGCTGTATCGACCGAACCGTGAGCTGCATCTACCGACCACACACACACACACACACACACACACATACACACACACACACGTTGTGAAGGTGGGAGCCAGGGAAAGCGGAGGAGCGCTGTCTGCGCGATGAAGAGGAAGGTAAACGGCTGCATCACTAACGTTAAGTCCTTTATGGATCGTGGAGGGGGGGGGGAAGAGAAGGGGAGAGAAGGAGAGAGAATGGGAGAGAAGGGGGAGAAGGGGAGAGAAGGGGAGAGAAGATGTGGAGACACTTTTAAGAAGTTTAATAAAGTTTCGTGGGCATTTTACCTACTGGTAGTTCTTCCTAGGTCCTGAAAACTCCAATGAGCCAATCAAAATGGTCGGTCAGCGAAGGAGATTGACTATGGCTGCCTGTAAGTAAACAGTGACCCCACTCCACTGCACTACGAGTCAAAAAGACCCATGTCAACAAAATTTTACTCACGGAAAATGTTTCAATATCCTGAAAGTTTTTCCGCAACCTGGCTGAGTCCGCAAGTAGGCGGGAACTTCCCTTGAGCATGCAGAAGAGTTCCAGCAACCTCATAGGACCTCCTTGGACCTCGTGTCGACCATGCTGTGAGTTTGAGTCCAGGGAAAACTCTTCTAAACTCGCAGATTAGGTCGCCCAAGTGGGACAGGCCCTTAACTTTCTCTTGAAAGCATCCAGAGAATTGGCCTCTACTGCCTTCTGAGGCAGCGAATTCCACAGATTCACAACTTTCTATGTGAAAAAGATTTTCCTCATCTCCGTTCTAAATGGCCAACCACTTATTCTTAAACTGTGGCCCCTGGTTCTGGACTTCCCCAACATCGGGAATATGTTTCCTGCCTCTAGCGTGTCCAATCCCTTAATAATCTTATATGTTTCAATAAGATCCCCTCTCATCCATCTAAATTCCAGAGTATACAAGCCCAGCCATTCCATTCTATCCACATCCGACAGTCCCGCCATCCCGGGAATTAACCTCGAGAACCTACGCTGCACTCCCTCAATAGCAAAAATGTCCTTCCTCAAATTTGGAGACCAAAACTGAGCACAATACTCCAGGTGTGGTCTCACTAGAGCCCTGTACAACTGCAGAAGGACATCTTTGCTCCTGTACTCAACTCCTCTTGTTATGAAGCCCAGTATGCCATTAGCTTTCTTCACTGCCTGCTGTACCTCCATGCTTACTTTCAGTGAGTGATGATCAAGGACCCCAGGATCTCTTTTTATTTCCCCTTTTCCCATTCAGATAATAATCTGCCTTCCTGGTTCTGCCACCAAAGTGGATAACCTCACATTTATCCACATTAAACTGCATCTGCCAAGCATCCACCCACTCACCAAACCTGTCCAAGTCACTCTGCATCCTCATAGCATCCTCCTCACAGTTCACACTGCCACCCAGCTTTGTGTCATCTGCAATATTTGCTAATTTTACTTTTAATCCTTTCATCTAAATCGTTGATATATATTGTAAATAGCTGGCCTCAGCTCCAAGCCTTGCGGTACCCCACTAGTCACTGCCTGCCATTATGAAAGGGCATCCCTACTCTTCGTTTCCCAATTTTCTATCCATGTCAATACCCTACCCCCAATACCATGTGCTCAAATATTGCACTGTAATCTCCTATGCGGGTCCTTATCAAATGCTTTCTGAAAGTCCAGGTATACTACATCCACTGGCTCTCCCTTGTCCATTTTCCTGGTTACATCCTAAAAAAATTCCAGACAATTTTCCCCTTATCATCCCCGTCAATTCCCCTTTGTCGTCCCCTTACTAGTTAACTCTTCAGAGCTTTTGTGAGAACTGGAAAACTGTGAAAAAAATCTAATTTAACCAGAGAAAGCCTCCTTTATTCCCATTCTTTGTCTTCTGCATTCACCCAATCTTCTATACATGCCAGTATCTTCCCCCTAATACCATGGGCTCTTTCCTTAGCAGCCTCATGTGCAGCACCTTATCAAAGGTCTTCTGAAAATCCAGGTAAACAACATCCACTGACTTTCCTTTGTCATTCCTGCTATTTACTTACTCAAAGAATTCCAAAAGATTTGTCAGGCAAGATCTCCCCTTCATTAAACCATGCTGACATCAGCATATTTTATCATATGCTTCTAAGTACTCAGAATCCTCATCCTTAACAATGGACTCTGATATCTTACCAGCCGCTGAAGGATAACCGCCTATAGTTTACCGTGTTTTGCCGCATTCATTTCTTGAACAGTGGAGAAACATTTGCAATTTCCAGTCCTTTGGGACCACGCCTCAACTCTTTCAGAACCCTTTAGTGTAGTCCATGTGGTCCAGATGACTTATCCATCTTCAGACCTTTACGCTTCCCAAGCACCTCTCTTTAGTACTAACAACTCCACTAATTTCTGCCACCTGTTTCTCTTGAATCTCAGGCATACTACTGGTGTCTTCTGCTGTGTGGATGACGCAAAGAATGTATTCAATTTGCCCACCATTCCTTTATTCCCCATTACTACTCTCCAGCATTTTCCAGCAGTCCAATGTCCACTTTTGTCTCTCTTTTACTCTTTACATATGTGAAGAAACATTTGGTATTCTCTTTTATGTTATTGGTTATTTTACCTTCATATTTCACCTTTTCTCCCCTTATTGCCTTTTCAGTTGCCTTCTGTTGGTTTTTAAAAAGCTTCCCAATCCTCTATCTTAAAGCTAATCTGTACAATATTATATGCCTTCTCTTTTACTTTTATGGTGTCTTTGACTTCCTTGTCACCCACGATCACCTCATTCGCTCCTAAGAATCCTCCTTCTTCCTATTTGGGATGAAAAGATCCTGCGTCTTCTGAATGTGTCCCAGAAACTCCTGCCATTGCTGCTCCATCGTCATTCCTGCTAGGACCCTTTTCCAATCAACTTTAGCCAGCTCCCCCCTCATGCCTCTGTAGTTACCTTTACTCAACAGTAATACAGGCACATCTGATTTCATATTTACCCCCTCCAAATGCAGATTGAGTTTAATCATATTATGGGCACTGCCCCCCAGGAATTCATTTACCTTAAGCTCCCTAATCAAATCCGGTTCATTACATAACACCAAATCCAAAATTGCCTTTTCCATAAAAGGCTCGACCAGGTGAAGGAAGTAAGTTGCTTGCTTTCTGGAGGATATGAAGCAGTGGTCATAACTATTTCATTTTCCATTTTTTTTCCATCATTCAAGGGAAGTGGGCTTTGCAATGACACAGTATTTAATTGCCCAACAGAAAGTCAGTTGCCTTCTTGGACCCTGAATCCCTGAGAAAGAGCACATGGATTTCTTGGGCCTCCCAGAGCTTGGCTTTTATTGACAATTTAGATTTGGTTGCATGGTGCATTTCATTGCAATGTAAATCACTTGTTAGCCTTCTTTCCAAAATGAATGCACTCAAATTCCACTAAGAGCCTCTCTCAAACACTTGGAAATGAATGAACCATTGCATAAACTGTGGAGCATTGCTATTTAGAACTGTCTATTTGTAAACTGATAGAAAGATATAGAATCATTTCATCTATTAGAATATATTCTTCATGATCCAGGTAGAACATTCAAAATCACTCAGGGTCCTAGCAAAGAAAATTAAAGATCAGGTTCTCGTTACGTTTTGTTGTCATGCACAAATACAGTGCCTACAGAAGCATCAGAGGCATATAAGTTCACTCAAACACACAAACACTAATGTGTAGGAAGGAACTGCAGATGTTGGTTTAAATCGAAGATAGACACAAAATGGTGGAGTAACAAGTGGGATAGGCAGCATCTCTGGAGAGTCTGAAGAAAGGTCTCGACCCAAAACGTTACCCATTCCTTCTCTCCAGAGGTGCAGCCTGTCCCGTTGTGTTACTCCAACATTTTGTGTCTATACACAAAAACAAAATTCAACATCAAATTTCCAAAAGAAAAAAGGCTGTGCACAAAAACAAGACATTAGTGCAAAAACATAAGAAGTACAAGAGGACCATTATGTTCCATTGTTGAGGTATGAGTAGGGTTGTACAGACGGGCTCGAGAATCTGAGGGATGTAGGAAATTATCTGTTTCTAAACCTGGTAGTGTAGTACTGCATCTCCTGCACAATGGTGGATGTGAGAAGAGGTATGGTCTGGAAAGTGATGACACTTGATAAAAGACACTGTTAACATGAGGCAACACCTCATGTAGATGTTATAGATGAATGTGCGGACTGTGCTGTGATGGATTGGGCCGAGTTCACCATTCACTGCAGCCTCTTGGAGTTATAATAAATATAATAAATTTCTTATAAGAATGTAGAAGGCACTGGTCTTCATGAATATGTCTATGTGCTGGGCCTAGGACAGGGCCGAGTGGCCTACTGTCTATTGTCTATTGCACCTATTGTCTATTGTCTATTGGGACATGCCAAATTTCCTTAGCCTTCTAAGGAAGTAGAGGCATTGGTGTGCTTTCTTGGTCTTGTGCTTTCGTCGATGTGGCTGGTTCAGGACAAGTTGCTGGTGATATTTACTCCTAGGAAGCTTTCAACCATTTCTGCTTTAGTGCCGCCAATGTACTGCCGTACCGCCAGGGTATGTGTACTGCTTTTCTTCCTGAAGTCGTCATTGTCTTTGTCTAGCTGACATTGAGGGAAAGGTTGTTGTCAGCAAGACAAAGGAGATTGTGAGCGACTTCAGGGTGCAAAGCAGTACACATACCCCGATGAATCTGAATCTTATCAAAACAGCAATATATGTGTTCAGTATAGGTATTAAATATATGTTCATTTTTAGAGCACTTCAATAAATCAAAGAAGACACATTTGGTGGATGGTGAAATATGGTTATGGTGGAAACATAAATAGTCAAATGACAAAATGGCTACTCCCATTTACACCTCCTTCAATATTTTTCAAACGCTGCGCTCTTGCCAAAGTCAAATTTACCTCTCATCCCATTAAATAATTTAATCAGGCTTCTCATGAAAATGCCTGGAAAGATGTAAGAGGCCTATTAATGTTCAATGTTTTATTCTTAAACAGAGCATTTTCTACTTATATTGAATGTTAGAAAATTGATGCAAAGATGAAAATTGAATTAATATGTGGTGAGGGCAAACGCACTGATTTACTTTAATTAGTTCTACCTTTATTCCATCTCACCCATTCCAAATATTCAAGTATAACCAATCAATATAATGACCGCACAAGCACTCATGCACCTTGACAGCTGAATTTCCATGTGGCCTAACTGATATTTGCCCTAGGCATTCAGCCACCCAGGCAGAGGTGGGTTTTATGTTCGAGTATATCTTTGCAATTTTATATATTGGCCTTTAAGACAAACGCTAATCCTCTTTCAGTCCTCTTGGGTTGCAGAATAAACCATAACCTTTAGAGACACAACATGCAAAGTTTTAGGGCAATTCACAAACTGGAGAGCTGTGTGCATCTGTGTATTGTCACTTTTAGTAATATTTCAGTTTAATGTTGTATCTGTAATGGAAGAGCATTTAATACAACTGAAAAATAGTCTTAAAAAAATTACAACAGCACAGATCCCATGGTGAACTTTAATTCTTAATGACTATTAGTTGGTTTCACCTTCAAATGCTTTCTTGGTCTCATATTTGTTGACCTATCACAAAAACAGATAAACAACTTGCCAGTAGTACACACTTCCTGTTCACAAAACCTTACTTCTGGTTTATACAAATTTTCCTCACGTTTTGTAATAACGTTCAGATTCAAATTTGCTATGTGATTGCTCATAGAGAATTCTCAGTATCAT
This sequence comes from Raja brachyura, assembly GCA_963514005.1. The sequence goes on from OY740784.1 coordinate 57,683,925, forward strand.
AAAAGAGGAAATTCAATTTTTAAGCTTAAAAATCTTATGTACGGTTTCCACAATGCATTTCATGGTCTGATATTATCTAAATTGTTTCTAACTTATTTTGAGTTTTGTGACAACACTGAGTTTCAAGATCCACTCCTTTAGGCCCATGAAATTGATTTATTTGTGTATCTCTTGTAGCGAGTTTCACACAAAAACAAATCCTTTCATTCATTGATTCAGCTTAGTTTCACATTTGGAGATAAAATTCGAAGTTGCAAATAAATATTGTACGTGCATTTCTGGTTCATTTGTAAGGCCTCTTCTACAATTCTTGTGCATTCTTATGTTTCATGTTGAAGCACGTATTGCTTCTACAAGGTAATTTTAAAATGAGTTGAGCTGTGACAAATAGGGACAGCCAGCCTAATTGAATCATTTGAGCCAAGGCTGCTCAACTAGGTTATCCTCACTGCAGACCACGTTGATATTACTGTGAGAACCATTAAGCCATGAAATCATGTCTCTTTTTGACTTCAGTGTTCTTGACATGGCAGTGCAAACAGCGAGTGCTTTTCTTTGTAATACCAGAGCCCATTTAACTGCTGTAAGTTTCCTACAACCATTACCAGAAAATGTCCTGTTTTGGACAATGTTGTTCTGAATGTTCCTTGACAACTGTCAAGATATTCCCACTCTTCCAATTCTTCCCCTAGCTCAATCCCCTCCCTGTGTCCTTCCTGTAATTACTCTGACCCGAATTGAGCACTGATACCGTTCATGCCCATACAAGTGACTGACTCTAGTCCTGACCAAACAAGTGACCCCAATGGAGCACTTGCACTGAACAGTTCTACAATAGCGATCTCATCCAAGCTGCCAATTCTTTATTTGCCCGGACAGTCAATCTTGGCAGGTGATTTGATCTTTTGGGACATTATAGTCAAACCTAATACTGTCCTCACCTGATATTTGTACACATCTCTCCAGCAGGAGTCTCCGGATATGAATTGGAAATTGACAGATTTTCCTCTTCCAACCACATGAACATTAAGAGACATCTGTTACAGTTCAGGGTAGTTATGCCATGCTCCATTTTGGCCTAACCTGGCTGTGGGAAACTGACTAACCCAGTCTTTCCCTGTAACAACCACACAAAGGTTATGAAAAATTAGCTTCTGAGGTAAACTTTTCTCAATTTAAAGTGTCTGGTCATTGTGGTGCTATTATAATCTGCCCAATGAGAGTGTCTATTAAAAAAACCTATTGATTTAGATAAAATACTGCATCCTAACAGTTTGGGGAATAATTTAAAATATTGTTTGCAGGGCAGTGCTTGGTCACCCTTGCTCCTTGAACTAAGAGGACTGCACCTCAAACTGCTGCTCTTTGAGAGATCCTGATGGGCCTGTCCCACTTAGGCGACTGTTTAGGCAACTGCAGGAGACTATGCAGTTGCCACATGGTTGCCACATGTTCGTGGGTAGTAGTCGGAGAGTCGCCTTCACGGTCGCGAGGAGTTCCCGCATTCTGGGAACTAGTCGCGGCCGCATTATGGTCACTGCGAATCTTTCAACATGTTGAAAAATTAGCAGAGACTGGAACGAAGCCGCCATGGAGAGTAGCGAGAATTCCTGTGCCGTAAGTGGGTTGCCAGGGGGTCCTAATGGGTTGCCAGGAAGGGGGAGGTTCTCAGAGGTTCTCGTAGGTTGTAGCCGGTGCTGACGGGTGAATTTAATTGGCTCATTGGGAAAAAACAAGGTAAGCAGTAGTTTTCAGAACCAAGGATATGTTAAATGCCCGCCGAGCTTCACAGACGGGCCAGTGAAGGAAGCGATGTGTTTGTGTGTGTACGTGTTCCATTCTGACAGTCGCCGTTCCAGTTGCCAATTTTTCAGGCGACTGCCGGTGACTTGACAATTACCGGCAGTCCGCTGAAAAATCACCTGTGGGACAGGCCCACAATTGTATCAAAATCTTGTCAGTTAGGGATTTCCAGGATATTGATAACGAAAGTATTTTTTTCTGTACTTACTCAAACAAATTATTTAAGCTTTTGCAGTGCAAACACTGTTTATTTCACCAATTTATCTTCAAACTGGAAGGAACATAAACTAAGCATAAGCAATTTTCTCATAAATGAAACTTTTAAGACCATGCATCTGATTATCTACAGATTTATTGCCTAAATAATAAATCCAGGAAAAGATGCCTGTCTCCTGAATGACAGGTGCAATGTGAGGTAGTGAGGAGCTGGTGGCAGAAGGTTGACATTAAAATATGGAATACAATCCTGATCCTCCACAGAAGCATCAATGTCTAGTCAAATCGATGTGTGTCCAGGGTTAAACTTGCTGATCCATAAAGGTGAGTGGGTCAGTAATTTATTTATTTAAACATGGCAGAGTGGCTCAGATTTTAATTGGTGATTGAGATTTAACACCTCCTGAATTAAGAAAATACATTGTTAATGAGAACTATCAGATTTACCAAGAGAGGGTGAATTCAGCATCATCTATGGCCTCGAAGATGTGACCCTTTCCCACAACCTGAAGCCAACCTGGCCTAATGTATCTCACTCCCAGTCAGATTTTGCCTCTCATCAGCTTGCAATCTCTCCCCACTATCTCTCTCAACTTCCACAATCCTACATTGACCTCCAAAATTCTTGATAACATACATAGAACAGCGCAGCAAAAGAATGGGCTCTTAAGCCGACAATGTTGGTGCCGAACATGATGCCAACTTAAACTGATCTCATCTGCCTGTGCATGATCCCTGTATTCCCTGCACTTCTATATGTCTATCTAAAAGTCTCTTAAATGCCACTATCTATATCTGCCTCCATCACCACCTCTAGCATTGTGCTCCAGGCCTCCACCATCCTGCATGTAAAAAACGTGCCCTGCACGTCCAATAAACTTTCCCCCTCTCACATAGCTATGCCCTCTAGTGTTGGACATTTTCACCCAAGGAAAAAGGTTCTGACTGGCTACCGTATCTATGCATCTCAGAACGTTATATACTTCTATCAAGCCTCCCTTCAACCTCTGTCATTCCTGAGAAAATAATCTAAATCCTTCCAACCTCTTCCTACAGCTGAGACCCTCTAATCCAGGCAATATTCTGGTAAACCTCCTCTGAACCCACTTTAAAACCTCCCCAGCTTTCCTGTACCAAATACTCAAAATGCAGACTAATCAAAGTGCTATAGAGCTGCATCATGACTTCTTGAATCTTATTCCCACCATACCTAGCAATGAAGGCAACCAAACCACATGCCTTTTTTTTAACCACCCCATCTGCTTATGCTCCACATTTTAGTGAACTATGAACTTGGACTCCAAGATCCCTCTGCTCATCAGTGCTGTTAAAGGTCTTGCATTACTAGGAACTATTTCCAAAATTGTTTGAATAAGACCTTGGAACACTGACTTTCCAATTCAGCCCTCAGTTTGGTCAGCTTCCAGATATAAAGGGCATAAAAATAATTCGAATGAACAACCCCATCAACCTTCCACTCCTCTATGCTTCTCACTATCCTGAAATAAATATCATTTTAGCATCTCTTCTAAATAATGGCCAGATGATCAACCTTAACTATTGGAATCCTTTTTAACATACATAATAATAATGTAATTTTGAAAATGTCAGTATAACACATGGGATCATACATCAAAAGTGTTTTGAGTCCTTGCCTCAGCTACTTTTTGTCTGCTCCAACAAAGGTACTGTAGCTTAGGGGGTTACACAAAAAGCTGGAGAAACTCAGCGGGTGCAGCAGCATCTAAGGAGCGAAGGAGATAGGCGACGTTTCGGGTCGAGACCCTTCTTCAGACTGGTCAGTGTTATCCCTGACCAGTCTGAAGAAGGGTCTCGACCCGAAACGTCGCCTATCTCCTTCGCTCCTTAGATGCTGCTGCACCCGCTGAGTTTCTCCAGCTTTTTGTGTAACCCTCGATTCTCCAGCATCTGCAGTTCCTTCTTTAACACGTACTGTAGCTTAGGTTTTGTCGGTTCTTGGTGGAGTTAATAAAATTAAAGAGCCTGTTCAAAATGAGCTTTTGGATATAGAAAAGTAGAAAATCTCTTCTGTTTTTCAATATGGCAGCGGCACTGAGTTGAATCATAGTGATGTTGAGTACCATCTCGATTAACCCAGTCTATAAATTGAAGATGGATATCACCAAATTAAATGTAGCATAATTGATAATGTGGATGAAAAACCTTTTCTTCTATCTTTTCACCCTTCATCTGTATGCATTTATTGGCTCTTGGATCTGAGAGTGTAAAGAACATGCACGTACACAGAGAATTCTTTACTATAGTTTTTATTACCTAAACACACATCACTGCCCTAGCTGTACATGGTCTGTCACGTTCACTAGAGAGAGAGCTAGGGATGGGGAGGACACAGTTATACTTGATTACAGGGGCTACGTCACTACTATTAAAGGGACATGCACATAACATCTACATCCTTCCTCTAAAAAAGAAAGAAAAGTGACAGGCGACCATGTCTCATGCGCTAGGGAAATTACACAACAGATAAGTAACAAAGTGACACCGAATTATACATAATCGCCATAACGGTCTGGCGGCTTCACCAGACGGCCAGATCGAGTCCGCATCTCGCTATCACCTCCTCCCCCCACGGGAACGAGAGGTACTGGAGCACTTAGCAGGAGAACCCCGGGGCGAGGAACGCGGCGGGGATGAAGGAGAGGTGGGAGGCGAGACGGCCGGAGAGACAGGGACAATCCCGGGAAGAACTACCAGGAGAGGCCGAGGGGACGATGGACTGGGTAAGGCAGGACGCGGCAGCGAGGACACAGAGGAAGCATGCGGAACAGCAGGAGGGGGACAAGGTTCATTCACCAGGCGCAGGTGCTGACGTGACCTGCGGTAGACCGTGCCATCGTGGTTAACCAGGTAGGAACAAGGCGACCCGGCAGAACCGACGACAACAGCAAGCCTATGATGACCGGAGGAAGACCGCATACGGACAACCTGGCCAGGATATAGAGGACAGAGGACGCGGCAGGACCAGTCATGGGAGCGTTTTTGGATAAGTTGCTTGTTAGCAATACGCTCCCGGACCACGGCAGGTTTAAGGACAGAAGGAGCAAGGGTTTGTTGAGCAACCGGGATGGGAGGGCGCGTGACACGGGACATGAGGCGCTGCGACGGGGACCCCAGAGTATGGTCGCGGGAATGTTGCGGAGGTTCAGGAGGGCAAGGTAAATGTCCGAACGAGACAGGCGACAGTGCTCCAGCAACCCCTTAGCACTGCGGACCGCGCGCTCAGCCAGGCCGTTGCTCTGCGGGCATTCCGGACTGCTGGTGTAGTGCCGAAAGTTCCAACGGTCAGCAAAGGCACGGAACTCAGCGCTAGTGAATTGGCTGCCGTTGTCCGACTGCAGGCTTGCCGGGGACCCAAAAGTGGCGAAGTGACGTCGCAGCTTCTCGATGACAGCAGAAGATGACAGGGAGGGCAGCTGGTCAACCTCAAACCAGCTGGAGTAGGAATCAACAAGCACCAGGAAATGCTTGCCGCGCCATTCGAAAATGTCAGTCGCCAGCACAGACCAAGGGAGGTCCGGGGCCACTGCTGCAAGAGGGGCTGCCGCTGCTGTTGCGGGGCGAGGCTGTTGCACGTAGGGCATGACGATACCCGGTCCCGAAAAAAACTAGCCATATCAGGCCAGTAGAACTGGCTCTGAGCGATGGAAAGAGCGGCTTCGGCCCCGGGATGGCCACGATGAGCAGTCTCAAAATATTGTTCTCGTAACGCTGCGGGCACCACCACCTTGTGCCCCTTCACAATCACACCATCACGCAACACCAGCTCGTCACGGACCAGGAAGTAGGGTGCTGCTGCAGCCGGCAGAGAAGAACGGCGGTCTGGCCAGCCCCGCTTAATGACCGCAGCCAGCTGTTGGAGCGAAGCGTCAACAGCTGTGTGCTTGACCAGGGACTTCATCTGGTTGGAAGGCGCGAAATTCACATTCAGTACTATCAAATCGGACGCCTCGTAAGGGTGACGGGTGGTGGATGCAAGAGACGCCCGAGACAGCGTGTCAGTGATAAACATGTCCTTGCCCTTACGATAGACCACAGTGAAGGTACACCGCTGTAGCTGAAGCATCATACTCTGAAGCCGGGAGGAGGCCACGTGAATCGGCTTATTGAGGATGGTGACCAGAGGCTGGTGGTCCGTTTCAATGGAAAAACATGTGCGCAGAATATAGTCTTTAAACTTCGAGCAGGCGAAGACGACGGCCAACAGTTCTTTTTCAATTTGGGCGTAGCGCTGCTCGGCGAGAGTCATCGTACGGGATGCATATGACACTGGCAGTTGTACTCCATCGTGGACCTGCAAGCAGGCGGCGCCCAGGCCAAACTTGGACGCATCGCAGGTGATGACGATGGGACACTTGAGGTCAAAGTACTTCAGCGTCGGGGTGCTGACCAGCTTGGACTTTCACATAACATCTACAGAGAGTATGGTCTAGGCTAACATATATGTAAAGTCTCAAAACCCGGAGTGGTAATAAGTTAACCATAGAGAGAAAGAGGCATCGCGAAATACTACTTTAAGATAAGAAATGAAATCAAGCTTTGCCTCATGTTTCTGGACTTTTACTGAAGGCAGCTTCTGACCAACATCTTTTATTTGGCTAAAGTAAGCATCTGTTAAATTTTTCATTTGTTGGATCTTTGTCTGTACTAACTAGCTCACACATTTTCTTACATAGCAAACGTAAATGCGCAATTATACACCCTTCCGCATCAGTTCCTGTTATTAGACGGAGATTAAATGTATTCTCTGTAACTGTCACAATTCAACCAATGCTGCTTCCACAGAACACATTTACCACCATCACTTCTCCTTGCCTGCACTACTGACCATCTCATTTGCCAGTCACGGTGAGGTACACACAATCAGCTAGTTATGACCTGACAAATATCTTTCAGGAATACAAAATCAGCTAATAATGACTTAACAACAATCATGATGGATTTGCTTGACCCGCACAACGCCTGCTACAGAGGGAACCCTCCATTGAACAGTGATATATTGCTAGACAAGGTAATGGGATACGTTTTGAACCATGAACTTTCGTCAGCACTGAGCTCTTTAAAGAAAAGGATGTGTGCGCACATCACATTCTAATGATAGTGAATATACCCACTGCGGCAAACAGTGACTAGTCAAAGTGTCTCAAGGGTATAGATGACAGCTGATAACAGACTGTTAACCGCCAAGAGTACTGAAATGTCTCTGCAGCCTACAATGTAGAGGCATTACTTTGTGAAATAAAGGGCAAGATAGGTTTAACACCGCACCTGAGGTCTATGAATTAAGGTAACATTTTCAGGGTTTTGCCCACTCACCCAGAACTATTTTTCTGATGATGCTACATGACCTTCAGTCACCCATAGGTGAAAACATCACCATGCCCTCAGAGGTACTTAATTTTGGATTTAAACCACATTATATGAGTGTTTAACTCAGAAGAGATAGATTTTCTAAAGCCATACTATAGCTCTCAAGAGGATGTGCTGTAAAAGATATTCACACATATCTATTGGATCAGACAAAGTGATTTTGCAACATTTTTTCTCAAATTATTTGATTGAAAATGCATTCATTTCCAGTCTTCATAATCAATGAAAAATGTACCTTCCAGACACTTCAGAAAGCTTTGGCAACAGAGACTGAAAACCCAAGTCAAAGGCAGAGTAGAGTGAAATCTAGTTACATCACGGGGGTGTGAAATTCAGGGAATATATCTTTAAAAGGCATTTTTCTACAAACTCCTTTATGACCTCAACCCATCACAACTCTTATCACTCATCCACCAACAAACTACCAATAAGAAGCAAATGTAATATGCTTCACCACATTCCCACATCCTTATTCCAAGTCCCTCAATTACATCTCATGGGAAAGAGAACAATTCCATAGTCATTAAACTACTGGTAATGCAGATTGGGGACACAAGTTCAAAAATCACTGTGGCAGCTAGCGAGTTTAAATCAGTAGGTGAGGCAAATCCAGAATGAAAACCTAATTTCAGGAATGGTGTCACTTAACTTCCACATTATTATAAAACCAATCTGGTTCACTGGTGCTCTTTAGAAAAGCAAACCTGTTATCCTTATGGCCTCTGTTGTGTTATTCTTTCATGTATGGTTAAATAAGCTACTTTTGTATTCTTCGGAGTTTAGAAAAATAAAAGGAGATCTGACTGAAATAATGAAGAATCTGAGGGGGCATGATAGAGCAGATGTTGATATGGGGGATAATCTTGAACAAGGATAGATAGTTACAAGGGAATAGTTAAAATTGTGGTGCTCAGGAACTGCTTACAGAGTATGGTCAATCTCTGAAATTCGCCACCAGCGGAACAAGGAGTCTGGATCATTTGAGGGATGGATACATTTATAGAAGACCGCAGAAATGACTACTTCCTCACTTGAAGCCATCAAAGTCGCTAATTGTCAAAAGACGCAAGATAGTGCAGATGTTGGAATCTGGAGGGACTAGAGGAACTCAACAGATCGAGCAGCATCTATTGGTGGGTGGGGAGGGGGTGGGGGCAGAGGGGGGTTGGAATGGTAAACATTTCAGGTGGAGACCCTGCATGAGGATGTGAATGGAGAGGGGAGATAGTCACTAAAAGAGGGAAGCAGGTCAGACAGAAGCCAATCTAATTGTCACAATATCTGTCTGCCATCCAGCACAGAATGAGCATCAAATTCCATCAACTAAATATTGTGAAGCCCAAGGCCATCGCTTTCAGTACCTACCCATCAATCTACCCATGAATAAATTGCTCCATCCCACACCGAGACTGAAGTTGGTGTCATATTTAAATCCAGTTAACTTTTGGATTTCACAATTGTTTCATAAATTAGAGCACCTTCTCCTACCTCCATTACATCACATGTCACAGCTCTCTTTCACTCATTTGCTGTTCAAATGTTCCCAAGCAATAATGTAGACTTGTGATCTTATAAATCTCCACTACCCATATCTCAACCACACTAATACACCCAATACCCCGGGCTTGCTGAACTAAATTAGACCCAGCTACAGCAAAGCTACTATTTTACAATAAAAACAAAATATTGGCAACATTCTGCACATGGGGCACCATGTGAAAGGACTTCCATGTCTATCACCAAAAGTGTTTTTTTAACACCATTGAAGCATAGTTAGTGAGAGAATCAGGATGAGGGTAAAACTTAGTTAACATATTTTTCGCTAGTCTACCTGGTGCATATGCACCTATTCATAAAATAATTGTTATGAATGGCAAATGCACATATCCTCAAAGTTCCATTTTCACAAAGAAGACAGTCTTCATGGTGCTAGGTGTCTCTACCACAACAGATGTGGTGGAGTCGTTGGATTCAGCAACTAAATTATTGTAAGCCACTATGAGCCGAAGATGCAGCAAGATTGAAGTCCATCACACTCCACAATCCTCACTCTACCATTACCACGGAACCGACATAGCAATCATGGCTCCATGAGTAGCACAGCGGGAGCAGCATGAAACATACCGTATGTTGCAAGTCGCAACTACCAAGGCTCCAACACAAAACAACAATAAGATGTTCAGCAGTGGAAGCAACATGTTCTAGGCAGAGCTAAGTAAACATAACTTGGAACAACCATAACTTGGTTGGCTGTAGTAACAGAAGCAAAATAAATGGGCGTTAATAGACCATACAAGTGCTGATGTTCTAAAAAGATCCTGCAAACTGGCCCATAATTGTGAGACAAATGACTTGGAAGTGCATAAGATTGCCCAGACTCAACCACTGTGATTTCTCAATTCCTGCTTTGAGGAAACACTTTTGATCAGATGGTCTGAAAAATATTCAAGATCAGTAAGTTATTGCATGAGGTATTGGAGGATGGATATACAGCACAGTATTGCACAGCATCAACTTTACTTCAAAATTAAAAACATCCACTTGAAAACGTGATAATTGTATTTCAATTATGTTACTGTTACATGCTTTTGTGGGCTTTCTCCAATTTGTTGTGCAGTAAAGGTTTGCACATTCATTTTCATTGTTACCTGGTTTTTAATGCACAATAATCCTAGCTCTAGGAAAAGATTTTAAATAATAGTCTTCCGGAAAAAATCTGAGAAAAACCACAAGACCGCATACATCATTTCTTCAGTGTTATCCACATTAAATTAATAAAACAACATATTCTGAAGTAATTTACAAGCCAACAAGTAATTTTAGTGAAAATGGAATTTAATGAAATGTTTTATCAGTTAGTCTGCAGATATTATACGTTGCAAAACCTTACAGTCATGCTATTATTACGTTAGGAAAAAGGGTACACTGTCATTTGGTGAGGATTTGGACATGATTATTGCTCCTGTTCTAAACTATTCTTTTCTTTGATAAGCCTGGCTAATCACAGTGACTGTCTATTTGCACAGAGCTCATCCTTATGCTTTATTAGAATAAGGAAATAAGTTTAAATGAAAATTGCACTTCAAATCTGAAAATACATGTGACAGGGGAAGAATAAATCTGTGAATTAAAATGTGCCTAGTGCATTCGATTGGTTATTGTAACAAAGTGTTGGGACATCCAATGTGTGTTTGATTGGTTATTCTAATGGAATGCTGGGACTTGGACTGTGAAGTATCATAAAAAGATTCATGTGAATAACTACATTAGCAATAAAGATAACAAAGCACACTGCTGCTCCTGGATGATTGCACAAAGGAAATTGAAATCTCAGTGTTTACAGATAATAATCATTAAATATGCTTTGTATAAAAGAAAGGACTGTCCTATTGTTAGTGAACCTCTCCGTAAATATTATGGAAAATATGCTCATGAAAGGAAAATTCACTCAAAAGGATAAATTCTCAGTGAAGGTAATTACAATCTGAACAGATAGACTGAGAGATTGTAACGCAGGAGCTAGTATACAAAAATCATTGATTTTGAATCACATTAGTTATCTATCAACATTCCACATTTATTTGAGCAGTGTGCAGACCTGGCTGCTGCAAGGTCAGTTAAAAGTTGAAATCAAACTTTAGTAAAGCTGTTACCAAAATCTGCACAGTTCAGCACCAACAATGTTGTATCGTTGCATTCATTTATCTTATCTTTTCATAAATAAGTCACATTTTCTTACATTTTTATAGCTGTTCAAGCATAAAAATCAATTTAAAAACTAAAAATAGGTCAATAGATCCTTCTCATAATTCCTTAGATGCATGTACCTTCTTCATTTCAGTCTTAAAAACTCAGTCTTTTTGTGTAACTAGACTTTCCTGTTACACGTTTTCCTTTCTTACTCGAAAATTACCACTAATTATTTCATGCCCAATGCTGGCTCCAATTGTCAGATAATTTCATTACCTTGAACATTACCTTGAACATTCATGTAGAAAGTACAGCAATGGCCTGAGTTTCAACTTCTTTGGGTGCTACGGGTTTCTTCCTGAACTCCAAAAAACAAGCAGGTTTGTGTTAATTATCGTCAGTAAAATTGTAAATTGTCCCTAGTGTGTAGGATAGTATTAGTGTACAGGGTAATTGCTATTCAGCATGATCTCGGTGGGCCAAAGGGCCTGTTTCCACGTTAATTAAGCCTCAAAAAATCTAGAGCGCATGCAGTGCTCATTTTGCAACAGAAGTCTCCCTCCATAAGTTGAATTGCCTACTGGCATGTGAAAGGCTTTTTGACAGGAGTAGGCCATTCGGCCCTTCGAGCCAGCACCGTCATTCAATGTGATCATGGCTGATCATCCCCAATCAGTACCCCGTTCCTGCCTTCCCCCCATATCCCCTGACTCCGCTATTTTTAAGAGACCTATCTAGCTCTCTCTTGAAAGTATCCAGAGAACTGGCCTCCACCGCTCTCTGAGGCAGAGAATTTTGAATCAGTGTGGCATACAGCATGATTCTCAATGGAACTTTTAAACCTTCTGGTAACAGTGATTAAAATACCACAGTTCACATTAACGGTGAAACTCATCCTTTTAGGAACTGATGGAGAAAAATGGACTGACCCTTCTCAATGTCACACTGAAAACATGAGAATGTAGGGTGGAATTTTAACTTCCCAATACCCTGTATGTAGAAGGAGAGACCTGAAGGTTCCTGCTGTATCTCTGTCGATGAGTCTTAACCCAGCGATTGTGTCGACAAAATATTTCTTGGTTTCTCAAGCAACTATGCTGAGCCATCACAATTACAATGTGATTGACTTAATTTCACAATTTAATTATATTTTACAAGCATGATAAAATTCACCGACCTTTGTTTCTCTCTCCAAGGATGCTGTCTGATCTGCTGACACTATTTAGCCTTTTTTATTTTTCTTACACGCATGGGATTTAATTGTTGGACAATAGAGGAGACTGCTGGTTCCTCACTCCAGTGATGCTTTGTGCAATGTTTGGCAGGGTCCGCAGGGCAATTATTTTTCCAACTGGAGGTTGAAGCCAACTGCTAAGACCAAGACAGTGATGGAAATGAGCAACATTACATCCTGCCTGTGCAGGTGCCTTGGTGAAGGGGATTTCACAGCTATCTGTTTGCAAAATTCAACACCTGCAAATGACAATGCACAGACTACTCCATCTTGTTGGTGTGAAGATGGAATTGATGAAAAAATGCAAGATGCCATGCACAAAATGAAGATCCTAAACAATTCTGCCTTACCAGGTAAAGTCAGAAATATATTAATCTAGTGGCCTTTTGTTCATTAACCAGGTTTGAACTAGGAGGCCAATAACTCTTCCTTATTCCAAGAATTTATCATTATTGAACTCATGCACATTTCTCACCAGTGCAAATACTCACACCTTGGTGAGTCAGGTAAGGGACATAGTAAGGTTGTCACTTGGTGAATCACATATAATAAGGCAGCAGGTGGTGGAAACAATGTCAGCGTTGGAGGAGACAGGATTATCATGCTCTGCTCAGCTAGATGTGCTTCAATGACTGGACATAAACACTAGCAGAGAATGTGTGATCCCATGGCAGCCATCTCAGCTACATGTGTGGACTCGCACACAGTTTAATGGAGTCTGTCTTGAGCACGAGAGGCATGATGTTACTGTAAATGTTCTTTGTGATCCCTCACTGTGGTCCATAAACAGGAGTCCCAATAGGCCCTCACCAAGAACTTACACTCTATGAATATCTCATTTGACAAGATATATGAAACTCTTGCCCTGGTCGCATCGTGCCTCAAGATATAAAGCAAAATGTTTAGCATCCCATTGCAAGGAGGGAAGTGCATGAGTGGAGTGAGAAGGATGGCTGGTATAAGGGGATGGACGTGGGTTTCTCTGATGAAAGTGCACTTGCACATCTCAGCAATGGCCCCCTGCTCAGTTAGTATATAGAAAGCTTCTTGTATCCAATGGCGTTCCAATGGCCAAGTTTTCTCTGTATGAATATAGGTGGTCAGGCTATAACAGGTCACACTGGCTCCTCAGCCCATTTCATTTCAACCACAAGTGTCTCTGACAGTGTAGTCTATTGAAGCCCACAGAATGTACTGGGTGCATTACAATGCTTTTTTCACCCAGAGAGTTGTGAATCTGTGGATTTTTTTCACACAGAGCTGTGAATCTGTGGTATTCTCTGCCACAGAAGGCAGTGGACGCCAATTCACTGGATGTTTTCAGGAGAGAGTTAGATATAGCTCTTAGGGCTAACGGAATCAAGGGATATGGGGAGAAAGCAAGAACGAGGTACTGATTTAGGATGATCAGCCATGATCACATTGAATGCCAGTGCTGGCTTGAAGCACCAAATGGCCTACTGTGTCAATATAGCAGAACATTGTTTTGGGGCCTCAACAATGAGCAGACTTTGTTAAGCATTCCCTTCTCCCAGAGGAGCCAGCCAATAATCTTGGCATTCCAATAGATCAATGCAATATATTTCTGTGGCTGCTCTCCAGCTGTGCATTTATGAAGTAGAAGCCAATCCATTTTATAGATGGTGCCGATAGATCTTAGGTTCTCCCAGGTTTCAGAAGTAATTAGACAGGAACATGGATAGCTGGAACATATTGGCCGGTGTGGGCAATTTGGGCCAAAGGGCCTGTTCCACACTGTATCACTCCATGACTCTATGTGGAGCTCAAGTGCTTAGCAACTTTCAGTCCAGGGCCTCCTCCACTGTCAGAGTGAGGCCCAGTGCAAATTGGAGGAACAGCACCTCATATTACGCCTGGCTGCTTACACCCCAGTGGTATGATCATTGTATTCTCTAACTTCAAGTAACCGTTTCTTTCCCTCTTTCTCCATTCCCTCTCCCTTCCCAGTTCTCCGACCAGTCTTACTGTCACCATATATATTTTATCTCTGTTTGCTTTGTTGTTACCTTCTCCCAACTACCAATCATCTATTCTACATGATCCTTGATCTTGATCTCCATTCCCTTGGTCCTGTTTTTACACCTTACACTTCCTTGTCCGTGCACTTCCTTATCTATGTATCTCCCGCTCCCCTAATATCAGTCTGAAGAAGGGTCTTGACCCGAAAAGTCACACATTCCTTCTATCCACAGATGCTGCCTTTCACGCTGAGCTATTCCAGCTTTTTGTGTTAAACATTAAGTTCTCCTACCATATCAGCATTCTGATGTCAGCGGAGTGTCCCTTTCAGGGGCAGTAAAAGCAACAACTGGCATGATGACTGTTTTCCAGGGGTACCTGTGTCAAGATTCAAGCACTAATATATGCGGTAGAGGCAAAAACATTTGTTATATGAGGACTATGTCAGTGACTGCATGCTCGATGCCAGGCAAGTGTGCTAATGTGAATCATGACTGAAAACACTTGGCCTACTGTGTAAGTTGTGCAATTTCACCCAGAAATTATTGCTAACACAACTTATCCCAGGCAAAATCAATTTTCTATTGGGAACCATTTAAACAAAGTGCATTGTGATCCAATTACTCTCATGTTCATGATTTTGCAAAGCTGATTTATATGGCAGGATTTATATGGCAGGAATAACTAAGGATAATGAAGGGACAGTCTGCTTAGGAAAGTCAAGTAAAAAAAATGTATAAGTGGCAGACAATCCAGAAATAAGGCGGCACAGTGGTGTAGCGGTAGAGCTACTGCCTTACAGCGTTGGGTTTGATCCTGGCTACGGGTGCTGTCTGTGACATACGCGGGTTTTCTTCGAAATCTTCGGTTTCCTCCCGCACTCCAAAGACATACAGGTTTGTAGGTTAATTGGCTTGGTGTAAATGTAAAATTGTCCCTTGTATGTGTAGATTAATGTTAATGTGTGGAGATCGCTGGTCAGAAGGGCCTGTTTCCGCACTGTATCTCTAAAATAAAATTCTGATGTCAAGTGAGAGTAGAAAGATTTAACAGTGGGCATTAGTTCCATTAATACATCATTTAAATAATCGCTTGTTTGCACTTTACAGTATTGCCCCCGCCTCCAAACTCACTCCATGGTCATGTCCACATTCCCCTCCAGTTGTAAATGATGGTCCACATTGCCATGGTAAAATTTGTATTTCAAAATAAATCCTTGCAGCAAACTCATACGGCATCGTTATCAGTAAGAGTGATTTGTTCCTCGACCAAACCACATGTCCACATGATTGGCAGTAACACCCTGACAGACATCCCATAGGTTTAACATAATATGGATCATTAAGTTGTGATAAGGCTGATATCAGAGGTTATAGCCCAGTGATATAGGGCAAAGCTATTTCAGGTATTGGCACCCAAATACATTCATCACCATCCCAATCACCACATTAGATTTTTAAGATATTTACTATAGACCCGCTACAGCTATAAATCTTTCTAATTTTGTTTTAACTGCAGAAGAGTCAAAGAGTAATCAAAGTGTATAGAAGGAGCCATCTTCAGCCGATATTATGCACTTCAGTACAATACAAAACAACTATTTACTGAAATGAGCAGCAAGAGTTGAGAAACCTCATCTTACGGGTGCATAAACCTTAAAGCTTCAGAGCTATAAATTCTGCAAAAGTTAGAGCAGCAATGTATCAAAACAAGGCATTTACGGTTGTGTGGTTGCTGGCAGAGATTTAATTGCTTTTCCCTAATAAACATGGATTTCTTTAAAAGCAATATTTTCCATATATAGTCCTTTGATATCAGTCATTTAGGCAGGTAAAGAAATGTGGCTTTCTATTTGTTTTGATAAGATATAATAATGTTCCTAATCAACATTATTCATGTATTTCTGAAGCGCAGTATACGATAAACTCAGATCAGCTACAAATACCACCCTGTAGTCTACACTTCATCTGGGCAGCAAGCGATCTAATTAAAACCGATGTACCAATTTAGTCATCTCCTCATCACAGGTGGGCCTGAATTAATGGAAAAATGGAAGTGAATTACCTACATTTGGCACATCCAGATTCGTGGGATAATCCTTCAGCAATGACGTGCGATAAACATGACAAGGTAACCTTCTCATTTTTTTTCAAAAATGATTCAATTTTAATTTAATTTCAATGTTACTGTGGGGCAAATCAGTAATACAAGTAAGGATCTGCAAATGCCCACATTATCTCTCGGCAGTCTTTAATTACAAGCAATGAAACTGTCTTCAGATTTTTCATGGTATATTCATTCATTGTCTTCTGGAGGAAACATATATAAATCAGACCAGTTAATCCAAGTTTAGAAGGTTATTTACCTTCCTATCTTCTGATTAAACTGCAGCAGCTAAAGCATTATGTTAAACAGCTACCAGGTTAGTCCTTTCACATTTTTCCCTGCATCTATCGTAACCTGAATCATAAGCCAAATCGAGAATGACACAACAGTCAGACCAAAATTGCTTAAATCACCGAAAAGATCTTTAAAAAAAAAAATTGGTAATATGGTGATAATGTATTGTAAATTTATTACTATTGTTGTTGCATCATATGTGCCTCTGAAGCTGCAGCAAGTAAGAGTTTCATTGCTCTGGTTAACAGCTGAATCTTATAGCACATATATGTTAAGAGACAAATGTGGGCCCCTTGAAGGCAGAAACAGGTGAAATTATTACGAGAACAAGGAAATGGCAGAAGAGTTGAACAGGTACTTTGGTTCTGTCTTCACTAAGGAAGACACAAACAATCTTCCAGATGTCCTCGAAGACAGGGTATCTAGGGAGACAGAGGAACTGAAAGAAATTTGCATTAGGCGAGAAATAGCATTGGGTAGACTGATGAGACTGAAGACTGATAAATCCCCAGGGCCTGATGGTCTGCATCCCAGGGTACTCAAGGAGGTGGCTCTAGAAATCGTGGACCCATTGGTGATCATTTTCGAATGTGTTCAGGATCAGTTCCTGTGGATTGAAGAGTAGCAAATATTATCCTACTTTTGAAGAAAGGAGCGAGATAGAAAACGGGGAATTATAGACCAATTAGCTTGACATCGGTGGTGGGGATGATGCTGGAGTCAATTATTAAAACAGTAATAATGGCGCATTTGGATAGCAGTAAAATGATTGGTCCAAGTCAGCATGGATTTATGAAGGGGAAATCCTGCATGACTAATCTTCTGGACTTTTTTGAGGATGTGACAAGTAAAATGGATGAAGTAGTGTATCGGGACTTTGAGAAAGCCGTTGATAAGGTCTCCCACACGAGATTAGTGGGCAAAATTAGAGCACATGGTATTGGGGTAGGGTATTGACATGGATAGAGAATTGGTTGGCAGACAGGAAAGAAGGAGTAGGAATAAACGGGTCCCTGTCAGAATGGCAGGCAGTAGCGAGTGGAGTGCCGCAAGGCTCGGTGCTGGGGCCGCAACTATTTACAATATATATAAATTATTTATATGATGGGATTAAAAGTAACACTAGGAGATTTGCGGATGACACAAAACTGGGTGGCAGTGTGAACTGCGAAGAGCATGCGAGGAGGTTGTAGGGTGACTTGGACAGGGTGAGTAAGTGGGCAGATGCATGGCAGATGCAATATAATGTAGATAAATGTGAGGTTATCCACTTTGACGCCAAGAACAAAGAGGCAAATTATTATCTCAATGGTGTCAGATTATGAAAAAGGGAAATGCAACAAGACCTGGGTGTCCTTGTACACCAGTCACTGAAAGTAAACATGCAGGTACAGCAGGCAGTGAAGAAAGCTAATGGCATGTTGGCCTTCATAACGAGAAGATTTGAGTATAGGAGTAAAGAGGTCCTTCTGCAGGTGGACAGGGCCCTGGTGAGACCACATCTGGAGTATTATGTGCAGTTTTAGTCTCCTAATTTGAGGAAGGAAATCCTTGCTATTTAGGCAGTGCAGCGTAGGTTCACGAGGTTAATCCCCGAGATGTCAGGACCGTCATATGAGGAGAGATTGGAAAGACTGGGCTTGTATTCACTGGAATTTAGAAGGATGAGCGGGGATCTTATAGAAACATATACAATTATAAAAGGACTGGACAAGCTAGATGCAGGAAAAATATTCCCAATGTGGGGGGAAGTCCAGAACCTGTGGCCACAGTCTAAGAATAAAGTGGAGGCCATTTAAAACTAAGATGAGAAAAACCATTTTCACCCAGAGAGTTGTGAATTTGTGGAATTCTCTGACACAGAAGACAGGAAAGGCCAATTCACTGGATGAATTTAAGAGAGAGTTAGATAGAGCTCTAGGGGGCTGGCGGAATCAAGGGCTATGGGGAGAAGGCAGGCACGGGTTACTGATTGTGGATGATCAGCCATGACCACAATGAATGGCGGTGCTGGCTCAAAGGGCCAAATGGCCTCCTACTGCACCTATTTTCTGTGTGTTTCTGTGTTTTTATAAACACTCTTACCTCTTCCTAATTATATCTGTGTGTGGTTACCTCTCTACTTTGCGTTCTCCTTCGTCTGTTAGCCCTATATCTTTATTATTCCAAAGTTATTTAGTTATTTATCAGAGCAATTTTGCACTTTAGACTTTGGAGATACGGCCCACCGAGTTCACGCTGACCAACGATCACCCCACACACTAAAACTATCCTACACATTAGGCAGAATTTATAATTTCACCAAAAGCAATTAACCTACAAACCTGTACGTCTTTGGAATGTGGGAGAAAACTAGAGCTCCCAGAGAAAACTCACGCAGTCGCAGGGAGAACATACAAACTTCATACTGACAGCACCCATGGTCAGGATCAAACCCACTCTCTGGTGCTGTAAAGCAGCAGCTCTACTGGTACGCTACTGGACCACCCTGATATCTGATAATAAAACCCTTAGAGATTTTTCTCTCTTCCTCAGATAAAACACTGTTCTGGATATGGAAAGAGAATCAGAAACTCACAAAGCAAAAAGAACCAGTGGAACAACGTACAATGCTTGGGTCCAGAAAACTGTGCATTGTCATTCCTATTGGAAAATTCCAGAGATGGAACAAAAGCAGGAAGCTTGTAAAATGGCATGTGGCATGCTATGTGAATTTCAGCTTCATTAAATTAATGTTTTATTTGATGTGTTCTGTTCATGTGCTGGCAATCACATGTTCTGTGCAGATGTTCTGACCCCTTTTACTTCAGATTATGTAGTTCATTTCTTCCAGTGATAGGGCACACATATTTGCAGCTAATTCAGTCTTAAATCAGCAAGGCAATTCCCAATAAAGTGCTTATTAACAAACCCTCATCATCATCTCATCATCTAAACCATAGCTTTCCATCTTCTGCTCACAGGCAATTGGAATGTTTGTGGTGAATTCAGAATGAAGAATAACAGCAAGTCAAAGAATAGATTTATGCATAATTGGTACTTTTTGCTTTTAACAGTCAAAAATAAAAAATGCGCTTTGGTAGAAGTTATAATGCCAGCATTCCCTTGAATATAGATGATTAAGGCATGAACAAAGTCCTGTAGATTCTGAAAATCTGAAATGTAATAGTCAACAAATAAGGCAGCATCTGTGGAGAGGGGAATAGTGATAGTCTCAGGGCAATGGACTCATCAGTTTCTCTCCCTACTGCCTAACCTGCTGAACGTTTCCATCATTTTCTGTTTTTATTTACTTGTCATAGTCTTTTTGATGATACAATGAGTTTGCTGGGAAATGGAAGAAAGTTAGTTATTTTGCTATTGGAGCAGATATTAGGGAGAATAATCTAAAATTAACAATAAGACGTCTCATTAACAGTGTGAAAATACTTTTACAGACAAAGGGTATTGGAAAGATTTTCTCCTAATATTTAATATAAAGCTCTTAAATCAACTGAAAATTTTAAACTGTGATGAATAGATTTTTTTTCAACAAGTTTAGCTGGACCAGAGTGATTAGATTTTGTTCAGATACAGATTAGTGTGACCCAACTGGATGATGGAGTAAATTCAGGAGCTGAACGACCTAGCCTTAGTCTAGCCTATGTCTGTTTCATGAAGTTGCTGTATTTCCATCTCCACTATTTCTTGAAGTGGTTCATCCTCCACAGTGCCCTCTTCATATGTAACCATCCATATGTCTAGAGAAATGTTGCTGCCTTGCCAATTGTACAGAGAAAGTATTGCCAGTTTTAGATCTGGATACACAAGCCTGGCCAACCGTATCTTCCAAAATAACTTCCAAACTTATGTTTCCTTGTCAACATATTTCTTTTCACTTTATTGTATGACTTTATGTGCTTTACGGTTTGATTGCACTTCCAGAATCACTGTCATTACTGCAGTACCATACATGTAATTTAATGTGTTTGCCACCCACTCCAGCATAACCATGCCATCTTGACAATCTTGTCTGTATGTTCTTTGCATATGTATGTCCATTCCCTTATGCTCTCATCATTTTGCCTCTTTTTTTCCTGTAAAGTACATGTGTAGGTGCTGCCTATACCCCCACCCCACACCTCTCTACCCCCTCTCCCTCTCTCTCTACCCCCTCCCCCTCGCGCTCCCTACCCCCTTCCCCTCCCTCTCTATGTCCCCTCCCCCTCCCTTTACCCCATCCCTCACTCTACCCCTTCCCCCTTGCAATCCCTCTCTACCCTCTCCATCTCTATCTCCTGCACCCTCTCTACCCTCTCCCTCTCTACCCTCCCTCCTTCACTGCCCCCCTCCAATCCCTCTCTGTCCTCCATCCCTCTCTGCCCGCCATTCCTCTCTGCCCCCCCTCCCTTCCCTCTCTTCCCCCTCCATCTCTGCCCCCTTCCTCTCTGCCCCCTCCCTATCTGCCCCCCCCTCCCTCTCTGACACCCCTCCATCTCCCCCCCCCCCATCTGCCCCTCCCCCCCAGTGGAGTATTGCGTTTGGGAACCAGCCCTCCCCTGTGATGCCGCGTGCCCCCCTCCACCCATCAATCTTTACTCCCTCCTTCTCCCTCTCTACCCCCCCCCCCTTCTCTAGCCGCGCCTGCACAGTTAGGGGTTATGTGTAAAAGAAGCGAATGAATAATATTCATATAATATCAAGGGGGGGGGGGTTAGTGTGTATGTGGGGTGGGGTGGTTTGTATGTGTGTGATGCCGAAAATGAGGGAAATGAACAGCCCCTGCGCAGTTCTCGGCTATGGGTGAGTGGTGGAATATTGCGTTGGGGAACAAGTTGCATTGGGGGATCAGGCCTCCCATGTGACAGGGACCCACTTGGTCTAGTAACTATTAAAACTCTGATCTTGAATGTGGGTGTGTGTGCTTGTGTGTATATTTATTTGTTTGTGTGCGATCACATCTTCGCTAATCGTAAAATTTGTACATATTCCGGTAGAGATTTATCCCGTGGTCAAAATTCGCCGTATCTGAGAAATTCATGCATTATTTCTCGAGTTATTAATCAAAGTTTTAAAAAATCTGAAGAAACTTGGAAAAAATGTTCCCTGTGCTTACGGATGTGACGTCACAATGGAATTGTAGCCCTACTCGCAACATTGTTGCTACCCAAGTAAAAGAGTCGTGCTAGCCCGAGCAAGCAAAGATTATAGAGGAGCAAGATGCGCCACTCCTCGGAAATCCAATGGACTGGTGTGTAGTACGTAACGGAACGTCACGGCCACCATTTTGGCAGACTGCCTCCCTCTGTGTAATCCGCTCCAAAGCTACAGAGCAGTTGCAAGCAAAGATTATAGAGGAGCAAGATGCATTATAAAGTTATTCGATTTATTTGTAATAGATCTTTACTTACCTCTCGATCCCTCTCTTCTCGCTATCTCTCTTTATCCCCTCTCTTCTCTCGATCTCTCTCTCCCCCTCTCAATCTTTCTCTCTCCCCTCTCTTCTCTCGATCCCTCTCTTCTCTCGATCTCTCTCTTCTTCTCTCAATCTCTCTCTCCCCTCTCAATCTCTCCCCCCTCTCGATCCCTTTCTCTCCCTCTCTTCTCTCGCTTTCTCTCCCCTCTCAATTCCTCTCTCTCCCTCTCTTCTCTCGATCTCTCTCTCCCCTCTCGATCTCTCTCTCCCTCTCTTCTCTTGATCCCTCTTTCTTTTCTCTCGATCTCCCTCTCCCCTCACGATCCCTCTCTCTCCCCTCTCCCCTCTCGATCCCTCTCTCTCCCTCTCTTCTCTCGATCCCTCTCTCTCCCCTCTCCTCTCTCGATCCCTCTCTTCTCTCGATCCCTCTCTCTCCCCTCTCTTCTCTCGATCTCCCTCTCCCCTTGATCCCTCTCTCTCTTCTCTCGATCTCTCTCTCCCCTCTCTTCTCTCGATCTCTCTCTCTCCCCTCTCTTCTCTCGATCTCCCTCCCTCCCCTCTCTCCTTCCCTCCTTCCCTCTCCCCCTCCCTTTTCCTCCTGTTCCCCCATTTCCCTCGCATCTTTCCTCCCCAGCCCCTTATCTTTGCGTAGTTTCCCTTGCATTGCATTGTGCAGCTTCCCTTGTATTGCTTTAACACACACTGTGCACAAAATTACAGTCACACAAACACACATTCATATAAATATATGGTGGGACAGATAGAAGACTTATTAAAATCTTCTTACAAAGACCATTATGTAATTTATTTCTATCCTCTATTGGGCCTAAGGCATAGCAGGGTTGCCAACTCACACAGAGGGAAGGGAGGGAGAGAGGGAAATCGAGAAGAGAGGGGAGAGAGATAGATCGAGAGGGGAGAGAAAGGGATCAAGAGGGGAGAGAGATCGAGAGGGGAGAGAGAGCGATCGAGAAAAGAGAGGGAGATCGAGAGAAGAGAGGGAGATAGCGAGAAGAGAGGGGATAGAGAGGGATCGAGAGGTAAGTAAAGATCTATTACAAATAAATCTAATAACTTTCTAATGCATCTTGCTCCTCTATAATCTTTGCTTGCAACTGTTCTGTAGCTTTGGAGCGGATTACACAGTGGGAGATCGAGAGACAAAGATTATACAGAAGCCTAGTTTCCCAATGATGTAGACGCCATAGTCAACGCCATCTCTGGTCCGCTAATATGGCATTGACGATCACACATGTGATACTACGCCTTTTCCACTGAGTGGCGCATCTTGCTCCTCTATAATCTTTGCTAGCAAGTATAATTACATTTTTTAAAGATAGTACACTGAGTTCTACTAGCCCTAGCAAGTGCAATTGCATTTTTTAAAAGTTTTAAAATGATGAAGGGTGCATAAGGCAAAATGAGCAGCCCCCGTGCAGTTGTCGACTATGGGTGAATGGTGGAATATTGCGTTGGGGAACGGGTTGCGTAGGAAGACCAGGCCTCCCGTGAGGTCTATGGGTGAGTGGTGGAACATTGCGTTGGGGAACAGGCTGCATGAGTGGACCAGGCCTCCTATTAAGGTTTGTTTCAGGTCAAACAGACAAACGCAATAAAATTACTAATCAAGGAGTAAAATCTTTATTTTGCCAGGCGGGTGTGGCACTAAACTCTTACAGTATCTAATATACAGACTATAGGTTCACTCTATCCCCACACACAGAGATAATGTTCAATCAGATATATTTATAACAAATAATCAGCAATTCAGCAATACTTTATCTAACAGAGCGTTGTACAACCTCTTGCCTGTTAAGATTGACAGGTTCTTCCAAGAGAGGAAGGGTTAGCCCATATATTGTCATGCTGAAGAAGCTATTTTTCTGCAGATCAAGCACTCTTTTTTTTTACATTGTTGATCTATTGTTTGTACATTGCAATCAGTAGAGCAAAGGGGAAGAACTATTGTCTGAACATTCTTCTGATTGTTTATATCATAAAGGAAAACATCATGTAGTTGTGCTGTTATCTCGCTAGTGTTACGGAAGAATGACAAAAACATTTCTGTTCGTCTTGCTAGCGTAATAGGAGAAAGGTGAAAGCATCCTTTTGGAACTTTGAAATCTTTAAATTTTCTCACTCCCATGTGGCAGGGACTCAATGTGTACCACTTGGTCTAGTTTATACTAAAATCCATCTGTACATTGCGTTAGATTCCGCCACTGCCACCCCATTAATATATTAACTACGTTGTTTAAAGTTGGTCATTTTTTTACTACTCATTTCTAGCACATGCTAATTGGGAAAGTATCACAACTGATATCTCGAATGTGCAGAAGCATGAACAAAATCACATATTACCAGCACCAGATCATGCAACATAACTGACGAGTCATGACTTAGTTGCTCTCAATTCATTTTTCTAGCAGTTTTGTAGATTGAACATGTTCTAATCTCTTTCCCCCTTAAAATCAATGACATGAGTAAATATTACAGAAAGCTCCAACAATAGCTCTAACAAGTCCTTGCAAAACAGACAGAAAAAGTTAATCTGGAAATTCTGGGCCTACAATCCCGTTTTTCTCACACAGATGTTGCCTGAATTGCTGACTATTCTAAGCATTTTGGCTGCTTGCTTCAGATTTCCAGCATTTGCAAAATTTGGCTGCTGTTGGGTGAAATTATTTGGTAAGAATTTCTTTAAATCAAATGAAGTATTATGAGCACACAAGTCTAGAAATTTGATTACTTAGTTTTGTATACTTGAGTACAATGCAAATTCCAAATTAAAAATGCCGTATGAAAGGAATAAAATGGAATAATTACATTTATGGATTGCCCATCAGCACTCCAAAAATGTAACTGGACCATTACAAGCAACAGTAACTCTCGCACCTCCCGTGTATTTTCATCATCAGTCAAGCAACAGAATACTTAATTCTGCAAATAACCATCCCTTGTGAGCATTTGGGGTGAAAGTAGTCCAATATCTCTACCCCTGATTCTAAGATTGTGTAAAAACCACTCTGCCCAACTGACCCCAATACAGAGGCCAGTTGGGTTTCCAGCCCTTCCTCGAATGTTCAACTCTCCATTACCCATTCTTATTTGATGACTAGCAACATCCCTCAGCCTACCTAGACCCAAATCTCTGATGATAAGCACAGTGCACATCTACGCTCACCTCGACCCTCTCCATCCATGGATTGATCAGGCATATAACTGCTGCCCCCACCTGTCCTAAACGTTTCAGCTTTTGTCGCAATTGGTATATCTTCCTTTATCCCTTCCAAATCAGTGGTGCCCTAGGCCTCAAATTCATAGTGAAGAGCCCATGACCAAATAAGTTGTTGGCAATCCAGTGAATGACCATGTAACTCACAGATCATTGCACTGCAATTCTTAGGTTGCCTATATTCAGTGCTAAAGATATTTTTCTGAAAGTAGCTCTGCACATTAGAACACAGTGCAAAGAATGAATTTCATTAGAAAATGAAATACTCAGTTCTAAAAAATGTATCTGATGCACCTACTGTTTAAAATAAATATTGATTTTGCATATTTAAAAGGATTACCACAAGGTAATTTCCAGTTTCTTGAAAATCACTGCATCTGGGACTTCCAATAAGGATTGCTCAGAGAGTTTTGATAATACTGTAATAACCTTTGGATTAATATTGTGTTTAAGGTGGTATTGAACTTCATAAACAAAACATTCTCCAGAACAATTAGGTCTTACAAAGAATATTTCTGAATAATTCTGGCAATGTTAAATTAAAACAGCATATTGTGCTTTGGTTTGCATATTATATACTTACAAAATGTTGAAATGTCATGGTGTGTTGCAGCATTTTACTAATTGACTGAAAATTCCATCTGTTAAAAATTTGTAATTAAATTAGAAATCAAAGGTTAATGACCTTGATACTTTAATATGTAAATCAAAGGATTCCTTCTTGTTGTACCCTTTAACGTTTTTCTTGGTAAACATATTGTTCCAGTGTTGCACAGATTTTGAAACCGTTTTTGTCTACAGATTGTTTTCTTCTTAGCAATTGATTTGTTTAGAATTGCCTCTATCAAGCACTGTTGAGAAACTGAAAAGTAACTATCACATTTTATGAATATTTAATACTACAGTCATGGGAAATAAGGCTACTAATTAGTGCTTACCATAAATTTGCAAAACATTACTCTATGTAAATTTAGTTCAGTTTTGTATGAATTATTCAGTAAGTTATTATAGATCACTAATGTAAATTGCTTTTCAATGATTTCCACTGTTGATATTAGAAAACAGTGGTTTCTGTGTCATTAACCAATTATATGCTGATTCTGAAGCCAGCCCCAATCTGGCTGATTAATTATACATTTAAGCACGTGAAACATATATGCAGGAAAGCCTCTCGTAAAAATCTGAACTGGATAAATTAAATTTGTCTGCACACTTCAAATTAGACTTCATTCAATGTAGTTACAATTTGATACACTTGTCCCTTTAAATAAATGCAATTTTTGGTTGTGCAATACGAGTTTTGCAAATGGATAAGTCCTTAAAATTTTAAGGAGGTGAAATTCAATAGCTCTCAAACAAAGACACAAGGATCAAAGTACACAATTAGCCCACTGCCATTCAGATGACATGCACTTTCTTGCTACCTGTCAATTAACATGTCATTGCTAATAATGTTGTCCATTAGCTTCACGAATCAACAATATTGTGAATGGCTGGCACTAGTTAAAGCTAGTCTGCACTTCTTAAAGGGGATAGACACAAAAGGATGGAGTAACTCAGCAGAACAGGCAGCATCTCTGAAGAAGGGTCTTGACATGATACATCACCCATTCCTTCTCTCCAGAGATGCTGCCTGTCCTGCTGAGTGACTCAAGCATTTTGTCTCTATCTTTGGTGTAAACCAGCATCTGCAGTTCCTTCCTACACTTCTTAAAGGGGAAGTGTGTTGTGGCTGAAAGAGGTATGGGGGAAATAAAATATTGGATCTGGTGCACGCAGGTGCACTCACTGTATTAATGGCATGTTTAATCATGGCTTGGCAGGGGTCATTTGAGTTGAGGAACTGTGTATTAAAAAAAAACACATCATTAGTCAGTGGTGAGATCTTGAAGCCACTCAAGCTGTCGGCAGCACTCGCCCCAAACTTGAAAAGCACCGGTCAGGTAAACTCCAGAAGTGTCAGACACAGCCCCACCAGAAACAAAACAGCTACATCTCTAATAAAATGACCAGAGACAATGAGACACCATTCCAGTATCTGGACATGCAAGAAAAGGAGAGCATGGAGGAGACAGGGAATCCTCTCCAAGGAAATATGGGTAGCAAAGCACTGACATCAGAATGATTTTATGTAGTTTTTAATTATTCTTGTCCTCCATGTTCACCTGATCCCATTTTATTGGAGTAAACCCATTTCATTGAAGCAGCACAACTCAAAATTCTGGGAAAATTCATTAAAACTGAACTAAAGCCAAAATAAAAAAATAAATAAGCGCATCACAAATAAAAATGATACAAGATATTGAATGAAATTAATAAAGATATGATGTAAAATTCTTCACACTAATATGACAACTACATTCTCTGCCACACAGTTTTCCGCCTTGACTATAACACTTTTCTCTCAGACTCTGTACAGGCAGTCAACACCATTCATAGTTCCGTTGAGCGTTATTTAATTTTAAATATTTCTCAGTCTGGGACCTGAAATAGGCAACCAGCTCCATCTATGGTTCCATTGCGAGTTGCCAATATCTTCGCTGCGGAACATTCCCGACAATTTTATCGACACCAATTCTCCCTTTGATTGTACCACCTTTATCCTGCTTACCACTATAATACAACAAGTTGTCTGATACGGGAACATATGTTATTCAAACTTTAGCATAACATTAGTGCATGCAGGATATTAAAATCATGGAGCATATACACCATAGATTCATCAGGATGAAAACTTCAGAAAGAAAAATCTGATATATAAGTATCCATGAATACTTCCATTGGAGGGTTTGACAGAGTGACTTACAAAATACTATGTCCTCCATATAGGGAGGTTTGTGGTCAAAGTTACAAAAGACAGAGTGGTGGGAATTCTGGGAACCTTAGAAAAGATTGTGTTAAATAGACATTCAGAAGTGATAGCAAAGAGTAAAATCAAAATGATGCTGCCTTGAGACACAGTGCCTTTAGGAAACAAGAAAAAAAATTGAACCAAAAAAAAGCATACTGGATTTTGAGAGTCTGCACAAAAAAAAATTAAGCTTTGCTCAACATGATCTAATCGCTTTTTCTCTTGGATTATAAAGGATTACAATTTCAGACATTCCTGACCTACTAAACTGGAGAGAAAGCCAGATTATACAGAAAATGTCTGCATTAATAAGACAAAAGGAAGGTTTTTTTTGTCTCCCAGGCAAAGTGTGCAATGTGTATGATATTTTAATTATTTAAAGGATTTCATTTCTATATCTGTGCTGTATTCAAATTATTTTGTCAGAACTGCAAAGCCTGCCTGAAACATACTTTCTACGTATTCTTGAATATTTTTACAGAAGGTGTGTAACTCTTTTGATGGAGTAGGTTTCTCAGCCCCTTTCCCACATTCAAAATAAAAAGGGCAGCAATAAAAAACTAGGCGCACTCTGAATTAAAGTGGTTTGAGAATAAAGAGATTTGAGTTAAACAGGAAAGGGTGCTGAAAAGATTTATTAGACTAAAAAAAGTTGCACAAAAGAATTACAAGGACATTGACACGTCTGGTAGGTTTGAGTTATAAAGTGAGGCTGGATAGGCTAGGTTTTTTTTTTCAAGGTACAGAGGGGTTAGTGAATATAAGCCTGGTTTTTGCCATGTTACACCCCAAAGAAGAATCACAAGGATTATCATAATCGATTGATGCTGGTAAATGTTCAGTTTGCCGTTGTATGGAGAAAGAGCGGCAACATTGAGAGTTGCTCAATCTAAAGGTAATAGGTTTAGCCGATGACCACGAGATCCTCGCTGACAAACTCTGAGGGTAGAACTTCCATATTCTGAGGAGCTGGGCCCTTCCTGATTCTCCCGGATGCATCATAGTGAGATCCATGACATGGAGCAGTAGTAGCCGCCATATTCACCTGCATTGGTGATTGGTGCACAGCCCAGGTGAGTGTAGACGCCAATGAGAATCATCCACTGTGGATCCTTGACCCTATCGGAATCTAACTGTGGGTCTCGCAGCTTGGCCAGACTCACCGCCTGCTCGCTCTCAACCTCCCTGGGTGAATGGTGGCGGACGAAGAGGGGCTTGACTCTCCAGTTGAAGGTCATGTCCTTGCCTTCTGGAATATCTCCCAGCTTCACTTCGATCTTGGACAGTGGCAGCACGTCAGCATGCATGCTCGTGATGAACTGGGTGATGACGCTTTTTGCAGCATAGGCTCCAAAAACTGCCATGGTCCCAGTGAGCAAGTAGGAGAAGCCTTTCCTGGTATTACTGCCGCCCTGTGAGGACTTCTTGGAATCTTGGCCATCTTGCCGTCTATAGTCAGAGAAGTCAGGAACACGTATATCACTGTGTACATATCGAACTGATGAAAGGGTGATGGTGGCGGCGGCGGCAGCGGACCCGCTCCTCGGGGCCAGG
Organism: Raja brachyura; assembly: GCA_963514005.1. The sequence continues at coordinate 57,713,692 of OY740784.1, forward strand.
CCCAGCAGTGCCGCTCGGCTAAGGAAGGGCCACTGCAGCTGGGGGAGGAAGGTGTGTTCGGGTCCGGGCTCGGGCCCCAACACCAGGCGCTGTGAGGCAACGGTGCGGGAGGTGGTCTTGAGGCACAGGGCGAGGGCCCCGGGATGACATTATAAAAGTATATAAAATATCATGAGCAACATAGATAAGGTGAATAGCCCCAGTCTTTACTCCAGGGTAGGAGAGATTAAAGCTAAAGGTCATAAGTTTACAGAGATCGGCAAGAGTTAAAAGGGATACAGGGGGCAACTTTTCCACACACAGTTTGGTATGTTTATTAAACAGCTGCCAGAGGAAGAAGTAAAATGAATAGAATTATGACAGTTTAAAGACACTTGGGCAGGTACATCGTTGGGTTTGTTTGGAGGGACGTGGGGCGGGTGCAGGCAAGTAGAACCATCTTGGTTAGGCTACTTGGCTAGCATAAACAAGTTGGGTCAAGGGTTTGTTTCTGTTCTAGACGACAGACAATAGGTGCAGGAGTAGGCCATTCGGCCCTTCGAGCCAGCACCGCCATTCACTGTGATCATGGCTGATTGTCCACAATCAGTGCCCCATTCCTCCCCATACCCCTTAACTCCGCTATCTTTAAGATCTCTATCTAACTCTCTCTTGAAAGCATTCAGAGAATCAGCCTCCACTGCCTTCTGAGGCAGAGAATGCCACAGATTCACAACACTCTGGGTGAAAAAGTTTTTCCTCATCTCCATTCTAAATGGCCTAAACATGTTTCCTGCCTCTAGCGTGTCCAATCCCCTAATAATCTTATGTGTTTCAATAAGTTCAATATGTTCCTTCTAAATTCCAGTGTATAGAAGCCCAGTCGCTCCATTCTTTCAACATATGACAGTCCAGCCATCCCGGGAATTATCTTTGTGCTCTGATGTGTTGTGACATGGCAGCATCCTGATTTCTAGTCAGAAGGCCAGAAATTTCAGACAGAGACTCGTTATGCTAGGAATTTCATATCATTCAAGCTGCAGGTGAGATGGCTGCGGTTATTTCTGCCAAGATTAAATCAAGCAAGTGGGTCAAGCTTGTATGAAAATGTCCTTTAAGATGTGATTCCATAGCTTATTGGTCAATGTATCTGTAACTAAAAGCAGGTCAGATAGTCCTGCATTCAATCGAATGTCTGTGTTACGTTGATGTCTGCCTTCCTGGGGAACGATATGAAATACTCACCTACATATTATTAAAAATAATGTGTTTTCCAAATTTTCTCTCCTGTCATAACATTTTTACATTGGTATAAATATTCACAACACAACCAGCTGATGCAAAAAAATTGCAATGAAAATAAAAGTTCATTTTAACAGATTGATGTTTTATAATAGAAAAATGTAAACATGTTGCTGTCACAGTTGGTTGATGAACCAATTGAAATACTCAAAATGCTTATAACATCTAATTTCATGCACCATTTTGTCCTTACTAACAAACTTCTTGATCTTGAAAATCCAGGAGAAAACTACAGGCCTTCCTTTTATAAGACCGGAAGAGCATGCCAAAGACATGAGGCCATATTTCAGCTTTTTCTAAGATATTGTATTTTGACAAAAGGATCAAATGTTCAGCCCTATCACTTATAAGACACAAGTTTTTGAGGATGAAACTGGGGGTGCATATTCCCAAGCTACAAGTCAAACTGAAAGTTATGCGTATTTCAAGTGTATAACAAAGTAACTGTGTGTCAATTATTGTAGAGAATGAAGTTAATGATCCAACCTTTTTCGTAATGTAACTCCATAAATCTGTGTTGCTGTGCTATTTTATGGAATCTCAGTGAAAATTCTGCCATTTTAGCTTTACAGTTCAAGATATTGCAGATGTCATTATGATCCACTGGTATTTTTCAATAGATTATATTTTCACTGCAATTTAACACTGGAGCAACCTTATGTTATCTGTGGTGTAAAATCTTCCATCAATTTGGTTTGTAATGTATTGAACTAAGGTCCTGTACATGGTATGTCTCATGATATATGACCAACATAGCACAGCATAATTTAGCAATAATATGTGATCGTGACTACATGACAAAGATAGAAAAATCAATTTTTATTTTCTCATGAGACCATATAGCATCTTAGAAAAGCTATTTAGGTCTTGTTAGAATTTATTTCAAGCACTTGGCCCTATTCCCTTATATTCTCAAATAAACAATATCTTCCAACCAATATTTTAAGACGTAGAATCATATAGCAGGCCATTCGTCCCATTCATTTGTGCTGGCTCTCTGAAAATAAACTGTTTAATTAGTTACACTTTCCTTTCAATGATTGTAATCCACATTGTAACAACCTAGACCATCACACAAACCACCCTCCCTTCAATTGAAGATAAGCACAAAAAGCTGAAGAAACTCAACTCCGAATAAGTCAGATAGCAACACCAGAGATGCTGCCTGAACGCTGAGTCACTCAAGCTTTTTGTGTCTAACTTCAGTTTAAACCAGCATCTGCAGTTCCTTCCTGCACACTCCCTTCCATTGACTCCATTGACACCTCACTCTGCCTCAGCAAGGCCACCAGCATAATCAAAGATGAGTTGTACCCCAACCATTCAAAGATGTACATGTTCAGATTCAGGGACAGTTTCTTCCCCTCTGTTATCAGGCAACTGAACCATCCTACCAATAACTAGAGAGCATCCTGAACAACTGTCTACCTCATCGGGAGACCCTCAGGCTATCTTTGATCGGAATTTACTGTACTTTATGTTGCACGATACGTTATTCACGTTATTCCCTTTATTATGAATGTGTACACTGTGGATGGTTAGATCGTATTCATGTATTGTTATTCCGGTGACTGGTTAGCATGCAACAAAAGCTTTGCTCTGTAACTCGGTACATGCGAGAATAAGTTAAATTCAACTAATTTCCTTTTCAAGATGGAAGTGGTGAGGATGTTGCACTTGTGGGAGAATCTGGAACTAGGAGTCGCTTCTTTACAAATAAGGAATCTCCCACTGAAGACAAAGATGAAGCATTTACTTCTGACTAATTTTGAGTGTTTAGAATTTTATTTATGGTGGAAGCAGAGTTTCTGAATATTTTTATGGCAGGTGCAAATAGTTTCTAGATAGCATTAAGGTTATCAAGATTAGTCAGGGATGCAGAGTTGAAGTTATAAACCAATCAGCAGTGATCTTATTAAATAGCAGGACAGACACAAGGGAGCAAGTGACCTGCTCCCAATTTGTATGTTCACATAAACTTATCAGTATTACATACAGTAGTTACATGTATATAAATAATTGCTTTTGGAAGCTGACTTTGACAATCTCTATTTGAATTCATTCTCATTACTCTTAATCTGCACATAACCAGTAACATTTTCAATGTGTTAATCAATACAGCATTAAAAGCTTTGGACAGGAGTTTATTCCATAAATCCATCATTCTGGGTTGAAATAAATGTCTTCTAATATGAAGTCTTTTTCGGACTATCTTTTAATGCATGATGTGCAAATCTAGTAAATGTAACCAAATATACAATTAAAAAATAAATTTAAAGCAATTTGGCCTTTTGTCTACCGGTTCTGAGAACTGACTTCTTAAAGCACTAAATTCCAGAAACAATGCACAAAGCCTTCATGAAAGTAGCCATCCAAACCTGTACCATATCCATAATTATCTTCACCCAAGGCCTGGGCAAATTGAATCTGAGGTACAGTCAACATTTAGCAGCATTTCCCAGGGTGAAAGCTCATTCAATCCACTCCAATGGACATGTAAACCTTCATCAACACTATGCATGCCAGGATAAAGGTTCTGTATTGTGGGAGCTTAGGAATGTCAGCTAAGCCACCATGGGAAGATCTTGACATGAGTTGGCTATAATGGTATCCTCTGTACAATACGAGAACATTGCAAGAAATGTCAGGACCTCAAGCTATGACACTATTATCTTGGCTTTGTGTGTTCAGTTCACAAAAAATTGATTTTAAGTGGAGATCTGAGTTATTTAATTGTGGCACTTTTCATCAAGGAAGATCAAAACGTCATAAGTGATAGAAGTAGAATTAGGCCATTTGGTCCATCATCTATTCTGCCATTCAATCATATCTATTTCTCCCTCCTAACCCCATTCTCCTGTCTTCTCCCCATAATCTCTGACACCCGTACCAATTAAGAGTCTATCTTTCTCTGCCTTAAAAATATACACTGACTGCCTCCACAGTCTTCTGTGGCAAAGAATTCCAAATATTCACCACCCTGTGGCTAAAGAAATTCCTCCTCATCTTCCTAAAAGGATGTCCTTTAATTCTGAGGCTATGACCTCTAGTCCTAGACTCTCCCACTAGTGGAAATATCCTCTCTACATCCACTCTATCCAAGCCTTTCAATATTCTATACGTTTCAATGAGGTCTCCCCTCATTCTTCTAAACTCCAGCGAATATAGGCCCAGAGTCGTCAAACGCTCATCGTATGTTAACCTACTCATTCCTGGGATCATTCTTGTAAACCTCCTCTGGACCCTCCCCAGAGCCAGCATATGCTTCCTCAGATATGGTGCCCAAAATTGCTCACAATATTCCAAATGCGGCCTGACCAGCGCCTTACAGAGCCTCAGCAATACATCCCTGTTTTTGTATACAAGCCCTCTCAAAATAAATGCTAGGAATGAAGAAATGCTTTGGAAACCATTAAAGTCAAAGGAGCAGAGATTCATTCACATATGTATTATATTCAGTGGAGGCAGAGCAGGATAGGAGTGGGTTGATGCATCATCTGAGCTTTCCCAACTGAATACAGTTATGTCTATGATAAAAATCGGACTACGGGGATGGTCACTGGATTTGCATTGGGGAAATTCTCCTTTTGTTGTCTCTTTATAACAATCAGGAGTCCCTTGCATCAGGGCTGCCAACTCTCACGCATTGAGCGTGGGACTCACGCATTTCGGCAAATTCTCACACTCTAACGCTGATCATAAATTTATCACCCTCTGTCGTAAGAAATTCTGTGATCAATTTCAAAAGTCATATCAACTGCATGGGCAGCGGGTGTTGAAGAGCCGGGGCTGAGGGAGGGATGGAAGCAGAAGCAGCTGCGGGGACAGATGCGGATGGGGAGCCGGGGCTGGCGAGTGTTTGCCGGGCTGGCGAGTGTTTGCCGGGCTGGCGAGTGTTTGCCGGGCTGGTGAATCGCTCACTGCAGCCATGGAACAGCCTCAGTGCAAGAGCCCCGGGCCGTCGGAGGGGTCAGAAGTATTGCGTCGCTGCCATGAGATGCTCTGTGCCGAATTCGCCTAGGTGACTGGCATGGATCAGGCTGCGGCTAGGTGTATCTGGAGGACAACCAGTGGCTGCTGGAAGTAGGTACCAAGCACTGGGTAGAAACGGTGGAAGATAGTGGTCGTCAAATGCGGGTGGTTGGAGAAAGCATCCTGCTTGCCTGCTAGATTTTCACTTACTGTAACTGCAGGAAAAATGTTCCCGATGTTGGGGGAGTTCAGAATCAGGGGTCACAGTTTAAGAATAAAGGGTAGGCCAGTTAGGACTGAGATGAGGACAAACGTTCTTTACCCAGAGAGTTGTGAGTCTGTGGAATTATCTGCCACAGAAGGCAGTGGAGGCCAATTCACTGGATGTTTTCAAGAGAGTTACATTTAGCTCTTGGGGCTAGTGAAATCAAGGGATATGGGGAAAAAACAGGAAAGAGGTACTGATTTTAGCTGAACAGCCATGATCATATTGAATGGCAGTGCTGGCTCGAAAGTCCGAATGGCCTATTCCTGCACCTATTTTCTATGTTTGTACGCTTGAGTATTTGGCAATAAAACTTGACCAAATGATTTTGAAGCATTCATGAATAGTGGTATAATGTAATCATAGAGTGATACAGTATGAAAACAAATCCTTCGGCACAACTTGCCCACACCCACCAAAATGTCCCAGCAACACTGCCTGCTTTTGGTCCATATCCTTCCAAAACTGTCCTACCCATGTATCAGTCTAACTGTTTCTTAAATGTTGGGATAGTCCCTGCCTCAACTACCTCCTCTGGCGTCTTGTTCCATACACCCACCACCTTTTGTGTGGAAAAAGTTACCCCTTAAAAAGTTACCTCTTAAAAATACTTCCAAAAAACCCATTGAAATCATATTTCTACCATGCACTAAATCCCTACAGTTGGAGGGGGACACACCCCTCCACTTGGTTGCTCCACTCCCTCGCCGGGTACCCCCAAGGCCAATGATCAGTGATCGCTCAGCCTCCCCACTTTCAAAAACATTCCATGGCCCCTGGTTCAGACAGAGATGCCAGATGTGAGCGGGGAACTGAGGCCAGTTGTCCGTGATGTCTGGATCCCAGTGCTCAGCGCTTCGTGTTTCGGAGTTGGCTATTGATTTGTAATTAACCTGATTTTGTCAGGTCTTGTGTTTGATCTAGTTTTTAGTTATTGGTTTTTAGTATTAGAGGTTGCATTCCTGTTTTATTTTGGTGTATCACATCTCCTCTTGTTTCAGGTCCCATTTCCTGTCAGGTCGTTAACCCTCATCTGATTGTTGGCCCCACCCTGATGTGTTTCACCTGTGTCTCGTTATCCCCTGTTAAGTCTTATTTAAACCCTTAGTGTTTTAGTTCTCATTGCCAGTTCGTTGTGTATGCTACTTGGTATCACATCGTTCCAGCTCTAGAAATATTGTGACTTTGTGAACTCGACCATTGCCTGTTTTTCGACCACTGTTTTTGCCTGCTCCTAGATTATACTGTTGCTTCTGTGCGTGCTTACCTGTGTGCCGACTTGGACCGATTAAACTCTGAATACGGACCTGCCCTGAGTCTGAGCCTGCCTTTGTGTCCTCCTCCTCCTCGTTCAGTTCTGACTGATTTGTAATTCGTTGACAAAACATTAATTTATTAATCCGGAATATCCAGGGGGATGGGATAAATGTAACATTAAAATTACATGCAAGCTGTCAGGCTGTCTGTCACAACATACAGCCCCGATAACCCATTATTTCCTTCAGTTAAATATTGGGAAGGTTGCACTTTTGTCATTTGCCACTCAACTATTATGTTTGTTTACCTCACGGACTATTTCTAAACCCCCACCCCCCCCCCCCCCCACAAATTCCTTTGACAGGTTGAATAGAAATGTCCCCAATGTCAGATGGTTCAGATGCAATGTTTAAGAGCTTGTCCAAAGAATGAACATATTTTAAAGGAGTGACAGAGATACTTGCAGGGGAATGTGTGAGGAGGTTATTATTTGTCTTTAGTTTTAGCTTGAACCAGGACATCTGAAGATTCAAAGTTTAATATAGTAATTGTGCTGATACTGACTCCAACCAACCACGTAATGGATATCATCCATTTCAGGGGGTTTATTTTTCTGATGCCATTTAAACTTAACTTGGATTTCAATCACTTCAATGTTAAAGTAATTGGAAATGGGGAGCATTGGAGCATAAATTTGCTCTTGGTACATATTAACTGTAATATAATAATGTATGCAAGTTGGTAGGTGCAATCAAAACAAAGCTATTTTTATCATTGTTGTGTTATGAATACCACAGAAAATATTCTGTACTCTCAAGATCACATGTAATAGAATAATATTGCTTAAATATTTAGTTTTTGGTCCTTGCTTTTCAGAAAAGTCCCAGCTGAGAGGAAGACAGCAAAATACTGAAAATATTGGGGGTGAAAATGACTTCAGGACAGTTTGTTAGGAAAATGAAGGAAATGGTAACAGAATGCTTATACAGCTGAGTGAATATAATTTTATGGATGAGAAATTGTGTTCAACCATTTGATGACTTCTTTGACAAAGTAACTAACATGTTAGATAACAAAGCAGCCAATTAATGTAGTAAATTTTGTTATACAAAAAGTGGTGTGTGAAGTGCCCCATAAAAGATTACTGCATTAGATAAGCACCTGTGGACTTGAACATAATAGTTTAAGTCTAGGGGGTCAGATACGGGGCTTATGTGTGGGCCAGATATATTTTCAGTGCAGAAGGGCTAGGAGCAAGGCCAAGTGTGCATCCAGAGTCAAGGTCTGGAATAGTACTAGGTGTGCAGTCAAAGCTGGGACAATGGGCATGCAGTGAGACCCAAGTTGGTCAACATGGGCCAAGGGTTTGATTATAATCTGATTTCCATACATGAATATACAAAGATGATTCATGTACTGCACCTGTTGATCAGACAGCCTGGCTCTACTGTGGAATGTAATTAGGAATGTAATTTAGCTAACCTTATTCATAGCTAATCCAATTTAAAGCATAAATATTGCATTCAAGTGCAAGTTAAAAGACTTGCTACAGTATGCACCAGATTGCACTATTTCAAGCTGAAAAATGCAAAAGTTCCATACCATCTTCCTTTTGCCTCTCTTCCTCATGATCATGGTCCTTCTGCTCCTCAAAATTGCTAATCTAGCTCCTGCCCTTCATGGAGCAATGGTGTCATACAGCTTGGAATCAGGCCTTTTGGCCCATCTCATCCATGCCAACCTATATGCCCCATTTAACCCAATCCCATTTGCCTACATTTGGCCCATAAACCTTTGACCATTCGTATTTATGCATCTATACAAATATCTTTTAAACATTGTTATTATGTCTGCCTCAACTACTTCCTCTGGCAGCTCATTCCATATACCCAGCTCATTTCACCCTCTGTGTGAAAATGTTGTCCCTCAGATTCCAATTAAATCTTTACCCTCCCACCTTGAACCTATGGCCTATAGTTCTTGATTCTCCGAACCAGGGGAAAAGACCGTGGATTCATCCTATCTATGCCCCTCATGATTTTATACACCTCCATAAGATGACTCCTCAGCCTCCTGTACTCTAAGACCCTTGCAACATCCTCATAAATCTTTTCTGAATGGTGGCGTAGCGGTAGAGCTACTGCCTTACAGCGCCAGAGACCCGGGTTGGATCCTGATTAAGGGTGTTGTCTGTATGGAGTTTGTACGTTCTCCCAGTGACCTACATGAGGTTTCCTCCCACACTCCAAAGATGTACAGGTTTGAAGGTTAATTGGCTTGGTATTAATGTAAATTTTCCCTAGTGTGCATAGGACGGTGTTAGTATGCGGGGATCGCTGGTCGGTGCTAGCTCAGTGGGCCAAAGGGCCTGTTTTGCACGCTGTATCTCTAAACTAAACTTCTATCTATCTGTGATACCAATTTCAGAGATCAATGTACTTCAAGAGCCCACTGCTCTACAACTTAAGTCCCTACCAAAATCCTGCCCTGGTTTGACTTCCTAAAATGCCTTACCAAAACACCTCAAATTTATTTGAAAGTGACTCCATTAGCCGTTCCTCAATTCACTTGCCGAGCTGAGCAGGATCCTGTTGTGTTTCTCTGCTCAACCTGGCCTAAACCTCTTGAGTCAAAACATCATCATTTACCTGTAATACACAGCATTTCACCTCTGGCAAACAGCCTCTCCTAAAACAGCTGCTCTCAATCGGCCACTCTGCTAGTGCTTGCCTTCCTTTGATATATCTGCAGGTGCAGTCAGTCCCTGGAATCTAATGGCTGCTTTCTAAATCACCCACTGTGCTCCTCCTCTCTGCACCTCATCCTCATACCTCCTCAGCATCCTAACACCCATTCCTCTGTACAATCTGCCTCCTAGATTACAGACCCTGGCACTGGTTGCTATCTTCACGGTGTTAGACTGTATGGATGGAGTGAATTATGACAACATCTCCCTTCCTACTTCAAGGCATCCCTGGATTGTTGTAGACAAAAAAAAAAATCACATCCATTGGTGTTTCCTATTATCACCGTGGCACACGTGAAACTCAGCTGCTATGGTTGTGAAAATCCACAGAGAGTATTTTTTGCTACCAGAAACCCACTCAGCAGAGCCAGACACTGAAAATGTCTGGTGGCATGGATTCCTTCAGGATCAGGGATTCAATAGACAATAGAGCCAGCACCGCCATTCAATGTGATCATGGCTGATCATCCCCAATCAGTACCCCGTTCCTGCCTTCTTCCCATATCCCCTGACTCCATTATTTTTAAGAGCCCTATCTAGCTCTCTCGTGAAAGCATCCAGAGAACCTGCCTCCACTGCCCTCTGAGGCAGAGAATTCCACAGACTCGCCACTCCCTGTGAGAAAAAGTGTTTCCTCTTCTCCATTCTAAATGGCTTACTCCTTATTCTTAAACTGTGGCCTCTGGTTCTGGACTCTCCCATATCGGGAACATATTTCCTGCCTCTAGTGTGTCCAAGCCCTTAACAATCTTATATGTTTCAATGAGATCCTCTCTCATCCTTCTAAACTCCAGAGTGCACAAGCCCAGCTGCACCATTCTCTCAGCATATGACAGTCCCGCCATCCCGGGAATTAACATTGTAAACCTACGCTGCACTCAAGAGCAAGAATGTCCTTCCTCAAATTAGGAGACCAAAACTACACACAATACTCCAGGTGTAGTCTCACTAGGGCTCTGTACAATTCATATTTGTTTCCCAAAATCTTGGCCTTTCCTATGAGAAAAGTTTTCTCACATGCCACAATGACCTGCCTGTTGAGCAACTGGAAACCTTCTTGTTCATTTAAAGATCTGGAATGTTCAGAAAACCCCAATGAGAACCAATGTTTGAACTGCCCTCAGCTCATGAGAAGCCAGCAATACAGGCAAAGCTCAAGAACTTGTTTGTTCTCCCCTCTTTTACATACACAACAGACCCAGAACTTCAATTATTGTCAGTTGTGCAAAATTCCTGACTGGAGATTTATAAAATATTTTTTGACATTTCCTAAATCTCATGAAAAAATACAACCTGACTATGTTTCACTCTGCACTAATGCTGACTCACCTGCCAAACATATTGATATCTTTAATGTCCTTATTCCAAGATGCAAGTACTTTACTTATGGGCAAAATTTGAATAATTGTCATTTAGCCCAAAATGATTCAGCTTACTTTTGATTCAAAATCCAATCTTTCTGAAATTCATTCCTTGGAGTATCAAAATAAATTAGCAGTCAGGAACACGAAGTAGCCATGAACCCTATTCAGCTGAAACTCCACCCAGTTAACCATTGACCATATTTTGTCAACGGTTCAAAGATGCGTTTGGCACATTCTTCTTACAATATAGGCTAAATGGTCACCTTTTATCAAGTCCATGCCAGCTCTCAGATCATTGCCATCACTCCATCAAGATATTTTTGGTATGAATAAATACCAATAATTGTCTATGCAAGAAAAGGATAAGCATCAAATTATTTTTTGTATGGAGCCAAATCCCTAAATATAGCACATTCTCCTCGGGTTCAATTTAATGGGAGAAGTAATTGAGGCAATTATGTGAAATGTGTGCAAATCACATTGGAAAATATCGACTACTCCCAATTAAATCTGTTCCTTGTTGTCCAGAGTCCCTTCTCTCAGATTGTATTATGTGGATAAAGGAAGTGTGGAAATGCGAGACAGTTGAGGGTTTTAAAGGCCACCTTCTGAGGAATGGTTGTAGATTCCTGACAAAAGAAAATTCTTAGCTGGAAGTCCAAGTATTGATATTGCTGCAATCTTTTAATTTTATCTCAATTCCTTCAGACGAGTTAGTAATGGTGTTTCTTGCAAAAATTTCCTTTTCCTTCTCCGTAAGAAGAGCAAGTGGATCAAGCATCATGGGTGACAATGTGGCATCCACAATGTATCCTCTTGCTTTTGTTGTATCTTCACCACACCGATCTGCTGTGTTTAAAAAGCCTGTGCTTTTTGTGAGGCAGGAATGCAGTTATGCCACCTGCTTTCCATGGATCTGATGCCCATCTCTGCCAGAGGCATTGCACTGTCATTGTCAATTAAAGTCCAAGCAGCACTCAACTGCAATGCCAATGGCTGCCTTTAGGCAGCATCAGGGGACATTTCTGAAATCAGATAATCAGCTATCTCTGATGCATCCAGCAAGGAGCTGGAGAGTTTTTTACCTGAGTTGCCCCGACATATAATTTCTGCAGGCCTTATGCATTAATGCAAGAGACCAAATGACTTTTATGAAGTGCTGTGTTTCCCCCAAGTGCATTTTCTTCAAGTGTAAGAGTTTATTTCCATCATCGCACAGCAATTGGTTGATGAAAGCACTCATTATGCTTAAAAATGCTACCTATCCAAAAAGCTACCATGACCCAGTCACTTAAAAGCAGTCCATTATACCATCGCTGTTGACTGAGAAAAGTAGGTGTCTGGCCAACCAAATAAGATGATAACACAACACTGGGTCTTGAGGACACTAACCCGACTTGGACCAATTTACAGAAGCCAACTAACCTAAAAATGTGCATGGCTTTGGGATGAGGGAGGAAACCGGAGCACTCAGAGGAAACTCACACGGTCACAGGGAGACCATACAAACTCCACACAGAGAGCACCCGAGGTCAGGATTGAATCGGAGTCTCTGGCGCTGTGAGGCAGCAGCTCTACCACCTGTGCCACTGTGCCATCCTGTTTGGAGGATGTTGCTTGTGATGGGATCTCTAGGGTTAGTTGTCTTGTTGCTGCTGCTGCGCATGAAGGGTCTCTGGGTCAACTAAATGCAACAGCACCCAGGTAAGAAAGGCTGGACGTTCTTTCCACTCACATGGTTTTCTGATGGTTGCACTAGCCTCTTTCCATTTGGTCCCAATGAAGTCACCACATGTTCTACGTAAAATACTTTCAATTGTACTTAAAAGTGTTAAAGACTTCCAGTTAGGAAATAAAAATATTAATTATATTTATATTTTATGAAGTGTTCAATATAATGATAGATTACATGCATATTTTATATAAACGGAGGTTTTTAAGTAAAAAGACAACTAAAACATAAAAAGAATCAGTGAAGGATTTTTGAAAATCTTTCTAAGTGCGGCATCATGCAGTCACCTCTCCAAACGCTTTTCAACAGTATCCAGTGTCAGCACCATCCCGGCTACCACTCAGCGGACACAAGGGAGGAGACCGAGTTCCCTGCCACTTCAGTGAGTTATTACAGCCTCTGAGTAAGGTCCAGGGAGTTGAGTTGCACGCGTGCAGTTGGCTTCGGTTCGTGAGCGTGCATATACCACTGACCACTGCTTCCCTTGGACGCGTCCCCTACGGTAAGGCTTTGCAGTTCACTGTTGGAGCCATGGCCGGAATGGTCCCGGCACCAAGGACAGGTCAGCCATAACATTGAATAGTAGAAAGCTCATGGCCTATTCCTGCTCCTATTTATTGTGTTCTCAGGCCGGCCTTAGGAGGTGCGGGGCCCAATCGGGAACAATTTTGGTGAGCCCCAGGTTCCCAGCCAAGGTCTGTCAGCCCTGTTATTTAGTATATATTATGAAATTGTACACTAAGGTGCTATGGGTTATACAATGTCTTAATCTCTCCTGCTCCCGTCTGACTGTCAGTACCTCCACTGGCTTTACCGTAGCTGCTAATTACCATTAAACTGCATTATTCTACGCGTTATTTAACAAAAGTTTACTAATATTCTGTATGGGCTCTGCGGTTGCAACCAGCTCTTTGCAATCAATGTTTCAGTCTGTGGTCAGGGAGAATGTCGTCCCTGTACAGCTCCCTCCCGATGGGTGGGAATGAAGGGCAGGAATCGGAACGCCCCGAGGTTGATGATGGGTAAGAGCGGGGAATGTGACCTGCTGTCACTGCCGCCACGCTTTCGCCGCACAACTGCTCCCAGCAGCATCTCAACCTTCAGCCTTGTGAGGCTGATATTGACCACTTTTTTTCCAACACACTTGTTAGTTACTATACATACCAATTGCAGCCGTGGCTTACCACTGGGTCCTGTATTATGCGCACACACACACACGTTTTGTGTGCGAATGGGAGGAGAAAGGGACGTGATGTTTCTGTTGATACGACGGCTGCCACAGGCCTTCATAGCCACCTGCAGTTGGGACCGTGAAATGGTGCCAACACCTGGCGACTATTGCATATGGACTCAGTGCCTGTTTCTGTGCATTATGTGCTAACCAGGCAATGTACTTGGGTATGGCAATAATCGCACTGATCTCTATGCAAAATAATTTCACTGTACCTTGGTAGACATGACAATGAAGGAACTATTGTGTCCACACGTTTATGTACGTGAGTGTGGGGCATAAATCAAACACTATTCCATTTGGTACCCGATGCTTTTGGGAGCGGACGGCGCTGTTTGCTTCAGATGCACCTTGACTGACTAATTCCACATAAGAGCCAGCTGCTCAGTCAGTGACTCTCCTGGTAACATCAGGCCTGTGTATTGGCTCACTGGCGGGCTCACTGTTACGGTCTGAAGTAAAGTTGTAGTAACGGGTCCCCCGTGCCTGCCCCGGGTGTAAAATACCGGTTAGTGTTGGTGCAGAAAGGGATACGGGAATAATATCCAGGAAAGTGGTGACAGTATTGAGAGTCAACCCCGTGACTGTGTTGTTGCCGGTGAAGATTTTCACCTATTGGGGTCACTGCTGAGGGGATAGAGCGTGTTGCCCACCAGCCTAGCGCAGGGCCCCCTTAGGCGTGGGACCCAATTGGGGGCAATTGGTCCAATTGGCTTAAGACCGGCCGTGTGTGTTCCTATATACTCCTCACCACGTAGTACATGTCATCCTTGCCTTGAAATGCAGCCATTACATCAGACTATTTCTGCAAACGTCTTCTCCCATTATTCAACCATTTCTTTGACTCATAGTGTATACCTGCCATTCCTTCAATATAGCAGTAATGGCATTGCCTTTACCTCCTCGCACCTTACACACCCTTCCCAAATCTGAAGAAGTCACAAGATCTCTTCAAAATCATTTCTCCAAGTTTATAGCTGCTCTAGTCTCATCTTTTAAACGAGGTATCTCGGTGCTTGTGCCAATTTGTGCATGGACTGGGATTTTTTTTAAACTGCAAAAAAACTATATAATTTCAAGAATCCATTGGTGTCTCAGTTCTTTATTATTGTTTAGTGTGACCCTTTGAATATTGTATTCCTTTTACATCATTTCTTTAGGCATCAAAAATATAAATGTCTGGGTGTTCAAATTACCAAGTTTAAAATTATTTGGTTGCAATACACAAGTGTAGGAAGATGATTACAAATTGTTAACCACTTCCCCCTCCCCTTAAGTTTTATCTAAAATGTACTTCTTGGTTTTGGGGTAATTGGTGTATATTTTTGTTGCTGACTATTCTGTGGTGGGTTGTACACTGTGGTACGTCTCCTTTGACAGCAGCATTCATAATGTATGTTGAACGCAATATAGAAGGAAGTTAAGAGGTTAATTTACATTCTGACAAAGCGACTAGTTTGAAAACAAGACAAAAACAAATCTGTGATCTGGAACTTTCAGAGCACCCACTCAGAGTGGATTAATGAGGAGTACACGTCTGTGAAATTATGTGCCCTCTCAGTCAGCAAAATGGTCCTAGTGGTGCATGACCTTGAAATGAGGTGAAGCAAACTTCACCTGATCCACAATTATGAGAACCTAATGAGGAAAGGAGAAGCATGGAATTGTGAAATGTCCTTAAAAATGATCATAAAAGAGCATTTATAACTGCACGCCTTAAAGACAAACAAATAAGATATTAGGTTAAGCAATATTACAAGCTTGGAAATACGATGATAAAATTAAAAATCCTGCATAAGAATATTGAGCAGCACGCAAAGGCCAGCCAGGTAAATGAAAACCCATTCACTAAAGGAATTTGATATTTTCTTTGTTCCCTGTGTTAATAACATTTATCTGTGTGTAATTTTCTGTCAGATGAAATGTTTTTGAGAGATGATTTCCTGCCTTAGCTGCCTTACATGACAGTATTACTGAGGATTCATCAAGGGACCATCTGTCGTAGCTATGAAAATGGAGAGAGATTGGGTTAGTGTGGATAGAAAGTAAACTGCCTTTCACAGACATTCAGCAAATATTGCATTAACTGTGGCCCATTTGTACATCCCTGTTGACAATCATTATTTCTATTTTTTTAATATTTTATTTTAAGCTATCAGAGCATTAAAGGCTTTGAATTTGTTCCACATTTCCATTTTATTACAGATGTTCTCTCTGTTGGTAAAACTTTGGGTAAGATCTGATAATCCTACATAAATGAATATTTTTGTCATTCCCCCTGTCCTTTAACAAAGAATTCTACTTTCCCTGCACTCAATTATAGCATTGCTATCAGTTCAAATTACGGAAGAGTAATATAGTGTTTAATATATGTACAGTCTACTCTGTGCTACTAATAACCTGTCATTTTTTAAAATTTGGATGTCATATCGTATTTCATTGAAGCAGTATTAGACAGCATCACACAGACGAAAAGTTTTGGCAAATTGTGAAGAATATTCCAGATCAAACCATCAGAAGGTTAATGCAAAGCGTTTCATTTTTTCTGACCTCTTGATCCAGAATCTGACACCTGCAAAATGAACAGCTCTCGAGTTTAAATTGTTTAACTGTAGCCTGATCAGTTTTATTATCTTGCTAATCCAGATATCAGCCATTTCATTGGAATGGAAGATATGCATATCATGAATTATTTTGACACTGAGACCTTTTGATTTTCACCAGCAATATTTCATCCCACCAATCAAGACTCAAGTCAGTGAGGCTGCTCAGTTTCTGTGGTGTCAGAGGACAGTGCACTTCTGACAGAAGCAAATCATCAGGGAACTGTAATGAACTATCACAGTAATTATTATTCTTTTCCATATTCATGCATTTAATTATAACTTTAGTAGGCCAGAATTTCACAGCAGACGCAGATATATGTGGATAGTATTAAACTCGTTTACTATCAAACTCAACCCAGAAAGATATAATGTAATGATTGAATATTCTGATATCATTTTGCAGAGTCTTTTTGAGAAACACTGGGAGCAATTTCAGGCAAATAATGAGTGTCTACTTCTGCCAGTAAATCCACCACTAAGCATAAAGCTGGCCTGTTCAGGTCTTGAAAATGTCAAGCTTTGGGCTACGTCCCATTATTTGATCCTATCCTGTGTGGGTGATTGCAGGGAGCACACCAATTGTCCTTGATACCTGACTTGCAAGAAGAGATAAATTATCAAAATACAATTCATTTTCTAAACTGTATTGGATGGTCTTTGGTTGTCAATGGAATAAGATTCAACTGCAGCACCCCTGCTGGACAATGAGTCTAATAGCACTCACCATCTTGACTCATGTAAGAGGAGCAGCAACTAGTAATGGAGGCAGCTGGCATCCTTAGTAATGATGGACGAGTGGTTCCAGAAATACGGAGATGATCTGCGGAAAATAATAACGCATGTCTCATCAGTATCCCTGGCTATTCCTCTCAATTACATTTGTCTTTCACTTTGTCAGAAAGTTGAGTTTAACTGATCTGGTTGAGGGTTCACCAATGCAATGACCTTGTTTAACTGATTTGAAATAGATATATCAGGTGATCGTAGACCAGTGATCTTGACATCAATAACAGGTAAGATTGTAAAAGATAGAAATAGAGAATAAATGCAAAACTCACTTAGCGAAAAATTACTTAATGTAGTCGGACTTTGTAAATGGTAGGCCTTGCCTGACTAATTTAATATGCATAGTTTTTTGAAGAAATAAAAATGATTGGTCAAAGAAACTGCTGTGGACGTTATGCATATGGATTATTGGGTTTATTAATTTGGTCATATGGTACTAAAGGGAATGGCAAAGGAATGCATATTGACCACGTATATACCCTTGATGGAAGTTGCAGCATTAGCAAACATATAACGATAGGCACCATTAGCCACACCTCCATTTGACTAGCAAATTATAACCCAGCATCATTGACAAAGAATCAAGGGAGAAATTATCAATTTTTATGGCAAGAGTTGTTATGACATACATTACTGCAGAGGGAATTGTGAAGGAAGCAGAATTAATAACAGTTGTTAAAAATATCTTGAGCAGGTTCTCCTTAAATAGTGTGGAAAAGAACAGAGATATGAATTTTAACTTTTAAGATATTTGCCATGTTAATTATTCAAATGCCTTTTTCTGCACTGTAAATTGTTGTGATTTTGTAAACCTGTACATATAAATGAGGAATTTTCTCAGAGGTGCTTTTTCTTCATTGACGTAACTTTGGCACAAATAAAACGCGTGCAAGAACAGATTTTGTTTACACTTCAGGACATGCCCTCATCCTTCTTCTACCATCAGGGAGGAGGTTCAGAAGCTTGGTCCCACATCACCATGGTCAGGAAGAGCTACTTTCCTCCAATTATCAGGTTCTTGAACCAACCTGCACAACCCTAATCCAACTCCAAACACCCCTTGCACCACCATAGACATGTGTTATTTTTCTAATTGGGTTTTGCACAATCTTCTTTCTTTACTCTCCTGAAGTAATGCACGTGTAATTTTGTGTATAATTTGCTTTTGTGTTTGTCAGAGTCGATGTGCCTATGATGCTGCTGCCAGCAAGCTTTTCATTGTATCTGTACCTCACTGTACTTGGCACATGACAATAAATTTGACTTAACGACTTGACTTAATATGACAGAACAGGGGCAGCTGTGAAAAAAATCCTGGTCCAAGATTATATTTCAGATGGTTAGTGCGACTATGTACGTTTGGAAGTGCCATTTTTGGATGATCCCTCAGATTAAAGGTCTGTCTGCTTTTTTTTTCGTGAATGTAATCATTATCACATTCATATTTAAAGAACAGAAAATGTACCAGTTGTGCTGACCAATGTTCCTTACTTAACAAACACCACAGGAGGAAAATAAATTAACAGTTCCATCATCTACTATCTAATTTCTGCTTGTGGGATCTTGCATTAAATTAATTGGTGTATTTGTTTTCATAACAAGTTCATTTGATAGAAGGCATGAAGAGAAGCAAGATAAATAATGCTATTTAATGAGGAACAAAGAGACCTTGGGGTGCCCGTGCACAAATCGCTGAAGATGGCAATACAAGTCGAGAAGGCTGTTAATAGAGCACAAGGGACCCGTTTTAACACAGGCAAAAACAAGGAAGTGATACGGTATCTTCTTAAGGCTAAAGCTGGTCTGGGCGAATCAACTCTTGGTACATTTTAAGGCATTAGAGAAGGTTCAACAGTGCCTGGGATAAGGACATTTAGTAATGCATACTGGAGAAACTGCAGTTATTCTCTTCAGGGCAGGAATAATTAAGTGGAATTTTAACTGAAGTGCCCAGCTTCATAAACAGATATGATTGAACAAGCAAAATTATTTCTTGTGGTAGAGGAATTAGTTTCAGAGTTGATAGGTTTAAGATGATGGGGGAAAGATCCACGAGTGACATAAGCATACTTTATTTTATATTTACGTGCCAACCTTTTGTGTTGGGTACAAACCTAAATTAAATGGCAAGTGTACAAGTTTATGACTGGTTTAGATAGGTTTAATGTAATTAGAGTTATTTTCCCCATTAACAGACAATTTAATTTTAACATTTGGTTTTAACATTTTGCCTGAATGATACAAAGTGGATGTGAGATTTTTTTTTTTAAATGCAGCTGTTTCTTGAATTCATAGACCTGAAAGAGTGGTGGAAATATAAACTTGTAGCTTTCAAATTAGATTCTGGTGGCCTCTTTAGTGCAATCTTCGGGGCAGCAGGAAACAGGACTGTGGCTTCTGTTTTAGGAACTGACATGAATGGTTGCCTTCAATGCCATAATAATTCATTAGGAACTTTCAAACGGGTAACTTGAAGTGTTTTAGGATGTCCAGATGATGTACCATATAAATATATTATTCCGTCCTTACTCTTGTGTGACACCGCATCTATCTCTATACTTATAAAAGTCTGATCTTGTGAATGTGTGTGTGCCTGTCTGTCTGTCTGTCTGTCTGTCTGTCTGTCTGTCTGTCTGTCTGTCTGTCTGTCTGTCTGTCTGTCTGTCTGTCTGTCTGCCTGCCTGCCTGTCTGTCTGTCTTCATTGTATCTTACTCAAAACGCTACACGCTAATGCTTACATTTTTACATATTCTTACTCACATTTTTCCCCTCCCCAACCTCATTAAGTTCACTTCTGATTTAATTCTCTATTTCAAAAGTTAGTCGCTATTAAAGTTTTTTAAAAAAGCCAAAAACCGCGTCTCACAGAGAGCCTTTTTCCAGCAGCTCCAAATGATGATGTCACAATGCCACTCACAGTGCACCAATCTCATTTGGCTCTCAAGCTGCCAAGTGCCATAATGCCATCACATTATTCAATTTTACTTAACCACTACTTTAAAGAAAAAGGACTTTTTTGCAAATCAGTTCCACTATTTTTCTTCCGAGCTCTCCACAAGAATATGTAATGATCTTGAAAAGCATACACTTCACTGCTCTTAACAGATTTATTTTGTAGAAGCACTGGAGGATCCTCAGAGACACTCAATTTCCACAATTTTACCGCCTGAGGTGGTAAAGGTGCTGCCTTGCCTTACTCACCAGTGCACCAGCGTGTGATGTCCTTCTCAGATCCTCTGAGATGTGGACTCCCAGGTATTTAAAGCAGCTCACTCTATCCACAGTATTCCCATTAATCGTCAATGGTATGTACGTCCTCGGATGTTGTGCCCTCCTAAAGTCCATGATAAACTCCTTAGTTTTTTTGACATTCAAGAGGAGGCTGTTGTCCTGAAACCAGAGTGCCAGATCAGTCTCCTCCTCCCAGTAGGCCTTCTCATCGTTATCGGAGATCAGGCCCATCACCACAGTGTCATCAGCAAACTTGATTATAGAGTTGGAGCTGAACCTAGCCACACAGTCATGTGTGTACAGGGAGTACAGTGGGGGGCTGAGGACGCAACCCTGGGGGGATCCTGTGCTCAGGGTGAGGGACTTTGATGTATTTCCTCCCATCTTGACTACCTGGGGCCTGGCGGTGAGAAAGTCCAGAACCCAGGCACACAGGGGGGTGTTGTGCCCCAATTCCAGCAGCTTCTCGGCCAGTCTGGTGGGGACTATCATGTTGAAGGCTGAACTGAAGTCTATGAACAGCATCCTCACATAGCCCCCTTCTGGCTGTCAAGAGAGAGAGCGGTGTGCAGAACCTGGAGATCGCATCGTCCGTGGATCTGTTCGGACGGTATGTGAATTGTAGCGGGTCCATGTTACGAGGGTGGAGGGCGCAGATGTGTACTGTCACTTTACTTCTCTACTTTTTGGCCTCCTGACTGTTCCGATGTAGTCCAATGGAACTTCAACGAACAATATCTCATTTACTGATTAGACATAACACAGCTCTTAGAATATTGTATTACATCGAGCTCCAGTACATTGAGTGCATGGACCAAATTTTAGACTTTTTGTAAATGACGGCAAAAAAAGTGACTCGTGCATGTGTGATCTATGCTAAATAAATTTCATTGTGCAGTGCACGTGACAATAGAGCAACATTGAATATTGATTGCAACAATATCAGACAATCAACCTTTCTGGTCTGTATTGCAACCACCACTTATGATGAAACGTGTATCATTAACTTTACGTAATCTCACCACAGTTGCTGCCTGGCCCGCTGAGAATGTCTGACATTCTATTTTTAATACAGGTTTCCAACATCAACAACACCACGTCTCCACCTTATCACAGGATGCATCACAGCTTAGTTTGAGAACAGCTCCATCCAGGACCACAAAAAATTGCAGCGAATTGCGGACACAACCCAGGCCATCACGCAAACCAACCTCCCTTCTATTGACTCCATTTATACCTCATGCTGCCTTGGCAAGGCCAACAGCATCATCAAGGATGAGTTTCACCTGGTTACTCCCACTTCTCCCCTCTCCCATCAGGCAAAATGTATAGAAGAGTGAAAACACACAACTCCAGATTCAGGGACTGTTTTTCCTAGCTGTTATCAGGCAACTGAATCATCCCACCACAACCAGCTGAACTACTATCTACGCCTTTGGTGGCCCTTGGACTATCCTTGACCGGACTTTGCTGGCTTTACCTTGCACTAAACGTTATTCCCTTAATATGTATCTATACACTGTAAATTACTAAATTGTAATCGCGTTCTGTCTTTCTGCTGACTGGTTAGCACGCAACAAAGGTTTTCACTGTACTTCGGTACATGAGACAATAAACTAAACTGAACTGTTCCTTCCATCCCACAACTTGTTGTGCTACTTAAAATATGTTTGCCTTCAAATGTTTCTCTGCTCGATGACAAGGCATTGACCCTAAAAGGTATTCCGTTTCTCTCTTCACAATTGCTGCCTATATATTCATTATTCAATCCATTCCTGTTCGAAGACAGGTTCAGTTATCAATGCAGCCAGTTTTAGATTTGTCCTTTGTTCCTCTATTAGTACAACCCTGTGCTTCATTTCCCTTCTATTTTATTAACTGCAGCTAACACTGTGCTGACTGTTTGATAATTGTCCAATTCTAATATTGAGATGTCTGATGATTAGGGCCCTGCACCATTACTCCCTGTAGCATGTTTCCTGCTATGTTCCCTTCTGAGCTATTTTACATTCACTTATTTGCAATCTTGATCCATTTAATTGTAATTTAGGTGATCATATGCTCACGTATAATGTAGGCAATAGGGCAGCCAGTTTTCTTTTGTTTAAATTCTCTCAGAGGATTTGGAGGTGGATGGCAAGGCTGAACCCAATTGTCCTCTTAACAGTGTGGCTTACTATCTCATATCAGACAGAGCAGATATGAATAGGTGACTAAATTAATTTCCAGCACTAAATTATTTTAAAATTCCAAATTTACTTAATTGTTTGAATATAAAATATAAGGCTGTCAGATTTAAACTCGCATGTTAAAATCACAAGTCACAAATCAAGTCCTTATAACAACTGTAATGTTACCATTTCCACAGAACATATGCACAACATACAACAGTTCAATGCACACCAAGTCTCTGGGAATATTGTTCATAAGTTATAGGAGCAGAGTTAATCCATTTGGCCCATCAAGTCTACACTGACATTCAATCATGGCTGATCTATTTCTCCCTCTCAACTCCAGTCTCCTGCCTTCTCCTCATAACGCCTGGCATCCTCAGAATCCAGAGTGGAATTTCTCTAATGTTCTTCAAAATACTGCTGCGAAATCATGGTCCTAAGAGAATCGATTGGATTGCAGCTCAATATCACATTTGAAATGAAGAACCAGAGGACATAAGTTTAACGTAAGGGGGGAAACATTTAGTAGGGACCTGAAGGGCAACTATTTTACATAGATGGTAGAAGGTATATGCAATGAGCTGCTGAAGCAGGTAGTCAAAGCAGGTACTATCACACACAACATTTAAGAAATATTTGGACAGGTACATGGATAGGATAGGTTTAGAGGGATATGAGCCAAATGCAGGGGTGCAAGATTGCAAATTCACGTGATCCGCCCTGTTTCAACTAATGCAATCAACTCGACGTACACAAACGGAAGATCAAATAGAACATGTTGTTCTACAACTTTAGGCTGCGCACGCCACACGAAAGAAGAAGAAGGAGCCAAATGCAAGCAGGTGGAAATAGTGTAGTTGGGGCATGTTGGTCTGTGTGGACAAGTTGGGCTGTAGGGCCTATTTCCATGCTGCATATCTCTATGAAAGCTAGTACCTCCAACAGTGAATTGGTCTTTGGCTGCCAGTTCATCTGCCCTTTCCAAAAGTCAGTGCAGTAATAACTTACACAACTGAATATTGAAGCTCAGAAATATAAAACAAGCCGATGATCAGATAGATGGTGACTCGATCATAAGAGATAGGAGCAGAGTTAGGCCATTTGGTCCATCAAGTCTAATCTGTCATTCAATCATGGTTGATCTGCCTCTCCTAAACCCATTATCCTGCCTTCTCCCCATAACCCCTGACAACTCGATTACTAATCAACTCGACTCTGACCTCTTGCTCTCCTTCTGTGATGAGGGTTGGTTCGGAAACATCCTGAGCTGATATTTTTGTATCTGGTAGTTCTGGTTTGCACCAGTCACGGCTGGCATATCTAGCATTGCCCCATTCATTTAAACGGGATTATTGACCTTCATTTTAAAGGTAATGCCCCTGTCCCACTTAGGAAACCTGAACGGAAACCTCTGGAGAATTTGCGCCCCACCCAAGGTTTCCGTGCCGTTCCCGGAGGTTTCTGTCAGTCTCCCTAATGGTTGAAAGTGGTTTCCGTTTTAAAAATCGGTAATTTTTTGGTCAAAGCTGGTTGCGATGCTAGTTGAAGGTGGTTGCCGGAGGACAAAAACCTCCGGGAACTTCTGGGAACCGCACGGAAACCTTGGGTGGGGCGCAAAGTCTCTAGAGGTTTCCGTTCAGGTTTCCTAAGTGGGACAGGGGCATGAGTGAAGATAAAATATGTATCTCCTGCTCTTTATTTTACTCTACATTTACTGTAAATCAATTTACATTTGTTTGAACTGAATTGTTTTTTTTACATTTAGCCAATTGTTAAATTTTAAAATGTTTAATTAATAAAATGTTGGAGCTGCCAAAGCCATCAGGACAGTCTCGGTTGGAGCTGGGGCATCAGGATACGCCACCTGAGGCCAACTTGCTGTTTTCCAACCATTCCACCATGAAATTGCCACAATGGTCACTGGGATGTTTGGTGCTGTGCAGTCACAAAAGTTATAGCACTTTGTTCATTGTTAATCGTGTTCAGGATTCACTGCCCTTTTGGTATTCTTTAGCTTCCAAATACTATTTATTCTGCCAGAACAATGAATGGCAAAACTAAAATTAATTGTCGCCAAACCAAACCAAATTACCAAAGCTTTCTAATGCAAAATCTTTCATTATTGCAATCATATTTTTTTAAGAAGCAAAAAATAATTACAAATACACAACCAGCACATATCTTTTGGTCCATTTCATAACTGTTACCAAATGCTCCTCAGAGGGTAAACATAACAAAGACAAACAATTCCCATTTGGGGAAATGGCGAGCAGAATTTGCACCATTGACTTCAGGATAACACAGTACCCTAATGGTGTCAGAGACCATACCCACCCACATCCCAATTCTGGATGAGTTTTGGATTTGATACTGATATATCGGTTGGTTAAAAATAAATTGATTTTTTTTTCTCTATTGAGTTTCCCCTTTATCAATAATATCGAATCCAAACTAAACCAATGAAAGCTAGAATCAAGACTTTGGAACAACTTACTCAAGATTAATCATTCATATTTTGTTGCATTGTTGAAAACCTTAATTTTTACCATTGCAACAAGATTATTTTTACATAATACATTATTGGAATCTGGGGAAATCTTTATTCATCATTGTGTTACACCCCAGACAACTGGATTCTTTCCTTCATATTGGTTAAAAACTATTGAAAGTAATAAATCTATATTTAATCTTCTTATAAACTAATTGGAATTTGGTGATGTAGTTCTTCATTTCATTATTTTGCTCTTTACTCTCAGAATGGCAGCATCACATGTCACTTTTATTTTCCATTCGTGGTTAACTGAGAAAATAATCAGTGTCCTATTGTGAATTACTTCAGTCTTTCTGGTAAATGTATTTCCACGGTATAGAAAAACACTGCTGGATTTGACAAAGGGAAGGTTGGAAGTGTTATATTCATTACCCTGACTGTTTATCTCCTCTCATTGCAGGCAATTGCATGTGTTGGAGGTGATGCCAAAATCCCATCTATAGTAGCACCTTTTTAAAGCATCCAAAGTTCAACCTTCGTTAAGCCACAAATATACATACATACATACAAATTAGGTGCAGGAGTAGGCCATTCGGCCCTTCGAGCCTGCACCGCCATTCAATATGATCATGGCTGATCATCCAACTCAGTATCCCGTACCTGCCTTCTCTCCATACCCTCTGATCCCCTTAGCCACAAAGGGCCACATCTAACTCCCTCTTAAATATAGCCAATGAACTGGCCTCAACTACCCTCTGTGGCAGAGAGTTCCAGAGACCCACCACTCCCTGTGTGAAAAAATTCCTTCTCATCTCAGTCCTAAAGGATTTTCCCCTTATCCTTAAGCTGTGACCCCTTGTCCTGGACCTCCCCAACATCGGGAATAATCTTCCTGCATCTAGCCTGTCCAACCCCTTAAGAATTTTGTACGTTTCTATAAGATCCCCTCTCAATCTCCTAAATTCTAGAGAGTATAAACCGAGTCTATGCAGTCTTTGTTCATAAGACAGTCCTGACATCCCAGGAATCAGTCTCTGCACTCCCTCTATGGCAATAATGTCCTTCCTCAGATTTAGAGACCAGAACTGTACGCAATACTCCAGGTGTGGCCTCACCAAGACCCTATACAACTGAAGTAGAACCTCCCTGTTCCTATACTCAAATCCTTTTGCTATGAAAGCTAACATACCATTCGCTTTCTTCACTGCCTGCTGTACGTGCATGCCTACTTTCAATGACTGGTGTACCATGACACCCAGGTCGCGCTGCATCTCCCCTTTTCCTAATCGGCCTCCATTTAGATAATAGTCTGTTTTCCTATTTTTGCCACCAAAGTGGATAACCTCACATTTATCCACATTATACTGCATCTGCCAAACATTTGCCCACTCACCCAGCCTATCCAAGTCACCTTGCAGTCTCCTAGCATCCTCCTCACAGCTAACAATGCCCCCCAGCTTAGTGTCATCCGCAAACTTGGAGATATTGCCTTCAATTCCCTCATCCAGATCATTTATGTATATTGTAAATAGCTGGGGTCCCAGCACTGAGCCTTGCGGTACCCCAATAGTCACTGCCTGCCATTGTGAAAAAGACCCGTTTACTCCTACTCTTTGCTTCCTGTTATGGGACCTTGTCGAAAGCCTTCTGGAAGTCCAGATACACCACATCCACTGGTTCTCCCCTATCCACGCTACTAGTTACATCCTCGAAAAATTCCACAAGATTCGTCAGACATGAATTACCTTTCGTAAATCCATGCTGACTTTGTCCAATGATTTCACCACTTTCCAAATGTGCTGCTATCCCATCTTTAATAACTGACTCTAGCAGTTTCCCCACTACCGATGTTAGACTAACTGGTCTGTAATTCCCCGTTTTCTCTCTCCCCCCCTTCTTAAAAAGAGGGGTTACGTTTGCTACCCGCCAATCCTCAGGAACTACTCCAGAATCTAAAGAGTTTTGAAAGATTATCACTAATGCATCCACTATTTCCGGAGCTACTTCCATAAGTACTCTGGGATGCAGCCTATCTGGCCCTGGGGATTTATCGGCCTTTAATCCATTCAATTTACCCAACACCACTTCCCGACTAACCTGGATTTCACTCAAGTACTCCTTTGACACGCGGTCCCCTGCTATTTCCGGCAGATTATTTATGTCTTCCTTAGTGAAGACGGAACCAAAGTAGTTATTCAATTGGTCCGCCATATCCTTGTTCCCCATGATCAACTCACCTGTTTCTGACTGCAAGGGACCTACATTTGTTTTAACTAATCTCTTTCTCTTCACATATCTATAAAAACTTTTGCAGTCAGTTTTTATGTTCCCTGCCAGTTTTCTTTCATAATCTATTTTTCCTTTCCTAATCAAGCCCTTTGTCCTTCTCTGCTGGTCTCTGAATTTCTCCCAGTCCTCTGGTATGCTGCTTTTTCTGGCTACTTTGTACGCATCATCCTTTGCTTTGATACTATCCCTGATTTCCCTTGTTATCCACGGATGCACTACCTTCCCTGATCTATTCTTTTGCCAAACTGGGATGAACAATTTTTGTAGTTCATCCATGCAGTCTTTAAATGTCTTCCATTGCGTATCCACCGTCAACCCTTTTAGAATTGATTGCCAGTCAATCTTGGCCAATTCACGTCTCATACCCTCAAAGTTACCTTTCCTTAAGTTCAGAACCCTTGTTTCTGAATTAACAATGTCACTCTCCATCCTAATGAAGAACTCGACCATATTTTGGTCACTCTTGCCCAAGGGGGCACGCACAATAAGACTGCTAACTAACCCTTCCTCATTACTCAATACCCAGTCTAAAATAGCCTGCTCTCTCGTTGGTTCCTCTACATGTTGATTTAGATAACTATCCCGCATACTTTCCAAAAAATCCCCTTCCTCGGCGCCCCTGCCAATTTGATTCACCCGATCTATATGTAGATTGAAGTCACCCATTATAACTGTTTTGCCTTTGTCGCACGCATTTTTAATTTCCTGTTTGATACCATCCCCAACTTCACTACTACTGTTAGGTGGCCTGTACACAACTCCCACTAGCGTTTTCTGCCCCTTAGTGTTTCGCAGCTCTACCCATACCGATTCCACATGCTCCAAGCTAATGTCCTTCCTTTCCATTGCGTTAATCTCCTCTCTAACCAGCAACGCTACCCCACCTCCTTTTCCTTTCTCTCTATCCCTCCTGAATATTGAATATCCCTGGATGTTCAGCTCCCAGCCTTGGTCACCCTGGAGCCATGTCTCCGTGATCCCAACTATATCATACTCATTAATAGCTATCTGCACGTTCAACTCATCCACCTTATTACGAATACTCCTTGCATTGAGACACAAAGCCTTCAGGCTTGTTTTTACAACGCTCTTACCCCTTATACAATTTTGTTGAGAAGTTGCCCTTTTTGATTTTTGCCCTGGTTTTGTCTGCCTGCCACTTTTACTTTTCACCTTGCTCCCTATTGCTTCCACCCTCGTTTTACACCCACCTTCCTCTCTGCTCTTGTACCCATCCCCCTGCCACATTAGTTTAAATCCTCCCCGACTGCACTAGCAAACGCTCCCCCAAGGACATTGGTTCCATTTCAGACCAGGTGCAGACCGTCCTGTTTGTACTGGTTCCACCTCCCCCAGAAATGGTTCCAGTGCCCTAAAAATTTGAATCCCTCCCCCTTGCACCATTTTTCAAGCCACGTATTCATCTGCAATATCCTCCTATTTCTACTCTGACTGGCCGGTGGTACTGGTAATAATCCAGAGATTATTTCCTTTGAGGTCCTACTTTTAAGTTTATCTCCTAGCTCCCTAAATTCACCTTGTAGGACCTCATCCCCTTTTTTTACCTATATTGTTGGTGCCAATATGCACCACGACAACTGGCTGGAGACCATTAGTAAAGTCATCTCACGCACGTTGCGACACTCTTGATGTGACATGATGAATCTTCCAGACGCAGTTCGTTGATTAATAACTTCTTTATTGTAGAATTACAGAACAATGAAATAACTCTTAATTGTCGTCCCAATCATGCTCATGTTCATAATGATAATGTGTCGTAGACATGGTAGAAAACTGTATCATCTCATGACTCCGACATCGAAACCAAAACTAATCTATCTGAGTGTCTGCGCTAAACTCTTCGAGCTAAAAACATGCCCAGACTACGTAAATAATTCCATCCACATTAACACAGGCAGATACCAATTAAAGGTAACTGGACATGTGGCTATAATAAACTTACTTAAGATAAATGGCTCCTGCACCATCTGAACACCTATTCTACTGGCCCATCCATGCCAAATATTAACAAAAGAGCTGAACTCCAGGAGTGTGGTTAAAGTGACTGCCATTAACATCACTGAGTGTAGCATTAAGGGCCTGTCCCACTTGGCCAACATTTGAGCCTCATTTACGCGTAATATGTAAATTAGGTCAACGCGTCGTGACGTGTGGGGTGCGCATGCGTTGCGCATGGTGAGGCATGGAATCATACGCGATGGTGCGCGGCACTCCAGGATTTAATACAGGAACAAAATCCTCGTGCGCCTCCTGCATGACGTATCGCTGATGCATTGGGTACACACGCTGACGCATTAGCGTCGTACGCTGCCGTCCCGACGTCTCACATGTATCGCGTGGTGACGCATGGTTACGTCACCGTGCGTCAACGTCCTTACATCAACGTCCTGCCGCACGCCACAGGGTATTCTAATGACGTCACACGCACCAGATGGCTGTGCTGACGCGTGATTTGCGCGCAACGTCGCGCATCACAACGCGTCGACCTATTTTACATATGATGCGTAAATGAGGCGCAAATGACAGGCAGTTGGGACAGGCCCTTTAAGGAGCTCTGAAAACACTGAAATGACTGGCCTTAAAAGGAAAACAATCCAATGGTCAGATCTTGCACAATGGAAATTGATTGCATTCAGTGAGGTGATTCATCCCAGCCCTAGAGCAATGCTGCAGGAATTCCTTGGGCAGTTTCCTGGACTAAACAATCTTCAGCTGTTGAAGATCAAAGATCTTCCTTGCTTTGAAACATCAGAAGTGAAGATGTTCCATGGTGAGGCTACAATATTCATTTCTGACTGCATCTGCTCATGAAATGAAGCTGTCCATTCCTACAGGCAGCAAAGCGCAGGCATTGACAAATAAACAAGTAGCATTCACACCACAAGAATGCAAAGGAGTGACCATCTCCAACACAACTCCAACCACAGACCCTTGACTTTCAATGGTGTGACCTTTGTAAGGCTTTGCATCTGGCGGTCACAATTGATCAGACACTTCACTAGACCAGACAAGCCAGATAAATGCAGTGATTATAAGACCAGGCCAAGGTCCAGGAATCCTCCAACAAATGACTCCTCAGCAGATATTCCAAAGCTTTCACAATATTGATGTGTCACGTTAGGAGTGAGATGGAATATAACCTGTTTGCCTGGTTCACTGCAGCTCCAAAAACACCCAGGGAGCTCAAAACCATCCAGGATAAAACTGTCAGATTGATTAGCACCTCATCAACCACCATAAGCATGAACTCCCTCTATGCCAGTCACCGTGGGTGCAGTGTATACCATCTACAAAATTCACCACAGCAGCCTCTCCCAAACACACAGGCTCTAGCTCCAAGAAGAGCAAGGGCTTCAGGTGCATGTGAACACCACCACCTGCAGGTTCGCCTTAAAACTACATGTCATTCTGCCTTGCAATTATATCAGTATTTCTTCGTCAACATCGAGTGTAAATCCTGAAAGCCTTGCTGACAGCACAGCAGAATTACCTTTACCAGAAGAGCGGCAGCAGTTTAAGAAGGGGGTTCACCGCCTGTTTCTCAATGGCAGTGAGTGGGGGGAAATAAAGGGTAGTCTCCTGAGCAATGTTCATGTCCTGACAAAAACATGCAATAAGTCCTTGTTGTTCATGAGGGATAGAGGCATGGACTTCCCACAGATAATAAAAAACAGGGTTACTATTAACGCTTTTATGAATGTAACAAAATCTATTTACATTTCAATTTGTCAAAGCACTGGTATTCATAACCCCAATACTAACCCCAGACACACATTGACAATTGATATTACATTACTTGCTAGCATAAAATATCAAATGCAATCCATCTTATGGCAAAAAAACGGAATTCAATAGATACCACTAATGAGGGCTCAGGGTGAAAATGCTACATTTACCAACACTTTCATGCATTTTGATCTGCTGAAGACAGGGACTGTTTCAATTTATTTCATACCTCAGCATTTATTCCCTTTCTATATTCATTTAATAGTTTTTATTTTAGTGCAAGGCATTATCATTCTTTAAAAGAATAAAAATTGACCAGAAATGTTAACTGTTTTTCTTTCCATTAAAATTGCCCGTCCTGCTGAGTTTTTCCAGTGTGTTCTGTTTTCTATTATACTGCTTGTTTACAAGCCAGTGTCCCTCCTTTTCTAACTTTGGTGGTATTTCAAGCATGCAGAATAAATTTTCTAATTCGTCAGCGGATCAAAATGTAAAGCTTGATACGCTACGATAACACAATTACAAATTGTTCTTATTCCATTACATGTTGCTAAGCATCAATCAGCAAAGCTAGTGCAATCCAAACAGTCACGGGCAAATATTTAAAAAAATCTGATTTATGATGCAGAAAACCATAAAAATTGTATTTTCATAAAAATAAGTTCACTGTTAAATGAAACTATCCATTCTTTTCCAGTTCGTAAGCACGTTCAGATTGATTAATTTGGCTTGAAACTGGCAAATTAGGATTTCATTCGTTTAAATAACTTACATTTGTGAAATTATATCCAGAGTGTATTTTGGATTGCTTGAGCGTATATGTGAAATGTTTTTTTGTTCTGAGCAGTTTATTTAGATGAGATAATTTTACAGCAAAATCAGATTAAAAAGCTGTTTGCTTTTATGAATAACAATACATAATTGTGATTGTTGCATTTGATAAATACTGTTGGTATTGATATTCATTTATTATCATCACGTGTACCAAGATACATTAAACATCTTTGTTTTGTGTGTTACCTCTTTCAAATATCCATTCTTGATTACAATCAAACCATACATGTGTACAAAGAGAAAGGAAGCAGAGTCCAAAAATATACTGCTACAGATTCAGAGAAAGTGCAGATTAAAAAAAAGTGCAGGAGCCACAATGAGATAAATTGGGAGGACAGAGTACATGCTTAGCTTCTGAAAGATACACTCAAAAGTCTGATAACAGCAGAGAAGAAGCTGTTCCTAAATCTGGTTATAAATGCCTTTGATGTTTTATATTTTCTGTCTGACAGAGAGGAGAAGTGGAATAACTGGGGTGTGAGCAATCCTTATTATGTTGGCTGCTTTCCCAAGGAGGGCAGAACAGTTACCAAACCAAGCTGTGATGGAAGCAGCTCCTTTGGCCCAACCTGCCCACGCCAACCAATATGCCCAACCTGAACTTGTCCCACCTGCCTGTATTTGGCACATATCCCTCTAAACCTATCCTATCCATGTACCTGTCCAAATGCATCTGTAGGGTTATTAGAAACATGATGAATTCCAAAGTAATCTGATTTATCTAAGCTTTCTTGGTCAGTGTCAATGTGACTGGACCTGGTCAAATTATTTGTGATATTAATGCCTAGGAAACTTATGCTCTCAACAATGTCAACTTAAGATCTGGGGCATGGATTGTATCCTGCTTCTTGAGGTTGATGAGTACTCCTTTTGGTTTGCTGACATTTAGGGATAGGTTATGTCTTGACATTGTACTTTGTTGATAAGATACCCCAAAGCACTTTACAAGCAGTGGCGAATCAAACAGTTAGTTTAACTACTGATTCCATCTGCCTATCATCCCTCCCCAAATAGGTCCACTTATCACCTTCCAGCTTCTGTCCCTATTTTACTTCGGAGTTACGTGAGTGACTACATGAAGAAGGCCGTCCCCATGCATGCGCGTCATTACGTCTGACGCGTTGCGCACGGACTGACTGGTGGGCGCACGCTTCCTGCCAGCGGTAGGTTTTTGAACCTAGAAGATAAGTTTTAACTTATTTCTAGGGCTGGTTTTTATATTGCAGGATTGCCTGCTGAATTCGGGACGAAGTTGGACAGGCCGCAGGAAACCGGTTATGGACCATGGGGAAATCCCGGTCCGGACCACGGAATTACAGGTAGCCGGCGGCTCCCTAGTCGCTGACAAAGAGGTCAGCGACACCCAGAAGGGGAATGCTAGTAGGGGTTCTCCCAGTATTGGCTCCCAGACCGCTATCGTCCCCAGAGAACAGGGTGAGACTGGCAATTAGCCGGTCTTACTACCCCAGTCACTGTTAATGGGGTTAGCAGCTCCCAAATCGCATGGTTCCCCCAGAGTAGGAGTTAGACTGGCAGTCAGCCGGTCTTGCAACCCCAGTCATTCACAATGGGATCTGCAGCTCCTACACCATTATGGTCCACAGAAATAGGGGTTAGACTGGCAGCAAGTCGGTCAAGCTACCCCAGTCATGGACAATGGGGTCAGCAACCCCCAGACCGCTTAGTTCTTCCTAGAGAAAGCGGGCAGACTGGCAGTAAGCTGGTCAGGCTACTGCAGTCACTGACAATAGGGCCAGCAGCTCCCAGACCATTTAGGTCTTCCTAAATAAGGAGAAAACTGGCAGTAAGCTGGTCTCGAGACCCAGTCACTAACTCTGGGGTCAGCAACTCACAGACCACTATGGTTCCCCAGGAAAGGGGTTAAACCAAGAGGAAGCCAGTCCGGCCTTGGGACTTGCTCGAGTCGGGGCCAGGAGGTACCCCCTCCTTCTATGGGTAGCGTCTGTGAACGCTTAAAACATACCTGGAGCACCTGATAGAGGTTGCTCCAGAGAGATATGCTCCAGAAGAGAGCTATCTGAGCCCGGGTATTATGAATAACCCGCTGGCAGCGGCACCTGTTAGGGCTGCACAATGTCTCCCTCTCTGAGGAGGGGAGCATCAGGGATCAGTTTTGCTCTGGCCCAGAGTCATATTCTGATATGGGTCCGAGGGTCCATGTCAGCACAGGTATCCTTAGGGGCCTGCGGCAGCACCTGTCTCAGGGCTGTCTACGAGTCTCCCTCTCGGTGGAGGGGTGTGCGAGGACATACTTGCAAGGGAAGAGGCAAAAAACCCGGCAGGGGCCAGATTCCCTCATGCTACAAATGCCGGCAGTGCACAGAACTATCAAATGAAACCATCGTATCGGCGATGACACCCCCACACCTCTACGGCAGTAAGCAGTTCACTGAAGTTGATGGGCACTTGAAAGCTGGGCCAAGCTGGTCTCAGGAAGGAAATAAAGGATGGGGATGGAACCCATCCCCATGGAACCCATGGTTACCGGTGGGCTTACAATAAGACCACTGGTAACCATGAAGATAGGTGGGTCTGGTTTGTTCGAAACGTGGGGTACGTGAACCATTTACAAGTTCGTAATATTTACACTTGTTTTGTACAAATGAAAATGATAACATGTGATGGGTAATTATTACACAGTATACAAGGGTACCGAGCATGGCTTGGAATTGTGGCCAGAGTTGTCTTTCGAGGCAGGCTCAGTATTACGGCTGGAGCAGTTTTAAGGCAGGCCAGTAGTATGGCCAGAGCTGCATTCAAGGCAGGCACAGAATTATGGCAGGCGTGGCCTGTTCCTTGTGAAAGATGGAGAGATGTTGGTTCATATTTCAATTACTCCCATGCGCAACCTAGCTTTTCAGTATATGGAATTTCTCTACTGTCTAATTACTTATTTCCTTACGATCTTTATGGCATGCATCAAGATCATAGATGCATACTGTTTAGGACCCATTCACAGGAGATCACCAGAGACATTTCAAATTGATCTGGAGGATATTTCTTACGCTGTGTTTTGCTCAAATCAACTGTTTCAGCCATCCAGTCAAATTTAAGTTGATACCAATTGGAAGTTGTTGTCTATCGGCTTTACCTTTAACTATTACTTACCTGTGATTCCGCCCTGGGGCAACAGATTGGAATCAAGTGAAGCCTGTAACAACCTTGTTATCAAGCAGTCTTCTATTTATCAAGAGTAATTGGCTATAGCAGCTGTGTTTCAGCTGTGCAATTGGGTCTTGCATTATTAGAACTCTCAACGTGCAAGTATTAACCTCTCAAGTGCCATATAGATAATTGTTAGCAGACCTATGCTATTATCAGCTGAAGCTACCAAAGTCACAATGGGGGTCGAATGACATTCAGCATTGCTCCAGTAGTTTTGGTCATATTATCTTCAGTTATATTACTTACACATGCTAGAACTAAGATGGAAAATCACAAATGCCATCTCTAGTAACGAAGGCAGATGGAATTTGCATGAATCACCAATTCTTCAGTTATTGGTATTAACTACCTATAGACACTAGGTGTATACTACGGGTTAAAGGGTTATTGTGCAAATATGCAAAACCTGCATGCTTAGTTCCAAGTTGATACACTGTGGTGGTGGCATATGTTAGTCACATGGATGCAATAAAGTCAAAGTATCCTGTCATAGTTTACCCAACCTGTTTTGGCGCTGGTGTATCATCCTGCAAAGTCAAAGACAACACAGTATGGATGTTGGATTACAAAGCATTTTAGGATCTATGGTTCGATGGCACCCAATATCGATATGTTTGCATGCAGGCTCATTCTCGCTACACAGGGGAGGAATGTTCTTTTATGTGGTTCTCCATTTTGCCTCATCAGTCGGGGCTTGCAATATTCAGCAAGATCCCACATTCAGGTTTCTCGTACTGTCTGACTGTCCTACACAGCCATGGTTTCCTGAAAATGTTGGGAATAATATAGAACCTTATATGGGGTTCTAAACATAAAACTTTGCTGGTTCAGCCTGGGATCCAGGGAACCAGCCTATACATGATTAATCAATTCATTGCTTTACAGAACCTGAGTATGTCTCACTGCAGAATGCAGGGATAGCAACAAAAAAGCAGGACTTTGCCTCTTCAGGAGATGGGAAGAGTTTTTTTCTGTTAAATGTTATGTTACACATAATAGAGCATGGACACTGACGTCTTAGAGTTCATTTCTATGGGTCTTTGACACTAACTTAAGTTATAGTCCCATTAACTGTACCCAACGTGCTTCTCCTCAAAGCTGCTGCAGCAAGTGGGACCCACTCTCTCAGGTTTCACCCTCTGGTGTCCAGTATTTAGGATATCATTAACACAAGTTCTTCCAGACCCAAGTACACGGAAGTATGAGATATTGACATTGTGTTAACATTTATTCACCATGGGGCTCCAGCGATTCAGTGGCTTGCAAAAGTTTTCATACCCCTTGAACATTTCCACATTTTGTCACGTTACAACCACAAACGTAAATGTATTTTATTGGGATTTTATGTGATAGACCAACACAAAGTGGTGCATAATTGTGAAGTGGAAGGAAAATGATACATGGTTTTCAAATTTTTTTACAAATAAAAAACTGAAAAGTGTGGCGTTCAAAAGGATTCAACCCCCTTTACTCTGATACCCCTAAATAAAATCCAGTGCAACCAATTGCCTTCAGAAATCACCTAATTAATAAATAGAGTCCACTTGTGTGTAATCTAATCTCAGTATAAATACAGCTGTTCTGTGAAGGCCTCAGAGGTTTGTTAGAGAACATTAGTGAACAAACAGCATCATGAAGCCCAAGGAACACACCAGACAGGTCAGGGATAAAGTTGTGGAGAAGTTTAAAACAGGGTTAGGTTATAAAAAAATATCCCAAGCTTTGAACATCTCACGGAGCACTGTTCAATACATCATCCGAAAATAGAAAGAGTATGGCACAACTGCAAACCTACCAAGACATGGCCGTCCACCTAAACTGACAGACCGGGCAAGGAGAGCATTGATCAGAGAAGCAGCCAAGAGGCCCAATGGTAACTCTGGAGGAGCTGCAGAGATCCACAGCTCAGGTGGGAGAATCTGTCCACAGGACAACTATTAGTCGTGCACTCCACAAATCGGGCCTTTATGGAAGAGTGGCAAGAAGAAAGCCATTGTTGAAACAAAGCCATAAGAAGTCCCATTTGCACTTTGCCACAAGCCATCTGGGCGACACAGCAAACATGTGGAGGAAGGTGCTCTGGTCCGATGAGACTAAAGTTTTTGGCCTAAATTCAAAACGCTATGTGTGGCGGAAAACTAACACTGCACATCACCCTGAACACACCATCCCCACTGTGAAACATGGTGCTGGCAGCATCATGCTGTGGGGATGCTTTTCTTCAGCAGGGACAGGGAAGCTGGTCAGAGTTGATGGGAAGATGGATGGAGCCAAATGCAGGGCAATCTTGGAAGAAAACCTGTTAGAGTCTGCAAAAGACTTGAGACTGGGGCAGAGGTTCACCTTCCAGCAGGACAATGACCCTAAACATACAGCCAGAGCTACAATGGAATGGTTTAGATCAAAGCATATTCATGTGTTAGAATGGCCCAGTGAAAGGTGGTTCTACAAAGTATTGACTCGGGGGTTAGCAGAATACTTTTGCACGCCACACTTTTCAGTTTTGTACTTGTAATAAAATTTGGAAACCATGTATCATTTTCCTTCCACTTCACAATTATGCACCACTTTGTGTTGGTCTATCACATAAAATCCCAATACAATACATTTACGTTTGTGGTTGTAACGTGATAAAATGTGGAAAAGTTGAAGCAGTATGAAAACTTTTGGAAGCCACTGTATCTCTATCTTTGGTTCGGCTCTCATAGGTAGGTTATTCCCTGGCGCTGCCTTCAGCGCATGGGTCAAGTCATTACATAAATTGCGAATGGACAGGATCATTACACCTGCAATTTCATAATTCATGTTTACATACCCCATGCACCTTTGGTTACATGTGGTCACACGGTTACATCATTACGTCAAGATCATCTAGAGCCTTAGAGGCTCTGATACTAATTCAGACCATCTACAGGTAGTTATGCGAGGTTTGGCTTATACAGGAGTAGCTACTGATTTCTAATCTCACTCCACCAGTGCTGCTAGAACACCAGCAGCAAGGGTTATGTGCGGTCCTCTGGACCACATCCTGTCAACTGTAGGATGATCTAACAAACAAGATATCCAACATTTATTTGAACCCGTTGCCAGACCAGGTGTATTTGCCAACTTTATTTAGGTTCAATTTAAAGTTCCCCTCGGTTGAGAGGGGTTACTGTTATTATTGTTTATTCTTTTATCAGCATCAGCATGTTTGTAAATCTTTGTCATGTATGTATGCATTATGATGTTTCCCTCATCTATGGTCAACTGATGCAGTCGCGCTTGTGTGCACTCGTTTTTCCACGGCATGAAATCACAGGCCTTCAAAATCTTCAAGTAGTCACTCACGTGACTCCAAAGTAAAATAGTAAGATTAAACGAGAACTTACCAGTTTGAAGTTTGATCGTTATTTTATGAGGAGTTATGATGAGGGATTACGTGCCCTCCGCTCCCTACCCTTGTAACATAACAATCATCTGGTAGTTCTAGTCATCTATAGGGCCTGTCCTACCAGCATCCGACTCCACGCGATGAACGCGATCAAACTAGAAGCGGGGGCCGCGCGGAGGTCGGGTGATCCCCTGTACAGGGCTGTTCCCACCAGCATGTGCCTGCATGTGGCAAGCGCGACCAAACCAGCAGCAGGGGCCGTGTGGAGGTCAGGTGAGTGGCGCAACGCGGCGCAAAGTGAGGCGAACTTGGAGCAAAGTCTAAGGTAAGTTCGCCAGGACAGAGAGGGGCACACAGAGAGGGACACAGAGGCACACACACACAGAGGGCCACGGAGCCACACACATAGAGGGTCACGGAGGCACCTACAGATAGGTTCACGGAGGCACGATGTCGAGGCGGTGTGTAATGCGTCGAGGCGACTGCAAGCCGACAAGCTGTTGCCGCACGGAATTTTTTAACATAGTCAGTTTATCGGAGCCCCGCGTGATGTCGGGACAAACTCCGCACAATTCTGCACAGCTCCGGCGATTGAAGTGGGACCGGCCCCGCGACGCCGGATGGCTCAAGCGACCACGTTAGGTCGCGCTAATCACATAGAGTTGCTTGCTTGTAGGACAGGCCCTTTACTATGTTATTTCAACAACTGTTATCTGTGATTTCACACCGCTGCTTTGAAGATTGACGCGCATGCGTGGGGACAGCCTTCTTCACGTAATCCCTTATTGTAACTCCTCGTAAAATAATGATCAAACTTCAAACTGGTAAGTTCTCATTTAATCTTACTATTTTCCTCCAACTGCACCACTCCCTTGCCCCATCCTTGCACCTCCTGCACATTTTCATTTCCTTATCTTTTTCAATCTATCACCCATCTATCTTAACTCCCCTTCCCCCACCTGACCCTATCTGTCCACTATCCTCCACTTCATTTATATCTTCCCTCCACATTTTTAGTCCTTTCACATTGTCAAAGTCCAAATCATCGAGCATCTCTTTGGCTCCACAGACGCTGCTCAATTCACTGAGTTTCTCCAGCAACTTGTTTTTTGAAAATAATACACAGTTACAATTTCAGGTCAATGGCCCTTCATCAGATCCTCAAAATGAAACATTAGCTGCATTACTTTCTCCACAGATGATGCCTTATTTGCTTAGGATGCCCTGAAACACTTTACAATAAAAGGCTAATCAGACAAGTGGAATCTCCAACTAGGCAACAGCGGCTTTGGTGAGCTTTTATTTGATGGTGTAATTGAAGAAGGAATATTAGCTAGGATACAGTTTAAATTATTGTTCTTTTAAATAGTACAATTGTAGCAAGCAGATCATGCCTTATCATTAGTGCCTCATCTGAAAAGTTGCACATTGTGTTGCTGCACCCCCTCAACAAATCTGTCAGTCTAAACTGAGCTCAATCTGATGCTGGGGCTTGAATTTCGAACCTTCTGCTCCTCCAACTTGAAGGCATCCAATGTGCCAAGCTGACAAAGTACTTCAAAAAAGTTTTGTTTCCCTCATTACGTCTTTTTTTGGAAACCGATTAAAAGCATTTAAGTATATACTTCTCTTATAACAATCATGCTATAACAATAACAGTTAAACCGTCTGTTAGAACTATTGTTACACTTGCATCTGTTCAGGTGCTAGAAAACAAGTTTCTAACAATCTTGGCCATATCATGCATGTATACTTATTTTATTTGTACACAGTAGAATGCATTGTAGGAACTTGAATGGCAAGCTTTTGTACCGTTCAAGCTTTAAACATGTCAATGCCATTGCACAGGAGGACCTTGATTACACACAGATTAATGTAAAACAGTTTGGAGATTGAGAGCAGGGAAGGATCGGGGGAAGGTGGAACTGGAGGCATCCCTCTGATTTCAGGACAATTCTTTTCCCAGGAACTGATACGTAGCGTTGTCAGTATTAAATGGAAGGGTATATTCCTGCCATATTATGTATGAAGCACTCTACAGTGATAACTACAGACTGGCCTTACAGCTCCCTAGCCTTCATACTGTACATTAAAATGTACAAAGGACATAGGCTTAGAAATGTTTCTGTAAAACTTTAAGAAAAGCAAAGCTCAGCAAGTTTTCTAGCGGTTTCTGTCAGGATGTTTCATGCCTGCGGGAAAATTCAACACTTGGTTTTAGTTTGTTCCAGCACTTTTCCCAGCGTGATGCTGCTCCAAATTGCATCATCAGGCAAAGGTGCAGCACACAAAATTTGTTTCCTGCCTGATTTTCAAACTTCACGATTTGAAAGACAATCTTTTCACTTACATAACCAGGTTTTACCAACACCTCATTTTCACTCAAACCACATTGATTAAATGGACAAACCTCAACCAAATTCTTTGGCATCATTGTGACCTGCAATTTCAAATACAGCATCAACTGCTCTGCCGTCAGAGCTCAAGGTCATGGTCCCTTTCTGCTTCCTAAAACCTTGCTCCACTGCCGTTGCGATTTCTCCCACATCACACAAATTGCTGTTTAGCTCTACATCACAGAGGTCTCTCGGGCATCATACATTAGAAGAGACATTCCCATCTGCTATAATTTGAGATCGTAGTCAGAATGAGCACAGGAATTGGCCCCCATTGAAGGTTTAATGTGGGAATAGATTGTTCTCATCTTGTATTACTCCTAACAGAGATCCTCCTGGCAACCTCCAGACTGGATGGAACGCCAAGCTGTCATTCTGGAAGGTCTCTGTAAACCTCTTACATAAAGAATATGTGTCATGCTGATGCAGTTTGTCACCAGCTTGTCTAGGTCCTGCTGAACCCCTTGTACCACTTACCTATCTCTTCCTATCATTGAATCATCCATTCATTCAGTAGCAGCTTAATTGTACTATGGCATGTCTCTTAAGGAACAATGTGCAGGTATGTGGTTGTACAGGTAGCAGCTTTAAGACCAAGAACATGCAATACAATAATATAGAATGCTGCACTGAAGCTATCATAACAAGGCAATCATGTAGGAAGGAACTGAAGAAGTTACACCAAAGATAGACACAACGTCCTTGAGTAACTCAGCGTGTCAGGCAGCATCTCTGAATTGAAGGAATGGGTTAACTCAGTGGGACAGGCTGCATCTCTGGATTGAAGGAACCCATTCCTTCTACCCAGAGATGCTGTCTGTCTCTTTGAATTACTCCAGCATTTTGTGTCTATTTTCATAATAAGAAACCTGGGAATGCTGTGCTGTGAAGTTCACAATTGCTGATCTCCATCTTCTGCAAATATCATAAGGGCAGCCCACAACTCTATTTGAACATCATTAAAAGGTGGCAAAGCATTTTCTAAGGTAAACAATCTCAGAAAAGTTCTATTGATTGATAAATATTTACTTGATTCCTGTAAGTGACTCACTCCTTCAGATAATGTATTTGATACCAAAAGCAATCTTATGGAAAAAACATAAGACAGACAATTTGCAGTCAAACTCAGACAATAGGCAGACACAATTCAAAAAAGACTTACCAACTGCAATCAGACCTTTTTAATATTCATATTGAAGATACGTATGGCCAGCAATTCCAGCATTTATTGGCCTGTAATAGCCCTTGAGAAGGATTGAAGATACTAAAACCATTATGGTGGATGATCATGAATAAAACATAACCCTGCAACATGTATATTGACGTCATGTCCAAGTGTACACTTGATTCAATTCATTTGCACAAGGATTTACTTTCTGCTGTCTTCATCTTTACCAGGGCTCCGTGATGCCACAAATGTCAAAGGCAGTTGACACGGAGTTTGATAGACCAAAGGATATGAGAATTGTGCAAGAAAAACTATGCTGAGGTTTAGCAGACACTGGAGGTCGTATGGCCTACACCGCCTTCTATTTGTATATTCTAGAGTCTTCTGGAACTCTACTCTTCTCACTATCTTTGAAACAAGCCGGTGATGCGGTTTGGAGTGATGTGGTTGTAGATCAGTCACTGTATTCCTAGTCCATGTTGGGTGTTCGTAGAGACTGTTCCTGGAGGAAGTAATCTGGCGTAGACATGCCATCCGGGGGAAGTTCTGACAGCCAGCACCAAGGCTGGATGCAGGGGCTTTTGTCTGTAGTCTGGCTGCCTAGTGGTCAATAAACTTTATATGAAGTTAAACAACTTGTCATTATTATCACAACTTCATACAGTGGTCCTCACAAAATCCATACTGAACGTTGTAGAATGGGTTAGCGGAAGAAGGTGTTGCTTGATAGCTTATATCATTTTCCTGCTGATCAAGAAAAGATTGGTGCCCCATCAATCTTTTTTGGGAAGTAGGCAAATTAGATTTGTACAGCCTTTGTGGATAAGGTATACCTTGGCAATCCTCATACCCAATCTCCTGCATCTGACACATACAGTAAACGTGACTTGATCAACAGCACATCAATGTAATACCATCTGCATTTATTGCTTTATCTGATTTCAGACTTGTCTTCTTGGAATTATTACAGCTGATTGGGCACTAAACAAAATCTCAGTTAAGTCTCCAGATCTGCTGGGAAACTTTTTTGCAGTACATAGCATTTTGAAAATAAGGAGAGGAAAGAAATGCCAGCCGTTGCCAATCACAGAGGTGTTTGTAATTTATTCGCTTCACTATGCTGCCAATGACACTTCTACCTTCTACATGGTTAGACCTTGTGATATCTATATTCAGCTTCTATTCTTGGCTGCATCAAAGGTACTGTGAAAGGCAGCCTGTTACAAACAATAGT
Organism: Raja brachyura; assembly: GCA_963514005.1. The sequence goes on from OY740784.1 coordinate 57,757,056, forward strand.
TAGTTACAGGTTAAGGTCAGTGTCTGTTCTGGCAGTGGGGGTGGCATTTGTGGTGGAAGAGGTCATTACCTACCTGCAGGTTAAATGCTCATTGATTTTGAATAGAAGGACAAGAGAGCAAGAGGTGCAAGTTGATCACATGCTCCCTTACAGAAAATGTATATGAACAATAGATACTACGTAAACTTGGTGATCATTTGGATCAGATTGAGCCTCTTGCATAACTAAATGTCATGGAATTTTGGAATGGAGACCGAGATATGAAGATCCTTTGCACAAAGAACCAGCAATTTATATCACTGTAATAAAGTAGAACCAAATGGTTGAGTCATTTAAAGAACGATCCTGTACAGAGCTATTGAGAGCAAGTTCACAATCATAGCAAACTCCATAAAGGGTTTTTTTTGGTTGTGTCAGTCTGTGAGCTGTCCATTCATTTCTCACATAGGAATGACTGTAAGTGCACACAGAGAGGGCAGCTACTACACAATAGTTCAAGCTCAGCTCTAGACTGTAAAGAAGACAGTACCTGCTAACTTCAACTGCAACTGATACACACCAGCAGTCGCTTCACCTCCTCCTTCACTATGAATCGAACTCAAGGGAGTCGGATGCTAGATTCCATTATTATGCTGTTAAATTGACGACATCCAGGATATCAAATTTTTATTCATTTTAATTGAGCAAAGATATTGATGACCCGGGTAAAACAATGAATGGATGACCAACAATGTTAGTGGATTTAGCATGCGGTGCAGCCTTGTCGATGGGGGGGAAACCAAGTTCTTCCATTGGAGCAGTTGGAGCTCTGATGTGGCCGGTGATTCCCTCAGGAGTGGCCACCCCACCTTCTGGTGTTCAGCACACCTGCAAGCCCATTGCCGGTATTGCCTCCAGTAATGCAAAGGTTGAAGATGTGCTGAACATAAGCTGTCAGTCCTCCAATAATTCATCTAATCATCACCAACACCAGCACTGTATCTCATTGAACTGGGGCCCATATGAGCTTTGCACACCCTCATCATCATTAGGTCTCTCCTGGACCTGCCTTCCAAGCAGCATTGTGGGAGCAGCTTCATAACTATCTTCGCAAGAGCAATAAATGATGGCTTTCCTTAAAAAACTAACAACAAAAAATTATCCCATTTTACCCTCGTCACCTCAATTCTTGCAAATTATTTATGTTGAGCTAAGTCTACCTTTGTTGAGTAGCCAAGGCCCATGAGATAATGAGATCTTTGCAGCTAATCGAAACGTATGCCTTCACCCGATGATCCTATATCTGGTTAACGTGACAACAGAAATATAGTGAAGTTCCTGATTGGAATGCAAATTTCATCAATTCATTTGAATTTGAGGAACATTGGAATATAGAATTGTAAAATTTTCTACTTTAATCCAATGCTGATTTTCTATGAGAACAGTAAGGAAGATATTTGTCCTATTTAATAATACTTAAATAAGTCATACCTATATTGAAGTTAAACAAAAAAAAGTAACAGATTACATTTTTACGGTATTACTTTCACTGGTATTTGATATTAACATGTCATGTAATATCTATGAAACATTTTACAATAAATCCATAGCACAGAAAAGTATTTTAATTGTGAAGTACTATAATGCAATGACAAGAAATACAAATGCTGGTTTATACCAAAGAAAGAAACAAAATGCTGGAATAATTTAGCAGGTCAGGCAGCATCTCTAGAAAACATGCATAGGTTCGAAACGCATAAGAATGTTCTCCAGAGATGCTGCCTGACCCACTGTCATTCCAGCTTTTTGTGCCTTGCTTTAAAGCACAATAATCATGACTTCCTGTTTTCAAAGATAAGACAAGTAATTGGATTAACGAGTACCTAATTTGTGCAAAAATCAGTTTAACCAAGTAGATTACCCTGTGACCACTTACAAATAAAATTGAGCCTCACGAGCGGCCCTGTTCATGTTAAGTGGGGATAACTATATAATTTCTGGTAGCTGTATCTCTGTGACAAGCTAGGCGCTTTAGTAAACTTCGAGGTGTGGTAGTCATACCCCCGATTTGGAACGCCCACCTCTGCTACAGTACAGCCTTTCATGATCCGAGGTTTAGTGTGTTGAAACCCCACACTGCTGGCAGATGAGATTAGTTTATCTTGGCCATATTTGACACAGATATTGTGAATTGAATGGACTGCTCCTGTACTGTACTATTCTGTTTGCTGCAATATCTGAGGTGGGGGTCATTCTCAGACGGTCTCCAACCCTTAACAGTGGCAGATCCATGATGTCTCTATTATACTAGTCTAGTGCTACACTTATCCTCTTTGGTAACATCCAGTTGTTCTTTTTGTAATCATGGTTCCAGAAGGCTTTCTATTTAGTTTGTTTTTAGTTTTAGAGATACAGCGTGGAAACACCGGCCCACGAGTCCACATCGACCAGCAATCCCCACACATTAAGACAATCCTACACACACTAGGGACAATTTATATTAATACCAAGACAATTTACCTACATACAAGTACGTCTTGAGTGTGTGTGGAAACCGAAGATCTTGGAGAAAACCCATACAGATCACTGGGAGAACGTACCAACTCCTTTCAGACAGCACCCATATTCGGAATCGAACCCGGGTCTCCGGTGCTGCAAGTGCAGCAACTCTACCACTGCGCCACCAATTGTTGGGTGCACCATTCTAATTTGGCTCTTGATCATCCCTTGGGTTGGAGATTGTTAAAGGTAAGGTTTACAAATAGATCCTGACTGTGATGAGTTGGTTATCCTATTTTAGCAGTTCCTTGGTCACCTGTACAGTTTTCTCCACCTTTTATTTACTCTGTGAAAAGTAAGATGATGTTGGAATGTAAAATAAGGTGATTAATCTGTCAACAGGTTGTCTGCTCTGCCCTGTGGTCCATTACTTGTGTTCTGCATCTCAGAGACATTATTTTGCCAATCTGGGTTTACTCATGAACATTTACAAATACTCATGGATGTTCTCTATGAAGTTTAATACTCAAACTTTGAAGAAAAAAAATCAACCGTCGAGGTGATATATGTCTGAAAGCGGGTATGCTGCAGTTAGAAGATGGTGAAGACTCTTTTTAGGGACAGACAAATTTGTGAGTTCTTCATACTGTTTCTGTCAAACGAATTGGTCTGTTGTGCATCACAGGAGGTCATTAGAGTGGCTGAAACTAGTAAGATTAAATGAGAACTTACCAGTTCGAAGTTTGATCCTTATTTTATGAGTTACGATGAGGGATTTTGTGAACACCCCGCCAGCATGCATGCACGACATTCTTCAAAGCAGCGGTGTGAAATCACAGATCGTAGAGTTGACTGATGATAGTAAGATAAGAGAACTAACATACCTGTTGACCTTATAATAGAGGGTTGGGAGCGGAGGGCACAAAATCCCTCATTGTAACTCATCATAAAATAAGGATCAAACTTCGAACTGGTAAGTTCTCGTTTAATCTTACTATTTTACTTCAGAGTCACGTGAGTGACTTCATGAAGATTTCAAAGCTCTGTGATTTCATGCCCTGGAAAACAAGTCCATGCTCACACACTGCCATATTAACCAAATGGAGGAAGTATGTTAACGTATTTCGGACTTGAACAGCGCTGAAAAACAAACAGTGTATTATTTAACAACAATAATAATAATAACCCCTAAATTCGGGGAAATTATAATACAGAACTTAAAATAGTGTCTGTAGATATCCCAGGCATGGCCACGGATTTGTTATAAACACTGAAAGTTGTTTCATTAGACCAACCCGCCATTACAAGGGCGTGGCCCATGGGACTTCCATCATCCTCGCTGCACGATGTAGCTGCAGTCCTGGTGAAATGAGATTTAAAATATCAGTGTCCACTCCTGTAAAGAACATGCACGTACGCAGAGAATTCTTTACTATAACTTTTATTACCTAAGCACACATCACTGCCCTAGCTGTACATGGTCTGTCACGTTCACTAGAGAGAGAGCTAGGGATGGGGAGGACACAGTTATACTCGATTATAGGGGAGTGGTTAGCAGGGGCTACGTCACTACTGTTAAAGGGGTATGCACATAACATCTACATCCTATAACATTTACATCCTTCCTCTACAAAACAAAATAAAGAACAGTGACAAGCGACCATGTCTCATGCGCTAGGGAAAGTACACAACAGTGAAGTAACACCGAATTACACATAATCGCCATAACGGTCTGGCGGCTTTACGAGGCGGCCAGATCAAGTCCGCACCACGCCATCACCTCCTCCCCCCACGGGAACGAGAGGGACGGTGCGGGCGGCGAGCACTTAGCAGGAGAACCCCAGGGCGACGAACACGGCGGGGATGAAGGAGAAGCGGGAGGTGAGAAAGCCGGAGAGCCAGGGACAACCCCGGGAAGAACTACCGGGAGAGGCTGAGGGGACGGTGGACTGGGCAAGGCAGGACGCGGCAGCGAAGACACAGGGGGAGCATGTGGAGCAGCAGGAGGGGGACAAGGTTCATTCACCAAGCGCAGGTGCTGACGTGACCTGCGGTAGACCGTACCATCGTGGTTAACCAGGTATGAACGAGGCGACCCGGCAGAACCGATGACAATGGCAAGCCTATGATGGCTGGAGGAAGACCGCATACGGACAACCTGGCCAGGATATAGAGGGCGGAGGACACGGCAGGACCTGTCATGGGAGCGCTTTTGGATAAGTTGCTTGTGGGCAATGCGCTTCCGGACCACGGCAGGTTTGAGCACAGAAGGAGCAAGGGACTGTTGAGCAACCGGGATGGGAGGGCGCGTGACACGGGACATGAGGCGCTGCGCCGGGGACCCCAGGGTATGGTCGCGGGGAATGTTGCGGAGGTTCAGGAGGGCAAGGTAAATGTCCGAGCGAGACAGGTGACAACCCCTTAGCACTGCGGACCGCGCGCTCAGCCAGGCCGTTGCTCTGAGGGTACTCCGGACTGCTGGTGTAGTGTCGAAAGTTCCAGCGGTCAGCAAAAGCACGAAACTCAGTGCTAGTGAATTGGCTGCCGTTGTCCGACTTGGCTTGCCGGGGACCCAAAAGTAGCGAAGTGACGGCGCAGCTTCTCGATGACAGCAGAAGAAGACAGAGAGGGGAGCTGGTCATCCTCAAACCAGCTGGAGAAGGAATCAACAAGCACCAGGAACTGCTTGCCGCGCCATTCGAAAATGTCAGTCGCCAGCGCAGACCAAGGGAGGTCCCAGGGCGGGCTGCTGCAAGAGGGGCTGCCGCTGCTGTTGCGGGGCGAGGCTGTTGCACATAGGGCATGACGAGACCCTGTCCCGAAAAAAACAAGCCATATCAGGCCAGTAGAACTGGCTCGGAGCGATGGAAAGAGTGGCTTCGGCCCCGGGATGGCCACGATGAGCAGTCTCAAAATATTGTTCTCGTAACGCTGCGGGCTCTACCACCTTCACGATCACACCATCACACAGCACCAGCTCGTCACGAACCAGGAAGTAGGGCACTGCTGCAGCCGGCAGAGAAGAACGGCGGTCTGGCCAGCCCCGCTTGATAACCGCGGCCAGCTGTTGGAGCGAAGCGTCAGCTGCTGTGTGCTTGACGAGAGACGTCATCTGATTGGAAGGCACGAAGTTCACATTCAGTACTATCAAATCAGACGCCTCGTAAGGGTGGCGGGTGGTGGATGCAAGAGGCGCCCGAGACAGCGTGCCAGCGATAAACATGTCCTTGCCCTTTCGATAGACCACAGTGAAGGTAAATCGTTGTAGCTGAAGCATCATACGCTGAAGCCGGGAGGAGGCCACGTGAATCGGCTTATTGAGGATGGTGACCAGAGGCTGGTGGTTCGTTTCAATGGAAAAACATGTGCCCAGAATATAGTCTTTGAACTTCGAGCAGGCGAAGACAACAGCCAACAGTTCTTTTTCAATTTGGGCATAGCGCTGCTCGGCGGGAGTCATCGTACGGGATGCATATGACACTGGCAGTTGTACTCCATCGTGGACCTGCAAGCAGGCGGCCCTGAGGCCAAACTTGGACGCATCGCATGTGATGACGATGGTGCGCTTGAGGTCAAAGTACTTCAGCGTTGGGGTGCTGACCAGCTTGGACTTGAGGATATTGAAGGAGTGTTCTTTTTCACCAGGTCTCTCAGGGGAGTGCTCAATTCACTCAAGTCAGGGATGAACTTCCCCAGGTAGTTAACCATGCCCAGGAAACGCTGGAGGCTCGGCACATCATCAGGTGCAGGTATCTCAGAAATCGCGGCTGTCTTCTGCGGGTCGGGCTTCAACCCCGACGCTGTGAAAACATGTCCCATGTAAGTGACCTCCGGGATGCAAAACCGGCATTTATCCGGGTTGAGCTTTAGGTTGACCTCCCGGGCTCGTTCCAGGACCTGTCGGAGGTTGTGATCGTGCTCCGTGACATCCTTCCCATATACTAGGATGTTGTCGACGATGATAGCACATGGGAGCCCGGCGAACAGTTGTTCCATTGTTCTTTGGAATACTTCACTGGCAGAGTTGATCCCGAACGGCATGCGCAGAAAACGAAACCTCCCGAAGGGCGTGCTGAATGTTGTTAGGTATGAGGACCGTTCGTCCAGTGGTATCTGCCAGAACAAACTCTTGGCGTCAAGAACCGAAAACACGGTGGCTGGGCCAACTTGTGCAGCAACATCTTCAACAGTTCGCTTGGGGTAATGCGGGCGCTTGATGGCCAAGTTCAGGTCCTTCGGGTTGATACAAATCCGCAGCTCGATGTGGAGGGCGGATAACAGGTTCGATATCCGGATTGAGAGCGATCTTGTAGCTGCAGGGGAGCTTCCCCAGCTTGTTATCGAAACGGTCTGGGTATTCAGCCAGCGGGTCCAATGGTGACTGCACCATGCGGATGTCACGATGGAAGTTGACTAATCCGAGGTCTTGGCAAGCCCGAATGCTGAGCAGGGGGGCACATTTGCTGTCCAGCAGAAAGAAAGAAAGGGGCCGAGTGGCCTTCAGCACCTTGCAGTGGAGAGTGGCCTTCCCCACAGGAACAAGCAGGCCTCCCCCATAGGCACGAAGGACAGAGCGTTCAGTGGTAACGCGCTCATTATTTCTTATCTTTTTGAATAAGCTTGTTAACATAACGTTTGCAGCAGCCCCCGTGTCGACCTTAGCAGAGAAAGTGGTGCCATTCACAGTAACTTGCACGGTCAGGTCCGTTATCAGCGCAGGTGCGCCTCGCAGCGAAAACACGCTCAGCTCAATCTGGGAATAGCACGAATCAGACAGTGGGAGTTCGTCTTGCAGTTGATTGGAACCAGACATAGTATCATCCCATACCAGGTAGTTTGAGGGCTTGTGCTGTGGCAGCACAGGCTTCCCACGAGAAAGACATGCCTCTGAGAAATGGTTGAGCTTGTGGCAAAAGTTGCAAGTCTTTCCCAACGCAGGGCACACATTGAAACGATGCGACGCAAAGTTGCAATTAGGACAGCGCTGATGGGGTCTTGAGCTGGACGCAGGGCTCACCCTCTGTCGCTGCGGGGCAGGGGTCTGGCGGCTGGCGAAACTGGCCGCGCGGACCTCATGGTCGGGTGGCGACACGGCAGAGGAAACAGCCTCCGCTAAGCGAGAGGCGTGCAGAGCCTCATTAAAAGTCAAATCGGGCTTGCAAAGGAGCTCGGATCGCAGCTTCTCGTCTCGGAGACCATACACCAAAACATCGCGGGTCAAAGTCTCAGGGGTTGCAGCATTTAGGCTGCAGCGGCGAGCCAGGTGCCGCAACACGGCGACAAAATTGTCCACAGACTCACCAGTGTGCTGGCGGCGGCCGAAAAATTTGAAACGCTCCAGGATGGTTAGTGGGAACATCACACATTTCTGTAAACTTAGCAATCAGACATACCGGGTGCTGAGTGTTCTCGTTGAGCCCGGATAGAAACGACTCCGATCGTTCCAGAGCCTCCAGGCCAGCCAGGTTTAGTAGGAGGGCGGCTTTGACCGAGGGAGCAACCGCAGGGTGAGCGATTGCAACGTAGTGTTCAAAATCACGTCGGAAGACGTTCCAACGGTGAGCAATGTCATCATCGAAGATCAGTGTGTCAGGCTTACGACAGGAGGAAGACATCGCGATTCGGGGAGGGGGTACTGGGACTAAAGAAATGAAACCCGATACACAGGAGACGCAGGAAACGAAACTTCTGACACCATGTAAAGAACATGCACGTACACAGAGAATTCTTTACTATAGTTTTTATTACCTAAGCACACATCACTGCCCTAGCTGTACATGGTCTGTCACGTTCACTAGAGAGAGAGCTAGGGATGGGGAGGACACAGTTATACTCGATTTTAGGAGAGTGGCTAGCAGGGGCTACGTCACTACTGTTAAAGGGGTATGCACATAACATCTACATCGTATAACATCTACAACTCCTGCTGCACCTAACACCACCCTGAGCCATCTTGATATGGTCTGCACGGTACTCTGTGATGAGGATGTTTGAACTTATCAATAGAGCCATTTCCATTCCCCTGAGGTTATTGGTGACATCCAGCTAATGTAGGAGGTGGTTTACTATGCATAGTCGTCTATCTATGGGATAATCCAGGAACTCCAATTTGAAGCCAGATGACCCAGGCCTGTTTTATTAGGTAACTCATAAATGTGAAAGGTTACTTATTTTGGGATGTTACCATGGTGTCCAGTCTAGTTTGTGCAGAGACTGGACCTGCTGCACTGTTACAAGTGTCATCAGCATCACTATTTTATACGTGTTAGTGAGAGGGACCTTGGCCCTTTCCCTAATCTCTGATTAGGTCAGGACAATGCCAATATCCCTGGTCCGGGTATATTGAGGCCTGGGGCATTTTGTGTTAAAGTCCCCTCATGAGTTTTGACACCAGAGGGTAAGATACTCCTCCATGGTGTTCTAGCTCCTATCCCAGGTATGTGGATAGGGCACTTTGCGCAATTGATGGCACTATAACTCAAGCCTTCATCGAAGTGTAGGCTTACCAGGAACTCTAGCACAACCGCGATGGTGACTGTGTTGTAAGTTGTGTCTGTCCTGGTATAAAATACCTACCATTTTTTGATATGGGTGAGGTACTGTTTCCTGGTGAACTCTCTGCATGATGCCGCGATGATATTCATGGTTTGGTCCGACAGCCCAATTCTAGGAGATGTCTTTCCCAAATTTCACACCCAATGTGTACATTCAGTCATGGCACTGATGACTGTCCCTTGTCATAGGTGTACCAGCAAACTCGGGTGTTTGTAGATCGAAATCCATTGCTCTTACCATGTCGAGTCCCACAGGGTACCATGGCTGAGTAGGCCAATCGGGTACTACCAAATACCTGATGCGGAGTCTTGATGAATTTTCCGCAGGACCCGACTAATGAGGCAGAAAAGGGGGGAAAAATGCATAGAAAAACAATTCCCCCCCCCCCCCCCCCAGTGTAGCGAGATGCATCCATCGCTACTGCCCCAGGGTCTGATTTTCCTGCAACGGACGTTGATATCTGGTGATTAAGTCTTGATGCAAAACAACCGATATCTGGCGTTCCATACTGAGCTATAATGTCAGTAAATGACTGGTGGTCTAACATCCATTCAGTGTTATCATTGAATTTGCCTGACCTGGAGTTGATAGCCATATGTTTCTTTCTATGCACTAGTGCCAGATTGTATTGATCAATTCATCACAAGATATCGACTTAATTCCATGCATATGATTAATGTATGTCCCCACGGTGGTATTATCAATTTGTAGGCAAACATGCAGTTGATGCATGTCTGAAAGGTAAGCCCAAAGTCCGTGAATGCTCCCAAACCTTATGATGATTGATACCCTGAAGTAAGGTTAACTCATGTGTATTCCATCTACCACCGCAACTGGAGATGGTATTGGTTGCTCCCCAGCCGTGAGTGCTGGCGTCAGTTTGTAACACTGTAGTTTTGTCCCTTTGTAGATTCTGGTAATGTAAGGGACCAAATTGTGGCTGGGAAAAAAGGCAGCCACGAGCTTCCCAATTACCCTGGCTATTTGCTGAATAGATGGTTTACTGACGCAAACAAGGCTGTCATATGCCTCTATCAAATCTGTTGCTTTGTCCTTTGGCAAGGTGAAAGACATATGAACAGAGTCAATTGTGAATCCCAAATCCATAGTCACCGGAAGGCATTTAACTTGGATTTGTCTGGATGGATAATAAACCCAGATTTTTGAAATAGGAGCTTGGTGGCTGAGACAGCCAATTTAGCCACTTACATTGTTATCCCCACAATAAGATATCATCCAGATACGCCTTAATATGTTTTTTGTTTCTGAAGAAATGGCAAGCTGGTTTCAATATTTTTGACAACAGTCTGGGCTGATGTTAATCCATTAGGCAGGGCTTTATACTGCCAGAGCTCTCATCCAGGTACATTTTAAATATCTGTGGTGATCTTTGTCTATTGGTTCTAGTAGTATGCATCTTTTAGATCGATGTAGCCATGAAGCACCCTTTGGAAACTAGTTGTTTTAGAACTAACAACAATTTTCTACATTTTTAAGTGGGTGTACAGCACAGAAGTATTCAGTTGTGTCAAATCAAATGATGCGGACATCCGCCATCTTTTTTGTTTTAGGTGAAGATGTTTGATACAAACTCAAGAGACTCATGTTTTGGTTTCTTCTATTGCTTCTTTTGTATATAGATTTAACAGTTCCGCATGACCTTCCACTTTCTCTTTTTGTGAAAGCTCAAACTTTTGGCTAGGTGCATGTTGAACCGGAAAGGAGGAATTTTTTCAACAGATTCAATTTTGTATAGCTGAATACTGTGCAGTATGAAAGATCAGAAGTTGGGACATGGCCTGAAAAAGACTTTTGTGTAGGTTGTACGGTCTTCGAGCTTTCACCAGCTTTTCTTTCAGTGTGATAACGCAGCCTGCTGGTGGATGCATAGGGGTGCTGCCGCCAAATATGTGAGGAGCTGGTACCGACCGGCACCTTAATCATGCCGACGGCTATTGTCTCTTTGTCGAGGTCTTTTACCTGTTTGGGCAGGTTGTCCCTGAAACAGAGTAGGTGGCTGTGCACTGCTGGTTCTACACAACCCCGCAAACTTGGGGTTTAGTGTAGGCCAGATGACTTTCTTCCTGAAGTAATTGATCTCAATTGACCATACAGAAGAGTGCCAGAGCTTCCTGTTGCTCCTCTGACATATCTTCCGTCTACTGATCTGGTAAATCTGGTAATACCCGAGGCCAGTAGTTTGAGGATTTGCCACAAGCACATTGAGGGAAATACTGATTCCTGGAGCTAGATGAGTTGTTGAGTAATTTATACTGGCTGCCTGTTGACAATGGTAGACCCTCTTGTGAGGGCATCGCAACTTGGATGCCATCCCGAGTAGTTCCTCTTCTTGCACCCCTAGCATGTTGTCTTCTTCTGCCAACCCCCTCTTCAGAGTCAGCCCAGACATGACTCCTTATGCTCCCCTGCGAAGAGGGTGAGCATTTGGCAGCCCTGTAAATGGTACTGCCGTGGGTCTGCTAGGAGACCCATGGTGACCAGACTCCTGCTGGAGTGTGTCACGTTGGAGCTGGTGCTCCCCATCCGCTCCATGCAGGATTATAGACTGCCGTTGCTACCCGCAAACGGCGAGTCTGTGAGCGGGTCAACGGGCTTGCCCCACTTCCGGGTCGTTGTGCTGCCAGTCCGATGTTCCTGGTGTACGGGCTGCGGCGTTGAGTTGGGGCTCCTGCTCTGCCTTCGCTACCTCCAAACGGCAAATCTGCGAGCCCGGACCCTGGCTGCCGGGTCAACAGACTTGACCGACATCCGGGTAGCGTTGCCACCAGTCCGCGTTATTCCTGCGGGCTGCGGCATAGAGTCGGAGCTCCTGCTCTGCCTTCGCTACCTCCGAATGGCGAGTCTCCGAGCCCGGACCATGCCGGGTCAACAGGCTTGTCCGACTTCCGGGTAGCATTGCCATTAATCCGCGATGTTCCTGCGGGCTGTGGTGTTGAATCGGGGCTGCCGCTCTGCCGTCGCTACCCACGAACGGCGTGTCTCGGTGCCCGGACCCTGCCGGGTCAACGGGCTTGCCCGACTTCCGGGTTTGTAGTGATGTCGCCGCTGACTGCCCACGTTCCCGCAGTCCGCATTTAGTCTTTCGAGGCGGCCCCTTTGTGGGGTACTCTGTCCCACAGAGTCCCTGAAAGGGAAACTCGACCTCAGGTTAGTCGTGTCTTACCTGCAGGTCCGTTCCGGTTGAGGAGCGACCCTCCTCCCTGCCTGTCGCTTCGTATGCGGTTGACGATATGTCGCGCATGCGTATTGGTGGGGTCTTCACGAAGTCACTCACGTGACTCCGAAGTAAAATACTACTCTGTACCTTTGGGACACGTGGCTTCACAGGAGTTTGTAATTGCTCAGGTGTGTTTAATTGCCTCCTTAATGCAGGTATAACAGAGCTCTCAGCACCTAGACTTTCCACCATTCTTTCCTTCACCTTTGGAAACTTTTATTGCTGTTTATCAACAAGACATCAGATGCTGGTTTACAAAAAAAAACACACAAAGTACTGGAGTAACCAATGGGTCAGGCAGCATCTTTGGAGAACATGGATATGTGACGTATCAGGTCGGGAGCCTTCTTCAAACTGTTTTCTTCAGATGGCATTACCGGATATGGTTCAGGGGAATAAATTGAATCATGTTGTGCCAATGAAAGTCAAAGAAGCCCGTGTGCGGACGTTACGCCGATGGATGAGAGGCCGCAGTAAAGAAATCAAAGCCAAAGAACCAAATGGAAACAAGGCCAAAACGCCAATAAACCGAAAGAGTCCGAAGATGAAACGCCTACTAACCGAAAGGATGGGGCGCCTAAAAGCAAATGAGCCGAAAAGCTGCAACACCTAAAGGCAAACTTACCGAATGGTCGCAGTTTTTTAGAGCAGTCCCTCTGCTCTATAAAACTCCCAAGTGACCTACCATCTAGTAAAGGAACTAGATTTAAAACATTAGTTTGTCGTTAGCAAGAAACATGGTGCTTTCAAAGTAATTGCGAAAGAGATAGTTGCGACACTTGATACATTCAAATATGATTTGTTTCTTTCCTGAAGGAATGGGCACTAAGTTGACTCATCTGTGTTTCCACCCGCACCACAAATAAGTTAGTATTCTGTTGCCTTGCATCTGGATCCAAATATATTGGTTAGGAAACAGCAATCCAACATCCCAGTATTACGTTCTAATTAAAAAACTAGTGTTTTACCATTCAATTAAACGTGACTTTATTATCCAATATTAATTGCTTCACAATTTCACAATGGTCTCATCACCTATTCTTTATCATAACCTTTACATGCAGCAGATAGAAATCCAATCCTTTAGATGCATCAGTGCTCCAGGTTTTCAGGGAATGTGGTAAGGAAACCACATTACCAATTCAAGACCTAGAAATAGAACAAACTCCAAAGCCCCTTTTGTACAAGAAGAAAAATTCAGCACTGATACTAGAAATGGCTCTCACACAAATAGCTTCCAGTAAACAATGTTCCAGCTGAGTGGAACCAATTTGCATTTGGTAACCAAGGCTGTAAAATGGGACAACTGGGCCCATTTGTGTATCTGGTCTTGCACTCCAGACATCAGAAAACAATGGTAATATTTTGAAACTCCTCACCTTTAAAAGCATGTATGCTCCCTAATTCAAAGTAATTAACTGCCACGGCATTTCTGCTACAAATCAGATTTGTAGCAAAAATTCTGCTGAGGTGCTTAGTGACTTTCTTATTCCATTTCATTATTAACGTTTTAGAATTCAACCTTATTTCTGCTTGGAAATGCTTAAGAACTTATTTGATTTTAACGTACTCTCATATTCAAATTAGGATACCTGCTCAATAAGTCAACCGAGTACTGCGTACCAATTCATTCAAAGGAGAGAACCTACCACCAGTCAAATCCCATTGTTAAACGCAAAAAAATCCAACAAGTAAAAGATTATTTCATTGAAGATGACTGTTGATGGATAATACAGAATCAAAATGCTGCAGCAATTAGATGGGAATTAACACAAGCATTTGTTTTGCACTTATTTGTTCAGATTCAATGGAATTTAAATCCCTCGCATGAATATTTCAAATTACTGAAATAAACTATCAAATAAAATATTAATGATGTTTATATCTTCTGATCTTAAAGTTCTATCAAAATGTTCAACAAAATATAATTTTTCCTTGCTGGATTGGTACCCCTGCGGAAGTTCAGCTCCAATTTTCTACGAGTTTGGCAATATTTATTTTAAAGATGTTTTTTGTGTGAAATCAATGTGTGAATTCTTTCAACCCTATCCTTATAATGTTAGTTTAATTCCCTCATTCTGTTTAAAGAAACACACAGTTGCTTACTATCTTTACTCAAGTCAAAGGTTTCCTTCCTTGTAACATTGGCTCTTGCTTTCAGTTACTTGCCACAGAAAAACAACATCCCAAAATATGTGAGGGCAAGTCTTATCCATCTCATATGCTGCTGACCTTGGGCTACAGCCAATGACAAACACAAAAATTGTTTTAGATTGGGAGAAATAATGGAGAGGTTGAGAATTAGTGACAAATTCTGTACCTACAGAGCACTTCATCCTTCAGGTTCCACATTAATGGCGTTAACATGCAAATCTTTGTTAAGCTCTTCAGAACCACCGTTTAGTTTAGTTTTGTTTAGAGACAGAGATACAGCGTGGAAACAAGCCCTTTGGCCCACAGAGTCCACGCCACAGCGATCCCCATTCACTAATACTATCATACACACCAAGGACAATTTGCAATCTTTATTGAAGCTTATTAACCTACAATACTATATGCCTTCACAGTGTGTGAGGAAACTGGAGCATCCAGGGGAAAATCCATGCTGTCACGGGGAGAATGACCTGACTCCACACAGTCAGGATCGATCCTAGGTCTCTGGCACTGTAAGGCAGTAACTCTACCTGCGCCACCGTGCTGCCCATGTAGTTTCCATAATAAAACCACCAGAAAAGTGCACAGTAAAATGTGGGCCAAGCTGTTACAAATGCTTTAAAGTAACTTGTTTATTTTCTGTTTGTCTCTCCAGAAGTGAACCTGAGTGTTAGGTTTGCATTTCCAAAACATCACCCAACAACCTGTTCTATTTTTTAGTGGTTTGCACACCAGTACTTACAGGTTCCTTTATTATTCTACCTTAGTTCTATGCTTTGAAACATCACATCCTTATGATCCCCAAAATGGAACACTCCACATTTGTATATTGAAATTTACCAATAGTGAAAACTTCTGTATCTTAATTTTCACATTTTCTTTCTCAGTTTAATTACACCCACCCCCACATTGCACGTTGTTGCCATCTGCAAACTGTGGATTTGTACATTCGATTTCTGTATCAAAATCATGTAAATTGTGACGTTTTCCCAGTATCGACTCGAGAAAAGCCACCATTCACTTCTGTAGTGTCCTTTACTGGAATGCAACAGCACTAATGATAGTGTCAAACATCAAGACTGACGACTGTGCCAATTAGTAACAGCTACACTATATAAAAGTGGCTTAAGGGCCTGTCACGTGACTCCGAAGTAAAATAGTAAGATTAAACGACAACATACCAGTTTGAAGTTTGATCGTTATTTTATGAGGAGTTATGATGAGGGATTATGTGCCCTCCGTTCCCTACCCTTGTAACATAACAATCATCTGGTAGTTCTAGTCATCTATAGGGCCTGTCCTACCATCATCCGACTCCATGCGATGAACGCGATCAAACTAGAAGCGGGGGCCGCGCGGAGGTCGGGTGATCCCCTGTACAGGGCCGTTCCCACCAGCATGTGCCTGCATGCGGCAAGCGCGACCAAACTGGCAGTAGGGGCCGCGCGGAGGTCGGGTGAGTGGCGCAACGCGGCGCAAAGTAAGGCGAACATGGAGCGAAGTCTAAGGTAAGTTCGCCAGGACAGAGAGGGGCACAGAGGCACACACACACACAGAGGGCCACGGAGCCACACACATAGAGGGTCACGGAGGCACCTACAGATAGGTTCACGGAGGCACGATGTCGGGGCGGTGTGTAATGCGGCGAGGCGACTGCAAGCCAACAAGCCGTTGCCGCGCGGAATTTTTGGACAGTCAGTTTTTCGGAACCCCGCGCGGTCTCGGGACGAACTCCGCACAATTCCGCATGGCTCCGGCGATCGAAATGGGACCGGCCCCACAACGCTGGACGGCTCAAGCGACCACGTTAGGTCGCGCTAATCGCATAGAGTTGCATGCTTGTAGGACAGGTCCTTTACTCCTACATGGAATAGAAGTAACTGAATGTTATATGGAAAGCAGGCATAAAGCACCAGAAACTGGAGATGCAGACACAGACCATGTATTTAACTTTCATATGTAAAAATAACCCAAGAACCTATTATGTCCCTCTTAGAACAACTCATCTATTAAAACGTTGCATAGAACAGTGTATCCACAGGAAGACATTGGAGCTACTCAGCTTAGATGTCGCACTTCAAATGCTGGTAAAAGTGTTGCTTTTCAAGAAAGCCTATTTGAGATGACAACCCAGTAGTAAATGTGTTGTCAATGTTCTGAAGTGGAAGTACTGTAAGTAGATTTCTGTTTCAATCTTATGGCCGAGCTGAGCCATTATCCTGGTGCAGTAAACATTAGTGCACTTTTCCTAAAACATCTCAGAAGACACAAGGAAACGAGTTGATATCATTGAACAAGTCATTTTCCCTTTTACAGTCTATACAAACAAAAATTCACTGCAGATTTAGATTGTAAATTCCTTTATGTGGCATCAGTGGAATTCAGTCACATAGTACATAAACAGGCCCTTCCGCCCACTATGTCCATGCTAACCATTAATATTAAACCATTTACTAGCATTTGGCCGACAGCTTTTCATATCTCGGCAATTAAGTGCTCATATAGTCAGTCATAAAGTAATACGGTGTGGAAACAGGCCCTTTGGCCCAACTTGCCCACACCGGCCAACATATCCCAGCTACACCAGTCCTACCTGCCTGCATTTGATCCAAACCCCTCCATACACCTGTCTGTTTCTTAAATGTTGGGATAGTCCCTGCCTCAACCACCTCCTCTGGCAGCTTGTTCCATACATCCACCATGCTGTGTGTGAATCTGGAGCAAACAAATGATTATCTTGATCATTCTTAAATTTAGTGA
Organism: Raja brachyura; assembly: GCA_963514005.1. The sequence goes on from OY740784.1 coordinate 57,774,241, forward strand.
CAGTACCCGTCTTCATCACCTTCTCATGCAATTAGATTGCAAATATCCTCTGGTTGTGACTTTTTTTTACAGCCTCTCCAAGCTTCCCCCCCCCCCCCCCCATGTTAAACATATGCCATTTGCTTCAAGATGTATCTCGCTGTCCACCATGTCTGAGCCCCTCATAATTTAGTATCTCTCCATCAAATCTCCTGAGCTTCCCTCACTATGTAAAACAAACCTGGCCTGACAAATCGCTGAGTATTTATCCTGATTAGGAATTTTAAAAGATTGATTCACATTTCTCTCACATAGAATACATTCAGCTCAGACCTTAAGCCAGCTATGAGCAATTTCAGACGGTCACATATTTCCCTGTAACTATTCCCTCAATTGCCCATTAACCGACCCCAATTTTCCAACCACCCACTTACACTAGAAAAAAATATAATAGACAACTAGCCCGCAGCCAGCATACATCGAAACATAGAGAATAGGTGCAGGAGTAGGCCATTCGACCCTTTGAGCCAGCACCGCCATTTAATATGATCATTGCTGATCATCCAAAATCAGTACCCTGTTCCTGCAGTTTCCCCAGTTTTAAATTTACCTTATTGGAGAAAATCAAAGCAAGTGAAGGGCACAGGGAAACTCCACAAAGGTCTGAAGGGTCTAGACCTGAAACATCACCCATTCCTTCTATCCAGAGATATTGCCTGTCCAGCTGAGTTACTCAAGCATTTTGTGTCTATTTTCAGTGTAAACCAACATCTGCAGTTCGTTCCTCCACAAAGGCATCACCAGCTTAGTCAAGCCATGGGGTCACTGGAAGTGAACATCAGGTAAAGTGCCTGCACTTTCCTCTTGCTTGTTATTTCAAGCCATACTAACCAAGTGGGGCACATAGAAATTCATGACCTCATCTTAAAAGGGAATGGCAAGTTAGTTTCAAACTGGGGGTTACACAAAAAGCTAAAGAAACTCAGCGGGTGCAGCAGCATCTAAGGAGCGAAGGAGATAGGCGACGTTTCGGGTCGAGACCCTTCTTCAGACTGCTTCAAACTGGATTTACTCTATTCCTGCAACAAAATTGTGAAGATTATATTTCAAACATGGCCTCCCGGAGCACCCGATGCTGTATCCCAACATTGCGACTTAACCTCCTGAAGCGCCCATGTTGCCCAACCACCTACCTGATAGAGACCCCGACTCCACGTTACAGAACCCGGGCTCGACCAGAAACTGTCGTCGTCTCAGGAAACACGGACAAGCTAGATTGAAACAATGTGGTTTCAGGTGTCCCCTCTCCAGCATACTGTTAGCAAATGTACAAGCTATTGATAACAAATTAGATGAACTTAAAGCTAGATGTATTTACCTTAGAGAACCGAGGTTCAGCTGCGTGCTCTGTTTTACAGAGACATGGCTCACCCCCGCCTCACCTGATGCCATTCTACCCGAGGTCTTCTAGCTATGCCGGATGGACCACACAGTGTCCTTGGGCCAGGTCAAGGGTGGAAGCATCTGACTTCTAATTATCTCCACATGTGGCAGTCCTGATGAGCTCCTGCTCCCTAAAACTGGAATGCCTGACGATCTGCATCACTTTGGCTATCCTGACATCCGTTGTGACAGCAATATACATCCCACCACTTGCTGATGCTAACCTTGCACTTGAGGAACTACACACCACCATCTTTGAAGCAAAATATCCCAAAATACTTCAATCAGGCCAACCTCAAGAATGTGCTGCCAAAATACTATCAGCAATTCTCTTGCCCAACCAGAGGTCCAAACCCCTCTACCATTGCAACACAAACATTAAAAACGCATAACCCTCCATTCATAAATTGCACTTTGGTAAATCTAATCATCTGGCTGTGCTTCCACTTCCCCGCTTACAAACAGAATCTGAAGCGGGAGAACCTGGTACAGAAAGTCATGCGGTGCTGGTGAGGAAATGGATGAGATCCTTTGTGCCAGCTTTTCTACCATTGTCAAGGACGTCATCAGCAAGTGTGCAGAGGACAGTGTACCAAAGACGATGATACGCATGTTCCCCAACTGGAAACCATGAAGGAACCATGAAGTCCACTCCCAGGCGTACTCCAAGTCTGCAGTGTTCAAATAAAAAATCGACAAGAATTACAAGGAATCTTTGTATTGCCTTCAGAGCCATTAAAGTATACCAAGAGGGAAAACTAGAAAAAGTTGGTGTCCTGAGACAATGACATGGACACCCGTAGATAGTACCAAGGTTTGCACATTATAAAAAGCTGCACGATGAAGGCAGACAGTATTGATGGCAATATTGGGTCTCTCTCTCCTTGATAGGTGGGAGGCCAGATAGGGCATGAGAGGGGAGTTAAAGGTTACCTAAAATTGGAGAATTCAACATTTTTACTGTTGAGTTGTAAGCTACCAAAACAGAATAAGAGGTGCCGTTCCTCCAGTTTGCACGTGGCCTCCGTCTGGCAATGAAGGCGGCCCAGGACAGAAAGGTCAGCGTGGGAATGGGAAGGGGAGTTAAAATGGTTAGCAACAGGGAGATCCAGTAGGCCGTGGTAGATCCAGCACAAGTGTTCAGCAAACTGGTTGCCGAGTCTACGCTTGGTACAGGAGACCACATCAGGAACACCGGATGCTGTAGATGAGGTTAGAGGAGGTGCACATAAACCTCTGTAGCACCTGGAAGGACTTACTTCAAGAAGCTGGTGATGGCACACGTTAACATCCGCCTCCCAGAGGGCCTTGATCCAGTGCAGTTTGCTTGCCATCACAACGAGCCCATACAGAAGCCATCACTGAGCCTATTTCTTGAACACCAAGACAACAAAGACTCATATTTATCGACTATAGAATCGCCATTAACTAGATAATCCCATCCAAACTCCTGGACATAAAAATCAGCACCCCATCTGCCAATAGTTTCTCAACTTTGACCCACAGACCACTATTAGTGAGGATAGGGGACACCTGCTACATAATAATTCTCAACACCGGTGCTCTGCAAGGATGCATACTCAGTACACTATTGTACTCTCTTTACATCTCGAATGTCTAGCCAAATGCAGTACGAACTCCATCTGCAAGTTTGCAATTCACACCATTGAGGTTTTTGTTTTTCTGTTTTTGTAGTCAATTCCTACTATGTTCTGTTGTGCTGAAGCAAAGCAAGAATTTCATTGTCCTATCACGGATATGACAATAAACTCACTTGAACTTGAGGTGATAACGATCACAGATAACGAAAGAGGATGAGAAAGAGTACAGGAGGGCAAGATAACTTAATAACATTTTGGCAGGACAACCATCTCTGCCTCAATATAAGCAAGGCGAAGGAGAAAGTTATCAACTTCAGGAAGTGTGGTGGAGTACATGCCCCAATCAGCATCAATGGTGTCAAAGTGGAAATGGTTGCGAACGTCATGTTCTTTTGTGTTAATATTACCAATGATCTGTCATGGACAAACCACAGAGGTGATAGCCAAGGAACACCAAGGCCTCTACTTCCTTCGGTGTGTGAGGTAAGTTGGCGTGTCTTCAATGACTCTTACAAACATATATAGATGCTCCATAGAAAGCATACTGCTGAGTTGTAATCCAGCTTGGTTTGGGAACAGCTCTGCCCAAGACCACAAGAAATTAGAGTTGCAGATGTAGCCCAATCTATCACAGAGACCAGACTCCATACCTTTTGACTCTCACTATCCCCAAAAAGCAGCCAATATAATCAAACACCTTTCTCACCCCCATTATTCCTCCTGCTCCCTGGGTAAAAGACATGGAAGCTTGACAGCGTGCACCACCAGACTCAAGAACAGCTTCTTCCCCTCTTATCGGGCCTCTAAATGGTCCCACCACAAGATAAGTATGGATCTGTTGTGCCACAATGCTGAGAACTATATTCCTCACTCTGTTCCTTCATATTTGCTCTATCTATTGTACTGGAGTTTGACTTGATTGTACCAATGTACAGCATTATCTGATCTGATCGGATAGCATGCAAAACAATGCTTTTCACGGTACGCAAATACGTGACAATAATGAACCCAAACCCGATTTAAGTTTAAAGGTATATAGAAAGTCCCATTAAAATGCAAATTTGGCATTTTATGAAGAAAGTTTTAAAATTTGTAGACATAGTCCAATATGTTCAATAGAACATATTACAATAATATGCATTTATTGAATAATGGTCTGCCAAATTAAGTGTTGATTACATGAATAAAGTCGTAACAAGGACTTTTGTTGAACACTATACATACCTTTCACCTCAAACATTCAAATATCAAATTATAGTCTATATCTGGCAAAGTACAATTGGATTTCTCTTTATCTTACAATGCAACAAAGTGCAGTTAATGAGCTTAGACATATTAGTTTAAATGTTGAAAAACTAGATTAAAAGGCAACATCTCAGTTACATTGAGCAGGGTGCGACTTTAGTGCACAGATATGGTTGAAAATTAATAAGTTACAAGGACAAAATGCACCAATGAGCATGCTGTATTTCATTATTCAAATAGAAAACAAATAGAAAAGGCATACATTATAAAGGCTTTAGAATTTGAACAAAAAGTAAGGCATATGTATGTAACACTTTAGATCTTGGGTAAACTGCAACTATTTGTGAATGCCACTGAACTGTGTAACATCCAAAATAAATTCATGCACAACACATAACAAAAAGGTCTTCTGTACAGTATTCAATAAGTAAGAATTTAATATGGGACCCAGCGTAGGATGCTGCAGAAGAATCTGTCCATATTCTGGTTGTTCAAGCTTTAGTTTTGATGTAGTTTTGGTACTGATGTGGACCCGTTGAAAAATTAAAACATGATTGCGAGGTACTTCAGTGACAAAGGCAGAAGGGAACTCCTCTATTGCCGATAGCTTAACTTCTTGTTTAGGTGAATATGCAATATACATAAAGCCTCTACAAACTGCAGTGTTTGCGTTAGTATAAATTGCACTGGGCAATTCATCACAACAATGGAAAAACTGTTTCCACAATCCTATGTGCAACGACTCCGATGCCGGTCCCAAATGTCACCAATAAAATGACCGCGATAAAAAGTTTGCTGCTGTACTGAACCAGCCACTCCCAACTTCCTTGTTACTCCCCACACGAGAAACAGCATTGTCGCTATCTTTTGCTGGACTCTCATCTTCAGGCAAGTAGTCTGGTAAATCTGTGTTTTCCTCAACTTCAACAGGTATACCATGGAACGGAACCAGCATCTATAAAATAATGAACAAAAAGTTCAAAGACCAGTGACAAACTATCGAGGTAAGCAGAAGAACCATTTCCTTTGGTTGTTATTTACGCAATGTTGCAAATATCCTTTAGAACTTGCTTTTATTAACTGTTAACAAGTCAAACAAGGTGCCACTAATGCAGTCATAATACAAAATATACATTTTAGTTTCCTTCTACATGAACTAGATTAGGAGGTTTATAAAATGTCATACTTATGATGAGAAACAATCTGAAGGAAGAATCTAGACCACACTGCACCTTCTCGCTCCCCCTCCCCACTCACCCAACGTGGCATGACAGAACTAGATGATCCAAACCATTGTTTGAAGACAGCAATGTTCATAAGAGATAAGTAGAATTAGACCAGTTGGCCCATCAAGTCTACTCTGCCATTCAATCATGGCTGAATTACCTCTCCCTCCTAACCCCATTCTCCTGCCTTCTCCCCATAACCTCTGACACCTGTACTGCAATATTGTTGAACTTTCCATTTGCTGTCAGTCATTTAACTACTTACAACGCACAACAGTTCTGAGCAGAACTTTCAACTGATCAGAGTGCAAAAATAGAGTGCATAATTTAAGTTTGCACTTGACAACAGTTTGTGAAAAACAATTCACTTTGACAATGGTGGTAGCAAAACAAAGTAAATGGTACAATTAAAATGGGGAAGGGGGTGCAGAGACAAATAGGTGCGGGAACACAAACCAAGTGCCATATACAAACGTTAAGATAGTGAAAAGTTGTTAAAAAAAGGTAATTTACTAAAAATGCATGTGTGATAGGTGAACTTGAGCTAAATCTTCAGAAAATGCTGATTCAATTAAGTTTAATTCTGGGCACTGTAATATAGATGTAGAAATAATCAATTAGAACCAGATTTTAAAAAATTCTGATTTTGCACGAATAGAGGAGACTGTAGGTACATGAAGATCAGGACTGTGCCCATAGATTTTTACATTCTCTATTTACAGTAACAAAAAGACAGATACCTCGTATTACAATTTGCCTGACAATAAAAAGGTTTTCAAGAATTATGTTCCCTAAGGTATATAGACGGTCAAGCACCATCTCTATAAGGCTATCAGAGATGCCAAGAGTATCTTCCAAAACAGGTTGGACGCTCAATTCAGTGAAGTGGATGTCCAACGACTGTCGCAGAGCCTAAATTCCATCACAACATACAAGGCAAAACCAGAGGCAAGCTATGGCAAAGATGTATCTCTACCAGATGAATTAAATGCCTTTTACACCCGTTTTGAATTGTCAAACAATGCTCTACCGAGGCACGTCACCACAATAAAGTGCCATCGTATCGTATATCCTCCGCTGGCTCTGTCCCACACATCTCGGTGGCAACTTTAGGAAAGTGGCCGGCTCAGATTAATTCCCTGGGCAGACTGAAATCATGTGCCAATCAACTGGCCTGTCTTAGCCAATATCTTCAACCTTTCTCTTCAACAGTCTACTGTCCCCATCTGCTTCAGAGAAACCTCTCCCATCTCAGTGCCCAAGAAATAGAAAATGACCCATCTCAATGACTACAATCCAGTAGCTCGACCATAAAAAAGCGCAAGAGACTGGTGATGCCCCACATCTGCGCCAGTCTACCGGACAATCTAGACCTCTTGCAATTTGCGTACAGGAAAAACAAGTCCACGGTGGATACTGGCTCCCTTGCACTACATTCAGCTCTGGATCGCTGTCAACACCATCATACCAGATAAGCACTCCCACAAACATCCTTGGGGTCTCCATCTGTTACTGGTTTCTGGTCTTCTTGACCAGCGGACCCAAGTATAACATTTCCTCCTGTTTTAGTTTAGTTTATTATCATGTGTACTAAGTTACAGTGAAAAGTTGACTCTCAACAGGGGTGACCCTCAGGTTTGTGTGCTCATTCCCTTGCTTTACGGTCTGTACTCTCAGAAAGCCCCACATCCAGACTTAAGAATAGTCTCTTCCCCATTGCTATCCGACCCCTGAACCAATCACCTCTTTCACCTCCCTTTCCCAGAAATGCTGCAATGCAATTTTAACTCTACCTCATTTGGTTATTCAATTTATGCACGTTAATATTCTTCTGCAGTACTCTAATCCTGCACGACAATCAGCACCATTCTACTGGAGACACAAAATGCTGGAATAACTCAGACAGGCAGCATCTCTGGATAGAAGGAATGGGTGACATTTTGTGTCGAGACTTCTTCTGACCCGAAACGTCACCCATTCCTTCTTTCCAGAGATGCTGCCTGTCCCACTGAGTTATTCAGCATTTTGTGTCTATCCTTGGTTTAAATCATCATCTGTAGTTCCTTCCTACACAGCACCATTCTGCTGTTTTGAGCTCATCATATTATGACTGTATACTGCATACTGTTTTACTCTGAACTACACATGAACAATGACTTTTTTTGCACCCTGGTGTATATGAGAAGAAGTCAATAAACTAACATGAAAATGCAAGGACATGGATCAAGTGAATAAAGTAATGAACTGATCTCTGATGTACAAACTATAAACACTCCAGCTGAACGGTGGTCAGAGGATGGGTATCCTGCAGTTGGCCAGTCGCCTACTGATATCCCAAAACTTTGTACTTTTATTGCTAGATCTTGACAAAAGATTGGAGCAAACTAACTTATAATTTTAGACAAGAATCACTTTGTTTTTAATATGCCATTCAAAGAAAAACACTGCTCAGAGAGATTTATACAGTGTATTCAGAAAAGTTTCAGAATTGTCTAAATATTAGGACTCAAGTTCAGGGACATTGCTGTGCAGTATTAAGCAAAATGTTGGCCTTGTCTGAATTCTTATGCATGTGAATTATGTTTTATATCAATGGGGGTGAGTGGCTGGAAAAAAGCAAAAAGCTCGATGTTACCTAGAATGGCATGATCCCAGCCACCTACTAACAGAATTCAGTTCCTTGAAGATATTCATAATTTTTTTTAGGAGTGATGTGTTTACTAGTCACAATGCCTTAACTGGAGAACAGATGTCAAAGCATAATAAAATAGTTAAGTGTCAAATTGCAGATTTTGTCTTACCTCCTCCCCACTTTCATTTTTGATTACTTGTTGTGCTTTTAAAATTTTGGTTGCTGCAATAGCAGATGTCAATGCCTACAACAACAAAAATAAACCATTAACAGTATTGTTTAAAGCGAGCAAGGTTCACACTTCCATTGAAAGGAAACAAAAATCAGCAGCTTGCCAGGCAACATTACAAAATTTGAACTGGTTTCTGGAAAAATAATTTACATAGTCAAAAAGTTATATAAATGAACCACTTATTATATGCCACAGCAGTTTGCTGTCCTGCATTGGCCCCTAATTTCCATCTTTTTACAGGTCATGTCAAAAGTGAAAAAGCCATTAAACTGATTTATATATTTTAAAACTCACAAATTGTTCAAATTAACAATATTTTAAGACCTCATTTAGAACTTCCCTCCTGGTTGGAGACTTCAAATGTTGCCGACTTCAAATCTCATGTTATAAGCTCCAATATAAAAGCAAATTAAAAAGAAATTGATTAGAAATACATATGGATTAAATAATCTCACATTTATCCCAAATTTTCTAATTGTTCACAAACTGGAAATCTTGCATTTGCATTAAAAAAATGATTATACTATCAATATTCCAAACCCCACCCTCACCACGCCATGTTATCCAACAAGCTGAATAGTAGAATGTTTGCAGAAAATCATGGCTATGGGGACACACGACCCCCCATGTTTTGAGAGGTGGGGGACGATCCTCTCCCCCCCCCCCAACTATGTTTTGTAATCCGCATTTTAAAACTTGGTAAAACAAAAAGGTATTAAAAATCTCCGCTTTCCGCGAGACAGTGGAGGTGGGACTGATGATCGAGGGCACCAATTGGACAAGAGAGACGTCGGTCAGCAGGCAGTCGGGGGACCATGATGATTCAGCGGGATGATTGGAGAAGGGAGGTGTCGGTCAGAGGCAGAAGTAGGGGGGTGGGACTGAGGATAGAGCACTGTGATTGCAGGTGGGAGACGTCCTGGTGGAGTAAAGATCATAAAGCTGAGCTTGAATCGCCCGGCGCAGCTGGCCGCGGTATCTTCCACCGCCCCGTGGACAAATTGCTGCGTCGAGGCTCCCGATGTTGAAGCCCCACGATTCGGGGTGGACGAAGTTGCTTTTGCTGGAGTTCGGAGTCGATCACCAACCAGGTCAGCTCCCGATGTTACCGTCCACAGGGCCCATGGCCGAAGCCTCACGTGTGTGCGCATGCGGCCGCCAAGAAATTGTGTCCCCCCCTTGTTTTTATAGCGATTTCCATGCCTGGCTACGGGTGCTGTCTGTACGGAGTTTGTACGTTCTCCTCGTGACCACACGGGTTATCGCCGAGAACTTTGTTTTCCCCCCACACTACAAAGACATACAGGTTTGTAGGTTAACTGGCTTGGTATATATGTAAAAATTGTCCCTAGTGTAGGATAGTGTTAATGTGCGGGGATTGCTGGTCCAAAGGGCCTGTATCTCAAAATTAAACGAAACCTTGGGGAGTGATCCACACGATCACGACTACCCTCACCCCATCTACAACCCAAAGATCTTTCTGTTTCATGCCTTGAATATATTTGACGATTTGGCTTTCATAACACTGGTGTAGAGAATTGTTCTTCATCTCAATTTTAAATGGGCATCTCCTCATTCTGAAAATATTCTCCTGTAGGTTCAAATTTCCTCATGAAGGATAACATTCTCTCAGCATCCGCTTATGCTTCATTATTTCACTATTTTAAACTCCAGTAATCGCAAGTGAAACCTACTTGATCATTCCTTCTTAAACAACCTCTTCATTTCAGCAACTAACTCATTGGACACTTTCTGTGCTGTTGTCAATGCAAACATATTCCTCCTTAAATAAGGAGATCAAACTACATGTTACTCAATAAAGTCATGCAAATTTTCACTCATTCTCCCATGCAGTAAAGCCCTTTGTACTTGCTTCCAAATTACCTGCATATAATTTTATGTTTCATGGATGAAGGAACCCAGCCATAAGATGATACTCTGGACAGTTTTGTCTGACAAAAAGATGTGGCTATTTGATCTGCCGGGTTTATGTTGGCTTTCACAGCAAATCCATTCCCTACTTCCCTGTAACTTATTCTCGCTTGCATGCTCATCAGCTACCACACTACAGTACGTAACCTGCCAACCAGCAAGAGTTTGGTATTGTGGAATAAACCCAGTGTACATGGGGTGGGTGGGGGGGGAGGCTTGGTTGGAACCCTACATAGTCACAGGAAGAATGTGCAAGCTCCACAAACACAGCAGATGTTAGTGCTGAACCCAGGTTGCAAGTTCTGAGGTGGCAGCTCCATCTGCTCAGCCACTGTCTCAGCCTTTAACCAACATTCCCCTGCTCCACTCTTCCCATTTAACTAGATGTATACACTGTAAATGCATCGTCTTTCTGCTGACTGGTTAGCACTCAACAAAAGCTTGTCACTGTACCTCGGTACACATGATAATATAACTAAACTAAACCTCACAATCCCGATTATACACCATCTGTGTGAATTTAACACCAATTTAACTTATCTGCAGCTCTCTAGAGACCATATCCATCTAACAACCTGCTTTCCCACCCATCTGTGCCATTAGCAAATTTGTCTGCACTATATTTAGTTCCTTAATCCAAGTGATGAATATAGACTGCAAATAGTTATGGCCTCATTATTGATCACTGTGGCATCCGACTGGTTAATGCTTGTCAACCTGAAAGTAGCCCATTCATCCCAACCGCTTTTTGTGTTTATTAGCTAATCCTCTATTTATGTTTTACTCCCTTTTTTAAGCACTTATCTAATGAACTTATTATTTGCATGGCACCTATCAAATGTTTTGTATTTGAAATCCTGATACGCAGGTACCCTTTATCCATTCTTCTCATTACATTCTCAGAACAGTCAAATTTATCAGGCCACATTTCCAAGGCACAACATTTTGACAACTCTGCTTTGCTGCTTCTTGATATTCTAACCTTCCAGATATTATCCCTTAAATTTTCCACGAACACGATTATCAAGCTAACTGGACTGCAGTGTCCTCTTTATTTCCTTCTCTTGAATAGGAGCACCACAGTAAAAAAAAAAGTTAAGTTCAATTGTTATATAGAGCATTGTGCCTCAAGCAATTACATCATGCTAAACATGTTTTTCAACCATACACACATACAACAAGCTCCCAAACCTGGTCTACTTAAAAGCAGATATTTCTAATCGAAAATATTGCTGCAGTATTCGGGAGTTAAAAATTTAAGATCTGTTATCATGCCCTAAACCTTATTTAACATAATAAAACTTAATGAGTGCAAAATAATGAAACTTATATCCATATGGTTGAAAAATAAGAATCAAGAAAGCAGAGTTGTCATCATTTTGTTTCTTGTAAATAGCACTTGATAATTCATAGGTTTAGCTATCCTTTTATGAATAGTTGCAAAAAGCACCATCGTTGATTGGTTATTTTAGTTAATATTGGTATTTTTTCAAAAGATTAAATAATATTAAGATTATCTATAGTGATAATTTTGTGCTTATTAACAAACAAAATCACCTACAATTTATAACTCATTTTGTCTAGTATGTGTAAAACACAAGCGCAACTTCAATGCAAGTACACAGACATTTGGCTCAGTAACGATCATGGGTAGTTGGGAAAAATAGGTAAGCATTAAACCTAATTTTGGAAGTGGCCTTGGAAGAGTTCCGTCACAAATCATTTAAAGAAAAAGATAACAGGCAATATAATATATTAAATTGTTGGGAAACAAGTGCAACTCAGAATACATCATACAATTCCTCAATGAAACACCAATTCTTTTAAAAAATAGACCTACCTCTGCTTTTAGATCAGATCGGATCCGCACAATACACCTTTTCACAGTCATTTGGAAAGTAAAACTGATAACACCTTTGATTTTCAACAATGCTTCTTCACAAATGCTTCTCCGAGACTAAAAACCAAAGGAAAGCATATTAGATCAATCATGATGTATAAAATGAAACTAAATTTACTGTGCGCACCAGTATAAGAGGTACACAGTTTACACTGTTTTACAGCTGTTAAAACAAAGCTATGTTAATTATTCAATTATTTTAATAGGTCAATAGGTGTTTTAAATGGACACAGCAAGGTTAATTATGACCATATTAATAAAATAATTAATAACTTCTAGGTTAGGCAGAGGTTCACTTGCACCTCCTCTAACCTCATCTACTATATCCACTGTTCTATGTGTCAACTTCTCTATATCGGCGAGACCAAGCGCAGGCTCGGCGATTTTTTCGCCGAACACGTCCGCGCAGTCCGTCTTAACCTACCTGATCTCCCCATAGCTCAACACTTCAACTCCCCTTCCAATTCCCAATCTGACCTTTCTGTCCTGGGGCTCCTCCATTGTCAGAGTGACGCCCAGCGCAAATTTGAGGAACAGCACCTCATATTTCGCTTGGGTAGTTTACACCACAGTGGTATGAACAATGACTTCTCTAACGTTGTCCATTCCTTCTCTCCAGAGATGCTGGCTCACCCGCTGAATTACTGCAGCATTTTGTGTCTACCTTCTATTTAAACCAGCATCTGCAGTTATTTCTTACACAAGGGTTAATTATGAAACTAATTATGGAACATATAAATGATTTACAAACGTTTATAAATCTGTCTTTTCAACAATGATCAAACCAAATTATTAATATTTAAATAAGCCAGAAGAAAATTCCACATCTCACCATTTGCTCAGTGGTAGCCTCTCCAAGGTATTACGTAGCTACTTTATGAACTTTGAATGTCAAAGCATTCATGTGGGCTTTAGACCTATTGCACTGACACAATTCATAAAATACATCTTAATCCTAATTCAGAGACTTTATGTTTTAAAGTTTATTCCTTCAACTATTTATAAATTTACAAAAGCCATTACAGAATAGTCCATCGCCACCTTTCTCATGTGCCAACCAATCCAAACATTAAACAAAAATTCCCTTCATCTTCTAATGGTGGTAAATGTCAGACCTCGGGTTAAGTCTGTTAAACAGTGGAAAGCATTTCTCCAAATTTTCCTCAAAAGGCCTCTATTTTGACTATATTGACACAAAAAACTAGAGTAACTCAGTGGTTCTAGCCAGCATCACTCAAGAAAAGGAATAGGTGACATTTTGGGTTGACCCTTCTTCAGACTGAGTCAGGAGAAAGGGAAATGAGAGATATAGACGGAGATGCTCACTATCCATTTTGACTATCTCTATTAAATCTATTTAATAAATTCTCTTTTTTTCTTTTAAAAGTGAAAAAGGAGAAAAGGGAATTAAAACAGAAAAATAAACAAGCAAAGGAGGGATGAATGAAAAAGACAAAAGGCTCCATTTACTTTGTTAACCATGACGGCATGTTTCAGGAAGAATAAAGACATCCCAGAGGCACCTATGTGGAAAGTCTCATGATTGGAGTAAATGCTGAGGAATTGGTAAAAAGGAATAGAATCTTTGCAAGTGGAATGACAGCTTGAAGAGTGGTTGAGCTCATCTGTGGATTCTTCATGGAAAATTGTCGTTAGCGGAGCAAAATTGGTACCATTCCTTGGCAGTTTAAATGGTACTTCTCGACAAGCAACTTCTAATAAATACCTGATAATTCATTCTTTTGTCGCTGACAACACCACTGTAATGGCTGAATATGTGGTGGCAAGTCAGCATACTGGAGAGAGTGATAGAACGCTTGGCTGATGTGGTACCACCTCACCCATAAAAGCAAGGAGCAAATCACTGACTTCAAAGGAGACATTTCCTAACATTTCAGATTGCTAGTCCTGGGCTAAGAAAGGTACCCGTTCGTTATCCAAGGATGATAGGTACAGCAAAATCTGTGACCTAATCTTAGATCAGAATATACTATGAAAATGACCGTAGAGGAACAGGCAGTAAAGGAATTTATGGATGCCAATGGATTTACTGCAAAACTAATCAAGTAAAACTGAGATGTTTTCTTGGTTAAAAAAACGGCATCACTGCACATCTCTCTTACACACCAATAAGTTTTCTTCCCACGTCTTATTTGGGGTGTGATGCTTCATTATACAGAAGTCTTCCGCACAGGCAGACATTCCTGACAAATGCTCCCAGTTTCACGAGTATATGGCATGCTACAGTCAAGAGATCCTGGTCCATTAATTAAAATCAATCATGTTTAACAAAGACAAAATCTCTTATCAATGTAAACCAAAACTTCAATCAGATCCTATTGGCAAAAATGACACTTGATTCTGGACACTTTGATACAAACATAAAGCACAGAAACAGGCCCTTCAGCCCAATTCACCCATCAATCAAGAAGCTAGTCCCATTTGTCTATATTAGGCCTATATCCTTCAAATCCTTTCCTACTCATTACCTGTTAAAATTATTTAATCAAACCACAAGGAGGTCGCATTTTATATATTATTCAGGAAGATTAACTTAGAAAACATAATGCTGTTGGGGATAAAGACTATACAATTATTCCATTCATGCAATTTAAGAGACATATAAATCAAAAAGCAAGCCTCGAGAACATTGATCACATAACACCCACTTCAAATAGTTAGGGTACAACTGTAGTCTGATTCTCATTAGTAATCAACAGAGCCTTTTAAAAGGAAAGTACGATTTGGTCTTTTGAATCACCAGGCCCAAATCTAAATCAAACATTCAAATTCAGTGGGGCAAATTGAATGCAGTTCCCAGCTACAAAAGATAGAGACAGGACAAATGGAATAGAGATGCCATTCTGTCAGTGTACTTTTAGTATAATTTTAGTACTGAGATTCCCTCAGTACTAAAAAAAAGAGAATGGGTAAGAACACTAAAATGTGCAAATATTTCTACCATCCATTTAAAAATAAATATTTGAATATTGGGAAATATTGGGAAACCAAAGTAAAACTGGAGCAACCGTTTTTCAATGTCAATATATGGTTCATTTTTTACATAAATCTAAAATATGTCACATTACCTTAAAGAAAATCTTTGGAAGCCACAATTTGAGAAATATGAATCTAACTTTATGCAGTTATTCCTATTATAAAATGCTTATGTCTTCACCTAAAGAAGCTCGTTAGAACCATTCACTGATCCAAAATGTATGACCAGCTTAAAAAGATGCATTTCCAAAGTAAACTAAGAACGTGAATAGTTAACACCAATGTCTTACCGAATCATCCAAACCATCTATTTGCAGGGTAACTGTTTTCGCACGTTTGTTAGTACTTCCCAGAAAAAATTGTGGTTTGCGCCTATGCGAGTTATAATCTGTGTGATCTGATTCCTCGCTGCTTGAAGACTGTAAAATTTCATAGACTTCATTTGCTAAGTTCTTAGTTTCACCAGGTGTTGTTGTCCTAGATGTAAAAAGAAAATTGTGCTTTTATAATTCAGAAATGTGTGTTCAATGCAACAAAAAATCTTTTAAACTTAAAATTTGATATATAACAGAGATGAGCCCTTCAGCTCACAATATTTGTGCCGAACAAAATGCCAAGTTAAACTGTTCTCATCTGCCAGTATCTGGCCAATATCCCTCTATTCCCTACACTTCACCGTGCCTATATAAAAGCCTCTTAAATTCCACAATCGTATCTGCCAACATCACCACAATTGAAGATGGGAGAGAATTTGATTTTTAAAAGTGCTTATATTCAATTGCTACATTTATTGCACCTCCAAGTAGGGCATGTTCTCCGCAATGTAGTTGTTAGGTAGGAATGCACAAATCCTAATAACTAATGTTAAGCACATAAGACTTCAGAAATTGATTTGAATAATGAGTGAATTATGTATTTCGCCCAATTTGACAGCATTAAATCACTCGTGGCTTCACAGGTGTGAATCTCAAGCTGATACTTAGCAGCAAGTTAACTAATAGTAGGTTCTCAAGAAGACGCCAACATTTACCATACACGTCAGCAGCGAGCATATGTGGATCGCTACTGCCAACAAGTTAACTTAACATTGGTAATATTCCTACTCAATTTATTTTAGAATATCAAATATTGCAAAATGTCCTTCAAGCAAAATATCAACATTAAAACACATTTGCATGTCTTACACATATCAGAAATGAGGTCCTTGACAACACCATTCAGAAGTCTTTTAGAAGAACTTCAAAATATAGAGATAGATACAAAATGCTGTAGTAACTCAGTGGGACAGTCAGCATCTCTGGATAGGAGGAATGGGTGACGTTTTGGGTCACCCTTCTTCATACTGAGCCAGAGATAAGGAAGTGTAAGATGTGAAAACAAGACATCAAAGGGGACGATGCTCAAGGAAAATGGAGAATTGATTAATTAGCTGGGTGGCAACAAAGCATACAGAGATATAATTTAATTAGCGGGCAGTTAGACTGGTCAGAGAACTAGGAAGGGGAGGGGGCGATGGAGGAAGAGGGAAAGCATGGGTTACTTGAAATTAGAGAAGTCAATATTCATACTGCAGGGGCGTAAACTGCCCAAGCAAAATACGAGGCACAGTTCCTCCAATTTGCACTGGGTCTCACTCTGTTAGTAGAGGTGGCCCAGGACAGAAAGGTCAGTATGGGAATGAGTTGTTTACAAACAGAGGGATCAGGGAGATTTAGGCAGACTGAGCGGAAGTGAATTCAGAGACTTGGAATAAGCATAACTCATCTTTCAGCTAGAAACAATTCAATACCATAGACTTACTTTTGGGTTACATTTTGTAAACTCAACATCATGCCCAATTCACTTCTCATTTTCCCCCTGTTGGATCGACATTCTGCTAGGTAACGCAGTGCCTAAGATGCAAATGAAAAAGAAAAATAAGCACAGCTGGTCATTGCCTTCACAATATAAAAATAGAAAAATCTGCAGTTAACAAGTCAAGAAATCAATATATCTGGAGCCAAATCTTTCTACATATTTTATTTCATCGATATATATTACTAAAATTCTCATCTTGTTTGTTTGTATGCGTGTGTGTGAGATCCCGAAACCTCAGCAAAACATCAAGTCACTTTTATTTCTATAACACATTTAAAAAACAACTCTCGTTGACCAAAGTGCTTTACATTGTTGGAGGTACTAACATTATACACCAGTGGTTCATAGATTAATTACATACATAAATATATACATATAGCCCTCCCTCAGAGGACGTCAAGAAAGGCTTGAGAGTAAAGATGAGTTTTAAGTGTCATCTTAAAAAGAGTCGGAGGGGGCAGTTCTGATGGGAAGAGAGATGCTGTTCCACAGTTTAGGACCTGCAACTGCACAGGCTCGGTCACCCCTCAGCTTATGCCTAGTTCAGTAGGCATAAGCGGGATGTTCAGTAACCCCAAGTCGGCCGATCTGAGGGACCTGGAGGTGGCGGGGTGGATAAGCAGACTTTTGATGTAGGTGGGGGCAAGCCCGTTAAGGACTTTGTAAACATAAAGAAGGATCTTGAAATTTATTCGGAACCGCACAGGGAGCCAGTGGAGAGATGCCAGAATTGGGGTGATGTGGTCCCTTTTTCGGGTGCCCGTCAGGAGTCTCGCTGCAGCGTTTTGGACCAGTTGCAGGCGGGACAGGGAAGATTGGCTGATGCCAGCGTAACGGGAGTTGCAGTAATCGAGGCGGGAGGAGATAAATGTGTGGATGATCTTTTTGAGGTCATCAAACTGGAGAACTTGCTTTATTTTAGCTATCATCCGAAACTGGAAGAAGCTAGCTTTTACCGCGGCATTGACTTGTTTGTCAAATTTCAATGCTGAGTCAAATATCACGCCAAGGTTTTTGACGTGAGGTTTGAGTAATGGGGTAAGGCTTCCAAGGCTGCCTGCTATCATTTTGATTGAGTCCGAGGGGCCGAGAAGGATGACCTCAGACTTACTCTTGTTTAGTTGGAGGAAGTCTGGGCCATCCAACACTTTATATCCTCGAGGCAGTGGATAAGGTTAAGTAGATTTGATCAGTTGTTGGGCTTCAGGGGTACATGATACAAAACGGTACATGATAGCGCTACAATTTTTGATCCACCATATCTCACCATTGTCCTGGGATGTGCAGTATCAAGTTCCATTTGGATTGATGTTATATTTCACAAGTTATTGACATTTTAAACTTTACAAAAAACACTTTTCCACTTGCTCTGGCCGTCAGCCATGTTCGACGTCACAATGCCATCACAATGGATCTGCCCCCTGTGCATTTGGCTCGCGGCCATCTTGCAATCGACTTTCACATCGCTATGTTTTTTTTACTTGCCTGGCCTCACAATGGAGACTTGCCTGGCCTCACAATGGAGACCCAACGGCTCCACAGGTAAGTTTCATTCTACTTTACAAGCGCCTCCATGGGTCCTCAATTCACTTTATTAACTTTAACAATTTCAGCAGGCAGTACGGGTTCGTCAACCGTGCATGCGCAGTTTGATGAAATATTGTGTTGGGGGGGGGGCGGGCCCAATGGGTCTGCACTAGGTTTAGTATAAAATTGAAAAGAAAGCATCTATATGACAATTCAGTTGAGATGTTGAGATCAAAAACACAATCAGGTTTTAACGGTATATTGCAACACCAAAAATATTACTGAAGACCAATGTAAATTAAAATCCTGGTTTTAAATCAAACATGTACCAATGACGATTTTTAGCTATAAATATATTGTTTCACATTTACATTTTCAAAATGGTGGAAACATCACATCATCTTGCATCAAAAGTAGATTTCCCAGATTATCAGTTAAAGCGGTATTTACAATGTTCTGCTGCAAAACCACATTAAAAGCTGCACAAGAGGCCACATTTCACTCTTTGTCCATGAAAAATCAATACCTCATCCACTTTCCACCTTGCCCTGCAATTTTATTCTTC
The DNA here is from genome assembly GCA_963514005.1 of Raja brachyura. The sequence continues at coordinate 57,793,377 of OY740784.1, forward strand.
CACATATTTCCTCTCTGATGATCTTTGCTTCTTTTACTAATCAATAAATGAATGGTTATGAAGTCTGCCATCAAAAACACATTCTAAATTGCATATTTTATTCTCTCATTCTAAGTAAACTGGCAGTGGAATAATATCTTAGCATTTTGAATGGATTGACTAACCAATGAAGATAGAGTGGGGATATGTGGGCCATTAGATGAACAAATTGTAACTGGCAAGGTACAAGGATTACCGATGGGCTCCACTATTTATAATCAACACTACATAAATCCCCTTCATCTGAAAGCAATTGTTTCATGACACAGATGACCAATTCACGAGAGGTGGGGTTACATTCCCAGAAATCTGTGTGTATCGTGACCTCATATAAAAAAAATAACACACAAAAAGAAAAGTTTCTTCCATGTCTCTGATTTTTTGGAACTGATGGAAATTCTTCAAGGGTGAATTTCTGTCACCCAAACTACTGTAAAACAAGGGAGGGGGGGGGGGGGGAGATCTGTTTTTCCATAAAGCAGAGGGGCACTAAAAATGTTAGTTGCTAGGAGGATATAGATTGAAAAAGGATAAAGAGCAATAGAAGATTTAGCAGATGACATGCAGTAAATAAATGCCTGACCACTCTGGCAGGAGTAAAGGAAAATACAAAGGACAGTGTATTATGGGAAGTTGACATGTGATTATAAAGACCACTATTATCCCAGTGGCAAAGCAAAGTAACGTGCCTCAATGGCAACCATTCTGTGGCTCTGACATCCATCATCATGAAGTACTTCAAGAAACTGGTTCCGCACATTAACTTCAGCCTCCCAGCCAGCCTTAATCCACTGCAGTTTGCTTATCAACAGGTCCATAGCTGACACCATCTTCCTGGCCCTATACTCAACTTTGGAACATCTCCAAGTTTGCGGATGACACAAAGCTGGGTGGCAGGGCAAGTTGCGAGGAGGATGCTATGAGGCTGTAGGGTAACTAGGATAAGTTGGGTGCGTCGGCAGATGCCGTATTATGTGGATAAATGTGAGGTTATCCACTTTGTTGGCAAAAACAGGCAGGCAGGTTATTTTCTGAATGGTGTCACCTTAGGAAAAGGGGAAGTGCAATGGGACCTGGGTGTGGTTGTATATCAGTCACTGAAAGTAAGCATCAAACATCCAATATCGGAGCAAGATAGGCCACTCCTGCGAAATGCAATGGGCTGACGTGTAGTACACAACAGAGCTGAACATGGGCATTTTTTCCATCCATTTCAGTAACCCAAAACCTACCCGACCCGCAGTGTAATTAACGATGCCGGGGGGGGGGGGGGGGGGGGGGACCAGTTTGTGTGCGTGATATAGGGTTAGATTTATAATTCTGTTAGTTCATAATTCTGTTAATTCTTGTTAAAGAATAAATTTGCCTCTGGTAATTTTCTTTTTTAAATCATTTATTTTTAATGGCTCATAAGCTGTGTTTGAGTTGATTTTATAGTAACCGGAACCTACCCGACTCGCAGTGTAATCAACGTTGCGGGGGAACAGTTTGTGTGTGTGATATAGGGTTGGATTCATAATTCTGTTAAAGAATAAAATGTTTATAAATTTTTGATTCTGGTAATTTTCTTCTTTAATGTTTTTTAAATCATTTATTTTTAAATGGCTCATATGCTGTGTTTGAGCAAGATTTACAAATGATGTATAACTCAAGGATGGTTTTATTCAGCGAGCATATAACTGATTAGATTGTGCTGGAAGAACACACATACATGAATGTGATATAGATGTATAAAATAATATAACACACATTTACATTTCTTCCGATTTTTATATCTAATGATGAACTTTATTTCAGACTGGACAAGGGAAAACATCAAATAATAAAAAATTGTAACCTCCCCGCAACTTCTCTTTGGTGTCTCGGCCGTGCTGATCAGGGCCAGAGCCATCTTGCTCTGCTATAGGATCTTTGGTAAGCATACAGGTACAGCAGGCAGTGAAGAAAGTTAATGGCATGTTGGCCTTCATTGCGAGGGAATTTGAGTTTAGGAGCAAGGATGTCCTACAGCAGTTGTACAGGGCTCTGGTGAGAGATCACCTGGATTATTGTGTACAAATTTGGTCTCCTAATTGGAGGAAGGACATTCTTGCTATTGAGGGAGTGCAGTGAAGGTTCACCAAGTTAATTCCCGGGATGGCGGGACTGACATATGATGAAAGAATGGGTCGACTGGACTTGTATTTACTGGAATTTAGAAGGATGAGAGGGGATCGTATAGAAACATATACAATTCTTAAAGGATTGGACAGGCTAGATGCAGGCAAAATGTTTCCGATGTTGGGGTTTCAGAACTAGGGGTCACAGTTTAAGAATAAGGGGGAAGCCATTTTGGACTGAGATTAAGTGAATTTCTTCACCAAGAGAGTTGTGAATCTATGGAATTCTCTGCCACAGGCAGTGGAGGACAATTCACTAGATGTTTTCCAGAGAGAGTTAGATATAGCTCTGAAGTCTGAAGAAGGATCTCGACCCGAAACGTCACCCATTCCTTCTCTCCAGAGATGCTGCCTGTCCCGCTGAGTTACTCCAGCAGTTTGTGTCAACCTTAGATATAGCTCTAAGGGTAACAGAATCAAGGGGTATGGGGAGAAAGCAGGAACGTGGTACTTATTTTGAATGATCAGCCATGATCATATTGAATGGCGGTGCTGGCTCGAAGGGCCGAATGGCATACTCCTGCACCTATTTTTTTATGTTTCTAACACCTAGACAACAACACCTATATGAGACTCCCATTGATCAACTATAGCTCTGCAATCAACATCATAAAGCCAACCAAAATCATCTCCAAACTCTCAGACCCAACAATCACCATCCCCCTCTGCCATTGGTCCACAGACCAAAATCTGTGAGGGTTGGTGATAATACCTCCCCCACAATAATTTTTCACAGTGGTGGCCTGCAAGGATACTTTCTTAGTTCCCTACTATACTTTCATACTCTCACAACTGAGTGGCCAAATTTTGCTCTAACTCCATCTACAAGTTTGTAAATAACACCACTGCGGTGGGCTGGATCACAAACAATGAAGAGAACTTAGTAATATGTTGTCAGATCAGTAACCTCTCCTTCAATGTCAGCAAGACGATGGAACTATCCATTGACTTCAAGAAGCATGGTGGAGTAAATGATTCAATCAGCATTAATGGTGATAGTTGAAATGGCTGAGAGCTTCAAGTTAATATTTCCAATGATCTGTCATGGACCAAGCACTCTGACATGACAGCCAAGAAAACATACCAACACTTCCACTTCCTAAGGAGGCGGAGGAAATTTAGCATGCCTCCAATGACTTTACAAACATTTACAGATGCATCATAGAAAGCATACATGATGTTGCATCACAGCTTAGTTTGGGTGCAGCTGCAATCAACTGTGTTGAGTTGAAGATGCATCTCAGACTATCACACAGACCAGACTTCTCATCATTGACACAATTTCTACTTCATTCTGTCTCAGAAAAGTCAACATAATCAAAGGATTGTCCCACCCTAATTATTCCTTCTTCTCTCTACTGCTATCTGGCAGAAGGTGCAGAAGCTAAAAGTGTGCACCACCCAGCAACAGCTTCTTCCTTTCTTATCAGGGTTCCGATCGGTCCTTCCATAGGATCCCATAAGCAGAAGAAGGGTCCCGATCCTATACGTCATGTCCATGTTATCCAGATGTTGCCCGACCCGCTGATTACTCCACCACTTCTTGCGTTTTTGTAAACCAGCATCTGCATTTTCTTGTTGCTCCATTCTCCCGTAAGCTCAGATATTGTCCAATTCATCTCTACCCCATTGTGCCCATTGAACTTTGTCCATGGAACCAGATAAGAACGATACTTTATTTATGCTCTGTATCTTCCCCTTTGCTCTCTCTATTGTACTCGAGTTTGACTTGATTGAATTTATGTATGGTATTATCTGAAGTGTTTGTATAACATGCAAAACAAAGCGGCAGCCACAGTGCCTCTGTACACGTGACAATAATAAACCAAAACCTGCGCCCTTGTTAAGAACTTTTTCTCTCCACATTAATGTTTCGATGGGAATTTTTCTTCCACATCAAATTTTTGGGTGGCGACTTCTGCAAGGGCAAAATTCTGCTACCCAAATGGCCATAAAACGAGGGTGATCTGAACTGATAAATGGCGAAACTACAGTAAGCTGTAGCAGACCAATTCAGATGCTCTTGTACATTAAACAAAGTTAGCCTGCAGATGCAACATGCAATCATGTAGCACACTAATTCAGACCCTCTTGTATATTAAACAAAGTTAGCCTGCAGATGCAACATAGAAACATAGCAATCATGGCGGCAAGACATTGGAATGTCTCCATCAAGAACTATTTATTTCTCATATAAAAACCGCAAATGCTACAAGCATTCAGCAAAACAAGCAGCAAAGAAACAAAGTCAATGTTTGGTGTCAAGGACCTTATGCCAAAGTGAAACAGTGCAAATTCACTAGCACTTCAGGATCGTGCACCTCAACGTTCAATTTCTTTCTCCAATAGGATTTCTCTCTGTCTCTTTAACAGTGTTCATCCTTCCTCCTTCGCAGCACACATCCAGCTCTGAAAAAAGGTTCAAACTGAACTGTCAACTATTCTTCTGCCCACTGACACTGCTAATCTGCTAACAACTTCCAGCATTTTCTCTTTTTGCTTCAGACTCTAGTATCTGCAATTGTTTGGTTTAATCCAAATATTAATTTCTAATGGAATATATGTTATTAGATATGCATGGAATGTATTTCTAGCCTTTGCTTATACTCCAACCTTAGCAGCAAGCCTGGCAGCAGGTCAGGCTGATCATGTCCTCCACTCTCAGAAAGGAAAGAAAGTGAACCTGTGCCAATATTACAGATGGATGACTGAAAGAGACAGAGAACTCAAGTTACCTTAAGCTATAGAATTCAATATCAGGTCCAGAAAAATGCAATGTGCCAGGACAGAAAATGCAGTACTATTCCCCAGCCTTGTGTTGGGCCTACAGGAAGCCAACGACCAATAGGTCAGGGTGGGAGAGGGATGGTGTTGCACATCCTATGTGTTATGGTCTCTTAACAATTGTATAAAAGTGTGAATTTTGTCTCTATAGATTTAGCAATGCATCTATTTCTAAGATGGATGATTTGAAATATTTTTGCTCATTGCTTTATATTCCAAAATTTGTCAACTTAAAAAAAAAGTTTCGTTCAATTTAGTTCAACGCGGAAATAGCTGTTCAGCCCACTGTGTCCGCACCGACCAGCGATCCCCGCACATTAACACTGCCCTGCACTGGGAACAATTTTTACATTTATACCAAGCCAATTAACTTACAAACCTGTATGTCTTTGGAGTGTGGGAGGAAACCGGTGTTCTCAGAAAAAAACCCACGCAGGTCACGGGGGAGAATGTACAAACTCTGTACAGACAAGCATCCGCAGCCAGGATCAAACCCGGGTCTCTGGCGCTATAAGGCAGCAACTCTACGGCTGCCCCAATGTCCACGGAGTGTGATTTACTATGTTTTATTCAATGGAATACTGTTATTAAAGAACTGCTTTATTTTCTAATCAGTGACTAGGACTTTGCACAATTCCATTTATTACAATCTGACTTTTTTTTCTCTGAAATCTGCCTCTTACATTTCTCTTCCATTGAATAATTGACCATATTTTGTATTGAGGGTGAGGATGTATTAAGTATCACTTGCAATTTGCGTTTTGTTGCAGTGCAAGACAAAACATAGTATAGTCAGTATGCAGAGTTTCAAATATACTGAAATTGATTATATATGCCGATGATACGAATATTTCTTGTTCCGGAGACAATTTGAAGCAGCTTTTGGAGGTCATCACATCAGAAATGAATAAATTAAAACAATGGTTTGATGTCAACAAATTATCTCTAAATTTAAGCAAAACAAAGGATATGCTATTTGGAAAACATAAAACAAACCCTCAAGTACAATTGAAAATAGATAACATAAGTATAGAACAAGTATATGAAAATAAATTTCTTGGTGTGAGTTTGACCACAAAATCTGCTGGAAACCACATATAAACCACGTCAAAGCAAAACTGGCAAAGTCTATAGCAATATTGGGAAAGTCAAGACACATTCTGGACCACAAATCATTACATACTCTGTATAATACACTCATATTGCCACATCTGAGTTACTGTGCGGAGATATGGGGTCACGCCTACAAAACCAACCTTCAGCCGTTATGCGCATTACAAAAAACAGCAATAAGAATTATCAATAACGTTGGATATCTTGAACATACCAATTTATTATTCTTAAGTCACATACACTGAGGTTCACCGATTTGGTTAAATTTAAGACAGCACAAATCATGTACAAAGCAAGAAATAATTCTGGGAAATATATAAAAACTGTTTATGGAAAGACAGGGTGGGTATAATTTGAGAGGGGAACTAAATTTTAAAAAACTCAATGTCAGAACAACTCTTAAAAGTATGTGCATAGCAATCTGTGGGGTGAATTTGTGGAATGGTTTGGAACAGGAGATAAAACTTAGCGCAAACATAATTCAGTTTAAAAAGATGTACAAAAGTACTTTTTTTAAAAAAAAAGGATATTGGGATGAGGATAGGTGATTTTGAGTGGGATATTTGTTTTACTGATTGTATTGGGAAGGGTGATTATAGGGTGATGGGTTGTATATATGACTAAGACATATTGTATGGGGGTTATTTATTTATTTCATTCTTTTTTGTATGGCTTTGTAAATATTTGATTATAGTGTATAAATGTAAATAATTTGGTGTACATATGGAAATAGGTGCTAAATTTGTATACGATAATTATAAGCAGTTGAATAAGGGGTGGGAATTAATAAGCTTTGGCTTCTTCCTGCTCCTTTTCGGACACAAATGATTTCATTTATTTATATTGTTTATGACACATTATAAATATTCTTGTTTTGTTTTTTTTGTTTTTGTATGCTGTTTCACACTTGCTTTTTTATTCTTTTATTCTGTTCGAAATAAAGAATTAATTAAATAAATAGAGGTATATTGTGCAAGTGATCTGTTCCCAAGAAGTGTTCATAAGACAATTTCTCTTTAAATCAAATATGTTTTTATAACGTATTAATTTACATAAACTTGCCACAATTCTCCAGAACACGACCCATATTTAAACAAATGGAAAAGATACTGTAGCCAGTCATTATTGAATCCCATGAAATTTTATTATTACTTGTCTATATGCCTGTGATGTTGCTCCATACACAATTTATTTCACATCTACCTCATCAAATACTGGCCCAAATGACAATAAGCCCAATTTGACATGAAAATGCACAGGATAATTTGCATAAAGTTGGATTTCCTCGTCAGGTAACCCAGGGAGCCCATGTATAAAATATTCTGCAGGACCAGGTAACTGATACTTCACCAATTTTGGTTAACAGTAAATACATACTGCCTTTCCTCATTCAAATAAGCAAAGCAGCAGCAACTAGATGGCATCAGAATCAGTAGGAATGCCTTAATCAACACACAAAATGATCTTGCTTCCCCCCCTTTTTTTTTTAAATGGGTGAAAAGGAGATTTCCATTCTAGCCCTCTATATTAATGGAGTATGCAGATAGGAAGCACAGTATACTGCAACAGTGCTACTCCTTTCGATATTTTCTCAATATTTAAAAGGTATATATTTTGCAATGAATTACAACTAACTGCAGAGTCATCACAAAACAAACTGCAAGATAAAGCAATTTTCATCATAGAAATATAGAAAAATTGGTGCTGGGGTAGGCCATTCAGCCCTTCAAGCAAGTACCACCAATCAATATGATCATGTAAAATCAGTACCCCATTCCTGCTTTTTCCCTCATATCCCTTGACTTCTTTAGCTCCAAGAACTAATCTCTCTCATGATGTTTTCAAGTAGGACCGTAAATAGTACCAACGGCTGACGTTATTGGCCGATAGCTTCCTGACAGTGATAAAAGCATGCACATAGGCAATAGCCAGATATTCCATGATCATAAAAACAGTGAAACCTACCTGCCTTTTGTTTTGCCCGAAAAACAGAATTTTGTTAAATTGTGAACTTTGAATGTTGTCAATGATTACAACAAAATTCAACAACTCTAATAAGTTGCATTTCAAGCCACTGAAAGTAGCAAGAACTAAAATGTTGAACAATTCTAAAACAATCTTTCAATTCTCCATTAATATGTAAAGAATTACAAATTTGTGGCAGAGACAAATAATGTTTTTCATTTTGAAAATACCAGAGAACTAGAGGGTTAACTGTTGAACAGAACGACGAGTCATAAACTAGGAAAACAGGCCAATCACTGAGGGCGAGGAAGGTTTATGATGTCATAACTTGGGACACAATGCATTTGTCATTTGAAGGAATAATGGACTTGTTAAAGCATGGTAGTGTCCAAGCCCTACCCAAGTTTTTTGGTTAATCAGTGGAGGAGAATTAAGCACATTAGAGTTGTTGATATTTTGCACATGGGGTTTTGGAAGACATTTGATAGGATTGCTAGTACTTATCAGCTGGAAATGGTGTTTAGTAAACAGAATTGGAAATAGAGGCCTTAAAAATCGGGGATGCATCGGTCAAAAATGTCCAATGTTCTGTTCTCTCGACCTGGATCAGTTCCTGTGGACTGGAGGGTACCTAATGTAACTCCACTTTTTAAAGAAAGGAGGGAGAGAGAAAACAGGGAATGATATAGACCATTTAGCCGCACATTGGTAGCGGAGCAGATGCTCGAGTCGATTATTAAAGGTGTTATAGCAGCACATTTGGAAAGCAGTGACAGGATCAGTCAAAGTCAGCATGGATTTATGAAGGGTGGACTAATCATGCTGGACTAATCTTCTGGGAATTTTTGAGGACGTAACAAGTAGAATGGATTAGGGAGAGTCAGTGGATGTGGTGTATCTGGACTTTCAAAAAGCCTTTGACAAGGTCCCAGACAAAAGATTAGTGTACAAAATTGGATACATGGGTTTTGGGGGCCAATCCAGGGTATTGACATGGATAAAGAATGGGTTGGCAGACAGGAAGCAAAGAATAGGAATTAACGGGTCCTTTTCAGAATGGCAGGCAGTGACTAGTGGGGTGCCGCAAGGCTCGGTGCTGGGACCCCGGTCATTTACAATATACATTAACAATTTAGACAAAGGAATTAAATGTGACATCTCCATGTTTGCGGATGACACAAAGTTGGGTGGCAGTGTGAACTGCGATGAGGATGTTATGAGACTGCAGGGTGACTTGGATAGGTTGGGTGAGTGGGCAGATGCAGCATAATGTGGATAAATGTGAAGTTATCCCCTTTGGAGGGAAAAAGAGGAAGGCAGATTATTATCTGAATGGTGTCAGATTAGGAAAAGGGGAGGTGCAACGATACCTGGGTATGGTCGTACATCAGTCACTGAAAGTAAGCATGCATGTACAGCAGGCTGTGAAGAAAGCTAATGGCATGTTGGCCTTCATTGCGAGAGGATTTGAGTTTTAAGGTCCTATAGCAGTGAGGTCCTATAGCAGATTTGAGGTCCTATAGCAGTTGTACAGGGCTCTGGTGAGACCGCACCTGGAGTATTGTGTGCAATTTTGGTCTCCTAATTTGCGGAAGGACATTCTTGCTATTGAGGGAGTGCAGCGTAGGTTCACCAGGTTAATTCCCGGGATGGCGGGACTGACATTTGATGAAGGAATGGGTCGACTGGGCTTGTATTCACTGGAATTTAGTAGGATGAGAAGGGATCTTATAGAAACATATACAATTCTTGAAGGATTGGACAGGCTAGATGCAGGAAAGTGTTGGGAGAGTTCTGAAACCCGGGGTCACAGTTTAAGAATAAGTCCCATTTAGGACTGAGATAATGACATTTCTTCACCCAGAATCTGTGGAATTCTCTGCCATAGAAGGCAGTGGAGGCCAATTCATCAGAAGTTTTCAAGAGAGAGATTTAGCTCTTAGGGCTAAAGGAATCAAGGGATATGGGGGAAAAAGCAGGAACGGGGTACTGATTTTTGATGATCAGCCATAATCATATTGAATGGCAGTGCTGACTCAAAGGGCCACGCGGCCTACTCCTGCACATATCTTTCTCTGTTTTTATACACTTGCCAAGACCCAGGACATGACTTTGAGGATTTCCTTGCTTTTGTCATTCATGCCTAGTTAAAAACCCAACCATCCCAAATTCTATTTTTAAACTAGCTTGTTTGTCACTTTCTACGGTTTATTCACACACGTGATTTCTCCATTATTGCTCTAAGGGTCCGAAAGGGTCATGAAGCAACTGAAAATGTCAATACATTTTTGGGCAGGTGGATTTACCAGTGATTGTTTTGAAAATTGAATGACATTAATGAAACGGATTACTACTTACCAATAATGCAGAATACACAACTTGAGGATTTGAATGATCTAGGAAGAGGATCAACCCAGGTAGACATCCCTGATCCTGTACAATTGCTCGCCTGTTTAAGGGGTCAGCTGCTAAATCTTGTAGTTGGTTTACAACAGCGAGTGCATCAAGTTCCCCACTCATTGTGTCACCATCCGTTATGCCATACGTTTAAGCAATTAACTGTAAAGCGCATAGTAAAAAGTAAGAACACATCAATGCATTCATGATTAGTTTAGTCAACTTTGTCAGATTATGTATTCACAGCACTTCAAGTTAAATTTAGCCCAGTTTTAATATAGGCATAATTGATTGAAAATTATAGACATTTTGCTTGTATACATTTTAAGCAATGTTTATGTAATGTCAACTATAATTTTGCATGACTGGATCAAATACAGAGGGATGCCTATCAAACAATATTACAGAAAATAGTCTGTTCAAGACATACTTTCAAAACAGTTCTCGTTCATCCTCTCTGAATCGATTAACCTCAACTTCAAAAAGTTGTTATAAATAACCAGATTAGTATATACGGGGTAAATACTCAGAGGGTCAAGCAGGATCTGTGGAATGAAAAAAAGCTTCAAGTCAACGATAATTACACTAACTTTCATAAATAATACACTCAATGAGATTTAACTAATTGCCTGAATAATATTTGAAGCTAAACAATATGTCAGACTTAACATAACAATCCAGCCTGAAGGGACACCGAAAGCAGGCCTGACAACGACTCAGCCTAAAGTCCTCGGCCGCAGTGGAGCTCCCTGTTTAACCTCCAGCAGCCATAGCTTCCACGCACCTTTAAAATCAGACGCTCAATGTATCGAACCGATTTAAAACGCTTGTTGAGCGTTACTCGGTTCGCTGTCAACAACAAAGCACAACAGATGTAACCGACAACGAGTGAATGTAACCGCAGCGCCGATCCCTTGCACCGAGCAGCCCAACAACATCGATCGATCGATCGACCGGCCGCTCGCTCGCTCGCTCTCACCCGGCCCGGCCCGGCCCGGCGCCACCCTCCACTCAACCCAGTCCCAGTCCCAGCCCCTCATTGGTCCGTCGGCCCTTCCACACTCAACCAATTAGGTCTCATCTTATTGCTTTTTTTAAAAAGATATATTGAGAAATAATCAAGGGGGTTCGTGCGTTGTTGAATGTCGAGGTGTTATTTTACTTGAATAATAATAATTTAAAAATTATTAAAAATACTTTGAACGTGTTCAATCTCCGAGAATGTGACCGCGGCTTTGTACGCAGAGGCTGGTGCGCGTGCGCGGCGGCGCTGGCGTTGTCGTTGGCGCGGCGCTCGAACCGGCGGCGACCGGTCACTCACTCGCTTATCGCTCGCTCACTTATCACTCGCTCGAACAACCTTCACCCCGCAGAGTTGATCCACATTCCACTTTTCCAGAAGTAAGTCATGTTACTGACCCGAGAGAATACTCACTCTCCCCCTCCCTTGACTCTCAGTGTGAGGAAGGGTCTGGACCCGAAACCCCTCGCCCATTCCTCCCTTCTCTCCGGAGATGCTGCAGCTGCTGCCTGTCCCGTCCAGTCCAGTCCTGTCCCGCACTTGGTGTCCGTCTTTGGTGTAATCCCACATCCGCAGTTCCTTCCTGCAGATTTACTGAGACTTTGTTCAATTTGACGGACACGCGGTCTCGACGGGACCTTGTTCAGTTCAGTGGGTAGGAAGGACAAGGAACTGAACAAAAGATAGGCACAAAAAGCTGGAGTAACTCAGCGGGTCAGGTCAGGTGGCATCTCTGGAGAGAAGGAATAGATGACCCTTCTTCAGGACTCGACCCGAAACGTCACCTATTCCTTTACTCCCGGGATGTTGGCTGACTCGCTGAATTACTCCTGCTTTTTGTTCTGTCTATATTTTGTTCCGTTTAGCGCACGTTTCGGGGCTCTTGGTCTTCGACCTCCCCTATTGCGCACTGACCGGGGTCGTGGCGCCTCTCTGTCCTGTTGAGGAGCCGTGACAAGCACCAGGTTGGCCTTCACTTGCACTTAATACTTTGCACATTTTGTTCCATGCGCATCGGAAACGAAAGTAGAGACCCGCTTACTGTGACTGAACATAATCTGAACATTGTCATGTTATTATTTGTAAGAAGGGACTGCAAGTGCCGGTTTACACCGAAAATCAACACGCACTCTTGGAGTAACTCAGCGGACCAGGCAGCATCTCTGGGGAAAAGGTATAGGTGACGTTATCGCATTCGAGACTCTTCATCAGACCAGTCTGATGAAGGGTCTCCAGCATTTTTATGTATATCAATGATAATGTCATTCATTTTCCAGATCAGTGTACGGTTGAGGTAATCTAATAATTTATTTAGTTGCATAGTGCGCGTGTCATCACTAAATTTGTTGGAGACCTCATGTCTATCCGGTTTCCAAGAGTCTGCGTATTTTTAAGTGGCTTAAAACTAAAAGGGACTTAAGGGCCTGTCCCACTTATGTGATTTTTCAACGGACTGCCGGCGAGTGTCAAGTTCGCGGCACTTGCTGAAAAACCGGGAAGTGGAACTGCGAGTGTCAAGGGTGGAACTCACATACATCGCAAAGGCGGGGGCCAGGGAAAGCGGGTGAGCGCTGGCTGAAATTTACACGGTGCAAAGCCAAGCTGATACAGACACACGGCTAGAGCAATGTACGGTTAGTAGCCCCCCCCCCCCCCAGTCATAACTTACCATGGGTGATGCGTCCTAGTTGTTGGCTGCTTGCTCCAAACCACGGCTGGAGCAGCGTCACTTGTGGTTGAAGAGACCAATGCGGGAGTGATAGTCTCTGTCGCAAAGGTCACAATTGTGTGCAGTCTCTGGTTTGTTGAAGTTGCTGCGCTCATTTCTGCGTGCCCACTTGTCTGCCACTGCGTTCAACAGATTCTCTTCCCCCGTTTTGAAATGTTGGTTCAGGGTACCTCTCCACCTCATGCGGTCCGCTGCAAGGCTCTCCCAGGACTCCACATCAATGTCGAGCGTCTTCATAATTTCTCTTGCAGACATCCTTGTAACGTAGCTGGGGGCGGCCGATGGTTCTCCTCCCAGATGTCAGCTCTCCATAGAGGATGTCTTTTGGAATACGCCATCCTCCATGCGGTGGATATGGCCCAGCCACCACAGTCTGTGCTGCCTGAGTAGAGTGTACATACTGGGAAGGCCAGCGCGAGACAGGATCTCGGCATTGGACACTCTGTCTTGCCAGGATATGCTCAGGATACGGCAGATGCTTCTCAGGTGGAAGGTGTTGAGTCTTCTCTCCTATCTGGCATATGTAGTCCATGTCTCACTGCTGTACAGCAGCGTGCTGTTGACACAGGTGTTGTAGACTGCTATCTTTGTCTTCACTGTCAGCTTTGTGTTGGTCCACACTCGAGTTGTGAGGCGAGCGAGAGTTGTAGTTGCATTCCTTTGTGTCTGATGTGGTGGACAGTGTCGGGGCATACACGCTGACAAGAGTTACTGGGCCTGCGATGGTTTTGAGGCGGGGAGTCAGGAGTCGCTCTGAGGCATTACTGCCTGGTTCCACCATGTTCAGCAGGCTGTTCCTTACTGCAAAGCCTACTCCGTGCTCTCTGGGCTTGTCAGAGTCCTTCCCCTGCCAGTAAAATGTGTGCTCCTTCTCCTTCAGTGTGCCCGAGTCTGCCAGCCTTGTTTCCTGAAGGGTGGCTTTGTCTACGTTGAGTCTCTTGAGCTTGTCATTTATGACAGATGTTTTCCCGGAATCGCTGATGTCCTGTAGATTTTCAGAGAGGCCGGTCATGATTGTCCAGACATTCCAAGTTCCCAGTTTTGGATCTTTTGTATGTGATCTTTTGATGTGTTCTTTTATTGGTAGGTGCGAAGGTTGCGATCTGCTGTTCGGATGGTTCCTAATCGGTAACGGTAAGTCCTTTAAAAGAGAGGGGAGGGAGGAGTGGAGACACTTTTAAGAAGCCAGCCAACGTTAAATAAGCCAGAGATACACAGCTGTGAAGTTTGGCGGGCATTTAACATTACCGGTTGGTTTTCCTTGGTTTTGAAAACTTATGCTTAGGTTTTTTTTCCCCCAATGAGCCAATGAAAATGCCCAGTCAGCAAAGGAGATTAACTAAAACTACCTACAGCTACGATCTACAACTACATGGAGACCCCACTACTGCTGCACCTACGACTATTAACGTATCGATTTTCTCAATGGTGACCAATTTTTGGTCCAAATTTTTTCAACATGTTGAAAAATTTGCTGCAACCATACTGAGGCCACAACTAGTTCCCAGATTGTGGGAACTCCTCGCGACCAGAAGGAGACTCGCCAGAGACCACCAGCGAACATATGCTGACCATGTGGCGATCATGAGGCAAGCGCATAGTTTCCTGCACTTGCCTAAGTGGGACATGCCCTTAGTTAAAATTAGATTCCCGAATAATTCAAATCTGCTATTGTGTGCTGTTAATGACAGCACATTCACTTCTACGTATTTGTCCTTCACTCGATGAGTTAAAGATTGTCCTTTTATAGTTAACGGGAAATATACGGAGAGTTAAACGGTCGATGCTCATTTGAAAATGAGATCTTTTAAAATTAACTGACACATCCAAAGCCGGATCTCAAATCTGTTTTGCAACCATCGTTAATGAAAATCACCAATGTAAACATATCTCCCCAAGGAAGGAGCGATAAATCTGTGCACGAATTCCCCTCTTCTCACCCCCGCCCCTCCCCAATCCTTCTGCATGATTAGAATCTGGGAGAATTTATAATTTGTAAAACTTAAAAAAAAAAAAAATGTTTACAGATCCTTTTGACAGTTTTGTGTAGTCAATAATTCAAATTGCTAATGTTATTTTGGTGTATTGATTACTTTGGAATGAATAGTTATAGAAACATAGAAAATGGGTGCAGGAGGAGGCCATTCGGCCCTTCGAGCCAGCAACGCCATTCACTGTGATCATGGCTGATCGTCCCCTATCAGTAACCTGTACCTGCCTTCTCCCCATATCCCTTGACTCCACTGCCCCTAGAGCTCTTAAATCCATCCAGTGACTTGGCCTCCGCTGCCCTCTGTGGCAAGGAATTCCATAAATTCACAATTCTCTGGGTGAAAAAGTTTTTTCTCACCTCAGTCTTAAATGACCTCCCCTTTATTCTGTCCTGTCTGTGGCCCCTGGTTCTGGACTCGCCCCACATTGGGAACATTTTTCTTGCATCTAGCTTGTCCAGTCCTTTTATAATCGTATATGTTTCTATAAGATCCCCCCTCATCCTTCTAAACTCCAGTAAATACAAGCCTAGTCTTTTCAATCTTTCCTCATATGACTGCCCCGCTATCCCAGGGATCAATCTCGTGAACCTACGCTGCCTCCATCACAAGGATGTCCTTCCTCAAATTAGGAGACCAAAACTGAACACAATACTCCAGATGTGGTCTCACCAGAGCCCTATGCAACTGGAGAAGAACCTCTTTACTCCTATACTGAAATCCTCTTGTTATGCAGGCCAACATTCCATCAGCTTTCTTCACTGCCTGCTGTACCTGTAAGCCAACTTTCAGTGACTGGTGTACAAGGATGCCCAGGTCTCGCTGCACCTCCCCCTTACCTAACATAACCCCATTGAGTTAATAATCTGCCCTCTTGTTTTTGCCGCCAAAGTGGATAACTATATTATACTGCATCTGCCACGCATCTGCCCATTCACTCAATCCGTCCAGGTCACCCTGCAACCTCCTAACATCCTCTTCACAGTTCCCACTGCCACCCAGCTTTGTGTCATCCGCAAACTTGCTAGTGTTGCTCCTAATTCCCTCTTCCAAATCATTAATATATATGGTGGGGTGGAAGATTGCAACCTTCACGTGGTCCGCCCTGTTTCGACTAATGCAATCATCTCGACGTGCGCAAACAGAAGATCAAATAGAACAAGTTGTCCTACAACTTTAGGCTGTGCACGGCACACGAAAGAAGAATATATCTGATAAACAGTTGTGGCCCCAACACCGAGCCTTGCGACACTCCACTCGCTGCCTGCTATTCTGAAAAGGACCAGTTCACTCCTACTCTTTGCTTCCGGTCTGCCAACCAATTTTCTATCCATGTCAACACCCTACCCCCAATACCATGTGCTCTAATTTTAGTCATGAGTCTCCTGTGCGGGACCTTATCAAAGGCTTTCTGAAAGTCTAGATACACTACATCCACTGGCACCCTTTCATCCGTTTTACTTGTCACATCCTCAAAAAATTCCAGAAGATTAGTCAAGCATGATTTCCCTTTCATAAATCCATGTTGACATGGACTAATCCTTTTACTGCTATCTAAATGCCCCATTATTACCTCTTTAATAATTGACTCCAGCACCTTTCCCACCACCAAAGTCAGGCTAACTGGTCTGTAATTCCCCATTTTCTCCCTCGCTCCTTTCTTGAAAAGTGGGTTAACATTAGCTATCCTCCAATTCTCAGGAACTGATCCTAAATCTATTGAACATTGGAAAATGATAACCAATGCATTCACTATTTCTAGAGCCACCTCCCTGAGGACCCTGGGATGCAGACCATCAGGCCCAGGAGATTTATCATCCTTCAGTCCCATTACCCTACCCAATACTATTACTCGCCTATTGAAAATTTATTTCAGTTCCTCTACCCTCTTCGATCCTCTGTCCTCCAGTACTTTTATATATTTTATATAAAGCAAAATTATGGCTCAAATATGCAACATGTTCTTCTGCAATGGTAATGTCCAGAGAACACGGGTGTCATACTAATTTATGATTACTAACACGTGACTGCCATGCACTTTTGGTTTAGACTGCACACTTCAAGGTATGCGCCTTTGTGATTTTTGTCATAGTCCTTTGCCTTCTGAAACAATAAACAGTAGGTGCAGGGGTAGGCCATTTGGCCCTTCGAGCCAGCACCACCATTCAATGTGATCATGGCTGATCAGCCCCAATTAGTACCCCGTTCCTGCCTTCCCCCATATCTCCTGACTCCGCTATTTTTAACAGCCCTATCTAGCTCTCTCTTGAAAGCATCCAGAGAACCTGCAGAAAATTCCACAGACTCACCACTCTTTGTGAGAAAAAGTGTTTCCTTGTCTCCGTTCTAAATGGCTTACTCCTTAGTCTTAAACTGTGGCTTCTGGTTCTGGACTCCCCCAACATCGGGAACATGTTTCCTGCCTCTAGCATGTCCAAGCCCTTAACAATCTTATGTTTCAATGAGATACCCCCTCATCCTTCTAAACTCCAGAGTGTACAAGCCCAGCTGCTCCCTTCTCTCAGCATATGGCAGTCCTGCCATCCCAAGAATTAACATTGTAAACCCACGCTGCACTCCCTCAATAGCAAGAAAGTCCTTCCTCAACTTAGGGGACCAAAACTGCACACAATACTCCAGGTGTGGTCTCACTAGGGCTCTGTACAACTGCAGAAGGACCTCTTTGCTTCTATATTCGATTCCTCCTGTTATGAAGGCGAACATGCCATTCGCTTTCTTCACTGCCTGCTCTACCTGCATGCACACTTTCATAGACTGATGTACAAGCATCCCCAGATCCCGTTGTACTTCCCCTTTTCCCAACTTGACGCCATTTAGATAGTAATCAACGCTTGTTCGTTTTTTACAGCACTGTTGCAAGTACCTGATACCTTGGCAAGTAAGCCAGAACAGGAATAACAGAACACTACAGAATATTAACAAGTTAAAATGTATAAAGTAAGATTAAACATTGAGAAATTGTAGAACATTTAATTGAAAATAATTAACACAAAGAGTTTCAGGCTTCTGTGGACCAGTATGGGGCAGACTTTGTGAATATTGATCATTTCTATATGCTGCCTTTGTACTCAAGTAAACTATAATTATATGTTATTTTAATGGACTAATGTCAGTTCTAAATTTCATAAAAGTAGTTTATCATCACCTACATATTTTTAGCTTGTATTGTTTAGTACTCATGGTAGAGCTATATAACTACACTTTTCGATCCATTTAGTTTTAATGGTCAACCTCTCATTCAACTGCACTCTGATTAGCAATAGGAAGGCTACATGTATATTGTAATGCCCTTATGTTACAAATTGAACCATTTTAGAACATATTGCTTACCTATATATTGCTTTGTACCTGTCAGTTGAGCTATGGGACTCCTTAAAGCTTCCAAACACCTACTTAATGTGGATTGAAAACTTGTGATGTTGCCCTGATGTTTTTATTCCTGCTTGAGGTGATTAAGATGTTCCTGGAATATGCCGGAGTGAACTTGAGCTCAGTAAGTTTTGTGTGCTTTATTTCTCAAGTTTTGTATTTTGAAGTAAGAAAGTGTATCTGCAGTTTAATATCTACACATGGGAATGAAACCTTGGGCAGTTTGTGTTGCATGCAAACTCCCAGGAGAATGTGTAGAAACAACCAATCAACAAATATTGGAGTTGGGGATGGCATCAAACAGGAAATTAGAAATGCGTGCAACAAGGGTAACACGGTTATAATGGGTGACTTCAATCTGCATGTAGATTGGGTGAATCAAATTGGCAGGGGTGCTGAGGAAGAGGATTTCCTGGAATGTATGCGGGATAGTTTTCTCAACCAACATGTGGAGGAACCAACGAGAGAGCAGGCTATTCTAGACTGGGTATTGAGTAATGAGGAAGGGTTAGTTAGCAGTCTTGTTGTGCGTGGCCCCTTGGGCAAGAGTGACCATAATATGGTTGAGTTCTTCATTAGGATGGAGAGTGACAAAATTAAGTCAGAAACAAGGGTTCTGAACTTGAACAAAGGTAACTTTGAAGGTATGAGATGTGAATTGGCCAAGATAGACTGGCAGGTGATTCTTAAAGGGTTGACAGTGGATGTGCAATGGAAGGTATTTAAAGACTGCATGGATGAAGTACAAAAGTTGTTCATACCAGTTTGGCAAAAGAATAAATCGGGGAAGGTGGTGCATCCATGGATAACAAGGGAAATCAGGGATAGTATAAAAACAAAAGATGAGGCATACAAATTTGCCAGAAAAAGCAGCCTACCGGAGGACTGGGAGAAATTCAGAATCCAGCAGAGGAGGACAAAGGGCTTAATTAGGAAAGGGAAAATAGATTATGAAAGGAAACTGGCAGGGAACATAAAAACTGACTGCAAAAGTTTTTATAGATATGTAAAGAGAAAGAGACTAGTTAAAACAAATGTTGGTCCCTTGCAGTCAGAAACAGGTGAATTGATCATGGGGAACAAGGACATGGCAGACCAATTGAATAACTACTTTGGTTCTGTCTTCACTAAGGAAGACATAAATAATCTGCCGGAAATAGCAGTGGAACGGGGGTCAAATAAGATGGAGGAACTGAGTGAAATCCAGGTTAGCCGGGAGGTGGTGTTGGGTAAATTGAACGGATTGAAGGCCGATAAATCCCCAGGGCCAGATAGTCTGCATCCCAGAGTACTCAAGGAGGTAGCCACAGAAATAGTGGATGCATTAGTGATAATTTTTCAAAATTCCTTAGATTCTGGAGTAGTTCCTGAGGATTGGAGGGTAGCTAATGTAACCCCACTTTTTAAAAAAGGAGGGAGAGAGAAAGCGGGGAATTACAGACCAGTTAGTCTAACATCGGTAGTGGGGAAACTGCTAGAGTCAGTTATTAAAGATGGGATAGCAGCGCATTTGGAAAGTGGTGAAATCATTGGACAAAGTCAGCATGGATTTACGAAAGGTAAATCATGTCTGACAAATCTGATAGAATTTTTCGAGGATGTAACTAGTAGAGTGGATAAGGGAGAACCAGTGGATGTGTTATATCTAGACTTTCAGAAGGCTTTCGACAAGGTCCCGCATAAGAGATTAGCATACAAACTTAAAGCACACGGTATTGGGGGTTCAGTATTGATGTGGATAGAGAACTGGCTAGCAGACAGGAGGCAAAGGGTAGGAGTAAACGGGTCCTTTTCAGAATGGCAGGCAGTGACTAGTGGGGTGCCGCAAGGCTCAGTGCTGGGACCCCAGCTATTTACAATATATATTAATGATTTGGACGAGGGAATTCAATGCAACATCTCCAAATTTGCAGATGATACCAAGCTGGGGGGTATAGTTAGGTGTGAGGAGGATGCTTGGAGGCTGCAGGGTGATTTGGATAGGCTGAGTGAATGGGCAGATGCATGGCAGATGCAGTACAATGTGGATAAATGTGAGGTTATCCACTTTGGTGGCAAAAACATGAGGGTAGACTATTATCTGAATGGTGGCAGATTAGGTAAGGGGGAGATGCAACGAGACCTGGGTGTCATGGTACACCAGTCATTGAAAGTAGGCATGCAGGTGCAGCAGGCAGTGAAGAAAGCAAATGGTATGTTAGCATTCATAGCGAAAGGATTTGAGTATAGGAGCAGGGAGGTTCTACTGCAGTTGTACAGGGTTTTGGTGAGGCCACACCTGGAGTACTGCGTACAGTTTTGGTCTCCAAATCTGAGGAAAGACATCCTTGCCATAGAGGGGGTACAGAGAGGATTCACCAGACTGATTCCTGGGATGTCAGGACTTTCATATGAGGAAAGATTGGATAGACTCGGTTTGTACTCGATGGAATTTAGAAGATTGAGGGGGGATCTTATAGAAACCTACAAAATTCTTAAGGGGTTGGACAAGCTAAATGCTGGAAGATTGTTCCCGATGTTGGGGGAGTCCAGAACAAGGGGTCACAGTCTAAGGATAAGGGGGAATTCCTTTAGGACCGAAATGAGGAAAACATTCTTTACACAGAGAGTGGTGAGTCTCTGGAATTCTCTGCCACAGAAGGTAGTTGAGGCCAGTTCATTGGCTATATTTAAGAGGGCGTTAGATGTGGCACTTGTGGCTAAAGGGATCAGGGGGTATGGAGAGAAGGCAGGTACGGGATACTGAGTTGGATGATCAGCCATGATCACATTGAATGGCGGTGCAGGCTCGAAGGGCCGAATGGCCTACTCCTGCACCTATTTTCTATGTTTCTATGTTTCTATGCAGGTTAATACATAAAAGGAAACTGTTGGAGTAACTCAGCTGGTCATCAGGCAGCATCCCTGGAGGACACCGATAGGTGACATCTTGGGTTGGGACCCTTCTTCGGATTGATTGTGGGGAGCGGGGAGTGAAGAAAGTTGGAAAAACAGAGACCGGACAGAGCGTGGCAGATCATAGCATTTTTTTTCTAATCATTTGCCTACCAACATACCCCCCCCCCCCCCTTTTTTTTGGCCCATCAAGTCTACTCCGCCATTCTATCATGGTGGATCCATCTCTCCGTCCTAACCCCCATTCTCCTGCCTTCTCCCCGTAACACCTGACACCTGTATTAATCTGCCTTAAAAATTTCCACTGACCTGGCTGGTACAACCTTCTGTGGCAAAGAATTCCACAGATTCTCCACCCTCTGACTAAATATATTTCTCCTCATCTTCTTCCTAAAAAAATGTCCTTTAATTCTGAAGCTATGACCTCTAGTTCTAGACTCTCCCACTAATGGAAACATCCTCTCCACATCCACTCTTTCCAAGCCTTTCACTATTCTGTATGTTTCAATGAGGTACCCCTTCATTCTTCTCAACCCCAGCGAGTACAGGCCCAGTGCTGACAAATGTGCATCATTCCTGGGATCATTTCTGTAAACCTCTGGACCTTCTCTGGAGCCAGCACATCCTTCCTCAGATACGGTGCACAACATTCCTCACAATATTCCAAATGCAGCCCTACCGACACTATATAGAATTTCAACATTACATCCCAGTTTTTGTATACAAGCCCTCTGGGGGGGGGGAATGCTAGGATTGAGTTTGCTTTCTTATACTACCAATACGACTTGCAGATTAACTTTTTGGGAATCCTACACCAGCACTCCCAAGTCCCTTTGCATCTCTGATTTCTGGATTCTCACCCCATTTAGAAAATAGTCTATGCCTTTATTCCTATCTCCAAAATGCATGTCTCCACACTTTGCTACACTATATTCCATCTGCCACTTTTCTGCCCACTCTCCCAACCTGTCCTGCTTTCTCTACCTGCCCCTCCACCTATTTTCGTATCATCCACAAACTTGGCCACAAAGCTTTCAATCCCCTCGTTCAAATCATTAATATACAGCGTTGTACAGGCTATCAAACTGTACAACTCCTCCCCTTCTGTTGTGGGGTAGACAGACTCTCTTCCCCCCCTCCCCCCACCCCCAAATTCTTTTCTTTCCACTCGTCACTTTAATTTCATGTTTCATATATCTTGTTGTGTTTTATGACTTGGCAGACCAATTTCTCTCCTGGGATAAATTAAGTTCTATTGTATCGACTTAATGTCACCTTGACCATGTTCTCTGGGGTTACTGCCTGGCCTGCTGTTACTCCAGCACTTTGTGTCCTTTTGTCTCGCAGTGCATTTTTACTACTCTTGCATGTTGTTGCAATTTTATGGCTTTAAAGCAAGCTGTCTAGAGATTTCCTGCATAATTTATCAGGAATGCATGCCTCAGAATTGTAAAACATTTTTATTCTTCCAGTTGCAGCTGTTCTGGTCAGATAAACCATATGGTTCATCTCGTAGTATTATTCGGCGAATAGGCACCAGCTTACCTCTGAAACCATGTCCGAGAGTTCATTTTCAGGTAAGACAAATAAATAACAATCTTTTATCAATGTTATTTTATAGGTGTACGTAGAATACTGATCAATGATGTACAAAAAAAGTGAGAAGTATTAATGTGTCGTCTTCTGGGAACATTGAAGTTCAGTAACTGTCGACATTAGTTTGCACCAGTGAAAAGTTAGTTCTGAAAGAGAAAATTAGAGAAGAAAATTTAGTTTGAATATTTACTGGCAGTATCAACTGAAAAAGGACTACCCATTGTCTGAGATTGATGATGTTTAAAAACATCACTTAATAGATAAGGAATTCAAATGTTTATATTGTGTCGATTTTGAAATGGTGTACCTTGATTTTTGCAATCTCCACTGCTGAGATATTTCAAATGCAGCTTTAACTGCAGAAAAACAACAGTGCAAGGTAATAATATTCTTGCTATTAAACATAACTCGATGCCTTCAATCCTTAAGGCTACACATAAATAAATTCACCAGAATTTTGCACGTTGTAGCAATTGCCAGTGCTCGCATTAGAGAAAGCTCTTCACAAATAACCAACGAGGTTGAAGTATTATTAATTGTTTTCAATGGTAATTTTCACTCTGTCTTTGGCTACGGTGTCCAATAACATTAATGTTATTAGCAGACTGCAACTAATCAAGCTGAGGAATTCCCATAGACAGCAAACCAGCAATTAATCGCCCTAATTTTAACAAATTCCAAACACTTTAAAAGAGCAAATTAAAGATGGGCACATATCCCATCTCCCAACAAGGAATTTGGTCCTGTTTAGGTCCTTGGATGGTGGGAAGAGAAGAGGTGAAAGGACAAATATTCCATTGTTTGTGGAGGCTGGTGTGGTGGGAAGTGAGGAAAGATTAGGGGAACTATCAGGGTTCGAAGTTAACGGGTGCAAATGGCCACCTAAAGCCCCGCTGGGCAACCTAAAAGCTGTGTCATTTTGCCCGGCTTGGTAAGCGAAGGAAAGCTTGGCTCATGTGGACAGCGGGCAGCCTGATGCAAACTGTGCTGCCATTTCTCAGAGAACTCCTGCCTTATCCTTGTTCCCTGCCTTGCCCTGTGGAGTTGCTGCTTGTTTGTGAACCAGCTCAGGCAGTGGATTGGTGCTCGACACCGCTGCAAATTGTTCTGGTGCTGTTGTTCCCTTAAAGGGCCTGTCCTTTCGGCGACTGTGGAGCTTCAGTGACGGTTTTAAAGGGCGTCAGTCACTGACGCTCCGCAGTCGCCGAACAAAATCCCAAAGTGGGACGGGCCCTTTAAGGGAACAACGGCAACAGAACAATTTGCAGCTATGTGTCGAGCGCCTGAGCCACTTCCTCCCTTCTTCCTTTCCCCCTTTTTCCTCCCTTCTCCCGCTCCACTCTTCTTCCCCTTCTCCTACCCACCCCTCCCCCACTTTCCCCAACGCCCCCATTTGTGGACCCAGCCTGCAACCAGCAATCCCCTGCACACTATCCCACACGCATTACGGCCAATTTATACAAACCTTTGGAGTGCGGGAGGTAACTCTAACCCTAACTCTAGGTTGATAGGCTTGGTATTTATAAATTGTCCCTAGTGTGTGTGGGATAGTGTGCGGGGGATTGCTGGTCGGTGCGGACTCGGTGGGCCGAAGGGCACTGTATCTCTAAACTAAATGTGACACGGGCCTCGGGTTGGACTTGAGCCCTCAATATTCTGCATGGGAACGAATCTGTTGGTCACGAGTTGTCCCAGAGGCAGATCTGTCTTCCAATGGTCTCTCCAAACCACAGAGGCAGCGGGTTTTTCAACTGGGTACGGGCAATGTCAATGTACCAGTGCTACCCACCTGCTCCGGCCACTGAGTCTAAATACCCACCACCCATTTTGAAGCAAGACCACGGGGCGTGGGTGGGGAGGGTGTTGTTCCCAAAGTCTGCATTTATCCCATAGTCAATGTTACTAAAACAGATGATGTGGAGTAGACTTTGTGCAGTACTATTAGTGGGATCAAGCTGTCACAGGATGCGGGTAGAGGGGAGTTCAGTCCACACTCACTGAATCCATCCCGGTGAAAAGTTAGAGATGGTGATTTGGATCTGGAAGCGGACCAATACAAAATAAAACTGAACTATTCAGACATCTTTTCATTTGCACAACTGATTTTATTGTATTAATTTTAATATATGAATGTTTAAAATCCATGCATTGAAGGAAGAATATTTTGCAGCCCATCTGTGGCCCCGAACCCCAATCCTAACCCTAACCGGGCATCACCTGCAGTACAGCATACATCAGCGTGTGACAAGGCGCACGACATAATGAGACACCCAAATATCACCCCTGGATTTTGAACATTCCAAAATCCTGGGCGACAGGGAGACGCCCTGCGTCACCCGCGCGCCGCTACATGCGTCACAACCCGACCACGACGTGACAATCTCTTTTCAGGCTGTCGCCGAAAATGTCTCCCAAGTGGGACAGGCCCTTAAATCCCTCGCCCCACGGGAGGGGGAGAGAAAGTGCAAAGCCACCTGCCCACGTTTGGTCCATATCCCTCCAAACTCTGTCTGTCTTGTCTTGATCTTTTAAAATGCTGAATGGTTGATTTTTAATCCTGACAGTGGAACAGTCAGGGGGCCTCTGCACAGATGGAAAATTTGAAAGGGAGTAGAATGGGGCACATCTTTCATTTCAAACTTGATTTTGCATTGGCTACAGCAGAGGTCTAGGCACAAATCCTACTTGAAGAATAAAATTGCTTTAAGAAAAAAAAACAAACTCTACAAAGTGCACTTTTGGGCTTAAATTTGAAAACTAGTTCCAATAGTTGACAATTTATTCAACGACTGGTTGAAGAGGATTAATTAAATACATTTTAAAAATACAATTTTAAAATGTGCTGCTTGGCTTTACAAAGCGGAGTTTTTTAAAAATCTCTTTCATGATGCAGAATGAAAGAACAAATGTTTCAGATCAATGACTTTGGGAAGGCTAGCGTCTATTAATAATTTCTAACGGTCCTTGAGGTTGGTGTAAAGTTATTTGTCTACGTTTAGTTGATACTAGACTAAGTAGGACCCGTTGGGTCCCATGTTCACACGGGAGGGTTGGTCCCCCAATGCAATATTCTCTCCAACAATTCCAATATTGGTGGCCGGGGAGGGGAAGGGGGTGGGGGGGTGCTTTCTGGACCACTAGTATGGGAGTTGTGGGCTGAAGGGACTGGTTTCCAGGGTGCTAGTATGGACATTGTGGGCCAAATGGATTCTTGGGCTGGCAGCTGACTCATTCACAGCTGGTGGGCTGGCAGTTGACTCGAGGCTATTCCTTGAAATTCCATTTCAAGCAGGGTGCAAGGCCACCAAATTCAAGTGCAGTTTCCTACCATTCAAGCAGGGTGCAAGGCCACCAAATGCAAGTGCAGTTTCCTACCACTTCAAGCAGGGTGCAAGGCCACCAAATGCAATTGCAATTTCATACCACTTCAAGCAGGGAGCAAGGCCACCAAATTCAAGTGCAGTTTCATACCACTTCAAGCAGGGTGCAAGGCCATCACAAAACCACATAAAGACCACACTCACAGTTCAGTAGACATTCAGTGTGTTCAGTTGGTTCACAGGTCAGACAGTTGTGACCGCTTTCTCCCCCATCTCAGTGTGCAGAGACTGAGCCACACCCACACTTCCATGTTTTATAGTCCCTCCCCCTCCCATCAGAAGGGCTGTGGGCTTCATGGCGTGATTGACAGGAGAGAGAATCTCAACATTTTTTAAACACTAATAACTTATTTTTCATCAATGGGAAAAATCCTCTGCGCCTGATGAGTGGAGGGGGACTCAGAGTAAGATGGCCAAAACTCACAGCCATGAGTGGTAGCTTTTTTTTCTAAAATCAATATAGAATGCAAACAGGAAGTGCTTAGCTTTTTCAAACCAACATTTGCTTAGCTTTTTCAAACCAACCACCACCACATTTGCTTAGCTTTTTCAAACCAACCAACCACCAGCACATTTGCTTTGCTTTTTCAAACCAATCAACCACAACCATATTTGCTTTGCTTTTTCAAACCAACCAACCAACCACCACCACATTTGCTTTGCTTTTTCAAACCAGATTAAGGGCACTCACACGTCAGAATAACCACTCACAGTTTAGTATACCTGTGTTCAGTGTTAGTCACAGCTCAGACTGAGAGTTGTGACCTCTCGCTCCCCCATCTTGCAGAGACTGAGGCAGTCCACACATCCGGGTTTTATAGTCCCTCAACATTCCACCGGAAGGGGTGTGGCCTTCATGGTGTGATTGACAGGAGGGAGAATCTCAACATTTTTTAAACATTAATTAGTCTTATTTTTCATCGATGGGAAAAATCCTCTTGTCCTGCGCAGCAGAGTGGGACTCTGAGTAAGATGGTCAAAAATCAGAGCCGTAAGTAGTAGCGTTTTTTCTAAAATCAATATGCAGTGCAAACAGGAAGTGGTCAATATTTGAGTTTTAATTATATAGATGTGACTTGATGATGCTGCTTCTGATCTTGCGCAGGCAAGGTTATTTGTGAAGCATT
Organism: Raja brachyura; assembly: GCA_963514005.1. The sequence continues at coordinate 57,820,963 of OY740784.1, forward strand.
TGGGGGAATAAGGCGAGAGACTTTGCTGCAGAAGTTACATAGTTTAACGTCAAAAGTGGTGGTAAAAAATTAAGAAACCTACTTATTAAGAACACTGGAGAGAAAATGCAGCACAACAGTGGCACGGTAAACATGATTGAAAAATATTCTGAATAGTTATCGAGACCAATAAGTATATGTTTTACATTTACTGTTTGGTGACAGATCCAATTAGGTCAATAAAGTACTTGTAGGAAAGAGATATATAAAGCAAATGTTTGGAGACATTACAATTTATCAGAGTGAATGGTGGAAGGCTATGAGCATACCAAAATAATTGAATGTGAAAGTGATGAGATGTATGAGTTCTGCAGCAGCTGAGGTACTGAGCTGTATTATGGAGGTTATCAGTCATTATAATGGAGAAGGTATGAGATTTCAAACTCTGTTTGTCAAACCTGATGCCAAAGTTACAAATATGTTGTGAAAGATTTTGGTCAACTTTGTAATAAACCACCAGGCATCATTCAGGACTGGACAAAGAGCTAAGGAAGCCAGAGGAGATGAAGAGTTAAAGTTGATGTTAAATTAACCCAGATACATTTCTGTGAATAGCTTTGATGTGAAGAAAATGTGGTTAAGTATGGATCTTTGAGAATAATAGAGATAAATGGAACTGCAGATGGTTTACAAAATGAGACATTGCTGGAGTAACCCAGTGGGTCAGACGGCATCACTGGAGAACATGGATAGGTGACATTTTGGGTTGGGACCCTTCTTCAGACTGATTGTGGCGCGTGAGCTGGAAGAGAGGAGGAGCAAGACAAAGCCAGTTAGGTCAGAGAGTGACGCAGGTGAGGGTGTCTTTTTTTGTTTGGCAGATGGTTGGACAAAGGCCTGAGATGAAAGAAGGATGGTGAATTGTGAAACTGGAGGAAGGTATGTAGTTGGAAGGGGATAGGCAGAAATAGGTACAAGTCCAGTTGGAGCCCAAGAGCGTTGGGGTGGGGGGGGGGGGGGGGGGGAAGAGTTATGTTGTTACCTAACATTGAAGAATTTAATCTTCTACTGTTGGACTGTAAGCCACCCAAGCAGAATGCGGCATTGTTTCTCTAGTTTGCATTTGGCCTCACTCTGACAATGGAAGAGTCCAGGACAGAAAGGCCATTATAGGAATGGGAAGAGGATTCAAAACGGTTAGTAACTGGGAGATCTGGCAGGCCTTGGTGGACTGAGCGTAAGTATTCAATGAAACAGTTGCTGAACCTGCACTTGGTCTTCCTCCAATGTACTGGAGGCAGCAGCAGAAACACCAGATGAAGTAGATGCATGTGAACCTCTTTCATCTGGAAGGACTGCTGGGGTACCTGGACAGAGGTGAGTAGGGAATAGGGACAGGTGTTACATCTGGGGGTGAGGAGGAGAGAGAGCAGAACTATAAAGAGGTCCATCTATGACAGCAGGGGAAACCACATTTACTGAAGGATGAGGACATACTGGATGTTTTAGAAAGGAAAGCATCATCTTGGGAGCAGGTGCAGCGGAGGGTGAGAAATTGAGAGTAGGGGTTAGTGTCTTTGCAAGAGACAGGGCAGTAGATGGTGTAGCCCTGGAATATATCTCAGCCATTCCATTTACTCTCATATATTACTCAATGGAATTATATTTTGAGTTTATATCTGGCGTAGCCCACTTGCTTTAATTCTATTTTGGTTATTTGCAAAATTCCATATCTAGTATGGAAGCTATGGTGGTATCTCCACTGTGATGATCAATGATTTCTGCTGTGAAATTGTTAGTGCTTCAATTTCCCAATTGGGTTGTCTATCCTGTACACATTACTTGCAGATCTTGGATCTGGAATAATTACAATGCAAAATTAACCATGTTTTAATTGATAGCATATAATAGGAGTTTTAATTGATAAAGCAAACTGTACAAACAAATCAGTGATTTTGTTTATTATAGTCTATAGATTCCCTATGAGTTGATTTGTATTAGATCTGCATGATGAGATAACAGAAGCAAATAAGGCCCAATTGCAGCTGTCATGAAAAAGCATGTATCACTGCAGGTCTTTAGTGGTGATGCATGGGAACTAAGTGTAAGTTTACTAAGTGAATAGATCGCATGTGCCATTATTTTTGGAACTCTGTGCCAGTAGAATTGTGTACCTTGTGATCTTGGTAAATTGTGGAAAAATGTGCTAAACAACATTTGAGGGCTGCAGTTTTATTAATACATTTGTTTGATCATAAGGTTTCTTGTACTTAAAGTATGTAAAGTTCTGCTCAATTAATATTCTCCATGGAACAGGTGAGGTAGTTTAAAAAAAGATCTGCAGAAAAATAGTCTTATCATAACCATATATGGCTACTCCTTCCTCTCTCGGAAGAACCTGTCAATCTTAAGCAGCTGTCAATCTTAAGAAGCAAGAGGCTGTACTATGCTGTGTAGATAAAGCATTGCTGAATCGCTGATATTGGGGTATAAATATATCTACTTAAACACTGCCCCTTTGTATGGGATCAGAGTTGCTCTGTATAGTCTGTATCTATATACTGTAAGAGTCATTACCACACCCACCTGGCGAAATAAAGATTTTACTGCTTGATCATTGATTTTATTTGCGTTTTTGTCTGTTTAAGAGAAACTGAACCACAACTGGTTGTTTACATTACTCTATCCACAGGGCCATTTACTGAAGAATTTTGTTCCATAACTAGAAATCTTGCTATTATGTAGCCATGCTCAAAAACAACACGCTGAACTTTTTAAGCATTCTATCAATACATGAACGTTTTTTGCCTTGTGAAAATGGAATCATTAATTTGCATTAAAACATCTTGAACAGATTTCTCATGGCTTCAGAGAAGTGGCTCGGAATTCGTCTGAAGCACAGGATGGAACAGTTGTTTCCCTGGTTGATGTGGGGTGGATTGTTGGTGATTCAGGTCCAGGTGATTCCTTTACCAAGCTGAGGTATGTTTTATTGTCATTCTATAGATTAAAAAATCTTGTGTAGTGTATGTTGTTTTGGTTCTGTTGACTATTATAGCTCCCAGTCTTGGTGGGAATTTAGCATTGTTTTCACTATGAGGTTGTTAGCACGCAACACTAAACTATAGTTTAGTTCAGGGGTCAGCAACCTTGTTCTCCATAGGGGCCAGGACCCATATCTGAGCGGATGGCGGGCTACATCTATCGCCATAGTATAACACTTGGTATTGTTTTTCGCATTAGTTTTCATGTTGTTCAATTAGGTTTCTACATAGAAACATAGAAAATAGGTGCAGGAGGAGGCCATTTAGCTCTTCTAGCCAGCACCACCATTCATTGTGATCATGGCTGATCATCCCCAATCAATAACCTGTGCCTGCCTTCTCCCCATATCCCTTGATTCCACTAGCCCCTAGAGTTCTAGCTAACTCTCTCTTAAATCGGTCCAGTGATTTAGCTTCCACTGCCCTCTGTGGCAGGGAATTCCACAAATTCACAACTCTCTGGGTAAAAAAGTTTTTTCTCGCCTCAGTCTTAAATGGTCTCTCCTTTATTCTAAGACTGTGGCCCCTGGCTCTGGACTCGCCCAACATTGGGAACATTTTTCCTGCATCGAGCTTGTCCGGTCCTTTTATAGTTTTATGTTTCTATAAGTTCCCAGGTCCCTCGCATGTCCTGGGACTGGCTGCAGTTCCTAGAAGATCAGCTCGCGTGCCCGGGACTGGCTGCAGTTCCTAGATCAGCTCGCGTGCCCGGGACTGGCTGTAGCGCCCAGGTAGGCTCGTCTGCCCCAGGACTGGCTACAGCGCCCAGGTTGCCTGCGTGGCCCAGGACTGGCTGCACTTCCCAGGTCGCCTGCGTGCCCCGGGATTGGCGCCCATTAAACCCTGCTTCAACATCATATATATAGTTATCTGTATGTTCAGATCTCTTTAAGGTATTGTCCGCTGTTTCCATTGTCTAACCCTCCTGTGTTCCTAAAATTCCACACATAGATCCCGTTCCCGGCAACTTTCTTGCTGTCTGATTCTGTGATTGTCTGTTTCAAATTTGAGTTTTTGAATTTCTTCCTTGTTGGCATTACCTTGTTTGATTGTTTAGAGCTTCTATAAAATCTACTTGATTGACCAAGCTTTTATTTACCCCTGCTAATGTAGCTTCCTGCAAATTGCAGGCGCCCTGGCTGAGAACTATCATTAGACAGGGGTGAGGTGCTGGAAGATTGGAGGGTGGTTAATGTCATGCTTCTCGTTAAGGGCTGCAAGGAAAAGCCTGGGAACTAGACTAATGAGCCTAACATCTGTGGTAGGCAAGTTAATGGAGAGGATTCTGAGGTATAAGATGTGCATTTGGAGAGAAGGGGACTGATTGTCAGCATGGTCCTGTACGTGGAAGATCATGTCCTATGAATCTTGAGTTTTTTGAAGAAGTAACCAAAAAGTGTGGTGAGGGCAAAGCCATGAATGGTGTCTATATGGACTCCAGCAAGGCATGTTTTTGCATGGTAGGCTGCTCTGGAAGGTTAGATTGTGTGGGATCCAGGGAGAGCTAGCTGACTGGATAGAGAATTGGCTCAGTGGAAGGAAGCAGAGGGTGATGGTGGGTTGTTTTACAGACTGGAAGCCTTTGACTAGTCTTTAAGAAAGAACTAGATGCTGGAACAATCGAAGGTAGTCAAAAAATGTTGGGGAAACTCAGCAGGTGAGGCAGCATCTATGGAGAGAAGGATAAGGCGACGTTTCGGGTCAAGACCCTTCAGATTAATGACGGGGGGGTGGGGCGGGAAAGAGAAAGGAAGTAGGCGGAGACATTAGGATGTGGGAGAACTGGGAAGGGGGTGGGGATGCAGGGAGAAAGCAAGGGCTATCTAAAATTAGAGAAGTCAGCGTTCATACCGCTGGGGTGCAAACTACACAAGTGAAATATGAGGTGCTGTTCCTCCAATTTGCGCTGGGCCTCACTCTGGCATTGGGGAAGGCCCAGGACTGTGGAGACCGTTCCCTCCGTGATTCCCAGGTCAATTCGTCCCTTCCCACCCAAACCACCCCCTCCTCGGGTACTTTTCCCTGCAACCGAAGGAAATACACAATAGGTTCCGTAGTAGGCCCTTCGAGCCAGCACCACCATTCAATGTGATCATGGCTGATCATCCACAATCAAGTTCAAGTTACATTTGTTGTCACATGCACCAATTGGTACAGTGAGATTTGGGTTACCATCAGCCATACAAATAAAAATAACACAATACTCGATAGAATTTAACATAAACATCCCCACACAATGGAATCAACATTTACCAATGTGAGGGAAGGCAATCAGTACCCCGTTCCTGCCTTCTCCCATACCCCCTGACTCTGCTATCTTTAAGAGCCCTATCTAGCTCTCTCTTGAAAGTATCCAGAGAACTGGCCTCCACTGCCCTCTGAGGCAAAGAATTGCACAGACTCACACCTCTCTGTGTGAAAAAGTGTTTCCTCATCTTCGTTATGAATGTCTTACCCCTTATTCTTAAAATGTGGCTCTTGGTTCTGGACTCCCCCAACATCGGGAACATGTTTCCTGCGTCTAGCATGTCCAAACCCTTAATAATCTTTTATGTTTCAATAAGATCCCCTCTCGTCCTAAGTTCCAGAGTATACAAGCCCAGCCGCTCCATTTTCTTCGCATATAACAGTCCCGCCATCCCGGCAAATAACCTTGTGAACCTACACTGCACTCGCTCAACATTTGTCGCCACACCTCCTACCCCTCTACACCATCCAAGGACCATATCAGTCTTTCCGGGTGAGGCAGAGGTCCACCTGCACCTCCTCCAATCTCATCTACTGCATCCGCTGATCTTGGTGTCAACTTATCTGCATCGGCGAGACCAAGTGTAGGCTTGACGATCATTTTGCTGAACACCTCCACTCAGTACGTGTTAACCAACCTGATCGCCCGGTTGCTCAGCATTTCAACTCCCCATTCCCAGTTCTCCCACAAGTCCTAATGTCTCCGCCCACTTCCTTTCTCTTCCCCCCCCCTCCCCCCGACATCAGTCTGAAGAAGGGACTCGACCCGAAATGTCGCCTATTCCTTCTCTCCATAGATGCTGCCTCACCTGCTGAGTTTCTCCAGCATTATTTGTCAACCTTTGACTAGTGGTGTGCCCTGATGGTGCTGGGCTCATTGCTGCAGGAATTGCCTTTATCTGTTGACAGCTGAGACATTTTCCTTTACCTAGTGGCCATATTTCCCATTCCCTGTGTATATGATTGTTATAAATTATAGCCATGTCATTACTTTGCTTATCATATGAACTTTACAACAGCTAGTTATGCCTTGCAATCTCAACAGTACTCGAAACTAATTATCACCTCATCCAACGGTCTTTAATTAACTTTGCTCTGTTGGCCATACATCCCATCATCCTTCTCCTATATGTATTCTCTCAAGTTGACCATTTTACAAGCTTTTCCCATTTTCCTATTTGTAGAGATTTCTCCTTCAGAGACAAAAAAAATCGAAAACATTTGATATTTTCACTCAAGCCTTGTTCATCCGCCAAGTCTAATGTTATATGCTCAACTGTTAAATAATGGGGGCTCGCTCTCATTGCTGATAAAATGACTTAATAATAGAGAAAAATATCCCATAGGAATGCATCTCTGCTTAAAACATTAGATTAAGGTTTGTATTATAGAGATACAGAGAGTTTTCTTGGAATGCGACTCAGTAATGTGGAGTGTTCTGTATTTTATTTCCTTATTAAGAAACAATAAACCGACAGGTTTCTTAGCTTGGTTGGGGTGGAAGGATGAGGAGAGAATTTGCTTAATAATGTGATTTATATGGCATAATAATCCTGAATATAATTTATTCAATTGAATTTTTCAATATGCCATTGTTTTCTATTTTTCACCTCGATTCAACCGTTTCAAGATATCTTTACAAATAATGTATATTGCTATGCCTGAACTTGGGGAAATAAGAGTTGATGAAAATGCACTTGAATCTATAAATATTGTAAATAGGTATTTAAGGTTTTAGACAATATTTGCATTTTACTCCAAATTAATCTGCAAGTTGCAGCTAATGATGTAGTTAGGATTCGTATACAGCATTCCTCATTTGATTAAGGCAATCAAAGATTTTAATGGAATAAAAATCCATGATTGTGTCTAAAATTCAGCGTAGTTTACTCTCTAAGTGTAAAGGGCCACTGACCCTCAATCCCATCCAGAGTGTCTGGTTCAGGAATATTATTTTGGTGTATTTGTCCAGTAATAGCTGGTCAGTAATTTCCTGGATGAAAGTCTTACAGTACACCCTTGTATTATGCACCTCTTTATAACAGATTTCTGTTATAGCAGACAGACCTTCCGGCCTTTGCCACGCCAGGCTTTCTCCCAGTCACTTCCAGGAGACTTGCCACACCTGGCTCGCACCACCCCCTGGCCACTTCCAGGCCAGGCTACCAACACCACACTCAGCCCGCACCACCTCCCGTGCTGTTTCTAAGCCGGGCTGCTGACACTGGCCTTCCAGGCCAGACCTACTTCTGCAGCCGCCACCGCCAGGCAGAACTTAACCTGCTCTCCGGCCACCCGTGGGCCATGACTAATGGTCTTACCAATCCTCATCTCTCCCCCCGGCCGCAGGCAGGCCAAGGCTGTCACCTTGCCTGTTTTCCAGGCCCAATTCCAGATCGAGAGTGAAGAAGGGTGTCAACCCGAAATGTCACCCATCCATGTTCTCCAGAGATGCTACCCGACCCACTGAGTTACTCCAGTATTTTGTCATTTGTGTATTAACCAGCATCTGCAATTCATTGTTTCTTTTGGACTTTCCAGATACAGCACGGAAACTCTTCAGCCCAGAGTTTGCGCCGATCAGTGATCACATTGTACATTAGCTGTCCCCGACACACTAGGAACAATTTATAATTTACAGAAGCCAATTAACCTACAAATCTGTGCATCTTTGAAGTGTGTGAGAAAACCAGAGAACCTGGAGGAACATGTAGAAAATAGGTGCAGGAGTCGGCCATTTGGCAATATGATCATGGTTGATCATCCTAAATCAGTACCCTATTCCAACTTTCTCCCTGTATCCCTCAATTCCGTTAGCCCTAACAGGTATATCTAACTCTCTCTTGAAAACATCCAGTGAATTGGTCTCCACTGCCTTCTGTGGCAGAGAATTCCACAGATTCACAACTCTCTGGGTGAAAATGTTTGTTCTCAATCCACGCAGTCACATGGAGAATTTACACACTCTCTACAGACAGCACCTATAGTCTCTGACGCTGTAAGGCAGCAACTCTGCCGCTCCTTACTACTTATACAATGATACTCTATTATTCAGTATTTTCGTACTCGGTTATATCGGCCAATCGGCATTAATAGACCCCATTTCCCACCCCCATGGTCCATTATAATGAGGGTTTATACACAATGGCAATTGTGATATGATATAGTTTGAAACTATGTAAAATCTGTGTATGCCTAGCTCATTTTTGCATTTTTAAGCAATAATGCTAGCACATAAGGTGTCCTGAGATTTATGTTCCCATCAAAGTATATCATAGTACAAATCATTAAATATGTTTCTATTATTTGTATGTTTTCATTTGTAATATTTGGTAATGCAGGACACTTAATATCTGGCCATTGTATTCATTAAGCAATCAGATGGAAAAAGTAGCGCGCTTTGTGTGTTTAAGATATTGCCTATGAATTGAATCTATCAATCATTGTCTCATTTTTATCAACCAGAAATTATGGGAATTTGGGGATTTTAATTAAGTTGTTGAGTTCTTGCCATGTTACGTCTTGCATGCACAAATCCCAAGCTAACCTTGCTGAGCATCAAGTCTTTTGTTTTGCAAGACCTTTCGGCAGGGAAGCATCCCTGCCAAATATGAGGAACTTCACAACAGAACCTGGGACTTCCACAGTGGTCAATGATGCAGCACTGGAAAAAATCAACATATTGGAGAATGAACTCGCTAAACTAAGGAAGCAGATTGCAATGATTGTTACGGTACAAGAACAAAGCAATCTCCCAGCAAGTATGTACAATTTTTAAGAGACGGGCATTTAAAAACAACCTATTAATTTACAATATCTGCCCCAATTCTGGCCATTGCTTTACTCTCCAAGTGATGATAAACAATTTTCTTTAATTTATGTCAATAAGTAGTACAGCCCTGAAATTAAGAGTTAAAATTGGCATGTCGCCAATGTAATGCTACGGTTGTTATGGGAAATTTCAACATGCAGGTATACTGGGAAATTCAGATTTGGTACTGGACCCCAAGAAAGAGAGTTTGTGGAGGGCCTCCGTGATGGATTCTTAGAGAAGCTTGTACTGGAGCCTACTAGGGAGAAGGCAATTTTGGATTTAGTGTTGTGTAATTAACCTGATTTGATAAGGGAACTCGAGGTAAAGGAGCCATTAGGCGGTAGTGACCACAATATGATTAGTTTTAATCTGCAATTTGAGAGGGAGAAGGGAAAATCCGAAGTGTCAGTATTACAATTGAACAAAGGGGACTATGGAGCATGAAGGAGGAGCTGGCCAAAGTTGACTGGAAAGATACCCTAGCAGTATAACACAGCAAAGATGAGTGGGAGCCAGAGAATTGGGAAACGTTTAAAGAGCAACAGAAGATAACTTCAAAGGCAATACGGGGCGAAAAGATGAGGTATGTAGGTAAGCTAGCCAAGAATATAAGGGAGGATAGTAAAAGCTTCTTTAAGTATGTGAAGAGGAAAAAAATAGTTAAGACCAAAGTTGAACCTTTGAAGACTGAAACAGGTGAATTTATTATAGTGAACAAGGAAATGGCAGATGAGTTGAACTGGTACTTTGGATTCGTCTTCACTAAGGAAGACACAAACAATCTCCCTGGTGTATTAGTGGCCAGAGGATCTAGGGTGACGGAGGAACTGAAGGAAATTTACATTAGGCAGGAAATGGTGTTGGGTAGACTGATGGAACTAAAGGCTGATAAATCCCCAGGGCCTAATGATCTGCATCCCAGGGTACTTAAGGAAGTGTGCAGTTCTAGTCTGAAAATTTGAGGAAGGATGTACTTGCTATTGAGGGAGTGCAGCGTAGGTTTGCGAGGTTAATTCTCGGGCTGGCAGGACTGTCATATGTTGATAGAATGGAGCGTGTAGGCTTGTATACTCTGGAATTTAGGATGAGCGGGATCATATTGAAACATATAATATTATTAAGGGTTTGGACACGCTAGAGCAGGAAACATGTTCCCGATGTTGTGAGAGTGCAGAACTAGGGGCCACACTTTAAGAATAAGGGGTAAGCGATTTAGAACGAAGATGAGGAAAAACTTTTTCACACAGAGGGTTGTGAATTTGTGGAATTCTCTATCTCACAAGGCAATGGAAGCCAATTCTCTGGATGTTTTCAAGAGTGAGTTAGAGAGCTCAATGATAGCAGAGTCAGGGGATATGGGGAGAAGGCAGGAACGGGGTACTGATTGTGGATGATCAGCCATGATCACAGTGAATGGCGGTGCTGGCTCACAGGGCCGAATGGCCTACTCCTGTACCCATTGTCTGTTGTCAAATCATATGGCAATTATAAATTTGTATCACCGTGTCGCAACCCTGCTTAGAATTATTTGTTGTAATGTTGCTTTATTATTTGCGTAATGTAAAGGTACACTTGCACCCATGTAGTCTGCTATGTGGTCTTAAAATTGTAGGTTTTGTCGTACAAATGAATTACTTACTTTGCTGTAGTTTGTAACTCAGCCAAAAATATCGTAAACACAAATCCCACCATTGGAGCATTGCTGTGAAATGGTATTACTGAATATGTTCTTTGAGGGATGAATGGTGGCTGGAACAAATTGGACTGGGTTTGTCGGCTTTCTCTCTTCCATCCATGCATTCTAGTGCCACGCTATGCTATCCTTATCAATGTAGAAGTTTTCTTTCTGTAGCACTGGTATAATTTTGGCTCTCTGAATAAAAACATAATGTTCTTAACAATTGCAGAGTTGTAGCAACCAAAATATGTTCTGGGGAGGAGGATAAATGGTTAACAAGCTTGGAATTGTGAAAACATAATGACACAGATCCAAAGTATTCAAAATATAGAATCTGAACGTGGGGGACAATACATTATGTGTGGAGAGCTTTAAAATTCAGCTCTAGATTTAAAACTGGAAAAAGTACAACCACCAGGGACAGGATATTTAGAGGATACTAGACCAAGTGGGACCCGTTGGGTCCCGTTCCCTCAACGTGCGGTTTCGAGGGGAGGGGGAGGCCCGCGGCATCACAGACACACACACACTCACCAACCTTACACACACACACACACACCCACACACCCACACACCCACACACCCACACACCCACACACCCACACACCCAACCTCACCCACACACACACCCTCACCCAACCTCACCCTCACCCAACCTCACCCACACACACACACTCACCCAACCTCACCCACACACACACTCACCCAACCTCACCCACACACACACACTCACCCAACCTCACCCACACACACACACTCACCCAACCTCACCCACACACACACACCCAACCACACACACACACACACCAACCTCACCCACACACACACCAACCTCACACATACACACGCGCGCACACACACTAACCACCACACACATACAAACACTAACTACCCTCATTGATATTATATTAATATTATTCATTCACTCCTTTTACCCCATGCCCCGCCCTATCCACACGAATAACCCCCAACTCGCAGGGGCGGCTAGAGAGGGAGGGGGATAGAGAGAGAAGGACACGGAGGCACGGAGAAGGACACGGAGGGTGAAACGGAGGCACGGAGGGGGACACAGAGGCACAGAGAGGGACACAGAGGCAGGGGAGCTTGCTGCCTTTTGGACCTGGGGTTTCCTGGTGTCTGCTGCCTTTTGGAGCTGGGGTTTCCGATTTGCGGCGTCTTTTGAGCGGGCGGCCCTGCTGCTGCGAGCGGGAGGACTGCTGCTGCGAGCGGGCGGACGGTCAAAAGCAGCGGAGGGCCGGCAGATCGTGGCTTCCGTGAGGGGAGGTCCACCCACCCACGTGACAGACAATCGGGTGGGGGAGACGGAGAGGAGTTCGTTCCCCGTGACGGCCAGCGATTGCCAGGTGGGATCGGGATCACCAGCGAGGAAGAGGCATCACGATTCCCTGAGTCCCTGCGATCGACGGAGGAGTCGCAGGTCTCCATAGACGGCCTCTCCCAGAGGGAGAAATGGCCGCCAGGGCTACCTTCCCAGCGCGCTGACCCGCACCCTCACCTGCGCGGCGATAACAGCCGCCGCCACCATGTTCTAGAACTTCAAGGAGCCCAGCGGAGCGCGCAGCACAACCTGAGCAGCAGTTTAAAAACGCGAAGCGACGGTCTGAACATCTGGACAACATGTGCCAAATAATTAATAAATAAATAAATAAATAAACTGTTGGCTTCCAAGTAAGGGTGATTCCTTTCCACCCTGAGTCCCCGTTGGCAGGTATAGGGAAAGCCTCCTCCCAGAGGGCCCCTCACTAGAGGTGAAACACACCATTTCACACATCCTAGTATCATCCAACGTCATCCGATAGCACTTATTTTTTAGTCCAATAGAATTTGTGACACAATAAAAGCTAGTTGGAGGCTAGTTTTAAACTTGCTATCGGGAACTTGAAATTAAGCAGCCATCTGCTCGCGTCACCACCGGAAGTCACATGTTGGCACAAGTTGTCCAGATGTTCAGACCTGCACAGTTTCAAGTTATCTGGAGATTTATGAATGCAAGACAGGAGAAGGTACATTAAATGTCACGTAGTACTATCAACTTGGTGTCACTCAATGTAAATGGGATGAATAATCAAGTTAAAAGGAGCAAGGTCCTGGCTAAACTGAAAAAAGAAAAGGCTCAGATACTATTTTTACAAGAAACCCACCTGCCTCAACAAGAACATGAGAAACTAAAACACTTTGGCTTTAGAAATGCAATTTATAGTTCCTATAAAACTAGCCAAAAGAGGGAAGTGGCTATCCTTATTACAAATGCAGTCCAATTTGAATGCCATAAAGAAGTCGGGGACAAAGAGGAATGGTATGTATTAGTTAAAGGAAAGTTGGAAAACAAAGTTGTGACACTGATCAATGTATATGCCCCCCCAGAGAGTATCAAATGATTTTTCAAAACTCTGTTTGACATTATTGCTTTAGAGACTGAAGGTATTTTGATATGTGGAGGGGACTTCGATGTGGTCATGAATCATAATTTGGATACAACAAGCCTTAAAAAAACCAAGATGCATCTGACCAAGTTTATTAACACATCAGTACATGAAGTGGGCCTAATTGATGTTTGTAGAGAACTTCACCCTTTAGAAAGGGGCTACACACACTATTCAGTACCTTACTTAGTCTACTCCAGGATTGACTACTTTTTAATGAATACGGGTGAAAGTCACAGGATCACAGAGTGTGAAATCGGGGTGGCAGATGTATCTGATCACAGCGCGATCAGCTTGACAGTACACCTGAGTAGTAGAAAAAGAAATGCTGTTTGGAGGCTCAATGTGGGTATTTTGAATAATAAGGCAAATGTTGAACAAATAAGGGAACAGATAAAAAGGTACATAGAAGAGAATGATAACGGGGATGTGGATCCTGTAATACTGTGGGATGCTATGAAGGCAGTTATACGTGGAAAGCTGATCGCCCTGACATCATCACAAAAAAAGGCCCGGCTAGCTACGTATGAACATAAAGTAGAAAAACTGAAAGAATTGGCGAAAAAACATAAAAACATACAGGATTAGTTGGTATCAATTATCACATGAGCCAGATGAGATAGAAAGAATATTTGAAGAATACTATAAGAAACTCTATTCTAAACCAACATCAGCTGACGAAAGGACAATGAGAAGTTTTCTTAACTCACTTGATCTGCCATCCATTGGTGAGACACAAAATAATATAATTACGTCACAATTTACGGTTAAGGAGCTGGAAGCTGGAATCAGTAGACTCAAGGTTAGTAAATCACCAGGCAGCGATGTGTTTCCACCAGAAGGGTACAAGGCCTTTAAGAAAGAGTTAACACCTCTGCTCCTGTCTTGCTTTAACTGGATCCTTAAAAAGGGCAGGGCTCCCCCATCATGGAAGGAAGCAATTATTACCATTTTACACAAGGAAGGCAAAGACAAAAAGCAATGTAAACATTTCACGTCAATCTCAATTTTAAATGTAGACTACAAATTATTTACCTCAATCATTTGCAAAAGACTCGAGACTTTTGTACCAGATCTGATTAATGAAGACCAAACTGGATTTATTCGGGGGCGTCAAACTCAGGATAATATTAGAAGAACCCTCCACATTGTGGACAATGCTAAAAAAAAAGATACAAATATGGTCCTGGTCAGTTTGGATGCAGAAAAAGCCTTTGATAGTGTTAGTTGGGTATTCTTATATGAAGTACTGAGGAGATTTGGTTTCAATGAAGATGCAATTCGGTGTATTAAAACAATATATCAGGAGCCTACAGCTAGGATTAAGGTAAATGGAAACATATCAAAAAGGATCCAGTTAGAGAGGGGCACAAGGCAAAGATGCTGTCTTTCTCCTACTCTCTTCGTTGTGTATATTGAACCCTTATCACAAGCAATAAGGCAGAGAGAAGACCTGCAGGGGGTCAAAATAGGGGGGGAAAGAACATATAATTGGTCTTTTCGCTGATGATATCATTATTTTTCTTGAACGACCAGATATGTTTCCCAAATTTAATGAACCTATTTGAAACGTATGGATACTACTCAGGGTATAAATTGAATATAAGAAAAACACAAATTATTTCATTCAATTATTCTCCATCCCAACAAATCAGAGATGCAAATAATCTGAAATGGAACTCTTAAACGATGCAGTATCTTGGTGTAACTATAACCAAAACACTTTCCAACTTGTTTGAAACTAATTATAACAAAATTGAAGAAAACATCAAAAAGGATGTTGAGAGGTGGTCGACCCTTCCTCTAGACTTCAGTGCCAGAATACAAACGGTAAAAATCCTACCTAAACTACTATATTTATTCCAATCTCTCCCAATTAATGTTCCCCGAGATACATTCATAGCCTGGGATAAAATGATCTCTAGATTCATTTGGAATAACAAAAAAACAAGAATAAAACTAACAACACTTCAACTGCCGAAAAGCAAGGGTGGAATGGCTTTACCAAATCTGAAGAAATACTTTTATGCAGCTCACCTCAGACCTCTGGCTTGTTGGTGTAGACCTGATTATGAATCTCAATGGAAAAAAATGGAAAGGGAGATACAGGGTTACCAGACCCAGATTTTGGTGGGAGACATATATCTGAGAGGGGCTTTGAGACATGCTATGGATCCAATATTAGCATTTACGTTAGAAATATGGAATGTTATAGTGGAAAAATACAAATTAAAAAGAGGGGTTCACGCATTGAAGTGGTTCGCATATGACTCAAAGTTTAAGCTAGGGGTGTATGATTTCAAAATTCAAAGAATGGGCACAAAAAGGCATAACAGCAATGTATACAGTTTCAGAAAATGACGAGTTTATGAGCTTCCAAGATTTAAAGTCAAAGTATGGTCTTGAAAACAAAGATTTTTTTAAATACTTGCAATTAAGAGACTACTTTATAAAAGAGATAAGGCCAGAACTAGATGAAACTTCAAATAATGTGATCAAGGTGATTGTGGATGCATATAAACAGAAGGGGTTTCGGGTCATTTCTGCTTTCTACCAAGCTCTGGTGGAAAGCGGGGGAGAATCAACGCTCTACATAAAAACAAAATGGGAAGCAGAATTAAAGATTCAAATAACAGAAGAAGAATGGTATCAAATGTGTGAAACACAATGTTCATCCACAAGCTCACTAGTATGGAGAGAATTTTGCTGGAAGAATCTATCTCGCTTTTTTATAACACCCAAAATAAAAAGCAGACAACTTGCTGTCCAACAACACTGTTGGAGGCTGTGTGGGAGTACGGAGGCAGACCACTCGCATATTTTCTGGAACTATACAAAGATAAGGCCATACTAGGAAAATGTTAATGCAGCTGTAAATAATATCTTGGGTTATAAAATTCCAAATACCTGTCCTGTGATGTATCTGTGGCGTATTAAAGATAGTGTAAAAATAGAAGATACATATTTGATTAAAGCTTTGCTTGCAGCAAGTAAGAAGGCCATTACCAGGCAGTGGCTTAATGAAAAAAGTCCAAAACAGATTTAGACAGTGGTTAGAAATTGTGCGAGACATCTTTAATATGGAGAAATTGACATATTCCTTGAGAGTCAAGGAGAATTAATTTGAGAAGATCTGGGAAAAATGGACTGTTTATTTGAGCCATGACACCAATTAGATAAATGCCGAGCTAGATATGGGAAGATTGTGTTATATAGAACTAGATGGTATGTTTGTATGAATGTTGAATTATCTCCAGATAACTTTTCTTTTTTTTAATTTGGTAAGTGAACCACACGGTCTTATTCCAATTTTTATTTTTTATTTTTGCCTTCCCCCCCCCCCCCCCCATCTACTTATTTTCTTATTTTGATTGCTATTTTTCTTATTTCGTTTTATTTATGGTGATGCTGTTGCACTGTTTTGAAAATATCTCTTAATAATCAATAAAAATTTAAGTGAAAAAAAAACGCAAAGTGACAAATTTAAAGAAGTAAAAGTTAAAAAGCCAAGAAATACAGAAGACATAACGGGTGACGTCACTCGCAGAGGCAGGCAGTCAGATCTATTGTGATATCATTAGAGAGACCATCTCATTTATTTTCTAAGTTAGTTGAGATTTGTGAACATTTTCATAAATAACTCGAGAAATAATGCATGAAATTTTCAGATAAAGTGATTTTTGATTTCACGGGATAAATCTCTACCGGAATATGTAAAAATTTTAGTGTAATAATTCCAACTACTGTTAGCGCATCGTTTCTTCGAGTAGATGCACGCGCACGCACACGCACACAAGTATACTAGACCAAGTGCAGACCCGTTGGGTCTGGTCCCCGAACGTGAGGTTGAGGGGGGGGGGGTGTGGAGTGGGCGGGCGTGATGCCGAGTGGGGCTGCGGGCCAGGCTTACGCCGTCAAGACGCTGCGTACGCCCTCAATGCGCCTGCGGTCCGACGGAGGGGGGGAGGGGCTGGAGGAAGTAAAATCGGCAGTGGAATAAGAAAAATGTCGGGGCTCAGGAGGGGGGGGGGAGTGGAGGAAATAAAAGCGGAATTGCCTGCAGGGGCAGGAAGTAAAATCGCCTGGGGGGGTGGGGAGTGGAGCCGTTTGGAAAAATGTCGCCGTTTTCTTGGGAAAAATGTCGGCGTTTTTTGAGGAGAGCGGCCGTTATGGTGGTTGGCCAGCAAGAGGCGCCAAAATGAGTGAGGGGGGGTGGGGGAGGGATTTTATTTAAAAATGTACATAAAAATGTCTAAATGTAATGAGGAGTCCATTAGAACATTACTGCATTAGAGCATTACTGCATTTTGTTGTCTCTGTACTGTACACTGTACAATGACAATTAAAGATTGAATTGAATTGAAAAAAAAAAATTAGTGAATGTAAAAGTGTAATGTCTAGCGAAATGGAAAAAACCCCGGAGTTTGAGCGTGTGGTTTTGGCGGACCATGCATTCAAAGGCCAAAAATCTGACATGAATAAACGCACACGCACACACACACACACATACACATGTATACAGGGGCTTGCAAAAGTTTCATACCCCTTGAACTTTTCCACATTTTGTCACGTTACAACATAAATGTATTTTATTGGGATTTTATGTGATAGACCAACACGAAGTGGCGCATAATTGTAAAGTGGAAGGAAAATGATACATGATTTTCAAATTTTTTTACAAATAAAAAACTGAAAAGTGTGGCGTGCAAAAGTATTCAGCCCCCTTTACTCTGATACCCCTAAATAAAATCCAGTACAACCAATTGCCTTCAGAAGTCACCTAATTAGTAAATAGAGTCCACTTGTGTGTAATCTAATCTCAGTATAAATACAACTGTTCTGTGAAGGCCTCAGAGGTTTGTTAGAGAACATTAGTGAACAAACAGCATCTTGAAGCCCAAGGAACACACCAGACAGGTCAGGGATAAAGTTGTGGAGAAGTTTAAAGCAGGGTTAGGTTATAAAAATATATCCCAAGCTTTGAACATCTCACGGAGCACTCCATCATCCGAAAATGGAAAGAGTATGGCACATTTGCAAACCTACCAAGACATGGCCGTCCACCTAAACTGACAGGCCAGGCAAGGAGAGCATTGATCAGAGAAGCAGCCAAGAGGCCCATGTTAACTCTGGAGGAGCTGCAGAGATCCACAGCTCAGGTGGGAGAATCTGTTCACAGGACAACTATTAGTCATGCACTCCACAAATTGGGCCTTTATGGAAGAGTGGCAAGAAGAAAGCCATTGTTGAAACAAAGCCATAAGAAGTCCCGTTTGCAGTTTGCCACAAGCCATGTGCGGAACACAGCAAACATGTGGAGGAAGGTGCTCTGGTCTGATGAGACCAAAATGGAAGTTTTTGTCCTAAATGCAAAACGCTCTGTGTGGTGGAAAACTAACACTGCACATCACCCTGAACATACCATCCCCACTGTGAAACATGGTGGTGGCAGCATCATGCTGTGGGGATGCTTTTCTTCAGCAGGGACGGGGAAGCTGGTCAGAGTTGATGGGAAGATGGATGGAGCCAAATGCAGGGCAATCTTGGAAGAAAACCTGTTAGAGTCTGCAAACGACTTGAGACTGGGGCGGAGGTTCACCTTCTAGCAGGACAACGTCCAGAGCTACAATGGAATGGTTTAGATCAAAGCATATTCATGTGTTAGAATGGCCCACTCAAAGTCCAGACCTAAATCCAATTGAGCATCTCTGGCAAGACTTGAAAATTGCTGTTCAAAGACGCTCTCCATCCAATCTGACTGAGCTTGAGCTATTTTGCAAAGAAGAATGGGGAAACATTTCAGTCTCTAGATGTGCAAATCTGGTAGAGACATACCCCAAAAGACTTGCAGCTGTAATTGCAGCGAAAGGTGGTTCTACAAAGTATTGACTCGGGGGAAGAATACTTTTGTACGCCACAATTTTCAGTTTTTTATTTGTAATAAAATTTGGAAACCATGTATCATTTTCCTTCCACTTCACAATTATGCACCACTTTGTGTGGTCTATCACAAAAAATCCCAATAAAATACATTTACGTTTGTGGTTGTAACGTGACAAAATGTGGAAATGTTCAAGGGGTATGAAAACTTTTGCAGGCCAGTGTACTAGACCAAGTGCAGACCCGTTGGGTCTGGTCCCTTAACGTGCTTCAGACCCTGAGTACGGGGGGGAGCGGGGGGGGGGGGGGGGAGGGGTTGTTACCGAACTGAACTCACTGTGGAATGAATCCATTAACGGAGCTACTCTGCTGGTGGATTCGAAGTTGTCCCTGCCTTCCCTCTGGCTGACAGGTCGTACACGCGCCGGCTCTGTCACGCTGGCTGAAGGCAAAGATCGGCTGTTCCCCCGCTGTTTTACCGAGCGTGGCGAAAAGCAGCGGTGGAAAAGGCGATCTTTGGCTTGAGCCGGCATGAGAGCCGGCCCGGTGGGGGGAGGGGGGAGGGGGAGCAGAGCCGGGTGGCAGTCACGAAAATCGCCAGCGATAGAAGAAAAATGTGGCGCTTTCGGAGTAGAGCCGGGCGGCAGCAGCCGTTATGGTGGCTGGCCAGCAGAAGGAGACAAAATGAGGGAGAGGGGGGGGGGGAGGGGGAAAGATTTTATTTAAAAAATGTGTACATAAAAATGTCTAAATGTTATGAGGAGTGGATCCGTGAATGTAAAAGTGTAATGTCTAGCGAAATGGAAAGATTCACGTAGTTTGAGCGTGTGGTTTTGGCGGACCATGAAATCAAAGGCCAAAGATCTCTCTCTCTCACACACACACACACACACTCTTTTAAAAGTATACTAGGCAAATACAATTTAATATTTTGATGCTAAGCCGTATTGATATAAAAGAGCAAAAATAAATAAATTGAATGAATGTTCTCACCATCATGGTACCAAATTTTGAAAATATGTTGCTGCGAATCAACCAAATGCATTAGTCTGTAGGAAAGAACTGGTTTAAATTGAAGGTAGGCACAAAATGCTGGAGTATGCTGCGTGTCTGGAGAGAAGAAATGGGTGACGTTTTCAGTTGAGACCCTTTTTCACCGTCTGCCCAAAACGTCACTCACGGAGTCCTTTTTTCCAGAGATGCTGCTTAACCCTCTGAATTACTCCAGCTTTTTATGTCTTATCTTCTGCAGTTCACTCCTATATAATTATCAGTTCACACTTTACTTAAACTAAAATTTACTGAGAGGATATTTTCGTAACCGACATTATTTTTTCTTGTTTTTATGCATGAGACCTGTGCTAGGCCACCATTAAAATTAAAAAATTCTAAAAGGAGGTGCAATTTCACAATTCCACTGCCGCTTGCATATCAGTGAAATTCTGTTTGGTGGAAAGATCTATGTTCAAATCGCATGCTGAAATTTGGAGCGAGTGAGAAAGCATTGAGTTAGACAAAAATGCTGGAGAAACTCAGCGGGTGCAGCAGCATCTATGGAGCAAAGGAAATAGGCAACGTTTCGGGTCGAAACCCTTCTTCAGACTGATGTTGGGGGGGGTGGGGGAGAAGAAAAGAAGAGGAGGAGCCAGAGGGCTGAGGGAGAGCTGAGAAGGGGAGGTGAAAGTTGAGACTACCTGAAATGACAGAAGTTAATGTTCATACCGCTGGGGCACAAACTGCCCAAGCAAAATATGAGGTGCTGCTCCTCCAATTTCTGGTGGTCCTCGCTCTGGCCATGGAGGAGGCCCAGGACAGAAAGGTTGTATTCGGAATGGGAGGGGGAGTTGAAGTGCTGAGCCACCGGGAGATTAGGTTGGTTATTGCAAACCGAGCGGAGGTGTTCTAGTGGAGTATATCATGTTTGATGGGGACATGTTTCCTTGAACACTGAAAGGGCAATTATAAATTATTGGCACTTTGTGTAGCTTTACTACAGTAAATTCAGAGCCAACAGCTTTCAGTCTGAAGAAGGGTCTTGACCCGAAACGTCGCCTATCTCCTTCGCTCCTCAGATGCTGCTGCACCCGCTGAGTTTCTCCAGCTTTTTGTGTAACCCCCAGCTTTCTTGGTAATATTGTTATTGGATTTTTTGTCGTCACAGTGTCACATGGCATGGGAGTGGGCCTTTCGGTGCACAAGGTTTGCACCGATCATCAATCAAGTTTAGATTAATACTATGTATGTAACTAGATAAAAGAAACATCAAAATTATAGAATATGTAGATGTTTATTTTCTGGGTATGATTTGTGAATTTACCGTGTTGATAACAGTCTAGGGCATTTTAATAACAACCATTTTTCTGTATTTTTTTTGATTTTTTTTTGTTTTAGTGACATGTGACACTGTTCCTCATCATGTTCTGCCATTACCACCACCACCTCCACCTTTACCTCCCCCACCTCCTTTCCACCGGAGTGTGTCTGCAATTGACCTAATCAAAGAAAGAAGGGGAAAGAAAGTTGACAGCGGTCAGAACCTACATTGTCCTAAACAACAAATGCCAAACATGCTGGAAGTTCTTAAGGACATCAGCAAGGTGAAACTTCGATCAGTGAGGAAGTATGTAATTTTTATACACTTGGTTGGTGTTGCCCCGCATATTTCTTTAACTTGTGCAGTATGTTTCGCCAGGCAGTGCCAATACAGGTGCTGATTAGTTGCATCAGTTTGTCTTGGGTTTGGAAAGTGGACAATGTTGACGATGTGAGACATTGTTCGAGCCATTCCACATTTGCATTCGAGATTATCCTGGTATTGTTATGTGAACTGATCGTTCCCAAATAAGACCATTTTCGGAACAAAAAAATGGGAAGATGCTTGTGGCATCCACTGGGGAGAGGTTTGGTGTAGATATGCCAAGCATGACTTTCTATGTATGTCAATCAATGTATTACAATGACAAGGGTTGATAGAAGGGTTCCAGGATGTGTGGGGACCGTTGGGATTGGAAAAAATATGTGATGGAGCACAATAGGTTAGCTGATGTATCCTCGTGTCCAATAGCTGTTGCTATGTTGGATAGCAAGGGAACCCAAGTTCATAAATATTTCACTTTTTATTTATTCCCTCATTGGATGTGGTTACGTTTGACAATGTAACGTTCTTGCCCATGCTTAATTGCCCTTGAACTGTGGAGGCAGTTATGAGTCAGCCACGGCATTCTGGAGTTGTGCTCAGTTGTCAAATCAGGTAAACAATTAAAGAACATACTTGAACTTGAATCGTGTTGTTACTGGGAGTCGGTCTTAAAATTTTGATTTTTAAATTCCCCAGCTGCCATGGTGGGATTCGTGTTTCTGGGTGACAGGTTCATAACCGTGGCTGCTTAACAATTAAGGTTCCATACCTCGGAAGCTTTTGTATTTTAGCAATCTGTATAGACAGGACAATTATGCTTTTTATAAGGAATTGAACAGCACACAAGGAATTCAAATAAAGAGAACATTTCAAAGCAAAGCAGCAAGATATAAATAACGGCTAACAAATTATTTTAACAAAACAATTACAAAAAAATAATATATAAGGCAGCAAGAAGGATTTTTAAACATGGCCTCAGTTATGCATCAAAGTATAATAATAGCAATGTGCAATTTAAAAAAATCTTAGTCATACTCATCCAGCACAGAAACAGACCCTTCAGCCCAACTCGTTCATGCTGATCAAGATCTAGGCTAGTACTATTTGGCATGTATCCTTTTAAACCCTTCCTATCCATGTGCTTGCCCGAGTGTCATATAAATGTTCCCTCACCTTCCTCCTCTAGCAGCTTGTTCCATATACCTACCACCCTCTGAGATGGGAAAAAAACAGAATCCACAACCAAGTTTCTAAGTAATTGTAAACACTTGTAGCCATACAGCACAGAAACAGATCCTCAAACTAATGTATATGGGGAATAGAAAACAGCATCTAACACCCAAAAGTCCCTATGGTTCAAAGAAGGCCAACAAATGTACAGATTTGAAGGAGGAGCAAAAACAAAATCATTGAAGAATTTGAATCGGTAACAGTAATATGACAGCGGAGGTTAATCTGAGTTGGGTCAAGAGTTCTGTCACAGCAGTTCTTTAATACAGCCTAATAATAAATTCACCTTGATGATAAGGATTGTGCGTCTTGTTCTGCTTTCTTGACAACTAATCGCAAAATGAAAGGTAATTTGTTGGCAGTTTATTTGGGGGGGTGGGGGGTGTTGAGTTTTCAATAACTCGTTTCAATGTGTCCCTAACTCCACAAGGAAAGATACATTTGGTACTTGTAAGTGAAGATAACTATTTTTTCATGACACAAACCGTCAAATAAATCTTCCAATTTTATGGCATGGGTATGGCACAAGTTGATGAGCAAGGTTTAGGAAAATGTCTGCTTGATCCCAAGATGTCTGCTTGATTCGAAGGTTTTAAAAAGATGTGAACAAATTGCTGAGTCAGTATTTATATTTAAGCATTGATATTACTTTGAAAAAGGAATAAAGTTAGAAGGATTTGAGTACAGGAGCAGGGATGTTCTACTGCAGTTGTACAGGGCCTTGGTGAGACCACACCTGGAGTATTGTGTACAGTTTTGGTCTCCTAATCTGAGGAAAGACATTCTTGCCATAGAGGGGGTACAGAGAAGGTTCACCAGACTGATTCCTGCGACGGCAGGACTTTCATATGAAGAAAGACTGGATAGACTCGCCTTGTACTTGCTAGAATTTAGAAGATTGAGGGAGGATCTTATAGGAACTTACAAAATTCTTAAGGGGTTGGACAGGCTAGATGCAGGAAGATTGTTCCCGATGTTGGGGAGGTCCAGAACAAGGGGTCACAGTTTAAGGATAATGGGGGAGTCTTTTAGGACCGATGAGAAAAACATTTTTCACACAGAGAGTGGTGAATCTGGAATTCTCTGCCACAGAAGGTAGTTGAGGCCAGTTCATTGGCTATATTTAAGAGGGAGCTAGATGTGGCCCTTGTGGCTAAAGGGATCAGGGGGTATGGAGAGAAGGCAGGTACAGGATACTGGGTTGGATGATCAGCCATGATCATATTGAATGGCGGTGCAGGCTCGAAGGGCCGAATGGCCTACTCCTGCACCTATTTTCTATGTTTCTAAGCGGGAAAAGTTGATCAACTTCCACTTTTTTATGCTGACAGCAGCCTAATCACTTCCACCAAGTCAGTACCATGTATTGTATCCAAAATAGTGACCTAATAATGATAAAATTAATTTGTAATCAAACTTATTATGAAATATAAATTGCTTACATAATTCGGCATGCCGCACTATTTTTAATGAAGCTAATTTGTTTGAACTACCATCATTACAGTACAGATCTTGCATTACAAGATGTTTAAAGTCCAGACTTTCAGATAAAACGTTATGATTTGCTAATGTGATTAACAGAACCGTTAATTTTTTTCTTCAAACAGGGCAACATTTTCTATAATTTGCATATGATGAAATGTTAAAAGCCTGTAAATCTTTTTTGTAAATTAAATTAACAAAAGAGCAACCAAGAACCATCATAGAGTGCAGTTTATTTATGAATTCCTTCTCATATTTTTCCCCCGTAGCTGTCCTGGGCTTTGAGTTTGCGAGTTCTTTCCTCCATTTCTTTTAGTTGGATGTATTCCCATACAATAGATTTGCTTTTATTTGCTGGTTTACAGTAGTAAGACTTTGCGTGAGTGTGTGTCCTGGTTAATATCTCCCAGTGTTTTTAAGATTTTTGACCTTATGCTGATGAGGAAATTATTCCACTTAAAGCTCCAGAGGAACCTTGAGCAATTTCATCTTTATTTTTAAGTTTCATTTAGTTTTCCAGAAAGGAGGTAAAAAGCAAAACTCCTCCCCACTCAGTTATTCTACTATCTGTAAAATATTAAAGGCCAACTAACTGCCCTGAGTTCTGTCTCTCCCGTCTCACCTTGAGGATTCCTAGCAAATCCATCAGTAAATGAGTCTCATTTAGCGTTGCAAATTGTGCCTTCAAGGCAATCTCCAAACTCGGTGGGGAATAAAAGGTATTCGTGACTTTTAAAATTCATGGTTGCTTCTGGAACATAACTCCTTTAAGTTAAGGGTTCACCCATTTCTTGGCAGATCTGCTGATGATGTAAAGTCCAAACGAGACGAATGTTCAGACAACCCAACAGCTTTAATAGCGGCAGCTTTGAAACGGAAATTTGCACATCGCTACAAGAATGACAGCTCTGGTGAAAGTGGTTCTTCAGATTCTGACTTCAAGGCAAGCACAGAACTACCAAAGGTAAGTGGGAAAATTAAAGTAGTTACTCATGTTTCAATGCATTGAACTTCATGATTTCAAAGACAGTGCTTTGCATTTTAGTGGTAATTCCTTTACATATTTGTAGAAAGGGGTACTAGCCTTTCAGAAAATACCAGTGTTTTTTTTTTAATGCCTTATTCTATCCCACTTGTTAATCTTCACCTTTAATCCTTCCTGCATCATCTTTTGAAAACCATCTCAAAAGGTATTTTTTGAGCTAAATCATTCTCACTGTGGTTTGGTATTCACTTTTTAATTTGCATTTGTATTTACCAAATCATTCTGACAGACCTTTTTTGTTAGTGTTGAATAAATGCAAGTTATTTAAATTGCGATAAACATTTCCTACAAATTGTAATTGTTTATTGTCAAAGGTTCATCTTATTGGTCAATATATCAATGTTTATATTAATGGGAATCATAGTGATATAAACATACTTGGTATGTTATATACTTTTTTTCCTTTCCCATAGTTTGGGCAACATTTGCTGAAGCCAACAGGAAAAAGAAAATCGTCATTGGAAAACTTATCAGTCGTGATCAAAACCTCAGACACAAAAAATGACTTGAACGTTTCCTCCAAAATGAGTTCTAATGAGACAATTGTATGAAGCAATATTGACATCTGATTTCAATTTGCTATACGTGATGGTTATGAAATCGCACTTAACATTTGGTTCATTGACTTGCTGTTTTATATATGTTCAGAAGACAGTTCTGTAATCAAACTTCAATGTTTTCATCTTGGTGTGCTAGTGTTTGTATATCCTCAAGAATTCTAATCTGAAGGGCAGATGTTTTAATTGTGTTTAAATGTGGGAAAAGAGTGAAACTGAAGGAAGGTATCATGACCAGATTTTTTATTTGCTTTGACCTACACTAAGAAAGAACGTAAAGCAATTGTGCTTTGCACATGTCCTTTAATGCAATTACAGTAGCATATTTATCAAGTCAGATTTTGTCCTCATTTTTAAATTTCAAATATAAATGTTGTTCGTATCACTACAGTTGCCAGTACACTACATGCCTGACCTGCGTGGATTTGCTACCTTGCGACTGTTAATTTTAGCCTTCCTTATAAACTAGCTACTTTAAAGCCCACTCTTGTTGATGTTTTTTTATAAATCGATAAAAGATTGATAAAATTATCATTTTGGTATTTCTAAATTTGTAAAGCATCTTCAAACTCTTAACACTTTAATGCTGATTCTTGAAGTTCATAATTCTGGGCAGCAGGACATCTCAAAGGAATATTTTTGATATTGGATATACATGTATGCAGCTATTTTATTAATTTTGCAATGTGCACAGCTTTGTATGATCTGAAATTATATGGAAATGCAGAAGTTGAATAGAAGTTGTTTAAATAGGAAATGTTATGGTGCTACTTCATGTTAGACCATGATGATTAAAAATTATGATGGGACATTTACATTCAAACTACACGACAGCATCTGGAAAAGCCCAGATCCTACTTTAGAAAAATATATGTATGGGTATAGTGTTAGAAAATCTCTGTGCATACCATTTGCTAGATTGCTAGCTGTTAATGTAAAGATAAATTTGCACCATTATTATATGGTCTAAAATTAATTCTATTTCAACAGTGAGAAATATCTTAAACATGTTAATGGTCATACGTTTTGTACTTTGGGTGGAATGGGCAAAGTGCAAATTGTTTTCACCTTAAACATTGCTATCTTGTCTGCTTTCTTTGGGCAGACTAGGGGAGCAAAAGAAAATAAATGCTGTAAAGAAACATGCAATATATATAAAAATAAATGCTGCATGCTTTGGGTTATTAAAGACAATTGAAATATAGTTCCTCCCCCTGCTCTGGAGCATTTCCCCAACCCCAATTGGCATATTTTACCAATTCTCAGGAAAAATATGTGATTTGGAAGAATTTTCTCCACTCTCCTCTAGTTCCAATCTTGCTCATGTAGGATTTGAAGAATGAAACCAGATTTTGTGTTATCCAGCGGTTTCTCCACCAATGCTTTTATTTATTTTTATTTTAAATATTTAAAATTTGTAGCCAAGACTGTCATTCGATCACACTTAATATTTGCTTGAAATTTGTTTTTTTTTAAATCTTTAAATATTGTATTACCTGATTTGGTAGTATATGAAACGTAAATGTTAAGCTTTCCTGGCAAACTATCTGAATGCAATCATTTATCATAACCTTGGAAATATGTTGGTTCTATTCTTGATCTATAAAATATATTTGAAGAACTCGATTGTAATGCCTGTATACGTGTGACCTAATCTTTTAGTATGGTTTTACTGCTTCTGGAATATCAGTAAACCTTTTAGCATGTTGTGCAAATTCACCACAAATCCAATGTAAAAGGTGATTTAATCATTCTTTAAACTTTTGGGTCTCGAGAACAAGATACCAAATTGGATTGATTTTGTGGCCCTGTTATAAGTTTGAGATTTGTGGACTCCATCTATTTGGTGTGCCAAATTTAAGATAGTAATTTATTAATACTTTTGATTAGGATCTACCACTGTGCTGTACTGGTTTGCTCTTTGTTAATAAAGCACCAAACACTACTTTTGGTGTAGACTGAGGAGATTGGAGAAATGTTTCATGGTGGTGATTCAATGATGAAACCAGTCTAATATATTAGTGAGCTAAAAGTTGTATTATCAGATCTACCTTGTATACATAGTCCTAAATTGCCTACGTTATTATTTTTTAAAATATCTTTATTAGAGGTACCGTAAGTTACATCAGTGTACATCCCTAATATTGTAGTACAGTCATTGTACCCCTTTGTAGTTTTTAAGGCTTTAGAAAGGAGAGGGAAATAACAGCAAAGAAAGTAGAAGAGTGAAAAAGAGATGTGAAAGTGCAAAAGCGTGACAGAGGGAAAGGAAACCCTTGAAGAGTTAGAAACCGGAGATTAAGAGATAGACCCTGGAGAGGAAAAAAAAAGAAAAAGGGAAAGAAAGACAAAGAAAGAAGAAAAGCCAGTTACTTTATTATAAACATCTCGCAAAAGGAATCGACCAACTCGACAGTTTTTCTTCCCCCTTTACCAAGACCTGACACTGGTACTTTTTTGAGGTATTCTTGCACCTTATCCCTGTAGTAGATTTATAAATGCAGACCACATCTTATAGAAACAGTCTGATTTTCCTGCTAGTCGGAGTCTCATATCTTCCAAGTGTAGTGTTTCGAACATAGTTGAAATCCACATATTAATTGTTGGTACAGGAGTATGTTTCCAGAATTTTAAGATTAGCTTTTTTCCAGTTATTAAGCCATATTCAAATAGAGTCTTTTGAAACACATTTAATTCAGGGCTATCTTCCGATATCTCGAAGATAATCCAGTCTGTTTTTGGAGTCAGTTTTATTTTAAATATTTTTGTGAAAATTTCAAAAATTTCAGTCCAAAATGTTTGAATTTTTGTACAAAAGACAAATGAGTGCGCTATATTAGCTTCTTGACATTGACATTTATCACATATAGGTGAGACATTGGGAAAAAGTTTACTTATTTTAGTTTTTGAATAGTATAATCTGTGTAAGATTTTAAATTGTATTAAGGTGTGTCATACATTAATTGAACATTTATGCACATTTAATAAATATTCTTCCCACCTTTCTTTGGGAATTTTTATACTTAATTATTTTTCCCAGTCTCTCTTGATACCTTCTGTTGTTGGTATTTCTGCATTTAGGATAATATTATATATATATGATATTAGGTTTGCTGATTTTGCCTTTGTATTCATTACTTCTTCCAGTAAGTCTGGAGGCATTTTGTGATAGTCTTGTGCGTATTTTTTCAGATAGTCACAGATTTGGAAATATTTAAAATACTGATTGTTTCCCAAAATGTATTTTAGTTGTATTTGTTTAAATGATAATAGTTTTCCCAATTCATACACATCTCCGAAGATTTTAATTCCAGCTCTTTCCCATTGTATAAATGCTTTATCTATAGTTGAAGGTTTAAATGAGGGGTTTTTACTGATAGGAGGTAAGAGAGATAAATTTCTTAATTTTAAATTGTGTTTTATTTGTTTCCAAATTCTAATTATGCTGTATATAATTGGATAATTGTTGTAATTTGTATTATTCATCGATGTTGGAGAGAGAAGGATTGCTCCAATATTATAAGGAGAGCAATCCTCTTTTTTCATAATCACCCAATCCAGTTGCTGGGGAGAGTTATCCAGCAATTGGATCATGTTTCTGATATTTACAGACCAGTAGTAATACATAAAGTTGGGGAGTGCTAATCCCCCTACTACTTTGGGTTTATTCAGATGAGCTCTTTGTATTCTGTGGGATTTATAATCCCAAATAAAATTTGTGATATCTGAGTCCAGTTTTCTTTTTAACTTTTTGGGTAAGTATATTGGAATAGATTGGAACAGGTATAAAATTTGTGGTAGAAAAATAATTTTTATGGCATTTATTCGGCCTATTAAAGACATCGGAAGCGTTTTCCAAAATTTAATCAAGTTATATAGTTTCTTAAGTAGAGGGTTATAATTTTCGTCAAACATATTTTGATATCTTCAATTAATTTCGATGCCAAAGTATTTAAATTTTTCCGTAGCTATTTTGAAACGAAACTGTAAAAGATGCGTAGAGTCTTTCGGTTTTATTGACATGATTTCACTTTTATTCCAATTTATTCTATATCCTGAGAATGATCCGAAGTCCTCTATTAATTTTAAAATATTTGGTATAGTAATATGAGGTTTTGTGATGTACAATAGTACATTGTCAGCGTATAATGATATTTTATTGTTGGAATATTTTGTTTTTTAGCCATGGATATTCGGATGAGTTCTAATTCTTTCCGCTAGGGGTTCAATTATGAGAGCAAGTAACAACGGTGATAATGAACATCCTTGTCTATTACCCCTTGACAATTGAAATTTCGTAGATAAATTATTGTTAGTTAATATTCTGCCCGTTGGCTTATTATATAGTAATTTAATCCATAGAATAAAATTCTCTCCCAGTTGAAATTCTTGCAATACCCTGACCATATATTCCCATTCGACCTGATCGAATGCTTTCTCTGCATCCAACGATATGATTAATAGTTTTTGATATTCCGTTTGGTGTGAATGCATTATTTTGAGCAGACGTCTCAAATTATTAAATGATTGTCTCTTAGGGATAAACCCTGTTTGATCCGGATGTATTAATTTACTAGCATATTTACTTAGTCTTCTAGCTAGTATTTTCGCTAATATTTTTTGATCTGTGTTTAACAACGCAATAGCTCTGTATGATCCAGGTTCTTCCACATCTTTATCTTTCTTAAGTATTAGTGTGATCGTGGATTCTGCTAGTGTTTCAGTCGGGACCTGGTGTTTTTCCATTTTTTAATGAGATTATTGTTTCTTCTATTTATTTGAGATTTGTGCTCCCAATTCCTCTTGTTCCTGCAACTCTAATTTAGGAAGGTTATAATTATCCAAGAACTCTGTAACTTTGTTGGTGTCCATTATCGTATTAGATGTATACAGATTCTCGTAAAATTGTGCAAATCTTTTATTAATATCAGGCAAGGTCAATATTTCCCCTTTGGCTGATTTAATCTTTAAAATGGTGTGATCCTTTTCTCGTTTTTTTAACTGACGTGCCAGAAGTTTGTGGGGCTTATCCTCAAATTCAAAGTGTTCCTGTCTTGTAATTTGTAATAATCTTATGACTTTCTCTGATAATAATTTATTTAATTTGAATTTCAGTATTATTATTCTATTATGTTGATCCGTAGTGGGGTCTTTTGTGTTTTCTATGTCCAATTTAATTTGTTCTTCTAACTGTCTTTGTTCATTCTTATTTTTCTTATTTTGAAAAGCTTGGTATGAAATTATCACGCCTCGAATAAATGCTTTAAAAGATTCCCATAATAGTGTAGGTGATATGTTTGGCATGTCGTTTATTTCGTAAAAAAGGTCCATTTGCTCTTTTAAATATATACTCCCTTGCAGGTCTTTTAAAATTTGAGGATTGGACCTCCAAAACGGTTTGTTCTTAGTCATTCCTTCCATTTTTAGAAAAAAAGTTATTGGGGAGAGATCTGAGATCGTATTTGTGTGGTATTTTGGTTTAGAAGTGTGGGGTATTAGTTTTGTATCCACCAGGAAATAATCTATTTGTGAATATGTCTTGTGTACCATAGAATAGTACGAGTAATCCCTGCCAGTCGGATTTGCAATCCTCCAGACATCTGTTATGTTTTGTTTTTTATATATATGTGTTTAGAAGTTCGCTATTTTTGGATTTCGTAATACCCCTCTGTTTTTGATTGGATTTATCTAAGTAAGTGTCTAAAACAGAGTTAAAGTCTCCGCCGATTATGATATTTTGGTAGTTATATTCTGCAATTATATTCACGATTTTATTGAAAAAGTGCGGGTTGTCAAAGTTGGGCGCATATATGTTTACCAAGGTAATTGGGGCAGCATGGATCTCCTCGGTAACTATCAAATATCTCCCCTCCTATCTGTTAAGGTAGTTTTGGGTTTAAATGGAATGCCTTTGCGAATAATAATAGACGTTCCTCTAGATTTCGACGAGTATGACGAGTGAAAAGTTTGTCCTATCCAGTTTGCCCTCAATCTAGCTTCGTCTTGAAGTTTAAGATGGGTCTTTTGTAAGAAAGCAATATCTGTGTTATATGCTTTCAGCTGAGCGAGACTCTTACCCCTTTTAATGCGTTTGTTAACACCCCTAACATTCCAACTACAAAATGAGATTCCTCCCAGTTTATTTTGGTTATCGTCTTGCATTTTGAATAGATTTAATACCTGTGTGTCTTGTGGTGCATTCATACCTCAGGTCTTTAGATATAGGGGGATCATTTACCCTACAAAGTTCAGTTAGTAGATTCCCTTTGCGATAGTCCTTGAATAAAAAAATGTGAAAATGATTAAAACAAACTAATACAACTGAGAATACAGTGTCCGAGCTCGTCGGCACTGTAACAAGTGACCCACCTGTAGGTGGGAAAAAACATTTTATTGACTTCCGTTGTCGATATAAAACAAACAAATAGCTCCGCTCCCTCGATTAATCATAACATACTGGAAAGGGACCTGTTTCAAAATCAGATGTATAGTACCCATTTACAGTATATATGTCCATTTCCTCAGTATTTCCGGATATAACTATCATTTTTATCTATTAAGTGTTGCGTATATTTTAACTTCAGAAATCATCAACTGTTGGTTGAAGGGGTTAACCTATTTCTGACTCCTGGAACTGAGCCAGGAGCCCGCCTCTGCCCCTCACGCCCCGGTTATAAATCTACTTGAGAATTATTAGGTTAAATTAAAATGTTAATTTGAAAATCCCCATTTCTGCATTTCTGATTAGCATTCATTACTATTTCTATGTTAATATTCTATGTTAATATTGTTAAGGATGTTAATTCTATACCATTTAGGTTATTCATTAGATCTCATATATAACAGTAATAACCAAGCCCACAGTCTGTTGATGAGCTCTTCTTTTCGGTGGTTATCTTTTTCCAGCTTTTCTTGGAACAGAGTATGTCCTTGAGTTAGCATTCCGTCGATAAGACGTCTAGACAAAGTTCCTTCTTTTGGCAGTACGCCACCATTCTGGGTGCAATAGTAGAGAGAAAGAGTGTGTCCAAAATGTCCAACCTTTCCAGCTAGTCCTTCTGTTTACGATGGTTAGAGCATATTTGTATGCCTCCTCGGGATTTGTGAATGATTTTTGCTGTTCCTTGTAGGAGATGCGCATTCTAGCTGGATAGTAAACACCATTGGAGAGCCTGCTTTGCCTTTAGAGAACTGATTTCGCTTTTGCATAATTTCATAAGGATAGTCCCTGAAAATTTTAAAAGTTGGTACACCATACATCAGAGGCACACTATATTTGATATTCCTCATAACCTCTTCCACGTCAGCAATGTCCCGGAATTTCACAATAATCTGTCGTGTACGTTCTGAGCCATCCTGAGATTTGTGTTTGAATCTAGGAACTCGGTGTGCTACTTCAATTTTTGATAGGTTAGGGAGCTTAAGAGCTTCTTTAATTAATCCCGCAGCGAACTCGCAAATGTTATCTCTCTCGGCTCCCTCTGGTACACCAACTAATCTTAGGTTACGACGTCTCGAACGAGCCTCGAGATCCAGACATTTGTCTGAAACTTTAGCCAGCTGAGTCGCCATCCGTCGTGTAGCAAGGTCTTGTTCTGACCTCACCTTCTTCATCTCCACCATTCTTGCCATCTCATCCTCCATCTTGTGCATTGTTAACATACAGGTTGATACAGTGTCCAGCATAGAGCTGAACCTCTTCATGGTGTCTTCTTCACCCTTATCAATTCTCTCCAATAGTTCATCTCTCACATCGTCAATTTGTTTTGTTTATTAATAGTGCCAATCGAATCCTTCACAGACTCAACATTCTGATTACAAGAAGTCATATTGAGCGTCAGCTTTTCTATCTTTTCCAGAGGCAAATAAATAAATGATGGGTTTTTGTCCCAAACATGGAGGGGACTGTATTTCCACCACAGACCTTATCAAGTCTTTAACACAATTTGGCATAGATTTGACCAGATTCTTAGTTTTCAAAGATTTTTTTCATCTCAATATCACTTCTGAATAATGTCCTCAAAGGGTTTCTGTCTTGTGGTACAGCTTTTTCTTTCAGACTGTCCTTGATAAGTGATGACAAATTCTCAAATCAGATTTGGGTCATGCAGGTTACAAGGCCAGCCCAAGACACATAGCCCCTTCTGCTGGAAAAAATTGTGTGGCACCGAGCAAGGTCTCCGGAATATCCGAGCTCCATCAAGAAAAGTTTTTGCTATCTCCGGCACTAGTCTTCTCACAACATTGATATATTGTGGTGATCCCATCATTCTGTCAACTGGGTGCAAAGGAACAACACCATTGTAGCTGACACAACCCCAGAACATTATCTTTTCAAGATGTTTGATGAACTAATTTATGTGGCAATTTCTCACTGGTTCTCCAAACGTGCTGCCTATGTTACCAAATAATGCAATCTTCATTTTAAGGCCCATTGGCAATGTTTCTTCTTCATTATTGCAATTAGAAGTCGCATTTTACCAGGCCTTGAGGCTATCTGGCTGACTTCAATGAGGCATCGAAGGTAGACAAAATGCTGGAGTAACAGCGGAACAGGCAGCATCTCTGGAGAGAAGGAATGGGTGACGTTTTGGGTCGAGACCCTTCCTCAAGTCAAGAGTCAAGAAAGTTTTATTGTCATGTGTCCCACATAGGACAAATAAATTCTTGCTTGCTGCAGCACAACAGAATATGTAAACATAATACAGAACGGGAGATAGTTCAGCATGTCTATAGACCACAGACCATATATACACAATAAATAAACAGTTAAAGTGCTATAGTAATAATAGACTGTTATTGTGCAGAGCTTATTTGATGTTGTGTTTAATAGCCTGATGGCTGTGGGGAAGAAGCTGTTCCTGAACCTGGATGTTACAGATTCCAGATGGCAACAGAGAGATGAGTGTGTGTGACCAGGATGGTGTGGGTCTGTGATGATGTTGGCAACCTTTTTGAGACAGCGACTGCAATAGATCCCTTCGATGGTGGGGAGGTCAGAGCTGGTGATGGACTGGGCAGTAGTCACAACTTTCTGCAGTCTTTTCCGCTCATTCCTCAGACTAGCATCTGTAATTCTGACACATTTAGGTGCTGGCACACAGTGCTTCAGCTAATTGAGACTCCTGCCTCCAAATCTTTATTCAGACCATTGCTTTTTTGGATCATCCTTTCCTGAACCAGCAAGGCCACGTGTCTTGGAGTTGTCTTAAGGGCCTGTCCCACTTTGCGATTTTTTCGGCGTATGCGGGCCTCAGTGACTGACACCCGCAGTCGCCGAGAAAGTTGTACGACAATCTACGACAGGTTACGACAGTTGACGTGAAACTGCGACAATCTGCGTCATCCAACGTCACAATTTCCAGGACCTCAACAGCGGCAACACACGCCTACGACATCCTGCGACTGCACAGATGTCAAACAGCGACAGCCGAAGTCAACATACGCCCACCCACGACACAGCAAGATACGACAGGCTGCGCCACTGTCTACGACATCTGAGGACAACAGGTTGATGTATGATGACTCAGGCTGTTGCAAATGAATTAGCTGAGGTCATGACCTTGCGTCATCATGCATCACCCGCAGGACAGCCTACGTCAGCGTGTGACCGCTCACGACACGATAAGACACGCAGGTGTCGCGGAAAGATTTTGAACATTCCAAAATCCAGCGGCAGCAAGGAGACATCACGCCTCTTTTCAGGCCGTCACCCAAAATGTCACCCAAGTGGGACAGGCCCTTTACTATTGTGGCCGCTCCTGCCTATTCTCTTGGGTGATAGTGATCTGGCTTCTGACCCTTGCATGACCTTCCTGGATACAGAAACTTGGCTCAGCCCTACCAACTTGTGAACTTTCCTTGTGGAGCGATACCAGTTGAGAATTGCTTGATGCGTTCTTCTCAAATGATGATGAAACAATGGGCAGATGCAATGTTTGTTCAAGGTTGCTATTTTGTCTTTAATTTATTTTGAATGAAAGTTGGAGTGGGATGGTAGCTGCCTATAATTGTAGAATTCAATGGTCATACCATAGGGTTGTGAGCTACCCAAGCAGAATATGAAGTGTTATTCCTCCAGTTTGCGTGGGGCCTCACTCTGGCAATGGAGGCCCCCCAGGGCCGAATGATCAGCATTGGAGTGGGAAGAGGAGTAAAAATGATTAACAACTGGAAGATCCATTAGGCCTTGGTAGGCTGAGCGCAAATGTTCGGAGAAACGGTCACAGAGTCTTGGTCTTACAATTGGTCATGTCAGGATCATCGGCTGCAGTAGATGAGAATAGAGGAGGTGCACATTAACTTCCATCTCACCTGGAAAGACTTCTGGGCTCCTTGATGAGAACTTGTGTTTTCATCTCTGGCCTTTGTCCAACCATCTATCAAACCCCCCCCCCCCCTCCCCCTCCACCTATCACTTGTCTAGTCACTCCGCTCGTCCACCTTTCTCCCCTCACCCCAAAAAAATCTGAAGGGCTCTATGCTGAAACATTACTTATCCATATTGTCCAGCGATGCTGCCTGACCCACTGAGTTGCTCCAGCACTTTGTTTTTTTTTGTAAAGCAGCATTGGCGTTTCTTGGTTTCTATAATTGTTTTTCAGCAGTTTGGTGTGCTCTGGTTTACTGCTTAATTATATTACAGCCTACATCTAATGCAAGATATCTAAATGTCAGTTAGCTAAATGTGCCAGTGCATAATAGTTTTTAATGACATTAAGAATTCTCTAATTCCTTGCCAGAATATTAATTATTGAACAAATGTTTGTTATATAAAATGTTCATATTGTGTACAATTAGATATGGGTTGCTCTTTCTGAATAATTATTTGCATTAGTTTTCTGGCTGTTTAAATTTATTGACATAGGATTTCTGTGTCATCAATCATTGTTTAAAGTGCAGTTGTGATACTATATTCAGTTCCCATTATCAGCGTTTAAAATATTATTTTACAGGAGGGAATTGGAAGACTATCCCTGAAGCAATTGGATTGCCATAAATACCTGAACGGTTCATTTGTACCCTTTAGGGAAGTAATTTTTGTGTCATTAGTCACACTGGGTTATATGTAGTTGGCTCTTTAATTCTCCTTTATACCACTTAGTTCCCTGAAAAGGCGCTAATGCAAAATTATCATTTTCGGTGAACCTCCACGTCCTGAGAATGAAATAAACTCTTGGCACAATAGAGATTTAATTATCTGTGTCAGTTTTACTACATCTCTTGCATAGTAATAAAATGCATTATAAATTTAATCCCATCACTCTTCATTCTCTTTTATGCTAGTTTTGTTTCTAGCCAGTGCTAGAATCCCACTTAAGGGGAATGTTGAGTTCTTCCCTGATCCTGATTGACTTTAAGGAATCCAAGCATAACTTGTATCAATGAAATGTTGCTTCAATGTTGGACATGGGCAACTACTTGCACTTCCATATTTAGTAGATTGTTCACATTTGCATCCAAAGTGCAGACCTGGATTTGGCTGGTTTTGAGTTGGCCTCAAACCGACTGATAGTTTTTAGTTGCTTGGACTCATAAGATATATTCTCTATCTTCTATACTTGCCTTTTGAATTTGGGTTGGTCACTATAGTTATTTGCAAAGAAAGCCACTATCTTGAGGAGAAAACCAGTCTTACAAGTGGCAGCCTAAAAAGACAAGGTAAGCATTTGGTCTAATATTTCTGAACACATTTAATGATGTGGCATATCTATCTGTTCAAATGTAGCATTTCTCCCATTTTGTGTCAAAGAAACAGGTTAGTTTTGTTGATAAAGTGCGGTTTTACAAAATGCATTCCTAGGCATACTAACGTGTTTTCAACCAGTCTACGCTCTGTAGTCAATATCAATATCTCTTTATCCACTGC
This sequence comes from Raja brachyura, assembly GCA_963514005.1. Next base: position 57,858,870 of record OY740784.1, read on the forward strand.
TCGCTTTTGTAAAGGGATAGATGTTGCATATCATGAAACGGTGAGCCTGTAGCTATTAATGTTGGGGCTATGTTCAGTCCTGTATAATAGGGAATTCTGTGCTTTAAATGGGATAGAACAAAGGGTGAGAAGCCTTTAATTGCTGTCCATTACAATGACACTTGGATTAATTCAAAACAATGTAAATGTCAGGCCACATTTATGATCTGCATATCAATAAGTTAGTAAAAAAAATGTAGAAATCATGTCCAAAAAAAAACTAGCAGCCCATTCTTGTGAAAGTGAACCAAAATGTCACACATGTGACCAGATGTCATCACAAGGCAATACACTAAAAAAAGTATTGTAAGAGATTAATCATTCATTGCTATTTTCCTACCTACAGAACTATAATGCATGTATAAGATATGAACAATCTAGCATTTTAAAATCAGACTTTGAAAATAATGCTTCCGTGTGATGTCACACTCTTGAGCAGTCATATTTGACCTCTGACACTAAACAAACATTGTCAGCATAACATACAAAGATTTCACTTGATAAACTGAAAAACATGAATCATATTTTACAGTTCAAAACAATACACCTGTAATGCTTTCAGTATTAGAAGAGATGCTATTCCACAATATTTCATCTTTTTTGGTCACACACATGATTAACTCTGGTCCTAGCCTTGGAAAAGACAAAACAGCTGATCAAGGTCTTAAATTATTATTTTTTAATGTAGGGACATTTCCATGTGGCTGAATTCGAAACTAGAACCCAGTGTGTACAAGATAGTTACCTGCAAAATCAGATTGTGAAATAATTAATTAAAGGCAATTGAAATGTACTTTCAACTGCAGGAAGTGATGAGGGAAATGGATGCCTTCAAAAGAGAATAATGGAAAGCTGTGGCAGATTAAATACAATTTAGCCGCAGCTAGTCCAGTCTATAGCCTATATGCGGTAAATTCTGTTGTATTGAATTTTCAATGTTCTGACTAATATCTCTCAATCAGCATCAACATAACATTGATTATCAAGTCACTAGCACATTGCTCTTTGGTTGCTTGCTCTTGTATATTGGCTGCCAAAGCTTTACATCACAATTCAATACAATAATACTTTGCCACGTACGAGGAATTTTATTTGCCAAGTCAGTCATACAAATAAAAAGGAACAGAACACACAAAACACATATTAACATAAACATTCACCACAGTGACTCCTCCACATTCCTCACTGTGATAGAAGACGAAACGTTAAATCTCTTTCCATTTCTATTCTCCCGCGGTGGGGAGCACATTGATTTCACTTCAAATTAATGTGGTTTGGAACATTTGAGTTTGTGAAATGCATTGCACAAGTGAAAGTTTTTTACTGTATTGTGATGTCACATTGATATTTTTTGCACAGCTAAACCTGGCCATTACCTTCAGATTATTTCTTCCTCCAACAGGGTCAGCAACCTGCAACTCACGACTTGGCACTCACCTTCCACTGCTCTGGGAGCTTTTAAGTCGTAAAGATTCACACATCATGCAAACAGATTCTTTGTCCGAACTCATCTATGCTGACCACGATGTACCATCTAAACCAGTCGCATTTGCCCTATATCCCTCTAAGCCTATCTTAAATGCAATTATAGTACCAAGTTCAACTATATTTGGCAGCTCATTTCAAACACCCACCATCCTCAGTTGAAAAAGCTGCCCCTCAGGTTCCTCTTAAATCTTGCCCCTCTCACCTTAAACCTATGTCCATTGGTTCTTGGTTCCACTACCTTGGGGTAAAAATTGGTGCATTCACCCTATCCCCTTCATGATTTTATATACCAAGGTGATCCCAGCTGCCTGTGCGCCAAGGAATAAAGTCCTAGCCTGCCCAACCGTTCCTTGTAGTCCAGGCCATCTTCATAAATCTTCTCTGCATTTTTTGCAGCTTAATAACATCCTGCCTATTAAAGTGACTAAAACTGAACACAGTGGTCCAAATGTGGTTTACTAATGTTTGTACAACCGAATATCATATCTGTAAATATTATGTACAGCCAGACTCCAAGCAGCTTTATTTTTTTCCAATTGGTTTGTTGCTTGCTGCAGAGTGAAGCTTAGGTGCATTTAAGGGCATGGGAAATGTTTTAAATCAAAATGCTGCAGCCACAGAAAATGCTCAAGTCCAACAGAATTTGTGCAACTAATAAAGGTTGCAAAGTAGTAAAAAATATATAAGCTCAGTGAAGGAGAAATATTGAGTCAGCACAATAAACTGTGTCTCTACAAATTACTGTAGGCTCCTCCTGCAACATTGTGGTTTCATTGTATTTCTGTATCATTTTCCATTTCACTATATGTAGATAAGTATAACTTCACTGCTAATATTTGCTTTGTTTAAGTTATTAGACTTTGAAAGTTGTAAAACTTTCTAAATAACATGGCTCAACACTGGTTTTGTGAACAGCTTTTTTTTCAAAGATCATGTTCAGTGCTTTTCTATTTTTTACGGTTAAAATCAATATTAGTTTCGGTAGCTCTGCAGTAAAATTTGACAAAATTGATTCAATGGAATATGTACAAAATAGTATTGAATTTGCAAATATTGAAAATGTTAAATCAAACAGGCAAGTAGTTCAAAAGGTATGTCAATGTTTTTATTTAAAATCTTAAACAGCAACAGGCATATCAAAATATGAATATAGCAACTCTGCCAACAACCTGGTAACGTTCCTAAACTTAACATTGAAGCCTTCATCTCTCAAAGATGGCTGTTGCAACAAATTGTAAACAGAATTTTCTTAAACAGTCCTGAAATACAAGATAACTAAAGAGAAAAGCACCAATTTGTTTCATTGGAAAATGCCAAACTTAAGATAGTTGTGCTTACTGTACATAATCAACTATTTAAAACATTGTAAAATACAAAATGGAATGTTTGAAATTTAAAAGAACATTTTATTACCCTACAAAGGGTTTATTTTCTTCCTCATCAGGCAAGGCCCACAGGGGAGTAACAATTCACTCGCAAAAGGTCGAGGAACAATGCACTTCTTTAAAAATAAAAACAGATTTGGTCACTTAGCTTTGTGCATAGTTTTAAGGCATTTTAGCATTTTTTCTTCAATCTGGCTGTTTAATTCATGCATATTTTCACATTTTGAAGAAAACAATGGTGAAGATGGCAGTATGCTCTGATGTGCAGATTCCAGACATGCCATTATCACTTGGTTCAGGCAGACAGATATCTTGAGTTGATCTTTATTTATAAACTACTGTTGTTATCATAAGTGCAGTTCATACATGTAAACTACTTTTGACTTCACCATTAATCTGTTTTTAAGTTGTTTCTTTAACTCTCCCCTAAAAAGGCAAAGGCCAGCAGCACTTTGTTGCTATATAAGCTTGGCTATGACCAGAGATGAAGGCTGGATTCACAGTGCACTAAAGGAACACCATGGCAGAAGAGGCTTCCATGGAAACTTAAATGGCATCACAAAAGATTAAAAACAAACTGCAGCATATTTTGTTCTATCTTCTTACCAACTAGCATTTCCCAAATTAGTGGTTCCTTTTTTCACTATGCTTCAAGGCAAGAACCAGAACCAAAGTATCAAAAATACAGCATTGTAAACAAATCTCTGAGGCAGAAAAGGACTGGCTTCTTTGCATGCATTCAGTCATTCAAATGGTGGGAAGAGTATAAAAGCTCTTCTTGTACCAACAAAATAATATTTTCATTAAGTTCATAGCCTTTAAAAAAACCCCACAGAAAACCCCAAGTGCAGAAATTGCAAGTATCAATCTGTATTACAGTATTCAAACGAACCATTAATAAATGGCACTTCTTGGGACACTGCCACCCTCCTTTTCCCATTCTGTTCAGTGTAGCCACCACTGCAGTTTATGTGCTCAATGTCTCACAAAAGCCAACTGAGGTATTTGTGTATTGCTTATGTTCAGGTCTTGCTAGGAGCAAAAAAAAAGCAACATGATGCTTTGAAGAAAGCATTCAATTACATTAATGTCAACATGACTACGCATACAACTGTGGCAGTCAGTGTCTACAAGTATATTTCAACCAAAAGATTCATCCCACTTGCTTTCAGCTTATTAGGCTGAAAATTAATTGTCCATCTCCCACAGAATGAGAGGAGCCAGTGAGATGAAATAATTCTCAGCTTTCCTGAGGTATAAATCAGTCCTGTTCACGGCAAACCGAGTCGGTTTCTTCTCTACTCTGGGTCTGTTCTTGTAATAATCCCTTCCAGCTAGCATTATTCAAACTAAGATGTCCAAGCATTGTCTGTGACAGTGTGCTGTTGGTGAAGCGAGACCATTCCACAAAAAGAGGCTTCACTACATAAGTTATGAAACCTGGTAAACAAAGTAATGTTTATTAATGACATGAACACAAATTTAAATGACCATTAACAAACTAATCTTCAGTGTTTACACAAAGCTCAAGTAAATGAGCAAATTCATCTTGGGCCAAATTCAGCATTGTAAAGATTTTTTGCTCTAAACAAAGAACACAAATTAATCTATTAGATTAAAAATGTGCCTCTTACTTGCCCATTTCCTGGTTACAGGCAAGAATGATTTCAATTAGGTTAAAATAATACAATAATTGCCATATTTTTGATATAATATGCCTATAAATGTATTAGTTCAACATTCAAACAAAATGTGTTCTAACAATTAGGATTTACACTCAACTTTCAGTATTATACATTACCAAACATAGAACAGCACAAGAACACGCCATTTGGCTCACAATGTCTATGCCAAACATGATGCCAAGCCCATCACCCATCTACCTGCATATAACCCATATCCCTCTATTCCCTGCATACCGATATGCTTATCCATAAGACTTTTAAATGTCACCAAACTATTTGTTTCAACTACCACAGGCACTCATCTCCCTCTGTAAAAAAAACTCGCCCTGCACATCTTTAAAATTTGCCCCTCTGGCCTTAAAGCTATGCCCTCAAGTATTTGTTTTTTCCCCATCCTGGGAAAATGATTCTGACTGTCTACCTTTTCTATGCCTCACATAATTTTACATACTTCTACAACCTCCAGTATTGCAAATAAAACAATCCAAGCCTGTCAAACTTCCCCCGTAGCTAATAACCACTAATGCAGGCATAATTCTGGTAAACCCTCACTGCACCCTATCCAAAGCCTCCAAATATTTCATTTAATGCAGCAACCAGAACGGCACACAATACTCCAAAAGCAGCCTCACCAAAGTCCTACAAAGCTGCGTCACAACTTTTTTACTTGCACTCAATGCCCCAAACTATGAAAGCAAGCATACCACATGCCTTCTTTACCACAGTCTTCGTGTTGCCATTTTCAGGGAGTTATGAACGTGGACCCCAAGATCCTTCTGTACATTGTGCCATTAAATGTATATTTTCCCCATACATTTTAGCTCCCAAAGTGCAACATTTCGCACATGCTTGGATTAAATATCTTCCATTTCTCCAGCCATTTCTGTAGCTGATCTATATCCTGCTGTATACATTGACCTCACAGTCCGTAACCCCAAGCATTTCATTCTTCTGGATTAATCTACCATGTTTATCAAATGCCTTGCTAAAATCCATGTAGGAAATAACCACCGTCCTACCCTCATCGATCACCTTTGGCACATCAAAAAAAATTAAATCAGTCCTATAATTACTGATCCTCTCTTATCCTGTTGTGTATAACACAATAAACATGATATTCAATTGTCTAAAAATATTAAAGATTGAATAGAAAAAAACTGAACACCTGATCTATTTTCCCCATTGCCTATTCTCTATTTTACTTCAGTATATAGGTATGTCAATTTTTAAAATATTATTGCCCACATTTATTGCAAGTCAAGTTCTTTTCCATCTCACTAGTCACATGATTGTCTAAATAACTGTGGTCAATAAATATAACAAAAGGTAATTGCCTTGTATTTTGCTGAAACTTAAATTACTCACCTATTTGAATGTTGGCAACAGTTTCTGTGTGGCGATCACATAGCTTACTTATATCTAGTTTATACTTTCTTTCAATATCCCCTGCATAAATAAAAACAATATGCATTATCTCATTGGTTCTATACTGAAAATTCCATGTTATCTTTTTAATGCATTATTCACCTAAACAGTTACACAATATAAACACCCTGCGGTCACTGCCTTACTTGATTTGAATTTTGAGTGATATAGCTATTATTACCCAAACTCAGTTTCCTTTTCTAGGAATTTTAAATCTCCAATCCCATGATTTTAATTTATTCACTGCATCTCACAAGTAGGCACTCAATTAGCCAAACAGCTATGATAGTTCTTGCACTCTATTAATGAGACTAAACTTCTCTTGATATTTCCAACAGCCATAATCTTGGGTGGGGATGGGTGAGAAAGTTTAGTTAACATTGGGTCACTGCCTTGAATATACCTTGATGGAAGAATTCTTGGGATACTTTTTCACTCCATTGTTTACTCAGTTCCCAAGGCCGGCATGGGTTACTGATATCTGCACATTTCAGTGCTATCTGTAAAAAAAACATACATTTACTTAAGCAGCCAGAATTAATTTCTAAATGTCTTTGTCTTCCATTAGCCTGCCACTTATAGAATTTGTTTTTAACCATTTTAATAATTTATTGTTAACCCCAAATCATAAGATCTATTACATCTTTTTCCTCTCACCTTAAAACGATGTCCTCTGGTTGTTGATTCATCTACCCATAGTAAAAGACTCTGAGCATCCTGTAAATTCTCCTCATGATTTTATACACCTCTATAAGACCCCCCCCCCCCTCCTTCGCCTCCTTTGCTCAAAGGATAAATGGTCCTGGCTTGCCCAATCTCTCTGTAGTTCAGGCCCTCAAATCTTGGCAGCATCCTCGTAAAACTTCCATGCATTATTTTCAACTTAATGACATCCTTCCTATAGCAGGGCGACCAATACTGAATACAGTGCTTCAAATGCAGCCTCATCAATGTCTTGTACAACTGTAACATAATGAACCAGCTTCTATACTCAATACCCTGACTGACGAAGCCCAATGTACCAAAGGCATTCATTACTATTCTGCCTGTGACATCACTTTCATGGAACTGTACACCTGTACTCCTAGATCCCCCTGCTGTGCAACCCTCACCAGGGCCCTATCATCCACTGTGAAGATCCAGTCGTGGTTTGACTTGCAAAAAATGCAAACCCTCACACTTACTTGCATGGAACTCCATTAAGCCCACCTGCTCAAGATTCTGCTGTGTTGACGGGCATTTTCTACATTACAACAGCGAATAAGCAACTAGATTAAGAACAGTGAGACAGCTAGCAACAGAGCGCCTTACATCATGGTATCAGAACGATAACCTAGCACCTTAAAAAGAGCAAGACAAAAACATTTAGTTGTTGACCTATACCTTGATGTGGGGAGGATGTGATTGGTGGTGTGAACACTGTTGAGATGGTCAACAACTTCAAGTTCCAAGGCATCCATCTCATCAGCGCCACATTGATGCAATTATTAAGATAGCACATCAAATTTACTTTCTTTGGCATCTGGGAAGAATCAGCATGCCAAAGAGGATTCTCTTGAATATCTACAGATACACTATATAAAGTATTTTGACAAGAAACATTTCAGTCTGGCATGGAAACCGCTCTGTGCTTGACCACCTGAATCTGCAGAGAGTAGCAAACACAGCTCAGTCCATCACAGGCACATCACTTCCTTCTCTCCACTCCATTGTCATGTTGCATTGTATCAAGGTGAAAGTATCAACAAGAATGTTTAGCACCAAGGACACTTTATTTTTTCTCTCATACCATCTGGAAGAAGACACAAGAGCTTGAGAGCCCAAATGTTGACTTCGGAACAGCTTCTTCCGCACTGTTATCAGATTCCCAAACCAATCATCTCTGGCCCTTCGGCCCAACTTGCCTACACCGGCCAACAATGTTCCAGCTACACTAGTCCCACTTGCCTGCACTTGGTCCATATCCCTCTATCCATGTACCCGTCTAATTGTTTCTTAAACTGGGATAGTCCCAGCCTCAACTACCTCCTCCTGCAGCTTGTTCCATACCCCCACCACCCTTTGTGTGAAAATGTTACCCCTCAGATTCCTATTAAATCTTTTCCCCTTCACCTTGAACCCGTGTCCGCTGGTCCTCGATTCCCCTACTCTGGGCAAGAGACTCTGCATCTACCCCATCATTTTGTACACCTCTATAAGATCACAAGTAATCCTCCTGCGTTCCATGGAATAGAGACCCAGCCTACTCAACCTCTCCATGCTGCTCACACCCTCCTGGCAACATCCTCGCAAATCTTTTATGAACCCTTTAACTTGACAATATCTTTCCTATAAAATGGTGCCAAGAACTGAACACAATATTCTAAATGCGGTCTCACCAACGTCTTACACAACTGCAAATGACCTTCCAACTTCTATACTCAACACTCTGACTGATGAAGGCCAAAGTACCAAAAGCCTTTTTGACCATCTTATCCACTTGCGACTCGACCTTCAAGGAACCAGGCACCCATACTCCTAGATCCCTCACAACAAGCTAATCTAAATTAAAATACATCATTGTCCATTAAGATCTTTGAGATATTATGAAAAGCCCCATATAATGAGAACCCTTTTTGTTTTAAAAACTTCACAAAATATCGAAATATGTCTTCATCAAAAGTGTGTCATAATTGAAAAATAAACAAAGACTTGGAAATTCATGTAGATATATTTGTAGAAGTTGTGTGGAGAAATGTAGACAATATTATTCCTGTTAAATACGAAGCAAAATAAGTTTGAATTAGGCCTACAACAGAAAACACAATCACAAAAATATTTAACTACAATACACATTGTGAGAAACATTACCTGCAGCATGAAATGTCGATGGCAGGCATCATTCAAATATAAGTCACTCATGTCCAAACGAGTTTGTAATTGTGATAGAAACTCATTCTGGCGACTTATGTCCGTAGCTAGAATTAAGGATCCCAACTGTCTTTCCATTTGGTAGCTTCAAAGAAAAAAAACCACAGCTATCAATTATTTTATGAAAGATTTACACATAGCAATGAGGTAGTATTCCAGTCAGGCCTATTATTATGTAGAACAGATATAGATGCTTCAAATTTTTCCACTTGAAATAAATTCTTGTTTTATCCATTGAAATATTCTCTCCATAATACAGGTCACAAATCTAGACTACATTGGTCAACGATTCGACATATCCATTAATAATAATCATACTTTAATACCATGCCATAAGTGGATCCTGAAATTTGATGGACATTTCTTTGAAACCACCAGCAAATCTTTCAGCTAATTTAACACAAATCATCCTATCAGCAAGAACAATTCTTAACAGGACATTCAAACTAATCAACAAAGAAGACCAGGCAAAACCCAAAGACAAAGGATCAAGATTGGAAGTCTTTGTTCTTAAATTTAATGCATCCATTGCATTATTACACATTTGGGGTAAAATAAACCATAAGCAGCAATCTTTGTTGATGGAGTTTTGATTTGTTACCAGAACACGACTTTACAATGAAACTTTACAAAATGCTGTATAGAACCAACACAATTGCTACAAATTGAAGGTAGACACAAAATGCTGGAGTAATTCAGCGGGACACGCAGTATCTCTGGAGAGAAGGGTCTCGACCTGAAACGTCACCCATTCCTTCTCTCCAACATTTTGCTGTCTATCTTTGATTAAAACCAGTATCTGCAGTTCTTTCCTAGATAAGATTGTTACAATACTGAGCTGCACAAGAGGTATTTGGACATGTGACTAGATGTTTTAGAGAAAGGGCTAGGAGCTTTAAATTGTAATAAAGTGAGAGAGAGGAAATACCCGTAAACAGTACTCTACTGCTTAGGGCATAGGCAGCAGAACATTTAACAGCTAATGAGAATGGACAACGCATGATAGATTACTCTAAAATAAGTGTCGTAGATGGTTATCAAGAATTACAGCAGAACCTTAATTATCTGGGTAAGTGGGCCAAGGAACAGCTAATAGTTTAATTCAGATGAGTATGAGATGCATTTTGCCAAAAACAAACCTAGACAGAACCTTTACAGTGCATGGTAGGGGAGTGTTGTAGAGCAAAGGGCTCTAGGAGTACAAGTGCATAGTTACCTGAAAGCAACATAGCAGGTTGACAAGGTGGTGAAAAGGCTTTTGGCACAAACGCCTTCATCAGTCAGGGAATTGAGCATAGAAATCGGGACATTATGTTACAGTTGTACAAGACATTGGCGAGGCACCACCTGGAATATTATATTGAGTTTCCGTCACCGTGTTATAAGAAAGATGCTAGTAAGCTGGAAAGAGTGCAGAGAAGATTTTCAATGATATTGTCAGATCTGATCAGGGACTGAGCAATAGGAAGAGATTGGATAGGCTAGGACTTTATTCCTCAAAGTCTAGGATTCTACAAGGTGATTGTACAAGAGTGTATAAAATCATGAGGTAGATAGATACGGTAAAGGCACAGAGTATTTTTCCGCAGCCTAGGGAAAACCCAGAACTAGAGAGCATGGACGCAAGCTGAGAGGGGTTTAAAGATTTAAAGAGGAACCGGAGGGGCAACTTTATCCACCCAGAGGGTGGTGAATATTGGGAATGAGCTACCAGAGGAAGTAGTGGAAATAAGTACCAAAACAATATTTGATAGACATTTGGAAAAGGTGCATGGATAGCAACGGTTAGAGGGATATGAAATGCAGTCTAATGGGACTAGCTTAGATGGAACATTGTGGCTGGCTTGGTTAAGTTAGACCAAGGGGATCCGTTTCCCTTGCTTTATGATTCTAGCAGTTAAAAAAAGAGATATAGAAGCCAAATCTGGAGGACTAAATAATGAAGAATCATCTGGACGTGTAAAAGTAGTATGTTTGACAATGTCATCAAATACCGTGCAAAATTACCGTGCAGACAAGGTGTAGAATTGTAATCTAGATTTTTAAAATACAGATTTGAAAAGTACCTCCTTTAAGAAATGCCTTTATTTTGCCACTGTTAACCCTTTAATAGTTTTTTAGATTTTCACACTTTGCTCAGGAAATATGCAGGGACAAAAAGCGAGTTCGGTATTCCAAAAAATGCAAGGAATCATGGGATTTGTCAAAGGTCACTCACTATAAAGAAAAAGCTAACAAAACACTGACTGCATAAACTGTGTAAAAATTCTTATCTTTATTCATGATTTACGTGTAAAAATATATTTAATCTGAGGAACGGGGTGCCAAGTAGCGGGAGAGCGGGGTGTAACAGCGAGATAGAGGGGGCTGATGCGAGTGGGAGGGGGGGTGGGATGGACCGAGGGACAGACATTTTCGGCAGTTGCGCGTACACAGACCTGCACCTCATCTGCAGCCAGGATTGAACCTGGGTCCTCGGCGCTGCCCAGTGGGCGGCTGGAGACGTCCAGACCGATTCGACAGTGGCCCAGAGAAGCGGCAGCCCACAGCCAGCACGGAGATGCGCCAACCCCAGCTCAACTCTGCCTGCCCCTCCGGGCCAACCGACAGCCCCGGACCGACGGGACAGTGGCCGATGACCGATGCTCGGCCCCCGCCGGCATCGAGGGGGCCAACTGACAGCTGCTGGACAAGGTGAAAGGCACAGCCAACGGGCCCCCTGAAGCCGGAGCCAGCACCTCCCTCCCGCGCCGGCTGCAAGTCCAGGTTGCCACCGCCCCGCCAGTCCAGGGCCACCCCCGGTCAGGGACGGGACACCCGGGATGGGGACAGCCCAGCAGCAACTCAACAGCGCCAGCAGAGCCAGAGACTTGGGCCCGACCCTGACAAAACGTTTTGCAGGTCTGCACCCATGCAAATTCACAGCTGCCGACAATGTTTATAGCGAGTGACCTATGACCTGGGCATGCGCAATCGGAATACCGAGCTCGCTTATTGGAACTTGGATTAAGGAAAACATATATTTTGTCTCACCAAGAAAGGTAGACAATCAAAAAAGGACCAAAGCAAAAGTCGATTAAAATAAGAATCATTAGCTATACATTATAGCATTTGTTCTAATTTTCAGACATGCAATAGATATAGTTGCAACCTGCAGGCATAATATTGAGGAAACCATCAGATACACACCTTTCCTCAACTGAAAAATGTGAAAATAATTTTGATTCATGAAGAATGCACACTGCTGACCTCCAGTGATGGTTTTCTAACACCGAGGTATTCTGAGAGCAAAGGAAAAATAATTAGTTGCACATCAAAATTCTGGATTCTCTCCCCATTTAGAAAATAGTCAACACCTTTATTCCTAACGCCAAAATGCATGACTCCACACTTTGCTACACTACTTTCCATGTGCCACCTCTTCCCACTCTCCCAACCTGTCCAATTCCATCTGCAGAGTCCCTGCTTTCTCTACACTACATGCTCCTCCACCCATTTTCGAATCATCCACAAACTTGGCCACAAAGCTTTCAATCTCCTCATCCAAATCATTAATATATGTGAAAAGTAGCAGCCGCAGCATCGACCCCTCCGGAACTTCGCTAGTCACTGGCAATGAACAAGGAAAAGCCCCCTTTTTGCCACTCTTTGTCTTCTGCCATACATGCTAGTATCTGCCCTCTGATACCATGTGCTCTCATCTTCCTTAGCATGTGAGGCTGGTTACAAACAAAAATAAAAATGTGGGAGATGGTGACGAGTGGGGCTGGCATTTGGACTAATGCCATTTAGAATCTAACAATTTGACCAAGGGGACCAAATGTCAAATTTAAAAGTTTGCTGATGATGGAAATGTAGAGGGGATTGTGAGTATAGAAGTGGATGGCCGAATGGTGGAAATTGACCTTGCTGGTAAACAAGCAGTGAAAGTTGGCCAGTTTGGCAATCTTAGCCATCTTAATGACTAAAACTGAAAATAAATATTGATAGTTACATGTCAATTTACGAGCAATTAAATTTACGAGATTCTTAAATACAGAAGAGGTGCCGGAAGACTGGAGGGTGGCAAATGTTATGCCTCTATTCAAGAAAGGGACTCAACAAGGTTCCGCAAGGTAGGCTGTTCTGGAAGGTTAGATTGCATGGGATACAGGGAGAGATCGTTGAATGGATAGCAAATTGGCTTAATGGAAGAAAGCAGAGGTGAGGGTGATGGTGGAAGGTTGGTTCTCGGACTGGAGGCCTGTGACTATTGGTGTGTCCCAGTGTTTGGTGCTGGGCCTGTTATTGTTTGTCATCTACATCAATGATTTGGGTGAGAATATACAGGGCAAGATTAGCAAGTTTTCTGATGATACAAAGGTAAGTTTTGCAGATAATGAAGATGTTGTGAAAGATTGCAGCAGGATCTTGATCGATTGGTCAGGTGGGCAGATGAATGGTTGATGGAATTTAATACAGAGAAGTGTGAGTTGTTGCATTTTGGGACTTCAAACCAGGACAGGACTAAACAGTAAATGGTGGGCCTCTGTGTAGTGTTGTAGAGCAGAGGGATCTGGGAGTGCAGGTGCATGGTTCCTTGAAGGTCGCGTCGCAGGTAGATAAGGTAGCCAAAAAGACTCGTGTCACATTGGGCTTCATCAGTCAGAGTATCGAGTATAGAAGTTGGGAGGTCATGTTGCAGTTGTACAAGACATTGGTGAGACCGCATTTAGAGTATTGTGTGCAGTTCTGGGCACCATGTTATAGGAAAGATATTGTCACACTTGAAAGGGTTGAGAGAAGATTTACGAGGATGTTGCCGGGGCTAGAGAGTCTGAGCTATCAGGGAAGGTTGAGTAGTGAAAGAAAGAACTGCAGATGCTGGTTTAAATTGAAGCTGGACACAAAATGCTGGAGTAACTCAACAGGTGAGGCAGCATTTCTAAAGAGAAGGAATGGGCAACGTTTCGGGTTGAGATCCTGGTTCAGACTGATGTCAGGAGAGGGGGCGGGACAAAGATAGAATGTAGTCAGAGACAGTAAGATTAGTGGGAGAACTGGGAAGGGGATGGAGAGAGAAAGCAAAGGCCATCTGAAGTTAGCAACGTCAATGCTCATACTGCTGAGGTGTAAACTATCCAAGTGAAATACGCAGGTGCTGTTCCTCCAATTTGCACTGGACCTCACTCTGACAATGGAGGAGGCCCAGGACAGAAAGGTCATATTGGGAATAGGAGGGGGAGTTGTAGTTCTGAGGCACTGGGAGATCAGATAGGTTAAGATGGACTGAGCGGATGTGTTCAGTGAAACGATTGCCGAGCCTACGCTTGGTCTCGCCGATGTAGAGAAGTTGACATCTGGAACAGCCGATACAGTAGATGAGGCTGGAGGTGGTGCAAGTGAACCTCTGCCTCACCTGGAAAGACTGTTTGGGTCCTTGGATGGAGTCGAGGGGGGGAAGTAAAGGGACAGGTGTTGCATCTCCTGCAGTTGCAGGGGAAAGTACGTAGGGAGGGGGTGGTTTGGGTGGGAAGGGACGAGTTGACCAGGGAGTTTCGGAGGGAACAGTCTGCGGAAAGCAGAAAGGGGTGGAGATGGGAAGATGTGACCAGTAGAGGTGGAGTAGATCCCGGTGGAGGTGGTGAAAATATTGGAGGATATGCTGCATTCGATGGCTGATGTGGTGGAAGGTGAGGACAAGGGGGACTCTGTCCTTGTTATGAATGGGGGGGGGGGGGGAAAATGGGGATGGGAGTAAGAGCGGAGCTGCAGGATATCGAGAAGACCCTGGTGAAAGCTTCATCTATATTGGAACCCCCGTTTCCTAAAGAATGAGGACATCTCCAATGCCCTGGTATGGAACACCTCATCCTGGGCGCAGATGCAGCGTAGACGGAGGAATTGGGGTAGGGGATGGAATCTTTATAAGAAGCAGGGTGGGAAGAAGTGTAGTCAAGATAGCTATGGGAGTCAGTAGGTTTGTAGTAGATGTCGGTCAATAGTCTGTTTCCTGTGATGGAGACGATGAGATCTAGCAACGGTAGGGAGATGTCAGAGATGGTCCAAGTGAATTTGAGTGCAGGATGGAAATTAGTTGAGAGGTTGAGTAGGCTGGGTTTCTATTCCTTGTAGCGCAGGAGGATGAGGGGTTATCTTATAGAGGTGTATAAAATCATGAGAGGATTAGATCAGGTAAATGCACAGAATCTCTTGCCCAGAGCAGGGGAATCAAGAACCAGAGGACATAGGTTCACGGTGAAGTGGAAAGGATTTAATATCAATCTGAGGGGTAACGTTTTCACACAAATGGTGGTGGGTGTATGGAACAAGTCGAGACTGGGACTATCCCATCGTTTAAGGAAGTTAGACAGGTACATGGATAGGACAAGTTTGGAGGGATATGGACCAAGCGCAGGCAGGTGGGACTAGTGTAGCTGGGACATGTGTGCGCAACTTGGGCCGAAGTGCCTGTTTCCTGACTGTATCACTCTATGATTCTATACAGGCAAGTAGAATCTGGTCCATAACCTCTTTATAATTTTATCTTCCATCGATAGTGCTCATGGAGCCATTTATCCTTGTATCTTTGATTAACTAGGACTTGTGGTTTTCTGTCTTCATTAAAGTCATCGTGTTGGCTCAAATCAGATCCTTGATGGACAGGACAAGTCATCTTCTGCCAATTGCAGAACCTGCCTGACATACCTATCTGTGCTCAGCAAGTTTCCTAACAAGGTCAATAATTTGCCTTCAGTTCTCCAAGCCTCAAATGTTGTTAGTTTTTTTTCACAGGAACGCCAGTCGATTTATTTTAAAATCCTAGATTAGAAACCATCAATTCTGGAGATGTATCACTCTTTCATGTCATTATTTTCTTTCTTTACTGTTATTTCCCACATGAATTTTAAAGAGCGCCTATCCCTGATTTAATAATACTTCCTTTCAAAATTAATCAGACAACCATATTATTCTCTTCCTATTATAAATGATACATCATAATCAATCAACATGTACAGAAATTCCTCATTTTCATTTATAACATCAGTTTTTAATGCTCCCGACCAACCATTTTCCCCTCATATAATGGAAATAATGTTTGTATATTGGTGATAATTTTTTTTAACGTTGCCTCTGATAACTTTTGCAAGGACATTTTTGTATTACATTAACTGACTAACCACTTCTATTATGACTTTTCTAAACTATATTGTTACAAATAAACTATCCCGAAATATTCAAGAACTCCGTCATGTCACTGACATGAAGTTTTCAGCTTATCCCAATTTGTGCAAAACGTAAAATTAAATCATTAAAATAACATCTCAGCTTATGCTTGTCCAGTCTCTTTGATTATCTTTTGTTATCCTCTTAACCTTGAATTATTTCATCCATAATAATTACATGTTTTGCTATATTAGGTCGTTTTGTAATTCAGCACAAGCATTCATAAAATTGGAAGAATCTTTCTCCGAGACCAAAATAAAAGGATTATACATTATTTCATATTATAGATATAATTCTAGTTGTGTCCTGGAAGACAATTAATAATATTGGCCGAGGTAATCTGATGTTAAGAGATCTTTTTACTGTTTAATAGGAATAACGTAATATGGCAGAAGCATCAGTTTTCCAATAGATTTGATATTTATCTCTTACACCAGAGGGTGCTATTTGCGCACTATCTTCATAGTTACTATTGATTTCCAAATTTAAGAATTATTGGCAAAGATTAATGTACAATGTACAGTAATACGCATAATTTACAACATGCTGTGTGCACGTATACTTTTTAATTAATTATTTTATGATGCCAGGAATCTCCAAACTATTAGGGCAGGAACTTAAACAGCTGCTGCAAATTCCTCCTTGTGTACTTGTCTTCTCCGCACAGTTTCAAAACAAGTCCATGATCAGATTTAAAAGTCAATTAAGTATAAGCATTTTCATTTCATTTAACTGTATCCAGGTGTACTTATAGATTTTATTGGCAAAGAATCTCCATCGGCAATTCACTGTACTGCCTCGGACATTTCTCCCCTGCGGACTGCGGTGTAGAGCCGGGGCTGCTGCCCATGGCAAGCACTGCAACCCCTACTCCACAGCAACAGGCAACCAAATATCACCAGACACAAAACCCATGTTTCCAACCTCACTTTCGACTGAGCTCTGGGGCATAACCTGCACCTTTCATTGGACATTCACATAACAACTTGGAGCATATTGTGCTACTCTGTTACACTTGGCTTTCTGTCTATTTAAGGGGACACGTTGCTGACATTCAGAGTCTGATTGGGCAGCTTCAATACTCACTGCTCTTTCCAAAGTTTGTGCTTAAACTAAATGTACCAAACAGGTGTTGAGACACTCAATGCAGCCAAAGTGGTAGCACTGAATCAGTAACCTCTCTAGTACATGCACAATGGCATCTAATATTAAGATTAAACGAGAACTTACCAGTTTGAAGTTTGATCTTTATTTTATGAGGAGTTGCGATGAGGGATTTCGTGAAGAACCCGCCAGCACGCATGCGCGACATCTCTTCAAAGCAGCGGTGTGGAATCACAGAACCAACAAACCAAAGAAATGACTTGTGATAGTAAGATTGAAGAGACTCTAGTTACCAGTTGACTTTATGATCGAGGGTTGGGAGCGGAGGGCACGAAATCCCTCATCGCAACTCCTCATAAAATAAAGATCAAACTTCAAACTGGTAAGTTCTCGTTTAATCTTACTATTTCATTTCGGAGTCACGTGAGTGACTTCGTGAAGACTTCAAAGCTCTGTGATTACACGCCCTGGACAACGTCCATGCTATCACACACGCCACGATAAGGATGGACAGGAGTAATCAAAATTTTCAGACTGCTGTTCTGAAAAATAATAATATTTATTAATAATAACAAAAGAAAAAAACCCTCACTGGGGAATAGTCGAATGTTCTCGGCCTGCATTCAGTACAGCTTCTGCGAACATTCCAGGAGCGGTAATAGGTTTATTATAAAACCGCTGAAAAGTGGCTTCACTGGCCCATCCCGCTGTGGCTAGTATATGGTCCATGGGCACCTCCATGACCTTTGCCGCCGACGTTGATGCAGCCCTGGTGGAATGGGATTTAAATACATTAGTATCTATACCTGCTTCGTTCAAGACGATTCTGAGCCATCTGGAGATAGTCTGTACCGTCACTCTATGGTGAGGTCTCTTATGGCTGATTAGCAAGTATTGCTCCATTCCCCTTAATTTCCGCGTCACTTTAATATAGTGGCGGATGTGGGTGGCTAAACATAGCCTGGCATCAGCGGGGTATGCTGGAAACACCAGCTGCAGCCCTGTGAATCCGGGCCTGTGCTGTTTAAGCAATTCATCAATAAAGAAAATAACCTTTTCAGGGGTAGAGATCATTCTATCAATGTTGATCTTGTGAAGAGTCTGTACCCTTTGTGCCGAAGTAAGTGCCAATAACATCACCAACTTCAGGGTGAGTTTGTCCAATTCAAGCCCAATCATGGGCGACCACGTCCTGAGCAGGGTCAATACATTCCCAATATCCCAGGTGACGTTGTAACGAGGTCTAGGCGGATTGGAATTAAATATTCCCCGCATCAGTTTGGACACCAGTTTATTGGATCCTACCTCCAAATTGAGGTAGTATGATAGTGCGCTCCTGGCGCTGTTGATGGCACTATAGCTGAGGTGTTCGTCATGATGTATCCCCGCAAGGAACTCCAGCACATCTGTGATTGAAACGGAGTCATATGCAATGTCCAAGCGGCCGCAGTAGGTTTCCCATTTCCTGATGTGCGATAAATATTGCCGTCTTGTGGACTCCCTGCATGATGCTCCCATGGTATCCATGGTCCTCGATGATAGGCCATACTTCAGTAATGGTCTGTTCAAATCCTGCAAGCCAATAAATTCAAATGACTATGGCAGGGGTGTGGTTCCCCTGAAACGGGGTTCGTCACCAATTGTGGGCAACCCTCTAAGAGGACCCATGGTTGACTGATCATGCCAAGGACCACCGGATACCATGACTGAGTAGGCCAGTCGGGTATGATAAGAATGCCATTAGCAGCATCTAGCTGGATTTTCCGCAATACCCGATTGATGAGGCAAAATGGGGGAAATGCATAGAAAAACCATTTCCCCCAGTCTAGCGAGAAAGCGTCCATTGCCATTGCCCCAGGATCTGGCTCCCATGATACATATGTTGGTACTTGATGGTTTAACCGTGACGCAAAAAGGTCAATATCCGGCTTACCAAATTTGGCTGTAATTTGTTCGAATATTTGGGAATTCAACATCCACTCGATGTTGTCATTGAATTTCCGTGACCTGGTGTCCGCCACTGTGTTGAGCTTACCTGGTAAATAGGTAGCTGAAATCCAAATATTTCTTTGAATACACCAGAGCCAAATTGTATTCGCCAATTCATCACATGAAATTGACCTGGTACCATCCATATGATTTAGATATGCCACCGCAGTGGTGTTGTCTATTTGGAGACGGACATGAGTGTCAGTAAGGTTTGAACAATAAGCTCTAAGTCCGTGGAATGCCCCAAGCATCTCCAAATAATTTATCCCTTGTGTTAACAAAAGGGTAGATTCTAGTGAATCCCATCTGCCCCCACAACTAGTGTTGTTGTCCGTAGCTCCCCAGCCATGGGAGCTTGCGTCTGTTTGTAAGTATACAACCGGACGAGGCACAATGATGGGTTTAAATGAGTTATGGATATTGTCAATCCACCATTGTAACTCAATTTTTGCCTTTAATGGCAGCTGCATAGGTCTATCAAAATGTCCAGCATTCAATTTCAATGCTGAAATCTTGGATCTTTGTAAATTTTGATAATGTAAAGGTCCGAATTGAGCAGCTGGAAAAACTGCTACAATTTTCCCAATTACCTTAGCAGTTTGTCTGATTGATGGTATACTGGCGCAGACCAGGTTCTTGCATGTTAGAATGACATCCCCAACCTTGTTAGTTGGTATGGTGGCAATCATGTGATTGGAATCTATCGTGAACCCCAGATAGTCCATGATCTGTGAAGGACAGAACTTTGATTTATCTGGATGAATAATAAATCCCATTTTTTGGAATATTTCCACGGTGGCTGAAACTGCCAATTTTGCTGATTCCAATGTGTGCCCAATAATGAGGATATCATCTAGATAAGCCATGACCGTGTGATTTGCCCTCCTCAGTGTGGCTAACACTGGTTTAAGTAATTTGGTAAACAATCTAGGGGCTGTGGTAAGCCCATTGGGCAAAGCTTTATATTGCCAAAGTTGATCCATCCAGATGAATTTCAAGAACTTCCTGTGATGTTTCTGAACGGATACTGAATAGTATGCATCTTTGAAGTCAATGCATGCCATGAAGCAGCCCTCAGAAATCAAAGATTTGGCTGTTTCAAATGTGTCCATTTTGAAATGGGTATATTGTACAAAGGTATTCAAATGGGTTAGATCTATAATGACTCGACATCCACCATCTTTTTTGGTTTTAATAAATATATTGGAAACAAACTCAATCGGCTCATGTGTGGTTCTTTCTATCACACCTTTCTCTAGTAGCCTTAATATTTCAGCATAGCCTACTGCTGTTTCCTTCCTGGAAAGTGCAAATCTGCGATTCGGCATATGCTGAGGTGGAGGAATTTGGCCATTTGTGAACTCAATCTCATAACCCTGAATACTTTGTAAAATAAACTCATCCGAGGTGATGTTTTCCCATGCCTCCTTGAACCCCCGTACCCTACCCCCAACATGTGAGGTTAGACATGCCAGTGCATGAAACCCAGACCGCCTTACCTTCATGGTTATCGGTGGTCCCTGGCGTGTTTGGTGGGACGTGGAGGTGCTGGGTTGCGCTGGTAGTAAGGAAACCGCATTTTCCATGCTGGCCGTTGAGGGCCTAGCCCTAAAAAAGGCCTGGGTTGTTGAGGCTGTTGGTGCATAGGAGGCGCCGGAACGTAGGTCCTTGCTGGCCTTTCGGTATGACCTCGTGGCCTGAAAAAAGGTGTTTTCTTGGCCGTCTGTCTGATCATGGTGTGTGACCTCAGCAGACCCACTCTTTTTGCATGGTCATCTAGATCTTTGACCTGCTTCGGGAGGTCTTCTCCGAATAGCTGTCTGGGTGGTGGTGTTGGAGGTGCTCTACATATTCCCGCAAATTTGGGGTTTAATGTTGGCTTAATAATGCTTTTTCTAAAAGCATTAATTTCGTATTGCGTGTTGCAAAGTAGAGCCAGGGCATCCTCCTGTTCGGTGTTTAGATCCACTCCATCCACCGACCTTGCAAACGCGGTTATCCCAGATGTAAGCAACTTCAGGATTCTTTGTAATTTCACTTCCTGAGTTCGAATGCCTGGGCTGATATTGCCCCAAATAGGCATGTTGACTATAGGCACATTGAGCGAATTGCAATTGCCCGGCGCCTTATGTCTATCCATGGCCTTTGCAAGGACCTCCTCCTGTAGCTGATGGTTCGTGAGGAAATCTATGGTAGCAGCCAACTTGGAGTCGAGGGGTTGTCCCGTTGATATGGGTAATCCAAACTTGGCTGCCACGTCCAGGAGTTCTTCCTGGGGCCCATCTATGGGGATATGTTCATGAGTCCCCTGGAACTGTGAGTTTCCTGTCTTTGATTGAGCAGGAGTTGTTCCATGATCCTCTCCATCCGGTCTATGCGCCCTTCATCATGCGTGAATGGGCGGTTAGAGTCCTCATGCCCGAAGGAACTTCTGAGGCTCCTATCATCGGCCCGTACCTCATCGAGGTAATGTCGGTGCCGTGACGATAAGTCGCTACCAGCCGCCTCAGCGAAACTGAACGACTCCCGCGCGGATCTGCTCATACGCCTTCTTTTGGCTGAGCTGTATCCGGCTGCCTCTGAGGGCATAGGCGGCGAAAAGTCGGCACCCGACGCCTCGGCGTGGTGACCCGACATCCGCGCGGGCTTGCCGACTGTCCTTTTCCTGGACCCAGACGGCGTATGGTCCCGTCCAGCCCCCAGCGGGGGAAGCGGTGACCGTGGCGAGACTCCACCTGTGTGACTGCTCCTGGCCCAACTAGGTGGTGAGTCTCTACTGGCCCTCCTTGGTCTGCCAGTGGACTCAGGTCTCGTTGATGCACCAGGCCGCAATCTAGCGGCTCCTGGTGAACCCTCTGCCCGTAAAGGGCTGGGTTCTCGAGCTCTATCCCTGGCTCTGCTATGAGGGCTCAGGGAGAAGGGCCGTGTAGCAGCACGTAAACCCTTTTTGCTCACCTCTGCCAATGATCCAGTTGGCGAGAGAGAAATGGAGTCAGGGTCCACCTGCTCCGGCGCTGTTCCGACTTCTTGCTCTGCGGGAACTCCGCTAGAGCTCAGCTGTGTCGGTGATTCGGGTCCTGTGACTACAGGGCTCCCCGATTTTCGCGCCTTTTTCCCGGTCCTTCCAGCAGGTGCTGTAGAAGGGAGCTCCGGGCTCGGTGGCCGACAGGTCCTAGCGGATGTCCTGCGGCTCTTACTCCTTTTGTCCATGGTTTTCTGTAGGGAAAAATACACAAACAGACAAACCCAACCAGCTCAAGGTTGGTTATACTTACCCGAGTTGGTCCTTTTGAGGGCTGGTGGTGAGCCGCGCTCCTCCTCCAGCCGTCGACTGCAAATGCGAGCGACGATATGTCGCGCATGCGTGCTGGCGGGTTCTTCACAAAGTCACTCACGTGACTCCGAAATGAAATACAAAGCGAGTAGCTTCCACAGCAACATCATATGTCTGTACACAATGATTTGCCTTAACTGAAGACATATTTCAATGGTGCCGATCAGATGTCAATGTCATATCTTTGCACTAAATGTTGTGCCCTTTATCTGTGCACTATGGACAACCTGATTGTATTCATGTATAGTCTTTTCATTGATTAGATAGCACGCAAACAAAAGCTTTTCACTGCATCTTGGTACATGTGACAATAATAAGCTAAACTAAAGCTTTTAGGAGTACTTTAGCAATTCAAGAAGATGGCTCAAGGCCTTTTACAGATGTCAGTAAATGCAAGCCTTGCCTGCACCGTAAAAATAAAATTAAAAATCATAGATTTTGCCATCAGTACCCTGCAAAGAAGTGCACAAAACCCAAAGCGCAAGTCATTTATATTGTCTTCACTAAATTCTTGAGTGTATGGAGGTGGCCTCCACTATGCTTCTTATACTCAGATTCTACAGTCAAAACAAACAACTGCATTTTGTGAGGATGCTCCAATAGTTAGCCAACATCTACATCAGCATTATTAAAGCAGGACCTCTATTCCAAAATGCCCTCACACCAACCTTATCTCGTGCAGTGCCTTTTTCCGATTTGATATTGTTCCATGTCATATTCTGCTCGTCAGATCGTCAACAACCCACTCCTCCTGCCTCTGCTGTAGCCATGCACTGTCAGGCTCTTTTACTAATGGTCTCAGAGTCTTGCTTGCCACCCTCTCACCCTAAAAAAAGCTCTGGCACATCTTTTATTTTCTGCAACACGACTTCCACATACACTTGCAAGATTGTTTTACTTCATCTCCATTGCAGCTGCTTTGCGCCATGGTAACCATAATGGATGTTAGGCAATGACCACCTATTATTGGTGGAGAATTTTCCAGTTGCCCAAGATTGAGCTGGGTTTCATTTTGGTTCATGAATCCAAGAGTAAAGGATTGGGTTTTAGTGAAATTCATAGTATGTATCAATAAAGGATGAAGTCCAATTTCTAAACAATAATTTCTTCATTTACTCCTATTTAAAAAGTAAAGCAAAGAAGAGTGGCTCTTCTATGAATTTCAAAGTTTATTGACACCTACCTTATATAAATTTGCTAGGTGGTGACTGGTTTTGATTAGGAAAGGCTGGTTAACACCAGGGTGATCCATGTCATGTGTGGCAGCTGCCAGCAAACCCACCAGAATATCCCATGGCGAAACAGACTCTGCAAACTTAGAAGATAATGGAAATCACAAATTTATTCATGAATAACAAAAATGAGAAATGCTGAATTCTGCTATTTTATAAATATTTAAGCGTAAACAACAGACTTCGCTGGCCTGGATCTTGTGAAAGATCGTCAGCAAGACCATCATCATTTACTGTAGTCATGTAGTCAATTAGTCAGCAATCTCCAGCAACCATATATGTCGAGGCAAATATGGCTTCACAAATGTCTGCCTGATTTGAACTCCTCCATTGTGAGTGTCACTACATCATTACCTTGCTAAGAGATCAAAGAGCTTGAAACATGAAACTGTTGGACATCCTGATTTCAAATGGTCAGAAAAATGACTGCTGGTACATTGCAGCATCTTTTTTTTGCTGCAACTGACTCTTACATTTATAGACAATAGACTACAAGGTGCAGGAGTAGGCCATTCGGCCCTTTGAGCCAGCACCACCATTCAATGTGATCATGGCTGATCATCCCCTTCCTGCCTTCTCCCCATATCCCCTGGCTCCGCTATCTTTAAGAGCCCTATCTAGCTCTCTCTTGAAAGTATCCAGAGAATTTAATTAAGCATTTTTATTTATAAATTCTGGTTTAGATTCTGCTTCATGATAGTTCATTCTGAACTGCTTGAAAACATACACTGCTCCTTTCTTTATAATACCATAAGCATCTATCTATATTACTAAAACTCTTCTTGTATGTATAATCTGGTAACAATCTGGTTATTTCTTATTTTCTTCCAAATGCTGGGCCACAGCCTTCCCATGTTCACCCATTGTACTCACATTTTCCTCCATGATGGGATAAGCATCTTCCTGTTGCATTCCAACCTATATTACCAAAGTTTTTTAAAGTTGTAATCGTTTATTTCAAAAAATGAACTGCTTGTCAGTGGGAGACTCTTGCAACACTTTCCATTTATGCTGTCAGTGTCATCACATGGACATCCAATCACAATGGACCTAATTTACATCACACTGGGACGGGGGGGGGGGGGGGGGGGGGGGGAGAGATTGCAACCTTCACGTGGTCCGTCTTGTTTCGACGAATACAATCAACCTGACGTGCACAATCAAATAAAATCAGAATCCCCTCCCTCTACCTCTCTATCCCCCTCCTTCTGCCCCTCCCTCTCGACCCCCCCTTCCCTTTCTCCCACCCCTCCCTCTCTACCCCCCTCCCTCTCTACCCCCTCCTCCTCACTTAAGAGTCATGCAACACAAAAACAGGCCATTTGGCCCAACTCATCCATGCAGACCAAGATGCCCCATCTAAGCTAGTCCCATTTGCCAGTGTTTGATCCATATCCCTCTAAACCTTCCCTATCCATGTACATAGAAACACAGAAAATAGATACAGGAGTAGGCCATTCGGCCCTTCGAGCCAGCACCGCCATTTAATATGATCATGGCTGATGATCCAAAATCAGTACCACATTCTGGCTTTTCCCCCCATATCCCTTGACACCCTTAGCCCTAAGAGCTAAATCTACCTCTCTCTTGAAAACATGTACTTGTTCAAGTGTCTTTTAAATGTTGTTATATTACCAGCCTCAACTACCTTCTGTGGCAGCTTGTTCCACATGCCCACCATTTTTTGAGCGGGAAATAGCCCTTCGGGTTCCAATTAAATCTTTACCCTCTTGCCTTAAACCCATGTCCTCTGGTTCTTGATTTCTCTTCTCGGGGTAAAAGACGATGCGTATTCACTCCATTTATTCTCGTCACAATTTTATATACCTCTATAAGATCAGCCTCTTTTGCTCCAAGGAATATAGTTCTAGCCAACCCAACATTTCCCCACAGATCAGGGCCCTTGACAATAGACAATAGACAATAAGTGCAGGAATAGGCCATTCGGCCCTTCGAGCCAGCACCGCCATTCATTGTGATCATGGCTGATCGTCCACAATCAGTACCCCATTCCTGCCTTCTCCACATATCTCTTGACTCCGCAATCTTTAAGAGCTCTATCTAACTTTCTTGAAAGCATCCAGAGAATCGGCCTCCACTGCCTTCTGAAGCAGAAAATTCCACAGAATCACAACTCAGGGTGAAAAAGTTTTCCTCACCTCTGTTCTAAATGGCCTACCCTTATTCCTAAACTGTGGCCCCTGGTTCTGGACTCCCCCATTATCGGAATCATGTTTCCAGCCTCTAGCGTGTCCAATCCCTTAATAATCTTATTTGTTTCAATAAGATCCCCTCTCATCCCTCTAGATTCCAGTCGCTCCATTCTTTCAACAGTCCGCCATCCCGGGATTTAACCTTATGTACCTACGCTGCACCCCCTCAATAGCAAGAATGTCCTTCCTCAAATTTGGAGACCAAAACTGCACACAATATTCCAAGTGTAGTCTCACCAGGGCCCTGTAGAAGGACCTCTTTCAAGTCGTCACGTCGCTCCTGTGGTCAACTCCTCTTGTTATGAAGGCCAACACACCATTCGCTGTACCTCCCCTTTTCCTAAAGACACCATTCAGATAATAATCTGCATCCTGTTATTGCCACCAAAGTGGATAACCTCACATTTATCTACATTAAACTGTATGTGCCATGGATCTGCCCACTCATCCAACCTGTCCAAGTCACCCTACATCCTCAGAGCATCCTCCTCATAGTTCTCACTGCCACCCAGCTTTGTGTGATCTGCAAATTTGCTAATGTTACTTTTAATCCCTTCATCTAAATCATTAATGTATATCGTATATAGCTGCAGTCCCAGCACCGAGCCTTGCTGCAACCCACTAATCACTGGCTGCCATTCTAAAATGGACCAGTTAATCCCTACTGTCTGTTTCCTGCCAACTAATTTTCTATCCATGTCAGTACCCCACCCCCAATACCATGTGCTCTAATTTTGCCCACTAATCTCCTATGTGGGCCTTTATCAAAGGCTTTCTGAAAGTCCAAGTACACTACATCCACTAGCCTATTGTCTATTTGTTCACATGTCTATTTTCCCAGTTACATCCTCAAAAAATTCAGAACATTAGTCAAGCATGATTTCCCCTTCGTAAATCCATGCTGACTCGGACCGATCCTGTTACTGCTATCCGAATGTGCTGCTACTTCATCTTTTATAATTGACTCCAGCATCTTCCCCACCACCGATGTCAGGCAACAGGTCTATAATTCCCTATTTTTTCTCTCCCTCCTTTCTTAAAAAGTGGGATAACATTAGCTATCCTGTAATCCACAGGGACCTATCCAGAATCTTTAGAACATTAGAAAACATTGTGGACTCCAATGTGTCCGCAATTTCTAGAGCTACCTCCTTAAGGTGGCTCCTTGGGGAGAAGGTAGGAACGGGGTACTCATTGGGGATGATCAGCCATGATCACATTGAATGGCAGTGCTGGTTCGAAGGACCGAATGGCCTACTCCTGCACCTATTGTCTATTGTCTTAAGTACCCTGGGATGCAGACCATCAGGCCCTGGGGATTTTCCAGCCTTCTGTCCCATCAGTCCACCCAACACCATTTCCTGCATAATGTGAATTTCCTTCAGTTCCTCTGTCACCCTGGCCACTAGTACATCTGGGAGATTATTTGTTTCTCCCTTAGTGAAGCCAGATCCAAAGTACTTGTTCAACTCGTCTGACATTTCCTTGTTCCCCATAATAAATTCACCTGTTTCTGTCTTCAAGGGACCCACATTTGTCTTAACTATTATTTTCCTCTTCACATACCAATAGAAGCTTTTACTATCTTCAGTTATATTGTTGGCCAGCTTACCTTCGTACCTCATATTTTCTCCCCGTATAGCCTTTTTAGTTATCGTCTGTTGCTCTTTAAAAGTTTCTCAATCCTCCGGCGTCCTGCTTATCTTTGCGATGTTATACCTCTTCTCATTTATTTTTATGCTGTCCTTGACTTCCCTTGTCAGCCATGACTCTTACTCTCCTTAGAATCTTTCTTCCTCTTTGGAATTAACTGATCCTGCACCTTCTGTATTATTCCCAGAAATATCTGCCATTGTTGCTCCATGTCATCCCTTCTAGGGTCTCTTTCCAGTCAACTTTGGCCAGCTCCTCCCTCATGCCTCCATAATCCCCTTTGCTCAACTGTAATACTGACACTTCCGATTTTCCCTTCTCAATTTGTAGATTAAAACTTATCCTATTATGATCACTACCTCCTAATGAATCCTTTATCTAGAGTTCCCTTATCAAATCCGGTTCATGCCAACACTAAATCCAGAATTACCTTCTCACTGATAGGCTCCAGTACAAGCTGCTCTAAGAATCCATCTCGGAGGTACTTCACAAACTCCCTTTCTTGGGGTCCAATATCAGCCTGATTTACCCAGTCTACTTGAATGTTGAAATCTCCCATAACCACCGTAGCATTATCTTTGCTACATGCCCATTTTAACTCTTGATTCAACTAGCACCCTGTATCCAGGCTGCTGTTTGGGGACCTGTAGATAACTCCCATTAGGGTCTTTTTATCCTTACAATTCCTCAGTTCTATTCATACTGACACTACACCTCCTGATTCTATGTCACCCCTCGCAAGGGACTAAATTTTATTCCTTCCCAAAAGAGATACCCCACCCCCTCTGCCCACCTGTCGGACATATT
This sequence comes from Raja brachyura, assembly GCA_963514005.1. The sequence continues at coordinate 57,887,340 of OY740784.1, forward strand.
GAGAGTGGCGAGTCTCTGGAATTCTCTGCCACAGAAGGTAGTTGAGGCCAGTTCATTGGCTATATTTAAGAGGGCGTTAGATGTGGCACTTGTGCCTAAAGGGATCAGGGGGTATGGAGAGAAGACGGGATACTGAGTTGGATGATCAGGCATGATCACACTGAATGGCGGTGCAGGCTCAAAGGGCCAAATGGCCTACTCCTGCACCTATTTTTCTATGTTCTATGTTTCTATCCCCCCGAATATTCAGTTCCCAGCCCTGGCCCTCTTGCAGCCATGTGTCTGTAATTCCCACAACATCATACTTGCCAATTTCTAACTGAGCCTCAAGCTCATCCACTTTATTTCTTATACTTTGCGCATTCATATACAACACTTTAACTATGGTATTCACCTCCCCTCTCACGCCGGTCACTATTGCCCCTGACCTTACTCTCATCCCTTCTCAAACTATCCTTCCCACTAATTTGGGAGTCTTTTGTAACTTTTCCTCTACTCACTTCCCCTTTAACTTCATTTTTATGTTCCCAATTTGTCAATGCTCCCCCCCGCAACATAGAAAATAGGTGCAGGAGGAGGTCATTCGGCCCTTCGAGCTAGCACTGCCATTTGTTGTGATCTTCTCCCCATACCCCATTGATTCCATTCGCCCCAAGAGCTCTATCTAACTCTCTTTTAAATTTATCCAGTGAATTGGCCACCATTTGAACCGCAGAATATGCAACACCTGTTGCTATACCTCCTCCCTCATCTCTGTCCAGGGACCCCGACAGTCCCTTCAGGTTAGGCAGAGGTTCACTTGTACCTCCTGCAACCTCATCTACTGTATCCGTTGTTCAAGATGTGGACTTATACATCGGCGAGACCAAACACAGTCTGGGCGATCGTTTTGCAGAACACCTTCGCTCAGCCCGTGTGAACCAACCTGATCTCCCGGTTATTGGACACTTTAATTCTCCTTCCCATTCCTTTCTGTCCTCAGTCTCCTCCATTGTCAGAGTGAGGCTAAATGCAAATTGGAGGAACAGCATCTCATACAGTATTTTGCTTGGGCAGCTTACAGCCCAGTGATATGAATATTGATTTCTCTTATTTCAGGCAGCCCCGGCATTCCCTCTCTCTCTCTCTATCCCTCCCCCACCTAATTTGCTCTAGCTTCTCATTTTTACCCTATAAACAGCTTACAATGGCCCGTTTGCTTTATCATCGTTACTTTTTTTCCATCTTTCATTCATTGTTCTTTATCTCTTCACATCACCGCCTATATCTCTCGTTTCCTTTATCCCTAACCAGTCTGAAGAAGGGTCTCGACCCGAAAAGTCACCCATTCCTTCTCTCCAGAGATGCTGCCTGTCCTGTTGAGTTACTCCAGTTTTTTGTGTGTATCTACTATTTACACTTTTAAGTTTTGTTAAGTTGCATTCCTTTTTAAAATTACTACAAGACTATTTTCTAGAAGATTTGTTCAAATTTCTTCTAATTAATTGAAGGAAATATATATATCAACTAAATGCTTAATTTCACGAATACGTTAATATAAAGAACTTTGTAAGCCTCGGTTGTTCTTCTGGTATAGCACGAAGTAAAAGCATTTCTAAGTGCGCTAAATCTTAATTACTGGCAAAGAACCTCTCTCAAATGTTTAATTTATGTGTACAGTCCATTTCCTTCAAAGTTTTACACATTGATTAACTAGATGCAGTAGAGCTAAACCATCAGTGGCAACTTTAAAAGATGTATTCTGGTTTCCAGAACTGAAGATATTTCTACACCTAAAATTTGCTAAAACTAGAATTAAAAAGGGTCAAAATTACACATAGCCTATAAGCTGCAATCACTGCTTAAGTATCTGTAAAGATAATCGTTGTGTTAATCTACCTCCAAAAGGTCAAGAAAGTTAAATCTTTCAGCAATAAAGTTTCTTCCGCACATCACATTTCCATTTCCTGCCACAATTGAATAAAAGTTAATCGAGGAAATGGGCCATGCAATGTTATGTGTTACATACTATCTGCCTGCGCAGTACATTTTATGAATACACATTTAACCCACATATACACACATTTTTTCCTCAAGGTTAGATTTTTTTCAACAAAGATTTATAGAATTTTTAGATTTTGAATAACACAATAAGAGGACCTATTGCTAATGATTTAGTGAGAAAAAACGAATATAAAACAGTAAGAGTTTATAGCATCTACATTGAACTGACATCAGAGAGGAAATGCAAAGATATCTTAATAGATATTTTACTTACCATAAAATTAATAAAATGTATTTTTTTTTAATTCCTTTTTCATTACACTTTCCATTCTTCCAAAGACTCAATTTGTTCTCCTCCCATCTACCTTGGTATTTTCAATTCTGTTTTTTTCATTCCATTTTCAAGTTTGAATAAAAGGTCATTGAACTTAGCTCTGTTTCTCTCTCCACAGTTGATAACTGACCTGCTGAGTATTTCCTTTATTTCCCGTTTTTATTTCAGTTACGGGATACAAGGCTACATGGTATTTGTCTCCAACAGATTATTCCATCCTCACACATCGTACCCACTCACCCATGGCTTCAAGTTAATTATACATTAAAGACCTATTTGTAATTGCATACTTGACAATTGCAAAGTACTACTTAGAGCTAGTATTAGTGAGATGATATACATTAACATGACCTCCCTCCCATCAGTGTTATTCTTCTAATAACTGTACACTTAGTCACAGTGCCAGTAATCTGTGCATGGTTACATGTGCCTTGCAAATAACAATGCACCCTCCTAATTCCTGATATACACCAAGTTCACTTGAAGACTTTAAATCGAACTACGCATGAATGGGGTTTTATAAACGATTGTATAGAGTCTGCAGTAAGAAAAACATTTATACATTGGAATTACATGAAATTGATTGAGTGAGAAATATAAGATATGTGGGTAAGACTCTACATACAATGGAAATAATTGGTGGAAACATTTACTAAAATGTTAATTGTTCTCTTATACATGTACAATAACATTATATTGCAAATTCATTTTGAGGCATTTTATATATTTTGTCCCATTACCCAGAATGGCAGATATGTAGGTTTTCTCATCTTTATACATATTTTTGGTTATTCCCCAAGCTAATATAAAGTTAACCTATTAGTTTCACTGTAAAAATTAACTGTAAAATGGATTACACAAAGACAAACTAGTTCATATATTTAAAATCTGAAATAAAACAAAAATATTGGAAATATTCAACGTCAGGAGTTTTTGCTGCCTGTCCCATTGAGTTACTCCAGCTTTTTGTGTTGATCTAGTGTTTAATATTGATGCCTTTCATCTCATAGACTTGAAACATAGTGTTTATCATTTTTCATATAAAATGATATCACCTGGTTATTTGTTGAAAACTAATCATTTCTTGCTATTGCCAACATATTTCTATACAACTGTATTTCAAAACCTACGGGTAACTTATTTTATTTTACCTTTGCTTCCTTCAGGTAACAATGCATGGCCTGAGTTACATCAGCAGCATGTACTGCATTGTGATAAGGGTTGTTACGGTGGTAGTCCTCCTGAACCATAACTGCATAAAAAGAAAAAGGGGATTTGACCATTTACAACTTGGGTAAAAAATATCTGGAAATATTTTAAAACCCCAAGAGACAAATTTCATATTCCTCCAAGAGACAATTCCTTGAATGTTTGCGAACTCATTTTTAATTTCAATTTGTGTTCTCATAAATTATCATAATTCTCAAATTTAAATCTTATGTTGAAGGCATTACCAAATTCTTGTATTAATATTTAAATTTACTGCTGCAAGTGGTGATGTGCAAAAGAGTAATTGTACGGTTGTCCAATTACCATTTTAATCATAAGACTATCACAACAAAATTCAGGTCCAAAGCATCAGGCTCTGCCGTGAAGTCCTTCAGATCTTTGTGCACTTGATCACTGCAGCAATGTGAAAGGAAAACTGAAAAGAACAGGTGCTCCTTTCATGAACAGCGATGTGATGGGGATAGAGATTGAGGAAGTCACAGTCATGGGTCCCCAGGAAAGAAGGTTGGATCAGTTTAGTCAAGAACAAGATCAAGGAAACTTTGCCAAGCACTTTTGAGGAATGCTGGTGAGGTCAAGAGTTTGGTATAAAGTGATCAAATTTTTCTAACAATATTCTAATGTCATTCAATGTGCGTTGGATATTGACATCATATCAGCACAAACATAATCCACCATTCAAATTTCTAAAGGGGAGCAATTTGAGAGATATCACTACAGTTGCATTCCACTCAAATAATAATCAATTTTCCTGCACACAGCACTTTTCATTTTAGTCTTCGTAGCTCCAATCATCTAAAATATATAATTCCTCTGATTTAATGAAGTATTGTAAGTGTTCCTTACCTGCTAGAGTCCAATTCACAAATATAGTGACTTCAATATTCTTATTTGCAAGTCTCTCTTCAAGTTCACTCCACTCTACACCTCTTGCACTAGATCTCAATTTACAAGCTCAGATTTGAACGTACAATAACCAGAGATTCTATATTCCTTATAGTCTTCCGAGTGAACAAAAAGATTAAGCATAATTCCTCCATCTCAATTCATACAGTAATCGGAAGCGATTCAAAGTGATAAGACAGTCATGGTGACAGGAAAAACAACAGCATCGAGACACAGTAGAGAGTTCATTAGATAGGAAGATAGAGTAGAAATCAAAATTATCAGTATAAGGAGGAAGACAAAAAGGGCTTCATGAAAGCAATTTCTGGTTTAGTGAAATGCTACAATCCAGTGGTAATAAAGCAAAAACAGGCATATTAGTGCATGCCTGAACACAAGAAGGTTTTAACTATTGTGCACTGGAATAAATTCTGAGCAAAAGGGTCCTGTTGAAGGTGGATGTTGAACCTTAACAGGAGTGGGACCAATTACCTCATTGGTGTGGTTTGGGAGGATTTAAAAAAACTAAAGAATTAAAATGAGCACCAAGTAAAATCACGAACTTAGAAAAGAGAAAGGAAAAATAAGATGGGCAAAGAGAAGATACAAGAGGAGAATGTGCTTTAATGTAAAACAGAAATCCAAAGGTCTTCCACATGCATACAAACATGAAGAAGGAAGGCTTTGAATTAACCTGGGATAAATACATCATGCATGAATAAGTTAATCCAAGGATAGTGGCAGAGGACATAGCTGCAATATTAAATGACTGGTCTATCTGTGTTCCTGGTCCAAATGCAATATACCCTATTTTGCTGAGGGAGGTGGAGCTGGAATTTGCAAAGGGGGCTTACCAAAGTCTTACAATCCCCCCTCAATACAGGAGGTGCTAGCAGATTAGACAGTGCCAATCCCTTGTTGCAAGGACACAGCTGATGTGATATATCATGGCAGTAGGTCAATCCAGTTTAGTTTATTATTACCATGTGTACAGAGGTACAGTGAAAAGCTTTTGTTTGCATGCTATCCAGTCAAAGACTATACATGAATACAATCAAACCGTCCACAGATAAAGGACTTTATCTAGTCCACCATTTAGTGCAAGATAAAAGTCTGATTAAAGATAGTTCAAAATATTCCAATGATGTGGACTGCACTCCAGCTGATGAGAGGACCGTTCAGTTGCCTGATAACAGCTGGGAAGAAACTCTCCCCTAATCTGGAGGTATGCATTTTTAAACTTTCATACCTCTTGCCTGATGGGAGAGGGGAGAAGGAGGAGTGACCAGGACTGGTCCTCGATGATGGTGGCGGCCTTGCCGAGGCAATTTAAAGTGTAGATGGAATCAATGGAAAGGAGGATGGTTTGCGTGATGGTTTAGGCTACGTATTTGTGGGGAAGATTATAAAATCTAATATTAAGGGGAAGAACAATAATAGTAATTTAAAAGTGACAGTTAATAACAAGCCCCCAACAGTGGCTTGTTAATGTCAAGCAGTTTCCATTTAATTAAAGTAATTAAAAAAAAAGACAAACATCATATTCAGAGGGATTTTGATAAAATATGCAAAAGATTGGTTAACAAAATTGAGGGTTATGGAATTATAGGGTCAGTGGCAACACAGATGGGAAATTGACTTTAAGGCAGAAAGTAGTGATTTTGTTTAGATTGCAGTTACTGATGATCCTGGGTGCTTGGACTATATATTTTTTGATATCAATTAAGAACAAACATGAGTCACCGGAGTAAAATATCCAAATGACATGTAGCTTGGAAATATGATAAACAGTGTGAAGGATAACAGACTGCAAGAGGACACAATGAGCAGATTATATTTAACTCAAAAGTGTGACGCCAATCACTTTGGATGAAAAAGAAAGAGAAAATACACCGATAGCACAATTCTAAAAGCCATTTGGCAAAAAGAGAAAAATGTTTATGAACTAAAGTGGAAAGGCAAAAGGTTGTTAAGTAACATATAGGATCACAGGATTTATAAATAGAGCCATATGTTGAGCCTGCTGGGTCATCACAAGGGCAATAGCATCCAATTTTGGTAACCATTTTAAAAAGGTTCTGAGGAATTTAGAAAATGATGTAGAAAATAAATACTAGAATGGTTACAAGTGTTGAGGGAAGTCAGCTTCAAGGTTAGACTGAAGCAGCTGGGATCTTTTCCTTGAAGCAAAGAGATGGGATAAAGGTGTCCAAGATCATGACTGGTTTACACATGATTGAAAGAAATTGTTCCCATTAGTAAGGTCAAAGAGGTAAAGATTTAAACTATCATGAAAAAGATATCCAACAAAGATTTTAGAAATAGTCTTTTTCTGCATATCTGGAACTCGCTTTTTGTAAGACAGGAATTATTAGAATCAGGGCTTTTACGTGGGGACAGATAGAAGTAATTTTCAGGAATGCCGAGAAAGGGCAAGAGAATGGCGGGAGCAGAGATGGGCGATGGACCAAATGGCTTCCAATGGGTGTACTTTCTAGGATTCTAATATGTTATACAGTTATCAAGTCGAAAAATCTGGTAAAAACAGATGGTTACTCACCTAAAAATCGACGTAGTTTAATCAAATCCAATTTGAAATGCTCTATAAGTCCATGGTATTTAAACAGATGAAAGGCCAAAGTAACTAGACTATTTCCTGTAAATGTAGAAAAAGTTAACATTATTGTGATTTTTCATACTAATTTCACTGTTGTACATTTGAAAAAACTTTCAACAATAATAATACTCTGTAATTTGAGCACTCCAGACCATAATGAATAAACAATATTCTCAAAGCATTAATTGCTTTTAATGCTAAAATACAGTTTGCATTTTGGAGAATGAAAATAACTTAACTTGAAAGAAAATAAAATCAGTTTAAAAAACCTGCTCCAAAATAATAGTACCCAATTAGCAAAATGATACATTTTAGCATGAATGATCAAGGGAGTTTCAGTGCAAATAATCGACAACGCTTTTCTCAGGTCAGTTTTGCGTTATTTCGCACTGAATTAGTAAAACCCGCCGCAACTTAATAGTTTACTTCCTCCCTCCAGCTTATGCAATTACAAGGAAACTCCATGGTTCTATGTCAATATTCAAATTTCTTGTTATTTTTCCTGGTAAAACCTGCAATTAATAATATTTTCTATGAATCCAATTTCATAACAAATTAATAGAATAAAAAATATATATAAATTGTATTCCTTTCAATAGATGCTTATAAACGTGAACTGTGATTTTGTTTAATTAAGGACTTCAAGAATTAATTTGGAATAGGTATGCACTTTTTTCAAGGGGATATTTTCATTTCTTTATGCGTTTTTGCTCAATCAGCAGCTGCTGGAGCATATTCTTAGATCGTGTCATTTCAACAGTCAATGTTGAGTCAAAAATTAACAAAGATTAAACATTTCTTTTACATTCTGTAATTCTAAATGTAAATGAGTTTTGCTTTTTCTAGATCTTGGGAACCTTAATTTAGTGGAATGAGTGTCAGTGGGGGAGCATTTTGGACATAGCAACCCTAACTCTGTATATTTCAAAGCAGTATGAAAAAAAGATAGGGATGGACCAGAAACAAAGATCTTAAATTTGAGAGGGGAAACTTTCATTAAAATTAGACATATTCTGAGAAATGCAACTGGCAGGATCTATTTGCAGGTAAGTCTGCATCAGCACAGTGGGAAACATTCATAGAGAAATAGTGAAGGTTCAGGGTCTGTACGTTCCGGTAAGGGTAAAAGCCAAGGGTAATAGGTGCACAGAACCCTGGATATTGAGAGATTATGAGGGTTGGACAAAGGAGAAAAAAGTGTCTGATAAATCACAGAATTGTACAAAACAGGCCATCATAAAATGGTTATGGAAAGTGCACTGATCCAAATGCTGAAGTCCTAAATTTGGGAAAGCCCAATTTTAAAGGTATTGCATGGGAAGTCTTAGAAGTCGACTGGGGGAGGCTATTTGCAGATAGAAGGATGTCTGGTAAATGAAAGGCTTTTAATAGCGAGAGTTCATGGCCTGTATGTTCCTGTACAGGCGAAGTACAGGTCCGGGTGAGTCCGGAACCCTGGGTGACAAGAGAGCAATTCTGGTCAAGAAAAAGGAGGTACCAGTCAGGTACATACAGCTGGGATCAAGTGAATATCTTCTTATGGACGGTGTAGGAACATACTTGAGGGAAATTAGGAGGGCATAAGAGAGCCTTGGCAGAGAAGTTAAAGGCGAATACAAAGAGATTTTGCAAGAATATGAATGGGAAATAAGTAACTAGACAGAGAGAATGTCTCTTTAAAGCTCAACAAGGTCATCCATGTATGGGGCAACATGAGATGGGAGAGGTATCAAATAAATATTTATCCTCTATATACACGGTGGAACAAGACATGGATGCAAGAGAACTCAGGGAAATTAACATTGATGCCATCAACGGAGTGCACATTGTGGAAGAGGTGCTGCTCATGATCTTAAAATGCACGAAATTAAAATAAATTCCCAAGAACTGATCAAGTGTATCCTTGGACACTTGGGAAGCTGTGGGAGAAATTGCTTGATCATTGGCTGAGGCATGTGTATCATTAATAGTGATGAATGCGGTGCCAGAAGATTGACGGTTGGCTCATGCTATGCCTCTATTCAAGAAAGGCTGTAACCAAAAAAGCCAGGGTATTTCAGCCGAAAGTAGTAGGAAAGTTACTGGAGGAGATTCTGAGAGTCAGGATCTACATGCATTTTGAAAGGTAAGGGCAAAGTTCCCTGGCTTTTTTTGTGGAGACAGCTGCTGGAAGATGATAAGCAGGAACCCAAAGGCTGTCATTGCTGGAATCTTGACGTGAGGAAGGGGATATTGGGAGCCATTAAAGGAGTGGTCAATGGCAGATGAAACCAGAACCAGACAGGGCAAGGGGTAAAAAGTTTGTTCAAATATGTATGGTGGATGGAGGACCAGGTAAGGGATCAGGAGAGAGAGAGAGAGAGAGAGAGAGAGAGAGAAACATACTTTTAAGCTGGAAAGAGTGCAGAGGTTTACAAGGATGTTGCCAGGACTCGAGAGCCCGAGCTATAAGGACAGGTTCAACATGCTAGGACTTTATTCGTTGGAGTACATGAGGATGAAGGGTGATCTTATAGAGGTGTATAGCATCATGAGGGAAATAGATAGGGTGAATGCAGTCTTTCACCCAGAGTAGATAAAATCAAGAACCAGAGAATATTGGTTTAAGGTGAGAGGAGAAAGATTTTCATGCAGAGGGTGGTGGATATATGGAACGAGTTCCCATATGAGATAGTTGAGGCAGGTACTATAACGACACATAAAAGACATTTGGACAAATACATGGATAGGAATGTTTTTTCGTGCAACCACAGGATGTGTGATACCCACCCTTTTATTCATTTCCTGCTCACCATCCAAGGGTCCAAATCGATGAAGCAGCAATTCCCCCACACATCCTCCAAATTAAACTTTATTTAATTCAATGTGGTCTCTATACTGAAGAAACCAAAGACAGACTGGCTTCCCACTTTGTGCAATATGTCTGTTCATGATGCAAGGACAACCACGAGTGTAGGAGCCATTCATGCTAGGCTAATTACTGTTTTTATATTCGCATTTTTTATTATTTTGTCTAGATATTCCTAGCAGTATTACTCTGAACGCTTGGGGGGGGGGGGGGGGTGGGCCTTTTGATACATAGTTGCAAGTTACAATGGAAAGCTACAATTTGTATAAGTACAGATAATAAGAACGTAAAGCTCTAATTTGTATAAGAATAAAAAGGTTCTGGTACATTCACCATTTTGTCTGTACAACTTCTTCAATAAAGAACTAATTAAGCCAGAAATAACGACTGGAAGATCTATTTTTGCTTGTCTGCATACGATCATGCCTACCTATCCGTGGAGTAATGGCAACGGAAAGTTGGACATTGCAAAAATTGCCATTACACCGAGCTTAAATTCCCACTCACAACTCAATTTTTTTGTTTCGCTATGTGACTCAAGGATGTACTGTAGCTCTTCTTCCACCTGGGCACGTTGCAGCCCTCAGGACATACCAAATTGAATTACTTCCGCTAACCATACTTTTTTGTTTAAGAAGGAACTGCAGATGCTGGAAAATCGAAGGTAGACAAAAATGCTGGAAAAACTTAGCGGGTGAGGCAGCATCTATGGAGCGAAGGAAATAGGCAACGTTTCGGGTCGAAACCCTTCTTCAGACTTGGAGGTGGTGAAAATGTCGGAGGATTATTTGTTGTACGTGACGGCTGATAGGGTGGAAGGTGAGGACAAGGGGGACTCTGCCCTTGTTATGAGTGGGACGAGCCTCATCTATGGTAGAAGAGTCCCCATTCCCTGAAGAATGAGGACATCTCCGGTGCCCTGGTGTGGAACACCTCATCCTGGGTGCAGATGCGGCGTAGATGGAAGAATTGGGAGTAGGGGATCAACATTGACTTCTCTAATTTCATGTAGTCCTTACTTTTTCCTCAGCCCTCTAGCTCCACCTCTTCCTTTCTTCCTCCACACCTCTACATCAACCATACTTTTTTGTTCGCTTCAGTTGTTGTTTTGTTGTTTTAGTTAGTTTCTCTTTTTGCTTCTGACTAATTGGTCATTTTTTAAAAAGTATGATCATCCGGACAGGTTTGGCATACACCTTGTTAAACATCCTATCAAACACTGTTCTCTCTACCACACCTCTCTGCAATTTAAAACATGCTCATTTCTCACTTTTCCGGTTCTGGTGAATTGTTGACTGTTTCTCTCCCCAGAGATGGTGCCAGTCCAGCTGAGTGCCTCCAGCATTTTCTGTTTTCATTTTGGATTTCTGGTGTATGAAACTTTGTCAAAGGTTTCCTCAGCAGCTTCATAAGCATGCAAGTTATCCAGTAAGGTTGCACACGTCTTGGTGCAATAAGGAACATGAGGATAAGATTCAAGTTCATGCAAATGCAGGATAAATGGGATTTGAGCAGTGATTGAAGGCAGCTGGAACGATTCTACAGAATCTGGACCATATCCAGGAGAGGTAATGATACGCAGAGAGAATTTGACAGTTCAACGATTTTACATATATAGTTAAGGTGTTGTAGTAGTGATAAACAGACAGGGAAGAGGATCAAAAACAAAAGAGAAAATGCTAAAAAAACACTCCATCGGTCAAGCAGCATCTGTGGAAAGAGAAACAGAGTAAAAGTTTTAGGTCAAGTAATCTTCATTTCTTACCAAGGAAGAATGGGTGCTGCATTGGACAGAGTACCTAACTCTTCAATTACTGTAAAGCATTAAAAAAAACAACGCTTTGCCACATTCAATGACTTAATCTATCAGAACTTCACGAATCCTTATAGCATAGTCGACAAACATTTATCCATTCCAGTTTTACTTGGCTAAAATTGGAAACTTACAATAATTTGTACTACATTTGAAATACAGTAGATAGGTGTAAGAAGGAACTGCAGATGCTGGTTTAAACCAGACACAAAAAGCTGGAGTAACTCAGTGGGACAGGCAGCATCTCTGGAGAGAAGGAATGGGTGATGATTCAAGTCGAGAACCTTCTTCAGACTGGTTAGGGATAAGGGAAACGAGAGATATAGACAGTGATGTGGAGAGATAAAGAACAATGAATGAAAGATATGCAAAAAATTAACGATGATAAAGGAAACAAACTGGCCATTGTTAGTTGTTTGTTTGGGTGAAAATGAGAAGCTAGTGCGACTTGGGTGGGGGAGGGATAGAGAGAGAGGGAATGCTGGGGCTACCTGAAATAAGAGAAATCAAGAATCATACCACTGGGCTGTTAGCTGCCCAAGTGAAATATATCTTGTTCCTCCAATTTGCATTTTGCCTCATTGTGACAAGACCTAGGACAGACAGAAAAGTCTGTGTAGGAATCGGAAGGAGAATTAAAGTGTCCAGCAACCGGGAGATCAGGAAGGTTCAAGCTGGCTGAGCAAAGGTGTTCCGCAAAACGATCTCCCAGTCTGTGTTTGGTCTTGCCGATGTACAAGTCAACATCTTGAACAGTGGATACAGTAGGTGAGGTTGGAGGAGGTGCAAGTGAACTGAAAGGACTGTCGGAGTCCCTGGACAAAGTTGAGGGAGGAGATATAGGGACAGGTGATGCATCTTTTTTGCGGTTGCTGGGGAAGGTACCTGGGGAGGGGGTGGTTTGGGTGGGAAGGGATGAGTTAACCAGGAAGTTGGGGAGGGAACGGTCTCTGCAGAAGGCGGAAAGGGTGTGATTGTTTATTCATCGTTTAGAATCTGGACATCATTGGCAAGGTCAGAATGTATTACTTATCCTTAAGTAACTTTGATAATACGGTGACAAGTCATCTTCTTGAACCACCACAGTCTTTCTGATGAATAGACAGGTAGTCCCGCAATGCTAGAGGTGGAAAGGGGACCAAGGAATGTGAAGATCTAGATGCAATGACAAATTGGCAATATACTTGGTCAGAATAGTGTGCAATTGCAGGTAGTGGGGTTTGTATGACAGCTGTCTTTGTCTTTATTTCTGGTAAAAGATCACAGATTTGGTTGGAACCGTCACAGTAGCCTAGCCAAATAAGTGAATTTTGTCGATAGCATTGCAACAAATTACATTTGAATGATCAAAATGGTTGCTTTGCCTTGTATGCGTCAAGCTCCCTGCAAGTTGTTGGGGCCCACTAGAATTCAGGCAAGTAGACTAGTTCTGCACGTTCCTGACTTTGTATATGTTGTAAAGGTTTTGTGGTATTCAGGGAGCTATGGTCTTGGACCCCAAGATCATTCTGTATATCAATGCTGTAAAAGATCTTGCCATTAACTGTATATGTTCCCCCTTATATTCAATCTCCCAAAGTGAATATTCACGTGCTCGGATTAAACACCATCTGTCATTTCTCCATGCATTTCTGTAGACCTCTATCCCATGACAGCCTGAGACCGGATAGAAGCCTATAAAATCATGAAAGGCATGGGCAGGATAGAGGGTCAGGTTGTAAATACCAAAGGAGGGCATTGTTGAAGTTGAGAGGAGTAAGGTTTAAAAGGAGATTTACTGGGTAAGCTTTCTTTTGCACTGAGTGGTAGATATCTTGAACACGCTGCCAGGCGTAGTCGTGGCAACCAACCCAATGGTAGCATTTAAGAGGCATTTAGACAGGCACATGAATAAGCAAGAAATGGAGAGATATGGATCGTGTGCAGGCAACTGGAGATGGGTTTAATTTGCAATCAATTCTTGTTTGGCACAGATAGCATGGGCTGAAGAGCCTGCTCCTGTGTTCATCAATCCAATCCATGTATGAACACTTGGTGTTCATCAGTCCATGTATCAATGCTATTTTAGTTTTACTGTATGCATACATGGATTTGGAAATGTACATACTGAATAGATTCCTAGATACGACCCTCTTATAAAAAGAGTCATTCTTGAAACCGCTAAACGTTCTTGAGGAATTCTATTGGAATATCCTGACGACTCCTACTTGCACAACTATTTTCCTTTTTGTCGGGTAAGTTTTTAACCACTGGTTTGACGGTTTTGCCGAGGCTCCACACACACCTTTATATCACAGTCAGTCAAATGCTGTGTTGATGTCCTGGACTATCACTCTGACCTTATCTCAAGAATTCAGACCATTATTAGACCACGATTGTGGGAGGTCTGTGGATGCCGGGAGGGGGGGGGGGGGGGTCCCTTGGTGGTGGTGACTTGAACACTCTCAGGTTCAACAATATGTTATTTAGGACCAATAATGAGAAAATGCTTGTGAGGAACATTTGTAATTTTCTGCCAGTTTATCAGAAATATTAACTATTTCAAGAAAAAGTGCATCTTTCAACAATAAATTCTGATTTGTCCAGAATAGCAATCTTCCTAAGAAAGCAAAATCATTAAATTAAACTTACCGTTTGTTAATCTGTCAAAAAGAAAGATGTCAAAATTCCAACTTCCATCCTTTTCTAGCATACACTGAAAGCACAAAATTAATAATCCTCAGCCAAAAAAAAATCCTTGAACTGAAACTCATTTTTAAAGCAGTTTAATTCTGTATTAATGCAGTATGTGCCTATCTCAGGGTTTCTATGTCCACCACTGAGAAAAGCTGACCGGGCAGAACGGTGGAACCTTGATCAGTAAAGGCTAAAGTTGATGACAGCAGTGAGAAAGCATCCCACTGTTCATTAAATTGGTGTTTGCTTGGAGAAGACTATAAATCATTGGTATAAACAATTGCCAAGAATAATGGAAAGATATGGAATGACTCTTACAGTACAGACATCTACAAAGTGGAAAATTTGTTTAATTCAGAACAGTGAATAAAATCGATGAAATCTATGCTAGAGATGAAATGGGAAACAATTTTAACTAAATAAACCAATGATTTAACTTCTTCGGTGAAAGCTGTGTTGTTTGTTTGGTACACAAGTTCATACAAAATAATTTTCTTACAGATATGATTTTTTAAAAATCAATTGTGAATTGATTGAAAATCCCAAATAGAACATTTACGAATTATTATGTCTCCCATGAACGTACAGAATAATCACTATCTGCCTGAATGGCTGCAGCTTGCCTGCAAATAATAACAATCGATTCCTTGATTTTCTAATTGATTCATCAATTATAATTAAATAATCATGCCACACAGCTAAAATGGAGACTTCAATTCTAAAAATGGTTTCAGTTTTATGGTTTGTCAATCAATCGATATCCAATCTATGTCAAGAGTATCACAATACTAAGAAAACAACACTTGGCACGGGTATTCACATAAATTGCAAGGAGACTCACCGACAGCCTCCGCTAAAAACGAAGTGATAGTACACGTGAACTAGGTTTTAGACTATGAAAATATAACAACAATTGGCCAATTCTCAACTCCAGATTGCTTGGAACCATATATCCTCAATTGTCATTGTGTAGGAAAGAACTGCAGAAGCTGGTTTAAACTGAAGATAGACACAAAATGCTAAAGTAACTCAGAAGAAGGGTCTCGACCCAAAATGTCACCCATTCCTTCTATGCAGAGATGCAAGTTACTCCAGCATTTTGTGTCTATCCTCAATTGTCATTAAAGTGCTCCAAAATGAATGTGACTTCTACGAAACTTCAAAAGGGAAGAACTGTATTGGCTTAATTGTGAATGGTATATCCTAGTGTCAAATTGCCAGGTTCAACTAACGTTGCTCCTAAATTACCAACTAAACAGATAATAACAAGAATGGTTACTATTGGCTTCAACACCCTAAAACTAAAGATCACAGTCAAACATTTCCTGCACTTTTATTAACCAATAACTCAAATCTACAATAGTTAGTCACAAAACATAATTTTATCTGATTTCATTAAGGAAATGCATCTTTTCTGTGTAAAAAGGATATAGAGGTGTTTCAAAAGTGATAAAATATTGCCATTATTAGGTGTGAACTGGTAATATGTGAAAGTAGGATTCCCACCCAGCTTATGGGTATAATTATGTGGAGTTATTTCCTTCAGGCCATGGCTAAACATCCAGCACAACAATAGGATCTTTAGCTCCCAGGTGCTACAATTGTTGCTTCACGGACAATGGTGTAATTCTTAAATTACTAACCTAGCTATGTAGAGACATGCGCTGATAATCCAGACATTTATAAATCCTTCAATGGCACATGGAGATTTTAACTTCAATCAATAAATAATTAATTTTCAGTCTTCCCCAGGCTAGTCTATCTGGAACTTCTAGTCTTAGTTGATGAGCCATGTGTATTAAATAGCATTTGTGGGAAGCACAGAGTAGCATTTAATATATTCTTGGTGAAAATGTTCAACGTTCATTACTGAGTGAGCCAGTGGCACAACAGTAGCAACCAACCCAAATGCCAGACTGGTCATTTGCAGGAGGGGAGAGAATTAATGTTCTTAAACAAAATTGAGGACTGTCGCAATTATCAACATCAGGTATGAATTTACAGAACAATGCCTGTGGAGACAATTTTCCATTATCGTACTGAAGACACCATTCGTCATGTTCTGTTGCGCCATTGTTGTGTTAAATGTAACGGCTTCAAAACTAATAGAGTAGCTCAAAATCAGCATCAATGAAGCCTGGCGATTCACTAGGAGCAGAATTGAATTCTCCCACAACTGTAATATCAAATGCAATATGAGAGTGATTTGCCCTTAACATCAAACTTATAACCATATAACAATTACAGCATGGTAACAGGCCTTCTTGGCCCTTCCAGTCCGTGCCGACCATTTATTTTCCCCTAGTCCCATCTACCTGCACTCAGACCATACCCCTCCATTCCCTTCCCTTCCACTTTACTTTTAAATGCTAAAATCGATCCTGCCTCCACCACTTCTGCTGGAAGATCATTCCACACAGCCACCACTCTCTGAGTAAAAACGTTCCCCCTCATGGTCCCCCTAAACTTCTGTCCCTTAATTCTCATGTCATGCCCTCTTGTTTGAATCTTTCCTACCCTCAATGGGAAAAGCTTATCCACATCAACTCTGTCTATCCCTTTCAGCATTTTAAAGACCTCAATCAAGTCCCCCCTTAACCTTCTGCGCTCCAAAGAATAAACACCTAACTTGTTCAACCTTTCTCTGTAACTTTGTTGTTGGAACCCAGGCAACATTCTAGTAAATCTCCTCTGTACTCTCTCTATTTTGTTCACATTAGGCAACCAAAATTGTACACCATACTCCAGAATTGGTCTCACCAATGCCTTGTACAATTTTAACATTACTTCCCTACTCCTATATTCAATGCTCTGATTTATAAAGGCCAGCACACCAAAACCTTTCTTTACCATCCTATCTACATGCGATTCCACCTTCAGGGAACTATGCACAGTTATTCCTCGATCCCTCTGTTCCACAGCATTCCTCAATTCCCTACCATTTACCATGTACGTCCTATTTTGATTTGTCCTGCCAAGATGTAGCACCTCACACTTATCAGCATTAAACTCCATCTGCCATCTTTCAGCCCACTCTTCCAAATGGCCCAAATCTCTCTGTAGACTTTGAAAATCTACTTAATTATCCACAGCACCCCCTATCTTAGTATCATCTGCATGCTTACTTATCCAATTTTCCACCCCATCATCTAGATCATTGATGTACATGACAAACAACAGTGGACCCAACACAGATCCCTGAGGCACCCCACTGGTCACCGGCTTCCAACCTGACAAACAGCCATCCACCATTACTCTCTTACATCTCCCATTCAGCCACTGTTGAATCCATCTTGCTACTCCGCCATTAACACCCAAACATTGAACCTTCTTAATCAACCTTCCATGGGGAACCTTCTCAAAGGCCTTACTGAAATTCAAATAGACAACATCCACTGCTTTACCCTCATCAATTTCCCTAGTAACCTCATCAAATAATTCAAGGAGGTTTGTCAAACATGACCTTCCAGGCACAAATCCATGTTGACTGTTCTTGATCAGACCCTGTTTATCCAGATGCTTATATATATATTATCTCTAAGTATCCATTCCATTAACTTGCCCACCACTGACGTCAAACTAACAGGTCTATAATTGCTAGGTTTATTCTTTGAACCCTTTTTAAACAATGGAACAAAATGCGCAGTACGCCAATCCTCCAGTACTATTCCCGTTTCTAATGACATTTGAAATATTTCTGTCATAGCCCCTGATATTTCTACACTAACTTCCTGGGGAATATCCAGTCAGGACATGGAGACTTATCCACTTTTATATTTTTCAAAAGGGTCAGTACTTCCTCCTCTTTGAATCTCATAGTTTCCATAACTACTCTACTTTTTTCCCCTTACCTCACAGAGTTCAATATCCTTCTCCTTGGTGAATACCGAAGAAAATAAATTGTTCAATATCTCCCCCATCTCTTTTGGCTCTGCAGATAGCTGTCCATTCTGGCTCTCTAATGGTCCAATTTTATCCCTCGTTATCCTTTTGCTATTAATATAGCTGTAGAAACCCTTTGGATTTACTTTCACCTTTCTTGCAAAAGCAACCTCATATCTTCTTTTAGCTTTTCTTATTTCTTTCTTGAGATTCTTTTTACATTCTTTACACTCCTCTAGCACCTCATTTGCTCCATGCCTCCTATAATTATTGTACATAGCTCTCTTTTTTCGAACCAAGTGTCCAATTTCCCTTGAAAACCATGGTTCTTTCCGATTTTTACTATTTCCTTTCAACCGAACAGGGACATAAAGATTCTGTACTCTTACAATTTCCCCTTTAGATGTCCTCCATTTCTCTTCTGCATCCTTCCCATAAAACAAAATGTCCCAATTCACTCCTTTTAAATCATTACGCATTCCCTCAAAGTTAGCCTTTCTCCAATCAAAAATCTCAACCTTAGGTCCAGTTCTGACTCTCTCCATAATTATATTGAAACTAATGGTATTGTGATCACTGGTACCGAAGTGCTTACCAACGCATACCTCCATCACCTGACCTGCCTCATTTCCTAACAGGAGGTCCTTTTTGATCTAATCAAGGATTAAATTTGATCAAATCAAGGATTTTTTGTTTTTAAATGAATCGGTGGAAATTACCGAAAATCACTAAATGGTTGGATTCGCATCTCAAAAGCCAAAAATTATGGTGGCCATTGATGGACATTAATATCTTATCTCCTTCCGCACTACGGCCTAACATTGAGCAGTTGGCGGCCTTTGCTGGAGACTGACTTTTGAGAGTTCCACAGTGTGGAGCCAACAGAACTTTAACATTGCAGAGCCCGCGATCCCTTTGCCAGGGATCGACCTCCCGTGGGTGCTTGCGGACTTAACATCGTGGAGCTCGCAGTCTCTGGTCAGAGACCATTTCAGGAACTCCAAGCCGCAGGAGCTTCCATCACCCCAAAGTGGGAGTTTCGACCGCCCCAACGGATGGTTCGACTGCCCTGACCAAGGAAGAATAAAGAGGAAGAAGATTGGACTTGCTTGCCTTCCATCACAGTGAGGAATGTGGGGAATCTGCTGTGGTGGATGTTTATATTAACTTTTATGTAGTTGTGTGCCTTGTTGCTTTTTTTTTCCCCATATGGCTGTATGGTAAATCGCATATCACTGTACCTTAATTGGTACACGTGACAATAAAATACCTTTGAAATCTTTGAACCTTTAAAGTCAAATGTGGAAAAGTGTACTGATAATTCTATTACAAACTCGGAAGATCAAGCAAACAAATGTTTGTAAAACTAGATAACATGCAGGTGTGAACTGCTGGTAAAAACATTCATGCTACACAAGTGCCAGGCTAACCACCAATCTTTTACATTTAATATACCACTGTTGAGTCCCACTCGGCAATTGTCATACAGGGAGTTACCAATTACCAGAAATGTAACTGAAAGAGGTAAAACAAATCGGTAACTTGCAGTGCTAGTCTCCCATGAACATATAGAATAATCATATAGAATGGTTGCAGCTTCAACAGCCTGCAAATAATGATAATGAATTCCTTGATTTTTCTAAAAAGATTCATCAATTATAATTAAACAATCATGCCACATAGCTAAAATGAAGATGGTTATCAAGAATTACAATGGGATCTTGATCAGCTGTGCAAGTGGGCAAAGGAGTGGCAAATTGAGTTTTAACAAATTAGTGCAAGAGATTTCATTTTGAAGTCAATCCAGGGCAGGACCTTCACAGTGAATGGTAGGGTGTTGGAAACTTTGAAGAAGAGGCATCTAGGAGCACAGGATCATAAGTGATAGGAGTAGAATTAGGCCAATCAGTCCATCGAGTCTACTCTGCCATTCAATCATGGCTGATCTATCTCTCCCTCCTACCCCATTCTCCTGCCTTCTCCCCATAACATCTGACACCTGTACATACTTCTCTATAAGTTGCGTTGCAGGTGTATCGGGAGGGGAGTGAATAAGGCTTTTGTCATGTTGGCCTTCATCAGTCAGGGAATTGAGTATGGAAGTCAGGATGTTATGTTAAAGTTGTACAAAACATTAATGAGCCACAGTTGGAGTATTATGTTCAGTTATGATCACCCTATGATAAGTATGATGCCATTAAGTTTGGAAAAAGATTGATGAAGATGTTGCTACAACTCAAGGGCCAGAACCAAAGGGAGAGGTTGGGCAGGCTGTGACTTTATTTCTTGCACAGCGATTTTTTCCAGGGTTGGGGAATCAAGAACTAGCAGACATAGGTTTAAGATGAGATGGGATAGGTTTAATAGGAATCCGAAGGATATTGCAGCAGTGGAATTGATCACTTTGGGGACAGACGGAAACAATCTTCTCCCAACCCTCTACTACCCCTCCCTATCTCAACTTCACAAGTAAATGCATGGTTCAAAGTTGAGTTGTGCTCCTTTTCGCATCAGAAATTATGTTTTGCATAGTACACTAAAATATGCTCCATACAATTGAATTTTCTGATCACAATCAAATTTGAATATGGTGGTCTGCAATTTAGGTTTTCTCCTCTATAATACAACCATAACAAAAGCAAAAAACTTTGTGGTATTGTCTTAAACTGGCTACCTAGCAGAATTCTCTACCAAAGGCAGGTAGCTATTTTCCAGATAATCCAATGAGGAGAAATTTGTTTAAATATCAAACTCCAATATGAATGAAGAAAATGATGCAAACCAACAAGAGAAAATCTGACTGAATTTACAAATCAACTTACATGATCACAAACATCTTTAAAAGTCTATCCATAAATCAAAAACCTATTACTGCAGAAATATAAAAAACCATAATTATGTAACATTGATATTTAATTAGCATTTCAAACTTACCAGGGCTTGGCCACTATAATCATCATCTAGTATGCAGAGAGAGTTCAGAGAAGAAACATCACGAAATAAATGAGCTGATCGAAAATATCTTTGAAAACTTAACAACCTTCGTATCTTCCTTGCTGAAGCCAATTCTACGGTTTCAGGTGGTACTGCAAAAATAATGAATGACATGAAGATTATTTCATACCCTACCTGCCCTGCAATTACTTTAATGGTAATAATCAAAAGTTGAGCTTCTCTGGACTCTGCAAATTTTATCTTAATTTGTTTAACCTCTTTAAAAGAAATGGGGATTAACCCATCATCACATATTTCACAAACATTTGCATTAAATAACATTCCCCTCAGGCTAATATTGTGGGCAGCCGAAGGTAAATTCAATGCTCTGGGCTACCTATAGCTCCTCAGAATCAAACAATTACCTAGAATTTCAAATATATTCTAAAAAGGTGCAGGAAAAACATATGGATACAGTAAAACCATCTTGGTGTTGTTCCACATCATTAAAGCCTCACTCACATAAAAATATTTTCCACACTGAATAAATATTACCTGGCTCTCCACTCGCAAGGCCAGGCTTGGGAGATCAGTCGAGAGCACAATTGGATGAATTGAGGAATTTCTTCTCAGCAAATTGTCATAGTTCATTCTCCACCAGTCTTACTTTAACAGGTTTTAAGTTTGTGTTGTGGATTTGACATACAAACCTAAGTGATACACAATCAAATTGTTTGCCACACAGAATCCCAATGCTTCATGTCACCCTGTAGATCAGGAGGAACCAAGTGTTTCTTGATAATGACTAATCACTTTATTTCCCAACTCTAAATATAAACAAATAGTCTATAAACTTCTTCAATCTCCCAACCCAATTTTCACACTGCAATCTGGAGCTTTTTTTAGAAAGTTCACCACATCCAACCTGAAATCAGATGTTCAGTCTTTGCAATATACAACAGCGGTGTCCAATTTAAACAAAGCAAATTCGCAAATACTGAAATGTGACAGTCGTAGAGTCATAGCATAGCCCTTCAGCTCAACTTGTCCGTGCCAACCAAGATGCTCCATTTACCTGCATTTGGCCCATATCCATTTAAATATTTCCCATCCATGTACCTGTCCAAATGTCTTTTAAATGTTATTACACAAGTGTAATAATAACAACTTTAAGACTTTGCCTTCCATCACAGTGGGGAGGTGTTTGGTGAACTCACTGTGGTGGATGTTGGATTTGTGTTTGTTGTGTGTTCTGTCATTTTTAAGAAGGATTGTATGTATGACTGCAGGGGAACGATGTTTCGTTCAGACCGAAAGGTCTGAATGACAAATAAAGAATCTAATCTAAATTAACTCCCCTGATAGCTCTTTCCATATACCCACCACCCTGAGCAAAAAAGGTACCCCTCAGGATCCTATTAAATATTTCTCCTCACACCTTAAACCCATGTCCTCTGGGTAAAGGAATGTGCATTCACCCAATCAATTTCCTTCATGATTTTATACATCTCTATTAGATCAGCACTTAGCCTAATTTGTTCTAAGGAATAAAGTCCTAGCTAGCCCAATCTCTCCCGAAATCTCAAGGCCTCAAGTCCTGGCTTAATTCTCACAAATCTTCTTTGCATTCTTTTTAACTTAATAACATCATCCTATAGCAGGGGTGACCAGAACTGAACATCTCACCAACGCCTTTTACAACTGCAACATGACGTGCCAACTTCTTTAGACAATATCATGACTGACAAAGTTAGTACCAAAAGTCTACTTTACAACTGTATCCACTCGTGACGAATAGACAATAGACAATAGGTGCAGGAGTAGGCCATTCGGCCCTTCAAGCCAGCACCGCCATTCAATGTGATCATGGCTGACCATCCACAATCAGTACCCCGTTCCTACCTACTCCCCATATCCCCTGACTCCGCTATTTTATAGCCCTATCTGGCTCTCTCTTGAAAGTATCCAGAGAACTAGCCTCCACTGCCCTGTGAAGCAGAGAGTTCCACAGACTCACAACTCTGTGTGAAAAAGTTTCCTCATCTCCGTTCCAAATGCCTTACCCCTTAATCTTAAACTGTAGCTCGTGGTTCTGGACCCCCCCACCATCGGGGACATGTTTCCTGCCTCTAGCGTGTACAAACCCTAAATAATCTTAAGGGAGGTGCCGTGGTAGTGTGGCGCGTCGATCTCTACTAAGTTGAGGCCACGCGCCAACTCTCGGACACTTCCTCCTACTTACCCATGGCCCATGACCCCACTGACGAGCACCAGGCCACCATCACCAGCACCATAACCGACTTCATTGACTCCGGCTCCTTGTCCCTCTGAGCCTCCAACCTCATCGTTCCCCAGCCCCGCATGGCCCGATTTTACCTTCTCGCCAAAATCCACAAACCTGACTGCCCCGGGAGACCCATTGTCTCTGCCTGTTCGTCCCCCACCGAACATATTTCCACATACCTTGACTCTATCTTATCTCCCTTGGTTTAATCCCTCCCCAACTATGTTCAAGACACCTCAGACACTCTCCGTCGTCTCCGCGCATTCCATTCTCCAGGACCCCATCCTCTCATCTTTACCATGGATGTCCAGTCACTCTACACCTCCATCCTCCACCAGGATGGTCTTAAAGCCCTCCGGTTCTTCCTTGACTGGTGGAGCAACCCAGACCCGTCCACTGATCCTCTCCTCCGCCTAGCGGAGTTGGTCCTTGCCCTCAATAATTGACTCCTCCCATTTCCTCCAAATACAAGGCGTAGCTATGGGCACACACATGGGCCCCAGCTACGCCTGCCTCTTTGTCGGGTACATCGAACAATCCTTGTTCGCGCCGTACCGGAGCCCCATCCCCGACCTCCGCTACATCGACAACTGCTTTGGTGCTACCTCCTGTACCCACACACAACGGACTTCATCCGTTTCACCACCAACTTCCATCCGGTACTCAAATACACCTGGACCATTTCCGACACTTCCCTACCATTGCTTGACCTCAGTATCTCCATCGCAGGTGATACTCCTGACTGACATCCACTATAAACCCACTGACTCGCATGGTTATCTGGACTACTCTTCCTCCCACCCTGCTTCCTCTAAATACTCCATCCCCTATTCCCAATTCCTCAGTCTACGCCGCACCTGCTCGCAGGATGAGGTGTTCCACACCAGGGCATCACAAATGTCCTTCAAGGTACGGGGATTCCCCTCCCCCACTATCGATGAGGCTCGACCAGGGTCTCCTCCATACCCCGTAACACTGCTCTCTCTCCCCATCCCCCCACTCGCAACAAGGGCAGAGTCCCCCTGGTCCTCACCTTCCATCCCACCTGCCGGCACATACAACACATAGTCCTCCGCCAGTGACCCCACCACTCGCCACATCTTCCCATCTCCCCCCGTCTGCCTTCCGCAAGGACCGCTCCCTCCGCAACTCCCTTGTCAATTCTTCCCTTCCCTCCCGCTCTACTCCTTCCCCAGGCACTTTCCCTTGCAACCGCAAGTGATGCTACACGTGTCGCTTTGCCTTTCCCCCTCCACTCCATTCAAGGACCCAAGCAGACGTTCCAGGTCCGACGGAGGCTCACCTATACCTCCTCCAACCTCATCTATTGCATCCGCTGCTCCAGATGTCAACTGATCTTTATCGGTGAGACCAAGCGGAGGCTTGGCGATCATTTTGCCAAACACCTCAGTTCGGTCCGCAATAACCAACCCGACCTCGCGGTGGTTCAGCACTTTAACTCCCCTTCCCATTCCGTATCCGACCTCTCTGTCCTGGGCCTCCTCCAAGGCCAGAGTGAGCAACACCGCAAATTGGAGGAACAGCACCTCATATTCCGCTTGGGGAGTCTGCATCCTCTTGGCATGAACATCGAATTCTCTCAATTATGTTAACCCTTGTTGTCTCCTCCCCTTCCTACCTCTCCCTCAGCCCTCGGGCTCCTCCTTTTTCCTTTCTTTCCCCCCGCCCCCATCAGTCTGAAGAAGGGTTTCGGCCTGAAATGTTGCCTATCTCCTTCGCTCCATAGATGCTGCTGCCCCCGCTGAGTTTCTCCAGCAGTTTGTGTACCCCAAATAATCTTATATGCTTCAATAAGATCCCCTCTCATCCTTCTAAATTCCAGAGTATACAAGCCCTGCCGCTCCATTCTCTCAGCAATGACAGTCCCGCCAATAAACCATGTGAACCTGAAGGCGGTGGCTCAAATATCACACTCATACTGGCCTATTGACAACCCCGATCCTGACAGTGAAGCACAGATACAGAACGTGCGTGGCCGTGTCGACGGTTTTGCGCAGAATGTGGTAAGCCACAGCTCAGCTTTTGCCGGCTCCGCCTCGTGGCCGCCAACACAAGCTTCGTTGCATGCTCGCGTCACCGCACCTGGGCGCCGTGGCCTCGGGCCCGGAGAAGGAGCCCGACCTCATGCAGGGCGATGGCAGCAGGATTGAATGCATCTTTTTCCACAGTGTTTCACCCGACCCTCGGTCCAAAAATGACCTTCCAGGTACCGGAGATGAAGGAAGTCTACGGGCTGGATGATTATGGAAAAAAAACGCGTGCTGGCTGGATGATTTCGGGTTACGGTATTCGTGCTGAGGGCCATAGGTTGCCGACTTCTGATTTAGTTAATAATCTGCCTTCCTGTTTTTGCTACCAAAGTGGATAACCTCACATTCATCCACATTAAACTGCATCTGCCCACTCACCCAGCCTGTCCAAGTCACCCTGCATTCTCATAGAATCCTCCCACGTTCACACTACCACCCAGCTTTGTGTTATCTACAAATTTGCTTGCAAGACCTTCATCTAAATCATTAATACATATTGTAAATAGCTGCGGTCCCAGCATCGAGCCTTGCGGTACCCCACTAGTCACTGCCTGCCATTCTGAAAAGGACCCGTTAATCCCTACTCTTTGTTTCCTGTCAGCCAAACAATTTTCTATCCATGTCAGCATTCTACACCCCAATACCATGTACCCAAATTTGCCCACTAATCTCCTATGTGGGACCTTATCAAATGCTTTCGGAAAGTCCAGGTACACTACATCCACTGGCTCTCCCTTGTCCATTTTCCTAGTTACATCCTCAAAAAATTCCGAAAGATTAGTCAAGCAAGGAACTGCTTTCAAGGAAGTGTGTACCTTCACTCCTAGATCTCTCTGCTCTACAACACTCCCCAGAGCCCAGTCACTCATTGTGAAAATGTGACACCTCATTAAATCTGCATTAAACTCCATTAACCATTATTCAGCCCACTAGCCCAACTGATCCTATTTTTGAGAAGCATATTCACTGTCTATAATACATTCCACTTTAGTGTCATCTGCAAACTTTATTAAACATATCTTGGCCACGCACTGATCCTTCTGACACACCACTAGAAACCGGCCTCCAATCTGAAAAACAACCTTCCACCACCACTCTCTGCTTCCTTCAAATGGGGTCAATTCTCTCCCTAGATGCCATGGAACCAAACCTTCCAGAACAGCCAACCATATACATCCTTAAAAGGCCTTGCTGAAATCAATATAAACAACATAAACGGCTTGCTCTATTTAATTACTCTTTAAAACAAAAATCTAATTCACGAGACATAATGTCCCATGTACAAAACTATGTTGACACTAATCAGGTTCTATCTAATGCATATAAACCTTATCCCTCAGAATCAGCATATAAATCTACCCCTCAGATTCCTATTAAATCTTTTCCCACTCACCTTAAACCTATGTTCTCTGGTCTTCAATTCACCTGTTCCAGACAAACAACAGTGCATCTACCCGATCCATTCCTCTCATAATTTTATACACCTCTATAAGATCACCCCTCATCCGCCTGCGTTCCAAGGAATTGAGTCCCAGCTTACTCAACCTCTCCCGATAGCTCTGACCCTCTAGTCCTGGCAACATCCTCGTAAATCTTCTCTGTACCCTTTCCAGCTTGACAACATCTTTCCTATAAACAGTTGGACAGGTACATGGATAGGCCAAGTTTGGAGTGATATGGACCTCCCAACTTTTATACTCAATACTCTGACTGATGAAGGCCAATGTACCAAAAGGCTTTTTGATCACCCAATCTACCTGCAACTTCACATTCAAGGAACCATACACCTGCACTCTGAGATCCCTTTGCTCTACAACACTGCCCAGAGTCCTACCATTCACTGTAGGTCGTGCCCATATTAGACTTCCCAAAATGTAACACCTCACATTTCTCTGTAATAAATTCCATCAACTATTCCTCAGCCCACTTGGCCAATCGTTAGCAGTTTCAGATTCTTGGATGTTAACATCTAGGATGAACTGCCCTGTGCCTAGCACATAGATGTAATCACTAAGACGACGAACAAGTGCCCCTTTAACGTCTTAGTACCTCCAAGGAGTTTCAAAAGATTTGTCATGTCACCAACTACAGTTGATGTGGCAGAAAGAAGAAATCAAAATGCCAGTTGGGAAGAAATTTAATTATGGACTATTTTGGTATTCCAATATGATCCTGAAGTACTTGAAAGATTTTGGTCCTCGGTAATGTTAATGCGTAAACTTTTATTGAAGTAACACAAACTTTAACACTGTGAAATGTAACTCCAACATAATTTTCTGGCACACATTTCCTTGCTTTCAAACTTACTTTAATTTGCAATTGAAAGTATAAAATCATGTGAATTCTTGCAATTAAGTCCATTTATTTGTTAATAAATCTTCAAACTCCTAGGAAAATTATTTGTCAGTATTATCACAACACTCAAATATACTTACAGTGCAAAAGGCGGAAATCAATGTAAGGATGAGAGTCCCTTCTTTCTGGTTGAAATCCTGCCCGACTTCTCACTCGTACATCCCCTGCAAAAACATGTTGAAATATTTTGTATAATTAAGACATTTCATGGGTTCATTGATACGAAGCATAACCTAAAAATCGAAAGATAACTAAACTAACGAGGGGGGGTTCAAATAATTAAATAAGAGTACACCAAGTGCAATTCATTTGGAGAATCTGATATCAATGCATTTTTTAGTTGACCAGGTTGTTTTGTCAAGCTGAATATTCTGGCATTTTTGTTCCGACATGTTCTATGGTTGAAGAATTTTTAATGTTGTTTCTCAGGGTTAATTCTCTCCATTAAGGTCCTTTGCCAATCTCAAGCTAAAGCACCCATGCAGCTAGTTGGAACATTAATCATTTCTTACCAGCTGACCCCAAACCCCCAAGTCGCACTTTTAAGGCAATTATCTTCAGCGGCACAAATCCATACTCCTAGCATATTTGATCATGCCACGCTTATGTTGATTATCTCCTCTCTCCACAATGCTTTTCTTAGCACACAATAAACATTCTTCTACTGCTATTTGCCTGCACTCTTTTCTCACTATGGATGTATTTCTCACACATATGCACATCATGTCACTAATTTAATAATCCTCACTATGAACTGATTATAAACATTTTCATGGTTCTTCCAACAATATTACTGTTGGTGACTGGATGGAAATCTCAGTTAACAGTGGTTTTTAGTACTTTTTGAGGTTTTAAGGAAGGAGGATGTGGTTAGTGACAATAAGACAATAAGAGGGTACTACAGTTGCCAAAATGGTACCACAGAAATTTAAGTAGAAAGCAGCATTAGTGATTAAGAATAAAGAATAGAAAGTTAAATAATTATAGTGGAGGGCAGTCCGCATTTGCAAAGCCCTTGAGGAGAATCTTGCAAACATAAACTGAGAGCAAAACAATGGAAGTCAGGTAAATAGTGGCCAGTGGGGGGGGGGGGATTTCTTGAAGTAACAGAGCGACAGACTGATAGCAATCATTAAATCCGAAACTGATCTTGTGCACAGAGCAAATTAGCCAAATCTAATAGAATTGTAGCCACTTAAAAGGATGTTACCTCACCACATAAATTACCTGCCCCCTCCTGCCTGAAATGAGAAGA
Source organism: Raja brachyura (assembly GCA_963514005.1). The sequence continues at coordinate 57,916,487 of OY740784.1, forward strand.
GATAGACAAATTAGAAGTTCCTGCAGACAGAAAATGGAGCTTGAGGTGGAGGAAAAAGAACCAACACCAAAATCAAAAGATAACAGAAGCAAACCAGGCTAATCAGAATGAATGCTATGGACATCCCAGAGCAAGACTGAGAATGGGAGCAAGCGAGAGATAACTTTAAATATTTTTAAAAATTGCTATATTTAAGAGGGAGTTAGATGTGGCCCTTGGGGCTAAGGGGATCAGAGGGTATGGAGAGAAGGCAGGTACGGGATACTGAGTTGGATGATCAGCCATGATCATATTGAATGGCGGTGCAGGCTGGTAGGGCCGAATGGCCTACCCCTGCACCTAATGTCTATGTTTCTATGTTTCCATGTTTAAATAGATATTTACTTTCTGCTCATTTGGGTTACTTCACAATAATAATTGTTGGTTTACTCACCTAACATACGAATGTACAGAGCGGTCTGGTCTGAGCTTTCATACGATATTGCCCCCCGTCTCTGAAAAATATAAATTGGACACAGAGGTTTTGATATACTATTCAACTCTAAAAACCTTTCCATCATTTGTAATGCACTATAAAAAAAACAAACTGTAAATTAAACAAGGATAATAATCTGTGCTTAATCCGATGTTCCTAAAAATCACAAACCACACAGTTTCTTGGGGGAATAATGCTCCACATTTCCACCATCTAGACCTCAATTTCTTCCTTGGGTTCCATCTCCTAAATGGAACATAATATTCCTGATAGACGCAAAATGCTGGGGTAGCTCAGCGGGACAGGCAGCATCTCTGGCGAGAAGGAATGGGTGACGTTTCGGAAGGCTCTCGACCCAAAACGTCACACATTCCTTCTCTCCAGAGATGCTGCCTGCCCCGCTGAATTACTCCAGCATTGTGTGTCTATCTTCGATTTAAACCAGCGTCTGCAGTTCTTTCCCACACATAATATTCCTGATGGTATCTGATCAAGGTTCTTGTACAAAGGATCATCTATTCCCCTTTGCTTTCCAACATTCTAAAATAAATAAATCCACATAATCTGCTCCTCATGGATGACGCCTCCGTTAAATTTACAGCATGGTAACTGGCACTTCGACCCAGTGTCCATTTTGACAGTCGATTGCCTGTTCACAGACAAACTCACCTGACAAATAGTAGACAAGAATGATAAAATCTTGGATGAAAACAACAAATTGGGCACAGTATTCAGTAGCAATATCAACAGCTTTTGTGTAACTGGTACCAGTGTCCCAATCAAATCAAGCGCCCAGGAACAAAGATTATAGAACATGGTAGACACTGCATGGGCCATCATAGGCACTGGCCTCCCCTCCATTGAAGGAATCTATAGGCAGAACTGCCTCAAAAAAGGCAGCCGATAAAAACACATGCCACTTTGGCCATGATGTCATTCAGGAAGTCCAGGAAGTTACATGAGCCTGTAAACCAGGTTCAAGAACAGCTTCTTCCCAGCAACCGTTATGCTCTTGATCACTACAGAACACCAACCTCTGCAACTATGGCCTTCTAAGGACTGCAGCTTTAGTTGCATGACAGACTTTGTTTTTGCACTAAATGGTTACCTAGTATTACGATGATTTATTTATAGTATTTTCATTGTTATATATTTATCTGTTTGTTATTGCGTTTAAAAGGACTGTTAAGCCGCAGCACGTAAGAATTTCATTGTTGCGTTGATGGTACATTAAGCACTCTGCTCTTGAAGTTTATACCAATAAATAAAAGAGCTCTGGACACAAGACACTTTTGCAAATCTTTCTCCTAGCGTTGATGCTTGTGATACAAAAATCTATAAAATCTTTTGAGCAATTTGAACAAGCTGGTAACCCTGTACACAAAGGCATCTCTTCATTAGGTATGTGTCCTCTCTCGAGAATGAACAGCTTCCAGCTTACTTGCCTCAGGAATTCCTTTGAAACAATGGGTCCATGGGAGGATGCAGCAAAGGCAATAGTATGCATTTAAAACAAAAACACAATTTCTATTGGCAACAAGGAAGTCTGACAAACACTGGAAAGGAAACAAGTCAGCGAAACAAGTCAGTAATAGGGAAGCAACTGAAATTGATATGCAAATTAATAAATCCAGAAAGACACAAGTGATTTTAAAGCAGAAATCAATTCCAAAAGGCCAAGTAACAATTAAGTAATCTGCTAACTGAAAGAATGGAGAAAGATAAAGCAGTAGATTATAATCGAGTTTTCAAAAGAGTCTTCAATAAAAGGCACCTATGAAAGAATATGGTATGGAAGATAGGATTAAATAACGGAATCAATATAAATTGGCTGAATAACAAAATCAGGTAAAGGTATAAAGCAATGTATCATATGTATCAGAGCAGAGATGCAGTTTCCTCAACATGTCTGAGGATGGATGTGCTGGCTCCAGAGAGGGTCCTTAGGAGGTTTATAAGAATGGTCCGAGGAATGAGTAGGTTAACCCATGATGAGCGTTTGCCGGCACTGGGCCTATGCCCACTGGAATTTAGACAAATAAGGGGGTCCTCATTGAAACATACAGAATAGAGAAAGGCTTGGATAGAATGGATGTGGAGAGGATGTTTCCACTAGTTGGAGAGTCTAGGACCAGAGATCATAAGCTCAGAATTAAAGGACATTCTGGTAGGAAGGAGAATACATTTATTTAGTCAGAGGGTGGTGAATTTGTGGAATTTTTTCCCACATGAGGCTGTGAAGGCCAAGTCAGTGGATATATTTAAGGCATATCAGAGGTTATGGGGAGAAGGTAAGAAAATGGGGTTAGGAGGGAGATAGATCAGCCATGATTGAATGGCAGAGTAGACTTGATGAGCCGAATGTCCTAATTCTACTATCACATGACCTTATGACTGAGGTCAGTGTGGACAACATCTGCCTGGGTTGGCGGACTTATGTTAATGGTAGACACTGGAGAGGCAGTGTTTATTTTTTCTGGCAGGAAGAGGCGTATGGGTGGCCTAACAAAGGTATATAAAATCATGAGAGGCATGAATAGGTGTAGACAGGTGACATACATGCACCACAGGATATCTAACCTCATGTAGTCACAATATATATATTTTTGACAGATCCATTTGAGTTTTTGATTGTTGATGATTTCCAGAGTGTTGATAGTGTCAAGGGTACCTCTACAAATCATCTCTAGCTGGATGTGATCAATGTTTGGCACTATTGTGACATTGATGTTATTTTCCATTTTATCAGCCCATACCCAAATACTGGGTAGATCTTGTTGCTTGTGGGCAGGACTGCTTCAAAAGAAGAGGCCACATTGGCATAGTAAAGCATTACAGCTTCTGGTATCCTATCTTTTTGATCATTGTAAGCCCCCATGTCATCAAGGAATTTATTGTCAAATAATTAAGAATTACTAACATTTTATGGAAAGAAATCAGCCATAGCAGTCTGACATATACATTGATTTCACATCCACCTATCAATTCCCTTATTGTGACAGAGTTTCAAAAGTGGGATTTCACTTCCTACAACAACTCCTTGCAAGATGTTCCCAGCTGCTGTCCTGGAGAGCTGGACATGTGTTTAAATCCAATTCCAGTAATGCAATTACTACCAAAAATGTATAAATCTGACTTACGATAGCTATCTAAATGTTAACAGAACCCAGACGCAATAGCGGCCATACTGACTGCTTTTGTGAACTCGGAGGAAAAGATATATCATGTTCCCAGACCTTTAATCTCCCACTCCACCTCCCCCTACCATCCCTGCAATCTCTCATCTACCTCTGACTATCCCAACTGCAGTGTCTTGCTACAGTTTTTTCTTGCTGCTGGAGGGAAATTGAGAGTCAGATCAGAGAAAGAGATCCTACTGCATAATCTGACAGCCAACACGTTCTCATTCTTGCCAAATTATCATCTTCCCGTAAATATTGAGGCTGATGCCATCAGATACAAGCACACAAAAAAATCCTCTGGTAGAAAGCACTGATAGAGACCGATGGGTTAATTTCCAACAAGACAGTAATGGTTCAGGAACTTCAAAAGGAAATGAAAGCAAATAATTCCATTTATAGCACTGCCTATTATGGAAATGTGAAATTAAAACAGAAAATGCTGCAAATATTAAACAGATTCATGGAATGGCATCACTGACAAATGATCTAAACCGGGCTTGCTGAATCGCTACTGATTTGAATCGTTCATACTGCTTCCAACTTAAATTTTTCTTGTATTTTTGGGCTGTAAAAATATAAATAAAAACCATAAATATTATAAATTCAACTGAATAATACTTGCTAGCTAAAGATATACTCTTTGAGTGGCTTTAACAGCAAGTAACTGGTGATCATACCCTTCTCCACTGCATGTTTGCAAAACTCAAAACATAGATGTGTTTCACTACCTTTCACAGGCGCTTTGAAAGGATTTCACATCAAACACTACCCACAACCTTCAACATTTTTAAATTGTGCTCAATACCTACAGGTTATTTGCAGGACATGGATCAAGTGCATCCATTCATGTATTAATTACGATAGAGCAAGCAGAAATTGCAGATTTCTTTCCCCAGCATATTAAGCCGCCTTGTGAAATCCAGTTCAATACCCACTGTTATGGCTGCTAATAACAGTTTTATATGCTCTATATACTTTTAACATATTTCGCCCAAGTAATCTGCGTTTCTAAACATTATTTTATTGTTTTGGCTCCCCATCATATTTTTTGAAACCCAATTTCAGGAGAATTATCAGGTGTGCGAACTACTTTGCTTCCTGAGCACCAAAAACAATTTTAGCCATTCCTCCGGCTGCTTCAGTATAAGTGCAACTAAACCAGCACACATTTAGGAATTAAATCCAGCGGCTTCCCAGTCTATCTGGGTAAGCTACTCACCAGATGGACTATCAACTCTCCGGTGGGCATGAACGTGGTTCATCGACAAGACTACCACAAGTAAAAGGGGGAAAAAAAGAGACAGACAGTGAGAGAGAGTAAAACACCTCAGTATTTTGATAGAGGTTGCTGGACAAATGAAGACTTGCACCTGTTAACTGACAAAAAAAAAATCAGTTAAGATATTGCAACATTTATTATTACAACTTTGTTGTACACGGTGATCCCAATTTGTAACAATCTTCGATTGAAAGACATCTGGGCAAGAAGTTATTTTTACAACAGGATAAGGCTTCTGGAAAATCTGTCATTACTCTGTAGGCAAATATTCTGTATATTAACAAGTATTTTCCTCCCCAAGAGAGCAAAAAAAATGTTCATCATTATTAATTATGACTGTCCATGTTCACTTTATCCTGGTGTATCCTTTTCTTCACAAAGCCAAAATTCACTCTCATTCCTTCTGCCCTAGCCCTGGTTTTGAACTCGCCACAATTTTTCTACTATTTTATCTCCAAAATGCATGAACATCCTATAATCTTCCAAATCTGTGTTCACCTTTTCCACAAAATAGTTTTATACTTTAGTGCTGTACAGGCAGAGACATCAGGCAAAATGCTAAACAAGGGTCCTGTTGGCATCTCCAATGCAGTGCAAGGTACTACTTTGAAATGGAGGATTATGCAAATGCTTATCCTTCAATTAACTCGCAATTATCTAATTTTATGATTTGTAGAGTCTTTGCAAGTCATGTCACGTTTCCTAAATTACAACACCTCAAAAAAAATTGCAGCCGTAAAACAATTAGGGGTCTTCACAGGAAAATTAAAAATTATTACAGGTGAAAATCTTTCATTTGTTCATTCTATATTCTGGCCCAGAAACACCATTCTAACTTTTTTTTTCTGTTGTAATTTTAAATTGACTACTCAAATCTGCATCTCAGCCTATCCACACCATTATTTAAGGATCAATATTTTGCCGACTACTCCATCCAGCTTGCCTCTAGGATACATCATCTGCAGGTATGGGGTCAACTTCAGTTCAAATTTCTGCTCAAACGTTCCATAGCTTGTCACATTCAGACTTGAACTACCTCTAATTTTCTCTTGTTATGCACCGACATAACTTTTGAAAATGAAGTGTGCTTTTATATGAGGTGTGCTAGGAGAATAACTTCCATTCTTATAAATGTGCTATCACTGTGCCATGTCAGTAGATATAGCAACTCAAAACTATTTTTTTTGTAGCTATTTTCAGTAGAATTTCATTCCTTAATCCAGAATGGTAGATTATTTTTTTTAAATAGGATGGATCTGGTATTCAATACAATGACCAGTTAATAGAGCCAAATACAATTTCTACACAATGTATGCTAATGCGTGAATCAATCACAAATTTATTTTATTTTTTTTAAGATACTATACAATAACTATTTGTCAGATTACGGCCCTACAGATTTGTTCTAGTGAACATGGAACAGTACGCCACAGGAACAGGCTTTACAATCCACAATGTATGCGCTGAGCAGGATGCCAAGAGCATCACATCTACTTGAACATAACCCATATCCCTCCATATCCATATTTCCTTCCCGGGCAAAAAGGTCCCTGTAGAACTCCACTGGTCACACATCTCCGGTCTGAATATTGGCCTTCCACCACAAATGTCTGTCTTCTATCAGTAAACCAGTTCAAAGTCAATATGATTAAGTCACTGTGAAACACATGTATCTTAATTTTCTGGATCAGCCCACCGGGCAGGACTTTATCAAATACCTTACTGAAATCCATGAAGACAACATCAACCACCTTATCCTGCATGATCGCCTTCATCACCCTCACTACAAATTGAACTAGTTAGTAAGATATGATCGGCCATGTACAAAGCCATGCTGATTGTCCTTAAGAGCCCTTTCTCTTTCACGATGAACCCAACATGCAGGAATACTGCTTGAAGGTAGGTAAGAAGTGTTGAATGGACTATTAAAATTGCAAATCTTTGCTAAGCTAGTTCACAAGTATCATAATTTTAGCTTGCAAACATTTGAAAATGTTCTGATAAAGGAAAGATAATTTACAATACATACTGATTTTGGGGGTGGTTGCATGCCAACAGGTTTCCTACAATAGTAATCTTATCAAAAAATAAATCAAAATACATCCTCAAAAATATACTTAGCACCTTTGATGCATTGTACAAATCCTTAAAATTTTATCTATCCATCTTCCGCATGATAGACTTTATAGTAAATAATAAATTGCACAGTTTTCAGTTGCAAACACCTAATGCACAAAATAATTCTCAAATCATTCCAATATGTATGAAAATGGAAATATAATTAAATACAACCAAATTTATAAAACTCTTCATTGCAGATTGGTGGCATGGTGGTACAGCGGTAGAATTGCTGCTTTGCAGCGCCAGAGACCCAGGTTTGATTCTGGCTACAGATTCCGTCTGTACGGAGTTTGTACATTCTCCTTGTGGTCGCATGGCTTTTCCCTGGGTTCTCCGGTTTCCTCTCGCACTCCAAAGACGTATGGGTTTTGTAGGTTAATTAGCTTCGGTAAAGATCGTAAATTGTCCCTATTGTGCTGGTGTGTGGGGATTGCTGGTCAACACGGACTCAGTGGGCCGAAGGGCCTTTGTCCAGGCTGTATCTCTAAATTAAAAGTCAAACAATTTCCTTGTAAGAATAATTAAATATGTGCAAATCTAAGTTGACAATTGAAGTTAACAATTCCTTAAAATTGGGTTTCCCTGAAAAGCCAAAGAATCCAACATCCTAAAAGGTGAGGAAAGTCAACAGAAGTGATTTGGTGACATTCAAAAATTATTTGAACCATATGATAAGGAATGAGGGAATTTCAAAGTTTAAAAGCTCAAGGAACATTCATACCCAAAATGGAAATGACAGTGCTCTCAAGATTGATAAGCATTAGAGCCCATTCCCATCAATTATACTGTAGGGGTTTATAGTTTCCTTTCCAATATTGTCACAATCAGTGCAAATGTGGGTTCATCCGCAACTATGTACACTGTGATGAGGGAATCAACAATGACTTGGAGCTAAGACCCAGGGCATGCGCAAATACAAGTATAAAATTTACGGCAACTACAGCCCTGAGCCAAGACCATCAGAACCAGTCTGTAATGAAATTGAAGTGTTTTCCATTAGCATGGAAGAACAGTTTCATTCCCACAGGAAGCTTGTTGACGGCAAGAAAGATGATCAAATATAGCTGCATCATTGCCTTAACATTTTTCACACTCATCTTCCCTGAAATTGGTACTGTTGATTACTTTTACTTATATGATGGCTTGCAAAGTTCACCTTTCTCAGGTCTCAACTCTCAATCAAGGCTGTTACTGATACTGAAATGTGCCAGTACCTTCGATGCACCAGCTCAAATGTCAGATTGATGGAGGCAAATTGATATTTTAACACTATTACCACAAATCTAGCACAACATTCATGAGTGACCAGGAATCAATGATCACTGCTCCCCTATAAGCTTTCAAAACCTGTACTACCTACAACAAGGCTGTGGGGGAAAAAAATAACATCAATGCTTTTTCAACAAAATCCTCGCAATTCATTGGAAGAATAAACAAATTTCAGTATCCTCTTCCAGGCCAATAGCACCAGAATAGAGGCCTAATTATTCTCGGTTAACTACATTGGCTGATCATCGCATTCACATGCCTGACAAAAGAGTTTTGAAACCAAGCTTCATTTTGAGGCTGACAAAGGAAATAAAACAAGCTCAAAGTAGAGGAGGAGCATTCGGAATGTCACAGGAAACAAAGGCCAAAGGGAGAACAAAAACGTAGCCTATCATCTCAAGAACCACCAACTGGCCTACCTACGTACCAGCTCCAGCCTTGACTGTGGTAGGTTCACACATTGGCCTCATTAGCCACATCAAAATCCAAAAGAATGGAGTCATCCTCCATTCCAATGGATTTCCTAAGAAGAGGTGGTCTCGCCCCATTTTGCTTTATTAGTCCATACTTCGATACAATTTTTTAAAATGCTCATGCTTCTGAAAAATTAAAGCCATTTCAAAGGTTCAGTTTATTGTCACATGTACCAATTAAGGTACAGTGAAACTTGAATTACCATTTTGCACCAAAGGCGAGGATAAACAAGATTCAGTTGAGCTTCAAGGAGGGGTGTAAAGAAGGAAAGGTCACCAAAGAGATTGACTAGTTTAATGAACTAATGGTGTGCATCATTAGGGCATTTAGTCAAGTTCAAGTAAGGAAGTTGGGTGGGAATCAGTAATGAACAACAGACCAGATTCTGCAGGACAGGGTTCAGGTGGAATGAGCGATGGGCCTAAAGATCTTTCATCACAAAAATTGTGTTAAACTGTAATCGATCCACTTCTCACCACAACTTAGCAAAGCAAAAAAAGTGTCAACACAATCAGAAATCTAAATTGAAATGGCTTTGAAACGATATTCCATATAATATAATTTCAAAACTTATCTACTTATCTATAGATTGGCGGACCAGAAAATGTCAGAATCAAATCTTTAGGTAGCTATGAGTGGGATGGGGTAGTGTCAAAGCAGAAGACACAGTATTCAGAAGCCCAAATTCCTTTGCCATCATGACCTGGAACCTCTACTGGTTAATTCCAAATGACCTACACACAGCAAAACTAACCCTACCCCATTCACATATCTTGATTTTGACAAAGATGGTGAAGTTGAGAAGTGTAATCAGTGGTTTATAATAAAAAATACGAGCACACGCACAATAGGTTACAAAAAATATTTGTACACTGAACATTTTATGATGTTTGGTGAAGTGAAACAAATGCAGACAACAGACAGAAGTCCAGCACCAGGAATCTCACAAAAATATGCAGCCTAACAATCAGAAAGTGTACAGAGAGTGTCATAACAGGGTTGGAAAACAAGGGGAGTAAAAATGTACCAAGGTTTAATGTTAAATCGAGCGATGGATACAGAAATAAACAGGAATAAAGATCAACAAAAATTGCTGGAAAATCTTGGCAGACCAGTTCTCATCACAAACGGTCTCAGACCTGAAACTTTAAAATGCTTCTCTTATCACAAATGCTGGCTAATCTGCTGAGTGTTTTCAGCATTTTCTGGGGTGATAGGGGATGAAATGAAAATGTATGTGAAACAATGGCAGGCAAAGAATGTTTTCTGGTGCTGACCGATAAATTTCATTGGCTCATTGGGGATAAAGAAACGTAAGCAGTAGTTTTCAGATCAAAGGATAACCGATTGGTAATGTTAATGTCCACCGAGCTTCACAGCAGTGTATCTCTGGCTTTTAAAAATTTGTCCCCAGTCCCCCCCCCCCCCCCCCCGCGTGATCCTTCCCATACACGGTGCTTTGACCGTCTTAATTACAGCGCCAACCTTCCTGTACATCGCGGTGTGCGTTTGTATCACATTGGCTTTGCACCATGTGAATTTCACTCAGACAGCGCTCCGCCCGCTTGCCCTGTCCCCCACCTGCATAACGGGCTGTTGAAGGAAGGAAGGAATGAGTGAGTGAGTCATCTCCTTTAAACTTTGCCCCTTTCACCTAAAACTTATGCCCTCTAGCCTTTGACATGCAAGGGCAAAAGGTTACTATTGCATGACTCATAATTTTAGGTGCCTCTATTAGGTCTTGCCTCAGCCTCCGTTGCTCCAGGGAAAACAATACAAGTTTGTCCAATCTCCCCCTATAGCTAATACCCTATAATCCAAGGGGCATCCTGGTAAACCTATTGACCACAGAAGCTTAAATTAACCAGGTATATTAAAAACCATAGCCACAAGGGCAAGCCCAGAAATGATATATCAACTAATTTAGTCTGAGCCAACTTCGACTTGCATAGCTGTTCCTGACCTCCCAACAAATTAGAATGATGGAAATCCCTAAGGTGCAACATTTTGAGAGTACCACCTTCCATGAAATGCAGCACTTAGAAATGGGAAAGTGACAACCATCATCTCAAGTGGAAGTAGACATGAGTAATAAAAGCTGGTCTTGCCAGGGGCAAGCACATTTTATGTGCAAATAAAATATCAAGGCAGATAGGAGAGAGGTAAAAAAAGGTCAATGCAATGGCAGAGATATTATCATCCATTTAATCCTACAAGTTCAATTTCATTAAATATAATGTAAAAGGAGGCTTTAATATTTTGCTGATAATATTGTACACGTGTATGATTTATTTCCTGTGGCAGGGTACAGAATCATGATGGAAGGAAAGGGAAGATTACGGGGTAGCGGATGAAGTGATCCATACATAATTGAACTCTTGCCCATTTTATTAGTAAAACATTGGACTTTTAAACAGTTCCCTTGCCTATATTTATACAAAAATGTCCATGTAAATGTGTTCTACAGGCATTAGTGCCATGGTAGCAATTTTACTAATGAAGCAGAATTACGTCAACACTGTTGAGAACATTTCCATATAAATATACCAATTTATGATGGAGAAAGTTTATGTGTACACTTTTGAAAAATCATACTCAGCTTCTTATATATGCAGATACATATACACATACACAAACACAAACACTACAATAGTACCTCCAGGAATCGTTCTTCCCACCCAGATGAAGGGATCCAAAGGTTAGAAGAGTTTGTGAGGGTCTATAAGAAAATTAAAAAAAGTAGGTAGTACAATATCAAGCATCCAATATATTTGTAGCCCCATTATTCTCCCAAATGTTCCTTTCTACAGAGGAAAATTTCAGGTTCTTATACATTTTAACAAGACACCTTTATGTCAATCAATTGACACACAAGCTTGGCAATAACACAACTACAAAACAACCACCACGTAATAAGCTTTAAAACATCAACCACACAACAGAAACAAAACTTCAACTAGTTGGATGATACATTCATATGAAATCTCTCTCAAGAGTTCTGCTGATTGGCCTTTGCAATGTCGTGCTTTACCTGCAGCATTTTGTTTGCTGAAATCTCAAAGCACACACTTACAAGATGCACTCTTTAAATATAATTGATCTACAATGTTGCCCAAGCATCTAACAATCAATATTTAATTATTAATAATAATGAGATATAACCCTTTATCAGTTAACTAATGGTTACTAAATAATCTCTATTATTATAAAACTCTGATCTTGGATGTTTACTTGTGTGTTTGCTTGCTTGAACTCTTTATTGGATTCACATCTCCTCATAAACCCGACGCGGTAACGATGAAATGTTCACATATTCTAGTAGAGATTTACCTCATGATTTCAAAAATCCCCTCATCTGAAAAAGGGATTCATTATTTCCCAAGTTTTTTACTTGAATTGTTCACCACTCTGACATCTTTGTAAAATCTAACTTGCTGAAGCGAGCTGGATGATGTCACAATGCCTGTGCTCCTCGCGCCAGCTAAGCAAAATTTTCAATGCGCAGCCCCACTGTTTTCCATGAGCTGGCAGCCCTCCCCTGCGATGTTGCACCCTCAATCTCTACCCCTCTCCACCCCCCCCCCCCCCCCCAGCAGCACCTGCACAGTTGGGGGTTATGTGCGAGTGGATAGGGTAAAAGGAGCGAATGAATAAGAGAGAGAGTGTGTGTGAACCACCCGTTGAGGGAACAGGACCCAACTTTTTTAAATGTGATTAAAAATAAGGCAAGATAACACTACTGCCATACTTTGGCCCTGACTCTAATCCTAATCTCCTACCTTCTGCTTCATCTATTAACATTAATTCCCGCCATTTGTACTTAACTGTTTCACTTGAATGAGGCATTGATCTACTGATGCTGCACGAGACATCTAGGTGTTTTCTTTTTGTTCTAATTCCATTTCTTTTTGTTCTAATTCCCACTCCATAAACATGCCCTTGACTTTTAGATCTTCCTAGTTGACAGAAGGGGCATTCTACCCCACCAGACAAATTCCCTTCCAATCAATACCTCCACCAGATCAATCATTATCACCTTATATATTATGGCACGCAATTCAAATATATCCAATCTATCAACACTTTGATCTCATAATTTATCATTTGTGTTTCTCCCATATTTCCAAGGATAGGATGCCCAAAGGTTGCCAAATGAGGATTGACCATCATAGAATGTCTTGTAGATGGTCACAAAATGCTAAAGTAACTTAGCGGGTCAGGCAGCATCTCTATTGAAAAGGATAGGTGACATTTCAGGTCGAGACTCTTCATCAGTCTGATTCGGTGTTCTCCACCCGAAACATCACCTATTCCTTTTCTCCAGAGCTGCTGACTGGACCCACTGAGTTACTCCAGCATTTTGTGTCTATCTTCAGTATAAAACAGCATCTGCAGTTCTTCTTATATAGAATGTCTTGTGTTTTGATTAGAGAGGACTTGCAACAAAGTCTGCATTTTATTGTCTTTGCAGTTGTTGAGATATTTTGGTTTAATAACACATTTCCTTGGCAAACTTCACCTAATTAAAATAAAAGAATGACAGGTACATAAGAGTTAACACAGTGGACTTAATACACCTGGATTTTCAAAAGGACTTTGTTAAAAGGTACCAAGGTAACTTCAAGGCTACAGTGTGCAACATCTGGGGAAAAGGGTCTGAAGAAGGGTCTCTATCCGAAACGTCACCTATTCCTTCGCTCCATAGATGCTGCCTCACCCGTTAGGTTTGTCCAGCATTTTTGTCTACCTTTGATTTTTCCAGCATCTGCAGTTCTTTCTTAAACTTGTGTCGTGGGGAGAATGCGCAAATTCCACATAAGCTTCATTATGGCAAGATAAAAACAATCTGAACAATACAATATTTAATTAATGGCTAATATGTAGCAAAGATTAGAGGCCAGAATACTATTTAGGCACAGATCAAAGATTAAAATTCTAGAAAACTAGATCTTTGGAAAAGAGTGGGAAATGGGGAAAAAAAAATTAAACAAAGAGGAAAACAGAGAGGGAATAGAAAAAGTTGAAGGAATAAGAAGCTGACAAATTTTGTACTGCTACCACAAATCACAGTGTACCAAGTGTATTTGTTGTTTAGTAGTGTTGTTGCATAATACAGTTGTTGATAAGGATCAGAAAATAATGTAAAAAAAAATCAGAAAGCACCCAGAGCACTTCTGTATACATCATAAAGGAGAAAATAGAGCTTCATTTTCAATTCTCACTCATTCAATTGACAATGTCAAGCTTTATAAAGCATTGCCGTGAAGTAAATAAAGAGATTTGGTAGTATTTAGGAAAATAAAAATAAATTATTCGATAGTTTTCTGACAAATGAAAGATCATGAAATAGGGCATTAAACTCTTTGAATTACTGGAAATGTTATTTTTCCTTCTACTTGAGAACACCTCAAGTAGAATTTCTGGACAGCATTTGGAGTTTTTTGACCACTGGCATAAATCTACGGCTGACATTAGTGGAAGAAAAAAAGTCAAAGGATTTAGTACGGTACACAGTACGATTTTCTTTTCAGAGAAATTCTAAATTGTGCTCTGCGTATAATAGATGTGCAGTGCTGCTCAGCCAATGATTGACAAATTGGGAGTATAAAGATGGAGTTAAAGGGGAAGTGAGTACAGGGAAAGTTACAAAAGACTCCCGAATTAACCAGAAAGTTCGAGAAAGGATAAGAGAGTAAGGTCAGGGCCAACTGTGAGCTGTGTGAGAGGGGAGGTGAATACCAAAGTCAAGTGTTGTATATGAATGCGCGAAGTATAAGAAATAAAGTGGACGAGCTTGAGGCTCAGTTAGAAATTGGCAAGTATGATGTTGTGGGAATTGCAGAGACATGGCTGTAAGAGGGCCAGGGCTGGGGCTGGGAACTGAATATTCAATGGTATACCTCCTATCGGAAAGACAGACAGGTGGGTAGAGGGGGTGGGGTAGCTCTGTTGGTGTGGAATGAAATTCAGTCCCTTGCAAGGGGTGACATTGAAAAAGGAGATGTGGAGTCAGTATGGATAGAACCAAGGAATTGTAAGGGCAAAAATACCCAAATGGGAAATCTACAGGCCCCCAAACAGTAGCCTGGATATAGGTTGCACGTTGAATCAAGAGTTTAAATTGGCATGTAGTGAAGGTAATGCTATGGTTATTATGGGAGATTTCAACATGCAGGTAGACTGGGAAAATCAAGTTGGTACTGGACCCCAAGAAAGGGAGTTTGTGGCGTGCCTCAGTCATGGATTCTTAGAGCAGCTTGTATTGGAGCCTACCAGGGAGAAGGCAATTCGGGATTTAATGTTGTGTAATGAACCGGATTTGATGAGGGAACTTGAGGTTAAGGAACCATTAGGAGGTAGTGACCATAATATGGTAAGTTTTAATCTACAATTTGAGAGGGAGAAAGTTAAATCAGAGGTGTCAATGTTACAGTTGAACAAAGGAGACAATTGAGCATTAAGAAGGAGCTGGCCAAAGTTGCCTGGAAAGATACCCTAGCAGGGATGACTGGTGGAGAAGCAGAAGCTGTTGAAGGTGGACACTGGCACCTGCAACTGGGTCCTTCATTTTCTGACGCAGCGGCAGCAGACAGTCAGGGTGGGCAGCTGGACATCAAAAACCATCGCAGTGAGCACTGGCTCACCCCAAGGCTGTGTCCTAAGTCCCCTGCTGTTCAGTCTACTTACTCACGAATGTACTGCCAGACACAGCAATAATTATATCAATAAGTTCGCTGATGACACAACAGTGGTGGGTCTCATCAGCGACAACAATGAGTCGGTATACAGGATGGAGGTGGAGCTGCTTACAGAGTGGTGCAGATCTCATAACCTCACCCTCAACGTGGAAAAGAGAAAGGAGATGGTGATCGATTTCAGGAGGGCTGGAAAACACCATCACACACAGCTGCATATTGATGGTACTGCTGTGGAGAGGGTCAGCAGTGTGAAGTTCTTGGAACTTCACCTGGCGGACGACCCGACCTCAACGACCAACACCACAGCAGTCATCAAAAGAGCACAGCAGCGGCTCCACCCCCTCCGGAGACTAAGAAAAGCAGGTCTCCCTACTGTTCACCAGTGACCTTCTACAGGGGCACCATCGAGAGAGAGTACACTGACTGACGGCATCACTTCCTGGTTTGGGAGCTGCAAGGCTTATGAACAAAAACAACTTAACAGGATAGTGAAGACAGCCAGTAGGATCATTGGCGCTCCACTCCCTTTCCTGTTGGAGATCTATCAGAAGCATAGCATCCGCAGAGCCATCGCCATTATTAAGGATCCCCATCACACCACACTTTTCTCCATTCTGCCATCTGGGAAGAGGTACAGGAGCATCAGCTGCGGAACCAGCAGAATGCTACATAGCTTCTTCCCACAGGCAATAAGACTGATTAACGGACTGTGTCCCCTCCCCATATATCATACACCAACACATCTAACCTCGCCCATACTTTACACCCGTCAAAGCAAAGCCATTGTTCGGTCTGAATGTCTGTTTTTAGTTCAATTTGTAGGCCGATTTTAGATATGTTAATATTAATTTTAAAGCTACATGTATTTATTCTGCTTTATCAACTGCACTGACAGGAACCGATTGAGAAACAATTTTTCCATTTCTTCTGTGTATGTAAGTACTCAGTTAAAATGACATTAAAGTAAATACTGAAGAAAAAAACCCAATAATGGCAGGTATTTCTGGGAATAATACAGAAGGTACAGGATCAGTTCATTCCAAAGAGGAAGAAAGATTTCATGGGGAGTAAGGGGCGACCGAGGCTGACAAGGGAAGTTAGGGACAGTATAACAATAAAAGAGAAGTACAACATAGCAAAGATGAGCAGGAAGCAAGGAGATTAGGTAATGTTTAAAGAGCAGCAGAAGATAACTAAAAAGGCAATGCGGGGAGAAAAGATAAGGTTTGAAAGTAAGCTAGCCAAGAATATAAAGGAGGGTAATAAAAGCTTCTTTAGGTATGTGAAGAAGGAAAAATTAGATAAGAACAAAGTTGGACCCTTGAAGCCTGAAAAAGATGAACTTATTGTGGGGAACAAGGAAATGGCAGATGAGTTGAACAGGTACTTTGGATCCGTCTTCCTTAGGACACAAACAATCTTCCTGATACACTAAAGGGGGAACTGAAGGAAATCCACATTAGGCAGGAAAAGGTGTGGGGTAGACTGATGCAACTGAAGGCTGATAAATCCCCAGGGCCTGTGTGCCTGCATCCCAGGGTACTTAAGGAAGTGGCTCTAGAAATCGTGGAAGCATTGGTGTTCATTTTCCAATGTGCTATAGATTCAGGATCAGTTCCTGTGGATTGGAAGGTAGCTAATGTTATCCCACTATTTAAGAAAGGCGGGAGAGAGAAAATAGGGGATTATAGACCAATTAGCCTGACATCGGTGGTGGGGAGGATGCTGGAGTCAATCATAAAAGATGAAATAGCGGCACATTTGGATAGCAGTAACAGGATCGGTTCAAGTCAGCATGAATTTACGAAGGGGAAAATCATGCTTGACTATTCTTCTGGAATTTAAGTAAATCTTTATTATTATTTTCCTGAGTACTTACATACCCAGAGGAAACGAGAAAACGTTGCTCAACCAGTGTCCATTCAGTGTGCGGTAAAAAATAAATAGAAATAAAAATAAAAATACATATATCATCATGAGTTCCAATCGGCAGCGACACAACAATGGCGCTGCTTCAGTGTGTTCAGGTTGGTGGTTGGTGCACGATACTTTGGCAGGGGGCAAAGTCCGTTTATCAGTCTTATAGCCTGCGGGAAGAAGCTGAGGAGCATCCTGCTGGTTTTGCAGCTGATGCTCCTGTACCTCTTCCCAGATGGCAGGATGGAGAATATGTGATGCGATGGGTGGTAGGGGTCTTTGATGACGGAGATGGCTCTGTTGATACATCTCTTCCTGTATATGTCCAGCAGGAAAGGGATTGGAGCACCAATAATCCTGCTGGTGGTCTTCACAATCCTGTCTAGTTGGTGCCGTTCGTACACTTTGCAGCTCCCGAACCAGGCAGTGATGCCGTTGGTTAATGTGCTTTCGATAATCCCCCTATAAAAAGTTCGTAGGTGTGCAGTGGGGAGACCTGCTTTCTGTAGTCTTCGAAGAGGGTTGAGCACGTAACTAGGAAAATGGACAAGGGAGAGCCAGTGGATGTAGTGTACCTGGACTTACAGAAAGCATTTCAAAAGGGCCCACATAGGAGATTAGTGGGCAAAATTAGGGCACATGGTATCGGAGGTAGATGCTGACATGGACAAAAAAAAAAAAAAAAAAATTGGTTGGCAGACAGGAAATTAAGAACAAGGATTAACGGGTCCCTTTCAGAATGGGTAGGCTGTGACTAGTGGGGTACCGCAAGGCTCGGTGCTGGGACCGCAGCTATTTACAATAGACATCAATGATTTGATTCAAAGTAACATTAGCAAATTTGCAGATGACACAAAGTTGGGTGGCAGTGTGAACTGTGAGAAGGATGCTATGAGAAAGCAGGGTGACTTGGACAGGTTGGGTGAGTGGGCAGGTGCATGGCAGATGTAGTTTAATGTGGATAAATGTGAGGTTATCCACTTTGTTAGCAAAAACAGGAAGGCAGATTATCTAAATGGTGTCAAGTTGGGAAAAGGGGAACTACAACTGGATCTGGGGGTCCTTGTTCATCAGTAAATGAAAGTACACATGCAGGTACAGCAGGCAGTAAGAAAGTGAATGGCATGTTGATAACAAGAGGAGTTCATATTAGGAGCAAAGAGGCCCTTCTGCAGTTGTACAGGGCTCTAGTGAGAACGCACCTGGAGTATTGTGTGTAGTTTTCGTCCTCTAATTTGAGGAAAGACATTCTTACTATTGAGTGCTGCGTAGGTTTACAAGGTTAATTCCCAAGGGATGGCGGGACTGTCATATGCTGAGAGAATGGAGTGGCTGGGCTGGTATACTCTGGAATTTAGAAGGATGAGAGGGAATTTTATTGAAACATATACAATTACGGGTTTTGACACGCTAGAGGCACAAAACATGTTCCCAATGTTGGGAGAGTCCAGAACCAGGAGCCACTGGTTAAGAGTAAGAGGTGCCATTTAGAACAGAGATGAGGAAACACTTTTTCACACAGAGAGTTGTGAGTCTGTGGAATTCTCTGCCTCACAGGGCAGTGGAGGCTAGTTCTCTGGATACTTTCAAGACAAAGTTAGATAGGGCTCTTAAAGATAGCGGAGTCACGGGATATAGGGAGAAGGCACGAATGTGGTACTGATTGGGGATGATCAGCCATGATCACATTGAATGGCGGTGCTGGCTTGAAGGGCCGAATGGCCCACTCCTGCACCTATTGTCTATTGAGACTTAACATTTCTAACTGAGCAAAGTAAAAAGCAGAAATTATAATTAGCTGTTCATCACTGTGAAGAAATAACTAGTGGGGACAAATTAATAAGAAAATCTAATAAATTTAAGGCATAAGAATTATAATCCTTTAAAATCCCAAAAAAGTAGTATAATCTGAGGTAATAAAAAAAGTTGATATTAGATGCACCAGTTTCTCAAAGTTAGATAATTTGTCAGCAGTGTTATAACAGTACGTGATTAAAAATGCAGTTATCTTGAGAAATCAAAGCTGAGAATTTTACATTTTCTTCCAGCTAAAATGCTAAATCATTATTTGTGCCAAGACAATGAGCGTATTATAAAAACTTAAAATGATGGAAATACTTAGCAGATCAGGCAGTATCTTCTGGTTTCCTACTTTTAAGTGTGCATGCGTGAATACCAAAAGCTGCTCCCAGTAATAGAGAAAAGCAACAACGGCTTCCAACATTATAACTACACATACTTCTGAAATGATAGAGAATTAAAGAACATGTTGAAAGTTAAAACATTATGAATACTGAGCATGCTAATATTCTATTTGATGTGAGTTTTAAGAGCCAAATGTACACACAAATTAGGTACTAAATATTTGGAAAGCAAGCTTGCACACGTTCTGCTATCAATGATTCAATTCAAGATTTCAAAAGCAGCAAGGAAGCAGTTCATGGCTATTTCACAACGAAAGCATGGAGACTTTGAGATAGGTCTGTCAATGTCAAGGAGCATGAAGGGTCAGTCAAGGAGCATGAAGGGTCAGCTAAGAATTTGGCACAGATCCTTCGTATAAACAACATTAAAACAACAATCAGGAGTCAAATAATAATCAAAGTCTCAGGTTTTTAAATGCAGCACAGCAGATGCCAGCCAATGACAAGGTTGTTTTTTTTCCCCTACAGATCTGTAAGTAAGAGTAAGAGTTTAAGATATCCTTATTTGGTGACAACATTTTGTTCTCCAATAGTGAAGTGCCAGTTCAAGTAGGGTATCCATGGATGCCAAATTTGCTTCCCCTTCTCTGATTAATGGCAAATATCTTCTCACAGCTGCATTTCTAACAAACTCATGCCGTGTCTCTCAGCTTGCCAAAGTGATTAAGTCCAAAGCCAGGCCTGCAAGAACCATTGCTGGAGTTGGGTCAAAGTCATGTGCCCCATCTCTTATTGAAAGTTGCCTGTCAGGCTGTATGGGGAAGGCTGCTTGGCACCACAAGGACCTACACAGGCATAGGAAGCAGTCAAATATGATGATTAACTGATGATTTTTCATTGATGGTTTGCTTGAGAATTTTGGGTTGAAAAATTAGTATTGTAGTTTTGCACTATGCTCAACAGACACTGTAACATCCTGCAACGTTGAGATTGTAATGATTAAAATCGTTGGAAGGAAAAATGCCGATAGCAAATGGATGAGAGTGTCAGCTCACTAACAGCAATATGTGGCATCAGGGAATTAAGCAACCACTTAAAGATATTATTAGAGGCAAGCTTTGTGGAACTGTAGAATTTGAAGATAATAACCCAAGAGATTCACAGACAATCCAGCAGTGAAGGCATGCTCAAATTGCTCTTTCATCGTTATCAGCTAAACGATGAGCAAAGTCTATGGCCTCAACGTAGCAATTTTGTGTAGCATACAGCTCACCGCCATCTTAACATCCACTCTGTTAAGTAGTGTACACCCATTGCTACAGCAGCACTGGTAGCAGAAACTTGTTCTTTTAGAATTTAGAAATGCAATATAAAAAGTGAGACACAGAATAACAAATTGTTTTTACAGAATTTACGAGATTGAAAAAAACGAAACAAAATGCAAAAGGAACTACAAATGTTGTGGATGGTTGGAGTTACAGAAAATCATGATATGAATGCAACCTTTTTTTAACATGGGAGTGTATGTACTATACTTCAAATCCAGGCAGCAGGAACATCCATTCAGCACAACAAATTCCCATATTCCAAAAAGCAACTGGCTTTCAGTGTGCACTTTGCAAAGTCAGTCCATTTTAGTCGTCACATGCACCCAAAGGTGCAGTGAAATGATATTGCCAGCAGCGATACACTTAAAAAGAACTCATAATACACAATGGAATTTAACAAAAACATCCACCACAGCATTTTTCAGTTTTTTTTTATTAAATGAAAAAATGGATTCAATTATTAAAAAATATTACACTACAATAAAGCAAACCAGAACCCACCACCATAATAAAATACAAACAAATATCCTTAATAAACATAGAAACATAGAAACATAGAAAATAGGTGCAGGAGTAGGCCATTCGGCCCTTCGAGCCTGCACCGCCATTCAATGTGATCATGGCTGATCATCCAACTCAGTATCCCGTACCTGCCTTCTCTCCATACCCCCTGATCCCTTTAGCCACAAGTGCCACATCTAACGCCCTCTTAAATATAGCCAATGAACTGGCCTCAACTACCTTCTGTGGCAGAGAATTCCAGAGACTCACCACTCTCTGTGTAAAGAATGTTTTCCTCATTTCGGTCCTAAAGGAATTCCCCCTTATCCTTAGACTGTGACCCCTTGTTCTGGACTCCCCCAACATCGGGAACAATCTTCCAGCATCTAGCTTGTCCAACCCCTTAAGAATTTTGTAGGTTTCTATAAGATCCCCCCTCAATCTTCTAAATTCCATCGAGTACAAACCGAGTCTATCCAATCTTTCCTCATATGAAAGTCCTGACATCCCAGGAATCAGTCTGGTGACTATACAACTATGTTACAGCCCTCATTGAGGATGCATTCAACATCCTGCAGAGCCCAGCGGTCCCGGAACTCCCCCAGGGTGCTCGTGGACAGTACGTATTCCCTTTCTAACCCCACCCGGGCAAGGACGTAACCGCGGAAAAGGGGCAGGCAGCCGGCTCGGATAAAGCCCTCCACTGCCTGGCACCGTGACTCGCTTTTAACAGGATCGATTTTATCATTTAAAAGTAAAGTGGATAGGTATATGGACGGGAAGGGAATGGAGGGGTATGGTCTGAGTGCAGGTAGATGGGACTAGGGGAAAATAAATGGTCGGCACAGACTGGAAGGGCCGAGAAGGCCTGTTCCCGTGCTGTAATTGTTATATGGTTATATGGATGGCCAGCTTGGCCAGACCCAGGAGCAACCCAACCAGGACATCTTCAGCCTTACCCTCTCCCCTACGCAGAGGGTGTCCAAAGATGAGGATGGTGGGTGTGAAGTGCAGCCAGAAGGCAAGGAGCAGCCCCTTTAGGTATTCAAACAGTGGCTGCAGCCTCACGCACTCCATATACACGTGGTACACAGACTCTTCCAGCCCGCAAAAGTGGCAGGCGGCTGGCGAGTCTGTGAACCGCGAGAGAAACAGGTTGCAGGGAACTCCTCGATGCAATACCCTCCACCCCAAGTCCCCACAGCATTTTTCACTGTGGTGGAAGGCAACAAAGATCAGGCAGTCCTCCTCCTTTGTTCATCCGTGGTCGGGACCATAAACCCTCCGCAATCACTGCTACGGATGGCCCGATGTACAGGTCCTCAAGTCGGGATGATCAAACCTCCTACGTCGGAACGGTCAAATACACTCCACGACATGGAGTGCCAAAATCAGCACTTTTCTACCGGAGACCGCGGCTTCAGGATGTTATAGGCCACAGGCCGGTGGTCGGAGCTCTTCTCCGGCAATCCCCAGCAAGGGATCCCAGGGTAAGTCCACACCACGCCCAGGAAGCTCCGCAAACCACAGCCCCATGATGCCAGAGTCACCAGGCCAGCGATCGGAGCACTTCTCTCCGGTGTCCCCTAGCAAGGGTTCACCCTCTATGCGATGGAAAAGTCTACGCTGCGCCTGCTGCTGAGGCCCTGGGCCAGACTCTGGGAAAGGCCGCTCCAATCCATGCTGTTAGGCCGTGAGGCAGGCGATATGGAAAAAGTCGCCTCTCCGTCGAGGAGGCGACCAAAAGCGGTTCCCCCCCACCACACCGAAAGATACCTAAACTAACATTTAGACTGGCTAACATTAGTTTCAAAATACGACAGAGGGGCATACTCTGTCAGATAAGATGCCTCTGTTGTTCATACACTGAACAGATAACCCATAAATTCATGCTTACATTTCTTTCTTTTTTTAAATCAAATATTACTGTTTAAATCTATAGATGTTATTGGAGATGAAGTTTGTGGTACTGTGGAATTTGAAGACTGTTCTATCCACAATTATACCATTGAAATTATTTAGCATTGCAAATACCTAGAAAACTCATAATGGAAATATTTTTATGACATTGATATTCTGTTCTTTTATCATTCTAAACAGGGCTATTCAACATATTCTAAGACTAGTATTTGCTGTGTTTTAATGCTATGACATCTTAAGTAGATAGAAGATTATTGGATTGTGGTTATCCTAATTTGAAGAATTGAAAGATCTTAGTTTAACAGTTATAGTTAATTGGATTAGGAATGCTTTGAAACATAATGAGGATGTTAGTTAGATGTGGATCATTCTGGACAATCCGATACCTGGACACTCTAGTCTGAAGAAGGTCTCGACCCAAAATGTCACCGATTCACTCTCGCCAGAGATGCTGCCTGTCCCGCTGAGTTACTCCAGCATTTTGCATCTACCTTCGATTTAAACATTTGCAGTTCTTTCCTACACATCTGGACACTATAGCTACAGTCCCGAGCCATACACACTTCCATTTTCAGGCAACTCACTGGCTGTAAAAGGCCATAAGATTATTTAATTTTTTTTTTAAATTCTCAAAAAGAACATTTAAAACTATTGTAACAGATTGAAATAAGTACTTAAGCTTCCCCAAAATATCAGCAATCATTAACTATTAGTACATTAGATTTCGCCAACACAAACTTAAGGACCAATGAAGACTGCATCCAAACATTTCCTTCAGAAAGTCAGTGCTATGCCATTTGGTTCAAAGGCTAGCCTAGCAATGAAGAAATACATTCCTTAGAAGAGCATGCCTTTTTTATTGTCCTTCTAACAAACAAAAGTTTGAACAAAGTTTTGTTCCCTGCAGTCATAGCAGCAATTAACACACAATTAACACAGTTTTAACAATCATCCATCACAGTGAATCGCCAAACACCTCACTGTGATGGAAAACAAAAGACTTCTCTTCCCTGTTCATCTCCCGTGTTCAGGCAATCAAACTGCTGCGTCAGCCAGCTCCATGACGATAAGTCCACAGGCTCTACGCAGATCGATTCCAGTTGGAAGCCACCAGCTCCACGATGTTAGGCCCCAGCGAAAAGGAGACACGACAAGGAAAAGGTCGTGTCCCCGTTCAAAGAAGAGATTAAAAATGTTTAAGGTGGTGTTGCCTGGCAGTTTTACCATCAGCGAACACAATTTCAACAGATAGAGATCTATATGATTATTTTCAGTTCATCAATCCAAGCCGGTAGAGTAATCACATCAATCCCATTCCTCCACTCATTAATTTCCTTGTCATCCCGAAACATTCTCTTTCACATGCCAACTTTGGAATTATTTGCTAGTTAGCTACACCCAGTACTTACTGTGATAAATTGAAAGGAAATGCATGGAAACTCCATATAGATAGCATCCCAGATTAGGATTGAACCTTGGACCAAAACTGTTTTCTTGCCACTGTGTCATTATTTGTTGCCAAATTATTTAATCACAAATTCTTGTACAAAAGCTACAAGACGATCAAATTCTGATCGTTTCATGTACAAGCAGGGGAGTTCATGTGTTTTGAGATTCCAAACAAAATAATTGATCAGCACCTTTAAAGACATGTTGCAGTTCAAGGTCCCTTTGCATGAAAATTCACCAGCTCACTAGGACCAATGCTTTGTAACATTAAAACCTTTCCTTTGCCTGCCAGTAAGAAGCATGCAAAGGAAATGAGTTAATTCCAGGGCCAGTGAGAATGGATAAGCATCAAGTACAATCAACAAGTAGAAAGGTTAGGGCAAGGAACTGATTTTCAAAGGTTAGTATTGATATCATCTTTTAATGAAGGGTGATGGCAACTCCAGAGAAAATAGTTTACTGTGAAATGGAGTCAAGAACACTCGTGTCAAAGACAGAGCTGCTTTGAATTGTTCCTACCAGTGATTGCTGAGAGACTCTTTGTCCTCGATAGATTCACCTTCATTCTTGTTTTTTTGGACCACAGATGCCTTTGACAACACTGAAGAATTCACACTTGTCCCGGTCGGCAATCTGGAGGTCCAAAAATAATTGCAGCAAAGAAGGGGAGGGGGTTTCAGCTACAAGATCCATGTTGACAGAAGAAATTCATCAGCCTCTTCCCCACTTTCCTAATTTCCAACAGGTCTGTAGACCTGTTCTCCATCTCATGCCCATCAATTCTCCTTTTGATGCTTTTACCATTTAACAATACTCGGATGACAACTACAACTGATTCAGGAGTAGCTGGTTTTCCATTTTGCATGTAGCCAATGTTAAATATAATTGCCAATATAAGTTTCCTAATGTACAATTACACGGCCTGGCTCAGGCTGTAGACTCCAGCAGTCAGATTGGCTGCTGCCTGGGCTACAATGTAGGCTCCCGACTTCATCTCCAGACTCCAGCCGGGCTTGTCCCTGACCATGGACCCAGGCACGTCCTTGGTTCCAGCGGCAGCTTCTTTATTAGCCCCAGTAGCTGCCCTATCTCAAGTCCCGGGCTCGGCTCTCCCTCCAGCTCGAGCACCAGGCTCTAGCCAGGTAAAGTCCGCGGTGGCTGCGGTTGGAGCGATCCCAGGCAAGGGATCAGTCTGATGTTAAGTCCTCGCCCCGCGATAGGGTTCAAAGTCAGTCCGAGGAGGCTTCCAGCTCCATCCATGGTAGGCCGCAGAGCACCAAGATAATGTGATCCGAAAATTAATCACATCTCCGGCAAGGTAAGAACTTGGGGGGGGGAAAAAAAAAAAAAAAAAAAAAATCACCCGATCCCCTCCCCCCTCCCCCACATAAGACAAACCGAAGAACATCGAAACAAACTTTTAGCAACACTGAAAATAACAAAAAGGGCAAAAAAACTATCAGACTGCCGGCGGAGCAGCCATCTCCCCAGGGTAAATATGTTACGGAAACAGCAACTGAAGGAATCTACACTACTGAGTGGCGGACCTTCGTTGCTGCCCTACATGCCAGGAGGCATAATATGCAGTAAGTAAGTAAGTAAGTCTCTCTTGCAGACCTGACTGGACAAAAGGACAACACCTAATAAAAGTCCTCCCGAAATACCTGGCTCCTTTCCTTCATTTCGGGCTTATTGCCATGCCACAAGCTAAATCTACTTATTTGATTGAAAGATACAGCTCGGAAACAGGCCTTTTAATTTATTAATCATCAATCATCTGATCATCCCATCATCAATCATCTATTCACACTGATTGTACATTAGTCCACTTTTGCATCTACTCCCTATATACACTGGGGGCAATTTACAGGAGCCTATTAACCAAGAAACCACCCATCTTGAGGATGTGCCAGGAAATGGGAGCACCTAGAGGATACTTACGCAGTCACAGATAGTACCTGAAAACTCCACACTGACACCACCCCAGGTCAGAAGCAAAGACTGGTCTCTGACACAGTGAAACATCAGCTTTATCAGCTGTGCAGCCATTTATTCACTTTAGAAAATTATTCACTCGAGTTATATTTGGCAATTTCTCAGTCTCAATTACATCTTGTTGCCACTCCAATTACGTATTCTGAGATGATTAATTGGGTCATTATGGGAACCACAGACTCTTCCACAGATAGGTTGAAAGATGATGGGTTGTTCGTATAGAGCCAAATGGTAATCTCTTACCTTATTGGAGTTCAGACTAGAGTATCTGTTTCGGGAATTTGTAGTCAGACATGCAAACAATGTGGCCTGCCCAACGGAGCTGACTGAGTGTAACTAGAGTTTCTGTGTTGGGACAGTGGTCTGGAAAAAAATGCAGAAGTTGGTTTACTTATCCCTCCAATTAATATGGAGGATTCTGCAGAGACAGCATTGGTAATATCTTTCCAATGCCCTGTAGTACCTGCTGAAGATTCACCAAGCATCAGAGCCATACAAGAAGATAGGGATCACTGCCACTCCAATATAGACCAAGACCCTCAGACACTAATTTTCTCAATGCCTCTAGCTGTGCTGACCATCAAAGATTTTGTATTTCATCATTAACATCCGTTTCACTGGGAAATAGCCATTTTTCATATCTGGCTGTTACAAGGCAGGTTATGAAAATACATTTATCTTTCAGATGTTGAGTGCATGGCCCATCCCTCCAGACAAATTGACAATTCCTTAGAGTTCAGTCTCTTTGGTTAGAAACATTATCCACAACAGAACTAGAACTGCTTTCTAGATCGGTATATTTTTAATCTAATAAAACATTGACTTTAGTTTGTAGCACTGCAATGAAAACAAACCCGTGTGATCTTTTATTTGTGAATCTATAAAATTGTAATCACACGGCATGATGAGAACTTAGCCAAGGGTTAAAGAATTGTGCAGTTAATATGCAAACCATATACGCGCTGATGATTCTTTTAGCTGCGATAAGGATCTTTGGTTTTGTAATTACTCAAGGAGATTTTGCAAAACCAAGAGGAGATGCAAATGAGTCTTTGTTGAACTACCTTTATTTATGCAGTGACCGTTGGTTCATTTAGTTGAGAATAATGAATTTTGCTGACAAGGACAATGCTGCCTGTCTGTTTGTATTGCTGTGACCATGCAAATTCCACCTCCCTGTTCTGGTTTTCGCCCATTTCACAAAAACATGATGCCTAGTGAGTTCTGGTCAAACTCAAGTCTCTGGAGCCATGAAGCACGAGCGCCACCCATTAGAGATCCTATTCCTCAGCATAAGGCCCTTCCCTGAAGGAATTTGTCCACCAACACTTCAATACTCATATGTCTGGTTGAAATTCTTCATCAACATTCTTCAACTCTTCATTTTCTCCAAGTCAAAAACGTGACCATGATAAATTGCATGGACCCAAACTATACCCGCCACTTTGTAGGATGCGTGAAAGTCTTTTTCTATTACAGTGATAATACGTTGGTGCCACTTCCTGCATTTGTAGATTCAATCATTTCATGCGCCAACATATTGATTACTAATCTACACAGGCTATAGCTGATTTTCATTTTCTTGACATCTTCATCTCAGTCTATGGTTTTAGCTTCCAATGCCAGACTTCCATAGTTATATTGACCACCAAACCCAAAATGTCAACACAAGAGACTGCAGATGGTGAAATCAAGAGCTAAAAAAGAAAACTGCTGGTGGGATTCATTGCGTCAGGCAGCATCCATGGCATGAAATTGAAGACGATGATTTAGTACTGTGCAAAGCCAAGATAGGTTTAGAAGGTGCAGGACTACAATTAAAAAAAATAGCGTGACATAGAAGTTGCATTAAAAAAAAAATCAGCAGGTAAAAACACTCAGATGTTTTATAAACATAACAAGGAAAGCAAAATAAGGGTGGGGCCTTTTAGATCAAAATAATAACCCAAAGGTAGAAGCAGAAGATGTATATGATTTTGAACAAATATACCAAATCCATATTCATGGAAGACACTTGTGTTACAAAGAATGGGTAATACTCAAAGCAAAATGACTTCTATAAAAGGGAATAAATTGCCAGGTCTGAACGTACACCCCAGATCCTTTAAAAGGAAACTAATGGAGCCTCTGACAATTTACTAAAGTCTCTACAGCTACAGGTGTCATGCTACGGATCTAAAATATTGCACATGTTTAGAACATAAAGTCATACAAGTCATAAAGTCATTAATGTAATTGTTCATTCAGCCTAACATCGCAGTAGGTAAATTCTTTTTAAAGTAGGTAAATACATGTTTAAAACTGGACAATACCTGTCAACATTTAGAGGCACAGGTTAATGAAGGTCAATTAGTAAGAACTTGTTAACATAAGATAAATAACTGTTTTTTGTGATGGTAACAATTTGTGCACATCTGACATAGTCAATGGCCTTATTAAAATCCAAGTAGTCTAAGAGCCAACAGGATCCTGGCACAAATGTCAAAAATATAAAATGCTGGAAAATAGCAAACCAGGTAACAACTATGGAAAGATAAATAATCAATGTTTCAGGGACTTGGGGAAAGTGACAAACTGTGTTCTAAACTAGGTCGCTGGGAAGAAAAGGATAGAAATCAATAGTGGTTTTCACATCTGGAAGGCATTGGTTTCAATAGGGCTAGCTCCCTTGCTAATCGTGGAATATATAAAGATTTTGATGCAAATTAAGGTACATGGTTAAACAGCTTGCATATAACATACTGCAGTCCTTTACAGCTGAGAATATGTCAAGCATGTTTACATATCATTTCCATATACCTGCCAATATCCTGGAACATTTACTCTGCATCTTCTATGATGTTATCATCGTATAGGGATAATAAAACATGAATGTAACATGCAGTACCAGTTTTAGAGTAAAATACAAGAAACGCTGCTCTTATATTCAGGGATCTGTAGACATGGCACCCAATCCATATTGCTAGCATGAGTTAAGTAAGGAAGAAAACTACAAATTTGAAGATCAATTTGGTGGACATCTAAAACAACAAATGGAAATGAATCCCAAGTCACTACGCATTTGGTGAAGACAAAACAAAGAGAATACACAATAAGTAGCAGAAAACAAATTTAGTTGAATCTATTTACAAGGATCCCTGAAGGTAGCAGGACAGGAAGATGCAAATTTGCCAAGTGAAAAAATATGAGCAGAGGATCATATCGAGTGACTAGTGTTTTCTACTGCACAAGAAAACTCTAGTCACCCTATAACTATGGTACTACATATTATTCTTGTAATATTATTAAAATAATGCAAAGATATAGCAGAATTTGACCAGAACATTGGCACGTCTGTTTTTATGTTTGTGGAAATCATCAGTGAACATGCACATCTTCTCAGCAGTAAAGGTCCAGTTAGAGCTGGATAAAATAAAAATTAGGAAGCATACAGCAAGTACCGTGCACCAAATGGAGAGAGGTTCATCAGGAGTGTGCAAGAAGGAAACTAGGATGGCAAAGAGGGAGCACAAAATATGACTAACAAAAAAGATAAAATACTATAACTAAATTCCCAAACACTTTATTTTAAGGACACAAGGGTAATCACGGAAATAATTGGGTCATTATGGACCAAAATGGAATAAGAAGTAGATGTTAAAGTTAAAGAACATTCTGGTCAATAAATTCAAGGAGTTGACAAATTACCATTAAAAAAAGGTTTAGTTTAGAGATACATTGTGGAAACAGGCCCCTGGGCAAGCAAGTCCGCACCGCCCAATGATCCCCACACATTAACACTGCCCTGCACACACACGAGGGACAATTTACACTTATACCAAACCAATTAACCTACAAATCTGTAGGTCTTTGGAGTGTGGTAGGAAACCGAAGATCACGGCGAAAACCCACGCAATCATGGAGAGAACATACAAACTCCATACAGAAAGGACCCACAGTCCGGATCAAACCTGGGACTCTGGCGCTGCAAGGTAGCAACTCTACTGCTGTGCCACCATGCTGCCCTAGGGTATTCTAACGTGCCCAGGTATAGGTGTCTTACTTAATAGGCCAGTCCCTTCAGCAGTTTACTTTTTGCCCAAGATTCCAGCATCTGTTGTCATAAGGTCATAAGTGATTGGAGTAGAATTAGGTCATTCGGCCCATCATGTCTACAATGCCATTCAATCATGGCTAATCTATCTCTCCCTCCTAACCCGATTCTCCTGCCTTCTCCCCATAACCTCCGACACCTCTACTAATCAAGAATCTATCCATCTCTGCCTTCAAAATATTCACTGACATGGCCTCAATGAGGTCCCCTGCCATTCTTCTAAACTCCAGAGAGTACTGGCCCAGTGCTGACAGACATTCATCATAGGTTAATCTACACATTTTGGAGATCATTCTTGTAAACCTCGTCTGGACCCTCTCTAGATCTAGCACATTCTTTCTCAGATATGGTGTCCAAAATTGCTCATAATATTCCAAATGCGGCCTTACCTGCACCCTATAGAGCCTCAACATTACATCCCTGTTTTTGTATGCAGTCCCTCTTAAAATATATGCTAGCATTTTTCAATTGAGTTTGCTTTCTTTACAACCGAATCCTGCACCAGCACTCCCAAGTCCCATTGCATCTAAGATGTCTGGATTCTCTCTCCCTTTAGAAAATAATAATCTACGCCTTTATTCCTACGACCAAAATGTATGACTCCACACTTTGCTACGCTATATTCGATCTGCCACATCTCTGCCCACTCTCCTAACCTGTCCAAGTCCTTCTGCAGAATCCCTGCTTTTCTCTACACGACCTGCCCCTCGACCTATTTTCATATCATCCACAACCTTGGCAATAAAGCCTTCAATCCCCTCATCCAAATCATTAATATACAACGTGAACAGTAGCGGCCCTAGCACCGATCCCCGTGGAACTTTGCTAGTCACTGGCAGCCAACCTTTATTGCCACTCTTTGTCTTCTGCCATTCAGCCAACATGCTATCCATGCTAGTATCTGCCCATTGATACCGTGGGCTCTCAGCTTCCTTTGCAGTCTCACGTGTGGCACCTTATTAATAACTTTCTGAAAATCTAAGTAAACAACATCTACTGACTCTCTCCTTTATTTGTCATGCTATTTACTTCTTCAAAGCATTCCAGCAAATTTGTCAAGCAAGCCTCCTGTTCACAAAGCCATGCTGACGTTGGCCTGTTGTCTCTTTCGGAAGCCTCAGCAAGCTCAAAGTAGATTAACCCCCCTCTCCCGCAGTGTCTAATGTGATGCATCTCGGGCTGCTGATGCAGGCAAGAGAGATTACTGACGCGTTGACAGACCTTTGTTTGCATTGTATTATTTATTATGATTTTTTTTTTTTTAATTGAAATTAAAACAACTTTTTCGCTGAGCACTTAAAGTGTGAGATAACTGCATAACAGCAAATGTGGTTTGATTTGGTTCAATTTTATTGTCATTGTCTTCAACTAAGAGACAACAAAATGCTTTTCCCATAGTCATATGAATAAAAAAAACAAAAGCACAATAGTCCACAACACAAACATCCCCACAGCGGCACCAAAGTTCCCCACTGTGAGAGAAGGAACCAAAGTCCAGTCAACCTCCTCGCTGATGTTTCCCAATGTTCACCCTTGGCCTCCCAAGCCCATTGCAGTCGCCACTACGGGCAGCCCGATGCTCAGGCCCTCTCGCTGGGAACGATGGAACCCCGACATCAGGTGGAAGAACATCCTCAGCGGCCTGGACCTCTGAGTAGGCCACCTCCCACCGGAGTCCGCGGCTCCCGAAGTCCACAGGCCGAGCTGGGCGGAGATTCAACGCTGGCAGCCGCCAGCAAAGGGTCCCAGACTCCGCGATGTTGGTGAGCGGCACTAGCGTTGGGAGCTCCATGAACCACAGCTCCGTGATGTTGATGCAGCAGGCCCAACGCTCCAGAGCTTCAAACGGCGAACCCTGGTGAGACATCGGGAATGTATCCCGCGCTGCGCTGCCGCTGCTGAAACTCTCGTCCGGTCCGTCAGGAAAGGCCGCGCCAATCCAGTTGGTAGGCCGCAAGGAGGGGGGGGGGGGGCAAGGGCGTGATTCGGATAATAGTCGCGTCCTCGCCAGGAAGTGACTTAAGGACGGTTTCCCCCCTTACCTTAAGCCCCTCCCCCACATAAAATACAAAAAAGAACTTTAAACATACTAAAAATTAAAAATTAAATAAAAAGACAAACAGACTACAGGCGGAGGCAGCCATCAACAGCCATCCCACCTTCATTTGGTGCCTTAATTTAGGACAACAACGATAAGATAGGTAATTATAAGCAAAGTGTTTAACATCAGTAGTAGGAATAAGATTTTTAAGAGACAGCATAATTTACACTTTGAGATTTAGAGATTAATCAAAGATAGCCAACATGATACTGTATTGTGTAGGAAATAACTGCAGATGCTAGTTTTAATAGACACAAAATGTTGGTGTAACTCAGTGGGACAGGTAGCATCTCCGTAGAGAAGAAATGGGAGACGTTTTGGGTCAAGACCCTTCTTCAGATTGATGTCAGAGGAGTAGTCAGAGGCAGCAAGACTGGTAGGAGAACTGGGAAGGGGATGGAGAGGGAGGGAAAGCAAAGGCTACTTGGTATTGTATTGTATAGACAGAGACAGATAGACAGAGAGAGAAAGAGAGAGAGAGAGAGAGACACACACACACACACTTAAGGGCCTGTCCTACAAGCATGCAACTCTATGCGATGAGCGCGACCTAACGTGCTTGCTTGAGCCGTACGGCGTCGCGGGGCTGGTCCCACTTCGATCGCCGGAGCCGTGCGGAATTGTGCGGAGTTCGTCCCGACATCGTGCGGGGCTCCGAAAAACTGACTATGTTCAAAAATTTCGTGCGGCAACAGCTTGTCGGCTCGCAATCGCCTCAATGCATTACATACCGTCTTGACGTCGTGCCTCTGTGACCTTCTCTCTAGGTGCCACCGTGACCCTCTATGTGTGTGGCTCCGTGGCCCTCTGTGTGTGTGCCTCTGTGCCCCTCTCTGTCCTGGCGAACTTACCTTTAAGACTTCGCTCCAAGTTCACCGCATTTTGCGCCACGTTGCGCCACTCACCCGACCTCCGCGCGGCCCTCGCTGCCGGTTTGGTCGCGCTTGCCGCATGCAGGCGCATGCTGGTGGGAACGGCCCTGTACAGGGGTCACCCGACCTCCGCACGGCCCCCGCTTCTAGTTTGATCGCGCTCATCGCATGGAGTCGGATGCTGGTAGGACAGGCCCTTTACATGCAAACAGAAATTTTCTGACCAATATAACTAGATTTTTCCAAAGAGGTAACAAAGTACATTGATGAGGGCAATGCAGTTAATGTAATCTCCATAGTTTTCAGCAAGGTAAGGTGACACATGGGTGGCAAGTCCTAAATGTTATCATCCATGAAATCCAATCCAAAAGGGAGTACAGAGAAGGTTCACCAGACTGATTCCTGGGATAGCAGGACTTCCATATGAAGAAAGACTGGATAGACTTGGCTTGTACTCGCTGGAATTTAGAAGATTGAGGGGGGAATCTTATAGAGACTTACAAAATTCATAAGGGGTTGGACAGGTTAGATGCAGGAAGATTGTTCCCGATGTTGGGGAACCCCAGAACAAGGGGTCACAGTTTAAGGATAAGGGGGAGGTCATTTAGGACCGAGATGAGAAAATAATTTTTTACACAGAGTGGTGAATCTGTGGAATTCTCTGCCACAGAAGGTAGTTGAGGCCAGTTTGCTGGTTATATTTAAGAGTTAGATGTGGCCCTTGTGGCTAGAGGGATCAAGGGGTATGGAGAGAAGGCAGGTACAGGATACTGAGTTGGATGATCAGCCATGATCATATTGAATGGCGGTGCAGGATCGAAGGGCCAAATGGCCTACTCCTGCACCCATTTTCTATGTTTCTATGTTTCTAAGACATGTTGACAACTTGGATCCAAACTTTGCTTGCTAATAAGAAGCAGAGGGTAATGGTTAAGGGTTGATATGTGGTTAGAGATCTGTGACCAATGTTGTACCACAGGGTTCCATCCTGGGGCCATTAATGGTTTCATACATTAACAATTTGAGTGTGAATGTAGTAAGTATGAAGCAAGATCACTGATTACACCAAATGTTGTTGTTGATGGCACTGGTGGACTTAGGCTACCAGACAATATTGATAACCTGGTAAAGTGATCAATGACAAATTAAATTTAATCCCGCTAAATGTGTTTGATTGCACTGACGGCCTGTACTCGCTGGAGTTTAGAAGAATGAGGAGGACCTCATTGAAAGGTGAAAGGGTTGGTTAGAGTGAATGCGGCAAGGTTGTTTCCACTCGTGGGAAAGCCTAGTCGTAGCCTCAGAATTAAAGGATGTTCCTTTAGGAAAATGAGGAGGGATTTCTTTAGTCAGAGGGTGGTGAATCTGTGGAATTGTTTGCCACAGAAGGCTGTGAGGTTAAGTCAATTAATATTTTTTAAGGCAGATAGATAGATTCTTGATTAGTAAGGGTGTCAGGGTTATGGGAAGAAGGCAGGAGAATGGGGTTAGGAGGGAGAGATAGATCAGCCATGATTGAATGGCTGGGTGGATTTGATGGGCCGAATGACCCAATTCTGCTCCTATCACTTATGACCCATTTTGAAGGACACACACAAGGAATGGTTGGAATCTAGGTTATTGAACAACAGAGGACATTAATATACAAGTTCAAGGATCCCCGAATGGGCAGCACAGGCAGATAAAGTGGAGATGAAAGCAGAGGATACTTGCCTTCCTTAGGTAAGGGAATAAGAACAGACAGGTTATGGTACAATTTTACAAAAATATTGGATACACTACAGCTGGTGCACTCCAAGCAGTTTTTCGCACCGGACAAAATGACTAAATCCGGACAAAATGACAAGAGTGCATTTGAAATCTCCCCTGGAAGTCCCCCCGAAAATGTGGTATCGAGGCCGGGTGAGGCAGCCGATCTCAACCTCATCGTGACTTCTGCGGCGATCAGCGGGTCGAATTTGCACCTTGCGGTCGCGGGTCTGGATCTCCGGCCCGGCGGGAGCCAGCAGATCCGTTTCCTTCCCCCCCCCCCCCACCACATGGCTGTGAACTCTGTCGGTCCTGTAAAACATATAAATCCAGCAAGGGTCTGGAATCAAGGATGCCGGAAATTCAATGGTGGACCTGTACAGTAGTTCAGCCTGTGTGCTTTTGTTTTGGATGTATCTTCGACTCCAAAACTAATCAAGTGTACAAAATAATAAAAGACATATAACAAACTGGTAAAGTATTTTATAATCCACGAGACCAAAAAAATGTTTTACAAAGATCTCATAGCGATGCAAGTATTAGTATTTGGCTTCGGTTTTACACAAATGAAAGTCAACACATGGTTTGATCCAAATTACAGTATGTTGCCTCTTCAAAGACCCAATCACAGCGCCATGGCAGTCCTGCACCAACACACCTCGCCAAATGGACCGATGGAATATCTAGCAATCCCAACCCATAATCACACCGTCAAATCGAGTTTCAGAAGAGACTACCAGATTCATAAGCGTCTCACTGCAGTATCCATTAAGGACATCCTTTTGGATGCACTTGTATTTTTTGGCCACATTATGCCATAGCACACAATTTACAACGGATTAACAACATTGGCCCTTAATTAGGTGCAATTAATATATGAACACATTATTGCTATACCAACTACACGTGATTAACCAGGTGCAAGCCACTGAGTAAACACCCGCTGCTACCCAAACTACACAAAATGCTGCAATGGCAAAATGCCATGTTATTAGGTGTTATTAGGTCTGTTACTCTCAAATGGGACAATAATGATAGTGAGCACCCAAGTCCTACTGCATAAAAAATAGATTGAAAAATATTGAATAAAATTCCAGCTCTAAACACCACATGTTTGCTGCAAGACTTGAAGAGCAGTCATACTTCAAATGCTAAGTATCAAATATCAGGCAAAAGTTATTCTCCAACAAAATAATGTACAAAATTATTGCTTTACATTAAACTCTAATCAGAAATTGAACAAAATAGATCACTAAGATATTGTGGCTATAAGAGTGGGCTGGTGAATTAATCCTTTAAGTCGTATTACTATCGATTACTAAGTAGAAAGGATGACAGAACTCCCCTCAACTCACTTGGTTCAATACAAATGCAACAGCACAAAGCAATCTCAACTTCATTCAGCACAAAATATCATCTCCATATCTTGACTACTGTGTTTACTATCAACAAGACACTCAGTATCAACTAATTAAACTCGTTGACAGCACTTCCAAAACCAATTACATTGCTCACGAGGATATGTGCAGGTTTGAAATAACATTAACTCCATTTAATTCACACATCATTGTTATTTGAGATGTTTATCTCCATGTCTTCACTGTTGTTGATTCAAAGGTCACCGTTTTAATATAAAGTGCTGTGGGCCAAATTACAACACTTCAAACAGGCCTATTACCTCTTCAGAGCTAACCAGAAATGGGCAATTGTATGATGTGCGATGTGAGCTTGTATGAATGCCCAACATTTCAGGGTGACGATACCAAGAATATCTCATGGCTCCCGATTCAAAACTTGCTCTACAATGTTAGCTAGCCAGAGGTCAATGTGCCAATGAAAGAACTGGCGTCAACGAAATTGACAATCTTTTAAATTTGTTCGCAATCATGCGAGTGGAGGTTAGGCTAGATGATGATGATTCACATAAAAATCAACATTTACACATACTAATTCTCAAATTGGGCGCGAGTCGAACAAAAATCATTATATTTGTTTGCATTTGATCAGATTTACGACTGTAACAGTGGTCGCGAATATGAATTATGCGTACCTATATTTTATAACCGAGGACTTCTCACGAATACAACAAAGATTAGTAAATCTGAAAAGGGGTGAATTCCTGTGAATTTGGAGAGGCGAGTAGTTGAACACGGTGTAGGGACAAGTGAACAACTTTACTTGGGGAGAGACGGCGCTGGGCACAAGTTGAGGGAGGTCTTCTCTTACCTGTGACAAGAGTCTCGGGTTGGCGCAGCCGAAAAGGGACGAGCTGGAGCTGAAGCTGATGGCCCCTCGGCGGCTCAGGACGTGCTTGGGTACCGGCCTGTCGAGAGGCAGCACCGGTAACTGGTACTGATAACATACTGCCATTGAACCGGGAACGGAGCGGCTCCCCGGAACACACGGACGCTGGGGGAAACAAAGCAGAAAGAATGGGGGTAATAAAGGGGAAAGGGCTGAGGCATGCATTTGACATGAGAGGGGGCGAGGAAGCCGGGTCCGGGTGGGCAGCGGCCACCGAGTCGCACACAGCCCGCGTTCACTCCTCCAGCAGCCGCTTGCCTTCGCGCTGATACAGCTTCAGGTATCTCGTTTTCCCAGCGAACTCGAGTCCGCGTCAATCTCGGTCACCGACACCTGGACGCAGCCGCTTCCTCCCAGTCCCATCATGGGTGCGCTGCCTCCTGATGGGGTGTAATTTTTCTCTCTCCTCTCCTGTTGCGGAATCTCTCTCTCGCTCGGATGCCGGCGGCGCCTATCTGAGAAAGCCCATGGGCGACAGGGCCAGGCACGGCCTACACATCAAGGCCTTCCCCTTTCTTCTTTTTTCTCTTTTCCTCTTTAGAACAACGCTTCCTCATTTCTCGCCGCCTCTTTCAAAACACTTCATCTCCGGCCTGAGAAGGACGGGGCTGAAGTACACGGGCCCGCGACCGGCGGTTGCTCGGTGACCGGAGCTTCGTCCTGGAGCCGCGCTCAGCTCAGCTCAGCACGGCCGCCCCGACCCGACCCACCGCCTCGGCGCGATGTAATGCAGCAAAACCGTTCTGCATCTGCTGAATCTCTCCACCGCCTCTACCTAAAAAGATCACTGAACAATGCAAGCCGAGCAATTGTACGGCTGCTTTAACCTGCGCAAGGAGGACTCGACAAATATTATTTTTGCCTAAGTGATTTTATTTGTTTTCAGAAACCAACCACCTGCCATGTGTGGTTGTTTTCTTGAAAGGAAGAAATGAAACAAACCAATTACAAATAGGAAATGTTTTCATCATTTTTTCTTATTGGTACATTTATGGTTTTAAAAATGTCATCTGACAGTCGATTGGATAAACTGGGGAGCACAGCCCTCCCTGAGGTTTTCACGTTACCAGAGAACCTGTACTCGAAAGCGTACAGAGCAGATAGGGTATTCCTGCAATCTGGGTTTGCCCTTTGGTTGATGAACACTAATGTAGGTAACCACCAACTTGTGACTCATATCTTACAATGTGTTCATGTTATCAACTCTTCTGAGGACACTATTGCAATGATTTGTAGCAGCTTATTGCAGTAAAACATTATCTGTCATGAATTATTCAACGATGTTAAAGGCTGCATTACTAATGGCATTCGAAATGGAGAATCACATTACATAACTAATTTTTGACTTTATATGATAGAACTTTGTCTATTTAAGTTGTTTTTTAAGTACCTTATTTTGTAACAAGATAAGATATGCAATTGCAGCTGAGTTTTCACCTAACAAATTAGTAAACCACGTTTGCTATTTAAAATAAAACAAGTTCTCAATCTGCCATTAATTTGAATAACTTCGCACTTCAGCAGCGTTTTGGAAACACTGACTGGAATGTGTTTGCAGCCCAGGCCACCTTCGACTCCCACACGGAGATAGACACTTATACATCCTCTGTTCTGGAGTTTATAAACTCCACCATCAACAGTGTCACCACCCTCAAACTGATTACCACATTCCCAAATCAGAAGCCATGGATGAACAGCGAGGTCAGGCTACTGCTGAAAGCACGGGACAGCGCTTTCAGGTCAGGCGATGCTCAAGCCTACAGTTCATCCAGGGCCAACCTGAAGAGGGGCATCAAGAAGGCCAAGCAAAGCTACAAGCTTAGGATTGAGGAGCACTTCAACAACAACTCCGACCCCCGACGCATGTGGCAAGGCATCCAGGCCACCACAGACTTCAGATCCACCAACACCACATCCAGCGACTCATCCTTCCTTGAGGAGCTGAACCACTTTTATGGCCGCTTTGACAGGGACAACCAAGAGTTGGCCATCAAGACTATGCTCCCTGCTGATCACCAGCCCCTCACGTTAACCCCCTACGACGTGTATCTAGCACCGGGTAGGATTAATGCACGTAAGGCTGCTGGCCCTGACAGCATCCCCGGGCGCATCCTCAGGACCTGTGCTGCACAACTGACAGACGTCTGGACTGACATCTTCAATCTGTCACTTGCCCAAGCAGTTGTCCCACGTGCCTTAAAACCACCTCCATCGTGCCGGTGCCAAAACACTCCACTGCGGTGAGCCTCGACAACTTCCGCCCCGTTGCACTTACTCCCATCATCACCAAGTGCTTCGAGAGGCTGGTCCTGGCACACCTCAAAGGTTGTCTACCACCCACGCTGGAACCCTATCAGTTTGCCTACCGCAAGAATAGGAGTACGGAGGATGCCATCTCAACGGCACTCCACTCCGCCCTCTCCCACCTCGATAACAGAGACACATATGTGAGAATGCTGTTCATTGACTTTAGCTCGGCATTTAACACAATTATCCCCTCAAAATTGATCACCAAACTCGGCGACCTGGGCATCAACCCCTCCCTCTGCAACTGGATACTAGACTTCCTGACTAACAGACCACAGTCTGTTAGGTTGGACAACCACACCTCTTCAACCCTCACCCTGAACACCGGCGTTCCACAGGGCTGCGTACTGAGCCCCCTCCTCTACTCCTTCTTCACCTACGACTGCACACCTGAACATGGTTCTAACACCATCATCAAGTATGCAGATAATACAACGGTGATTGGCCTTATCAGCGACAACAATGAGTCGGCCTATAGGGAGGAGGTTCAGCTCCTAGCAGCATGGTGCGCTGACAACAACCTGGCCCTTAACTCCAACAAGGCCAAGGAGTTCATTGTGGACTATAGAGGTTTAGGGGCTGCATGCACACCTCCATCCATATTAATGGCACGGAGGTGGAACGTGTTTGCAGCTTCAGGTTTCTGGGGGTCAACATCTCTGATGACCTCTCTTGGACCCACAATACCTCTACACTGGTCAAGAAGGCTCACCAGCGTCTCTTCTTCCTGAGGAGACTAAAGAAGGTCCATCTGTCTTCTCAGATTCTGGTGAACTTCTACCACTGCACCATCGAGAGCATCCTTACCAACTGAATCATTGTATGGTATGGCAATTGCTCTGTCTATGACCGGAAAGCACTGCAGAGGGTGGTGAAAACTGTCCAACGCATCACCGGTTCCTCACTCCCCTCTATTGAGTCTGTCCAAAGCAAGCGATGTCTGCGAAGGGCGCGCAGCATCGTCAAGGACTGGTCTCACCCCAGCCACAGACTGTTTACTCTCCTCCCATCCGGGAGGCGCTGCAGGTCCCTCCGTTGCTGGACCAGCAGGTTCAGGAACAGCTTCTTCCCTGCGGCTGTTACAATACTTAACTCTGCACCTTGTTGATTGCCAGTCACCCCTCTTCCCCCCCCACCCCCCCCACCCCCCCCCCCCCCCCCCCCGGACACTCCTTCCCCCAGTATAATTGCACTACTATTTGTACATTTTTTTTTTTTACGTACATTATTCTAAGTTCACTCTTCTGGGGAGATGCTCTGTACTGTACACTGCACAATAACAATTAAAGATTGAATTGAATTGAACTTCTGTATGACCAGTTTCCTGGCAATCAGTGATCCAGGACCAAGATTAAAATGAGATCAATATAATCTGGAACTTCCTTCTAGTTTTTAACGGTTCAATGGTACTTTATTGTCATGTGTATCTAAGTACAGTGAATTATTTTTTGCAGAGTCAGTGATTATCCTACTATACATTTGACATAGTCATACTAAGTATAAGAGTGTAAGTTAGTAGACCACACTGAGTCAGTACACAAGAGTCGCCACATTTTAGGCACAATGTTATACCCATCAAGTACAATTTAAAAACAAAGTTATATTCTTCTTAACTTGGCTAATAAGGTGCATTGCATTGGTAATTGCTCTGGGTCAGAGTTGCAAGGGCGGCCTGGCCAGACTATGTGTTGATGTCCTCCTCGACTGCTCTGCCCTGCAGCAGGTCGCGTCCGTTTCATGTGCTGAGCCACATGGAACAGCACTGTAACAAAGGGAGCTCCAGGCTGCTGCAAGGTCTCCAGTGATCCACTTGACCAATCCAATGCCTCAACATTGATTTCCGAACGTGCCATCCTTCCCTTCCACGGCCATCACTCAGCTTCCATGTCTTGGGACAACTCCTGCAGCTGACCCAGAATGCCTCGTAGAAACATAGAAAATAGGTGCAGGAGTAGGCCATTCTACCCTTCCATGCAGCACCGCCATCCAATAAGATCATGGCTGATCATCCAAAATCAGTACCCCATTCCGGCTTTTTTACCATATCCCTTGATTCCCTTAGCCCTAAGAGCTAAAACCCAACTCTCGTTTGAAAACATCCATTGAATTAACCTCCACTGCCTTCTGTGGCTGAGAATTCCAGAGACTCACAACTGCTTGGGTGAAAACAATTTTCCTCATCTCAGTCCTAAATGGTCTACCCCTTATTCTTAAACTGTAACCCCTGGTTCTGGACTCCCCCAACACCGGGAACATTTTTCCTGCATCCACCCTGTCCAATTCTCTAAGAACTTTATATGTTTCTATAAGATATCCACTCATCCTTCTAAATTCCAGTGATTACAAGCCCAATTGACCCATTCTGTCATCATATGTCAGTCCCGTCATCCCGGGAATTATTGATCAGCCATGATCATATTGAATGGCGGTGCAGGCTCAAAGAGCCGCTATCAATAACCCGTGCCTGCCTTCTCCCCATATCCCTTGACTCCACTAGCCCCTAGAGCTCTATCCAACTCTCTCTTAAATCCATCCAGTGATTTGGCCTCTACGCCCTCTGTGGCAGGGAACTCCATAACTCTCTGGGTAAAAAAGCTTTTTCTCAGCTCAGTCTTAAATGACCTCCCCTTTATTCTAAGACTGTGGCCCCTGGTTCTGGACTCACCCAACATTGGGAACATTTTTCCTGCATCTAGCTTGTCCAGTCCTTTTATAATTTCATATGTTTCTATAAGATCCCCCCTCATCCTTCTAAACTCCAGTGAATACAAGCCTAGTCTTTTCAATCTTTCCTCATATGACAGTCCCGCCATCCCAGGGGTCAATCTCGTGAACCTACGCTGCACTGCTACAATCACAAGGATGTCCTTCCTCAAATTAGGAGACCAAAACTGTACACAATACTCCAGATGTGGTCTCACCAGAGCCCTAGACAACTGCAGAAGAGCCTCTTTACTCCTGTACTGAAATCCTCTTGTTATGAAGGTCAACATTCCATTAGCTTTCTTCACTGCCTGCTGTACCTGCAAGCCAACTTTCAGTGACTGGTGTACAAGGACACCCAGGTCTCGCTGTACCCCACCCTTA
The DNA here is from genome assembly GCA_963514005.1 of Raja brachyura. The sequence continues at coordinate 57,959,752 of OY740784.1, forward strand.
CCTAACCTAACCCCATTGAGATAATAATCTGCCCACTTGTTTTTGCCACCAAAATGGATAATCTCACATTTATCTATATTATACTGCATCTGCCACGCATCTGCCCACTCACTCAACCTGTCCAGGTCCCCCTGCAACCTCCTAACATCCTCTTCACAGTTCACACTGCCACCCAGCTTTGTGTCATCCGCAAACTTGCTAGTGTTGCTCCCAATTCCCTCTTCCAAATCATTTGTATGGTAAACAATTGCGGCCTCAACACCGAGCCTTGTGGCACTCCCCTCGCCACTGCCACCCATTCTGAAAAGGACCCGTTCACTCCTACTCTTTGCTTCCGGTCTGCCAACCAATTTTCTATCCATGTCAACACCCTACCCCCAATACCATGTGCTCTAATTTTAGTCACCAGTCTCCCGTGCGGGACCTTATCAAAGACTTTCTGAAAGTCTAGATACACTACATCCACTGGCACCCCTTCATCCATTTTAATTGTCACATCCTCAAAAAATTTCAGAAGATTAGTCAAGCATGATTTCCCTTTCATAAATCCATGTTGACTTGGACTAATCCTTTTACTGCTATCTAAATGCTCCATTATTACCTCTTTAATAATTGACACCAGCATCTTTCCCACCACCAAAGTCAGGCCAACTGGTCTGTAATTCCCAATTTTCTCTCTCGCTCCTTTCTTGAAAAGTGGGATAACATTAGCTATCCTCCAATCCACAGGAATTGAATCTATTGAACATTGGAAAATGATCACCAATGCGTCCACTATTTCTAGAGCTACCTCCCTGAGGACCCTGGGATGCAGACCATCAGGACCAGGGGATTTATCATCCTTCAGTCCCATTAGAATAATAGAAAATAGGTGCAGGAGTAGGCCATTCGGCCCTTCGAGCCTGCACCGCCATTCAATATAATCATGGCTGATCATCCAACTCAGTATCCTGTACCTGCCTTCTCTCCATACCCCCAATCCCTTTAGCCACAAGGGCCACATCTAGCTCCCTCTTAAATATAGCCAATGAACTGGCATAAACTACCTTCTGTGGCAGAGAATTCCACAGACTCACCACTCTCTGTGTGTAAAAAGATCTTCTCATCTCGGTCCTAAAAGACTTCCCCTTATCCTTAAACTGTGACCCGTTGTTCTGGAGTTCCCCAACATCAAGAAACAATCTTCCTGCATCTAGCTTGGCCAACCCCTTAAGAATTTTGTAAGCCTCTATAAGATCCCCCCTCAATCTCCTAAATTCCAGCGAGTACAAGCCAAGTCTATCCAGTCCTTCTTCATATGGAAGTCCTGCCATCCCAGTAATCAGTCTGGTGAACCTTCTCTGTACTCCCTCTATGGCAAGAATGTTAGCCTACCCAATACTATTTCTCGCCTAATGAAAATTTCTTTCAATTCCTCTACCCCCTTAGATCCTCTGTCCTCCAGTCCATCTGGGAGATTATTTGTGTTCTCCCTAGTGAAGACAGATCCGAAGTACCTATTCAACTCTTCTGCCATTTCCTTGTTGCCCATAATTATTTCACCCGTGTCTGCCTTCAAGGGACCCACATATGACTTTGCTACTCTTTTTCCCTTAACATATCTAAAGAAGCTTTTACTGTCCTTCTTTATATTCCTGGCCAGCTTCCCATCGTACTTCATCTTTTCAGCCCGTATTGCTCATTTTATTTCCTTCTGTTGTCCTATGAAAGTTTCCCAATCCTCCGGCTTCCGGCTACTCTTTGCTGTGTTATACATCTTTTCTTTTAGTTTTATTCTATCCCTAACTTGACTTGTCAGCCACGGTTGCCTCCTACTCCCCTTAGAATCTTTCTTCCTTTTTGGAATGAAATGATGCTGCATCTTCTGGATTATGCCCAGAAATTCCTGCCATTGCTGTTCCACCGTCATTCCTGCTAGGATCCCTTTCCAGTCTACTTTGGCCAGCTCCCCTCTCATGCCTTTATAGTCCCCTTTGTTCAACTGCATCACTGCCACTTCCAATTTAACGTTCACCTTATCAAATTGCAGATTAAAACTAATCATATTATGATCACTACCTCCAAGCGGTTCCTTTATCTCGGGTCAGACGGCATTGCCACCCTGGGAGCCAGAGTAGACCCTGGGAACTAAATGCCTTATTCTGTTCTGTTACAAGTTTAAGGAGAAATGATAAAATAAAGTGAAGTTAATCATAAAGTTAGTCAAATTATGTCATGCAGGTTCAAAACAGTTTAGTTATTCAGTATTTAGGAAAGAGCTGCAGTTGTTGGTTTAAATTGAAGGTAGACACAAAATGATGGAGTAACTCAGCGGGACGGGCAGCATCTTCAGAAAATGATGGAGTAACTCAGCGGGACGGGCAGCATCTTCAGAGATGCTGCCTGTCTCGCTGAATTACTCCATCATTTTGTGTCTACCTTCAATTATTACCTACCTTATGATTTCTAGTTAAATCAAGGCTAAAAGAGAAATACTTATCTGGATTTGTTACTTCTGTAAATCCCTAATTCAGAATAATTTACAATATTATTTGTCGTGATCTTGTATGAACTGTATGGAGACATGGCTGGGGAAATTAATAGTTGCAAGCAAGGAAACTTTGTATTACCAAATATTTTTTAAACAAAATTACGTGGGATTATAATTTCTGTCCAAAAAAACATTCATTTGCATTATAATAAATTAATATTCAAAAATGAAGAATGTACAAAAGATAATGATGGAAGAGTTCAACAAACCTCTACTCCCCATGAAATAAAAATAATAGTGTAATTTTGAAGCAGGCAAAGATCCACATCTCCATTTTTAAAAGACCATCCTTCCGAGTTGTATCTTCACAGAAGGAGGAAATCTAACTTCTATGAGGATCACCAAAACTTCTGTTATTTGGTCACGTTCTGATTTTTCAAGACAATTTTGCATGACTCTTTTGCTCCTATCTGTTTACAGCAGTCCTACTGTTGAATTGAAGGTTAGGACACGGTACTTGTTTTAAAACGTTGAAGTGTTCTGTTGCCATGGTTTCCACAGACTTTTGTTATGCAACACAGATTACAATGTCAGTTTGAAATGGTGAAGTGTTCCATTGCCATGGTAACAGACAAGGTTCATATTAGAATGTTAAAATAACGATCCTACAAGTTAAATGGATATCACTAAGGCTTTTGGTAACATTCTAAGGCATTCCCACGATTGAGGACTTAAACCCAGAAATCAATTAAGTCACAAGTAAGTTCTTGGATTTTTCATAAAACCAGGTATTTCAATTCCATTTTGAACATAAAAGTTCAGAGTTGTCTTACACGCAAGTCATTTCCTCCCTTTCGTTTCCCTTCTAACAGTTTTTCTAAACACAAAGGATACATCTGCAATATTACAGTTTGTTTCTACCATCTGTTGGGGTTGGTTGCTGATCTGTTCTGTGATATTTAATTATCCCAACTTAAGTCTGCCAACGCAAAATCAGTGACAGCCCATCAGTGCTTGAGATCTGATATCAGCAGTCAGAACCAAGTTTGGCATTAGGGGAAAATTACTATTTAAACATCTAGCAAAGATGAATGGAATAAAAACTGATAAGGATGTTTTATTTTTAATATAAACTAAGATATGAAAGAATCCTCTTTGACGAGTTATCTGGGGGGAAGATAGACTATACAATAAAAACTTTATGGCAGCTGGTGGAGAAGAATCATTAGCATATTAACAAATGTGTCTTGATCATTTGGATGAATATCTCAGATCAAATAAGGGAACAGATAATATCAGTGTTGGCTGGCCTCACTGAAACAAATCGTGAAATTTAACATTGGCCGACAAAAAAGCTTGGTTGTTTCCATTTAGTTACCACATAACATAGGTTTGAATTATTTTTCTGCATGATTTTGTCCCACATCCTTTTTCCCAGGTGTGCTTTTTAGAATGCTGCTTAATTTAAACCCTATTTCAGGCTTATTATCTTATCTACTGTAGATTAAACATTCAGGTGGAGTGAAAAAACAGCTGAAATAGTAAGATTAAATGAGAACTTACCTGTTCGAAGTTTGATCGTTATTTTATGAGGAGTTACGATGAGGGATTACGTGAAGAAGCCCCGCCTGGCGCTGGATCGGCATACTTCAAAGCAGCGGCATGAAAAACACAGAACCAATAGCCGGAGTAAGATAGTAAGGCTCAAGAGAGACTAGAACTACCAGATGATCATTTATATTATGAGGGTTGGGAGCGGAGGGCACGTAATCCCTCATCGTAACTCCTCATAAAATAACGATCAAACTTCGAACAGGTAAGTTCTCGTTTAATCTTACTATTTTACTTCGGAGTCACGTGAGTGACTACGTGAAGATTTTAAAGCTCTGTGTTTTTTATGTCGTAGATTCATTCCATACGACTCTCTGTTTAGTCAAAACAGTAGTGAGTAAATAGTATTTTAAGACATTGTTACAATTTATGTAATAAGTCCTTAAATCATAAAAGCACAATTTTTTAAGAATAACCCCTCTATCGTAGGGGAAAATTTATAAAATAAATTGATAAATGATGTCAATGGTAACATAAATCGATAATATAAATCGATAATATAAACAAAGCAAGCATTTAAAGAGAACCCAATACTGCGTGTCCAAATCCTGGCACGTGACAACAGGTTTATTGTAGAACTTTGAAACGTTTCTTCTCTACACCACCCTGCGGCCTCTAAAATTTTATCGAGTGGTACGTCCTGTACCTTCGCCGCGGACGTAGCTGCCGCCCCAGTGGAGTGAGATTTAAACACATCAGTGTCTATACCTGCTAGACCCAAAACCTGTTTTAACCATCTAGAAATGGTTTGAACTGAAACTTTAGTATGTGGTTTTTTGTGCGTTATCAATAACGCTTCCTCAGAACCTCTGAGATTTTTGGTTACCTCAATGTATTGAGTTAAATGCTTAACTACACACAATGTTTCATCGATAGGATATGCTTTAAACATTACCTTAACTCCAGTTCTCCCTGGTCTGCTTTGTTTGATCAGGTCATAAACATAAACACAATGTTATCTGCAGTCACATGCATGCAATCCAACCGTAACAATTGCAAAGTTTGTACTCTTTGAGCTCATACCAATGCCATTAACATAACCACCTTGAATGTTAATTTCTGCTAAGACATTGAAGTGATTGGAGTCCATTGTTTAAGCAAAGTGAGAACAATGCTAACATCCCAAATTTCTGTATATCTGGGCTTGGGAGGATTTTTATTAAAATTCCTTTCATGAATCGGGATACTAATGGGTGAGACCCAACAAAGAACTCCAATACATTTGAAATGTTTGCAATATGATAAGATATCTTTGACTGTGAACAAAAAACTTCCCATTTTCTTATATGTGACATATATTGTTTTTTAGTGCTATTCCTCCAAGCTGCATTTATAACATCCATGGTCCTGTCCAACAGTTCAAACTCTTGCAATGGTCTGGTCAGAACCTGCAGATTAACAAATTCATATGATCATGCAATGGATGAATTTCTTTTGTTACTGGTTGTGTCAACAGATTGTCGCAACTGGGAATTGATATACATGGTTCAATAATCATTTTAAGCATCAATGGGAACCATGACTGCGTAGGCCCATTTGACACCACCAAAATGCCTTTGGCAGCGTCTTGCGCAATTTTCTTGAGACATTGCCCAATCAGACAGAATGGGGGAAAAGCATAAAAGAACGAATTCCCCCAGTGTAGCGAGAAAGCATCCACCGCTACTGCCCTGGATCGTGTTCCCAAGACACGTATTTGGGCAATTGGTGATTCAATCTAGATGCAAAAAGATCAATGTCCGGTACTCCATACCGACTGACAATATTTTTGAAATTTTGTGGATTTAACATCCATTCTGTGTTGTCTTTAAATATTCGTGATCTTTTGTCTGCCACAACATTGTCTCTCCCTGGGAGATAAATAGCTGAAAGCCAAATATTTTACCAATACACCATTGCCACATCTGGTTCCAGATGATCACATGATATTAATCTGACACCACCCATGTGATTGATATATGCCACAGCTGTGGTATTGTCTATTTGTATTTAGACATGCAAATCTTTTAATGTAGAACAAAAAGCTTTTAATCCATAAAATGCTCCCAGAAGTTCCAAATATTTAATACCATATGTTTGGAGCAATAAATCCTCTTGGACAGCCCAACTGCCCCCACAGCTGGTCTCATTATCCATAGCCCCCCCCAGCCGAGAGAACTTGCGTCAGTTTGCAAAAACATTGCTGGCTGCTGAACTAAAATGTTCTAAGCAGTTTGTGGAACATTCTCAATCCACCAATGCAGTTCTGATAAGGCTTCCTTTGGCAATTGCATAGGCCTATCAAAATGGCCTGCTCGCTGAATAAGCGCTTGAGTTTTTGCCCTTTGAAGATTTTGGTAATGTAGTGGACCAAATTCTACTGCTGGAAAAGCTGCTACCAACTTCCCAATAACCTTAGCAACCTCTGGGATGGAGGGATAAGGTTTGTTAATCAGGCTCTGACACACATTTGTCAAATCTATCACCTTATTCATAGGTAAAGTTACCAACATGGTAACTGAATTAATCACAAACCCCAGATATTCAATGGTTTGGGATGGCTGTAACTTAGATTTTGTTGGATGAATCAGGAATCCCAACTTTTCAAACAAGCTTGTAGTTGCTGATACTGATCTTTCAGCTGACTCCTGATTAGCATTGACAATTAAAATGTCATCTAGATAAGCCATAATGATGTGTTTTTGTGCCCTTAGCAGTGCAAGTGCTGGCTTCAACAATTTAGTGAACAATCTAGGTGCTGAACTTAACCCATTAGGTAATGCTTTGTATTGCCACAGCTGTCCCATCCATTTAAACTTCAAATACCTTGCGAAAGTTATGATGAATTGGGACCAAATAAAATGCATCCTTCAAATCTATTGTAGCCATATAACAACCTATTGATACCAGCAATTTTTTGCATTGCAGTGTTGAATGTGTCCATTTAAATTTACTGGACAAATGTATTCAATTGTGTGAGATCTAAAATGATTCTACAACCCCCATCTTTCTTCAGTCTGGGGAAATATTTGATACAATTTGTTGTGGATCCTCTCCTGTTTCTCAATAACTCTTTTCTCACACAAATTCTTAACCTCTTTGTCAATTTGAATTCTTTCAAGAACTGAACATCAAAGAATGATTAGGCTTATTCTGTCCCAATGGATCCATACCTCCCATTCATTATAAAACATTCGGAGTCTACCACCAATCTGAGGTTCATCCAACTGGACGAAATGATCTCCTTTTCCCAATAATTGGGTGTACATTCGGCTGTGCTGGCTGGTAATTCTTCCTTATCATACTCCTGCCTCGAGCTCGTTCCAGCTCCAAGATCAAATCCCCTTCTCATATGACCAGTCTTTCTCTGGCCAAAACTGAAGGGTTTCATAAGGCCAATAGTTTTTGCCTCTTACTGTTCTTTTCTTATATATTTATCTCAAAAAATGAGTTGCAGAAACCCAACATATGATTCTGCACTTTGGTCATTCCACAACCTTCCAGCTTGTCTTCCAAAAGACAGTGATGCCAAATTAGCTTGAGGATTCTTTGAATCGTAATTCCTGCGCCTGCATTATTGCTGACATTGGCGCCCAAAAGCCGGATTCACCATAGGTACCTTCTTTGAGGTACAATAAATAGGTGTTTAAATCCAAATCTGCTGTCTCAACCATAACAGCTTTTTGAGGCAGGTGAGAGACCATATAATTAATATTGGCCGCCAGGTTTCCTTCCATGGCCTCACCGCCTCCTCCAGGTAGAGCAACTTTGTGCCCCATCAGACACACCTGAATTTGTATTGTGGTGGGTACTTCTGTCCACAACACCACTTTCAGGGTCTGTCTCATACAGCCCTGGTACTCCTGAAACTTGTTCAAGGAGACTTCCTCCAGCCCAATCCCGGGCACTGGAGTTTCAATTCCCAATTCAACCTGGCACCATATTCATGATATGGACCCCCTCAGGGGCTGCCTGGGAATAACCTGGATTTGTATTGTGGTGGGTACTTCTGACCACAAACACCACTTTCAGGGTCTGTCTCATACAGCCCTGGTACTCCGGAAACTTGTTCAAGGAGACTTCCTCCAGCCCAATCCCGGGCACTGGAGTTTCAATTCCCAATTCAACTGGCACCATATTCATGATATGGAACCCCCTCAGGGGCTGCCTGGGAATATTCTGGGTACTTAGACCCTTGGTTTTTTGATTTTTGTTTGGAGTATTTTCTCCATTAGATCCATTCTTAGCCAAAGGCTTTCCTTTCAGGATCTTTCAGAAACCTCAGGCCTTTCAAGCTTTCCTTTTACATTTTAGGCACTGGGTTTCAAAGTTTTTGTTTGTGGAGCAACCAAAGGCTCACTAACGGGTATTCCAACGGCCACTGGTATCGGAACCGGCTCCGCAATAATCTGCTGTCCCGACTTCTACACCCCGGGACGCACGTTTTACCCACGATTTTTTAAAAACACTTTTATTTTATTTTAACTCCTCCTGGTTTACCCACCAGCCTACGGAGTTTTGAGAAACGCCCTGGAAGTAAAATAATTTTACTTACCTGCGGTAACTCACGTGACTCCGAAGTAAAATAGCTGATCAGCTTGGTCAACTGTCCAGTTCTTTTGAACAACTGATTCATGTTTCACCAGTCCAGTGCCTTTGCCCTGGAGTGGTTTCCCAGCAATCCTGGTAATGTGTTGGAGAACAAATCTCTGCATTATTCTGGTCCACAAAATGAAGCCCCTTTGAACAATAATGGGTAGAGCTTGCCTGAAGTCAGTGCTGCAGTCTGCAAAATGTTGGGTCACTCGTGCCTAAGCTACAGTGGAAGCTGAACCTCAGCTTTCTGATTCAACATCATGGTTGGATCTGTAGTGTTGAATTGGAGCATATTGGAAAAGATAGATTCCAGATCCAAATAAAGCCCTGTGCAAGTTAGGAAGTTGGACTCCATGTACATTATCTCATTTTGGGCATAACTTTTGGATTTTACCTGTTGTTTCTTCACCTGTGTCTTACGAAGAGAACTTTAAGAGATATAATTGACGTTTTTGAATGGGTCCTAATATTCCTGCCCTGAGTCGATTGCTCTGGCTATTGACTGTTATTGCACTATTGTTCCTTTATCTAAATAATCTTCTACAGTATGTGGAGTGCTGGTATCTAATATGTTAAATGCAAGAGTCAGATTGAGTAATGGTTACAACCTATTTGCTTCCTTATGCTCAGCAGCTGTACCTATCAGATCAGGAGGGATTATCGGATGAGGAGGAAGTATGAAGTGATCAGGCAGACTAATATGATTTTGTTTTCAATTATCTCAGCTCCAATAATCACCAACACACTTCCCTTTAATCCATTGATCCAGTCTTGCTACTTCATTCGCCTGCTTCCTGCAATAATTTTGTATCAGCTAAAAAGAGGAAAGTGCTTATCTTTGTGAGTTTAAATACGTTTGGGTGAAGAGCCTCTGTAATTTAATAAATGGTTATATGCATAAAGTATGGGTGTGAATTTTGTAGCTGTGTTAAGTGTGTATGATTATGTGAATTTGACATAGTGGTTATACTGTAATTGATGATATTGTTGATGGATGAATATTGGGATGCAGTTCATGGTTTGTCTAGTGTGCAAGACTTGTGATACATGCGATGGCAATTGCAAATATCTTCACTGACACTGTAGAGGTCTTTACCTCTATGGCTTTCTAGGTTTCTGAGGGTAGAGGTTATGATTGTTCTTCCCTTTCTGTTCCATTTGGTTGTCCAGAACAATGGGGGAAATCAGAGTGCCTGCTCTTTGTGTTGGCTTCTACTAACCTTCGCAAACCTTTGGAATGCTCTCTACCAGCTGTTGCAGACAATGAGCCCTTCCACTTAATTTTTATTTCTTCTTTGCATACCCTTGGGTGAGGGATAAGATATTACTATTCCAGTTTTGTAGCTTCAAAACCTAAACACTACTAGCTCCAGGTAAGCTCTGAAGGGCCATTGTTTTTGTCTTTGCACGATTATTGTTTGCTTTTTGAAATATATATTGAATATTTTTGAGGGAGGGAGCTGAGAGAGGGTGATGGAGCAAAAGGAATATTGGGGACAGAATGAGAAAGGGAAGAAGACGAGTTGGAGGCTGAATGAAAGAAAGAAAGGAGGAGCTAAGATGGGAAATAGGGCATGTGCATGGGTCACAGAATGAATAGAATAGACATGCAAACCTTTGCGCCTATTATTGCTAAGTGCTATGTCTATGCGGCAGAACCTGTTTTCCAATTAGCTTGGATTTACATAGAAACATAGAAAATAGATGCAGGAGTAGGCCATTCGGCTCTTCGAGCCAGCACCACCATTCAATGTGATCATGGCTGACCAAAATCAGTTCCCCGTTGATAGGGAAAACGTGATACAGTTCATTTTTCCTGAAAGCCATGGGGTCATTGTGCAATGTAGATTTTATTGTGTTACTGTCTGTTTTTTATTTTTTGTTAGGCTTGTAGTTGACCAACACTTGCTGACTTATCAGGCTCTGCGAGAAGTAATACCTCAGTTTCTACCTTTTGTAACACATATTGGCTACAAAGGAAATTGCCCCAGGACTGTTGATGTCAGGTGGAGCAGAAGTGCAACCCTATTCTCCAAAAGAAAAGCAAGTTAGGGGATCAGGGAGGGGTGGCTGAAAACAAGTCTAACAATTGTGTGTTAATGGAAGAAGGAAAATAAGAAGGAAAAAAAAGTACTTCAACAACAGGCTAGATTGCAGCTTTTGGTTTTAAACCCAGTCATGAAAAGAATATTGCAAAGTGTCATTTTTTTTACTGCAAATACATTAATGATAAAGATAAATTGTCAATCTTAATATGTGTAGGAATGCAGATGCAGGTTTAAATCAAAGATAAACACATAAGTGCTGGAGCTGCTGTGGAAGCTGAACTTCAGCTATCTGATTCAACATCGTGGTTGCATCTGTAGTGTTGAATTGGAGCAAGTTGGGAAATATAGATTCCAGATCCAAAGACTGACCTGTGCAAATTAGGAAGCTGGACTCCATGTACGTTATTTAATTGGGCACAACTTTTGGATTTTACCTGTTACTTCCTCACCTGAGTCTTACGAAGAGAACTACGAGATATCATTGTGCCTTGAGTGGGTACTAATATTCCTCACCTCAGCCCTAAATAGCCTACCCCTTATTCTTAAACTGTGACCCTGGTTCTGGACTCCCGCAACATTGGGAACATTTTTCCTGAATTTAGCCTGTAAAATCCCTGAATAATTTTACATGTTTCTATTAGATCCCTTCTCATCCTTCTAAATTCCAGTGAATATAAACCCAGTTGATCCATTCTTTCATCATCCGCCAGTCCCGCCATCCCGGGAATTAACCTGGTGAACCTACACTGCACTCCCTCAATAGCAAGAATGTCTTTCCTCAAATTAGGAGACCAAAATTGCACACAATACTCCAGGTGTGGTCTCACCAGGGCCCTGTACAACTGCAGTAGGACCTCCTTGTTCCTACACTCGAATCCTCTTGCTATGAAGGCCAACGTGCCATTGGCTTTCTTCACTGCCTGCTGTATCTGCATGCTTACTTTCAGTGACTGATGTACAAGAATACCCAGGTCTCATTGCACCTACCCTTTTCCTAATCTGACACCATTCAGATAATAATCTAATACATCTAAATCGTTAATATAGTAAATATCTATGGTCCCAGCATTGAACTTTGCTGCCTCACTAGTCACTGCCTGCCATTCTGAAAAGGACCCGTTAATTCCTACTCTTTGCTTCCTGACTGTCACCCAGTTCTCTATCCAAGATGAGCGGTTGATCTTCTAGAGTTGTACAATATCGTGAGAGGGATAGATCGGGTAGGTACACAGAGTCTCTTGCCCAGAGTAGGGGATTCAAGAACAAGAGGACATAGGTTTATGGTGAGAGGGAACTTGAGGGGTAACTTTTCATACAAAGAGTCAAGGGTCAAGAGTGTTTTATCATCATATGTCCCAGATACAAGAGGAGTGACAAAGAGGTCTTTCTGCAGTTGTACAGGGCCCAAATGAGACCACACCTGGAGTATTGTGTGCAGTTTTGGTCTCCAAATTTGAGCTAGGACATTCTTGCTATTGAGTGAGTGCAGCATAGGTTCACGGGGTTAATTACCGGGATGGTGGAACAGGATATATGTTGATAGAATGGAGCAACTGGGCTTGTATACACTGGAATTTCGAAGGATGAGAAGGGATCTTATTGAAACATAAAATATTATTAAGGGATTGGACAAGCTAGTGGCAGGAAACAGGTTCCCGATGTTGGGGGAGTCCAGAACCAGGGACCACAGTTTAAGAATAAGGGGTAGGCCATTTAGAACAGTGATGTGGAAAAACATTTTTACCAGGGAAAGTTGAGAATCTGGGGAATTCTCTACCTCAGAAGGCAGTGAAAGCCAATTATCTGGATGCTTTCAAGAGAGAGTTAGATATGGGGAGAAGGCAGGAACGGGGGCCCTGATTGTGGATGATCACATTGAATGACGGTGCTGGCTGGAAGGGCCGAATGGCCTACCCCTGCACCTATTGTCTATTGTCTATTGATAGGACAGGTTTTGAGGGATATGGTCCAAATGCAGGCAGGTGGGACTAGTGTAGCTGGGACATGTTGGCCGGTGTGGGCTTTGGGCCACAGTGCCTGTGTCTATGATGTAAAACTCTATGATTCTATGGTGAATGGTGGGCGGTATTGGAAAACATACAACTGGAAGTTACTCAAAGATAGAAACATAATGCTGGAGTAACTCGGCGGGTCAGGCACCCAATGCCAGGTGCTCTAATTTTGCACACTAACCCCTTGTGTGGGACCTCGTCAAAGGCTTTTTGAAAGTCCAGATACACCACATTCACTGGCTCTCCCTTATCTATTCTACTTGTTACAGCCTCAAAAAATTCCAGAAGATTAGTCAAGCATGATTACCCCTTCATAAATCCATGCTGACTTTGACCGATCCTGTCACTGCTTTCTAAATGTAGCAATGTTACAAAATTTTGAGATTTTAAAAATCAAGTCTGCAATTTATCCCATCAGATAAAGCATAACAAGAAGTTTAATTTGACACCTAATTTACTTTCATATCTTCAGTATTAAGAAAGTTATGGCCATTTTCATGCTCGGAAATGAGTATCTTGCTTCCCATTGCCTTTCAATTGACTTAACTCAAAAGCTGTGATCTGGAAAAATTAAAAGCCCATAACTTTATTAAAAATTAAGAGAACTCAATGAAATTTTCAGTCATTATAGATTGAAGCATTCTGAAACAAATATTAAACAATCTTACTTGGATTACCTGAAATTAAAGTATATAATTAGTTAGTTATCTAATTGTAGCTAATTACAAAATTCAATGAGTAGATCTAAACATCTATCAGTTTCTTAAGAAAAGATAAACTTTTTTTTAATTGCCTAAGTGTCCAAATAACATTCACACAATAATCCACAATATAACATAATTTTTAAATCTCATTTTCATGAATTTCTGGGCCAAATGGAAGGAATTTAGTGTTTAATGCCTGTAAATTAATGGCCATTTAAATTAACTAGCGAGTGGGTTTTAGTGGAATGCGGTGGATTAGAACGTTGCGGTTAGCGGTGAAGACGGGGGGGAAAATACTGGGGGTTCATACATTTTTTGGGGACCCCATTTCGCAACATAAAAATATTATTAATGCCTCCCAAAAAACCAACTTTTAATAAAAAAATAAAGTATTTACCTTTTTTTCTCCCCTACGGAAAATGCTTCCGGTTGTCTGCGGTCACGGCTTTTGAAGGTGATTTTTAAATTACTCTAGTTAATAAATAATTTAGAGTAATTTAAAAATACCTTAATGGATGAAATGTCGGAGCGATTTTTCTTCCGCAATTAAATCGCCCGACATTCATCGATTATCCTGGTCTGGTGAAAATCGGCACTTTAAGCCCGCCCCCCTCTGAAAGGCGCTAAAGTCGCACACACGGGGAGCGGCAGAAGTGCAGCGCCGCTAAAGGTAAGTTTTGTAACATACCTACTAAATGTGCTGCTATTACATCTTTAATAATCGACGCATCTAACCCACTACTGATGTAAGACTAACTGGTCTATAATTCCCTGTTTTCTATCTCCTTCCTTTCTTAAAAAGTGGGGCACATAAGCTACCCTCCAGTCCCCAGGAACTGATCCAGCCTACAGAACATTGGAAAATGATCATAAATGCATCCACAATTTCTGGGGCCACCTTGAGTACTCTGGGATGCAGACCATCAGGCCCTGGGAATTCATCTACCTTCAGTCACAACAGTTTATGTAAAACACCATTTCCTGATTAACGTGGATTCCCATCAGTTCCTCCCTCTCACTAAATCCTCGGACCCCTAGTATTTCAGGGAGATTGTTTGTGTCTTTAATGAAGACAGAACCAAAGTACTTCTTTAACTGCTCAGCCATTTCCATGTTTCCCATTATAAATTCACCTGTTTCTGACTGTAAGGGACCTGCATTTGGCTTCACTAACATTTTCCTTGTCTCATATCTATAGAAGCTTTTACAGTCAGTTTTTATATTTCCCGCAAGCTTTCTTTCATGCTCTATCCCCCCTCCCCCCTTAATTAACCCCCTTCTCCTCTGTTGAATTTTAAATTTCTTGCAGTTCTCTGGTTTGTTGCTTCCTCTGGCCAATTTATATGCCTCTTCCTTGGATTTAACACTATCCCTAATTTCCCTCGTTAGCCACAGTTGAGCCGCCTTCCTTGTTTTATTTTTACGCCAGACAGGGATGAACAATTGTTGTAATTCATCCATGCTCTCTTTATATCTTTGCCATTGCAAGTCCATCGTCAACCCTTTAAGTATCATTTGCCAGTCTATCCTAGCCAATTCCCTGTCTCATACCATCAAAGTCACCTTTCTTTACGTTCAGTACCATTGTCTCTGAATTAATCGTGTCACTCTCCATCTTAATGCAGAATTCTACCATATTATGGTCACTATTACCCAAGCGGCTTTGCACAACAAGATTACTAACTAATCCTTCCTCATTGCACAATGGATGGCCTGCCCTCTAGTTGGTTTCTCTACATATTGGCTTCGAAAAACATCCAGGAAATCCTCCTCCTTAGTATTGTTACCAAATTGGTTAGCCAATTCTATATGTAGATTAAAGTCACTCATGATAACTGCTGTACCTTTGCTAATCCTTCACACATCCCTAATTTCCTGTTTGATGCTATCCCCAACCTCTCTACTACTGTTTAGAGGTCTGTACACAACTCTAACAAGCGTTTTCTGCCCTTGGCTATTTCGACAGATTCTGCAGCATTCAAACTAATGTCTCACTTTACCATTACATTAATCCTAATGTCTCTCCTCACCATTGCATTAATCCATCGTGCCAAGAACTTACTCTGTCAAGTTCAAATGATAGGTTTGAAAAATGCAAGCTTAAGTTTAATCAGTGGCAGCAAGCTTCGCTGGGTAGCTACTTATGAAATGCAACCCTCTGCTTAAATACTGTTCAAGTTCAGCATGCTAGCTCTGGCTGTTCACTGTCACCATCAAGTGTAGATGAGAGCACAACGGATGCAGAGTGAAGAATATAATGTTACCGCTGCAGAGAAAGTGCAGATTTTTACAAAGTGCGAGGACCGCAACAAGGTAGATTGGAAGAACATGTCTACATCCTCAGTTAATGACGGTTCAATTCAATGGTCCGATTATTTAACTTTGGCAAGTATCAACGTTGCATAACATTTCAAAGCTCTGTTTGGATCATTCCTTCCAGGCAATGTTCCTATCATATAATCTTACAATGTAATGAAAAATGAAATAATGAAAATTAAAGAAATAACAAAAATTAAAATTCTGGAGCTGTTATTGAAAGGTTCATTCTATTTTGCATAAATTTATTATAGAAAGACATTTTTAGATTTGTATGTATTGGTTATACTGTTCTGTGGGGGAAAAAATAAGGAAAATGAATTAATATATTCTGTATGTATGCTTTATTGAAGGAATAATGAAAGGAATAACTTTTAACATCATATACGATTTTGCTTGCAGTTGGAATCAAGTAAAGTATATGTAAATTCTTTTTGATAAAATGTTGGCACTGCAATTGCAAATTTTAAGATTTGAATGGAATGAAAATGATTACTTCACTGGGAGCAGCATAGTGGCACAACCGATAGAGCTGCTGCCTCACAGCACTAAACACCCTGGTTCAAACCTGATGTCTGTGTGGAGTGTGCACTTTCTCCCTATGAATACGTGGTTTCCTCCGAGCGCTCTGCTTTCCTCCCACAATCCAAAGACGTGGGATTTGTAGGTCAATTGGTCTCTGTAAATTGTCCCCAAAGTGTAGGAAGTGGATGAGAAAATAGGAGAACTAGTGTGAACGGGTGATTGATGGACAGTGTGCAGTTAGTGGGCTGAAGGACCAGTTTATATGCTGTAACTTTTAAAGCTAAAAACTACAAAAAAAACTTTAGAATTTTATGAAAAATATAAAGTTTGTTAATTATAATTCTCCTGCAAGTAATTCTTAGAACTACAGTAGAGAGCAACTTCTTGTTGTTTGGAGAACAAGTTAATTGTGAAGGCATTTGTAATCCGTTTACTTGTATAAGTCACCAGAAAAAAAAGTTAGGCTGTTTTAGATTCAGATTCAGCTTAGTTTATTGTCATATACACAGGGGTGCAATGAAATTCCTTGCTGAGATTGTAGAATGATAGAGAATTGGCCTAGTTTATTAGATGTAATTTTCACTGCGGAGTCAAGGGATATGGGGAGAAGGCAGTTCCTAGCGATTTGGAGATGGACAATATTGTTCCATTGTTAAAGCAGGGCAGAGGGAAGAAATAGGAAAGTATTCAATGTTTGGGAAATGTTTAGGAAAAATGCAAAGGGATAGAATTTACTCACATTTGGAGAAGCATGGGTTTATTTGGGATCGCCATCTTAGATTTGTATGTGTGTCAAAGCATAGAGCAAGATATAGTTTCCGAGAACCTGATTTATATAGACCATAAAAGATTAATTGTCAATATAAAGTTTATACCTAATTCCCTGGAACTGGAACTGAAGAAGAATGTATGGCTTAATCATGGCCTTGTACTTGTTTTTCCAAACATCTTTTGCCTTATATCCAGACTGCAGAGAAGTACAAAGATGCCTCAGAGAAAAGTCACGTCTCTCCCTACAAAAGTTCAATTTTTGAACATTTGCTTCAGCTTATTCATCCATCTGGAGAAGCAGGAAAGTAGGCAGCCCCAAATCCAGAGCTCAGCATCCAGAGAGATCCGAGTTGAGTTAGGATGAGTCAAAGTCAAAAGAGTCAAAAGAGTTTATTGTCATGTGTCCCTTACAGGACAATGAAAATCTTTATTTGCATAGCACAACAGAACATAGAAGGCATTGACTACAATTCTATACATAAATACACCCATGAATTAATAAATTAATAAAGTGCAAATAACAGATGGAGGGATATTAATGTTCAGAGTTCCGAGCCAGGTTTAATAGCCTGATGGCTGTGGGGAGGTAGCTATTCCTAAACCGGGTTGTTGCAGTCTTCAGGCTCCTGTACCTGCTACCCGAAGGTAGCAGGGAGATGAGTGTGTGGCCAGGGTGGTGTGGGTCCTTGATGATGCTGCCAGCCTTTTTGAGGCAGCGACTGTGATAAATCCCCTCGATGGAAGGAAGGTCAGAGCCGATGATGGACTGGGCAGTGTTTACTACTTTTTGTAGTCTTTTCCTCTCCAGGGCGCTCAAGTTGCCGAACCAAGCCACGATGCAACCAGTCAGCAAGCTCTCTACTGTACACCTGTAGAAGTTAGAGAGAATCCTCCTTGACAGACCAACTCTCCGTAATCTTCTCAGGAAGTAGAGGCGCTGATGAGCTTTCTTAATAATTGCATCTGTGTTCTCGGACCAGGAAAGATCTTCACAGATGTGTACGCCCAGGAATTTGAAGCTCTTGACCCTTTCAACCATCGACCCGTTGATATAAACAGGACTGTGGGTCCCCATCCTACTCCTTCCAAAGTCCACAATCAGTTCCTCGGTTTTGCTGGTGTTGAGGGCCAGATTGTTATGCTGGCACCATGTGGACAGTTGCTCGATCTCTCTTATATACTCGGACTCATCTCCATCAGTGATACGTCCCACAACAGTGGTGTCGTCAGCGAACTTGATGATGGAGTTCGCGCTATGACCGGCTATGCAGTCATGAGTATAGAGTGAGTACAGCAGGGGGCTGAGCACGCAGGGATGCAGGGATTCACACATTTCTTTATGAAGTCTGTAACGACTGTAGCATATTCATTCAAGTCCGTTGCCGAGTCCTTGAACATTGCCCAGTCTACAGACTCCAATCAGTCTTATAGTTGTTCTTCTGCCCCCACCGACCAGCTCTGTACTGTCCACACCTCTGGGGGTGCACTCTTTAATTGCTGCCTGTAGGCAGGAAGAAGCAGCACCGCGGTATGGTCGGATTTACCGAAGTGAGGGCGAGGGATAGAGCGGTAGGCATCCTTGATGGTGGTGTAGCAGTGGTCGAGGGTGTTTGGTCCTCTAGTGCAGCAGGAGACGTGTTGGTGGAAGTTGGGGAGTGATTTCTTTAGGTTTGCCTTATTGAAGTCCCCAGCAATGGTGGTAAATGCCTCGGGGTAAGACGTCTGGTGTTTGTTGACCACAGCGTGCAGCTCCTCCAGTGCCAGACGGACGTCTGCCTGGGGTGGGATGTAGACCACGGTCAGGATGATGGAGGTGAATTCCCTCGGTAGGTAGAAGGGACGGCACTTCACCGCCAGATGTTCGATGCGTGGAGAGCAGGAGTTGGACAGGACTGCCACGTCTGAGCACCACGCAGAGTTGACCATGAGGCAGATGCCCCCTCCTCTCCCTTTCCCCGATGCCAGTGTATGGTCCATACGGTAGATGGAGAACCCTTCAGGCTGGACTGCTGAGTCTGGGGAGCTGGGGGTGAGCCATGTCTCTGTGAAACAGACCACAGAGCTTTCCCTCAGCTCCCTTTGATAAAGCAGCCTTGCCCTTAAGTCCTCCACTTTATTTTCAAGGGACTGTACATTGGCCAGTAGGATAGTAGGGAGAGGGGGCCAAAGTCCCCTGCGCTTCATTCTGACCTGAAGTCCTGCCCGTCGGCCACGTTTCCGGACACAATGGAGGCTTCCCCTTTGTTTCCAGGTACTGTGTTTCCTGTACCTGCTGTTTCTGAGGTCCAGCGCTGGAACGGGAATTCCCTCACAGACGGCAGCTCCAGCTCCGTAACAAACGGGGGTTCCCTCAGAATCAGCAGCTCCAGCTACATTTCTTCTGGGATATCCAGCCCGTCGGCTCTGGAGGTCATCCAGGGGTTTCCAGGTGCCATACCTGTGTTCTTCAGTCGGGTCGGGAGTTTCACGGCCAGCGTGGGAAAGTTTAAAATCCGGTGCTCCCGCAGCTGCGGGAGATCGCAAAATTGCCAGCGCTTTCAGCTGCACAAGTAGCCTGTCAGAAACGGCACCGATTACTGCCGTTTCCCTGATGCAGGTAAGTTGATAGAAGTTGTAGGTAATTCTTTTCAGTTCTGGTGCTCCGCAAAAGTCGCCGCAGGCAGGCGCCATCTTGAGCAATCTTGAGTTTAGTTTATTGTCACGTGTACCGAGGTACAGTGAAAAGCTTTTGTTGCACGCTAACCAGTCAGCGGAAAGACAATATATGATTGCAATCGAGCCATCCACAGTGTACAGATACATGATTAAAGGAATAACCCGAGTAATGTTTAGTATAAGATAGAGTCCAATTAAGTCCGATCAGAGACAGTCCAGGGGTCTCCAATGAGGTAGATAGGACTCAGGACTGCTCACTAGTTGTTGGTAGGATGGTTCAGTGCCTGATAACAGCTGGGAAGAAACTGTCCCTGAATCTGGTGGTGTGTGTTTTCACACTTCTATACCTTTCGACCAATGGGAGAGGGAAGTGGAAGTGGCCAGGGTGCGACTTGTCCTTGATTATACTGGTGGCCTTGCCGAGACAGCATGAGGTGTTAATAGAGTCAAAGGAAGGGAGGTTGGTTTGTGTGATTGTCTGGGCTGTGTCCACATTTCTCTGCAATTTCTTGCGGTCTTGGATGGAGCTGTTCCGAAATCATGTTGTGATGTGTCCCGATAAAACATTTTCTACTGCACATCTGTAGAAGTTAGCGAAAGATGTTGGGGATGTGGCGAACTTCCTACACCTTCTAAGGAAGTAGAGGCTTTCTTGGGCATTGCTTCAATATGAGTGGTCCAGGAGAAATTGTTGGTGATATTTATTCCAAATAATTTGTCAATGCAAACCTTCCTGAAGTTGATCACCATCTCCTTTGTCTTGCTGACATTGAGAGAACGATTGGTGTCTCGACACCAGATCACAACGTTCTTCATCTCCTTCCTGTGCTCCGTCTCATCATTTTTGATTTGTACGTTTCTTGATTAGTACGGGTGTCAGGGGTTATGGAGAGAAGGTAGGTGAATAGGGCTAGGACGGAGAGATAAATCAGCCATGATTGAATGACAGAGTAGGCCTGGGGGGGCGAAATGGCACTTATGATCATTATTTGATATCGCCCACAATGGTGGTGTTGTGTGCTAATTTGTAAATTGAAATAGAGTTGTAAATGGCTGTACAATCATGGGTGTACAAGGAGTAAAGAAGGGGCTGAGAACGCATCCTTGTGGATCACCAGCATTGAGATTTGGGTTTGGGACTTCCCACTTCTTATGTCTTATGTCATATTTCACTCCCTTTTGATTTGTTTTGGGACGTATGAGATACTGGGATGTTCACATTCATTGTCATACTTTAACTCCTATCCTATATTTTCTTATAGATTTGATATTCCTTTGGTATCATATGCTGCAAGTGAAGAAGATTATGCTGAGCCATATATTAACAGATATATGTGAGGCTTGCGGCTTCCGGGCGTGCGGACTGTGGATCCTCAACCAGCTATATTGAAACACAGGATGAAGAAGGATTAATTGTGATCGGCAGAACACTCCTTGTAAGAACTTGTGGGAGCCAATAATATGGGTTTATGATACCAGGTAATGTCTACATTAATAATATCTCTGAAGTGAAGTCCAAGAGCTTGTAATTTATTTGCACAATGCGCTTTCTTTATTGGCTACTTACACAAAAACAGGTTTTAATGGAGGGAGCTAAATACAAACTGCTAGAGGAATTCAATGGTACAGAGAACATCTACAGATGGAAATGGTCAGGTGATGTTTCAGTTCAGGACCCTTCTTCACAATGGGATGTAGTTTTGCTTCTGTGCTAATATTCGTTACAATAGACTGATGCCCAGTTTGAGCTTTAATATAGTCAAGAACATATCATAAATACTGGGAAGATATTTCAAATTAGATGTTATATGGGTCATTGTGGAAATGATATGCTCATGCTCATACTTATTTTAATCCATCCATTGAAGATAATGTGCTGCTTAAAATACTTGATCCCTATACCATGCATGGCAAGGTTGACCCATTTTTCATATTTCCACTCATTAAACATTATTTTTTGTCACTATTACTTAAATCATTACTATTTAATGCTCTCTACCATTTACAGAGACAGACATAATTAAAACAGGCCATTCAGCCCATTACAACCACTCCAATTAGTGGACTCCCATCTGTACTAATGCCATATGCTAGCACTTGGTCCGTAGCCTTCAATGCCTGAGCTTTGGCTGGACACCACTTAAATGCTGTTAGCGACTGTGTTGCCATGACGATCTCTGGCCATAAATTCCATGTGTTCACCATTCTCTGCGAGAAAAAGGTTCCCCTCCAAATCTATTACTTTTACCCTAAATATATGTCCTCTAGTTTTAATCATCTCTGCTAATGGGAAAGGATCCCTGCAGTCTACCCTATCTGTCCCCCTCATCGTTTTATATATCTCAATATATTTTAAGGCTATATATACTAGTATATAGGCTGTATACTGGCCTCTCCAGTCTCAAATGGAGTGCTCCACCCCAGAAAACATCCTGTTGATTCTCCCCTTGCGCCGATTCCTTCTAGAATCCTGCATAATTACTGTTTTACAAAGGTATAACATTCATATGTCACAAAGAACATTTAAATATTAACTACTTCAATTTTTTTTCAATGTCAATTGATCCTAATAAATATGAATGACCTGGCAATTGAAGGATCCTCAGTGCAAACAAAAATTGTAAATTTCTTAACATTGACGACCAGGATATGTATTACGGGATTATTGTATATAATGTGTATATACACGAGTTAACATAACTCGCAGCTCGTGCAGAAACAGTGTCAGTAGGCTGTGCTTTGAAAAATGTGTACAGCTGGCCGCGAGGTGTGTGTGTGTGTGTATATATATACACATATATAAATACAAACATATACATACATATATATACACATACATATATACATATATATATACATATATATATATATATATATATATATATATATATGTATATATATATATATATATATATAACCCTATAACATATAACCATATAACAATTACAGCACGGAAACAGGCCTTCTCAGCCCTTCCAGTCCGTGCTGACCATTTATTTTCCCCTAGTCCCATCTACCTGCACTCAGACCATACCCCTCCATTCCCTTCCCATTCATATACCTAACCACTTTACTTTTAAATGTTAAAATCGATCCTGCCTCCACCACTTCTGCTGGAAGATCATTCCACACAGCCACCACTCTCTGAGTAAAGATGTTCCCCCTCATGTTACCCCTAAACTTATGTCCCTTAATTCTCATGTCATGCCCTCTTGTTGGAATCTTCCCTACCCTCAATGGGAAAAGCTTATCCACATCAACTCTGTCTATCCCTTTCATCATTTTAAAGACCTCAATCAAGTCCCCCCCTTAACCTTCTGCGCTCCAAAGAATAAAGACCTAACTTGTTCAACCTTTCTCTGTAACTTAGTTGTAGGAACCCAGGCAACATTCTAGTAAATCTCTGTACTCTCTCTATTTTGTTGACATCCTTCCTATAATTAGGCGACCAAAATTGTACACCATACTCCAGGATTGGTCTCACCAATGCCTTGTACAATTTTAACATTACTTCCCTACTCCTATATTCAATGCTCTGATTTATAAAGGCCAGCACACCAAAAGCTTTCTTTACCACCCTATCTACATGCGATTCCACCTTCAGGGAACTATGCACAGTTATTCCTAGATCCCTCTGTTCCACAGCATTCCTCAATTCCCTACCATTTACCATGTATGTCCTATTTTGATTTGTCCTGCCAAGATGTAGCACCTCACACTTATCAGCATTAAACTCCATCTGCTATCTTTCAGCCCACTCTTCCAAATGGCCCAAATCTCTCTGTAGACTTTGAAAATGTACTTCATTATCCTCAGCACCACCTAACTTAGTATCATCTGCATACTTACTTAACCAATTTTCCACCCATCAACTAGATCATTGATGTACATGACAAACAACAGTGGACCCAACACAGATTCCTGAGGCACCCCACTGGTCACCAGCTTCCACCCTGACAAACAGCCATCCACCATTACTCTCTGGCATCTCCCATTCAGCCACTGTTGAATCCATCTTGCTACTCCGCCATTAACACCCAAAGATTGAACCTTCTTAACCAACCTTCCATGGGGAATCTTGTCAAAGGCCTTACTGAAATCCATATAGACAACATCCACTGCTTTACCCTCATCAATTTCCCTAGTAACCTCTTAAAAAAATTCAAGAAGGTTTGTCAAACATGACCTTCCAGGCACAAATCCACGTTGACTGTTCTTGATCAGACCCTGTTTATCCAGATGCTTATATATATTATCTCTAAATATCCTTTGCATTAATTTGCCCACCACTGACGTCAAACTAACAGGTCTATAATTGCTAGGTTTATTCTTTGAACCCTTTTTAAACAATGGAACAACATGCGCAGTACACCAATCCTCCGGCACTATTCCCGTTTCTAATGACATTTGAAATATTTCTGTCTCCCTGCTATTTCTACACTAACTTCCCTCAATGTCCTAGGGAACATCCTGTCAGGACCTGGAGACTTATCCACTTTTATATATTTCAAAAGTGTCAGTACTTCCTCCTCTTTGAATCTCATAGTTTCCATAGCTACTCTACTTTTTTCCCTTACCTCACAGAGTTCAATATCCTTCTCCTTGGTGAATACCGAAGAAAAAAAATTGTTCAATATCTCCCCCATCTCTTTTGGCTCTGCAGATAGCTGTCCATTCTGGCTCTCCAATGGTCCAATTTTATCCCTCGTTATCCTTTTGCTATTAATATAGCTGTAGAAACCCTTTGGATTTACTTTCACCTTTCTTGCCAAAGCAACCTCATACCTTCTTTTAGCTTTTCTTATTTCTTTCTTAAGATTCTTTTTACATTCTTTATACTCATCTAGCACCTCATTTACTCCATGTCTCCTATAATTATTGTAGATATCTCTCTTTTTTTGAACCGTGTCCAATTTCCCTTGAAAACCATGGCTCTTTCCGATTTTCCTTTCAACTGAACATATATATATATACACACACACACACACACACACACACACACACACACACACAAATATATATATATATACATATATACCCATAAATGTATATATACATATTTATATAATATATACATATTCCCTTCCCCCCCCCCCCCCCGGGAAGAAACTGTCCATGAATATGGAAGTGTGCATTTTCACAGTTCTACCCCTCTTGCGTGATGGGAGAAGCGAGAAGAGGGGCGAGACACATCCTAAATTATGCTGGTGGCCTTGCCGAGGCAACGTGGGGTGCAAATGGACTCAATAGAACGGAGGTTGGTTTATGTGATGGTGTGGGGTGTGTCCACAATTCTCAGCAATTACATATGGTCTTGAATGGAGCTGTTCCTAAACCATGCTGTGATGCATCTCGATAAAATGCTTTCTACGGCGCATCTGTAGAAGTGATTTAACTGTTGCAATTCTTCTGTTGCGGTGATTGTATTGATATTGCCAATTAAGTGAACCATTTGTATCTAGCTGTGAGTACAGATATGGGAATTAATTTGTGTCCTACTGTGTCAAAGGCTTTTGTTAATTTGATCATATCCATCACCAGATCTTAGTGCACTTTATTATATTTTTGTGTATTATAATATTCTCATAGAAGACTGGACTGACTAAAACACCCTTCAATCTGAAGTTGTACTTGTTTCATTGAGAGTAATGGGAATCAGATTTACGACATTTTCATCGGTAGACAAAAAAGCTGGAGAAATTCAGTGGGTGAGGCAGCATCTATGGAGTGAAGGAATAGGCGATGTTTCGGGTCGAGGCACTTCTTCAGACTGATGTCGGGGGGCCTCTTCCTTTCTTTTTCCCCACCCCCATATAACATTCTATGTTGCTATCATCAGTTATATTACCATCAGATCTACCTACAGCAATACTATCTCCAATACTATCCCCAGACTTGGGTCTAAGACTTCAGTTTCAGTTGCCTTCACTAATCCTCTCTTTATCTTTCTTTTATAACTATTTGTTCAAACTTAACAATAATAATACTTTAGAAGAAGGGTGCTGACTCGAAAAGCCACCTATCCATTTTCTGCAGAGATGCTGCCTGAGATGTTGAATTACTCCAGTATTTTGTGCCTATCGTTGGCATAAGCCAGCATCTGCAGTTCCTTTTATTACATTAATAATAATAAATTTGGTCACAACAGCAGATTGCTTTGCAATTTTTTTTTTAGTCTTCAAATATTTGCTTACAAATATTTATAGTTTTTCCATATCTCTTAATGTCTGATGCTCATAAGGCTCATGCTGTCCAAATCCTTTTTTTGTACAAAAGGTGTTTCCACAACTGATGCATATCGAAATTACTTTGGAGGAAACCTAATTACCAAATTGATTTTTTAACCAACACATGTTATGTTTTAATGTTTCATGGAAATTGCTGCCTTTAAATGGAATCACTAGCACTTCTGTGTGAAGTTGCACTAATTGTCAAACTGGACTGTGCACTCAATCCATATTGTTGTTTCTGATATTTTCTCAGTATCAGATGTGCGTCTATTAACTTCACCATTTGCACACTCACATCTGCCAGTGTAAAAAAAAAAAAATTGGAGCTCAAAGCGTCACATGATGTTTGGAACAGGTTCCCTTAAACCAGGTGCCCATGTTGTTCATTTGCTGGTTTCCTGGCTATTTAAGTGAATGCTGTGCTGACATTGAGTGATCTTATTGGACAGCTTTAACTCACTCAAATTCCTTCTAAGGACTGCAGAGCATGCTAATTTTGTTTAACTTCCAATAGATTTCTCATGGAATAGCAGATCAGAAGAGACCCCCCCCCCTTCACTCCACTCCAGCTGTATCCAGAGAAACATTTGCTGCAGTTCATATCCTGGTAACATGCTGCTCCGATCACCAGTGCTGACCTTCCCCAGTCTACTTCCTGTAAATCAGTCATCAGGGGTGGTTAGGGCTCAAGATTTCACTTTATGATTTAGGGGGAAATTAATTATTTATGACTTTTGGAAAATTCTGTGTGCGGTCAGTTTTCAAAAACTGAAACCTTGCGTAACCTGGGGACCTTTGTATTTGCAAGCTCACACTATACAATATTTATTCATTGTCATTTGAACCTCGATGTAGGTATGTTGCAAAACATACCTTCAGCTGTGCTTAAGTTCTGTCACTGGCCGTGTGCACCTTTGAGGGGGGGGGGGGGGTTTCCCCTGCCTTCCGGAGTTTATTTTCTTGGGGTACAAGCTTTTGCTGAAGATTCGTTCCGACTGCAAAATAATGATTAGCTTCTAATGCCGTGAACGCCGACAACAGGGACGGATTTCGCGTAGGGGACAGGTAAAGGAAAGCAGTTTATATTTACATATAAACGTGCTTCTTAAGATGCCTTTAATCCCAATTTCATGATATGAACCGGCAGTATTTTGCCTGCCGATATGGGGTTTAAATTCACTGCAACCGCAACGTTCCAATCGATCACGTTCCAGAAAATCCCACTCGCTGATTTAAATGGCCATTAATTTACGGGTATTAAACACTAAATTCCTTCAATTTGGCCTATAAATTAATGACAACGAGATTTAAAAATTATGTTATATTGTGAATTCTTGTGTAAATGTTATTTGGCCACTTAGGCTATTTAAAAATGTTAATATTTTCCTTAAGAAATAGATAGATGTTTAGATCAAGTAATTGAATTTTGTAATTAGCTACAATTGGGTAACTAACTAATTATATGCTTTAATTTCAGGTCATCCAAGTAAGATTGTTTCATATTTGTTTCGGAATGCTTCTATAATAACTGAAAATTTCTTTCAGTTCTCTTAATTTTTAAGGAAGTTATAGGTTTTTGACTGTCCTCGATCACAACTTTTGTGTTAAGTCAATGGAAAAGCAATAGGGAACAAGATGCTAATTTATGTGTATGAAAATAGCCATAACTTGTTTAATACTGAAGATATGAAAGTGAATTGGATGTCAAATTAAACTTATTTTTACGCTTTGTCTGATGGGATAAATTGCAGACTTTATTTTTTAAATCTCAAAATTTTGTAACATTGCTACTCATTGAGGCTCAAACGAAACTCTGTTTCCACAGCCATACAAAAAGAAACAATTTCTGCAAGACACACACAATTCAATTTACACAAACATCCATCCCAGAGATTCTCCTCCTCACTGTGATGGAAGGCAAAGTATTTTCTCTCCCCAGCTCTCCATTTTTTCTCCCAATGTTATTGCCCCCCATTCTGCTTTGTCGAGGTAAATATCAACTTAGTATGTTATAAAGGGTGGATGCAGTTCTCTTGTTTGCTACATGGCAAATTGTTGAACAGTGCATTAAAGTAAGGCCAGTTGCATTTTTGTGCACATTCGTGGAAATTAAATAACCTAATGCCATTTCAGACTACTTTATGGTGATAGTTTTTCGAAATCCTCATTTGACATCAGCACTAACTCAAATAGTGTTTCAGCACAAAGGTTCATTCCAATTTTGGTGCATAACTTTTGTATTATAATGAATATGTGTGATTTCAATTGTATTATTTAACGTTTGATCTTGACCTTTTTTTTAAGCCTCATTACATAAATTGCCAAAAACGTTTGAAAGAATATTGAACATAATATCGTTAACGCGATTAATAGAATTTCAGCAGCCAACAGTTTCAAATTTTACATTGTATAATCAATTATAATCAGCATTGTTTCCTTTATTGATATTACTTTGCAAAGATTGTTGAACATGAAAAACATACTAAGAACATTAATATCGGTATGATTTGAATGTTGTTAAAATAATCAAAACTGTCAAGATTCTTAAAATACAAAAAAACTTTAGATAACCTTGAAATGATTATTCTTGCATTTCATCTAAAACACATAGTGCTAAAATAAAATGCTATGGGAATGAGTTTCTTGGCCATGAATTCTGTGTAATTTGTGGAGATCAAAGTCTTTCTCCAACAGCACCAGGATTTACCACTTGCATCATCATCATTCGTTGTTCCTGTAGATTGGTTGCCTGATTCGGATGGGTGGAGTGTTTCAAAGGAAAATGATCTAGAAAATATAGAAAATACGGTTGGGAATGCAGCCACCATCTGCCAGCATAATTTCCAGTTGTACCCATCATTCCGAAGAAATGTTCTTTACAGTGAGAAACACATTCATCACAAATTCACGCTGCCTTTAATCTGACAAGGTAAAAATCACGCATTTGATGCTGCGTATGTGGATGATGTCACAGAGACACGTAAATGCAAATTAAGAAAGATCGAAGGATAATATTTTTGCATGACAACAAAAGAAAATACTGGCAGTGGAAGGCATGCGGTTTTAGGTGATTCTAAGTCCAAAACTAGATGGATACAATTGGAATTGAGCAGATTTTATCTCATGCAGTAGTGCCATGGAGAGATTTTAGTGGAGAATGAAGTGGATGGCTCTCTCAAGAGCTGCAGACAGATTGAGAATAATGAAGGACAGATTAAATTGCAACAAAGTTAATGAACTATTGGCACAACTAAAAGCAAACAGACATGATCAAATGATCACGCCATTATGGTAATATTCCTACAGTGTGATCAAATCTGGGAAGTAAACATTACAAGATATTCAACATTTAGTTAGAATAGTTTACAAGGAAAAGAGAAAATCATAATACTGAAATAAAACAACATTACCTATTTCTCTTTTTACAGGTGTGTAAGCAGTAGAGGCAAGTTATTAGATGTTGATCATTTTTCAATGGCACAGAAGTTAACAAAGGCCAAGCGCAACTTTGGTGGTAAAGGTGGAATAGAGAGGGGAAAAGGGATTTACTATAAAGATTTACTAGCGGTGCAGTGGTGGAGATGCTGCCTTAACTGTGCATACAGCGCCAGAAACCTGGGTTCCATCCCGACGACGGGTGCTATCTGTACGGAGTTGTACGTTTTCCTCATGACCGCGTGGGTTTTCTCTGAGATCTTCGGTTTCCTCCCACACTCCAAACACGTACAGGTTTGTAGGTTAATTAGATTGGTATAAATATAAATTGTCCCTAGTGTGTGTGTAGGATAGTGTTAAGGTGCGGCGATCACAGAACCATGTGGACTCAGTGGGCCGAAGGGCCCGTTTCCACACTGTATAAAATAAAGCTACAGGGCTGTTGTCACATTCCATTCTGATTCAAGAAAAGTAAGCAATTGTGGCTGATGAGATCAAGAACCCGTGACACTCTTTATGGTTCAGAAAGATAAGTAGGTGAATCACTCACAAACTACATTCATTTCGGTTTATGTCAGCTTACTGAGCAGAAATGTAGGCCCTATCGGAAACATTGGAAGATGAAAATAATAATGTTTTTGGAGGGAACATGGCTATGAAAGGTGGAAGTGGGCAAGTAAGTGAGTAAGCAAACCATTATCTGCAAAGACAAACAGATGAATCAACAGATACAATTTGTATGATATATCAGAAATGCAGGGCTGCCAACATTGGGTGAGAGTTGGGAGTGAGAAATTATGAGAGAGCAAGCCTGAGGGAGCATTGGGGGCGGGGGGGGGTGTGGAAGGGGGTGTCCCCCTCCCATTGGTATGGAGCTTTTGCATTTTTCAGCTTGAAATTATGCAATCTCATGCATACTGTAGCGAGTCTTTTAACTTCCACTTGAATGCAATATTTATGCTTAAAATTGGATTAGCTGTGAATAAGGTTAGACTAAATTACATTCCTAATCACATTCCACAGTAGAGCCAGGCTCTGATCAACAGGTGCAGCACATGAATTATCTTAGTGCATTCATGTATGGAAATCAGATTATAATCAAGCACTTGGCCCATGTTGACCAACCCGAGTCTCACGGCACACCTGGTACTACTCCTGACCCTGACTCCAGTTGCATACCTTCTCTCATTCCCGACCCCGAGTCCAGCCTTACACCTGGCCCCCTATTCTACCCTGATCATAGCTGCTTATCTGCTCAGGTTCCCAGTGCTGAACACTCCCTTTGTTCCAGCTTTGACTGCACACCTAGTACTATTCCAGAGCCATGCTTAGCCTTTCTCCTAGCCCCTCTGCACTGACAATATATCTGGCCCACACAAAGCCCCATATCTGACCCCCTGAACTTAACCTACTATGTTCAAGTCCACAGATGCTTATCTAATGCGGTAATCTTTTATGGGGCACTTCACGGACCAAATATTGTATAAGAAAATAGTAAGATTAAATGAGAACTTACCAGTTTGAAGTTTGATCTTTATTTTATGAGGAGTTAAGATGAGGGACTACGTGAAGAACCCCGTAGCCGTTCGTGCGTCAATCTTCAAAGCAACAGTGTGAAATCACAGCTAATAGTGACTGAAGTATAATAGTAAGAACAAAAGACTAGAAGTACCAGATGACATTTATGAGGGTTGTGAGTGGACGGCACGTAGTCCCTCATCTTAACTCCTCATAAAATGAAGATCAAACTTCAAACTGGTAAGTTCTCATTTAATCTTACTATTTTACTTCGGAGTCACATGAGTGACTATATGAAGACTTCAAAGCTCTGTGATTTCATGCCGTGTGAAACAAGTATACACAACCACAGCTGCTTCATTGACAAATGAAGAGAAAACATTCATAATGCATACAGTCATTACATAGATGTAAAACATGTTGATGCTGTTTAAATGAAACAATAATATTTCCATCTCTCACCCAGATGAAAAATATAACCAGAACATAAATAGTGTTAACAAATACCCCTGGTTCAGCAATGGGTTATTATAGATGTTTGGAGATTCTTTCGTTGGACCATGCTGCAGCCGCAACAATGTGACCCAGCGGAACATAAATACCCTTGCTGCTGATGCTGCAGCAGCCCTGGTGGAATGAGATCTGGAATCAGAATCCACTCCTACACAACACAACTCCGCTTTTACCATTTGGAATGGCCCGAACAAATATGTTCTCCCAAATGTTTTGTGACTAACAAAATAGCTAGTCCAGAACTTCAAGGCTCTTGATGACCTTGACATACTGTTGTATATATGTGTGCTTACCCCATCAAAGGTCCCTTGGCATGCCTGTGACTATTTTGAAACCTGACCCCCTTCTGGTCTGCTCAAGTATTTATAACATAATATTATAATTTACAGACGTAATCATCCTGTACCATCATAATTATGTAGCGACTGAACCTGCTGCACCAAACCAGTGCCAGAAGGATAACTACCCAATAAACTCCAGCCAAATTCAAGGATATAGCTGGAACCTCTTGCTGAAACAGTTTTCACAAATGTCAACATCGCATACGGCATTGTACTGGTCCTGGGAGACCCATGTTGAAGATATCCTACCACTTGATATCCGGTGTGGACCCGACAGAGCGAGTCTTGTTTGCTACAGCCAACTCAATGAGAAATCTCATTGACCCAATAAATGGCCGTATAACTCAATAATTAACAAACGATCATTTAACATGAACTCCAAACATTAGCAAATTATACAATTTTAAATGGAACACGAGCATAAACAAACTCTTTCATCTCCTGGAAAAGAAAAATTCTGCGGTTTGGTGCTATACAAGCACTTTGAACACATAGAAGGATAGATGCAACAACCCAAGCCTTAGGGCAGTTTATTAAACCTGCAGAACATAATTTGAGTTTATCATGCAACAACTGATTTTCCAAGCCTTAGGCAGAACCAGCATATTAAGTTTAAAATAACCAAATAAGGATATATTATTATTCGCGACAAATCTAGAATCAATTTGCATAATCACACATTAGGAACCTTAAGCAGCCTCTAAATGACTTTTTGAAGCCTCAATTGATGAAACAAAATGAAGGAAGCCATAAAATACCTCCCCTCTCCTTTTAGTGATAATGTATTTTTCGCCACCGTTATGCCACATATTTTGCAACCAGTGAAATAAACATGAAACATATATATGGTGTTCCATTTAACCAGAATTTCATAATACAGTGTGATTAAACACCAATACTGTGTTGCCATTAACCTATACTTGATGACTCTCCTGTGGCAACAAGATTATGTAACCATTCCAGGGGTCTTTAACTGATTCCACCCTTGTGACTAACATATGCCATCATCATAATGTATCAGCCTGAACCTGAGCACGAGTCTGAAGAAGGGTCTCGACCCGAAACGTCGCCCATCTCCTTCGCAACTTAGATGCTGCTGCACCCGCTGAGTTTCTCCAGCCTTTTGTGTACCCATGACAATATGCATATTTGTCCAATCACTCTTTTACCCATACAATGTCCGTAGGGTCCATAGATAGTTGATACCAATAACAGAAAATTTGGCAAGTCCTGCAAGTCTGCTCCACCTCCAAACTCGAGATGATATTTGCAACTTGGTATCTACCGTAAACGGCAACCTTGGCCCGATTTCCGAGGCAGTCTTGCAATCTTGGTCCTTCTATTGAACCTGCCCAATTCTAACCTGCTTGGAAAGCTAGTATTGACCATTTTACATGGTTAGACCCCTCAAAGTAGCTGATAATGTCTCAATCATTTGTAATGTATAACTAAGTGTACACCTTACCAAGCTGTAAGTGGTCCCTTAATTGCAGAGTAGCACAGGTACAGTGCGTGGAACCTCTGGCCAGCTTTCATGCTTCCACCAACTTCAGTGAACCGCAGCCGAAGAAGACGTGGGGTGCGTTGTCACCGAAACTATGAAACCTTGTTCGTTCCAATAGCTTGTGCTTTGTCCTCCATGTTTCGCCTATGGAAAGGTCTTACTTGAATAGAAGATTCGGCAGCCAACTGTAATGTTCCCGAGAGTGGTGTTCACTGCATATGTGTTTGGGATGGCAACACTTCTGCCAGGCATAGACCTCTGGTGTGTGCCCTACATCCCTTGGGCATGCTCTATAGCTATGCCCTCAGACTCGGCATCAACCAATCGCGTATGCTCTCCTCTTACACGAGGGAGCCATTAAGCAGCCCTATTACAAGGTGCTGCTGGCGCGGCTTCAGCAATAAACCGACTTTGCCATAGACCCGGCGTCAAGCTAATACTGATGCGGCATGCTCTCCTCCTACATGACGGAGACATTAAGCAGGCCTGCTAAAAAATGCTGCTGACGCAATTTCCCATTTAGGGCCATTAGCACCATTTTGCAATATAATTAAAGATTTACTTAAGAACTACTGGAGCAGTAATGAATATTGTGTGTCCATCATTGTGACTTTATTAATTTCAGCTGGTGAAATAAGGTGTGTTAACAATGACCTATATGGCACAATAGTTAACCATTTAACAAGATAACAGTTGTCCTACTTGCACAGCTGAATCGCATCTATACTATTAACAATTAATCTAACGACTAGAAAGGCTGTTTTATAACAACAAAATGGTTACCAGAGTCTATTGACTGCAATCTGTTGCCCAGGCCTGCGTCACGGCCAATTGAATACCTAAAAGTGAATCCCAATGTCCTACAAGTCTAACTGGATAGAGTAGCCCAATTTCTCAAATATAGTTTGAGACTTAACAGTGGATTTTAGCACATACATAACCAGTGTTTTTGAACTATGAATAGTTCTCTTTGAATGCTTTTTTGTCATCATTCTGTTATATTGCCTTAGCCTAGCAATGCCTCCTCATCCCCCATGATCACTGTAAATGGGAATACCCTACTAAACAGCTATTCCCATAAAGCAGCCCTGAACAAGGTACCGCTGCTGCCACAGCTCTCACATTAAGCCGCACTGACCCAACTCCTGCTGAATGAGTGTCTCTAACTTCATTCCCAGAGAGGAAACTTACCAACATCTTTCCTAATTGTACTGACTATTTTTGTCAGTTGTCCCCATATCCTAGGGATTACTATTGTTTGGGAACCCCATAGGTGAATTTCCCCTCCCCAGGAATCAATATAACTATATATATATATATATATATATATATATAGTTATATTGATTGTGTGTGTGTGTGTGAGTTTAACCCCATTTTCTGGGGACTACTGCATTCTGGGAACCGCATATACTTGGGTTTCCCCTCCACCGGGAACCCAGGCTGACCATTTAGGTCAGTTTTAGCCCCAAGTCCTGGGGACTACTGCGGTCTAGAACCACATATACTTGGGTTTCCCCTGCACTGGGAACCCAGGCTGACCGTTCAGGTCTGTTTAGCCCCATACTCTAGGGACTACTGCAGTCTGGAACTGCACTATTCTTGGGTATCCCCTCCCCGGGAACCCAACATGTGGAGTCACTGACCGCGTTATCAGTGACTCCGATCGCGAACCCGACATTCCCAGCTCTCCGCTTCCGCGGTCGGACCAGGGTTTTCCCCCAAAGCCCTAGGCTGATTCCCTCGTCGGCCATCGCGAAAATCCCACAAAAACCTCGGAGGTTCTTGCAGGAGACCTGCAACAGGTAAGGAATAGGACTTACCTGAAGTTTTAGATTTACCGTTGGAGGAGCTGCGCTGCCCCACAGTCATCTGCACAAAAGCGTCTGACGCAATGACGCACGAACGGCTGTACGGGTTTCTTCACGCAGTCACTCACGGGACTCCGAAGTAAAATTTGCTACAACCAATGGCTTCCTTGTTATCTGACATGCTAGTTAGTTTGTCAAAGAAGTGATCAATTGGTTGAACACAATTTCTCATCCATAAAATTATAATCACTCAGCTGTATAGGTATTCTGTTACAATTTCCTTCATTTTCCTAGCAAAGTCCTGAAGTCATTTTCACCCCCAATTTTTCAGTATTTTGCTGTCTTCCTCTCAGCTGGGACTTTTCCGAAATGCAAAGTCCAATAACTATATATTTAAGCAATAATACTATTTAATGTAATCCTGAGAGTACATCATATTTTCTGTAGTATTCATAACACAACAATGATAATAAGATATTTGTTTTGATTGCACCTACCAACATGCATACATTATTATATTACAGTTAATATATACCGAGGGCAAATTTTTGTTTCAATGCTCCCCATTCCCAATTATTTTTACATTGAAGTGATTGAAATCCGAGTAAAGTTTAAATGGCATCAGAAAAATAGAACCTCCAGAATGGATGGTATTCATTACATGGTTGGTTGGAGTCAGTATCAGCAGAATTACTATATTAAACTTTGAATCTTCAGATGTCCTGGTTCAAGCTAAAACTAAAGACAAATAATAACCTCCTCACACACTCCCCTGCAAGTATCTCTGTCACTCCTTTAAAATATGCCCCTTCTTTGAACAAGCTCTTAAACATCACATCAGGATGTTCATTTTACGTGTTCAATTAATAGAACAATGAGATTGGGAAAATTTCTATTCAACCTGTCAAAGGAATTTGGGGGGGGGGGGGTTAGAAATGGTCAGTGAGGTAAACAAACATAATAGTTTAGTGGCAAATGACAATAGTGCTACCTTCCCAAGATTTAATTGAAGGAAATAATGGGTTATCGGGGCTGTATGTTGTGACAAACAGCCTGATACCTTGCATGTAATTTTTATATTACACTTATCCCATCCCCCTGGATATTCCAGATTAATAAATTAATGTTTTGTCAACTAATTACAAATCAATAACATTAGCCAACTCAGAAACACGAAGCACTGAGCATTGGGATCTAGACATCACGGACAACTGGCCTCAGTTCCCTGGCAGTGCTCTCTGTCTGAACCAGGGGCCGCGGAGTGTTTTTGAAAGTGGGGTGGCTGAGCAATCAATGATCACTGGCCTTGGGGGTACGCATCAAGGAAGTGGAGTGACCGAGTGGGGGGAGGGTGTGGGAGGGTGGTGCATTGTAGAAGTATGATTTCAATGTTTTTTGTTTGAAGTATTTCTAAGAGATAACTTTTAAGGGGTAACTTTTTCCACACAAAGGGTGGTGGGTGTATGGAACAAGCTGCCAGAGGAAGTAGTTGATGCAGGCACTATCCCAACATTTAAGAAACAGTTAGACTGACGCATGGAAAGGACTGGTTTGGAGGGATATGGACCAAAAGCAGGTAGTGTAGCTGGGACATGTTGGCAGGTGTGAGCAACTTGGGCCCGAAAGGCCTGTTTTTACACTGTATCACTCTATGACTACATTATACGTCCACTATGCATAAATGCTTCAAAATCAAGTGGTCGAGTTTCATTGCCATATACTCAAGCATAGAAACATAGAAAATAGGTGCAGGAATAGGCCATTTGGCACTTCGAGCCAGCACTGCCATTCATTATGTTCATGGCTGTTCATCTAAAATCAGTACCTCTTTCTTATTTATTTCCCCCATATCCCTTTTTGGAGGGTCCAAGAGACTGACGGTGAGGAGGAGAGACTGGGGGGGTGTGGGGGCAGACTGGCGCGGATACTGGGGGGGGGGGGGGGGGGACATTGGGAACATATTTCCTGTGGTTACAGTAAGTGAAAATCTAGCAGACAAGGAGGATGCTTTCACCAACCAACCCCATTTGAAGGCCACTATCTTCCATCGCTTCTACCCAGTGATTGATACCTACTTCCAGCAGACACTGGTTGCCCTCCAGGGTCCACCGAGCCACAGCCTGGTCCATGCCGGTCACCAGGGAAAATTCGGCACAGAGATTCTCACGGCAGCGGCGCAACGCTTCCAGCACCTCTGACGGCCCGGGACTCTTGCACTGAGGCTGCTCCATGGCCGCAGCTGCAGCGAGCGACTAGCCAGCCCAGCAAACATTAGCCAGCCCCGGTTCCCCGTCCGCATCTGCCCCCACCACTGCTTTTGCTTCCATCCCTCCCTCCGCCCCGGCTCTCCAACACCCGCGGCCCATGCAGTTGATATTAGTTTTGAAATTCTCGACAGAGCGTGAGAAATTCTGTGATCAGTGTGAGAGCGTGAGAATTGGGCGAAATGCGTGAGTCTCACGCTCAATGCATAAGAGTTGGCAGCTCTGGAAATGCATTTGAAAGTTAATTAGAAGACCATATATTTTACTGGTGAACAGGCACTGATAGTTTTTGGAGAGGAAAGATTTGGTTGAGAGTCAAATTAAGACATGATCTGTGATGGCCTTAGGTTGAGATGAAAAATAGTCCTGAGATTGTGTGAGATGGCAGAGTCAGTGGAAATCTTTAAGGCAGAGATAGACGGATTCTTGATCAGTACAGGTGTCAGAGGTTATGTGGAGAAGGCAGGAGTATGTGGTTAGGAAAGAGAGACAGATCAGCCAAGATTGAAAAACAGAGTATTGATGGGCTGAATGGCCTAATTCTACACCTATTCCTTTTGACCATATGACATGAATGTGGGATGGGGAGGTTTTACAAGATGAAAAATAAGTTTGAAGGATCATAAACTAAGAGCAGACAGAAGATGGTGAATTGAGATAAAAACCCACATTATTGAGGATCAAAAATACTCACAGCAAAGGCTGGGGGAGAAAAGCTACTTAGATGAGAAAGTTTTTTAATAGTACTGTGGTGGGCAACATAGAGTGAGCATTTAAAATGAGAGGTGAAAGGAATTGATCCCACATTGACTTGGCATCCACAGCCCTTTGTGGCAAAGAATTCCACAGAATCTTTGGGGAGATGAGAGGAAACAATGTTGGTGTGAAACGTCAGGTGTTTTTGTGTTTATATGCTTGCAACAAGATAGATAAGATTGAAACTGATCACGTTTTATTTTACCCAGTGGGACTATGGAAAATTATTAGAGGCGGAGGGCGTTGATCATGTGATTGGCAGTGTCAAAGGATACACTCAGACAGAGGACAAGGAGAGAGAGATTACATTGCAACAAGATAAATGTATAAATGGTACTAATTGAAGCGGATATGCCTGTGATGCTGTTGTAATAACCCCTCGGTACTTGTATGTGTAACAATAAACTTTACTTGGCCTGTTGATTGAATTGCCATTACAGAATGTGGCTGCAGAGAGACCATATCTGGTAATTAATATTTTACATATTTAACATTCACTGGCGGAAAGGAAAGGCAAAACAGTTTAAATGGCCAAACCGCTCTATTATGTTTTATGATGATTCTAATGATGTTTTAGCAACTTCCAAATCTTATGCTGCTTGCACGGGTTTTTCGGATTTTGAAATTCCTCATTGGAATCGTGGGATAAACAATGCAGGTTTATACAACTCACTAAAATTCATGCAAAAGTTATAACAAACCCAGTTTGTTATCACAGTTTGTTCAGAATACTTATGAGAAGTGCTTAGTTTCTACTCTCCACTCTTGAGATTCAATCAGGAATGAGTGGTGTTTAGGCTGCCAAAGATTGACCCAAGGACAAAGAGTAAGACAATCATTTGTTATAGTTGCAGGTGGGAGTGGAAAGAGAAACAGAGGTTTAAGTACAAGGCAATCCTTGTTCCAACCAGTCAATTTAGGTTGTAGATCCAAATTGCACAGAGGTTTGGAGCAGCATTTGAATCACAACAGCAAAGGATGATAAATATATGCACTCGTTTTGTGATTCCAACGCAGCTGCTGCTGAAAGGGGGGGGGGGGGGGTAGCAGAACGTCCTTGTTTAGGGTGGGTAGCAAGAAATTCAAAAGGCTGAGGTTTGCACCAGGTGGAAGAAAATACCAATAATGCAAAGGAATCCCCTTTGGGGATTTGGCATGATGTAAGTTTCCTTTTTCACTCCAGTGATGGCAGTGAGGTAAGTTGGGGGCCCCTGCGAGCTGCACAATTAAACACAAATATTTTCCAAGAAATTGCAAGAAATTCAGAGCTTCAGCTTTTACCATCTGCGAATCAATCTGTTGCAGAGCAACAAGTACGCATTTAATGCAAATGTGGATCATGCAGCAACAAAATAGATGCAAATAACAGAATTTTAGATCGTGATATGGTCCTGGACATGGGAGATTACAAATGCTGGAATCTAGAGTAGAATAGAAACTCAGTGTGTCAAGATATCTGTGGAAGCAAAGGGATGCTCAATGTTCCGGTTTAAGAAGCTGTATCAGGAGTGAGAGTGTAGAGGGAAAATAGTCAATATAAAGAGGTGAGAGGGAGGAGCAAGATGGGAGGTGACATTTGGAGCCAGGTGACTTGGGGGATAGTAGGTAGATGGAGCCAGGAGAGTTTAGGGACAGAGGTTGGTGGGTGAAAGGTATAAACAGATGAGGAAAGAAGATATGTGGGTGTAGGGAGATGAGTTGGGGAGGTAGAGGCAGAGGCTGGAAAGTGATGTGGAATTAGATAAGGGATAGTATGATGAGTAGATGAAACACAATGGGGGAAGGGGATAGGAAGGTAATTCGAAGGGAGAGCCCAGGTAGTTAGATATGTGGGTGATTGGAAGATGACAAATCTACTTAATGGGAGATATATGGAGATAGAATCTACATATGATCGTTTCTTTAACCTCATTATTTGCAAATGTCCAGGAACGAATAAGCAACTCTTTGAGCTCATTTCCAATTTGAATGGATATTAAATGGGAGGAGACTGTGGATCCAGTTGCTGCTATCACGTTAATGCAACACTTACAATTATGGAATAGAAGTTTGTAAAGATTGGCCTGTTTCTGTGCTGTATCTACCTCTATCTCTTTCATAACCAACAGCCTAAATCTATTGGGTTGAGTAAAGTCAAACTAAAGTGAATGCTGTAATATTGATAATAAAGTATTAGGACTTAAGGGACAGACTAATGCTCTTAATTATACTTAAAACAAAGGCGATCCCATTTGTCCTACTCCCCATCTCTGGTATTTTTTATATCCCTGCAAGTTATTCTCTCTCATACATGTTCATCCGCTCCCCCTTTAATTTTTGGGCAATAATCCACACGGAGAGGTAATTTACAGTAGTTAATTAATCTACTACTGATGAATTACTCTGCTAGTAAACCAAGGCATTATTAAGATCAACCCGTGACATCTCTCCTCCCTCTACAGGTTGCTTATGTCTACTTTGAAAATTCAGATGTTTAATTAAGTGTCACTGAATTTTAGTCCAATTGTTATCAGCGCTACCCCACTCTCCTTTGCGTTTGCTTCTGCAGACTGTTAATTTCATCGTCAACATTTTAGACAATGGTGCTCCGATAGTGAATTCCCTATTTGCTTTTATTGAAGAGAATGAATGGATGCAGAGGGATGCCAGGCAAATATGGTAGGATTAGAAATGCATGTTGCCCACCTGTCACTAACTTAACCCGGAAGCTATAGGCAGATGTTTTCCAACCCCTAGAGTGGTGCCCACGGATATTTTCCTTCACTTATGAAGCCCTCATTGAATTACATTACACATGCACTGTGACTTTCAGTGCATTTTTATCATAGAGACTACATTGCTTTTAACTATTAAGATCGCTAAAAATGTAACCATTTTCCCAATGGGTTATTTCATGCTACCACTGTAGGCATAGCTGACAACTGACCATCTGTTGACAGATGCATTAATCAAATCACGGTTGCTTTGCCTGCTCGCAAAGATAATAACGACTGGGAATTCATTAACACTTCCCCTCTTGGATGAATTTTTGTTCTGTCTTGTCCATTTATTCTTCCTGAAAATCCCTCCATTAACATATACAAGAATGCCACTTGCAAAATTAATTAGCAATGCGATTTTCAATAATGTGTGGTTATTCAGTTAATAAAACAATAAGATTTCACTAACCATGATTCATCTGAAATTACAATATACTGTATTGAGAGTCATATACAAACAGCATCCTTTGCCTCCACTGATCTGTGACCTGTAACCTTGGGATAATTCAAGGTCATGGTAACTTAGGGTCACAGTCAATCTCAGCTTCCTAGCTTTCAGATTATTACACATTGCTGCTGCAGATCTTTGCCACATAAGGGAGATGAGATCATCCACCCTGAGCATGCAGAGTGGGCAGCAGCAATGGCTTGCTTCCCCAATTCTCAAACATTCAAAGATTGCACGCAAACCCTTAGAGTCTTTCCTGGGTACCTCTTGCCAGGACTGTCTGGAAGTAGTCTTCGAGGGCCTCAGCAGGCCTCAGGCACAAAGAGCATGCTTTATCTGAGTACTGTTCATCGCCAATCTGCCCAAGACTGTCTAACTCGGATGCCCAGATACTTTTACTACCCGTCCCACATACTCCAAATTGTATTTACTCTATTTCCTTACACCGCAAAAGGCCATTCCAGCCCATTAGGGGGTCTATGTTGGCTCATAGAGCAATCCCTTTCCCCATTAATTTCCCCTCTAGGTTACTCTCCCAATTTTCTCATCAAATCCCCACAGATTGTAAACCCTCACTTACCTAATAGGGAAACTGTATAGTGGCCAATTAACCTACTAATCCACATGTCTGTGGGGAGGAGGGCAGGATCCACACTGCCACAAGGAGAATGTGCAAGCTCTACACAGATGACGCTGGAGGTCTGACTCAAACCCATGTCACAGGAGCTGCAAGGCAGCACTCTCCTTGCTGCCCATTGCTAATGAATCCATTCATCAGCTGTCTTTTCCTCTGGCTGGCACAGCATTGCTTGTGGCATGTTCCTTTAAGAGTTGCTTGCTAAGTTTGCACCTGCATGGAAAAGATAAGTTAAGCAATGACAACATTGAGAACATGCACTGTATCAACAAGGAACACTGTGCTGAAGGCAACAATGCTTATTATGCCACAGCATGTAGTTCTGTGCAGTTTACTTTTGAAGTT
The DNA here is from genome assembly GCA_963514005.1 of Raja brachyura. Next base: position 58,001,998 of record OY740784.1, read on the forward strand.
CCATGTCTTTAGGAAACATTTGAAAAATATATTATGGTAATACCAAATTCATATGCATTAAAGAAACTTAAACTCCATCTCTGAATATGTAATAATGAATCTTCTTCATGACCCAGCTGTTTTTTTCCATCCACCCTGCGTGGGATCACTAGATCCCTAGATGCTTTAACCTTTTCCAGCCTCATGAGTCTGATCAAACTCAAAGCCTTTAAGGGCCTGTCCCACTTAGGCTATTTTTAGGCGACTGTCATAGTTGTGGCAGGTCACCGAAAAAATGGCGACTGCACCTCCCTTCAACATAGAATTTGAAATAGAATAATGACTCTAACAACAAAAAAAAACCTAAGTTAGCTCCGGCGACAACCTACGTCACCTAGCGACAACCTATGCTAACCTGGCGACAACCCATATTAACCTGGCGACAACTACGACAGCACCTACGTCAGAAGTCAACCTACGCTCATAGGCGTCAAATCCACTGTCGCCAACTGTTTCTGAAAATCTTTCAACGTTGAAAATACAGCGGCGACCAAAAAGACACTACGACTCTTTGGGCGACAGAGGAGACTACTCACGACCATACAGGCGGCACACCGGCGACCATGTGCCGACAGCCTAGTTGCCTGTATTCGCATAAAAAATAGCCTAAGTGGGACAGGCCCTTTAGTGCTGAGCATCTCCTGCAAAATTGAGTGGCCTACAAGCAGTGATTAAGCTTCAGCAGGTAGGTCCTGAGACCCTGTTCCCAGATTGCTCTGTTGTACCAGTTTCTATCGGTTCATATGTCTTTGATAATCAGGGACATTTAAAAATAGAGTCATAGTCGTAGAGAGAAATGGCTCCCTGACGCTCTAAGTCCGCACCATTTATCAGCCACCCATTCACAATAATCCAACATTAATCCCATTTTATTGTTCTCCATATATTCTCATTAACTCCTCTGAGATTCTACCACTTGCTGATGCACAAGTGGCAATTTACAGTGACCGATTAAGTGACTGACACACACACCTTTGGGATGTAGGTAGAAACCAGAGTTCTCGGGGGAAACACACACGATCATAGAGCAAATATGCAAACTCCACTCAGTCAACTCCAGATATTAGTATTGAATTATTCAAAAAATTATTCAAAAAAATAAGATCAATAAATGAATTTAAAACACCTAACAAAACAAAATTAAAGACAAACTTAATAATTTTAATTAAAAATGCATTTATTATCTTTTTCATTTTCTTATGCAGTTAACAACACTGAATGGGGATCACTCCATACACACCAGTCTTGGCTGTCATTGAATAAATGGTCAGGGTAAGAAGTGCATCTGGATTCACAAATCAGAACTACTGACCTCCACCCTGCTTACAATGCTTAGTCTAAAGTAATTTAGAGGGATATGACCCCGGATGCACCATGGAAGCACCGTTGTCACGCATATTATCCCACTTTCTTCCTTGTTTAATGTTGGTAGAACAACTGTTGGTGGAACAATTCTTCAAACACAGGTAGGGAAATAATTAGCATTAAGTACATGCATAATGAGAAAGAAACGGTCTAAACATCTTCCTTTTTTTCAGCCAGTCTAAACATGCAGTTGCAAAAAGGCCTCCCATTTTAAGGTACTTGCTGATGATCACATCCCAAAGACATGCTGGTGGATTAAATGGCTACTCTAAACTTCGCATTTTGTGTAGGTTAATGACATTCTGGAGTTGATGGGCATGTATGACAGTGAATAACTTGCAGGGTCCAGAGAAATATGGAGATGGGGGATTGTGTCATTATGAGTTAATATAGTAGGATACCTTATGACCAATGATGCCTTTGTTGCATCTCATGCACCATCTTTATAATCTGGCACACCACTGGTATGTTGAAAATACATTTATAGTGCATTGATTGATCTGTGATTGCCCTGCAGTACAATGTTGATAAGATTACAAGGATTATGGTTATATGGTACATGCGGCACATATTTGCCTCAATTCGAGGATTCAGAAAATAAATAAGGAGAAGAAACAGCCTGAAGATAAAATGAACAATAACAATAGCATACACATGCTTTCTAAGGGGACAAAATAAATTCAACACGTCTCCAATGACTTGTAACAATCTCTACAGATGCACCACAACAAGCATCTAATTCGGGTGCTTTGCAGCTTGGTTCGGTAACTGCTCTGTAGTTGTAGATGCAGCCCCCTACCTCATGCAAACAACCTTCCCACCATCCTCTACAGGTACCATCTGCAATTTCCCCTGCCTTGGGAAAGCAGCCAACATAATCACTGACTCCTTAGACCCCTGTCATTCCCTCTTCTCCTTTCTGGTGGCAGATTAAAAATACAAAAAATTGAAAGCATGTACCATCAGATTCAAGAACAGCCTCTTCCCTGCTGCTGCAGATGCATTCCCAATCTCTTTACTATTTATTATTCAGAAATCCTGATAATTTGGTACCGAGGACGTCGGGTGCAAATTCCTGGCCATGTTTTAATACACCAATGTCCTAGTTACAGCACATCCTTACGACTCACTGGAGGCCTCGTTCTCGTGCCCTGCAGAAACTCATCTGGTTCTTTCTTTGTTTTCTTGTGTAATATTTTTTTATTTGAAGTAAACCGTTTACAATGTAAAGCTTACTTTATAAACTAACACCTTAATTCAATATTACTACAAATAACATATCAATACTTAATATCTTCTATTTTTTGGAAATAAAAAAAAGGATATATAAAAGAGAAAAGAAAAAAGAGTAAATAAAAAGGAATAAAAAATTCTTCCCACATACTTCAATCGTAAATAAAAAGAAAATAAAAAGGGAAAATTTGAAAAACAAAAATATTACATATATATAAACAAAAACTAAAGTCATTATACGAAATACTATTTCATTCAGAAATATCTCTAATAAATGCACAATAATATCAAATATAAGTAAGTTATTCGCATCGGATCCGTAGGGTGTCCGTCGAGCCGTGATTCCAAGAATAGCTACTTCTCTAAATACTGTATATATGGAGACCATATCGATTCAAAAGAATTATACCTGTCCAAAAGGACAAATCTAATTCTTTCCAAATTCAACGTCTCCAACATCTCTGCTTTCCACATTTTAATTGTTGGGGATAATGTTCCCTTCCAAAATTTAAGTATCATTTTTTTCCCTATTATTAAACAGTAATCAAAAAAATTTCTTTGATTAACCGTGAGTACCAAATTTGGCTCCGGGATTCCGAATATTATTAATTTTGGGTCTGGGTCGAGTTCAACCTTAAGAACTTCCGAAATAACTTTAAAAATTTCAATCCAATAATAATTCAACCGTGGACACGTTACCAAACTATGTATTAAATTTGCTTCAAGATTCTTACATTTATCACAAATAGAGGAGAGACTAGGAAAGATACTTTTTAATTTGGTTTTCGAGTAGTGTAATCTATATATAACTTTAAATTGTATCAGTGTGTGTCTGGCATTCAAAGAACACCAATGTATTCTTTGTAAGCATTCTTCCCAAGTTTCTTTTGTTATAGGTAATCCAATTTCATTTTCCCATGCTTGACGATATGTTTCAGTTGTTGGGTTCTCTTTATCTAAAATAATATTGTATATATAAGCTATAAGCTTATCCGTATTTGGATGTAAATTAAACAGCTCATCTAATAAGCCTGGTTCTTTTTTTTTATAGTCTTGTGTGTTGCATTTAATAAAATCTCTAATTTGTAAATACCTAAAATGGTGTTGTGAAGGTAATCCAAAAATATCTTGTAACTCTTCAAATAATAAAAAATTTCCATTTCTATAAAGGTGTCCTATCCTTTTAATTCCTGAATCCTCCCACAGTCTAAACCCCGCATCTAAGATTGAGGGTTTAAACAGTGGGTTATTCCTAATTGGTAACCTAAAAGAAAGATTATCCAGATATAGGGTCTTAACTATCTGTTTCCAAATACGCCTATTATTATGAATTATAGGGTTGTCCCTATAAGTCTTTTTTTGTACTTCCTTTGGTGCGAAAATAATCGACTCTATATTGAAAGGTAACAAAGGTTTCTTTGTTTTCTTGAAACTTATGGGAGCCTTATTTCGCCTTACTCTCTTTAAACTTCCTGTGTTCACTGGGAAATTCATTATTCTATTTTAGAACATCATTAAAAAAAGTGAATTAAAAGTATGTATGAATAACATCCAATAATCTGAACAATCTGCAGCCTGGCACAACCAATGTCCTGAGCATGCCAGATTATTGGTACTACGTAATATATCTATCTCTATCTCGTCTTCTCTATACATAACTAAAACTCTGATCTTGTTATCTTCCGGTTTGCGCAGTATTTCAATGCACAAAAACGTTATGCGATAGCGCTACGATTTTTCGCCAGCTCACTCACCGTTTTCCTGTGCTGTGAGTGCACCAAGTTTTGTTCCGATCGGTGGCTTATTGTAAAAGTTAGCGAGGTTTAAAAATCTTAAAAACCGCGCGTGCGCAGATCGATCTCTCCTGCCAGTCAGCTCCGCGTGGATTGGTCGTTTCTCCTGTCACTCCCCGGGACAGTCTGCCCCTTTCTGCGCTATTGCGTCTTTACTGGAGCTGAGGATGGCCGGCGGAGGTCTCCAACCAGACCCAATTTTCGGAGGGACCGGAAGTGGCCCAGCCTGGCGTGGAGTCGGAGATGTCGCCAATGTTGCAAAACGGAAGTGGAGACTCTAATCTCGGCCAGCTCCAGCCTCTTCCCCGCTGGTCCCCCTCCCCAGCTCCTGCCCCCCTTCCCTGTGATACCCCCCTCTCCCTCATGGCTCTTCCCGCGTCATTTCTTCAAGCTCTCTCCCCCCTCCCCCCTCCCCCCACCCACACACCTCACTGCCCCAACAACCCCCCCCTGCCCACACACACACCCCCCCCCCCCCCTTCCCTGCAACCCCACAGCATTCAGTCTGACTGTCATACAATTGACTTATCTTAAAAAAAAATGGCCAAGAAGTACATACCTAGCTTTGCAGTCATTTTATAAGCAGGTTGTCTCTCTAACAACTGATTGTTGAGCTGGTAACTCAACGTTCAAATGCAGCTGCTATCGCATCTAGTCATATTGCAGAGTTCTCTGACCTACGATGTACTGAGTTTACTGATAATCTGTACAGAAGCCGAGCATGGGACTTATTAAAACGTTGAACATAGAACAGTACAAGCAGAAGGACAGGCTTGTCAGACCACAGTCTCTGTGCTAAACCTGGTGCCAAGATAAACTAATCTCATCTGCTGCATATGATCCATGTCCTCAATTCCAGGCATGTCTGTATGCCTATCTAAAAGCCTCAGTGGCATCTGCATTTCTCGTATAATGTTTGCCCTTCTCACTTTAAACCTATGTCCACTAGTGCTTAGCTATGCCCTCTAGTCTTTTTAGGTTTTCAAGTACTGGGCCATCCCATAACCCATGAAAAGTTTCAAAACTACGATCCCCAACTCCTAATACTCTACTTCCAACCCGCTCCAACCTCATCTGATTCCATGACCGAAATCTCTAGCCCTAACTCAAACTAAAATCTAGAGGCCACACAACTTGCAAAGTGGAGACACCTGAAAAATGTTTGAACAATATGTGCAAGACCTGTACAAAGCCCAGAGTCTCATGTCTTTTGTGCTATTAAACAAAACTAGTACTGATCATGCCTGACAAGGTGCTGAAACCCACATATTTTATTAACGGTGAAAATTAAGCATCCTTCATTGCTATCAGTGGGTGGCAGAATACCATTTTGTGCACATATACCAAGATACAGTGAAATTTATTTTTGGATACAGTTCAGTACAAGTATCACTATACATAAATACTTAGATATATCTTAGATAAGCATCTCATATAGAATACAATATAATAGTAGTACTGACAGTATACAGAGTGGAAGATAGTCTCTGAAACGTCACCCATTCCTTCTCTCCAAAGATGCTGCCTGTCCTGCTGACTTACTCTAGCTTTTTGTGTCTATCTTCGGTTTAAACCAGCATCTGCAGTTTCTTCTTACACAGTATATAGTGTCGCCAGTTTGGTGCCATTTTCAAGTCCCAGTTGTTGTAAGTACAGGTTTTGAACTGATCATGAAGGCCCTTGTCCTGTCGGCATTACAGGGTAGGCCTGGCCAAGCGTGGCCATTGGTGTTCTCCGCCACTGCTCCACCGTTCTGTGCAGCTGTAGGTCACGTGCAGTCCACGCACTCGGCCTCTTTGAGCGGCGCACTGTCCAGCCAAGACCCAGGCTGTTGCAGGGCCTCCAGCGGATCACTTCACCATTGAGGCACTGCACTCCGTCCCACAGCGGGTTTGCTTACCGGCCATCTGTCCAACTACTTCCACTCTGGGTGAGACAAGCCAGGCCTTTCAGGTGGGTTCCCGGTCTGCGGCGGGGGGCCTCTATCTGTGGCAGGTAAATTTTAGAGGCAGTAGAGGCATCAGAACTGCTCATATCAATCATGCGGTTCTTCAAAAGGTTTTGCACTTTATAACTGTTCAAAGAATATCCTATCACAAAAATGCATGCACAGGCCATTATCATTAGCCTTTATCCAACTATTATGCACCACTACATGATGTCTATATTTTTTAGGGTGGAGAGTCCCCAAAATGTTAATAGAACAAACAATCTTATTGCTGTTGATCCCACTTTCAGCAAAGCGTCAGTGGAAATTGTTGAGGTAGTACATTAACAACATTTAATATACATTTGAACAGGTACATGGCTAGGAAAGATTTAGAGGGATATGGGCTCATTCCAGGCAAATGGGATGGGACATCTTGGTTGGCGCGGACCTGTTGGGCAGAAGGGCCTGTTTCTGTGCTGAATTACTCCATGACAGCGCCCAGATATGACAATTTCGAAGTGTCGCTGCTTTCTTCACTTTAGGAAAGGTTTGCAATATACTTGAGATACATTGAAAGAATATATATGCAAAAGGATAATTCTTGTGCGCAATGCTTCATTTGATGTATTCTAAAGAATAAGATAAATTAGAATTTAAAAATGCATGCATGCATTTCTATTTCTTAATGATTACAGTGGTATTGTCAGTGAGAAAATTACATACATTTCGGGAACCACTTATAAGTTCCAGAGAGGTGTTTTATTGAATTACCATTTGTAAAGTTGCACTGAAGCTCCCTGAACTTATTTTTACCTTGCTCTTATTACTAAAACACTTATTCATCATATGTGCCTAGATTCAAAAAGGACATTTATGCTTGCAATGGAGGGTGCCAATTGGCCTCAAGTGGAAGTCATTTCCTGTTGCAAGACCAATAACGTTTCGCATTAAAGTCTTGCTCACATGGTTGAATAGCACTTTTCCAAACTCTCTACTTTCTGCTGACACATAAATTCACAAGTTATAGGAGTAGAATTAGGCCATACGGCCCATTGAGTCTACTCCGCCATTCAATCATAGCTGATCTGTGCCTCCTAATCTAATTTTCCTGTCTTCTCCCCATAACTCTTGACATCCGTTCTAATCAAGAACTTGTCTATATCTGCCTTAAAAATATCCACTGACTTGGCCTCCACAGCCCTCTGTGGCAATAAATTCCACAGATTAACTACCCTCTGACGAAAGAAGTTCCCCTTTCTAAAAGAGCACCCTATAATTCTGAGGCTTTGACTTCTGCTCCTAGACTCTCCCACCAGTGGAAACATCTTCCACATCTACTCTATCTATGCCTTTCATTATTCTGTAAGTTTCAATGAGGTCCCCCCCTCAATCTTCTAAACAGCGATTAGAGGCCCAGTGCTGTCAAATGCACATCATATGTTAACCCTTCATCTTCCTTGTATGGCAAGCCATAGCCCTAGAAGAGGTGCATTGCATCATATCTCATGAACCTTGACTAGTGATGGTCTCCCTTTGCCAAATGCATGGACTTTTGCTGCAAAATTAAGCCATGATCACCCCTGGACTGCCAGCCTCGGCTAACTCAGTCCTGTTGTGCTTTTGCCTTAACTCATAAAATTGTGCGACATTCCTGTTTGCATTCGTCAGGGTAATTTAATAGATATGAATTATCAAAGCATTCTTTCTATTGTAGTTATGATTGTGAAGATTAACAATGTCCTTGTAAATTTCAATTGACTTTTGTAAGGTGATTTATCTTTTAAAAGATTGCCACTTCAGCAGAGTACATAAAGAAACATATTTTGTAGATTCTGTAGAAGGGCGGCACATTGGCACAGCTTGTAGAGCAATTGCCTCACCGCACCAGACACCTGGGTTTTCGATCCCTCCCTCAAGTGCGGTTTGTGTGGACTTTACACTTTCTCTCTGTGACCGCGTGGGTCTACTCTTGGTGCTCTAATTTCTTTTTACAACCCAAAGACGCGTGGGTTTGTCGGTTAAAGGCCTCTGTAAAATTGCCCAGAATGCACAGAGAGTGGGTGAGAAAATGTATACCATATAACTAATGTGAGCGGGTGATTGATGGTTGGTGCAGATTTGGTGGGCTGAAGGGCCCATTTCCATGCTGTATCTATAAAGAAAAATCTTTCTGACTGTATGTGGACAACTTAAATTGGAGACTGAAAAAGAGCAAAACCTTCATAGGAATCCGCTGAACCTTCAGATTAATCCTTGTTCAAAACAAAGACATGTATAAATCACAGTCATACAGCAGGGAAACGTGCCCCTTGACCCAACTTGCCCCTGCCAACTAAGATACCCCATTTGCACCAGTTGGCCCATATCTTTCTAAACCTTTCCTATCCATGTAAATATCCAAACTGATTCTGAGTGTGGGAATTAAAAATGTGCAGTCATTCTACCTGCTTTGTTTGCATGCCACAAGCATTCACCTAACCATGAAAAGAAAATCAGTAATGGAGAATGGGAAGCATTGATTTAATTCTTCACAATGTGATCATCGGTATTTCCCAGCCAAAGGCCAGAGATGAAAAGAAGACAAAAGTCACAACTTCCCATTCCCACTCTTTTCTACTTTCCTCCAGTGACCCACTTCCTCCACAACTCATCCCTTTCCACACAAATCATCCCCTCCCCGGTACTTTCCTCTGCAACAGCAAGAGATGTAGCACCTGCCCTTATACCTCCTCTCTCACAGCCATCCACCACCTCCACCGCCTACTACAATCAGACTGAAGAAAAAACCCACTTGAAACATCGCCTGTCCGTGTCCTCTAGAAATGCTTCCTGACCTGCTGAGTTACTCCAGGACTTTGTTTGGTTTTGTGAACCAACATCTGCAGTTCCTTGTGTCTCCTTAGAAATTCTTATTTTCTTTTGCTAAAGCCCACAAGGTCCAATCTCAAAACTATCAACACGAGACTTTGAATTCCCCAAGTGTAGGCAATCCTTCAACATGAAAGTTGAGGCAATGGGTGGTCAGTGGAGGGGGATGCTTTGATGGTAGATTCTCTCTTGTTGTAGCTCTTTCTAATTAATTCACTGTTTGAGAGATATAGAGTGACCTTCTTCTTAGGCCCTCTTTGGTCATGGCTGACCATGGGTGTCTCCAGGGTGCTATTCCCTATATGGAGGACACCTGTGAGTGACTTTGTTTAACGTGGGGGGACTAGTGCACAACCAGCTACTCCACCGTCCTTGACAGATCTGGGTCAGGATCCAGTAGCATGGAGTCCAAGACAACCGGAGACCCTTTTCTGCTGCAGCCTTCATCCATCTTCCCAGCCGTTGTGATGCTCCACCAAGGTCAGCCACCATCCTCCGCCTGTTCCACCATTGAGGGCTTGGTTGGATTGCTCTTTGTCAGGGACCTCCCCCTCGACCTTACCACCATGGATGCCCCTACCAGGAGCATAGCTCCAGACGGCATCGCTCTCAGGATCTCACGTCCACACAAGCTTCTCCACCACGACAAGGTGACAATCCATCGAGAAGTGACCAGGTGATCAGAAATTAGGTAGGAGCTACCACATATGCTCTCACCAAAAGAAAACATGTGGTAATCCCATTTAAGAAGTATACTGGTACAGAAATAAAAAGTTTACATCTTTTTGAACGTATTGAGGAAAATAATATTTGGAAAGGACTTAATATTGTGGATTATAGCCAGACTTGAAAATTCGGATGAAGGGTCTTGGACTGGAAACGTTGACTCTGTTTACCCTACCACCGCTGCCTGATCTGCTAAATGTTCCCAGCACTTTCTGTTTTTGTTGGACATGGCAATACAGTGGGTGTTTAATTAGGCCGTGTTTGCTATTCCTACAGGCAGTACGTTATGGTGATAACCACAGGAGTACACATTGTGAGCACATTTACAGAGTTATGTAAAAGTTAATGAATGATGCACCAGGACCCCTGGCTGAAAGTCACCATCTACTTTCCGTCTCCACTTCCAAATCTTCATTCAGCTTCCTAGTTTTCTGCATGGTTTCTCCTTCCTATGTTGCAAAAATGCTAACATTTCTGGCAAGGGCTGGATTTTTATAGCAGACTTGGGACTGAATTTCCATGAGGATTCTCCTCCATTTTCAATGTAACTGTGGTAGATGAGTCACAAAATTCCTGGAAAAGCAAAGCAAACTATATGTAGACTGTGCTATTTCCCCAGGTTTGCCAAATAACTTGGATGCAACTATGTGCAAAATAAATACAAATCACGAAACATGTATGTAAAATTAAACACTTAATTCCACCATTAACAAAGAACTTTTAAAGGCCAGAATAAGACCTTTCAACTATGAAAAAAAAAATTAAGAAAATGACTTTGGAAGATTGAGCAGATTATAAGATTACTGACTTTTGACATGAGCCAATGTTACATGTCAATAATCAAAGTCAAACAGCAGAATAAGACATAAACAATCTATGAGATCATAGGCTGTTGAAGCCTTTGTTCCTTTGACTGTGAATTCTCATAAATCATGCGGCTTCAAAGCTCAGTCTTGCAACCAATGTACGTTCTCATAGAGTTGTACATAACTGAATCAGCCATTCAAAGTACAAAATACAGTTATGTTTCCTTTAGATTTAATAAGTGTAATTTTAAACAAAAACGTATTCCAGGCTTGGCTCACACTTGGCCCTAATTCATGCACCACTCTGAAATCTTGTGCAGTAATCATTTATAGCATCGGTGAATGTAGGACATTGGTCTGCCAATTTTCTGCCACATTTCTCCATTTTATAGCAGTAATTACAATTCAAGATATCTTAATCGCTTGTGAAATGCTCTTGGACAACTACTGTCACTATAGTCATTACGTACATGTAATTATTTGTTTTATGATAAGCCCCCGTTTAATAGTTCCCAATATTTAAGGAAATGTTTAGTCTGCCTGGATATTACAAGGCAAATGGGTTCCTTCAGTGTTGTAGATTTCTATGATTCTATGATTCGAAATGGTTTTATTTAATTTTTCATGATTGTAATGTTACATGCAAACTTATTCTTTTAATTATGACAGCTGGCTCAAAAATGGTGATTTAAAATATCTGTTCTAGTGAAAGAATGTCATAGACTGCACTTTTATCTGGTTTGTTTGGGGGTGAAGCCTCAGAATATACAAACTGATTGAATAGATGCAAGACTGGGGATATGGAATTTCCAAGTTGGATGCTCTTCTGTCTGAAGAATGGTCTCCACCAGAAACGTCAACCATTCCTTCTCTCCAGAGATGCTGCCTGCCCTGTTGAGTTACTCCAGCATTTTGTGTCTATCTTCAGTGTAAACCAGCATCTGCAGTTCCTTCCCACACAAATCCCATTTATCATAAAATTAATGATTTGTATGCCAAGCGTGTCCTACCGGGATGAAAGGTAAAGGGAGTAACCTGGTCCATCCAAAATAATTTTTTTATATGTCATCAATATATATAGGCATTTTACAAAATCATCTTGCGAAAAGAAGGAAAAATACCTGCCAATACAATACAATACCGTTTATTTCAAACGAAATTTAGTTTCTGCAGTTATACATACAAGAAAAGAATCAAGACACAACACAATTTACACAAACATCCATCACAGTGAATATCCTCCTCTCTATGATGGAAGGCAAAGTCGTATCTCTTTGAAGTTAAAGGTTCCATATTCTGTACTTACCAGTTTTAGAGCTGTTGGATATTGTAAAGAGGCTGTTCCACTGCGGCGACCTAATTTGCGAGTTCAGATGAGTTTGCCTTCGACTCATACTCACAGCATGGTCGACACGAGGTCCTAGGAGGTCTTTGTAACTCTCCTTCATGCTCGAGAGTAGTCCCCACATACTCGAGGCCTCAGCTAGTTCGCGGTGTATTTTTTAACATGCTGAAAAAAGCCCCAAGTAAAAAAAGGTTGAAATGGAAAAAAATAGATATTTTTTTACTCTAAGGTTTAATCGAGGTAGGTCCTAGTAGGTCATAATGCTATTTGTAGGTAGTTGAAGTCAATCGAAGTTACTCAAAGGTAGTTGAAGGTAAAGCTCGTTTAGAAAAAAAAGGTAAGTAAACTGACCGGTAATGTTAAATGCCCGCTAAACTTTATTAAACTTTGTCTGGCTTCCTAAAAGTGTCTCCACCCCTTCTCCCCCATTCTCCCCCATTCTCCCCCATTCTCTCCCCTTCTCTCCCCTTCTCTCCCCTTCTCTCCTCTTCTCTCCCCTTCACTCCCCTTCTCTCCCCCTCACTCCCCTTCTCCCCCAGCCCCCCCTCCACTCTCTCTAAAGGACTTACCGTAACTGTTGCAGCCGTCTTTTATCTTCCTGTTCATCGCGGGTGTGAATTTCAGACAGCGCTCCCCCGCTTTCCCTGGCCCCCACCTTTGCGGTGTGTTCGATGCGGTCGGTTGATCGGCTCACGGTTTCATCGCTGACGGTCGATCCAGCTTGAGGTTTTCCAGGTGAATGCCCTCGAGCTGGAAGATCGAAGATAGTCGCTGAAAAGTCGTGTCAGTGGAACAGGCCCTTAACTGGAATATTCCTGCAAGAGAAATAGTCTGCTATTTACATATTGTCACTCTCCGACAGTGGCAAAGGGTACTTGTAAGCATGAACAATATACATTTGTTATTAGATTCTGATGTATTGTTAAATTATTATTCCCAAGAAATGTCACCTTACTTTGCACTTTGGAAACCCATTGCTCACCTATATCCAGCTATACTTGCCAGTTTTTGCTCCATCCCAACCACTCTTTACCAGCTTTCTCCCCCCTCTAATGTCTGAAGAAGGGTCCAGACCCTAAGCCTCATCTGTCCGTCCACACATGTCGAGCTCACTGAGTTCTTCCAGCAAAAGGACACCAAGTATACCGGAGTAACTCAGCAGGTCAGGACTTGTGCTTTGCTCAACAATCCAGTATCTACTGTCTCTTGTGCCTCAATTACCTCTATGTATGATGTGCAACATCTTCTGCTGTCTCATTTATTTAACTGGATAACACTCACAGTGTTTCATCAGATACAGGATTTGTTTCTGAAGAGTTTTCTTTTTGTTACGGACAGGGCGTTGAACTTTATTCTAAGTTCCTGAAAGCTGTACTCTTTCATAAAAGGTTAAAATGAATCAACGTAATCAAAGGACGGCTGTTAGCAGGGGCGGCTAAACGTTTTTGAAAGTGTGGGGGCTGAGCCTTGGGGATACCCGGCGAGGGAGTGGAGTGACCGAGTGGGGGGAGGGTGTGGGAGGGGGACGCCCCCCTTTCCACAGTAGGGACTTTTTGAAATTTGATGTATTAAAATAATGTTTTATTGCATTGTAGAAGTATGATTTCAATGTTTTTGTTTGAAGTTGTTTTAATTAATGTAGAGCCTACATGAGAGATAGGAGCAGGTGATTATTATATTTTTATTGCTCAACCTTCAAAAACTGGGGGATATATCCCCCATCCCCGCCCCCCCCCCCCCCCCCCCCCCCGTTCGACGCCAGTGCCTTCCACGGTACAGAACATTTGACAAAATATTTTTTAAACTTGTTATAATTTCAACTGGTATTTTTATTTGTTTTTAGTTGGAAAAAGGGACAAGAAATAATCATAACATTTCTTGATTTTGCAAAGTCATACAAATTATGTTTTGCTCGGGGAAAAAAAATCAGAGTATTTTGAAAGTATGCGTTCTCCTTTAGTCGTATATTTCATTTTGATTTGAATTTAGAATCATCAAACCATGACGTTAATAAAGGTGGTATATGCTTGTGGAAACTTTACTTTTTTTAAAGTACGACTTCCAAGAAATCTAAAAAGGGATTAGAAATGTACATTTTAATGCACCGAGTCTCTTGCGCAAAATAGGTGAATCTGGACCAGAGGACAGATTTAAGGTGAAGGGGAAAATATTTCACAGGAATCCTAGGGGGTATCTTTTTCCACACAAAGGGTGGTGGGTGCATGGAACAAGCTGCCAGAGGAGGTAGTTGAGGCAGGGACTATCCCAACATTTAAGAAACAGACATGGATAGGACAAGTTTAGAGGGATATGGACCAAAAGCAGGTAGTGTAGCTGGGACATGTTGGCGGGTGTGGGCAAGTTGGGCCAAAGGGCCTGTTTTCACACTGTATCACTCTATGACAACATTATACCTCCACCATGCATGAATGCTTCAAAATCAAGCGGTCGAGTTTTATTGCAATATACTCAAGCATAGAAACATAGAAAATAGGTGGAGGAATATGCCAATTGGCCCCTCGAGCCAGCACTGCAATTTGATATGATCATGACTGTTCATCCAAAATCAGTACCCCTTTCCTGCTTTTTCCCCATAACCCTTGATTTTGCTAGCCCCAAGAGCTAAAACTCTCTTGAAAACTTCCAGTGAATTGGCCTCCACTGCCTTCTGTGGCAGATAATTCCACAGATTCACAACTCTCTGAGTGAAGAAAGTTTGTCCTCATCTCAACCCTAAAGGGCCTACCCCTTTTTCTTAAACTGTAACCCCTGGTTCTGGACTCCCTCAACACCTGGAACATTTTTCCTGCAGTTACAGGATGCTTTCTCTATCCACCGCCATTTGAAAGCCACTATCTTCCACCGCTTCTACCCAGTGCTTGGTATCTACTCCCAGCAGCCATTGGTTGTGCTCCAGGATGCACCGAGCCACAGCCTGGTCCATGCTGGTCACCAGCGTGAATTTGGCACAAAGACTCTCACGGCAGTGGCGCAACGCGTCCGATACCTCCGACGGCCCGGGACTCTTGTACTGAGGCTGCTCCATGGCCGGAGCTGCCCGGCAAACACTCGCCAGCCCCGGTTCCCCATCAGCATTTTCCCCCGCCGCTGCTTCTGCTTCCCTCACTCCGCCACGGCTCTCCAACACCCACGACCAAGTTTCTCAGAGCACAGCAGAGCCAAAAAAGTGGGGGGCCTGCCAGTTCCGCGGCCCATGGTTGGGAGGCAACACTGGAAGGAATGTAAATGTGGACTGGCTTTCCAGTCCTTCGAGCAACTGGCCCAAAGTTGCACTAGCAGAGACCACTGAATATTCTAAAAATCCTAGAGCTGGAAACAGACTAGAAGGATTTAATGTTTCAATAAGCAATGCAAAATTTACATTCTTGGTGGAATTACTTTAGATTATGTAGGATTACATAGGGTACATGGGACAAAAACAGTCAACACTGATCACGTTGTATATTTTGCTCCAAGTGAACCTCGCCCTACCTCATGCAGGGTTTCAAACTGAAACACCAGTAGTTCCACCCCCACCCCTTTCCCCACCACCACAGGAGTTCCTCCAGTAGATTGTTAGTCCAGGTTAATGCATTCGAATGAAGAGCCCAGATCAGAAATTCTTCTGCAATGGGGAAGCTACTTTAAATTTACCCTGCTTTGCGTTAAGCATCCCGAATAGATGAATTTTCGTAGACATAAGCTATTGAGTAGAGACCATGGGGTGTGTAGTGCAATTTGAAGTAGTGCATCAGGGAGTGGAGCAACACAACAGGAATGGAACATACTGAAGTCCTGTAATTTACCATTGAGAATTGGGACATTGGTAGTTGACAGTAGGATATCAGATGAAGAATTATACACTTTGGAGATAATCACGTTTTTGGGAGTAGAGATGTTTGGCTGGGGATGTGGTGGTTGGACATATGATTGGTGTTGAGAAAGGGCTTGGACAGGTAATAGAATCAGATTAGGGATTGGGGGAGAATGGTAGCTGAACACAGCACTAAAGCGAGGGAAAGATGGAAAATTAAAGGAATTTTTTCAGAAATTCAAATTAATGGAATCTTCTCTGAAGATTCTGTACCAGGAGTCCACATTTACAAAAGCATCCCATGAAGTATCATCTCAGTAACAAAATATATATTTGTTAAAACTGCAACCTGACTTCTGCTGGCACTGTGAAAAGTGCTGCATTGCAGGGTTTATGCAAGTGGGAGCAGAAATAGCTGACAGATTTTTAAATGTTTAAAATGTTCTTACTTGCCAACCTGCAGCTAGTATATCACCTTGGGCAAAAAATGAGATACATAAAACCAACAGGCAAAACTTAATATAATGTAGAACTGAAATGTACAGATTTCTAGCACTATTAACTTTTAAGTTTTTTTTTAAATTTGCTAGAAGCATTAGTTATCGTATTTCACCAAAGCCAGCACCAGATGCGGAAATTACAAGACCAACTATGCAAACAAGCTCTGGAGTCTATTATCCTTTATTTTCATAAATCACCAACTAACAAATGTTCACAACTTTATTTATCTCTGACATATCTTTGATAATTTTCAATACCAGCATTTTATTAAATACTATTAACTTTTGGTTATTAAAAATGGAAAAGGTATTTTAATAATGTGTGAATAATGTTTAATTAAATAATTATCAAATTTTATTAAAAGAATATGAACAAGAGGATTTCAGTAGGGCTCAATAATCTGCAGTGCTTTGGTAAGACTGAATGCGTCCGAATACTGTGATTTTCAGACAGTAGTTTTGAGTTCTAGTTTATTTAGATTCCATCACTCTCAACCAAAGCAGATACATAGGAGACAAAAAAAAATCGCAGATGCTGTGGGCTGGAGCAAATAATACACTGCAGAGACTTCAGCTCAAGATCTTATATCGGGACTGAGAATGTGGAGGGACAATGGAAAAAGAGCTCATCATCATAACATGCTGGGAACTCCCTCATTGAGGTTTGGGTGCCAGGGTACAATGCTGAGATCTCTTTTGAGGACAGGCCCCTCAGCATCAGAGGGGATGGTGAAGACATAGCAGGATTTGGAGCTGAGGCAGTGCGTGGGGTCAAAAGAGGGTTATGGGAGGAGGGCTTGGGGAGGATAGCAAGATGGAGGAAGAGGGCTCAGAGGGCAGAGGGAACCACAACATCTACACTCCCTGTCCTAATGCAGGGCTTGGACCCAAAACGCGACCATCCCTCTGCCTCCACAGATGATCCGTAGGTAACTGTTTCACTTTGTGGAGGAGAAAGGATAATTTAAGGGTAGAAAAACACAACATGGGCAGTGGCTGCTAGCAGGATAAAGTGATAGCTGAAGTGTGTAAGGACATGACAATGTAAACACGGTAGTAAGAAGTACAAGAAAAAAATATATATATATTGAGTACATCCAGTAAAGTGTGCATAAGATTTTGAAATTATGCGTTCTCCTTTAGTCGTATATTTCATTTTGATTTGAATTTAGAATCATCAAACCATGACGTTAATGAAGGTGGTATATGTTAGTAAGAGAACTAACCTCTGTCAAGTTCTAATATCAGAGTTTATTAATATTTACAATGCTTACTTTTTATTAGTGGTACTAACCATATGTTCGTGTTTATTCAGTTAGGAAAAGATAGTGTGAAGGTTATGTTGAATGACAGTATTTTGCCTGACACAATACAGAACATTACCACTGTCTACAAGTTCAACAACTACTTATTAATCCTTAAGTATATAATTGGTATGTGAAACCGAGGGATGGTGGGTAGGCAAAATAATTGATTGAGAAATGCAGAAATGCAAGAGGTGATGTATGAAACCCGTGCCTCGGCCAGCTCTTTATAAAGCTGCCATACTTAATCTCTTTGCTAGTCATCGGTTTCATTCACGTGGGCATTTCTTCCCCCTTTTAACATACCATGTGGAATCAGTATTCCACCACCTATTTTCTGGTAATCATCAATTTTATTAAGTGAGAAATGTTATTTATCATTAACTTTCACAACATCCTTCAGCACTTTATAACAATGGAGAATTTTTGGAGTGTCAGATATACCTCAGTTCATTTGCACGCAAACACAATTATGATCATGGTGAGATAATTTGTATTAATAATTGTCACATCTTCGCCTCAGATAAGGAATAATAATAATACTGACACAATATTTACAGATTACATTCCTTGGTCTCCGTGTTTATTATCTCCTGCCTTGGCTTACACAGTGCACATGTGATCTGACCTCCAAGTCATCTGATACAAAGGTCATGATATTTGCATATCACCATCATGCCAGATGTGGCACTTGTGGCTAAAGGGATCAGGGGGTATAGATAGAAGGCAGGTACGGGATACTGAGTTGGATGATCAGCCATGATTACATTGAATGGCGGTGCAGGCTCGAAGGGCCGAATGGCCTACTCCTGCACCTATTTTCTATGTTCTATGTTTCTATGACGCATTGTCATGAAGTAATACTGATTGTTTAGTTTAGTTTAGAAACATAGCAAGGAAACGGGGCCTTCAAAACACTGAGTTCATGCTGACCATTGATTTACCTATTCACATTAGTTCCAGCTTATCCCACTTTGTCTTCCGCGCCTTAAACTTGAGGACAATTTACAGAGACCAATAAACCTATAAACCTTTGGGAAACCGGAGCACCCGGAGGAAACCCACTCGGTCAAACTCTGCATGCAAACTGCACATGGATAGCACCTGAGGTTAGGATTGAACCCAGGTCTCTGACAATGTGAGGCAGCAGCTCTTCTAGCTGTGCCACTGTTCTGCCCTAATGACTGAGGGTGAAATGTTGGCCAGAGTACCATGGATAGGATTCTACTCTTCTTCAAAATAATGTTGTATTTTTTTAAATCCGAGAGAGCTGGCAAGCCTCAGTTTAATTACTTATCTGGGAAATAAAACAACAACCAGCTTAGCTTTGTACTCTCGGATGTTTTGCGCTCGCGGTCTTCTAACAGAAGTGAAGATGCCAATAACTGAACCACAGATGTAGAATGTGTAGGAAAGAATAGCAGATGCTGGTTTAAATTGAAGATAGACATAAAATGCTGGAGTAACTCAGCGGACAGGCAGCTTCTCTGGAGATGCTACCTCTGTACCGCCCACTCCCCTGACATCAGTTTAAAGAAGGCTCTCGACCTGAAATGTTACCCATTCCTAACTCCAGCGATGTTGCCTGTCCCACTGAGTTACTCCAGCATTTTGTATCTATCATAGATGTAGACTATTATGTTGATAGTGTATTCTGAATTGATCTATTTTTATGATGTTTTAGTATGAATCATTTAAATAAGCAGAGAAAAGAAACAGTTATAAACCATAAAATAGTGGAAATATTCAGCAGTATCTCCATACTAAACTAAACTAAACTAAAAAGGTCAGGCACCACCACAATGGAGAGTGAAACAAAGTTAGTGTTTCAGGTTTAAGAAGGAACTGCAGATGCTGGAAAATCGAAGGTAGACAAAAATGCTGGAGAAACTCCAGACCCATCTTCAGACTGATGTGAAGGTGAGGGTGAGGGTGGGGGTGGGGGAGGCAAAAAGAAAGGAAGAGGTGGAGACAGTGGGCTGAGGGAGAGCTGGGAAGGGGAGGAGAAAGCAGGGACTATCTGAAATTGGAGAAGTCAATGTTCATACCGCTGGGGTGAAAGGTTGATAATAGACAGTAGACAATAGGTGCAGGAGTAGGCCATTTGGCCCTTCGAGCCAGCACTGCCATTCAATGTGATCATGGCTGATCATCCTCAATCAGTACCCCGTTCCTGCCTTCTCTCCATATCCCCTGACTCCACTATCTTTAGGAGCCCTATCTAGCTCTCTGTTGAAAGTATCCAGAGAACCGACCTCCACCAACCTCTGAGGCAGAGAATTCTACAGACTCACAAATCTCTATGAGAAAAAGTGTTTCCTTGTCTCCGTTCTAAATGGCTTACCCCTTATCGTTAAACTGTGGCCCCTGGATCTGGTTTCCCCCAACATCGGAAACATGTTTCCTGCCTCTAGCATGTCCAACCCTTAACAATCTTACATGTTTCAATAAGATCCCCATTCATCCTTCTAAACTCCAGAGTGTACAAGCCCAACCACTCCATTCTTATAGCATATGACAGTCCCGCCACCCTGGGAATTAATCTTGTAAACCTACGCTGCACTCCTTCAATAGCAAGAATGTTCTTCCTCAAATTAGGGGACCAAAACTGCACACAATACTCCAGGTGTGGTCTCACTAGGGCCCTGTACAACTGCAGAAGGATCTCTTTGCTCCTATACTCGACTCCTCGTGTTATAAAGGCCAACATGCCATTCTCTTTCTTCATTGCCTGCTGTACCTGCATGCTTACTTTCATAGACTGATGAACAAGGACACCCAGATCCCGTTGTACTTCCCCTTTTCCCAACTTGACACCATTTAGATAGTAATCTGCCTTTCTATTTTTGATACCAAAGTGGATAACCTCACATTCATCCACATTAAACTTCATCTGCCATGCATCTGCCCACTCCCCCAACCTGTCACCCTGCATTCTCATAGCATCCTCCTCACAGTTCACACTGCCACCCAGCCTTGTGTCATCTGCAAATTTGCTAATGTTACTTTGAATCCCTTCATCCAAATCATTGATGTATATTGTAAATAGCTGTGGTCCCAGCACCGAGCCTTGCGGTCACTGCCTGCCATTCTGAAAGAGACCCGTTAATCCCTACTCTTTGTTTCCTGTCTGCCAACCAATTTGCTATCCATGTTAGCACTCTACCCCCAATACCATATGCCCTAATTTTGCCCACTAATCTCCTATGTGGGACCTTATCAAATGCTTTCTGAAAGTCCAGGTACACTACATCCACTGGGTCTCCCTTGTCCATTTTCTTAGTTACATCCTCAAAAAATTCCAGAAGATTAGTCAAGCATGATTTCTCCTTCATAAATCCATGCTGACTTGGACCGATCCTGTTACTGCTATCCAAATGTGCGGCTACTTCATCTTTTATAATTGACTCCAGCATCTTCCCCACCACCGATGTCAGGCTAACTCGCCTATAATTCCCTGTTTTCTCTCTCCCGCCTTTCCTAAAAATTGGGATAACATTTTTATCCACAGGAACTGATCCTGAGTCTATAGAACATTGGAAAATTATCACCAATGCATCCACAATTTCTAGAGCCACTTCCTTAAGTACCCTGGGTATTTAAGTGGTACTTGATGACCATTCATCAGAACAGTTACTTTAATATGTGACAATTTGATTTTGTATCTTGTAGCTTTAACATGTTATGATAATGGACGGATACAGTTCTGTTACGATTAGGACTTTACTGTTTTCATTTTTACTTTTATGTATCATTTTATTTATAATTTAAAATTTGGTTAAACTCACTTAACTTTTATGCATAGTTACAGATGGTAAAATCTTGCAGTTAAACAGCAACTGACGATAGAGATCCGGATACTAGTGTAACCTGCAACAAATGAATATTGGCTGTGATCACAACCAGGTAAATATACATTTATTTGAATTAAGCCAAGCCTTTCCAAACTCCTATGCGGGATGTTTTTCACCTACAGCCAAATACCATACCAGATTTGCATAACGCCTTTCATTTCCTTTGAATGTCCTATTCACAGTCAGTGAAGCACAATTGAACAATTGATCCACTGTTGCTTTCCAGGCAAATGAAGGCCACCTAACAGTAGTAGTGAAGTTGGGGATGGTATCAAACAGGAAATTAGAAATGCGTGCGACAAAGGCAAAACAGTTATAATGGGTGACTTCAATCTACATATAGATTGGGTGAATCAAATTGGCAGGGGCGCTGAGGAAGAGGATTTTTTGGAAAGTATGCGGGATAGTTATCTAAATCAACATGTAGAGGAACCAACGAGAGAGCAGGCTATTTTAGACTGGGTATTGAGTAATGATGAAGGGTTAGTTAGCAGTCTTATTGTGCGTGCCCCCTTGGGCAAGAGTGACCATAATATGGTCGAGTTCTTCATTAGGATGGAGAGTGACATTGTTAATTCAGAAACAATGGTTCTGAACTTAAGGAAAGGTAACTTTGAGGGTATGAGACGTGAATTGGCCAAGATTGACTGGCAATCAATTCTAAAAGGGTTGACGGTGGATAAGCAATGGAAGACATTTAAAGACTGCATGGATGAACTACAAAAATTGTTCATCCCAATTTGGCAAAAAAATAGATCAGGGAAGGTAGTGCATCCGTGGATAACAAGGGAAATCAGGGATAGTATCAAAGCAAAGGATGATGCGTACAAAGTAGCCAGAAAAAGCAGCATACCAGAGGAATGGGAGAAATTCAGAGACCAGCAGAGAAGGACAAAAGGCTTGATTAGGAAGGGAAAAATAGATTATGAAAGAAAACTGGCAGGGAACATAAAAACTGACTGGAAAAGTTTTTATAGATATGTGGAGAGAAAGAGATTAGTTAAAACAAATGTAGGTCCCTTGCAGTCAGAAACAGGCGAGTTGATCATGGGGAACAAGGATATGGCGGACCAATTGAATAACTACTTTGGTTCCGTCTTCACTAAGGAAGACATAAATGATCTGCCGGAAATAGCAGGGGACCGTGGGTCAAAGGAGTACTTGAGTGAAATCCAGGTTAGTCGGGAAGTGGTGTTGGGTAAATTGAATGGATTAAAGGCCGATAAATCCCCAGGGCCAGATAGGCTGCATCCCAGAGTAGCTCCGGAAATAGTGGATGCATTAGTGATAATCTTTCAAAACTCTTTAGATTCTGGAGTAGTTCCTGAGGATTGGCGGGTAGCAAATGTAACCCCTCTTTTTAAGAAGGGGGGGGAGAGAGAAAACGGGGAATTACAGACCAGTTAGTCTAACATCGGTAGTGGGGAAACTGCTAGAGTCAGTTATTAAAGATGGGATAGCAGCACATTTGGAAAGTGGTGAAATCATTGGACAAAGTCAGCATGGATTTACGAAAGGTAAATCATATCTGACGAATCTTGTGGAATTTTTCGAGGATGTAACTAGTAGCGTGGATAGGGGAGAACCAGTGGATGTGGATCTGGATGCACATCCACTGGTTCTGGACTTCCAGAAGGCTTTTGACAAGGTCCCACATAAGAGATTAGTATATAAACTTAAAGCATACGGCATTGGGGGTTCAGTATTGATGTGGATAGAGAACTGGCTGGCAAACAGGAAGCAAAGAGTAGGAGTTAACGGGTCGTTTTCACAATGGCAGGCAGTAACTAGTGGGGTACCGCAAGGCTCAGTGCTGGGACCCCAGCTATTTACAATATACATAAATGATCTGGATGAGGGAATTGAAGGCAATATCTCCAAGTTTGCGGATGACACTAAGCTGGGGGGCAGTGTTAGCTGTGAGGAGGATGCTAGGAGACTGCAAGGTGACTTGGATAGGCTGGGTGAGTGGGCAAATGTTTGGCAGATGCAGTATAATGTGGATAAATGTAAGGTTATCCACTTTGGTGGCAAAAATAGGAAAACGGGCTATTATCTAAATGGAGGCCGATTAGGAAAAGGGGAGATGCAGCGCGACCTGGGTGTCATGGTACACCAGTCATTGAAAGTAGGCATGCAGGTACAGCAGGCAGTGAAGAAAGCGAATGGTATGTTAGCTTTCATAGCAAAAGGATTTGAGTATAGGAGCAGGGAGGTTCTACTTCAGTTGTATAGGGTCTTGGCGAGGCCACACCTGGAGTATTGCGTACAGTTCTGGTCTCCAAATCTGAGGAAGGACATTATTGCCATAGAGGGAGTGCAGAGAAGGTTCACCAGACTGATTCCTGGGATGTCAGGACTGTCTTATGAACAAAGACTGCATAGACTTGGTTTATACTCTCTAGAATTTAGGAGATTGAGAGGGGATCTTATAGAAACTTACAAAATTCTTAAGGGGTTGGACAGGCTAGATGCAGGAAGATTGTTCCCGATGTTGGGCACGTCCAGGACAAGGGGTCACAGCTTAAGGATAAGGGGGAAATCCTTTAGGACCGAGATGAGAAGGAATTTTTTCACACAGAGAGTGGTGGGTCTCTGGAACTTTCTGCCACAGAGGGCAGTTGAGGCCAGTTCATTGGCTATATTTAAGAGGGAGTGGCCCTTGTGGCTAAGGGGATCAGGGGATATGGAGAGAAGGCAGGTACGGGATACTGAGTTGGATGATCAGCCATGATCATATTGAATGGCGGTGCAGGCTCGAAGGGCCGAATGGCTTACTCCTGCACCTAATTTCTATGTTTCTATGTTTCTATGTGACAAAATTGTAAGAGCACACAAGCAGTGATCATACAATCATTTAACATTGGCAAAATTTTGTTTTCTTTTAAAGAAGTGTACCAACATTAACTGGAAGTCTACTCTTTTCTGCCAATCTCTCTTTATTTACCACTGCTGGTTTAGGAATGAAAAAACAGTAATTGGAACATCAAACTTAATGAGGGAAGAATATTAGACTTTATTGCCTGGCATCACAGTGAGGAATGTGGGAAATCCTCTGTGGTGGATGTTTACGTTAACTTATGGAGTCGTGTGGCTTGTGCTCTTTTTTAGTATGGCTGTATGGTAATACGAATATCCCTGTACCTTAATTGGAACACTTGACAATAAAAGACCTTTGAAACTTTTGAAACCTTTGAAACAAATGACGTGGAATAAATGGGATAATGCCACAGAAGAAAATCATATTATGGAATCAATACTATCAGAAGTCTTATCAATAGAAGCTCAAATAACAAAGCACATAAGACATCAATACATCAGTAGATATATGTGAAAGTCTAAGTTCAAACTACATTTAAAAATCAAGAATGCCAATAATTGGCATTCATTGCATTACATCTGCATTGAATTCAAAAATCTTTGCCCCAATTAGTTTAGTTTTGAGATACAACATGGAAACAGGCCCTTTGACCCATCGAGTCCACTCCGACCATCGATCACCGCTTCACGCTAGTTCTATATTGTCCCACTTTCTCATCCCTTTCTCATCCCTATACAACAGGGGCAATTTACAGATAACCAATTAACCTACAAATCTGCACCTCTTTGGGATGTGGGAGGAAACTGGAGCTGCTGGAGGAAACCTACACAGTTTCAGGGAGAACGTGTAAACTCCAGACAGACAGCACCCGAGGTCAGGATCAAACCCGTGTCACTGGCATTGTGAGACAGCGGCACTACTAACTGCACCATTGTGCATATGTACTTCACTTATTCGTATATAATTGAATTGAAAACAAATTTTGCATCTCTCAATGTATTTCTCATTTCCACTGAGACCCACAAACTTACAGGTAAGTTCTGAGAAAATTGCTGCCACAGATAAAGTTCTGGATAGATGAATAATTAAATATCAGCCCAGGAACAATGTGTAGATATGTGTCTTCTTAAATATGTTTTGTAGCAGCTTTCAATGCACCTTATTCTTAAAAGAAATCTGGAAATTAAATTTACTAAATAAGCTCTGAACTACATATGCTTTGGGCCGGCACATAAAACTGGAGTAAAAGGAATTGGTGATGTTTTGGGTCGAGACCATTCTTCAGACTGAGTCAGGGAAAAGGGAAATGAGAGATGTAGGCCGTGATGCAGACTTTGTGGTATTGGTTTTGTCTTTTTGCACTATTATTGTTTGTTTGTTTGTTTTGTATGTATGTATGAATTTATGTGTGTATGTAGGTTGATAGGTATGGATGTATATGTCTGTATGTATGTGTATGTGTGTATATATATATATTATGTATATACTGAACTTCTTTTCATTTCTTATTCTGTTTGGGACATATGACAATAATACACTCTTGACAGGTGCGGCAGCATCTATGGAGCAAAGGAAATAGGCAGCGTTTTGGCCCGAAACGTTGTTTCTCCAGCACTTTTGTCTACCTTTAATTTTCTTGCATCTGCAGTTCCTTCTCAAACATACAATCTTGACACCTGATTCTGACGTTTAGTAAGGATAAAAAAATTGTGATTGTTGAAAATTTGAAATATCGGAAATTATATGGAAATGTATTTGAGAGAAAAACAAAGATTAAATATTCTGTTCGAGGATTGAACGAATTTTAACCTAACTTTTCTGGATTAAGTTACTTGTTATGGTCCCATCAAGTCTGTGTCTGTTTCCAGAAGAGCAATCCTATTTAGAGTGATATAGTGTGGAAACAGCCCAACTTGCCCAACCCAGCCAACATGTCCCAGCTACACGAGTCCCACAAGCCTGTGTTTTGTCTATATCCTTCCAAACCTATCCGCACCATGTACCTGTCTAACTGCTTCTTAAACGTTGGGATAGCCCCAGCCTCACCTACCTCCTCCAGACACCCACCACCCTCTGTGTGAAAAAGTTGCCCATCAGATTCCTATTATATCTTTACCCCTTCACCTTAAACCTATGTCCTCTGGTCCTCCATTCACCTGCTCTGAGCAAGCAACTCCGTGCATCTACCCGATCTATTCCTCTCATGATTTTATACACCTCTATGAGATTATCCTTCATCATCCTGCACTCCAGGTTATAGAGTCCCAGCTGACTCAACCTCTCCTTATAGCTCAGATCTGTTTCGTAGGGGGCACCGTCGAGTATGGCCGCCCTGCCAGCAGCTGTTAGTCTTTTCATTCTTTTTTAATATTTTCAGTTAGTTAAAGTGTTTGTTTTTGGAGGTATTTTAGTATTTTTATGTAGAGGGGGTGGGGGGGGGGGGGGGAAGGGGGAAACTAATTTCTCAGTACCTACCTGGCCGGAGATGCGGCTTTTCTCCGGGCCGTATCTTCGCCCCTTCCTCGTGGCCTTCAGGCAGTCTGGAGCAGCGTTTCCTGCCGAGACTGGCCGGGACTTCAGCTTCGGCGGTGGTACACAGCACTGGGGCGCCATCACGGAGTGGGCGATGCCTTGCCCGGGTCGTCGTGCGGTGGAGCTCCGGAGGGCTGGGACCGCCGACTGCAACATCGCAGAGCTGCGGTCTGCGGTCTGTGAACCTTCCAGCCGCGGGCGGGCGGCGCTGAGTTTTAAAAACCGCGGAGCCTGGGATCTCACGCCGAGATCACTAGAGTCGGAGCTCCGACCAGCGCGGCCTGTGGACTACGGGAGCTGCGAGCTCCGGGGAGAAGCGGCCGCTCCAGACACTCTGGGCCGCTGAGAGTGTTCACCCGTTGCCAGAACTCCATCATCCAGCAAGTGGGCCTGAAGCATTGGGCTGCCATAGCGGCAGCTGCAGAGGCCTCAATAGGCCCGACTAAGGGGGAACTGGGGATGGGACTGGACTTTACTGCCTTCCCCCACAGTGGGAACCATTGTGGGGGGATGTTTTTATGTTTTTTGTTAAATACTCTAGTGTTGTGTATTATCTTTATTCATGTGCTGCATTGGCAAGTCAAATTTCACTACACCAATTGGTGTATGTGATAATAAATGTCCTTTGTCCTTGTCCTTGTCCTTTAGATCCTCTAGTACTAGCAACATCCTTATATATCTTCTCTGAACCCTTTCCAGCTTTACAACATCTTTCCTATCTCACGGTGCCTAGAACTGAACACAAATTCTAAATACGGTCTCACTAACGTCTAAAACAACTGCAACATGACCTCCCAACTTCTATCCTCTTGGCCTTTGCTGCGTTTCTGTAAAACCCTACAATTTATTCCCTCTTACATGCAAGTCAACTCCTCTTTTATTATTTTGGTACTTATCTACACTAGGACCAACTTACATCAGCTAATTACTATATCATATATCTTTGAGATGTGGGAGGAAGCAGGAGCATCTGAGAGAAATCCAAATGGTTACAATATACAAACTCACCAAAGGTCAAGATTGAACCCAGGTCTCGAGAACTGAGAAATATTGGCTTCAACCGCTATGTCACTTTGCTGTTCCCAACCTATTAAATTATTTTTATCCTTTTTTTCTCTTGGTAGTTAATATTAATAACATTCTTAATAATTCATTTAATCTTTAAATAAGATTCCACATTGCAGACTAATTTACAATTAAATTCGTATTACACCATTAAGATATTTTATTTTAATTTATTTTTCCAATTGTAGTCGGCAATAGTCGCATACATTTTTACTTGTTTAACACTTGTGTCTGAAGGAGACATGTGCAGGATAATTAAGTTAGAATCACACTAATGTACCGGGTAGGCAGAAGTTGGTGAGGTGTGTTTTGTATACGTTGCCAGGTCTGGGTTAACTACACTGGCTGAGATACAATACCTACAGTGGTGAAAACTGTTTCTGGGTCGCACTCGAGTCAAAGAGCAACTTGTTATTTTATAGAAAAGGAAGGATTCCATTCCATCAATGTACAGCTGGTGTGCAGTAACAGGGAGATTTTTGTCCAGCTGCATACATGATGCCTACTCACATGCCATGATGCCTTCATCCTGCTGCACACAATCCTCGTTAAAGCATTCAATCCTCCAAGCAGGCAGAATGGATAGAGATGCCTTGGATCATGACTCCAGTCAGTATGACAGCCAGCAAAGTACAGGAAAGCTTTAGCCAAAACCATTAGTGTGATCAAAACGTGATTGAGCAGGTCACCAAAAAAAGGATTTTCCATGCCTGTCCCTGCTCCTGGGCTGGAGTGTCGTTGGTCGCCTTTCCCTGTGTTTTAGAGCATACGAGGGCCTCTGCTGGCTCCACCTATACGTGTGCAAGGCCAGCCTCACCCAGTGGGATACTCGGCAACCTGTGGGTGCTGATGAGAGAGGGTAGGGCACAGCCGGTGAGAACGGGAAGTAATTTGACCAAAGTTCCCTCTTTCAGGTCCTCTGCCCTTATCATTTCTCTCATCACATTTCCCATTGTTAGCAGTGAGCTTGGAGCACTGTGCTGCAGGTCAGTGTGTACCTGCCATCTTGTTAAAGATCATTTGATCATGCCCTCGGTGATGCACTTTTCTAATCTCTCTGCTACAATGTGCAGTGTTACTGAAGCTACTTCCAGGATCCAGCATAAATTGTCACTGATGCGCCAAGAGGCTGATGTGCCTAAAATACAGGCTTGGAGCACTTGGAGTGTTCTTTTAGCCTCATCCAAGAAATTGTATACTTGCCGCAGAGGGATCACAACTGAGGTTCACCAGATGATTCTTGCATTGTCTCCTATCAGGAGAGATGGGTACACACAAAAAGCTGGAGTTACAGCGGGGCAGGCAACATCTCTGGAGAGGAGGGATGGATGACATTTCGGGCCAAGACCCTTCTTCAGACTGGTTAGGTATAAGGGAAATGAGAGATATAGGTGATGATGATGTAGAGAGATGAATCAGAATCAGAATGCCGTTTATTTGTCATTTAAACATTCAAACAAAATTACATTCCTGCAATCACAGTTTAAGAATAAGGAGTAAGCCATTTAGAACGGAGACGAGGAAACACTTTTTCTCACAGAGAGTGATGAGTCTGTGGAATTCTCTGCCTCAGAGGGCGGTGGAGGCAGGTTCTCCGGATGCTTTCAAGAGAGAGCTAGATAGGCCTCTTAAAAATAGTGGAGCCAAGGGATATGAGGAGAAGGCAGGAACTTCTCACGAACTGATTGGGGATGATCAGCCATGATCACGTTGAATGGCGGTGCTGGCTCGTTGGGCCAAATGGCCTACTCCTGCACCTGTTGTCTATTGTCTATTGTCTATTTTCACTCATAATAATGAACAAACCAAAACACACAACACAATTCCACACAAAACATCCATCACAGTGAATCTCCAAACACCTCCTCACTGTGATGGAAGGCAAAAGTCTTATCTCTTCCCTGTTCTCTGTTCTTTATTTTTCTCCCGCAGTCAAGCAGTCAAACTGCTGCATCGAGCTGATCGAGGCTCTTGATGTTAGAGCCCCCTGCGGGCGATGGTAAGTCCCACGGCCGTTTACGCCGCGTCAGTCGATGTAAGGCCCCGCTCCGGTTCGATTTAAACCCCTTGATTCGGGCTGGCGAAGTTTGCCGTTGCGGGAGCTCCGATAAGCAGTCTCCCACCAGCTCCCAATGTTACCGTCCACTGGACCTGAAGCCGAAGCCTTTGAATCTCCGAAGTCGGATCGCAGCCGAGCGCCACCACAGCGTTCCGCACTCCGAAGTCGGCCAGCTCCACGATGGTGAGTCCGCAGGCTCTGCGACTGGAGCCCCAGGTCGATTCTAGTTGGAGGCCGCCGGCTCGACGATGTTAGGCCCCAACGACAATGGAGACTCGACAAGGAAAAAGTCGGGTCCCCGTACAGGGAAGAGATTAAAAAGTATTTTTAAGACAAATCTTTGCCTGACCTCAAAGAGCTATTCAAGTCTGCAGGTGGTGGCGCGGCAGGAAGTGTTGCACCTCTCCCGATTGCAAGGGAAAGAGCCAGGGGAAGGGCTGAATGGATGAGGGAGTCATGGAGTGAGTGGTCACTGTGAGATTTGCCAGAGTTGAAGTGACAATCGTTAACTTTGTAGTTTGTGCTTAATTGATTCCTGTAATAGCTAGCATACATGCTCAGTGTAATGTTTAGTAAAATTGCTCAGTTTCCTGTATTTTTAAACATTTAGGAATTTGATTTTGTTTGTGTAAAATCTGCGATCAGTGGTGCTAGAACATTCAAATGGTTGCTATTTTATGTGTAGGAAAGAACTGCAGATGCTGGTTTAAATTGAAGATAGACACAAAATGCTGGAGTAACTCAGCGAGACAGTCAACATCTCTGGAGAGAAGGAATGGGTGACGTTTCGAGTCGAGACCCTTCCTGAGACTGATGTCAGGGGAGTGGGCGGTACAGAGATAAAATGTAGTCAGAAACAGTAAGACCAGTAGGAAAACTGGAAAGGGGGAAGCGATGGAGAGAGAAGGAAAGCAAGGACCACGATGTTAGAGCAGTCAATGTTCATACGGCTGGGGTGTGAGCTGCCCAAGCAAAATATGAGGTGTTGTTCCTCTAATTTGCGCTGACGATGGAGGAGGGCCAAGACAGTAAGTTCAGTGTGGGAATGGGAGGGGGAGATAAACTGTTAAGCAACCAGGAGATCACATAGGTACACTTCACTTATCCCATCAAATGAACTTTGAGTTTTGTAGCCATTATCGGGGATGCCAACATTTGTTAGGTACTTACATTTTAGAAATTATTTCACCATCCGCAATGGCTTTCACTTTTTATTAAGGTAAAGAATTCAATCAGCAAGATCCCACAACATTGTAGACAGAGTTTGCTTAATTTCAGTTGGTAAAGTCAGTTCCTGTAACTACAGCAGTCACAGCTGTGGGTTTACAGGGCCAATGATCTGAAAGCAGCCTGAATAAGAATGAATTTCGCAAATTCGTAAAAGTTCCAGTGGTGACAGGAGGAAACATTCTTCTTCTCAGCATAGTTAGGGTGTGGAAAAGTTTTGCAGCGTCAATTATGGCTTTTTAAAGGGAATTGGGTAAATATTTGAGAGTGAACATTTTACACAACAGAAGAAGGGAATGGGACTACCTGAATCACTGCACAAAGAGCCAGCCTGGACTCTTTCCCAGTTGTATAATTTCTATCAAAATGCTGAAATTTTACTTTAGAACTAGATTTGAAGTAAAAGACAAAAGTCAAATGACATTGTGAGGTTTATTCCACGAAATCCAGATTTTATGAATTCTGAATGATCACTTGCTGTGCACAAAACATAAGGTTTGAAATAAAAACAGCTGTGTTCTAAAACACGCAGAGGATTATGAGAGCATTTCTTCTAAAGCAGAATCTGAGCCTGCACTGTGAATTTGCTGTTAATGAAAAAAAAAATGAACACCATTAGTTCATTGGCATTGCACGAAAGGATTAGGCATCTACTGAATATTTCCAGTACTGACAAGGTAGATAAAAATGCTGGAGAAACTCAGTGGGTGAGGCAGCATTTATGGAAGGAAATAGGCAACGTTTCAGATCAAAACCCTTCTTCAGACTGATGTGAGGGTGGGGGGGGGGGGGGGGGGGCGGAAGAAGAAAGGAAGAGGTGGAGCCAGTGGGCTGAGGGAGAGCTGAGAAGGGGAGGAGAAAGAAGGACTACCTGAAATTAGAGAAGACAATGTTCATACCGCTGGGGTGCAAACTGCCCAAGCGAAATATGAAGTGCTGCTCCTCCAATTACTGCTCCTCCAATTACTCCTCCAGTACTGACAACCCTACTTCTATTAATCAATAAGTATATTTTGTATCCCCTCCAGAATCGTTCAAAGTCATAATACTGCATTTAACTGTCCATGTCTGGACTTAAGTGATTAGACCATGATTCAGGATACTGGATCACATGCATTTAGTTTAGTTTAGTTTAGTTTCAGTTTAGAGATACAGCAGGGAAACAGGCCCTTCGGCCCACCAACTCTGCACTGACCGATCTGTGCACACTGGGTACAATTTACAATTTTACTGAAGCCAATTATCTACAAACCTGTACGTCTTTCGAGTGTTGTAAGGAAACTAGAGCACCCAGAGAAAACCCATGCAATTTATGGGTACAAACTCTTGTGCAGACGGCACCCGTAGTCCGGATTGAACCCGGGTCTCTGGCGCTGTAAGGCAGCAAATCTAATGCTGTGCCACCATGCTTACACTGCTCCTAAAGCTCCACTTAAACCTGTTACCTTGAGTACAAAGAATGATGAAGTGCATCGGGCATGTGGGAAGACGACCCACTGCACGTTCCCCTCAATATCGCATCCTGATTTGGAATTGTATCACCAGTTTCACCATTACTCGGTCCAAATTCTGGAACCCTCCTTCCCAGCAGCACAATGGAAGAATTCACCTGTAGGACTGCAGAGTTTTAAAGTAGAGGCCCCGCATAACATTCCCAAGGGCACTCTGGAATTGGTCATAGATGCTGGCATTGTCATTGAGGCACAGATCCCAGGAAAGTAATGAGTAAATTAAAAAAACACCTTATTGCTGAGCTTGCTAGAGCAGAAGTACTTACAATATTCTATTGCATATGCACAACAAAATATTAGCCAAAAATAGGCCAAAAAAAAACATGTTTTCTTGCACCAGGTTCCAACCTTGTTTAATTAATCACCTAACCTTTTGCAGACCACCATGGGCAAAATCATACAAGGAATACATTTCTGCTTATGTAATCAGGATGCTGTTCTGAAGACTGCGTTCACTGACGTACATTTCAAAATTCTGGCAGAGACACTAATGAAATTACAGAGGCTTAATGTGAAATTAAAGAGAAGCATGTGTACTTGTTTACAACGTTAAGTGGTTGATCTCAGCATATTAATACATACACACGGTTTACATTCTACAAAAGGTACAAAATGTTATAAAAGCTCTGAAACCTGGGAAAGCACATGAACTGAGATCATTCTCAGCAATGCTATCAGTATTATGCGTATTTCTTCTATTGAATTCGGCAACAGTGTTCTTGATCAGTATTTATTGACGAAGGATATCATGTGGACACGAGGCAAAGTGCAACAGTTTGCTTTCTATGTGAGGGCATTAGTAATAAAGCACTTATGATATCTCATGTGAAATAAAGTTAATGGCAGAGTGCGTGATGTTTCAAACTACGACTTTGAGCAAATTATAATCCAAGTGATGGATGGCTTCTCAAAAAAATATTGCTTTTCTATCGTGTACTTTGATGAAAGATGAACAAGATTACACCCAGATAGGAAAGGATGGGCCTACAATCGTATTCAGTGTCCAAAATGTTCATCTGTCCTTTCTTGATAAACTATTCCTCTTAATAATGGTTGACAAATAATTAATGGCAATGTTCGGCCCCAACTCAGCTTCCCAACATCATAAACTGAACGAGGAGTAATTTGATTAATTCTGCAAGATTATATGCACAACTTCAAAGAAGAATGTGATGGCAGATATATTGTTTGGATCATCCTCTGAGAGTTTGAATGTGAGATGTGAAAATACCATTTCATACCCAGAGTGAATTATGATTTTCCTATAACAGCTTCCAAAATTGCAAAATGACTATGAACAGATCCATTTGTGGGATTATGCAAACATGCTTAAAGGCCAGTTAGAACTAGAATAGGTGTAAACTCTGATTTAGTTGCTTTCAAAATAAGTCTTCAAATAATCAGGTGGCAATATCTGCTGTTTATAGGGCAAAATATATTGACAGACTTACATTTGGAACATACAAAGAGCCATGAAGTGCAATTGCTCACAGCTTTTTTATATTGACCAGGCTGAGATTAAGGAGATAAAAAGTGAATATAGTATCTGCCATTGCACTGGCAACACCCATAAAAGCAGGCATGTTGTTTAGGTGTTGAGTGTTCAGCCTTGCTAATAAACCATTGATTTTCATGGATATCCATTCTTCCTTTCATATGTGTTAGCATCACTGACAGAGGATTTTAAAGCAAAAAGCAAAACCAAGAGACAAAAATACAGTAAACTGGACATTATTGCCAAACATTATATTGAGTATGTGCAACAGCTATAACCAGAATCAATGAAGGGCAAAATACAAGGTTAACGATTGTCACCTTAACTCAGGGAAATCTCGCTTTCCGCTGGGAGGTATTGGCTCTGATTAGTGCAATAATTTGTCCTCTAAGGCAAGAATAAATATTTGTAGTGGTCATGACGTTTGTAAGTTAACAAGCAATCCCCTTGGCTTTGGTCCAGATTCAAAACAAACAAAGCATAATCTCCCTCAAATAAAAAGTGCTTTTAAAAGGTCGTCTGTTTATGTCAGGTTGTTAAACCATGTTTTGTTTGAAGTATTTTAACTAACTGCTCCAAGCAGTTTTTTTTACCTCAGCATTCTTCTCTTGGCCCAATGTTGCAAATGTTTCTGCAAATGTATTCTCAGCTAGTTTTGTGCTGCGATTTACTTTCCCTGCGCACTGGCAGATAATATTAGAGTTAACTCTCTAACTCAGTGAGGTCAAACTATTACACAAAGTTGTATTCAACCATTTCCTGATTTAACTTAGATGCTAATTTAAGGCATAGAGTTAAATTATCTGATTTAAATCTAACGAGAAAGGACCTGGGTATATTTCAATTGTCCCTTCAAGGACAAATATAGATCAGATGATTATTTGTTGTAAAGTGACTAATTTAACCCTTCAGAGAATGGAGCTTACTACAAGCTGAATAGAGTCACAACATAACTCGTGGCACAGTGGTGTAGCTGTTATAGGTGCTGCCATTGTGAGATTTATTCCACAAAATCCAGCTTTTATGAGCACCACGGTGACCCAGGCTTGATCCTGACCTCTGATGCAGTCGGTGTGGACTTTGCACATTCTCCCTGCAACTCTATGGGTTTCCTTCAACATCCCAAAGATGTGTAGGTAATTAGCCTCTGTAAATTGCCACGAGTGTGTATTGATGGATGCAAAAGTATGATAACATGGAAAGGGAGATTGATGGTCAGCACGGACTCAGTGGGCTGAAGGACCTGTTTCCATGTTGCATCTTGCAATCAATTCAATTCAACAATTATCGATTTTGAGGCTCACTCTGCAAAGTACAATGGTTGGAGAAGGAATTGCAGCCATTCAAAATGGTTTGGTTTAGGTTTATTATTGTCACATGTTCTGAGGTACAGTGAAAAGATTGGATTTGCATGCTATCCAATCGGATTACTTCGTACATAATTATAGTCAAGCCATATTTAATTACAATAGGTGATTAAAGTGGAAGATACAGAGTGCAGAATATAATTCTCAGGATTGTAGTGCAACAGTTCCATAGACAAAGTCCAATTTCCACAATGGGTTAAGGATGAATCAGACAGTATATTAGGTTATGGTTTAGTTTAGTTTAGAGATACAGTGTGGAAACATACCCTTCAGCCCATCGGGTCCATGCCAACCAGCGATCCCCGCACACTGACGCTATCCTGCACACTATCCTGCACAATATCTGCTGTTTATAAGGCAAAATATATTGACTGACTTACATTTGGAACATACAAAGAGCCATGAAGTGCAATTGCTCACAGCTTTTTTATATTGACCAGGCTGAGATTAAGGAGATAAAAAGTGAATAATTTACAATTATACCAAGCCAATTAAGCTACAAACGTGTACGTCTTGGGAGTGTGGGAAGAAACTGGAGATCCCAGAGAAAACCCACGCAGGTCACGGGGAGAGTGTATAAACTCCATGCAGACAAACACACGTAGTCAGGATCAAACCTGGGTTTCTGGTGTTGTAAGGCGTCATCTCTACCACTGCACCACCGTGTCGCCCAATTAGAAAATTATATACTTATATGCTGAAACTATAAATAGGGGCCTTGATTAGTGATCACATAACAATAGAGCACAAGAACTGGCTCTTCGGCCCATAAATTGCGGGCCGAACACGATGCCGTCATGGGTAGGGATGAACAGGACCAACTATCCCTGGGTAGGGCTGAGGCCAGGGACGTCTCAGGAGATGAGAGCTATGTGTATTTGGAGATTGGTGACTGAGATGAAGAACCTCCATTAAAACCCACTGATTCTGTGGACATATGTGGTTGAAGCCCTCCAATTGACAGTTTAATGAGGACTTTGAGAAAAAAAACAAAAGACAATATGTAAAATCTAGGAAATGCTGAGTTGCAGGAAATCCCCAGCAGTTCAGGCCACACTACTGACCTGAGAAAAGCTGAGAGAGAAAGTTACAGCAGATGACCTGGAGCAGCACTGATCATTTCTGATGCAGACAAACAAAGGGAGTTACCTAAAGGTGTGGAATTAAATATTGAGTCAGGAAGGATACAACTTGCCCAGATGAAAGATAAGGTGTTGCTCCTCCATCTTATGTTGGGTCACATTACAACATCCCAAGAGGGCACAGACAATGAGTTGGAGAGGATAGACTAGTGAATTAAAGTGGATGGGCTTGGCTTGCACCTGTACTCTCACTTCCTCTCCTCCTGGACTAATATGATATCCTCTGCTCCGCACATTCCATTGTGTTATACTGTGTTATAGTGCCTGCTTGCCTGCCACTATAGTTCCTGTTGCCTGCCACTTTAATTATGTTCCATCATCAATGGTGGATTTGTCAAGGAACTCTCCCATTGCTTTTAAGCTGCCAATATATTGGAACCAGCAGGTGGAGCTCCGTGGAAACATTAAGAGTCTACATTTGTATGGAAGCTTTTACGATCTCAGGACATCCTTGAGCAATTTTCACTAAATGAGACATTTCAAAGTATTTTAATGGGGAATACTCACCAGCCAATTTGTGCAGTATCCCTCAATATGATAAACTGTCACATGGGTTGCGGAATAAGTATCTGCCTTATTTGGGGGAGTTTGGGGGTAATGCCTCTGCTGTTCTATAAAATAATACACAGGATAATTAGGTCCAGTTGAGATGAGGCCTGAGACTAATGGTTCACCCAGAAGAGCTGTGACAGACTCTCAGCGCTGTTCTGGAGAGGAACAAACCCACCATCTTGTAACTCAGAAGTGTAATCAACTAGTACACTGAAGAACATCTCATTCCTGTCACACAGGCATTGACTGTAAACTGATTTAAATATTGCTTCCCCTTTGTGTGCATTCATGTTTTGTTAGCCTGATTTAATCAATGATTTCAGGTGTTTATGTTTCAGGCTTTCCCTAATGCATTATTCATATCAATTGAAGAAATCAGTTATTGTCCCCCTTTGATTTTCTCCCCCCCCCCCCCCCCCCCCAAATAGAATGGCAGCAGCAGTGTCAGCAGCTGGCAGGTGCTTCTCCCTGGTTGATGAGTTAAGTTGAGAGATGCTGTGTGGAAACAGGCCCTTTGTGGCCACTGAGTCCATGCAGACCAGTGATCCCAGCACATTAACACTATCCTACACACACTAGGGACGATGACACTTATACAAAGCCAATTAACGTACAAACCAGTACGTCTTCGGAGAGTGGGAGGAAACCAAATATCTCGGAGAAAACCCATGCGGTCACGGGAAAAATGTACAAACTCTGTACAGACAGCTCCCACCCGTAGTCGGGATCAAACCTGGGTCTCTGGCACTGCATACGCTGTAAGGCAGCAATTCTACCGCTGTGCCACCCTATGTTCTCTAAACATGAGTTTAAACTATGAGAAGGGGGGGGGGGGGGGGGGACTATTTAAACAAAAGTCATTACAACCAAGTTTGAGCCTGCTCTTAGCTGATACTTGCAAATGATACTTTAGCAGTTGTCATTGCCTGGAAGTCATGGGGAGGGATCGTGACTTTTCGCATCACATGCCAACTTTGTCAGGGATCATTCATTTGAAAATGTTTTTTACATTTGTTTGTTGAAGATCCTGAAGTAAGTCATGAATTAGATTCATTCATTAAAGTAACGTATGCTTCCATTTGGGAGAGCTGACTACATGCCAGGTTAGCTTTCCTTTCCTTTTCCATAGTCGTTTTAAGCACAAAGCATTTTTCTTTGAAACAGGCCCCTGCTTGATGAAGGTAGTGGCACGTTTGCGATTAGTTGGTAGATAGTTTATCTCACCTGATACATTTACATCCGTTTACTTGACCTATCTCTATGACGTGACCATAGCATTTTCTTTGATAGTCATGACAGCCTTGGTGAGAAGATAAACATCTGTGCAGTGGTACTACCTCTTCAGACTCTTTATATAATGACCTAATCTGAGGAAAGACATTCTTGCCATAGAGGGGGTACAGAGAAGGTTCACCAAACTGATTCCTGGGATGGCAGGTCTTCCATATGAAGAAAGACTAGATAGACTCAGCTTGTACTCACTGGAATTTAGGAGATTGAGGGGGATCTTATAGAGACTTACAAAATTCTTAAGGGGTTGGACAGGCTAGATGCAGGAAGATTGTTCCCGATGTTGGGGAACTCCAGAACAAGGGGTCACAGTTTAAGGATAAGGGGGGAGTATTTTAGGACCGAGATGAGAAGATCATTTTTCACACAGAGAGAGGTGAGTCTGTGGAATTCTCTGCCACAGAAGGTACTTGAGGCCAGTTCATTGGCTATATTTAAGAGCGAGTTAGATGTGGCCCTTGTGGCAAAAGGGATCAGGGGGTATGGAGAGAAGGCAGGTACAGGATACTGATTTGGATGATCAGCCATGATCATATTGAATGGCAGTGCAGGCTCGAAGGGCTGAATGGTCTACTCCTGCACCTATTTTCTGTGATTTCTATGATTCTATGTCTTCCCATGTCGAATGAGTAGGGGTGATAAACAAACCTCTATATATGAGTCTTGGTGTAACTGGTAGGACACAGTGACTGAAAGTGCAGCTTCCGCAGACTAGTACTAGCGATGTTTGTATAAGGGAAGAGTGGTTTACAATGGGAAGGAGACTTCAGTTTGTTCCTCTCTTGGATTTGTGGAGGCATATCTGCGGGCTATAATTAGGCCATTGTGAACCCAGGCCTTATTAATACTGAATCCCAGATCTCTGTGAAGAGATTTAACATAAAGTGGTCACTTTGAAGACCACTGAGTACAGAATGAATAGCGTTCTTCAATTTTCCACATCCAAGTTTGAATACCAAAGTTCCAGGCACCTGCTATGGACTTCGAATGGCTGAAGACTGTCTTCAAGGCAATCACCAACACTACAGTTGAATAAGAACCAATCAAAAATATCAGACGCAGAATCAGATTCAGATTAGTTTATTGTCATATACACCAGGATGCAATGAAATTCCTTATTCGCATTAAACTAAGAGTAAACGGTATACTTTAACAATAAGTGTAACACCAATGGACAACAGCAGAATGGTGCAAAGATTTTAATGCGATACGATACGATATGATGCAATACGATAGGACTTTATTTATCCCAGGAGGGAAATTGATCTGTCAACAGTTATAAAGTAGTAGCAGCAATCTGAAGTAGTGCAATAATAACCCAAAGTGCAATAACAGAATAACTGAATGAGATACAGTTAAGATTTCGAGTATGTGGTAGCACTCCGGGAAGGGGTGTAAAAGAGATGAGTCAGATAGTACTGGGGAAGAAGTTGTTTTTAAGACTGGACAAACGCGTTTTCAAACGCGTATCTTTTCCCAGAAGGTAAAAAAGGGAAAAGGAAGTGACCTGGGAGGCAGGCATCCTTGCCGATACCTCTGGCTTCCTAATGCAACACATTACGAAGATATTCTGGATGCAAGGAAGTGATGAACTTATGATAGACTGGGCTGTGTTCACCACTCTTTGCAGTCAGATAATTAAGAGCAGAGCAGTCTGAAGAAGGGTCTCGACCCAAAACGTCACCCTTTCCTTCTCTCCAGAGATGCTGCCTGTCCCGCTGAGTTACTTCATATTTTTGTGTCTATCTTCGGTTTTAAACCAGCATCTGCAGTTCCTTCTTATATATTACCAGGCTGCTGTGCATTGCATCAGCATACATTCTACATTGAATGTGAATCAGCATGCTGTATAGAATGCTGCATGCTGATGCAATCAGGGACCCTGACCCACAATTTGTTTTTTACTCCATATTCCAGCGTCTGCAGTCTCTTCGTCTCTGTGTTGATTAAATTGGGCCACTGGCATATTTTGACATTCTCTCTCAGCATCCCTGGTAACCTTGTGGAGATCATCTTTGGCCTTCCTGTACAGGACAGGGTCATTCTTGATGAAAACCTTGGATCTGGACTTGAGAAGAGAGTGAATTGTCTTGTTCATCCAAGGTTTCGGGTTAGGATAGACCTTGATAGTCTTGGATGGAATGCAGTCATCAACTCATTTCTTGATATTGCCCAAAATTAAAGTAGCTAATGCAAACAGATTAGGAATCAAAATCAAATCTCTTTGCTTTGAAATTTCCCTGCATATAGCCATTGGCATCCACAAAAAATAATGATTGTGTCAAACGACTATCTGATATTTTTCCATAAGAAATTGCACTTCAACACATTGGTTGAACTTTTTTATGGTCAAAATAGCACTAGCTGAAACATTTAAGTAAAACACAGTTTTTCTTTCAATTTACGTTTCCTGACATTCCTAGGTGATGTGGCATCATATCAGGATACGGCTGGTGCCTAGAAATCTGGCACTTCCACCCATGTAACATGGGGTGGTCATCTGTATTAAATATAGGTTTGGTTTAGACTTAGGTTTATTATTGTCACATGTATCAAGGTTTGTTTTGCATGCTATCCAAACAGATCAGATATACCATGCATAGATACGATCAGTTAAAACTCAAGTACAACAGACAGAGGGAAGATACAGAGTGCAGAATATAGTTCTCTGAATTGTATTTCATCAGTTCCTTAGACAAAGTCCAATGTATTCAATGAGGTAGAGGTGAACCAAACAGTACGCTAGCTTATCAAAGGACCATTCATTAGCCTCTTAACATAGAAACATAGAAAATAGGTGCAGGAGTAGGCCATTCGGCCCTTCGAGCCTGCACCGCCATTCAATGTGATCATGGCTGATCATCCAACTCAGTATAACAGAGAGGAAGAAGATGTTCCTTTCTGATGGTACGTGCTTTCAAGCTTCTGTACCTACTGCGGGACAGGATCAAAGAGAAGAAGGAACAAACGGGGGTGGGTCAAAGTTAATTTGAACAACAACATTTCAAGAGTTGCCACTAAAGTTTTACAAAGTGCCAATAAGATCATGATCCGGTGATTGTTGAAGCACTGTATTAGCCTCAGCATTGGCTAGTTCATTGATCTATTGCAAGACTGTATAGTTAATGACACTTATGGGCCTGTCCCACAGGCGACTTTTTAGGGGACTGCAGGAGTTCCCGCATTCTGGGAACTAGTCACGGCCTCATTATGGTCGCAATTGAAAAATTAGCGGCGACCGGAATGAAACCGCCATGGAGAGTAGTGAGAATTCTCATGACGTAGGTGGGTTCCCAGGAGGTCCTAATGGGTTGCCAGGAGGCCGAAGGTTCTTGTAGGTTCTATAGGTTGTAGCCGGTGCTGACTGGTGAATTTCATTGGCTCATTGGGAAAAAAAACATAAGCAGTAGTTTTCAGAACCAAGGATAACCGACCGGTAATGTTAAATGGCCGCCGAGCTTCACAGCCGTGTATCTCTGGCTTCTTAAAAATTGTCTCCACTCCTTTTCCCTCCTTCTCCTCCATTCTCCCCCTCTCCCCTCCCCCCCTCTTTTAATGGACTTACTGTACACTGTGCTTGAGCCATCTTACTTACAGCTCCAACCTTCCTGTTCATCACGGTGTGTGTTTGTATCACATTGCTTTTGCACCATGTGAATTTCACTCAGACGGCGCCTCTCCCACTTGCCCTGTCCCCCGCTTGCATAACGGGCTGGTGAAGGAAGCAGTGTATGTGTGTGTGTGTGTGTTCAGGGTCAGCCTTAAGCCGATTGGACCGAATGCTCCAATTGGACTCTGCGCCTAAGGGGGGCCCCGCGCCAGAGTAATCTACTCTCGGCTCGGGTAGATCTACCCCGGGTGGAGGGTGGAGAGAAGGGTGGAGAGAGAGTAGAGGGGTGTGATGGGGAATGGAGAAGCGGAGGTGGCAGCGCTACCGCCTCTCCAGTCGCCGTGCTTCACGCACACAGCCCCGGCTCCACCCTTCTCTCTCCCCGGGAAGACGCAGCATCCGCTCCTGCCGCTGGCCCTCTCCCTCCCTTTTCTCCTCCCCTTCTATCCCTCACTTCCCTTTCCTTCTTCCCTCCCTCCCTTCTCTCCTTCGCTCCCCCCTTCCTCTCTCTCTTTTCCCTTCTCTCCTTCCCTTCCTCCCTTCTTTCTCTCCTTCATCTCTCTCTTTTCCCTTCTCTCCTACCCCTCCCTCCCTTCTTTCTCTCGTTCCCTCACTCCCTTCTCTCCTTTCTCCCTTCTCTCCCTCCCTAACTTCTCTCCTTCCCTCCCACACCCCACACGCACAGGCACAACGCACAGACAACACGCACACACACACACACGCACACACGCACACACACACACACACACACACACACACACACACACACACACACACACACACACACACACACACACACACACACACACACACACACACACACACACACACACACACACACACACACTCTAACATTATAGAGAGAGACAACTTTTTCACCCGGAGCTAAGAGGCTGGCAATCTACACAATGTTGCTGCATTCCAAGTTAAAACTCATTTCAACTGCAGAACAAATATTTCTAAAAGAATTACAGGAAGGAATTTCCAAGCTATCTTGACCAGCTCCACTTATATGGTGCTATTTCTCCCAGAAAAAGACATTAAGCATTTCTATCAAGTTAATTTTACACTAATTCAATTTAAACCTCATC
The DNA here is from genome assembly GCA_963514005.1 of Raja brachyura. Next base: position 58,045,337 of record OY740784.1, read on the forward strand.
ACTTTGTGGCTCGTAATTCAATCAGTTCCAGGAAACGGGGCTTTATCGTTGTAGCCCAATATTATTACTTTTGTTTGTTACATGATGCAATAGCATGCAATCTGGCACGAAGTTCATTCTCAAGAAGCACAAGTGGGTGAGACATGGGTCTGTTTTGTTGATCTCCAAAAATCAGCCACAATCATAACCTTTTATCTAAAATAATATCAACAAACATTTTAGTATTGATAATGAAATAAGTACAGGGTTAATGATGTTAAATCAGGCTTTAGTCTGTGACTTGCACCCAAATTCTAATGCTTTTCGTGCTGCATGGCAGGCATCCAAATTCTGCAGATTGGGTAATTGCTGCCTGTGCATGCACAATGACCACTGACAGACACTGACTGCATTTTCCAGGTCACAATGTCCATCTAGACTGTCCTTTCTGAGGCCTCTGTGAAATAACAGACTAAGCGCAGGCTTCACACAGCTTTTATTACCTCTAGAGAGCCAGAATTAATTTTGGCCCAGGCATATGTGACACAACGAATCTCTCTGTGTAAGTTATATCCGAATATACAATTTGACAACCTATCTCTTATCCCCAGTAGACATGGATCTGACCAAAAAATCTTTGCTAAAGTGACATTTTTGGCTGAAGGCCTGTATTCAAGTAAAATGTCGCAACAATAGGAATAATGATTGAGGCTAGAGAAAGCAGAATAATCAGAAAGCAGATCACTTCTTATCACCAATTGAGACACTGCATGCCGTTCTTGCCACCTCTGAAATTCTGAGCTACAACCACACAAATACCAAATGACCAAAATGCAATGTTCCTATTTTTTAAGAATTTAAAAAATAATGTAATTAAATATCTGTATTTTGATATTATTGACATACAAATTGGTCTTAGTCTTTAGTTCTTTAGTTTTAGAGATACAATGCGGAAACAGGCCCTTAGGGCCACCGATTCCGCATTGACCAACGTATTCCGCACACTAGCTCTATCCTACACACTAGGGACAATTTACAATTTTTACCCAAACCAAATTAACCTACAAACCTGTACGTCTTTGGAGTGTGGGCGGAAACCAGAGCACCCGGAGAAAATCCACGCGGTCACGGGGAGAATGTACAAACTCCGCACAGATATCACCCGTAGTCTGGATTGGACCCTGGTCTGTGGCGCAGCAACTCTACCACTGTGAAATCACCGCAATTAAACTCTGCCTCCTTGCATTAGAAGGATAGCATAAGTTATGGTCTAGAAATGTGGATATGTGACTGCATGGTCTAAAAATTGAACTTTTGTTCAGGAGAGGAATGCCATTGTGATCTTTTCAGAGTCGGATGGCAACATTCCAAAAACGTCTTCTACCATGAATCACCTGTATACACTGTACATGATTTCACTGTCAAATGTGCAGCAAATGATGTAACACTCCATGCATTCATCCATTGGTGCATTACTCAGGAAATCAATGCACATTGTTCTGAAGAGTGCTTGGTGGGAAATCACTATAAACAGATTTAAATCATGCTGATCTGAGCTGCCTTTGCTGACCATCCAACTCCAGCCTCAGATCATTCCTATTTATGTCCCATTTAACCACCTCCAGCACTCCGCAACTGGACCAAACAAGAACAATACAATCATTTTATCTCAGTTGAGTCATTGATTAGCCCAAGCTCCAATTCTCCCATCCCAACACTATTTTCCTGAAGAAGGGTCTGAACCCGAAACATCACTCATTCCTTTTCTCCCGAGATGCTGCCTGACCAGCTGAGTTACTAAAGCCTTTTGTGACTATTTTCCTTCAAGTATTCCACATTGACCCTATAGTGAGCGTTTTAGACTGCATAGACCTAGTCCTGTGGTGAAAATACCACTGCCGCCAGATGGTTACAATACTAATACTTTTCATTTACATTGTGCCTTTAACTTAACATCACAAGGCATCTCCTAAAAGGTTCATCAGGGATTTGTGGCTGCTTCTCGAGGAGAATTTGAGAGGACTGGATCAAGAAGGTAAAGAAGATGGAGAAAAAGCAGGGTGTGAGTGATGAAGGCATATGGTTCCATTTAATGAACTACAGGCTAGTAACAATGTATTCACCACAGAGAGTGGTGAATCTCTGGAATTCTCTGCCACAGGAGGTAGTTGAGGCCAGTTAATTGGCTATATTTAAGAGGGAGTTAGATGTGGCCCTTGTGGCTAAAGGGATCAGGGGTTACGGAGAGAAGGCAGGAATGGGATACTGAGTTGGATGATCAGCCATGATCGTATTGAATGGCGGTGCAGGCTCGAAGGGCCGAAAGGCCTACTCCTGCACCTATTTTCTATGTTTCTATGTTTCTATGGATGGGTTTGACCAGCACCGCTGTTATGTGGAGCAATGACAGCAATGTGGATAGTTTGCTCAAATGTGTAGATTATGCAATATTAACAAAACAAATGGCAGACAAAGATTAGAACAATAGTGATGTCAGAGAAGCCCAAGAATCTTGGTGTTTACCAGATAGGATGCTTGAAACATTGTATACCGTATTTCCCGGCAATAAAGACACACCCCCATTTTGAGTCGCGAAATTTTGAAAAATAAAAAACAGACATTCGCTGTAGTGGCGGCCATTTCCATGCACCGTGGTGGCGGTCATTTCCTTTCGCGGCCATTTCAAGTGCAAAACACAGATAATGTATACACTGGTGCGTTAATAAAAAAAGTACAGCGTTCGGAATAAAATAACAATTAATTGTGCACGGATTAAAGATTACAGAGATGACAAAAACGGAAAGCATTCTAATCTTCAAATCCGAAAAATTCACTACTGTCATCCGAATCTTCAAAGCGTAATACCGGTAATTCATCAGGGTCATCACAATTCACAGTGTTAAACAATGTACTGTGTTAAACAATTTACCCAGTTAAACAACTTAAACAGAATTTACACAGCTGAAACACTTCCTATAGGGCGGGGGCGTAAAACTCGCAGACCGTGGGCTGCGGGCTGCAGCTGATCTGCGAAGGAGGCCGATCCGGCCCACGGGATGATTTCCCCGTTGCCAGAGCGGGGATGAAGTTGCATTTTGCCCGTGACCTAAAATTAGGTAAAATGAGTTTGACACGCATGCTTTGCCACCAAGACGCAGGTAATTTTTCAGGCCTTATTTTAGGGTAAAAACTAGCATCTTCATTGCCGGGAAATACAGTCATTTTCTTATGTATCACGAAGTACAGCGAATACCAAAATAATTTAGAGTTTTTAAAAGATATGACCATGAGGATTGACGAGGGCAGGGCAGTAGAAATTGTCTACATGGACTTCAGCAAGGCTTTTGATGAGATAGACTGGTCCAGAAGCTGAGCTCATATGAGATTCAGGGTGAGCTAGCCAATTTGATACAAAATTGGCTTGCTGGAACAGTTCATACAATGGCAGTGGAAGGTTGTTTTTCAGAATCAGTGGTGTGTTACAAGGATCAGTGCTGAGACCTTTGTTGTTTGTTTGACAATTTGCATGAGAATAAAGGTAAGTTTGCAGATTACACTAAAATTGATGGAGTAGAGGATAGTGAAAAAGGTAGTTTGAGGTTCCAGATCATCTGGGAAAGTGGACAAAGGCATGGCAGATGGAACTTAACTCAGATAAAGAGCCAAGTTATGGATTTTGAGAAATTATACCAGTATTGTAGAACTAAGAGACCTACGGTACCAGTATATAGTTCCCTGAAAGTGATGACGCAGGCAGATGTGAAAGTGAAAGAGGCAATCCAATGTGGCGCATTTGCTTTCTTTGGACCAGGATATTGAGTATGAAAAGTTGACATAATGTTACAGCTGTGTGGGACAATGTTGATATCATAACAGGAATATTGTGTGTGGTTTTAGTCGCCATTTTATGGGAAATAATTGAATTGAATTGAATTGATTATGGTACACAAGGTGCAAAAAAGATTCATTAGTATGTTGCTGGAACTGCAGTGCTTGAGTGATAAGGAGATTTTGAAATAGGTTGGGACTGATTTACACAGTGAAAAAGGCGGAAGCATAACTTCATAGAGGTTTGTAAAATTATGAGAAGCATACATAAGGTGGATGACTGCAACTTATTTCCCAGGATAGAAGAATCTAAAACTAGAGGGCATGACTTTAAAGAGAAAGAAGAAACAATTTTAAAAGGCTCGAGGGGCGAGTTTTTCAAGCAGAGGTTGGTGGGTAAATGGAATGAACTGCTGTATGAGATGGTGGAGTGGGTACAAATACAATGTTCAAAAGACATTTGGACAGGTTTCTCGATAGGATAATTTCAGGTGGATTTGTGCCAAATACAGGCAATTTGGAAAGGCTCAGGATGCACCTTGGTTGGCATGGATGATTTGAGCTGAAAGTCCTGTTTCCATGATGTAGATAGACACAACTATAGATAGACACAAAATGCTGGAGTAATTCAGCGGTGCCAGCAGCATCTCTGGAGAGACATAATGGATGACATTTTGGGTCGAGACCCTTCTTCAGACTTCTCTCCAGAGGATACTGCCTGTCCCACTGAGTTATTCCAGAAATTTGAGTCTATCTTTAATGTAAACCAGCATCTGCAGTTCCTTCCTACACACTGTATAACTCTATACTTGTCGATGACTATTCATATCCAGACATGATTATTGAAGTGAATTACAAGGAAAATATTCCTTTTACAAACACCTTTATTCTTGATTTCAATAAGCAGCCCAATTGACTGGAGCAGTGTGCGATGCCTATTAGCTAGCAGTGGGTGAAACACAACACCACTTTTCAGTCCCTTTTGTTTCCAGGAGACTCTGATGATAAATGTTTTATTCATTCTGTCCTAGGTTTTATGATTGGAAGGCCAATCAAATACCTGCTTGAACAAAATAAGGAATATAATCCGTGACCTGTTTACCTCTTTACTGAGAACTGAGAGCAGCCGCTTTGTCTTCACTGCAGGTAGACTATATACTGACAATATGTGCCTTATCTTGTTATATTTGTAATCTGTAGGAATTTCTATAAAACTACTTAAGAGACCATTGTAAGACCATACTATAAATATTACATCTGTGTCTATAATGTCACTAGAAGGCAGCATAACTTGCAAATATATGATCAGTTGTTAGTTGTAGCTGGTTATGGAGGCGTTTGGTTACATCAGTTGATGAATGGTTTGTAAATTAAATTTGGCAACTGCTTGTGGTGATATTGCTCATTTTTTTACAATGAATATTCATTTGAGGTATATCTTGACTGCCTAAAGTTGTACCTTTTGTGAATTATAAAAATATATTACCGTGAAATATCTTTTGTTAAACCTAATATCACACTTTTCTTGCACCTTTATATTATCAATGAATCATTTTTTACATTTTTCTTGGCCAAATAAATGTGCATTTTATAAGAATTGGTCCCTTGAATTTCATGATCAATTTGGTTTTCGTAGTCTGAGATACTTATAACTGTTTCAATTTGGGCTTTAATCATCGTCAAGACTATTTTGTTTCCACTAGGTGATGTAATAAGTAGTGGGAATCCTGATACGTAAGGTAATACTTTAGGTCTGTGAAGAAGGAAAGTGCAATCTCAACGGACCTGGTCTTTGGACACTTGCTTTTAGCCTATTTTTAATGGATCTGGGCTTCCTGATATGACCTTAACATCATGGTTTTCTAATTACTTTCCCAAGTTTACAGCTGTAATATATTGATGGTTTTCACTGTTTTCTTTCCCCAAGTTTGGAGCCCTTGAGTCTTTGTAATTAAATTGTGTTATTTGGTTTATTTTTGTTCAATTAATACTTTTCACAAGTTAATTCCTATTTAACTACCTTTCATGTAGTCCATCGTCCCCACAACTGCAGTTAAATCTCTCTTTTTGGAACACTTTCGAGGCCCATGACTCACTTCTGCTCCATTTATCTCCATTGAACAAAACCTCCTTGTGATCTTTGTTGTTTTTTGAACAGTGCATTAAGGGTTTGTCATTGCAGCAAGAATAGAAACATAAACATGTCTGTGAGTGGCCTCGGTCACATGGGCTTCAGAATGTATTTTGCATGTGATAATGTGGCTGCTTTTTATCAGAGTTTCTTCAGAATTTCAGGGATGGTGTTATCGCTCGATGCTCCCATTTCTTCACTGTCCCACAACAATGGCAGGTATTTCTGCGAAAAATACAAAAGGTGGAGAATCAGTTCATTCCAAAGAGGAAAAAAATATTCTAAGGGGAGTAAGAGGCGACCGTTACTGACAAGAGAAGTCAAGCCTTTGATAAGGTGCCACATAGGAGATTAGTGGGCAATATTAGTGCACATGGTATTGGGGGTAGGGTACTGACATCGATAGAAAATAGGTTGGTAGACAGGAAACAAAGAGTATGGATTAATGGGTCCCTTTCCGAATGGCAGGCAGTGACTAGTGGGGTACTGCAAGGCTCGGTTCTGGGACCGCAGCTATTTACAATATACATCAATGATTTAGATGAAGGGATTAAAAGTAACATTAGCAAATTTGCAGATGACACAAAGCTAGGTGGCAGTGTGAACTGTGAGGAGGATGCTATGAGGATGCAGATCGACTTGGACAGGTTGGGTGAGTGGGCAGATGCATGGCAGATGCAGTTTAATGTGGATTAATTTAATGAGGTTATCCACTTTCGTGGCAAGAACAGGAAGGCAGATTATTATCTGAATGGTGTCAAATTAGGAAAAGGGGAAGTACAACGAGATCTGGGTGTCCTTGTTCATCAGTCACTGAAAGTAAGCAGGCAGTGAAGAAAGCCAATAGCATGTTGGCCTTCATAACAAGAGGAGTTGAGTATAGGAGCAAAGAGGTCCTTCTGCAGTTGTACAGTGCCCTAGTGAGACCACACCTGGAGTATTGTAGTTTTGGTCTCCAAATTTGAGGAAACACATTCTTGCTATTGAATGAGTGCTGCTTAGGTTCAAGAGGTTAATTCCCGGAATGGTGGGACTGTTACATGTTGAAAGAATGCAGCGACTGGGCTTGTATACACTGGAATTTAGAAGGATGAGATGGAATCTTATTGAAAGATAAGATTATTAGGGGATTGGACACGCTAGAGGCAGGAAACATGTTCCCGATGTTGGGGGAGTCCAAAACCCATCGAGAAAGTGTGTGTTGGTTTTCTTATTCTAAACATTTGTTAGATTCTAGCAATGATACTTCTTATCGGTGCAGATTTCCGAAAGAAGAAATATGGCCTCTGGCTTTCTTGATTGTTGATCCTAAAGTTGAGAATCGCACACTTTTTCTCAGACCCACTCCTGGTCTCTCAGGATAAACTGGATGAATGGGCTGGGGCTGGTGTCATAAAAAAATGGCCAAGTCGACTTGATTGGTCGAATGGTCTAATTCTGCTCCAATAACTTATGAACTTATTTGGAATTGGTGCAACTGGACAACAATATTCTGTTCATTCTGAGAAGTGACGGCATATTGAGGAGCCAGATGGGAACGTTAGATATGGTCATGAGACAGGTCTACAGTTTCGGCAGGTTGGTCCGTCAGGGGAGAATACTCTGAATGGGATAAAGGGGCAGGTGTAATGGATGGAAGTGTTAGAAACATAGAAAAGAGGTGCAGGAATAGGCCATTTGGCCCTTCGAGCCAGTACCACCATTTAATATGATCATGGCTGATCATCCAAATCAGTACCCTGTTCCCCATGTCCCTTGATTCCGTTAGCCCTAAGAGCTAAATCTGAAGGGTCTGTCCCACTATACGAGTTTACCCAAGAGCTCTCCTGATTTTTAAAAAAAATCAAACTCGTGGTAATTACATAGAATGTTTGTAGCGGGTACCGTCGGAGCTCGGTACGTCTCTTAGCGGCTTGTAACGCTAGCGGCAGGTACTCGGGAAACGCGGTAAACTCATGAAGTTTTTTCAATATGTTGAAAAATGTCCACGAAAGCCCCGAGTACCTACGAGTGGCTATTACCGTAATTTTCCGAGTTTGAATCAGGGGAAACTCGGGAGAACTCTTGAATTACCTCGTACTCGGATAGGCTCTTAACTCTTTCTTGAAAACATCCAGTGAATTGGACTCCACTGGCTTCTGTGGCAGAGAATTCCACAGCTTCACAACTCTCTGGGTGAAGAAAGTTTTCCCTCTTCTCAGTCCTAAATGGCCTACCCCTTATTCTTAAACTGTGATCCCTGGTTCCGAACTCCCCCAACATGTGGAACATTTTTCCTGCATTTAGCCTGTCCAATCCCTTAAGAATTTTACATGTTTCTATAAGATCCCCTCTCATCCTTCTAAATTCCAGTGAATACAAGCCCAGTTGACCCATTCTTTCATCATATGTCAGTCGCACCATCCCGGGAACTAACCTGGTAAACCTATGCTGCACTCCCTCAATAGCAAGAATGTCCTTCTTCGAGTTAGGAGACCAAAACTGCACACAATACTGCAGGTATGGTCTCAACAAGGCCCTGTACAACTGAAATACGATCTGCTTACTCCTGTACTCAAATCCTCTCGCTAATATGCCATTTGCTTTCTTCACGGCCTGCTGTACCTGCATGCTTATTATCAGCTGTGATGATGTTATAGCTCTATAATCCAATTTCTTCACTATCCCTCCTTTACTCCAGTCAATGCCCCTTATTCTACTTTGTCTCCTTGGCTAGATTTTACATTCACTATCTCCATTCACCAATTCTCAATCCCCACTCCCCAAAGGAAGGGAAGTTGGTTTGATGCCACTGGGCCTGTACTCGCTGGAGTTTTGAAGGATGAGGGGGAACCTCATTGAAACTAACAGAATAATGAAAGACACATGTAGAGTGGATGTGGAAAGAATGTTTCCACTGGTGGGATTCGAGGACCAGAGATCATAGGATGTTACTTTAGGAATTAAAGGACGTTACTTTAGGAAGGAGATGAGGAGGAATTTCTTTAGTCAGAGGATGGTGAATCTGTGGAATTCTTTGCCACAGAAGGCTGTGGAGGCCAAGTCAATGGATATTTTTAAGACAGGCACTAGACTAAGTGGGACCTGTTGGGTCCCAGTCACATGGGAGGCCTGTTCCCCCCAACACACCCATTCCCCAATGCAATATTGCACCACTCACCTGTTCCCCCAACGCAACCTGTTCCCCCAAAGCAATGTTCCACAACTCACCCATAGCCCCTAACTGCGCAGGCACGACTCATTTCCCCTCCTCCCCCAGCACCCCCCCCCCCCCACTTTCCTCTTCATGTGTGGGAGGAGAGGAGGGGTGTGAGGGTGTGTAGGGGTGTGTGTGGGCAGGGGGAGTGGGGGAAGGGGGGTGGAGAACTGGGGTGGGGGAATGGGGTGGGGAAACGGGGGTGAGGGTGGGGAAAGGGGGGTGGGGGAAGGGGGGTGTGGGTGAAGGGTGGGTGGGTGAAGGGTGGGTGGGTGAAGGGTGGGTGGGTGAAGGGGGGGTGGGTGAAGGCGGGTTGGGGAAAAAAAGGGTGAGGGTGTGTGTGGGAAACATAGAAACATAGAAAATAGGTGCAGGAGTAGGCCATTCGGCCCTTTGGTCCTTCGAGCCTGCACCAAAATTCAATATGATCATGGCAAATCATCCAACTCAGTATCCTGTACCTGCCTTCTCTCCATACCCCCTGATCCCTTTAGCCACAAGGGCCACATCTAGCTCCCTCTTAAATATAGCCAATGAACTGGCCTCAACTACCTTCTGTGGCAGATAATTCCAGAGACTCACCACTCTCTGTGTGAAAAATGTTTTCCTCATCCCGGTCCTAAAGGAATTCCCCCTTATCCTTAGACTGTGACCACTTGTTCTGGACCTCCCCAACGTCGGGAACAATGTTCCTGCATCTAGTCTATCTAACCCCTTAAGGATTTTGTAAGTTTCTATAAGATCCCCCCTCAGTCTTCTAAATTCTAGCGAGTACAAGCCAAGTCTATCCAGTCTTTCCTCATATGAAAGTCCTGACATCCCACAAATCAGTCTGGTGAACCTTCTCTGTACCCCCTCTATGGCAAGAATGTATTTTCTCAGATTTGGAGACCAAAATTGCACGCAATACTCCAGGTGTGGTCTCACCAAAACCCTGTACAACTGCAGTAGAGCCTCCCTGCTCCTATTCTCAAATCCTTTTGCTATGAATGCTAACATACCATTTGCTTTCTTCACTGCCTGCTGCACATGCATGCCTACTTTCAATGACTGGTGTATCATGACACCCAGGTCTCATTGCATCTCCCCTTTTCCTAATTTGCCACCATTAAGATAATAGTCTACCCTCCTGTTTTTGCCACCAAAGTGGATAATCTCACATTTATCCAAATTATACTGCATCTGCCATGCATCTGCCCACTCACCCAGCCTATCCAAGTCACCTTGCAGCCTCCTAGCATCTGCCTCACACCTAACACTACCCCCCAGCTTAGTGTAATCCGCAAACTTGGAGATGTTGCATTCAATTCCCTCGTCCAAATCATTAATATATATTGTATATAGCAGGGGTCCCAGCACTGAGCCTTGCGGTAACCCACTAGTCACTGCCTGCCATTCTGAAAAGGACCCATTTACTCCTACCCTTTGGTTCCTGTCTGCCAGCCAGTTCTCTATCCACATCAATACTGAACCCCCAATACCGTGTGCTTTAAGTTTGTATACTAATCTCTTATGTGGGACCTTGTCGAAAGCCTTCTGAAAGTCTAGATATAACACATCCACTGGTTCTCCCTTATCAACTCTGCTAGTTACATCCTCGAAAAATTCTATAAGATTCGTCAGACGTGATTTACCTTTCGTAAAGGTAATGGGGGGTGGGGGAAGGGGTGGGGAAGGGGGGGGGGGTGGGGGGAGAGGGTGTGGGTGAAGGGGGGTGTGGGGGAAGGGGTTGTGGGGGAAGAGGGGGGTGGGGAAGGAGAGGTGGGGTGGGGGATGGGGGTGGGGGAAGGCGGCTGTGTGGGGGTGCAGAAGGGGGGGTGTGGGAAGGGGGGGTGGTCGCAGCAGACACGGCTCGCATTCTGCTCTCCCCGCACTTTCAGAAGCTCCCAGACCCACTCCGACTTCACTCACAAGTTTCCGGTTCAACTTAACAGCTCATGGCTCACGCTGCTCTCTGCCCGCACACTGCTCACGGACTCAGCCCCGCCTCTGGGGTTTTATTCTCCGTGGGTGCCGGAAGGGGCGTTACCTTCATTGTGACTGACAGGCAAGCAGACCAATCTGCTGATCTCACAATTTTTTAAACCTTCATAACTTCTAATATTTCACTGATCGGATCAAAACTTGGTGAGTTTGGAGCGGAGGAGAATGTTGAGTAAGGTGGCGAAAAATCCTAGCAATATAGGTTACCAATTTTGCACAAATTAAAAAAAATGCAAACTGGAAGTGGTCAAGATGAGAGTTTTAGTAGTAGGATAGATAGAAGATAGACAGAATCTTGATTAGACAGGTATCAGGGGAGAAGGCAGGAGAATGGGTTTAGGAGGGAGAGTTAGATCAGCCCTGATTGGTCCGTACTGATGTGATGGGCCGAATGGCCAATTCTGCTCCAATCATTTATTACCTTGAGAGGGGCATAGCTACAATTTGAAACTCAGAAATCAGTGCTTGAGAAGCATAAATTGAACAGGGGTCTCTTCATGGTGCTCTTCTGTGAGGGTGGTACCTTACTATATATAATCCCTTGCCTTGTCATGGAATAGAGACGAAGAAGGCGCAGTGGATCTGATCACAGGAAGAAAACAAAGCAAAACAGAAACACGCTGCAGAATACCTTAAGAAGTCAAATAATTGCATCAAAGTCAATGAGTTAAACATCATATTTCAAACTTCTATAGTATTCTACTGGTCCATCCCACAAATGGAGATATTTATTTTCACTGCATCATAGACATCCCAATGAGGCTATTGTTGACATGGTAAAAGCTTAGCGGGATGAGTTTGAATGCAAATCTCATAGTGCTAGTGTACGGGGTGATCGCTATTCAGCGCAGACTCGGTGGGCCCAAGGGCCTGTTTCCACGCTGTACTCTAAAGTCTAAATCAGTGGTGTTTTGGCCATGAGTGCCAGCAGGTAATTCCAAGAAGGGTCACTGGGTGGCAGTATGTGCCAAATGTTCAGAATTATAGAAGAGAAACCGCAGGGTGAACAACACGGGCTCAGAAATAAATCTGGATGAAAGGTGAAGTCTAAGTGGAACTAACGGGTATTTCATGAATACATATTTTTAAATAAATGATGGATCACTGTTTCCTGAACATAAACTGAGTTTCACTACAGCTTTGAGAACGTGTAATCATTCTCCCACATTATTCCCCTTCCCTTGGTTTAATTCCGCTAAGGAATAAGCTTATGTTCCAGGGAGAGAGATGGAATCAGTGCAATGGATGTAGAGGTTGTGGTCAGGCTTGAAGATTGTGGTTTTTTGTCTTCTAATAGTGTTTTTGGAGCAAATGTCTGCTCGCCCATAAGTTAATTTTGGAAAAGAAAGAGGTGGCGGTAAAACTGATTGGGAACTGTGTAGAACTGAGAGACTTCATAGATACATAGAAAATAGGTGCAGGAGTAGGCCATTCGGCCGTTCGAGCCAGTACTGTCATTCAATGTGATCATGGCTGATCATCCACAATCAGTACCCTGTTCCTGCCTTCTCCCCATATGCATTGATTCCGCTAAGGGTCTCGACCTGAAATGTTACCCATTCCTTCTCTCCAGAGATGCTGCCTCACCTGCTGCGGTACTCCAGCATTTTTGAGTAGCCCTAAGAGCTCTATCTAACTCTCCTTTGAATGCATCCAATGAGTCGACCTCCACTGGCTTCTGAGGCAGAGAATTCCACAAATGTACAACTCTCTGGGTGAAAAAGTTTTTCCTCATCTCAGTTCTAAATGTCCTACCCCTTATTCCTAAACTGTGGCCCCTGGTTCTGGACACCCCCAACATCGGGAACATGTTTCCTGCATCTAGCATGTCCAATCCCTTAATAATTTTATATGTTTCTATAAGATCCCCTCTCATCCTAAATACCAGTGCATACATGCCCAGTCGTTCCATTCTTTCATCATATGACAGTTCCGCCATCCAGGGATTTAACCTCGTGAACCAACGCTGCACTCCCTCAATAGCAAGAATGTCCTTCTTCAAATTAGGAGACTTAAACTGCACACAATACCCCAGATGAGATCTCACCAGGGCCCTGTACAACTGTAGAAGGACCTCTTTGCTCCTGTACTCAAATCCTCTCATTATGAAGACCAACATGCCATTAGCTGTCCTCACTCCCTTCTGCACCTGCATACTTACTTTCAGTGACTGGTGTACAAGAACACCCAGATCTCGTTGCACTTCCCCTTTTCCTAATCTGACACCATTCAGAAAATAATCTTCCTTCTTGTTGCCACCAAAATGGATAACCTCACATTTATCCACATTATACTGCATGTGCCATGCATCTGCCCACTCACCCAACCTATCCAAGTCACCCTGCATTCTCTAGCATCATCTTCACAGTTCACACTGCCACCCAGCTTTGTGTCATCTGCAAATTTGCTTATGTTACTTTTAATTCCTTCATCTAAATCATTAATATATATTGTGAATAGCTACGGTCCCAGCACCGAGCCTTGCGGCACCCCGCTAGTCACTACCTGAGATTCTGAAAGGGAACTCTTAATTCCTACTCTTTGTTTCCTGTCTGCCAACCAATTTTCTGTCCATGTCAATTGAACCTCCCATCAATACCATGTGGTCTAATTTTACCCACTAGTCTCCTGTGTGGGACCATATCAAAAGCCTTCTAAAAGTCCAGATACATTACACCCACTGGCTCTCCCTTATCCATTTTACTTGTTATATCCTCACAAAATATCAGAAGATTAGTCAAGCAAGATTTCCCCATCGTAAATCCTTGGTGACTTAGACAGATCCTGTTACTGCTATCCAAATGCTATCCACTGCTATTACATCTTTAATAATTGGCTCCAGTATCTTCCCCACTACTGATGTCAGGCTAACTGGTCTATAATTCACTGCTTTCTCTCTACCTCCTTTCTTAAAAAGTGGGATAACATTAGTTACCCTCCAATCCACAGGAACTGACCCTGAATCTATAGAACATTGGAAAATGATCACCAATGCGTCCACAATTTCTAGAGCCACCTCCTTGATGCAGACCATCAGGTGATGGGGATTTAGCAGCCTTCAGTCCTATCAGTCTACCCACTCCATTTCCTGACTATGATGTTGACGAGAGTCTGCATGCAGTTTAGAAACAGGGGAGCCGACGAAAGAGATGGAGCTGGAGGAGGTGTCACTGCGGATGATGATTTGATTGAAAGATACAGCATGATAACCCATCGGCCCACCAAGTTAATGCTGACAGTTGATCCACTTTCTCATTCACACCAAGAGTAATTCTACAGAGGCTAATTACAAACCCACACGTCTTTGGGATGTGGGAGAGGGAACCCACGCAGTCACAGGGAGGACATGCAAACTCCACACAGCCAGCATCCGAGGTTAGGATCGAACTCCGAGTCTCCGGTTCTGTGAGGCAGCAGCTCAACCAGCCACTGTGCCACCCTCTTCTTCTGACAGGACAGATTGGAATGGAGTCGGGAGAGCGCAATCTCACCCGGCCAGACAGAAATAAAAAGGAGGTGGAAGGGGGATGGGGGTGGTGTGGTCAACCATGGGAAAGGTTGCATACATGTCAAGAGGAGGTCAAGGTGTGGCTTACCACAGTCACACCCAATTTAATTGTCATTGTTGGGGGAGAAGTGGAAATCTTAATCAAGAAGCAGATAGAGGGAAGGGGCGATGGAGATGACCACATTGAGATAAAGTACATGATTGACCACATCACCGCCCCCCCCACCTCCTTTTCTCTTCTGTCTGGCTGGGAGAGATTGCGCTCTTCCCATCCACCTAAGCCTTAATCAGAGCTGGCCCCAAGTTCTTTGCTGCATTTCCAAATAGTGAATACAATTCAAAGGGGCCGTGTTGGCTGCAAAGCAACATGCTGATGGAAGCACTGAAACCTGGTGCAGCCACGCCAAAGGTTTCACAGTAAGGGACCAGAATTGAGTTGTCACTGGACATTGAGAAATAGGCCCTGTTTAATAGCCTCATTACTGGCTCCTCCTTCCTTGCATTTCCTTATGGCTGCCACAGGAAGCCTTGGTGGAATACTAAAGGGAATTGGTGCACTGGTCACCAGTGATAATACAATTTGCCAGTTACTGCAGACTATGGACTATATACCAATGAATATTCCAGTAAATGTGTTTCAATAAAGGATCGTAGCAGTCACACCTTGACATTTGACGGTAATTACATTTGACAGTGAATTACTTGTTCAAATTCCCATGCAGCCACCATCAATTTGTTCAAATACAATAGCCTGCTGATGCAGCAATGGTGCTTTTGGCTGTGAGGTAGCATGTGGATCAATGAATTCCTACTCTAGAGACATCTGTGCATAAATCCAAGCTGATATTCTGGTACAGCATTTGAACAAATTCTACAAACTAAATTGAGATCCTATCCCTCAAATAATATATTTTGGAGCATCATTTCACAAATTCCCAAGAGTTTATTCGCCAAACTCCTGTCTAGTGTTCATCTCAATGACCATTTTGGGAATGGGAAAGGTCTGGAGGGATATGGGCCAGGCACAGGCAAGTGTGAGCAGCTGTTAGACAACTAGGTCAGCATGAAGAGGTTGGGCCAAAGGGCCCATTTCTGTGCTGTGTAAATCTTTGACTCTTTGACACAACCATCATCGTATAATCTCCCATCTGCTCAATCCAGGCAGCAGTAGGGATGCACAGGGTAGCCTCCACAAATGTTGGTGGGAAAAGATGACAGTATAGAGCTCTCAACTGCTTCAAGGACACATTGTTTGGAGGGGAAAGATTTAATAGGAATCTGGGGGGGGTCACTTCTTCACACAATGGGTGGTGGGTGTATGGAACAAGCTGCCAGAGGAGGTAGTTGAGGCAGGGACTATCCCAACATTTAAGAGACAGTTAGACAGGTCTTCTTCTTGTCGAGTCCACACGCAAGATTAGTTGTTCAGCCAGAGCTGAACACACTTCTTGGCATCTGTATATAATGGTCGTGCGTCTTGTGCTTCTTGAGCGTGGTGGTGGAACGATTGGTGGAAACAGGGCAACGTGAATGATCTCTCCTTTACCCCAGTTAGACAGGTACATGGATAGGACAGGTTTGGAGGGGTATGGACCAAACGCAGGCAGGTGGAACTAGTGTAGCTGGGACATGTTGGCCGGTGTGCGCAAGTTGGGCCAAAGGGCCTGTTTCCACACTATCGCTGTTTATCAAAGCATGAATGGTGTTGGCATATTGTTGGGGAACGAATGAAAAGGAAGACGTGTATTGATTGTATTTACCGTATATATTTTGAATAAAGTATATATTTATATGTATAAAGAATCTGATCATCTGAAGAGATAAAGGGTTCAACATTTTAAGAAATGTAAGTAAATACAGAAGAGGCAGTCAGTCAAGGATGCTTCTCAGTTATGTGGGAGAAGGGTCAGAGAATTAGTGCAAATGTTCACTCTGTCGCTAACGGCTCAGTCGCTAAACAGATTCTGCTTTGCAGCTGAATTTGGTACCCAGCCAAGACCTTCTGATGACTTCACAAGTCTGACCAGTGGTGGGCAATGTTCCCGGGTTCTCGGTTAGAATTGCTGAATTCCTAGAAATTAGAAACCTTGTTTGTCCCTGTCACTGAGTCAAAAGTTTTCAGTCTCCTTTTAAGTAGTGGTTGGCTCGTGAGTTGACCTGAGGACAAGGCCTTCAATAGGGCATAATAAGCAAAGTCTTTCTTTCTTCTTATGTCTGTTACCCACACACAATATCCGGAGCCGACACTTTCCCGTTAGACATTCGCCAGTGATTAGATGTGATTTAGAAACCTATGATTGATATACTGTAAACAAAGGAATTTTTCTGCATTTGGGAAGAGGAGTCTGGTGGGAAATATTTCAGCTTTGAATGCAACCAGCCAGCAGGTGGCAATCTAAATACACCAGATCACACAACTTTTTTGGATCAGCTTTATAAAAGCTGCCGCTAATACTTCACTATTACGGTAAGAGCCTAGCTGTGGCTTGATTCAACTTGCATGGCACAAACATTTTGGCCTAAACTCCCCCTTTCCTTTTCAACATTGAGAGTTAACAAACGTCCAGGACCAGGCCTGAGGACATGTAACATATTGCATATGTTACATGAAGGAACACTCTACCTATTCCCACTTTGCCTATCTCCAAGACATCCTTAAAATATTTTTTGGAAATAAAGCATAGGAAATACATTCAGCGATGCTTGGCATCTGGTGTCAGCCAAAGCAGGCACCAGATGCAGGAATCAGACCAATATAATAAAGTGTTCAATGCACGAATAAAGAGTCTGATGGCATTTTAAATACCATTGAGAAACCTTTTCTGCATAAATCTGACATGAATTACATTACCAACTGAAAAAGTGAAAGAGCTCATTCACAATTTCTCGTCTACAAACTTGCAAATGGAGTTAGAGAAGAATTTGGTTGCACATGCAATAAATTATGATGCAATTGTTCTTGGGTCCAGTCTTCGATGAAGAGGTGGATGGAGTAAATGATCTGCTTCATTGAAGCTTTTGGACAAAAGGTGCCGTGAATTCAGATCAACAGGATGAAGAAAGTGCTGGAGGTGTGCAGTTTGACAGAAAGAGCATCAACAGCACTATTCTTGGTTGTGTCTGCAGTTTAATTGCTTTTTGACTGATCCTACAGGATATGTATCCATTTCCATATGAACAGTCAATGGGGAGCAGCCTCCAAACCTTTGGAAAAAGTCAAAAACAATTTACCAACCTGTTCGGGGCCAATAAAATGTAGGGTGTAAAAAGCAAAAGCATGGCCATATAATAATGAACATGACAGAGTAGCAGCTATTTATTACCACATCTGTCGGTTGCTAAGCTTAGAGATGTCTTTCTCCATTTAATTAGTCCTGGTGAGACTACACCTGGAATATTGGTGCAGAGCTGGTTCCTCTACCAAGGGATGGGCATATCTGTGTGATAAAGGGAATGTAGTGAAAGTTCACCATGCCAATTCTTTGGATTATGGTTATGTCACACAAGGAGAACTTAAATACACTTAACTTGTACTCTATTGAGCTTAAAAGAATGAGAAATCATCTCATGGATCTGGAGTTGTTGACCTTGGCTGGGGTGCCTAAAAACAAGGGTCATAGCTTCAAATTAAGGAATTTATTTTTGAGTACGGAGATGAAAATAAATGTATTCACCCAGAGGGATGCAAATCTTTGAAATTGTCTACACATGATTGTATAGGCCTATGCACCGATTATGTTCAAAACTTGCATGGGTAATTTTTTTGGACATAAAGGGAATCAGGGAGATAGGGTTAGTGCAGGAAAAACTCACTGGGATTTTTTAAAACCACCCGTGACCTTACTGATTAACAACACAGGGATGAGGCTTCCTGCTCTTATTTCTTATGTTCTTTCATAGACGCTGCTCATTGATATTAGTGAGATCTGCACCGATCACTTACACACCAGTGGGTCTACACTGACAGTCGTTGCATTCTCAGGATGTCAGCGTCTCAACACTCACGAGTTCCTCTGGTGAAGGGCCTGGCGCTTTGCCTGAAATCTTGAGTGTGAGGGTGGGATAAACAGATGCACAAAGGTCTGCACCTTCCCCCCCAAACCCCATCCTCAACAGTTGTCACATGGATGGTTTTCCAGGTGGCAGTTTCCACTTTTCCCACAACTGGCAGCTCAAGATCTGGGAGCACCTCAAGCCCAGCACTGGAACTTTGACCTTTTTCTGGTGGGTGGCTACATGTGCAGATTGGGGATTGTAGTTTTCAGATATAAATGGTGCAATGGTGTCCACCAAGCCAGTGTCATCCATTGTTGATGATGTAGATCCACCTCTGTGGGAAGAAATACATTTAAAAGTAAAATGTTGTTTGAGTAATGGCACAGTGTCCCAGTCACGCAGTGTTCCAGCCAAATAGACAGTGCCCCAACTCTGCACAGACAGCATGCCAGCCGCACAGACAGTATCCCTGACAGGATCCCCGGCACAGACAGTCCCAGGCACATAAATAGTGCGTCCCAGCCATGCAGACAAAACTTATACAAACTCTACAAAACTTTGAATATCAAAGCTAATAATGGCTTTAATACTAGCCCCACTAATCAGAAAGTGACAGTGTGTAATGTTCGCTAAGAAATCCATGCTTGAGCGGCTGAAATATTGTGCGTGTGGTTCCAGACCGTGAGTTTTGTTATGTAGAAAATAATTGGATTGAATTATTATTGTTATTGAGGGAGTGCAGCGGAGGTTCACCAGGTTATGATGAAAGAATGTGTTGACTGGGCTTGTATTTACTGGAATTTAGAAGGATGAGAGGAGATCTTATAGAAACATAACATTCTTAAGGGATTGGACAGGCTAGATGCAGGGAAAATGTTCCCGATGTTGGAGGAGTCCAGAACCAGGGGTCACAGTTTAAGAATAAGGGGTAGGCCATTTAGGACTGAGATGAGGAAACATATTTTCACCCAGAGAGTTGTGAATCTGTGGAATTCTCTGCCATAGAAGACAGTGGAGGCCAATTCACTGGATGTTTTAAAGAGAGAGTTAGATTTACCGCTTAAGGCTAAAGGAATCAAGGGGGAAGAGGAAATAGCAGGAACGGGGTACTGATTTTAGATGATCAGCCGTGAATGGCGGTGCTGGCTCGAAGGGCTGAATGGCCTACTCCTGCACCTATTTTTCTATGTTTCTGCTTCTATGAATTGTTTGTTGTGAATTGTTCCCAAATAGTAATTTTCCAGATTTTAACTATCTCCCTTTGACCATATGTGAGCAAATTAGATTAGATTAGATTAGATTTTATTGCTTGTCATTCGAACCTCAGAGAGGCTCAAATGAAACTCTGTTTCTACAGCCATACAAACAAAATCACACAAACAATTCAATTTACACAAACATCCATCACAGTGAATCTCCTCCTCACTGTGATGGAAGTCAAAGTCTTCTCTCTCCCCCGCACCATTTCTCTCCCGATGTCCAAGCCCCAGGTGGGCGATGTTAAGTCCCACGGCCATTGAGGCCGCGCCTGGCGATGTACGGCCCCACTCTAGGCCCAAAGGTCTCAGTTGGAGCCCTCGGCGGGCGCTGGAATGTCCGGCGGCCATTAAAGCCGCGCCGGGCGATGTACGGCCCCACTCCGGGTCTCATCCAATCCCGCGACACGAGCGGGAGATGTTGCGCTGCGGGAGCTCTGGAAAGTGGTCTCCCACTCGGACCCGCGAGCTCCCGATATCCTGACAGTCCCTTTGGTTAATGAAACACGTGGCAATTGTTTGCCCCAATCAGAAATATATAACACATATAATAATTCATTCCATGAGGAGAATGAATGTGAAATATATGCAAGATTTGTCAAATTGTAGTTTGATGTGCTCATTCTGATATAAACATGTCTGTCTAGGGTCACAAAACCTGCTGTGAAAACTGTTCAATTACAGTAAGACCATAGTTGTCACGTCCTGTTAGGAAAAAAATTATTTAGCCAGAGGGTGGTCAAATCTGTGGAATTCATTGCCACAGACAGCAACGGAGGCCAAGTCATTAGGTATTTTTAAAGTGGAGACTGGTAGTTTCTTGATTAGTAAAGGTGTCAAAGGTAACGGGAAGAAGGCAGGAGAGCGGGGTTGAGGGCAATAAATAATCAGGTGCCTAATTCTGCTCCTCTGTCTTATGAACTTGTGAACTTATGTTTCTTTTGTGAGTGAAAGTACATTTGCATGAAGTTTAATTTCTATTCAGAATGAAGTGAAAGCACATAGATCCCTGTGGATCTCTCTGGAAATTGGGAAGTGGAGCACCCTGTGGTGCTTCATCCATCAGGCTTCGTACTATCAACCAAGGATGAGGGTGTCAGCCCAGCATTTGTCAAGGGGCAATCCCAAGGCAGGTTGTTTAATTGAAAAATAACGATTAAATTCTAAGATCCAGTGCAGCCAGCAGACCTCAACTGGAGACCAGGCCCTGGGCCAGAAGCAACCTATGCCCCATGCACACCTGGGCACTGGAATTGCTGTTCCTGTACAGCTGCAGGACAGGGAATGCTTGCATATTTGCAAACAAATGTGATGTCCATTTTTGCTGTGCGTGGACATAATGGTAGTTGAGAATATCTCTTTTAAAGCACAGGTGAAAAGCAAGGAAAGTACTTAACAATATAAAACAATTATGGGAGCTTTGTAATTAATGTAATGTTTACAATGATTAATATTCCAAGACTCAACGTAGCAATTGGCTTAAAAAGCAAGAGACTTGATTATAAAACCTTTCCACATGGATACCCAGCAAGATGAGCACAGAACTGTGGGTCAATTCATCCAATATTTCAGTAAATAAGCTGTAATATTTTAATCTTCTGCCTTATAAAGTTTAGTTCCATTTTATTTTACAGGCACCAGATACAAGCACCTTAAGTTAAAATGGCTGATCAAAGACAACGTTCACTTTCTACTTCAGGGGATGCACTTTATCAAATTCTAGGTTTAGAGAAAGGAGCATCACACGAGGAAATAAAGAAATCCTACAGGTATGTAATCCTACAGGTGCATGAAGTCATTCAGCAAATTCCCCCAACAATGAACAATCTGTGAACAACAATATTGTGAACAATTTTGGGCACCATATCTGAGGAAGGATGTGCTGACTCCAGAGAGGGTCTGGAGGAGGTTTACAAGAATGATCCCAAGAATGAGTAGATTAACATACAGTATGATGAGCGTTTGACGGCACTCAGCCTGCTGGAGTTTAGAAACATGAGGGGGGACCTATTTGAAGTGACAGAATAGTGAAAGGTTTGGATAGAGTGGATGTAGAGAGGATGTTTCCACTAGTGGGAAAGACTAGGACTAGAGGTCACAGCCTCGGAATTAAAGGACGTTCTTTTAGGAAGGAGATGAGGAGGAATTTCTTTAGTCTAAGGGTGGTGAATCCGTGGAATTCTTTGCCACAGAAGGCTGTGCAGGCCCAGTCAGTGGATATATTTAAGGCAGAGATAGATAGATTCTTGATTAGTACAGATGTCAGAGGTTATGGGGAGTAGACAGGAAAATGGGGTTAGGAGGGAGAGATAGAACAGCCATGATTGAATGACGGCATAGACTTGATGGGCTGAATGGCCTAATACTGCTCCTATCACATGATCCTATGATCTTATGGATCTAGTGAGTGTTTGGAACTGTCCTTGTTAAAACTGTCTTCATTAGAACAGCAGGCTGAAGATGGTCGTTTCATAAGACAATAAGTGGAGGGGAGAATTATATGTGTTTAAACATTACTTTCACAAAGCCAACCATTGGCGCAGCATAATAATTATGTACAGGCCAAAAGTCAATATTTTTTGCTGACTATATTCTGTGTCTAGTCACAGAGAGAGCATGTGCTAATAAAAATCTGACACCAACTTATCAATCCCTTCCCAGAAATGAACTCAGTCATTGATGCTTGTATCTAAGTCTGATGCCAATACTTTCCCTCTCCTCATTTCAATTACAGCTTTGTTTGGATGTTTATAAGAGACAACACGTTAACTTCTGCCCCCATTTGTTGTGTGCAGATACACAGCAGTACCTGCCTTTAGTGTTTAAACTTTGCCCCTTTTACCTTAAAGCTATGCCCTCTAGTCCTTGGCATTTCCACCATGGGACAAAGGTTCTGACTGCCCACAACTCAGTTTCTCATACCTGACATACTTCTATCCGGTCTCCCCATAACCTTCGGCATTCTTCTAATCCATGTGGCATTCTGGGAAACCTCTTCTGCGTCCTCTTGACAGCTTCCATATCCTTCGTGTAATGGGGCAAGCAGAACTGTACACAATACTTCAAATGCGGCCTAACCAAAGTCCTGTAAATCTGCATCATGACTTCCTGGCTGTTACGCTCAATTCCCTGACCAATGAAGGTAAGCATACTATATGCCGCCTTTACCACTCTCTCTACTTGTGTTGCTATTTTCAGGGAGCTATTGACTTGGACCCCAAAATTCTTTAGTACATTAATGTTGTTTAGGGTCTTGCTATTAACCATATACTTTCCCCTTACATTTGACCTCCCAAAGTACAACACTTCACACTTGCTCGGATTAAACTTTATCTGCCATTTGCCAGACCATTTCTGTTGCTGATGCAATTCCCGCTGTCTATTTTGTCAACCTTTCTCACAGACTGCAACTCCAGCAATCTTAATGTTGTCTGAAAACTTACTAAGCAACCCATCAACATTTATGATCAAGTCATTAATATATATCACAAACACCAGAGATCCCAGCACAGATCCCTGCGGAACTCCACTGGTTACAGATATCCAACCTGAATAATGACTTTTCACTACACTTCTGTCTCCTAATCGTTAGCCTGTTCTGAATACATACCACTAAATGACCGTGAATCCTGTGTATCAAAAAAGCATCAGAAGACGCTGGAATTGTAATCCTTGTGAATCAAGAACCATTGAACCTTGTCAGTTGGCAAGCAATGCCTAAAAGCAGCTCATGCACATATAACTGTAATGGATTCTGATGACAACAATGACTTGGGCGGCACGATGGAGCATTGGCAGAGTTGATGCCTTAGAACACCAAGGGCTACTGGTTCGATCCTGACTATGGGAGTTTTTCTGTACGCAGTTTATACGTTCTCCCTGTGACCTGCGTGGATTTTCTCTGAGATCTTTGGTTTCCTCTCACCCTCCAAAGACGTACAGGTTTGTAGGTTAATTGGTATAAATGTAACATTGTCCACAATGTGTGTAGGATGGCGTTAATATGCGAGGATCACTGGTCGGCACGGACTTGTGGGCCGAAGGGCCTGTTTCGCACTGTATCTCTAAACTTACTTCCATCTTCCCATGTCTGGCCATCTTCTGTATCACGTCTTTCCGGTCGGTCAGTGACGGTTGACGGTCGGTGGTTGCAGAATTGGCTACTTTAGTCAGTCATTGTGGTACAGTTCCTGTCGTCAGCATTGCCCGGGATACACCACGTGGAGGCTTCTGCTTGCATCCCATCTCTAAACTAAACTAAACTAAACAAGAGTGGAGACACTAAAACTTTGTTAACTGTTTAGGTATTTACTAATCAATGGAACTTCTTTGCAAAATTTGACACATAGCTGACACATTTTGAAATGTATGCGTTTATTTTTCTTGACGATCTTATTTTTTTAAATCTTGTGACTGTTCGTTTGTTCCTGTCACATAAGTATAATGAAGTCAATAAGATTTTATATTACTAATCTTATTATCTTGCTAATGCTTCCTAATTAACATCTTACAATTATCCTTAATTGAGCTATCAAATTGGATGAGTTGAATTATGTGTCATTTGCAGGAACATGAAAAACATGACTTGAATTGCAAAATAGAATTTACTTATCTGATTAATGAGGTAAATTATTAATTTGACACGACTTTCAAATAACTTGGCGACCAGCATTGCTAATGGAATACATGATTATGCACTCAAGAAAAATTGATCTCACTTGATTCAACAGAAGAAATAGTTATTTTAAATATTAATTTTCTCTTGTCATCTATGGACTTTTTTTTCATCTGCTGGATGATTTTATCTCTTGAAGTTGAAACCCCTGATATTGATTCCGCGCAAATAATTTTTTAATGACATATTGCCTCACATCTTTGGAATATATTGCAACAAACACACTTGCACTAATATTTCCCCCAGTTTCCAGCATCCATTTTCATCAGATGAAACAGTTTTGGTCACGGAATTCTGCATGATTCCGTGATTCACCAAAATACTCATAGGATCATTAACAAACATGGACAAATGGGCATTTTCAATCATTCCGACCGTAGATGGAACTTTTAAATCTTGCAAGGTACAGATAAAATAAGCTTACCTTAAAAGCAATATAGGTTTTATGGCAATTGAGGTTCAATTATATTACAGTAAACCCTAGTTATTATGGACCTCTTTATAAGGGATTTTGGTTATAGCAGATGGACCCACCGACCCAGGCTGAGCTGCTGACGCCACCCTTGGACCTACTGACCTTCACCACCAGGCTGAGCTGCTGGCACTGGCATGCACCACCTCCCCAGCTGCTCCAGGCCGGACCTACAGCCGCCACCACCAGCTCACACAGCTTCCTTGGCCGTTTCCAGGCTGCACCAGCCACTGCTGCTGTCACCACCACCGGTCCTTACTTGCTCTCTGGCCGACCGTGGACCACGACCAACAACTCCCCCAATCCTCGCCTCATTTCACCTAGATTCCAGACCAAGAGCCTGAAGAAGGGTCTTGACCTGAAACACCTATCTATGTTCTCCAGAGATGCTTCCTGACCTGCTGAGTTACTCCAACACTTCTTTGAATTAACTAAGTGGGTCCTTCTTTGAATTAACTAGCATTTGCAGTTCTTTGTTTCTACTATTTATACAATGATATGCTATTACTCAGTAACCCTTTACTTGGTTATAGTGAACGATTGACAATAATGGACACCATTCCCCCCTCTATGATCCATTACAGGTATCAGAGGTTATGGAGAGAAGGCATTAGAATGAGGTTAGGAGGGAGAGATAGATCAGCCATGATTGAATGGCGGAGTAGATTGATGGGCTGAATGGCCTAATTCTGCTCCTATCACTTGATCTTTTGATTATAATGAGGGTTTACTGAACAGGGATTATTCCATAGGCCATTAACAAACAGGACACATATTGAGGAGCAAACTGCTGAGGAAATTGCAGAGGTACACAAAAGCTATAGCATTATGGTAATAGTGTAACTGTCCAAAAAACAAACAATAATGGGGAAAGTGGGGCGAGAGGTTTTTAATTATGTTCCAGCAATCTTTTTGGTTGGTTTGTTTCTGGCCCAACAAGGAAGGCAGCATTGCTGGAGTTTGTTCAATAAAATAAGAAACACCATGTCCAGGTACATTTAGGAGACAGAATCATAATATCATAAAGTTTTGAATAGCTCTGGAAAAGCATGTGGACCAGACCAAATTAAAAATCAGACACAATCAGAGGGGCCAAATTTAATGGGATGAAAACAGGTTTGGACTGGGTAAAATATAATTTGATGGAATTCAAGATAGACACAAAATGCTGGAGTAACTCAACAAGACATACAGCAATTCTGGAGAGAAGGAATGGTGACATGCCTCTGTTTGGAATTCAAGCCTGGTGACACAAGTTCATGTTGGAAGTTCAGGTATGATCAGAAAGACAGACGCACTTTTGCTCTGAACTGAAGATTGAGACAGGCGTCCGGCAGCTGCAGCGATGCTTGCACGCCACCACTTTCGCCAAGGTAAAACTAAGTGGCAGCTCACGCAATAACGAGGCATCACTCTCAGATGAACTCAATGGGTTCTACACTTGCTACGAAAAGAAGAACCACAATGTGGCTTCTCAGGCCCCCATAGCCCTGAATGGCATTGTGATCTCAGTCACCTGAGATTATCATTGTGCATTGCATTTGAAAGCCTGTTAGAGAAAATAGAAGTAAATAGATGTATGCAGTGAGAATCAACGATATGGAAACAGGCCACTGTGTCATTAAGTACCTATCTGTAAAAATACAGTTTACCCATAACCTCATGCTTCCAAATTTTTGTGAGGATGCCTGCTTCCATCAGCTCTTGGCCAACATGTTCACCCTTTGGGTAGAAAAAGTACTTCTCAAATCCCTTCCAAATCTCCTCCCCTTGTTTTAAAACGATGTCCTCTGATTATACGCATAACTGCCAAGGGGAAACGTTTCTCCCTATCTATCTTCTTCTTCTTCTTTCGTGTGGCGTGCACAGCCTAAAGTTGTTGGACAATTGTTCTATTTGATCTTCCGTTTGTGCACGTCGAGTTGATTGCATTAGTCGAAACAGGGCGGACCATGTGAAGGTTGCAATCTTCTACCCCTCCCTATCTATCCTATTTATAGAATCATAGAATTGTTCTGCACATAAAGGACTTTGAGGATCACCTTGGCTATGCCAACTATGATGCCGATCCATACATCCCATTTCCCTGTATTAGACCTGTATCGCTCTGTGATTTTCCTATCTATGTACCTTGAAAGATAGTTGCCAGCCAAATCTAGTAATCGCATCTGCCTCTGTCCGTTCATTCTTGATAAATGCCACTTCCTGCATGTCAATCTTATCTCTCAGATCTTCTTTCAATTCCTACCCTCTCACTGTAAACCTTGTTTGATGAGTGCCAAGCCCTCATCAAAGACTATCTCAGTTACCTTCAGCCTTCTCCAAGGACAATAAATCCCCTTATCCAACCTCAAACCTGAAATACTACATCCCATGCAATATCCTGGTGAATTTTCTCTGTGCCCTCCACATCCATGATTGAATGGCGGAGTAGACTTGTTGGGCCGAATGTACTGTTTCTGTTCCTATCACTTATGACCTTATGTCATCCTTCCTATCACTCTATCACTCTATCACTCTATCTATCTATCTATCTATCTATCTATCTATCTATCTATCTATCTATCTATCTATCTATCTATCTATCTATCTATCTATCTATCTATCTATCTATCTATCTATCTATCTATCTTCCAGTTTGGTGGTCTTTCTATTTGCACAAAACAGTTCGCGATAGCGCTACGATTGTCTGCCAGTTCATTCACTGTTCTCCTATGCTGCGAGTGCACCAAGTTTTGCGAGGTTTAAAAAGTTAGCGAGGTTTAAAAATCGTAAAAACCGCGCATACACAGATCGATCTCTTCTCCTGCCAGTCAGCACCGTGTGGATTTGTCTCTTCCCCTGTCACTCCCCGGGATGGTCCGCCCCTTCCTGCGCCATCATGTCTTTACTGGAGCTGAGAATGCCAGCGGGGGTTTCCAACCGGACATTCAGAGGGACCCGAAGCAGCCCAGCCTAACCCCACCCCAAGCAGCAGCCCAGTGTCAGAGACCTGACCCAGCCAGCGTGGGAGACACAGCCCAGACCGGAGTCGTAGACCCAGCCCAGCCCAGCCCAGCCTAGAGTCGGAGATGTCGCCAATGTCGCCCAAACGGAAAGTGGAGACTCTGATCCCTGCAGATGAAAACAACCAGCGACCAGCGACCATCGCCCGCTGTGAGTCCCCATCGCAACGCCAATTCCAGCCACTACCCCTCTGGTCCCCCTCACTGGCTCCTCGCCCCCTCCCCCGTGCTGCCCCCCTCTCCCCCATGGCTCTTCCACTGCCTTTTCTCCGAGCTCACTCCCCTCCGCCCACACAACCCTCTCCCCCACAAGTACCCAGGCTCACACCCCCCCTGCCTACACACACCCCCCACACACACACACGACCACACACATCCCTCACACACCGCCACCCACACACCCTGCCGCCCACATCCCCCACAACCCCCCCTTCCCCCACAACCCCCCTCCCTCACAACCACCCCTCCCCCACAACCCCCCTGCCCCCACAACCCCCCGTACCCCCACACACCCCTGTCCCCACAACCCCTCCACCCACAGCCCCCCTCAAACACACCTCCCCCACACACACACCGCCCACACACACTCCCCTCCCACACACACACACCGTCCCCCACACTGCCCCCTCCCACATCCCTCCTCCCCCTCCCACACCCCTCCCGCCCACAGACACACCTGCCCCCATCCCATACCCACCCACCACACACCCTCCTCCCCCACACATTCCCCTTCCCCCACACCACTCTCCCCCCCCCTCCTACATCTCCCCGTCCACACACACCCCTCCTCCCCTCCCACCCCACACCCCACTTCCCTTCCCTGCCTCCCCTGCTCCCCTCCCACACAGGAAGAGAAGGAGGAGGGAGTGCTCGGGGATGAGGGGAAATGAGCAGCGCCTGAACAGTTAGGGGCTATGGGTCAGTGGTGGAATATTGAGTTGGGGGAACGGGTTGTGTTGGGGGAACAGGTGTGTGGTGGAATATTGCGTTGGGAAATGGGTTGTGTTGGGGGACCAGGCCTCCCTTGTGACTGGGACCCAACCGGTCCCATTTAGTCTAGTGTTTTATAAAGTTCAGTTTCAGTTCGGTTTAGTTTATTGTCACGTTCACTGAGGTACAGTGAAAAGCTTCTTGTTGTGTGCTAACCAGTCAGCAGAAAAACAATACATGATTAAATCAATCCATTTACAGTCTATAGATACATGACAAATGAACAACATTTAGTGCAAGGTAAGGCCAGCAAAGTCCGATCAAGAATATCCTAAGGGACATCAGAGGTAGATAGTTGTTCAGCTCTGCTCTCTGGTTCAGTTACACAATGCTCTATTGCTCTATTGCTCTATTGTCATTGCTCTATTGGAGGCAAGTATCCCATAAGCCTTGTTTACCATCTTATGTACACCTATGCTGCTGCCTTCAGGGATCTTTGAACCAAGTAAACCAAGGTCCCTCTGTTCTTCAGTAATTCTTACCATTCTATCATTCATTGAGTATACCCTGGCTTATTACATCTCCTGTCATTTTTCAGGATGGATAGTAAAAAACATCTACCTATCATCTACCTATACAGACATATGAAATGATCAGGCACCGTTGTGGTGGCTGTTTAAGTTTATGTTTAATTTTTACGTGGTTATGTATCTTGTTGCTTTTTTGTATGACTGTTGGCAAATCAAATTCCTTGTATGTTTACACATTTGGCTAATAAATAAATGAATTATAATCTGTTTAATGTGAGGAGTCAGAGGGTTGGAGGGGATCTTTGGAAATATTATTTCACCTATAGTGTGGTTGCAAACTGGATCACACCACATGAGGAGGTTTTGGGGACAGGTACTCCCACATTTATCTGAACATGCACTTGAATGGAAACATAGAAAATAGGTGCAGTATGAGGCCATTCGGCCCTTCGGGACAACAGGTAGCAATTGACTGGGATAAACAATTGCTACCTGTTTCATTAACCAAAGAGATTTGCTCACATGTGGTCAAATGGAGATGGTTAAAATCTGGAAAATCTGAGAACAATTCACAACCAACAATTAATAGAAACATAGAAAAATAGGTGCAGGAGTAGGCCTTCGAGCCAGCACCACCATTCAATATGATCATGGCTGATCATCCAAAATCAGTACCCCATTCCTGCTTTATCCCCATATCCCTTGATTCCGTTAGCCCTAAGAGCTAAATCTAACTCTCTCTTGAAAATGTCCAATGAATTGGCCTCTACTGCCTTCTGTGGCAGAGAATTCCACAGATTCACAACTCTTAAACTGTGACCTCTGGTTCTGGACTCCCCCAGCATGGGGAACATTTTTCCGGCATCTAACCTGTCCAATCCCTTAAGAATTTTATATGTTTCAATAAGATCCCCTTATCCTTCTAAATTCGAGTCAATACAAGCCCAGTCGATCCATTCTTTCATCATGTGTCAGTCCCGCCATCCCGGGAATTAACCTGGAGAACCTACGTTGTGCACTCCCTCAATTGCAAGAATGCCCTTCCTCAAATTAGGATACCAAAATTGCACACAATACCCCAGGGCTCACCAGGGCCTTGTGCAACTGCAGTAGGACCTCCTTGCTTCTAAACTCAAATCCTCTCGCAATGAAGGCCCATATGCCATTAGCTTTCTTCACTGCCTGCTGTACCTGCATAAAATTGCAGTATCAAATGAATAATTCAAACAGATAAAGTAAGTAATAATTCATCTAGTTTTAATATATATTTAAAATTCTTGTCATTGATTGACGGATGTCTCCTGGTCCTATTGCTTTTGTTATTCATCCATAGAAAACTTGCTTTGAAACACCACCCGGACAAAAACCTCGACAATCCAGATGCCTCTGACAAGTTCAAAGAGATCAACAATGCTCATTCAATATTGACAGATATTTCAAAACGGAATATTTACGACAAATATGGCTCCCTAGGTCTTTACATAGCGGAACAATTTGGTGAAGAGAATGTGAACACGTATTTCATACTGTGTAGCCCGTGGGCAAAGGTAATATTTTTTTCCTCTCTGCTTTAAGGCACAGCGACACTTTATGGTTAGAATTATAGAGTGATACAGTGTGGAAACAGGCCTTTCTGCCCAACCTGCCCACACCGGCCAACATGTCCCAGCAACATTAGTCCTACCTGCTAACGTTTCGTCCATATCCCTCCAAACCTGTCCTATCCATGTACCTGTCTAACTGCTTCTTAAATGTTGGGATAGTCCTTGCCTCAACTACCTCCTCTGGCAGCTTGTTCCATACACCCACGACTGCTGCTGGTTCTGCTGATTGCACACAAACGGCAGTCTAAATATATACTTTCGATAGAAGATCAGAATTCAAAAAGCAGGAATCTTTAATTTTAATGATGATGATTCAGCCCCAATAGCTTGACAGCACTTCTAACACTTTAATATGTCTCTGGATGCTTCATGTAATCATCATCAGACAAATTTGTTACTGATTCTATCTCAATGAAAAGCTTGTCAGAGAAGTAAATTTTAAGGTACATGAAGTTGGACGGAGAGGTAGAGAGGATATTTCAGAACCTAGGATGCCTTTGGGGCAGCACAAGGCCACAGCTACTAGCGCCTCACAGCTCCGGTAACCTACGTTTGATCCTCACTACCAGTGTTGTCTTCCATAGTTTACAGTTTCTCCTTGTGAATGTGCAGTATTTCCCTCGGCTGCTCTAGTTTCCTACCACATCCCAACGGTATGTAGGATCTCAGGTTATTTGGCCACTATGAATTGCCCCCAATCATAGCACCTGGGGAGAGTTGATGGGAATGTGGGGAGAATGAATTGGGACTATAGTCCGTGGGCCAGAGGGGCCTACCGTACGCCCCCCCTATGATCCTACTTCTTGGGTGTCATTTTGTTCATTAGTATCTCTTCTGTCTGAAAAATGATGTTCCCATGAAAAAAACTCATTTGGACTATGTTTTTAACCCTTATTTCAATATATGTCAAAATTTTGTTTTCACACTTTGCCCTCTTTCTTGGGGTCTGTGAATTTGATACTTGCAATTGAGTCTGTTTCTTAGTAAGGATACATTACAAATCTACTAAATTAGGACTATATCATCTTCAACTATGAAAATCACCAAGCTCTGCCAGAGGTTTCACGAATTTGTTACACTGTTGCATCAGTTTGATTGACTTGACTTTGCCGACTCCTTTGAAGGCACTTGTTGAGTCACAGCCTGAGAATGCATGCAGTCCAAGTAAAGCTGAGCAGTATTATGAGGAGGACTGCTTTGCAAAATGGGTGACATCTATTAGCATTTGCCTGTTGCCTCTCTCTGTGTCAAAGAACACTGTGGTGTCTTGAATGCTGTTTGCATAGTGCATTATTATTATTTTTTTTTGTTAGAAGTAAGTACAATGATGTGGTACCTAAGTACCTGGATACATACATACACATTACCATTCTTGTACAACTTCTTATTTTGAATTTAATAATAAAAGAGAAATTAGGAGAGATATACCTATTTAGTATCTTTACCCATCAGTCACCCGGTTCTGAACCATTTAATTTCTAAGGTTATGTTATGTTGACTTGTACGTGGTCATATCCTTGCTCTTTGCCCTAGTTGCAGTATAGGATGACTCACATGTCTGTTTCTTCTTGGTTTGACTTCAGGGATTGAATCTCAGACTGCAGTGTCTCTTTCTCATTCTGAGAAGTAAGAAGTGTGGCCTCTCCTTCCTTAAGGGCCTGTCCCACTTTCCTGAGTTACACACGAATTCTCCAGAGGTTTCCCTTTGATTCAAACTCGGAGATGCCAGCCGTAGGTACTCGGGGCAATTTTTTTACTCGTGGACATTTTTTAACATGCTGAAAAAACGTCCCGACTTACCTGATGCCCCGAGTACCTAGGGCTGGCATAACGAGCCGCTACGAAATATCTACGGACCTGTTACGGACATTCCCCAACTTTGAATCAAGGGAAAAACTCGGGAAAATTTGTGAGTAACTCGGGAAAACGGGACAGGGGCTTAAATAAAGATCACCTTCCTTCCGTGTAGCCTCTTTGCCATGTCATGCTCACTGCACACATCAAGAAGAAGTTCAATTAGCTGTTTCTTGTTCTCATCATCGGTGAAGAACTGCTTCCAATCTCTTGGTTTTTGGTCTTTCCGCCTTTGATTATTCTCTTCTCCGCACACCCACGCCGTGTTCATTCATTTAACTTCACTGAATCTGGTTTGTACATATCGGTACTGAAGACTACATCATTAGATGACAATGCATTGAAGATTTTGGTGCCAATCTCTTTGAAGTTTTCAGGAATCTCTTTGAGATAGTAAAATGCGGCATTGCCATCTTCCACTATCAATATCTTGTTACTGCCAGGAGGTTGTGAGTTGTCTACATCTTTCAATAGGTAGTGGAGGCCCTTGGATTTATCAGTCTTTGCAAATAAGTTGTCTGCTGCGGCTCGCCTGCAGTCCGTTTGTCTTTTATTTTTTTTTGTTTTCTTTTGACCTGTTGTTTTAGTTTATTTTAGTGTATTTTAGTTGGGTATGTGTGGGGGGGGATGGGAGAAACTTGTTTTTAATCTCTTCCTTCGGGTGGTATGCGACCTTTTCTTGTCGTATCCACCGTCACCGTCTCCGTCTGCGCCTAGGCCTAATCGCGGAGCTGGCGGCCTCCAACTGGGAGCGACCTCAAGGCTCCGGAGACAGAGCCAGGACTTACCAACGCGGCTGGCTGACTTCAGGGCTGGGGTGGCGTTGCGGTGGCGACGACCCAACTTCGGAGCCCCGGAGGTTCGCCCGCGGGCCCAGTGGACTCAGCCGCGGGCCCAGTGGACGACATCGTCGGGAGCTCACAGGTCCCAGGTTGGTGACCGGTTCTCCGGAGCTCCCGCAACAACAGCTTCATTCACTGGACTGGAGGGTGGCAGCTTCGTCCGCCCCAGGCTGCGGAGTTTGAACCGGCCCATTCGCGGAGCTCAGATTCGGCTGCGGGACTTACCATCACCTGGCGGGGTCCCAACATGGAAAGCCTGGATCGCCTCAATGCAGAGGGAGAACAAGGCGGGAAGAGACAAGGACTTTAAGACTTTTGCCTTCCATCACAGTGAGGAGGTGCCTGGTAGACTCACTGTGGTGGATGCTAAACTGTGTTCATCGTGTGTTTTGCTATTTTATTCTATGTTATATCTGTAAGGTTCACAATTTCGTTCAGACTGAAAAGTCTGAATAACAATAAAGGATACTTTGACTTTGAAGTACCAATGGAGTAGGGCATAGGGGTCAGAGAGTACATCATAAACTCCCGTAGATTGAGTTGACTGCCAGAACTTTGTGCTTTGAACATCAGTTGAAAAGCAATATCTCCTTGTTGCTTGTAGTCTATAACCTTTCATTCAGATGTTTTCAGCTTCACACTTTTCTTTGTTTCTGTCATGGTTTTGAGCTTCAGATTCTTGATGGGTTCAGAGAATGCTGTCTTTTTCTCAGGTCGCTCTCTGTTGAATTTCTCTTTCTGTTCATTCCCTGTGGTAAATACCTTCATGACATCTTTCTCAACTTCAGCCGGAACACGTGCACCAGAAGAGAGTACATACAACCCAGTCTTGTCATCTATGTCAAAAGTATTCAGGAAGCTCTTTACAGCATCAATGGCTTTCTTTACACATAACTCACTTTTCCTTATCTCAGTTGGTTGTTGATCTCTGTGTTTCCTTCCGCGATTGGTACCAGAAGTCATGTCTGCGAGGCTGAGAGTTGCAGAGAGAAAGTGTGCCCTTTCTATTGAAGTTCGAACCCATCTCCGATAATCACTGTGATTCTCCAAGATGCCAGTGAGCCCAACACCACTACCACCACCTCGAGATTTGCCATGCTTCATGATCGTCTCCTCAGTCGTTTTGTCAACAGCTCATCGGTTTCCTGGTATGAATGGCCTAGCGCCATTGATGGCACCTCTTTCGAGGAATGCCAGGGCAATGGGATGTGATTCTTCGATGTTTGCCCAGAATACAGCAAGGCAGGTCAGATAGCAGGAGTAATTGTGACCACCAAAGGTAAAGAAGAGATCGGGCATAAGAAACAGACAGTGTAAGTACAACGGAAAGTTGTTCTCTTTCACAGACCTGATCAATGAGAGAGCAATCCACACAGTCCACATGTATGACAACTAAAATTGTCTTCCCGAGAGATCCTTTTCGAAAATCAGCTTTGAAGCTCTCATACGACTCCATCAATGTGCTGAGATCTGCATTGGCCTTGACTTCAGCAAGTGCCTGCTTTGTTGGTGATCGGATTAGCTCCTGAAAGATGCTCTTTGATTCCTCTGGTATACCAGACAGCACTGCATCTTTTCCAGCCACAGACATGAATTCATCAAGAAGGTGCCTCTCCAAGCACTCCGCAATCGTCTTGTGGCAGTGCAGACTTCTGTCGTAGTTCTTTCCTGTCATAACACCTTTCATAGAACCAGTACACATGAGTCCCGATTCCATGAAGGCATCCTGAAGTCTGGATCCTTCCATTTTCTTTCCAAGCATTTTGAAGTGTGCACAAATGACATGAAATGTGCCAATCACACAATGTGTTTCGTGCACTTTGCAGGATGACTCCACACGAGAGGATATGCCTTCATGCAGACACCCAAGTCGAATGTTGTAATGACATATTCTTGGCCAACCTCATGACTTGCTTCTTCAGAAGCTCGTAAACACTCTTGAACTGTACTACATTCTGTGATGGGATGATTGATCACTGAGACAAATCCAGCCCAAGCAGTAAGCTCTTGACCTTTCTCACTACTCGCTTTCTGCGAAAGCACCCATGCCAGATCTTTTCTTGTACACTGTTTCAATGCTTCATCCCCATCATCACGCTTCCAGTGCTGCACACAAAAATCTGGATTTGCTTTCCGATTGACATAGGATGATGGAAGAGGGCCACAAGAAAGAGGGCAAAGTTGACATAAATTGAAATAAGGGGTTAAAAAACATAGTCCAAATGAGTTTTTTTTTGGGAACATAATTTTTCTGACGGAAGAGATACTAATGAACAAAATGACACCCAAGAAGTAGGATCATGGGGGGGGTGCACGGTCCTCTGGCCCACGGACTATTAGTGTAAATGGATGCTGATGGTCATCATGAGCACAGTGGACCGAAGGGTCGGTTTCTATGCTGTACCCCTCCATGATACATGGAGTGTATATCTCCATGTCCATAATACATGGAGCGTGTATCCATGCATGTATATCTGTCCGCGAACAGAAGACACGATTGCTAATGCTCTTGCTCTTGGAGTGACCTTTCCATTGACTGGTGCAATGATCCTGGGCTACTTGGTGACCGGTGATAGCAGCACTTGCCAGTCAGATGGACTCCCAGGGCCACCTGTGGCCTGCTTTAAAGCTTGAGGAGTCATGAAATAGGAAATATAATGGGAGGTCCACGAGTGTGCAGCAGGTTGAAAATCCCACCCAAAACTCCCTGAATAGTAGAAGCACAAGAGAAGGAATTAAACTGTACTAGGCTGAAACATGTTTAACATACCTTGCTTTTGAGAGCAGTTCTGAGAAGAATAGCCAGTGAGATCTTCTTTGGAGTCAATGTATCAGTATGTTCCTGATGGGTGACATTTCGGGTCGAGACCCTTTCTTCAGACCGGTCTATAGAAGTCTCTACCCAAAATGCCGCCCATTCCTTCTCTCCGGAGATGATGAGTTATCCCAACATTTTGTGTCCACCTTCGGTGTAAACCAGCATCTGCAGTTCCTCCCTACACAGTGTGTTCCTGATGTCTGCACTCATGCAAAAACACAGAGGTCAGGAAGACACTGGAGGGCAGATACCAATGCACCACCCCTCCCACTGTGTTGCTGGGCTCATCACATACCAGTTATGGGAGGTAATTTGCCATTCAGTTGAAATGGGTTGCAAATCTGGAATGAAATGGTAAGTGGTTTCTTCATCTTTGCTTTTTAATTAATATTCATAAAAAAAAATTATGCCATTTTAATTGTGTTTTAAGTAAACCTATTACTTTTTCAAAATTATTGTTCATGTATTAAATGAGTTATATATATTTCAGTGTTCTTTAAATGGCTGTAATTATTAGACATTTAGAATTAGTTGAAAAGGTTTTTTATGTAGGAAGGAACTGCAGATGCTGGGTTATACCGAAGACAGATACAAAGTGCTGGAGTAACTCTGCGGGTCAGCTAGCATCTCTGGAGGAAAGCTCTTTTGACAGGACTGAGGTATCGAAAGGACAGTGTTACAGCAGGATCCACCACCTCTTGCAGACCACTCGATCTCAGGGGACAGCAGCAGCAGCAGGACCCGGAGATCAAGTGCTTCCATGGAGCAGCAAAGGTTCAGTGCCACTGTGGGGTGGTGTGTTTGAGGGGTGAGTATGATAACATGGGGCCTAGGTCTGGTTGATCAAGATCTCGCCCATCACTGATTGTGGCAAATGGTCAACAATCGGAAACGTTTAACTCTGTTTCGCACATCACAGGTGCTGCCTGACACACAGACTATTTATAGCACTTTCAGTTTTTAGTTCAGTTTTCTAACATCTGTAGTATTTTTTATTGTTATTGTCATTTCTGATTGTGTTTTTTTTGCATTGTATCAGGGTCTCTTTGTACTCTGTGGGGTGATCACTTGCTTTTACTGCTGCTGCCTCTGCTGCTGCTGCTGTAACTGCTGCTTTGGTAAATGCAAGCCTAAGCCTCCGGGAGGTGAAGAATACGAATATTATGTATCATCAGAAGACCTGGAGGAACAAATCCGCATGGACACGGACGTTGGTAAGTGCTGGTAGCAAGGTACATTTTCTTCTTTGGCTTGACAGGAAGCTCTCAAGTCGACGCTTTGACAAAAACCTGCTGCCTTGGTTGTTTCTGAGTGTCGTGCGACAAAAGGAGAAAATGAAGGGAACCCACCCCCAATATTCGGTCTGACCGCCCAGTTACAGAGTCTCCTATCACTGTAACTCAGTCTGACTGTACCCTACCCGGTCCGCCACAGAGCCACACCTGGTGCACAGACCTGGCTGTTGCTGCTTTTTCCTGAACATCCAATCTCCCCAACGGTGTCCAAAACAGACACAACATGCTGGAGTAACTCAGCAGGTCAGGCAGCATCCCTGGAGAAAAGGAATAGGTGACGTTTCAGGATGAGACCCTTCTTCAGATGATATGCTCTGTTTCAATGGAAATGGCCACTGAGGAAGGTAGTTGAGGCCAGTTCATTGGCTATATTTAAGAGTGAGTTAGATGTTGCCCTAGTGGCTAAAGGGATCAGGGGGTATGGAGAGAGGGCAGGTACAGGATACTGAGTTGGATGATCAGCCATGATCATATTGAATGGCGGCGCAGGCTCGAAGGGCAGAATGGCCTACTCCTGCACCTATTTTCTATGTTTCTGTTTCTATTCCTGCACTCTCTACGTACTACGTTTATACTTCCTGGTAGTCACCCATCTGCTTTCTGCTGCAGTTTTGCCCCTCATTGTAACCCCTATCTATGAAGCTTTCATTTTCCTGGGCAAAACTGAGGTCATCCAGCTGCAACTCCCGTTCCCTCAAGCAGTTTGTCAAGAGCTGCAGCTGAAATCCTCAGGGACACTGAAGGTTTTCCTGACTTTCCGCATTCTGCAGGAGGAGCATATCCGTGCCCTAATTTCCATCCTGCCTGCATTCAGAGGGAAGAAGAGAGTCACAAAATAAGACCTAACCTTATCTTGTGGTCACCCTCTACTCAGCCTCCTGCCCAAAGCCTCTCAAGTCAAAGCTTCAACACCTACTCTCAAAATACACCACTTGTACCTCACCACAACAGCTCCTAATAGGCCACACCATTATACCATTTTAACTTTCCACTGCTGCCCTTATCTATCTCTAGTCCCATTGACCTGTCTGGAACCATTATCCTTTGAGACAATAATTGTTTTATCAAACTCTCTTGATTTTGCACCTTAATCTTCTATTATTATTGGATGCTTTTAGCATCTTCAACATTGGAGAGATAACAAAATGTTTACATAGGACATAGAACCCGTTCAGGACAGGAATAGGCCCTTCTGTGCTGACCATGATGCCAATGTAAACAAATACCACCTGCCTGCACATGGTCCATATCATTCCATCTACTGCCTATTTATGTCTGTCCAAATGCCTTTTAAATGTTGCCATCACAACTATTAAATCACTGTCTCTGACAGCAAGTTCCAGGGAACTACCGCTTTCTGTGTTAAAAAAAAGTACCTCATAAATCTCCTTTAAACCTTTCTCCTCTCGCCCCCTTAAATCTATACCCTCTCGTTTTCAATCTTCCCACCCTGGGAACAGTACCCATTCATTTCCAGTTCCATCCTATAAGCTGGTGCTTCCCAACCTTTTATTAAAAGACCCATCATTTTTTTTTTACCTCCCTATTCCACAATTTAAGATTTGTAATAGAAAAACCTCACTTGTGGTTAACGTACGCATTGTCAGATTTTAATAACAGCCGTTTTTATACATTTTAGTTTCACCATGTAGAAATGTCAGCAATGTTTATGCATAGTCCCCCCATTTCAGGGCACCATAATGTTTGGGACACAGCAATGTCATGTAAATGAAAGTAGTCATGTTTAGTATTTTGTTGCATATCCTTTGCATGCAATGACTGCTTGAAGTCTGCGATTCAATGACATCACCAGTTGCTGGTGTCTTCCCTGGTAATGCTCTGCCAGGCTTGTATTGCAGCCATCTTTAGCTTGTGCTTGTTTTGGGGGCTAGCCCCCTTCAGTTTTCTCTTCAGCATATAAAAAGCATGCTCAATTGGGTT
Organism: Raja brachyura; assembly: GCA_963514005.1. The sequence goes on from OY740784.1 coordinate 58,085,180, forward strand.
TAGATCGGGTGATTGACTTGGTCATTCAAGAACTGACCATATTTTTAGATTTTAAAAACTCTGTTGCTTTAGCAGTATGTTTGGGATCATTGTCTTGCTGTAGAATAAACCGTCGGCCAATGAGTTTTGAGGCATTTGTTTGAACTTGAGCAGATAGGATGTGTCTATACACTTCAGAATTCATTATGCTACTACCATCAGCAGTTGTATCATCAATGAAGATAAGTGAGCCAGTACTTTCAACAGCCATACATGCCTAGGCCATAACACCCCCATGACCGTGTTTCACAGATGAGGTGGTATGATTTGGATTTTGGGCAGTTCCTTCTCTCTGCCTTAAGGGCCTGTATCACTTACGTGTCCTTGGCACGTAAATTACGCGGCCTCGTGGTCGCATTGAGCCACGACGGTCCAGCGAAGGTCGCACGCAACTTCATTCGATTGCACAGCCATCTGGAGCATGTGACGTCATTTGAAGATGGACGTAAAATGCCGGAGGAACTCAGCGGGACAAGCAGCATCTCTGGAGAGAAGCAATGGGTGATGTTTCGTGTCGAGACTCTTCTTCAGTCTGAAATAAGGGTCTTGACCCGAACCATCACCCATTCCTTCTCTCCAGAGATGCTGCCGGTCCCGCTGAGTTACTCTAGCATTTTGTGTCTATCTTCAATTTTCTTGGCCCCGCTCTGGGAGTAGGAGTGGGGGCGGATCTGGACCGCAACGTCCGTGAGCCCCAGGCCGAGCTCGGCAATCGTTTGCCTGCTTCTGCTGCTGTTAGTGGTGAGACGTTGTGTCGCGCCAGGGTCTTGGGCCTGTCCCACTTTGGCCGTCAGTTCCGCGACAGGCCGTTGGCGCGCAAAGATTTTGTTCTCTACAAACCCAAATACCACATACCCCTCCGTGTTTCTCAGTGGTACCGGCCCCGCGCGGCCATACGATGCCCGTGCGCCTCAACGTGACCACGAGGTCGAGTAATTTGCGTGTCAAGGACACGTAAGTGGGACAGGCCCTTTGTTCTTGCCATCACTCTGGTATAAGTTAATCTTCATCTCATCTGTCCACAAGACATTTTTCCAGAACTGTGATTGCTCTTTTAAGTACTTCTTGACAAACTGTAACCTGGCCATCCTATCTTTACGGCTAACCAATGGTTTGCAGCTTGCAGTGTAGCCTCTGTATTTATGTTCATGAAGTCTTCTGCGGACAGTGGTCTTTGACAAATCCACACCTGACTCCTGAAGAATGTTTCTGATCTGTCGGAGAGGTGTTTGGGGATTTTTCTTTATTATAGAGAATTCTTCTGTCATCAGCTGTGGAGGACTTCCTTGGCCTGCCAGTCCCTTTGCGATTAGTAAGCTCACCAGTGCTCTCTTTCTTCTTCACAATGTTCCAAACAGTTGATTTTGGGAACCCTAAGGTTTGGCTGATGTCTCTAACAGTTTTATTCTTGTTTCTCAGTCTCATAACACATTCATTGGCACAACTTTGGTCCTCATGTTGATAAACAGCAATAAAAGTTGACAACACCTGAGCAATTACAAATATCTGTGAAGCCATGTGTCCCAAACATTATGGTGCCCTGAAATGGGGGGACTATGTATAAACACTGCTGTAATTTCTACATGTTGAAACCAAAATGTATAAAAATGGCCTTTAATAAAATCTGACAATGTGCACTTTAACCACATGTGATTGTTTCTATTACAAATCTCAAATTGTGGATTACAGAGACAAATAAATAAATTATGGGTCTTTGTCCCAAACATTATGGAGGGCACTGTACAGTATGTTATTCAATTGCAATCTAAATATGACATTCTTTAATTCTATGATCTCTCTTCCCAAAAAGGGTCTATTACTAGTTAATCCTTGGTGGGCAATATGTTGGAAAAACTCTGCGGGTGAGGCAGCATCTATGGAGCGAAGGAATACGTGACGTTTTGGGTCGAGACCCTTCTTTAGACTGATGTGGGGGTGGGGGTGGGGGCACGGAAAGAAGAAAGGAAATGGCTGAGACAATGGGCTGTGGGAGAGCTTGGAAGGGGAGGGGAAAGAGGGAGAAAGCAAGGACTACCTGAAATTGGAGAAGTCAATGTTCATACCGCAGGGGTGTAAACTACCCAAGCGAAATATGAGGTGCCGCACCTCCAGTTTGCGGTGGGACTCACTCTGGCCATGGAGGGGGCCCAGGACAGAAAGGTCGGATTCGCAATGGGAGGGGGAGTTGAAGTGCTGACCCACCGGGAGATCAGGTTGTTTATTGGGAATTGAGCGGAGGTGTTGGGCGAAGCAATTGCCAAGCCTACACTTGGTCTCACTGAGGTAGAGCAGCTAACACCTAGGGCAGCGGATGAAATAGATGAGGTTGGAGGAGGTGCTGTTGAACCTCTGCCGCACCTGGAAAGGCTGCTTAGGTCCTTGGATGGAGTCAGGGGGGGAGGTAACCCTGCCTCACTTCACATGAGCAGATCTGAGAGAGCACTGGCAACTAAGGTTGTCTTTCACTAAGTTTTCAGAATTGTTACCAGGTTTCCATGTGAATGTGCCCGAATGCAAGGAGTTGCTGTTGCAACACCATAGGACGTACATGTGGAAGCCAGTTCCAGGGAACTCAATAATGCAGACATGGTCCTCAAACAGTGTGACCATATGTGGAGAAGCAGGTCTTCACGATGAAAATGAGTTCTACCTTATTGATACCTAAATGGCAGTGTTAGGAACTGGCGGTGAATTGGCACCCTTTAATTTAATTTCCCTTTAATTCCCTTTAATTTATTAATTTATCCCCAGATGTGGAGAACACCTCAGCATCTTCACTTCAGCGCTACAATGCTGTGAACTTTGTTCTGCACTCTGCATTTTCCCTTTGTTCTACATATTGTATTAGAGTTTGGCTTGATTGTATTTATGTATAATATTATCTGGTTTGATCAGATAACATGCAAAACAAAACTTTTCACTGTACCTCTGTCAAACATAAACCTAAATCTAAACCTATCATAAACAGGCCCAATTTGAGCCAGAGTCTCTACCAGCAAATAAGCTCATGACACTGCCCATTTTTTCACTATCTCAATCACTACTTCACCAGCAATATGAACTCAACACCTCCCAGTTCAAAACCCTGAACTGGCCTAAGGTCTACCAATTTTGCACTTCACACCTCCCACTGCCAGGACGCTTGCAAGCCTTTCCCCACTATGATCGCCCCATGACCTACAAACTGTTACCTGTGATCTACCTGTGCTCCTTCACAATATCTCTCTTGGAGTTAAAACACATGTGTAAACATCAAGAGTCAAGAGTGTTTTATTGTCATATGTCCCAGACGGGACAATGAAAATCTTACTTGCTGCAGCACAACAGAATATGTGAATATGTAAACATTGTATATAACGGGAAAAAAAAGAAAAAGTTCAATAAATAACAAATATAGTGCAAATTACAAATAATAATATAGTCTTTTGCAGTTCGGAGCTCAGAGCTTATTCATCGTGTTTAATAGCCTGATGGCTGTGGGGAAGAAGCTGTTCCTGAACCTGGACGTTACAGTCTTCAGGCTCCTGTAACTTCTTTCTGATGGCAGTGGTGAGATAAGTGTGTGGCCAGGATTGTGTGGGTCCTTGATGATTTTGGCTGCCTTTTTGAGGCAGCGACTACGATAGATCCCTTTGACGGAGACGGGAGATCAAAGCCAGTGATGGACTGGGCAGTGGTCACAACTTTTATTTAGCCTTTTTCGCTCATGGACGTTCAAGTTGCCAAACCAGGCCACGATGCAACCAGTCAGAATGCTCTCTACCGTGCACCTGTAGAAGTTTAAGAGAATCCTCTTCGACATCCCAAATCTCCGTAATCTTCTCAGGAAGAGGCCGATGTCATGCAACACCGTGGTAGTTGGAGACTCCATTGTGAGAGGTACAGACAGAGGTTTCTGTGGCAACAGACGGGATTTGAGGATGGTGTGCTGCCTCCCTGGTGCCAGAATCCAGGATGTCACGGACAGAGTGCAGACAATCCTCAAGGGCGAATGTAAACAGCCGGAAGTGGTAGTGCATGTTGGCACAAACGATGTCGGAAAGAAGGGGATGAATATTCTGAAGTGTGACTTTAGAGAGCTCAGAAAAGAGCTGAAAAGCAGGACCTCCAGGGTGGTTATCTCCGGTTTGCTTCCAGTTCCTCGTGCTGGCGAGAGCAGGAACAAGGAGATACAGGACCTGAATGTGTGGCTGAGGAACTGGTGCAGGGGGCAGGGATTTAGATTCTTAGACCACTGGGATCTGTTTTGGAGCAAGGGGGAACTGTACAAAAGAGACGGATTGCACCGTAACAGTTGGGGGACCGGCTGGGATAGTCAAGGACGGAGTTAAAGGGAAAGGTAGTAAAGGAATAGTTAATGACCCCAGAATTAACGGGAAAGAAAGCTCACAAAGGGATAGGGGAATATGGCCATGTGTAATAGGGATCGATGTGAAAGGTGTGATGCGTAAGGAATTAAAAATGTATATGAATGCGCCACTGTGGTGATGGGGATTTCAATATGCAGGTAGATTGTGAAAATCAGGTTGGTTTAGGACCCCAAGAAAGAGAGTTTGTAGAGTGCCTCCGAGATGGATTCTTAGAGCAGCTTGTAATGGAGCCGACCAGAGGAAAGGCAATTCTGGATTTAGTGTTGTCCAATGAACCAGATTTGATAAGAGAATAGAGGTAAAGGAGGTAGTGATCATAATATTATTAGTTTCAATCTGCAATTTGAGAAGGAGAAGGTTAAAGCGTAAGTGTCAGTGATATAGTTGAACAAAGGGGACTATGAAGGCATGAGGGAGGAGCTGGCCAAGGTGGACTGGAAAGGGATCCTAGCAGGAATGTCGGTGGAACAGCAACGGCAGGAATTTCTGGGCATAATCCGGAAGACGCAGGATCATTTCATTCCAAAAAGGAAGACAAGAGAAGTTAGGCATAGAGTAGCTGGAAGCCAGAGGATTGGGAAACTTTCATAGGCCAACAGAAGGAAACAAAACGGGCAATACGGGCTGAAAAGATGAAGTATGAGGGGAAGCTGGTCAGGAATATAAAGAAGGACAGTAAAAGCTTCTTTAGATGTGTTAAAGGGAAAAGAGTAGCAAAGTCAAATGTGGGTCCCTTGAAGGCAAAAGGCAAATTATTATGGGGAACAAGGAAATGGCAGAAGAGTTGAACAGGTACTTTGGATCTGTCTTCACTAAGGAAGGCACAAACAATCTCCCAGAAGTACTGGAGGACAGAGGATCTAAGGGGGTAGAGGAACTGAAATAAATTTTCATTAGGCGAGAAATAGTAATAGGTAGGCTGAAGGATGATAAATCCCCTGGGCCTGATGGTCTGCATCCCAGGGTCCTCAGGGAGGTGGCTCTAGAAATAGTGGACGCATAGGTGATTATTTTCCAATGTTCAATAGATTCAGGATCAGTTCCTGTGGAATGGAGGATAGCTCATGTTATCCCACTTTTCAAGAAAGGAGCGAGAGAGAAAACAGGGAATTACAGACCAGTTAGCCTGACTTTGGTGGTGGGAAAGATGCTGGAGTCAATTACTAAAGAGGTAATAATGGGGCATTTGGATAGCAGTAAAAGGATTAGTCCAAGTCAGCATGGATTTATGAAAGGGAAATCATGCTTGACTCATTTTTTGGAATCTTTTGAGGATGTGACAAGTAAAATGGATGAAGGGGAGCCAATGGATGTAGTGTATCTAGACTTTCAGAAAGCCTTTGATAAGGTCCCGCACGGGAGACTGGTGACTAAAATTAGAGCACATGATATTAGGGGTAGGGTGTTGGTAGGATAGAGAATTGGTTGGCAGACAGGAAGCAAAGAGTACGAGTGAATGGGTCCTTTTCAGAATGGCAGCCAGTGGCAGAGGCAACTGTTCATCATATACAGTGGCTTGCAAAAGTTTTCATACGCCTTGAACTTTTCCACATTTTGTCACGTTACAACCACAAACGTAAATGTATTTTATTGGGATTTTATGTGATAGACCAACACAAAGTGGTGCATAATTGTGAAGTGGAAGGAAAATTATACATGGTTTCCAAATGTTATTACAAATAAAAAACTGAAAAGTGTGGCGTGCAAAAGTATTCTGCTCCCCCGAGTCAATATTTTCTAGAACCACCTTTCGCTGCAATTACAGCTGCAAGTCTTTTGGGGTATGTCTCTACCAGCTTTGCACATCTAGAGACTGATATTTTTGCCCATTCTTCTTTGCAAAATAGCTCAAGCTCAGTCAGATTGGATGGAGAGCGTCTGTGAACAGCAATTTTCAAGTCTTGCCAGAGATTCTCAATTGGATTTAAGTCTGGACTTTGACCGCGCCATTCTAACACATGAATATGCTTTGATCTAAACCATTCCATTGTAGCTCTGGCTGTATGTTTAGGGTCGTTGTCCTGCTGGAAGGTGAACCTCCGCCCCAGTCTCAAGTCTTTTGCAGACTGTAACAGGTTTTCTTCCAAGATTGCCCTGTATTTGGCTCCATCCATCTTCCCATAAACTCTGACCAGCTTCCCTGCCCCTGCTGAAGAAAAGCATCCCCACAGCATGATGCAGCTACCACCATGTTTCACCGTGGGGATGGTGTGTTCAGGGTGATGTGCAGTGTTAGTTTTCCGCCACACATAGCGTTTTGCATTTGGGCCAAAAACTTCAATTTTGGTCTCATCAGACCAGAGCACCTTCCTCCATATGTTTGCTGTGTCCCCCACATGGCTTGTGGCAAACTGCAAACGGGACTTCTTATGGCTTTGTTTCAACAATGGCTTTCTTCTTGTCACTCTTCCAAAAAGGCCCGATTTGTGGAGTGCACGACTAATAGTTGTCCTGTGGACAGACTCTCCCACCTGAGCTGTGGATCTCTGCAGCTCCTCCAGAGTTACCATGGGCCTCTTGGCTGCTTCTCTGATTAATGCTCTCCTTGCCCAGCCTGTCAGTTTAGGTGGACGGCCATGTCTTGGTAGGTTTGCAGTTGTGCCATACTCTTTCCATTTTCGGATGATGTATTGAACAGTGCTCCGTGAGATGTTCAATGCTTGGGATATTTTTTTATAACCTAACCCTGCTTTAAACTTCTCCACAACTTTATCCCTGACCTTTCTGGTGTGTTCCTTGAGCTTCATGATGCTGTTTGTTCACTAATGTTCTCTAACAAACCTCTGAGGCCTTCACAGAACAGCTGTATTTACACTGAGATTAGATTACACACAAGTGGACTCTATTTACTAATTAGGTGACTTCTGAAGGCAATTGGTTGTACTGGATTTTATTTTGGGGTATCAGAGTAAAGGGGGCTGAATAATTTTGCATGCCACACTTTTCAGTTTTTTATTAGTAAAAAAATTTGAAAACCATGTATAATTTTCCTTTCACTTCACAATTATGCGCCACTTTGTGTTGGTCTATCACATAAAATCCCAATAAAATACATTTACGTTTGTGGTTGTAACGTGACAAAATGTGGAAAAGTTCAAGGGGTATGAAAACCTTTGCAAGCCACTGTATATTAATGATTTGGAAGAGGGAATTAGAAGCAACACTAGCAAGTTTGCGAATGACACAAAGCTCGGTGGCAGTGTGAACTGTGAAGAGGATGTTAGGAGGTTGCAGGGTGACCTGGACAGGTTGAGTGAGTGGGCAGATGCGTGCAGATGCAGTATAATATAGATAAATATGAGGTTATCCACTTTGGCGGCAAAAACAAGGGGGCAGATTATTATCTCAATGGGGTTAGGTTAGGGGGAGGTACAGCGAGACCTGGGTGTCCTTGTACACCAGTCACTGAAAATTGGCGTGCAGGTACAGCAGGCAGTGAAGAAAGCTAATGGAATGTTGGCCTTCATAACATGAGGATTTCAGTATATGAATAAAGAGGTTCTTCTGCAGTTGTATAGGGCTCTGGTATGGCGGTGCTGGCTTGAAGGGCCGAATGGCCCCCTCCTGCACCTATTTTCTATGTTTCTATGTTTCTATGAAGTAGAGTTGCTGATGTGCCTTCTTTACAATTGCATCGGTGTGCTGGGTCCATGAATGATCTTCTGATATATGCACTCCCAGGAATTTGAAGTTATTGACTTCAGTAGCATCTATCTACTTTATCACTTCATTTAGCAGTAGCAGACTTTCACAGAAAATCTACCTTCAATTGACAACATCCATTTAACACATTTATTCTGGCAGAATTTCTAAACATTAATCTTTATCACAAATGAACAAGTATGTGTTATGCTGTCCTCGTGGTTTAGAAATTAATTCTGCCTGAGTGCTGAGTTCAGGCTCCAATGTTGAGAAGCCCAAGTCTCAGATAATACTGAGCCTGAAGCCTCATCGTCAGTTAGGTACATACTCTTGGTAGCTCGCCAAAAATGGTCTCACCTGTTGGGTCAGTTGGTTGAAAATCATAAAATTGTAGGTATTGTAAATCTGAAATAAAACAGAACATGCACATAACACTCGGGAGATCGAGAACCAGAGTTCATGAAATGGCAAGGAGAATAATATATATCATATAACATAAAAGTTAGTTTTCCGTTGCAGAAAAAGGTGGGGAAGACATGGTAAAACAAAGGCAATTAGGGTAAGGCAAAAGGGATATTGTAGTAACTCAAAGCACATGAAGCTGCTTTGTGTGAGCGTTGCCAACATAGGGCTGTGGGACTCAGCACTCAGAACTGAAATGTTAACTGTTTCTCTTTCTACTGATACTGCTCCACCTGTTGGGTGTTTCCAGCATTTTCTGTTTTTATTGGGCCTTTTCAATATTGGCAGAGAAAGGTGGAAGGTCTGAATAGAATTTGAGAACATTAGTGGATCACGCAACCTTGTTTGGGATCAGTAGTTTTGAGTAGGTGGGAGTGGCATCTGTTACTGGGACACTTTACAAGATGGCAAAATTATTTGTGAAAGCCCATGGCACACTTACACCCATGTCCACGCAGGCAACATGATCAACATGAAGAGTATGTGCTTGCAAGTCCATGGGCCCCGATTTTGAATATATAAAGTCTTAACTGCATGGATCTCAATTTCTTACTTGGCCTTGTAGTAAAGAGATGGACAGTTTGATAAATCTGATTGCAGTTTTTTGTAGAACAGCTATTTTCCTGTGATCAAACTCCTGTTCAGTCATAGCCAGTGTATTTGCAGCAAAGGGTTTTCTTCCTGTCCTGCATTGTTTCCTCTGGAGTCGCCCAAAAACAAGTGTACATCCTCTTCCTTATACACCTACTGCTCCTCGGCAAAGGCATAGTGTCAGGTTATACACTCTCACGGTCAATATTCGCCATCAAGCCATGGGGGGGGGGGCACGGTGGCATAGCAGTAGAGTTGCTGCCTTACAGCGCTTTCAGCACCAGAGGCCCAGGTTGGATTCCGACTACGAGTGCTGTCTGTGTGGAGTTTATAGGTTCTCCCCGTGACCGCGTGGGTTTTCTCCGAGATCTTCATTCCTTCAACACTCCAAAGACGTACAAGTTTGTAGGTTGATTGGCTTTGCATTAATGTAAATTGGCCTTAGCATATATATGGGATAGTGTTAATATGCTGGGATCATGTTAATATGCAGGGTTTGCTGATCGATGTGGACTCGGTAGGCCTCGCCTTTGATACTTTATTTAGCTTTAGCTTTATTTAGCTTCCATTTATGTTTGGTAATGAAATAACTCTAATATGACTTCTGATCTCCAAAAAAATCAATGGTGCCAGGCTTGGAAATATGAATGGTGACATCTGATCTCAGGGAATTTGTACAGTACTAGATATAGTCATCCTGTGGTTAAGTTACTGGACATATATCCAGAGGCCTGTGTCATGGAGTTGGAGACATGCATTTAAAGCCCATTTAAAATCAAGTAATTTGATAAATCTGAAACAAAAACCTTGGGTAAAAGAGGGGTGCAGTTAGGAGAGCTGTTGCCTTACAGTTCCAGTGACCGGGGTTCAATCCTGACCTCAATAGAGGTTCTCTGAAACTGTAAGACAACAGTTCTACTAACTGCACCACTCTTGTACCCAAGCTTTTTGTTTCAGATTTATTAAATTACTTGATGCTGGCTTCCTCCAGGTATACCGATTTCCTCCCACATCCCAGAGGCATGTTAGTTGGATGTAGGGTACACAAAATGCTGGAGAAACTCAGCGGGTGCAGCAGCATCTATGGAGCGAAGGAGATCGGCAACGTTTCGGGCTGAAACCCTTCTTCAGACTTCGAAACCCTAGTTCAGTCTGAAGAAGGATTTCGGCCCGAAAAGTAGCCTTTCCATCAGTCTGAAGAAGTGTTTCGGCCCGAAACGTTGCCTATCTCCTTCGCTCCATAGATGCTGCAGCAGCCGCTGAGTTTCTCCAGCATTTTGTGTACCCTCGATTTTCCAGCATCTGCAGTTCCTTCTTTAGCTGGATGTTAATTGTTTAGTTTAGTTTATTGTCACATGTACCGAGGTACAGTGAAAAGCTTTTATTTTGGCCACTGTAAATTGTCATTAATGTGGGAAGGTGGTACACTGATGGCCATGTGGGGAGATGAGATTACAGGGAAAATTTTTGTGAGTTGGCATGAACTTGATGGGCTAAATGGCCTTTTACGTCGTATATGTATGATTTTCTTTCGTAACCACAAAATTACTCATTTGTCATCTGGTTTTGTAAATTCAATGCCTGCCCCATGTTAAAAGAAGTCACACACAAACACCAACCATTCCTCAATACGACTCACAGAGTAGAAGCAAGTCATCCTCAATACCAAAGGACTGGCTGAGCAACTAGAGGGAGGTAGGACATCTGCCATCGGGTGAACCCAGGCCCAGCAATGTGAATGGTTCGTAACTGTCCACAAGTTAAAGTCCTAAACCTGGACAAGACCAATTATGAAGGTATTAGATAGGAACTTGCAGAAGGTGCTTTGGAGATGCTCTTTACCGGTAATGAAATGGGTGGCAAGTGGAAGGTTTTTAAAGATGAGATTGGGGGAGTTCAGTGAGAGAATGGTCCAGTTAGAATGAAGGGCAAGGTTGTTTAGGGAGTGCGGGATGACAAGGGATATCGAGGTGCCAGAGAAAAGGAAGCATCTGTGTAGGAAAGAGCTGCAGATGCTGGTTTAAATCGAAGATAGAGACAAAATGCTGGAGTAACTCAGCGGGACAGGCAATATCTCTGGAGAGAAGGAATGGGTGACGTTTCAGGTCGAGACCCTTCTTAACGTCACCCATTCTTTCTCTCCGGAGATGCTGGCTGTCCCGCTGAGTTACTCTAGCATTTTGTGTCTATCTTCAAAAGGAAGCATGTCAGGTATAGGCAGATGCGATCGCAAAGCTCTTGATAAATGTACGAGTACACTTAAGAGGAAATTGTGAGGGCAGAAAGAGAACACAAGATAGTTGTGGCAGACAAGATAAAGGAAAATCCTGAGATTCTACAGGTATATTAAGAGCAGGCTAGAGAATGTGATCTCTTAAGCATCCACTATGAGTGGATCTGTAAAAGATGCGGCAAGTGTTAATTCAATACTTATCATTTGTATTGACTTAAGTGAAGGTCATGGAAGTAAAGGGACTGAGGAAATCAGTGGTGATGCCTTGGACTATATCTGAATTACAAAAGAGTTGGTACTAGCAGTCTCACCGAATATTAAGGTGGGTAAATCCCTGAGGCCTGACCAAATCTATCCGCAGATATTCCGGAAAGGATATTCGAAATATCAAAGATGAATTAACAAGAGAAGTTAAAGAAATGGTAAAAACCATGATGTCGGATTGGAAAACAGAAATTGAGGAGGACATACACAATCAACTGATCGAGGCAACTGATAAGATTGCTGGGATGGAGCGATTGATGGAAGAGATGATGGATGCGAAAATAGAGGCGAGGTTAAGCCCTATGTCAACTGTACTGGATCAACAAAATGATACGATTAAAGAATTAACTGATGCTGCTCTAACAACTGCGAGAGAGAATGAGAAGATAAACGAAGAGAACAAACGCCTCTCTGAATTATTACGTAAAATTAATGAGAAATGTATTGATTTGGAGGGGCGCCAAAGACGTAAGAATTTGCGCATAGTAGGTCTGTCTGAGGGACGCGAAGGAAACTATGACCCACGTAAATTCTTTGCAAAACTCCTAAAGGACATTTTGGATTTGGATGAAGAACCCCTGTTGGGCCGTGCCCACAGGGCTTTAAGACCGGTCCCTAGGAGGGGTGCGCCACCAAGACAAGTAATTGTAAAGGTGGTTTATGACAGTGTCTTTGAGGATATGATGAAGATAATCATAAGAAAAAGAAATCTGAAATACGAAGGAGATAACATCAGTATCTTCAGAGACTACCCGGCCGAAGTGGCTAAAAGAAGAGCTCTATTTACAGAAACAAGACGCATCTTGAGAGACATAAAAGGAATAAAGGAGATCAGATATGGTTTGGTGTACCCGGCAATACTTAGAGTTACCTACGAGAATAAGGATCTTCGTTTCACCAAACATACAGCGGCACTGGAATTTGCTCGGAAAATACTGAAGGAGGCAGAAGAAAGAGAAGAAGGAGAAGAAGGAGACGCTGTGGAAGAAGGAGTAGACCCAACTGGGTAGTGGATGAATGAACTTTATGGACCTGTGGCTGTGAATCATTTACTGAGAAAAAGGCGGAATAATGGACATCGATTTGTAGTTTTATAATGTTTACTAATTAATTAATAAATACTAATTTGTAATTTTTAATTATTAATTATTAATTACTAATTAGTTTGATTTCCCTTACTCCCCTCATATAGTATTACTAATTATGATAATAATTATAGCTGAGATTAACAACTAAAAATTAGTAATATGAATAATAGAAAAATTTATTAAGAAAATAAAGTTAGCACCCCCACCCCAATATACACAGTATTTCAAATAAGAGCTGGAATATTTAACATCTTTTTTTTTAATACGGAAGTCGTTAGATTAGTAGCCATGTTAGTGTGGCTTTCACTTGCACTCACTACACATTATATAAGTGTAGTTTCTTTTTTTTCTGATCACCTTTTTTTCACCCTTTACTTTTTTTATATTCACATTTGTTATTATTTTTGTTATTTTTTGCATAACACATACTTGATATTATATTATATATTATATAATTATGACTTTTATCTATTTTATATAATCAGATTAAATGAATATGGTTTAACGGAATTGGAAATTCGCATCGGACTGAAGTTGGGGTGTAGTGTCGGGCTGGAGGAGCCAAGAAGGCTACTCCAAAAAAAGCCACCCTAACAATAAAATGCAGGATATGAATGTAAGGAATGGAGATGATGGAATCACCTTCTGTAGCTGGAATGTTAAAGGAATCAATGAACCAATTAAAAGGGGAAAGGTACTAGCTCAGTTGAATAGATTGAAATCTGGAGTTATGTTTCTTCAAGAGACACATCTTAAAAAAGATGCTCAATATAGATTAACCGCGAAATGGATTTCAAAAGTATATCACTCTTCGTTTATACACAAATCTAGAGGAGTTGCAATAATTATTCGTAAAGGTATACCTTTTAAACTTAATTCATTAATAGAGGATAAGGAGGGTAGATATTTAATAATTACAGGGGAACTACATTCAAAAAAAGTAATTCTTATGAATATATATGCACCTAATTTTGATAATCCACTATTTTTTAAGAAAATATTTAATAGTATTCCTATATCCACCCAATATAATTTAATAATTGGAGGTGATTTTAATTGTACTTTAGATAATTATCTGGATAGATCTTCTACAAAAATTAAGGCTCTCTCTAAATCAAGCAAGCTTATAAACTCCTTTAGTAAGACATTGAATGTTAAAGATATTTGGAGATTGGATAATCCTACCGGACGGGAATATTCATTTTTCTCGCCGGTATTTGGAACATATTCGAGGATTGATTATTTCTTAGTAGACTCAAAACTACTCCCCTTTACATATGATGCAAAGTATCATAATATTATTATCTCAGATCATGCCCCTTTAACATTTAAGATAAAATTAAAAGATATGGTTAATAAAACTAATATTTGGAGATTCAATACACAGATATTAAAGGATAAAGACTGCTGTAACTATGTGGAGAAACAGATTAAATTATTTTTTGAAACTAACGATAAACCTGAGACTTCCTCATTACTATTATGGGACACATTTAAAGCATTTATGCGTGGTGCAATAATATCAGCACAAGCTCATTTTAATAAAGAAAATCGAAAGATGGAGCAAAAGTTAGAAAAAGAGATAAACCAATTAGATAGTGAAAATATAATACACCCTTCAAAAGAGTTGAGTAATAAAATTGCAATATTAAAATATAGATTAAATAAAATTTATGCTGACCAAGTGATAAAATTATACCAACAAACTAAACAAGTTCATTTTGAATTCGGTGATAAACCTAAAAAATTATTAGCACGACAACTCAGAAGATTAGACGATGAAAAAACTATACATAGTATTAGATCGGCGCAGGGAAATACGTTGACTATACCAAAAGACATTAATGATACATTTTTACAATATTATCAAAATCTTTATTCATCTAAATTAACAGGGCAAACAGATGAAATGGAAACATTTCTAGAAAAATGTCATTTTAATAAGTTAAATTTTGAGAGTAGGCAATTATTAAATGCTGAAATATCTGTAATAGATATCGAAGAATCAATTGGATCGTTAAAAAATGGTAAAACAGCGGGCCCCGATGGCCTGAATGCAGAATTTTATAAAAAATTTCACGATCTACTTTCACCTAGATTACAAACAGTGTACAGACACACCTATGAGTTAGGAAAATTACCAGACTCTTTAAATGAATCTACAATTACATTAATTCCTAAATTAGATAAGGACCTGGAAGACCCTGGATCATACCGAGCGATTGCCCTTTTAAATACTGATCAAAAAATACTAACTAAAGTACTCTCTCGGAGGCTAAGTTTAGTGATTTCCAAAATAATACATTATGATCAAACAGGTTTTATTCCAAAACGTTACTCATCACATAATCTTAGACGCTTGTTTAACATTATTTACTCGAGAAGAAGGAGAGATATAGAATTAGCAGTTATATCGTTGGATGCTGAAAAAGCATTCGACCAGGTGGAATGGTCATATTTATTTAATATAATGGAAAAATATCAACTGGGGGACGGATTTTGTAAATGGGTAAGAATATTATATTCTAACCCTACTGCAAGAATTTTAACCAATCAAATATTATCACCTAAATTTAATCTCTTTAGGGGATGCAGACAGGGATGTCCGTTATCCCCTTTATTATTTGCCTTGGTGATAGAACCTCTGGCTGAAAGAATCAGATCAGAACCCGAAATATATGGGTACAACACTGACATAACAAATAATAAGATATCTTTATATGCAGATGATATTCTGATTTATATTACTAAGCCGGAACGTAGTATTCCAAAGCTATTCAATGTTATAAATGAATTTAGTGTATTTTCAGGATATAGGATTAATTGGAGTAAAAGTGACATAATGCCTATAACTGGTATAAATGTAAATATATTACAAAAATACCCATTAAAAATAGTTACAGATAAATTTAAATATTTAGGAATTAATGTGTCTAAATCCTATAAATTATTAATTAAAGCTAATTATTATCAATTATTAGAGAAACTTAAAAAAAACATTTTATATTGGAAAACACTTCCTATATCTATGATCGGTAGAATTAATGCTATAAAGATGATTTTTTTACCACAATTGTTATATTTATTTCAGGCAATTCCTTTTTTTCTTCCAAAAAGTTTTCTAAAAAAAATTGATACCATAGTTAATAATTTTGTCTGGGATTACAAAAGCCATAGAATAGGTAAAAAACACTTATGTAAGTCGAAGATAAATGGAGGGCTGGCACTTCCAAATTTTTTATATTACTATTGGGCAGTCCAGATTAAGAATATGAATTTTTGGTGGGTAAATATGGATGTTGAACCAATGTGGCTAAAAATGGAAAAGGAAGACTGTTTACCCTTCACTATAGAGTCGATTATTTTCGCACCAAAGGAAGTACAAAAAAAGACTTATAGGGACAACATTATCATTCATAATATTAGGCGTATTTGGAAACAGATAGTTAAGACCCTACATCTGGATAATCTTTCTTTTAGGTTATCAATTAGGAATAATCCACTGTTTAAACCCTCAATCTTAGATGCGGGGTTTAGACTGTGGGAGGATTTAGGAATTAAAAGAATAGAACACCTTTATAGAAATGGAAAATTATTATTATTTGAAGAGTTACAAGATATTTTTGGATTACCTTCACAACATCATTTTAGGTATTTACAAATTAGAGATTTTATTAAATGTAACACATACGACTATAAAAATAAAGGACCAGGCTTATTAGATGAAGTGTTTAATTTACATCCAAATACGGATAAGCTTATAGCTTATATCTACAATATTATTTTAGATAAAGAGAACCCAACAACTGAAACATATCGTCAAGCATGGGAAAATGAAATTGGATTACCTATAACGAAAGAAACTTGGGAAGAAAGCTTACAAAGAATACATTGGTGTTCTTTGAATGCCAGACATACATTGATACAATTTAAAGTTATATATAGATTACACTACTCGAAAACCAAATTAAAAAGTATTTTTCCTAACCTTTCCTCTATTTGTGATAAATGTAAGAATTTTGAAGCAAATTTAATACATAGTTTTGTAACATGTCCACGGTTGAATTTTTATTGGATTGAAATTTTTAAAGTTATTTCGGAAGTCCTTAAGGTTAAACTTGACCCAGACCCAAAATTAATAATATTTGGAATCCCGGAGCCAAATTTGGTACTCACAATTAATCAAAGAAATTTTTTTGATTATTGTTTAATAATTGGGAAAAAAATGATACTTAAATTTTGGAAGGGAACATTATCCCCAACAATTAAAATGTGGAAAGCAGAGATGTTGGAGACGTTGAATTTGGAAAGAATTAGATTTGTCCTTTTGGACAAGTATAATTCTTTTGAATTGATATGGTCTCCATATATACAGTATTTAGAGAAGTAGCTATTCTTGGAATCACGGCTTCGACGGGCACCCTATGGATCCGATGCGAATAACTTACCTATAATTGATAATATTGTGTATTTATTAGAGATATTTCTGAATGAAATAGTATCTCGTACAATGTCTTTAGTTTTTGTTTATATATATATATATATATATGTAATATTATTGTTTTTCAAATTATCTTTTTAATTTTTAATTGATATATGTGCGAAAAATAATTTTTTTTTTTATTCCCTTTTATTTTTTTTTCTTTATTCTTTTATATATCTTTTTCTTTATTTCCATAAAAATAGAAGATATTATGTATTGATATGCTATTTGTAGTAATACTGAATTAAGGTGTTAGTTTATAAAGTAAGCTATATATTGTAAACTATTTACTTCAAATAAAAAAAAAATATTACAACAAGATATTCCGGAAAGCTAGGGGAGAAATTATTGAAGCCCTGGAAAAGATATTGGCACCATATTTAGTTATGGAGGAGGTACCAGAAACTAGAGGGTGACTAATGCTGTACCTTTATTTAAAAAAGTCAAGGAACTAAATATCGTGAAAGATAAGACAGAAGTAAATAGTTGGTTCAATTTCTGAAGTTTCTTTATGTGGATGTTCCAGAGAAAGATGACACACACAGGGAAGGCAGAGGAAGCAGCAAACAGGTGGAGAAAGAGCTGAAAAGTTCATCTTTTTCAATTAATTTTTAATATACTTTTCAACATAAAGTAAATCCCCTGGTTGGGTGTAATTCTCTGAAATACACTGGAGTCCAGATTCTCAAAGTTCCCAGTGACTTGACAGCGAGAATTTCCCAGCATAAACCATCAATATGGATGTATTGCCACAATATTTGCAAGCAACATGTTGCCTTATAAAAGCTTTTGAAATATTTCTGACAGCCTGCCACATGATCTTTCTATTTTTAAAACTTGGAAACAGACTACTATCCATTTGCCAGCCTAAATTTCAACAGCGTTGAAGCGTCAATGAGCAGACCTGCCCTGTGCAAGTTTCAGTGAGAGCGTAGACCCCTCTGCCACTCCTTGGTCAATAGTATTTAAATTACTAGATTTGATTATGACTATTGCTGGCACCGCATTTACAATTGGCCTCGACCTTAATGTTCTTAATGTAAAGAAGTGGTTTATTAGCATGGCTCAGAACGTGCGGGTTTTTTTGTTCACTTTTTCATCATGACATTTTTGTCAATAAAGACTTACTCCATTGGGAATGCTGGCAATTCCATACCAAACTGCCAGCTTTTAATCCACTGTAGGTATCAAGGCGTTTTGGGCTCCCAAATTTGTGGCCATATACTCTATTGATAGTTTCACCACTCTGCTCGAATGTTGGACTCCACAGAGTCCAGCAGCAGAGCACAGCCATGCTGAATTTTCCAGCACTTAGACTGGGCATTATGCTGAGTTTATAAAAAAATAAACTTGGCACAGAAATGGAATGAAGAGGAATGGCTGCAAAGGAGAAGGGGAAGGAGAAATTTTCACTTTCGGAATTAATTGAATTTATTTAAATAGATCAGCCATGATTGAGAGTCTCAATGGGCCTAATGGCCTAATTCTGCTCCAATGCCTGACGGTCTTATGGACTATTATTTTTGAGTTGTATATGTTATCCTTTCACTCTCTCTCTGTGCCTAGCCCAAAATAGGTAACTTGACCAAGTTCAATATCAAAGGATCTGGGAATCTCCATTCTTGGTACTCTGTGTTCACTCACAGTTTCCAGAAGGGGTTATTGGACAGAGATCTTTATTTGGGCAGAAATATTTATTTGAACAGACACTTTAAACCAGGGAATTATATCTAATCAGATGGTGAATTTACTTGAGTTATCTGTGGAATGCACACATTGTATTTTAAAGAGGCATCACCTCATGTTAGCAACTACAGTGTAAGACATATCACATTCAAATCCCCAGAGATATAAATCATTCTCCTTAATACATCTACTCGTATCTAGATTTTCCTGAATCTGCTTGCTTTAAAACAGGTGAGAAACAACATACAAATCTCGTTTGTACAATTCGCTCAACGTTGGATGGCGGGGAATGTTTCTTCAGCTGTCTTGGCTGAAATGGATTCCATCAATGATTTAGCTGTGGAGCCACCCCTGAATACGTGCAGTGTCATCTGCGCAATGTAGACATGGTTTATTAATTATTGCAGAATGTTTTAGCCTTGTTTCCAAGGGAGAAGAGAAATTATTTATTAACTGAAAATTTTGAGAGAAAATAAACTGAAAAGTTTGAGGGAAAATAAAAACATGCCTTTAACACAGTTGCACTTTTTATAGGCAAGAAATAAATGCAAAAATGACCAGCATAGACAATAGGTGCAGGAATAAGCCATTCGGCCCTTCAAGCCAGCACCGCCATTCAATGTGATCATGGCTGATCATCCATAATCAGTACCCCGTTTCTGCCTTCCCTCCATATTCCTTAACTCCGCTATCCCTAAGAGCGCGATCTAACTCTCTCTTGAAAGCACCCAGAGAACCAGCCTCCACCACGCCCTGAGGAAGAGAATTCCACACTCACAACTGTGTGAAATGGCGGTTCATCAGATAGATAAGGGACCAGACCCAAAATGTTACCCATCCTTTTTCTCCACAGTGTTTGAAGAAGGGTCCTGACCTGAAACGTCACCCATCCTTTTTCTCCAGAGATGCTGTCTGATCCGCTGAGTTCCTCCCACACTTTGTGTTTACTGCAGTATATACCAGCATCTGTAGTTCCTTTCTGTACACTGTTGGTTGATCAGAATGGCTTGGTTTTGCTGAAGCGTGCAGTAAAATGTTCTGTTAACTTTTGGATATTTCCAATCATGCAGTGTCCACACACACAGACAAGTTTAATGTGCTAATGCCACCCTCCTTGTTGCTTTGTAGTTGCAGATGGAGAGCCTCCAATCGTTCTTCAGCCAACAAACGCAAATGAGAAAACTCAGCTGATTGGGGATAGTCGGCGGACCTACAACACAGATGGGTAGAACCTGAGAGAACGGGAAGTTGAGCTGAAATTCCAAGCAACCTTTACACTAGGATGGGCCTTGGAGAGAGGTTGCAGTTTTCATTTGGAAAATTAAGCCATCAGCTACCGACGTTTAATCACTTAAAAGACACCGTCAATTGTATCCAGCAGTTTCAAGAATTGATCTACAACATCAGTCCAATATTGCTCTGGACACTTCAATATCAAATTCCATTTTTTTTTCCATTTTGATCTTAAAACATTATCGGGAATTAAGCAGTCATTTATTTTAAATTATTCTGGTGAACAATGTGTTTAATGTACTTCAACTGCCCAACCCCACCTCAAATTAATTGTCAGGCTTTGTACAACATGTAACTGGATTTCATCTGTTTGGGTAAGACAATATATTTATTAAACAGACTCCAACAATACCGGAAGTAAAAACTGACTCACTTATTTCCACTTTACTCATTACCCTAACAGGAAGTTGGAATTGAATCGTCTGCTACTAAATATTTCAGCAGGTCCGTTGCTTATAACTGCGTTCTCTGTCTGTGCAATATTGACACTGTTTGTCTAAAACCAATAGACATGCTCATTGGTTTACTGCTGCTAAAATTTGGGTTTCAAATGCAAGAAGTAGGCAGATTGGATGATCCATGTCGATAAACAATGCTCAAGATTTTAGCAGGGTGCTTCAGGTCAAAATAAAAGTTCATTAAAGTAATTTGAATAAATGCAATACAGAAATGGTTTGATGTGGCTTTATAGCATGTTCTGTAATGCATTTCCAACTGATCTCAACTGTAACTTTGCTTGTCACCTGCATGTCTGCTCTGTAAATTTACAATGCTGTATTTTAGCTTTAATAAGCTACACATTTCTCAAATACCTGTTACCAAAAGGAATATTT
The DNA here is from genome assembly GCA_963514005.1 of Raja brachyura. The sequence continues at coordinate 58,106,164 of OY740784.1, forward strand.
TTTTTAATTTTGTGTGTAACAGGATTAGACTAATATTGAAAGCTTTCTAAAGATCGTAATTGCTGTATTTATAGAGCTACTGTATTTCTGGAACAAAACTGTATTATGTTTTGTTATTAATATCTCTGAAGTCTAAAGTCTAAATGTCTGCTCTCTTAAAATCAAATAGAAGTGCATTCTTTCAAAGGCTGGATTTATATATATATATATATATATATATATATATATATTCTTTGTTGTTACTTATATTGTACATATCCTATTAGTTTAAAAAAACTCTAGTTAACCACTTTTCTTTGCTTTACACAATGTGTAAGCATCGTCTGTTATTCAACTGTGAAGGAAGAGTGAATTTGTAGTTTAAGAAACGTTAATGTTAGTTCATATTACACAACACATTCTCCCTTGTAAGTTACTACTCTTGGCTGCAGTACTTCACAGATTCCAAGATTATCTTGTTTCTCCGTCTCTTCCCAGACTTGAAATTGTAAAACTCTGCAATGCTTTTGTAAACCTATATCCTGCACTATATTTGGCTACATTGCTTGGCACAACTATTTTAAAGTTCCACTGATTAGGAACTTTGCATTCAATGCTGGCCTTTATCATTTCTGCCCATGTAAGCCTTGAAATGTTGCAGCCCTATTTCTGAGAAGAAATCACAAGCTTTACAGTTACTCAAAGAAAATTTGTTTAAATGTTGCAAATATGAAAAAAATATCTGTTAAATTTTGAAATATTCATGCTTCCTGCATTCCTGAGCATTTCCAGTACTTTATATTTTGTGCCCTATAATTAATTGTATCACTTCTGAGATGGTGATTCCTGATTATATTACTTTATGACTAGAGATTATCCATCAACAAATATAAATATAAATAAAAAATAAGAATCTGCTTACGTATAAATGTAAAGAACAGTTCTCAGCTATTAGCATGGCGAATAAAAAATTATTTATATAAAAAAGGTGAAAAAGACTAATATCTCTGAAAGAACTTTTGAAGTATTCACTTACAGCAATATTTATTTTAGAGTCATAGATTCACGCAACACAAAAGCAGGCCCTTCGGCCTAACTTATCCAAGCTGACCGAGGTGCCCCATCTAAACTAGTCCCATTCACCTGTGGCTTGCTCCTATCATTCTAAACTTTTCCTATCTACGTACGTGACCAGTCCAAATGTTTTTTAAATGTTGCTATTGTACCTGCTTCAACGTCTTCCTTTGGCAGCTTCTTCTATATGTCCACCTCCATCTTTGTAAAAAAGTTGCCCCTCGAGTTCCTGTTAAATATTTTCCCTCTTATCTTAAAGCTATGCTTTCTAATGCTCGATTTTCCTACCATGGGAAGAAGACCTTGACATTTCACCAACCTCTTCCTATAGCTCTAGCCCTCAAGTCGTGACAACATTCTCGTGAATCTTCTCTTTCCAGCTTATCTTTTCTATCGCAGGGTGATCAAAACTGAATAAAATACTTCTATATTCAATGCCCTGACTGATGAAGGCCAACATGCCAAAAACCTTCTTCACTACTGCCACTTTCAGGAAACTATGCATTTCAGGGAAATATGTATTTATTTCACTTTTACATTTCACGTTTAACCTAATGTTTCTGTTCCGCTTAACAAAAATACATAACCCTGCAAAAAAAGGAAAGAAAAATTTAAACAGGAATATTATTTAAAATATATGGCTGGATTGGATGACAATAATTAGGAATATTTCAGTATTTATGTTTTGTGTATACATTGCCTATGTTAAAGAATATTATTAAAAAGGTTACTGTTCTAAAAAGCTTGCAAATGCTAAATACTGACTAGAAATCTCATATTTGAATGCCTACGTTTCTTTACCTGATTAAGTTAGTAAATGTTCTCAATGTGTTTTCCATATTCATAGCTTCATACCAAGAGTGCATATCGAAATTTGAATATGAAGAATTATGCCCCTGGCGCTCTTACTGTTAATTAATCAAAACATTTTTTGCTCAAAGGATTTTTTGCTTAAAGGAAATCAAAGGATTTCCATAGTGCACTCTTAGTGCAAGATTCTGATGCACACATCTCTATCCATAAAATATATATTCATGTCCCCCGTTAGGACCTTTTACAACTCTGTTTGAGTAAATATCCTGCAGAACGTGTGTGTTTAATATTTCCAGATGTTCTATATGGTTAGTGAGTTCACTACACCCAGATGTTCTGCATGCCAGCATGTTCAATATGCACAGATGTTCCACAGTCCAGCATGTTCAATATAGCCAGATGTTGTGCATGGCCAATGAGTTCATTACACCCAGATATTCTGCATGCCAGCATACTTTATATGTACAAATGTTCCACATGCTGCATGTTCCCTATATCCAGATGTTCTGCATGACAACATGTTCAATATACACATATGTTCCACATGCCAGCATGGCCACTATATCCAGATGTTCTGCTTGCCTGCATGTTCAGTATAACCAGAAGTTCTGTATGGTCAGCATGTTTAATATACCCAGACGTTCTGCATGACAAGTGCCAATAGCAAATCAGTGAATGTGGCTGTACAATTGCATTGATGATCATGACAATTGGCTCCCATCAACTCTGTGGAGCTATTTTCATGCCCAAAATATATAATTTCATTTTAATATGATATTTGCATGAGTAATTCCCAATTTTCTACTGGGAAAGCATGGAACTCATATCACTTATATGAAGTGAATCAATCTGATTCAGAATTGGTGGAAGGGGGTACAATTTTTTTTGCAGTACATCAAAGTGGATATTATAGGACATATTATCCAATGAATATACAAAAATAGGAGGTAATGGATAATTAAATCAAGTTGACCCCACAAAATGGTAAGGTCATCGGGTCAAAAGGTGTGACGCACGGAGCAGCTCAATCCATCTTGAGGGCATGGCAGCCTCGGCATACACTGTTAACACAAGAAACGCGTACTTTCTTACCTGTTAAAAAACGCCAAAAAGCTCAAATTTTGCACTGTAAATAATTGTGGAGGGTGACTGAGCGCTCTGAACCAAATGCTCTAGTATATTTGCTCTGAACCCGAGCACCAAGGTGAAAGCGGCTGATGGAGCGTGTTGTCCATGAGAATATGATTAGAATATATGAAACGCTTTCCAGTGTCGTGCAGCCCACGAACGAGCCCAGCAACCGCCACCAACAAGAAGCCGAGTCTCCGAGAGTCAGCGCCGGCAATAACGTAAGGACACATCGGTAAGTGGTGCAGCTCTGATGCGGCCAACTTACCTAGCCGGAGGTCCACCGTGTCGCCAGCCGTATGTCGCATAACCAGCAAAGCCAGCCCGTGAAGCCATCAAAGCCAACCCATGAAGCCAGCAAAGCCAGCCCGTGAGGGCAGCCCGAGAGGTCACCGAGGCACCGGAATCCAGAGACAATCAAGTCGGACCGGTGAATTCACCACAGCAAAAGCTGGACTTTACAAATTTAGTGTATTGTTCATTGATAACAATCATTTAGAGGATATATGTGTGCATTGCATGAAAATGGCTTGAAATATATTCATATATTATTATGATATAAATCGATTATTATATTAGTATATTATTATATTGGTTTATTAGTATAAATCGTTTAGTATAGGGGGGTTGCACGTAAGGACATCGGGTCAGAGAGTGTGACGCACGGAGCAGCTCAATCTATGTGGAGGACATGGCGGCCTCGGTATACACTGTTAACGCACAAATCGCGTACTTTCTTTCCTGTTAAAAACCACCAAAATTATCATTTTTTGCGCTGTAAATAATTGTGGGTGCTGTCATTGAAAGCGGGAAGGTATCATGATTAAACTGGTGTTATCTCATGGTATAGCGTCTTTTACAATCCGCGACTAAAAGCTGTATTCATTGTCGTGTCCAGAGAGACAGCACCATCTTGATAAGCCTTCGCTAAATAAAGCGAACTCAAAGTCAGAGCAATTTGATTGCAATATTGTGGGGTTATTTTTTTGGGTGACTGAGTGCTCAGAACCAAATGCTCTATTATCTTTGCTCTGAACCCGAGCACCAAGGTGTAAGCGGCCGAAGGAGCGCATCCCTCGGGACAGCCTCCTCTCTCCACCCTGCGGTTAGCGCTGTCCGGCCACGGCCGCCCTCTACCCAGTCGCCTCCTGTGGGCCGCACTATCAGGGGCTGTGGGTCAGCAGCACCCTCACACGGGGATGGGTGGAGCGGGGCTGGGTGGAGCGGGGCAGGGCGGGGCGGGGGCTCTGGGCAACGCTGGCTGCATCAAAGTTGGGGATGGTCTGCTCCATCCGCCCACCCAGAGCCACTGCACCGACACCCCGACCCTCTCCTCCCCCCTCCCACCCCCGGCCGCGAGGATAGATGGCTCGGGGTCCGCGAGTTTGCAACCAGTCCGGATGCTGGTCCAGAAGAAGAGCCCACTGTGCTGGCAGCCATAGTAAATGCTTACCTGCAGTTCATCACGTGTACTCCATTTGACGTTGCGTGGCAAGAGAATTATTGGTAGTGCATTTACTGGATAACTGCTCAGTGATTTTGTAAAGGAATTAAGTCCATTGCATAGAACATTGTGTAATGAACGGCACGTGGTGTACCTCAGTAGCAACAGTGTAATCATGGCTAATACAATCGTTGGGAATGCCCCAGTTAGAATCTGGTTATTCTTTTGAGGAATGGACCGACGTCTTAGAAGCTTGGTTCACTTCAAACGATATCACTACAGAAGAGAAGCAAAGAGCATTGTTCCTTACAGGTTTAGGAAGCAAGGGTTATCACACCCTATGGGCAATGCTGCAGCTAGCTAAGCCACTGGTAAAACGTACAAGGAATGTGAGGCGTTAATTGCTCATTTCTCGCCAAACCAACAGAAATAGTGCAAAGATATTGATTTTATACATGCACACAAGCAAATGAAACAATCCCTCGGTTGCTGGCAAAGCTTCGACAGTTAAGTGAGGGGTGTAATTTTAAGGAACTGGAGAATATAGTAAGGGATAGATTGGTGGTAGGATGTGCAGATGTTAGCATCCAGCGAGAACTGTTGGATACACCTAAATTAACCTTTGAGAACGCAGTCAATATTGCGACAACAATGGAGGTTGCTAAACAAGATGTAGAGCAGATCAAGAAGATCGGAAGGCCTCAAGATGATGCTTCCTCCGTCCATCAGCTTCAAAGGAAGGAGCCTGGACTAAAGAAGACAAGGAGTCAACCAAGGTCATCCAGAGACAAGGTGCAATACTCCAAGAAGTGCTGGAGATGTGGCGGCAGCCATGAGCCAGCTACGTGTAAATTTCGAGATGGTAGGTGCTCGGGAACAGGTCACACCCAAAGCCAGTGTGATGCTGTTAGAGCCAACCAGCAGAGGAAGGGACAATCCCAGAAAAAAAAAAACACTTGGAGGAGGCTGCTTGGAATTCATCAACCATGAGCCACTTGGAAGATGAATCAATTAACAAGTTGACAAACTCTGACCCGTATACAGCTACTTTGATAGTGAACGGCAGTGAGGTACAACTAGAAGTTGACATTGGAAGTCCATGGACTATCGTACCAGAAGAGGTCTGCAGAAAACTCGGTCAGGACCCCAGACTAGATCCCTGCAGCCTCAAGCTGAAATCCCACACAGTCAAGAAGGTTGACATCTGCGGACAAGCAGCGGTACAGGTACAGCTCGGTCCACACAGGAAGCCAGAAACGCTGACCCTAGTGGTAGTAAAGAAAGGTGCAAGCCTAATGGGAAGAGACTGGTTGAGGAAGTACCCTGGATTGCTGTCAAATCTAGCCAATCAGAACACGCTGGGTCCAAGCCTAAGTCCACCGAGTAGTATTCACAGTTTGCAAGAGGCCATGAGCTCAGTACTCAACAAACACGCTAAACTGTTTGATAAAAGCACCCACGGAGTACTGAAGGGATACCAAGCCAAAGTGTATACACAAGACGAAAACAGTGGAGCAAAGTTTTACAAGACAGCCCCTGTTTAATATGCTGCTAGAAAGCTGATTGATGCCACATTGGATGAATTGCTGCAGGATGGCATTTTCAAGCCGGTGAAGACAACAGATTTTGCATGCCCGATCATAGCTGTTCTGAAACCGAATGGGACCATGAGAGTCTGTGGCAATTACAAGCTCACAGCAAATAAGGTGCTGAAAGTGGAGCAGTATCCACTTCCAACCTTGGAAGATCTCCTGCAGGAACTAGGAGGAGAAAAGTTCACTAAATTAGATGTCACCCATGCCTATCATCAGATAGAGTTAGACCCTGAAGCTCGGATGTTCACCACAATCAATACGCACAAAGGTCTCTTCGAGTATACCAGATTACCCTTTGGGATATCCAGTGCACCAGCCATGTTCCAGAGAACAACGGAGCGCCTGCTAGCAGATATTCCCATGTGCAAGCCGTGTCTGGATGATAACATCGTCAGCGGAAAAACTGATGAAGAGCACCTCAGGTACCTGGAAGCGGTCCTGTCAAGACAAGCTTGACAATTCCAAACCTGACTAGCTTCAGGTTCTTGGGAGTCAACCTCTCCGACGACCTCTCTTGGACCCACAATACCTCAACTCTGATCAAGAAGGCTCACCAGCGTCTCTTCTTCCTGAGGAGACTGAAGAAGGTCCATCTGTCTCCTCAGATCCTGGTGAACTTCTACCGCTGCACCATCGAGAGCATCCTTACCAACTGCATCACAGTTTGGTATGGCAACTGCTCTGTCTCCGACCGGAAGGCATTGCAGAGGGTGGTGAAAATTGCCCAACGCATCACCGGTTCCTCGCTCCCCTCCATTGAGTCTGTCCAAAGCAAGCGTTGTCTGCGGAGGGCGCTCAGCATCGCCAAGGACCTCTCTCACCCCAACCATGGACTGTTTACCCTCCTACCATCCGGGAGGCGCTACAGGTCTTTCCGTTGCCGAACCAGCAGGTCCAGGAACAGCTTCTTTCCGGCGGCTGTCACGCTACTCAACAACATACCTCGGTGACTGCCAATCACCCCCCCCCCCCCGACACTTATTGTTATTTATTCAAATAATTTGCTGTGTCGCTCTTCCAGGGAGATGCTAAATGCATTTCGTTGTCTCTGTACTGTACACTGACAATGACAATTAAAATTGAATCTGAATCTGAATCTGAAGAAACCAGTGGGTTACGTCTGAAGGAGAGGTATGCACTGATGCAAGAGTTAGTCGACTATTTCGGACATCGATTGAACAAGATGTTTCAAGACAAAGTTGACGTGGTGCGGGAAGCAAAGCGGCCTGTGAACCAAAGCCAACCTCAGGCATACCTAGGCTTACTTGGGTATTACAGGAATTTTATACCCAACCTGTGAAAAGAGATTGCACCATTGACTCTAATGCTGAAGGATGAGTACAAATCAGCAGATTCAAAGAGTGGGAGGAGAAGCAGCGAGCCTGATCCCAAGCTCAAATGGGGAAAGGAACAGGAGCAGGCACTCCAGCGATCCAAGCGTCTTCTTCAGTGATAGTGTGCTGACGCATTACGATCCAGCCAAAACAATCCTGCTCCAAACGGATGGCTTAGGTGCTGTGTCAAGCCGTGGACTCAGATGGACAAGAACGGCCGATTGCTTTTTTTGCTCTCATGTACTCTCAAGCCCAGCGAAGTAAACTATGCACAATATGAAAAGGAGGGTTTATCCATAATCTTCGGACTGAAGAAGTTCCACAAGCAGTTACATGGGAGGTCTTTCACCATTGTGTCGGATCACAAGCCTCTGATGGGACTATTTGGAGACCACAAGCCTGCCAGCCCAATGGCCTCTGCTCCAGTAGCAAGATGGCCTGTCTGCATACAGTTATAGGACTGTCCATCTGGAAGGCAAGAAACACCAGAATGCAGATGTGTTGTCGCGCTTTCCGATCCACGAAGAGGACTCTTCATGGAATCACCCCGAGCTCGCGGAGCTTGATGAAGCACCAGAGCCACGCATCAACTTGCTCACCGATCTGGACACACGCCCTGTTGATGCACAGGAAGTTAAGAGAGCTAACAAGAAGGACAGAGTTCTTTCAAAGGTGAAGAACTACATCATGGAAGGATGGCCAAGTGCAAGGAATCTTCTAGAAAAAGTAAAGCCCTTTGCCAGCAAGAAAAAAGAGCTGTCAGGATGATATAATCCTGTGGGGACCACAAGTAGTCATTTCAGATAATCGGAAGATGAGGACAAGAATCCTTGAACAACTTCATAGCATGCACCCTGGCATTGTGAAAATGAAGGCATTGGCAAGATTATACGTCTGTTGGCCAGGAATCAACAAAGAGTTGGAACAACAAGTGAGAAGTTGTCCAAGCTGTCAGCAGAGTCAACATAGTCCTGTTGCAGCCCAAATCCATCCATGGGAGTTTCCTGAGAGACCGTGGAGTAGGGTTCACTGTGACTATGCCAGCCTCGACGTGGAGAATTTGCTGATTGTGGTCGATGCTCACAGCAAATGGATTGAAGCCATTCGGGTGAGACACGCAACAGCAGCAGCAACAGTGATTGCCATGAGACGGTTGTTTGCATCTCATGGGTTACCGGTCACAGACAACGGTACGCAGTTTGTGCCTGAAGAAATTTGCCAGGTTGCTCGCAGCAACATCTGCCACATTCAAACATCGCCCAAACACCTGTCCAGCAAAGGACTAGCCGAAAGAGGTGTACAAACAGTGAAAGCAGGTGTGAAGAAAGGGAAAGGGTCAGACCTGGAACTAAAGCTCCAGAAGTTCTTGTTGACGTTCAGAGTCACACTTCAAGAAACGAATGGAAAGTCACCCAGTGAAGTGATGTTCAGACGAAAGATCCAGCACTAAACTTGACAGTCTGCGACCCGATCTAAGCAAATCGGTAAGAAGGAAGCAAGCTTCAATGAAACAGGCAGCAGATCGAGGAAGCAAGGATCCAGTCTTTGAGATGAATGATCATGTAATGGTCAAGAATTTCACATCAGGTCTTACTTGGCTTTACAGAATGATAGCAGAAGTCATCAGTGAAGTCATGTACAACTTAAAGTTGAGTGAGGGAAGAGTCGTGCATCGTCATATATATCAAATGAGAGCATACTTTCCAAAAGGTGACAAGCACACCAACTTCCAGCAAAGAGAAATGGTTCAACCAAGCGATGAGCCAATGATAGTTCTGCTTACTCCAACCGCAGGTGTAGAGTCTGAAGGAACTTCAGAGAGTGACAAACCTCTAGCCCCTAGTGATAACACATCACAACCAGAGCCTGATATCTCACATAACATGCCAAATCCCACAGAGATAGATAGACGCATGTCTAATAGAACTAAAAGAACACCTAAAAGATTTGAGGATTTTGTTCTTTATAAATGAAAACACATAAAGCAATGTGTCATTTATTTGGTTTGCCACACCACGTTTAAGAAAGATGGGTAGAATGTAAAAATCATAAGTGCCAAGTTTACTTTATGCACGATTATTACTGTTGTGATAATCTAACTGTAAGATGACTTTAATAATAAGACTTGGAAAAAAGTGTATTATTCAATTACATTTGTGTAAAATATCATATACCGTGAAGGTGAAATAGTGTTACCTGCCTCCAAGTTAAAGGGGGAGGAGTGTTGTGTATGAGAATATGATTAGCATATTGGAATGTCTTCCTCATTTGTACGCATGCACAGAGAGACTCAAGATGGCGATTTCAAGACAAGAAGCATGTTAAGTGCCTGTGTGTTCCGAGTCTTATTTAACTGCGTTTCCAGCACCAATAAATAACAGAGCGCATCCCTCAGGACAGCCCCCATCTCTCCCCGGGGTCAGCGCTGTCCGGCCACGGCCGCCCTCTGCCCCGTCTCCCCCTGTGGGTCGCATTGTCATGGGCTGTGGGTTGGCAGCGCCCACACGGGGACGAAAACCCAGCAACGTCCCCGTCAGCTGCAGCAGAGTTGAGGACAGTCTGGTCCGTCCGCCCACCCAGAGTCACTGACGGCGCTGCACCAACACCCCAACCTCCTCCTCCCCCCCCCCCCCCCCCCCCCACCAGCCGCGAGGACAGGTGGCCTGGGGTCCGCGAGTATGGAACCAGTCAACGTGGAGTCCGGATGCTGGGACAGAAGAAGGGCCCGTTGTGCTGGCAGCCATAGTAAATGCTTACCTGACATTCACCACTTGTACTCCAGTTGGCGTTGCGTGGCAACAGTACGGGTCATGGGTCGTGACCTCGACTGCCATGCAACCTCCCTATATATTAGCTGCAGTATCATCCAGTATTTGTAGGTATGTTACAAAACTTACCTTGAATTTTAAAATGCCGTTTTTCTCCAGACAATTCAAGTCGATCCATCTCTGGGGATTACGTCGGTAAAGAGAAATTGCTCCGACATTTAATTTATGAAGGTATTTTTAAACTACGCTAGATCATTTATTAGCTAGAGTCATTTAAAAATCATCTTCTAAAGCTGTGAGCGCTGACAACGGGACGGATTTTACGTAGGGGAGAAAAGAAGGTTCACAGTTTATTTTTGCGTAAAAAGGTGGTTCTTAGGAAGCATTTAATCAAGTTTTCATTTTGCGAAAAAGGGACAAAAAATATATACGAACCAGCAGTGTTTTTCCTGCCGACTGTGGGTTAAATTCACCGCAAACCGCAACGTTCCAATCCACCGCATTCCACTAAAACCCACTCGCAAGTTGATTTAAATGGCCATTAATTTACGGGAATTAAACACTAAATTCCTTCCATTTGGCCTATAAATTCATGAAAATGAGATTTAAAAATGATGTTATATTATGAATTATTGTGTGAATGTTATTTGGACACTTAGGCAATTTAAAAATGTTTATCTTTTCTTAAGAAATAGATAGATGTTTAGATCTAGTAATTGAATTTTGTAATTAGCTACAAGTAGGTAACTAACTAATTATATGCTTTAATTTCAGGTCATCCAAGTAAGATTGAAGCATTCTGAAATAAATATGAAACAATCTATAATAACTGAAAATTTCATTGAGTTCCCTTAATTTTTAAGAAAGTTATGGGCTTTTGACTGTCCTCGATCACAGCTTTTGAGTTAAGTCAATGGAAAGGCAATGGGGAACAAGATGCTAATTTCCGAGTATGAAAATGGCCATAACTTTTTTAATACTGAAGATATGAAAGTGAATTAGGACAAAGGACAAAGGACAAAGGACATTTATTGTCACATACCCCAATTGGTGTAGTGAAATTTGTCTTGCCATGCAGCACATAGATAAAGATAAGACATAACATTAAATAATTTAACATAAAACATAAAAAACATCCCCCCACAATGGTTCCCATTATGATGGAAGGCAAAAAGTCCAGGTCCCATCCCCAGTTCACCCATAGTCGGGTCTATTGAGGCCTCCACAGTCGCTGCTATGGTGGCCGATGTTCCACGGCCTTCTTCACCGGGTGATGGTACTCTGGCGACGACATCTTTTGTGCTATAAATACTTGTGGGTGCTGTCATTGAAAGCGGGAAGGTTTGGTCTGCACCCGAGCACCAAGGTGTAAGCAGCTGAAGCACATCCCTCGAGACAGCCCCCACTCTCCCCTCCGGGTCAGCGTTGTCCGGCCACTGCTGCCCTCTGTGGGCCGCACTGTCACGGGGCTGTGGGTCGGCAGCGCCAACACACGGGGCAGGGGTCAAGCGGGGCCGGGGTCGAGATGGAGCAGGGCCGGGGCCGAGGTCGGAACGGGGCTGGAGCAGGGCCGAGGATGGAGCGGGGCCGCAGCTCCAGGCAACATCAGCTGCAGCAGAGTTGGGTACGGTCTGCTCCCTCTGCCCACTCAGAATCACTGACCGCGCTGCATCAGCATCCCAACCTCTTCCCCCCTCCCCCTCCCCCTCCTCCCACCCCTGGCCGCGGGGATAGACAGCCTGGGGTCCTCAGGTGTGCAACCAGTCCGGATGCTGGGCTACAAGAAGGGCCCGCTGTACTGGCAGCCATAGTAAATGCTTACCTGCAGTTCACCGCGTGTACTCCAGTTGGCGTTGCATGGCAACAGTACGGGTCACGGGTCGTGACCTCGACTCTGTGCAACCTCCCTATTCTAGAGTTTCATGTCAAATTTGGAAACAAATGTCAAGATTTTTATCTTCAATGGGAAACAGGTAAAATGACCCAAAAAGAGACTAATAAATAGGTATGTTGCAAAACTTACCTTGAGCAGCGCTGCAGATCTGCCGCTCCCCGTGTGCGCGACTTTGGCGCCTTTCAGAGGGGGGCAGGCTTCAAGTGCCGTTTTTCAACAGGCAGGGATAATCGATGAATGTCGGGCGATTTCGTTGCGGAAGAAAAATCGCTCCGACATTTCATCAATTAAGGTATTTTTAAATTACTCTAGATTATTTATTAGAGTAATTTAAAAATCACCTTCAAAAGCCATGAGCACCGACAACCGGAAGGATTTTCCGTAGAGGAGAAAAAAAGGTAAATAGTTTATTTTTATATTAAAAGTTGGTTTTTCGGGAGGCTTTAGTAATATTTTTATGTTGCGAAATGGGGTTCCAAAAAATGTATGAACAAACAGTATTTTTCCTCCCGACTTCACCGCTAACCGCAACGTTCCAATCCACCGCATTCCACTAAAACCCACTCGCTAGTTGATTTAAATGGCCATTAATTTACAGGAATCAAACACTAAATTCCTTCTATTTGGCCCAGAAATTCATGAAAATGAGATTTAAAAATTATGTTATATTGTGGATTATTGTGTGAATGTTATTTGGGCACTTAGGCAATTTAAAAAAAGGTTATCTTTTCTTAAGAAATGGATAGATGTTTAGATCTACTCATTGAATTTTGTAGATAATTAGTTAGATAACTAACTAATTATATGCTTTAATTTCAGGTAATCCAAGTAAGATTGTTTAATATTTGTTTCAGAATGCTTCAATCTACAATAACTGAACATTTCATTGAGTTCTCTTAATTTTTAAGAAAGTTATGGGCTTTTAACTTTTCCAGATCACAGCTTTTGAGTTAAGTCAATTGAAAGGCAAAGGGGAGCAAGATGCTAATTTCCGAGTATGAAAATGGCCATGACTTTCTTAATACTGAAGATATGAAAGTAAATTAGGTGTCAAATTAAACTTCTTTTTATGCTTTATCTGATGGGATAAATTGCAGACTTGATTTTTTAAATCTCAAAATTTTGTAACATTGCTAATAATAAAGGCCTTGTTCCCGTCACAGCCGCAGATCCACAGAGAGGACACAAATACAAAAAAAACACTAATTTAAATGTTTAGGTCTCCAAAACTGGGTGGGACAAAACAATTAACGTGCTGCACGTTAAAGGACGGACTCTGTTCCCAGAGCAATAGTTATGTGTAGAAACGAACTGCAGATGCTGGTTTCAACCGAAGATAAACCCCAAAAGCTGGAGTAACTCAGTAGGACTGCAGTTACTCCAGCACTCCTTTCACTGCAGTTTTGGTGTCTATGTGTCTGTGCAGCCCTCCATTCGGCCTCAGTATCTGCACTTCCCACCGCAGTCCAGGGACGGCGCAGTTCGCTGCCTCTGATTCGGTTCTTGAAGCGTGGGAGCGAGCCAGGGGACATGTTCCTTCGATAGCTCAGATGGTAGAGCGGAGGACTGTAGTGGCAAAGCTCTGGGAATCCTTAGGTCGCTGGTTCGATTCCGGCTCGAAGGACAATTTTTTTTTTCAACCGTACTTTTTTTTTTATCGGCAAATTGTAATTAATTTCCCGGGTGGAATTCCTTTACTCCATTATCCATTTATATTTCCGAATTATAATGCTACCTTTACGTGGGCCGCACAAGGTCGGCTGGCACACCAGTTTGGCGTAGTATTCACACAGCGGGTAGAGTAATGTTTACTTAGGGGGGTGCACACAGTGTTGGGGCAATGTTTACTCAGGGGGGTGCACACAGTGTTGGGGCAATGTTTACTCAGGGGGGTGCACACAGTGTTAGAGTAATGTTTACTCAGGGGGGTGCACACAGTGTTAGAGTAATGTTTACTCAGGGGGGTGCACACAGTGTTGGGGCAATGTTTACTCGGGGGTGCACACAGTGTCGGGGCAATGTTTACTCGGGTTGTGCAGGTTATGTTCCTGGAGATGAGCGCGTTGTGGCCCCGTGGACTTTTGCACTGAAGCAGTTTATCTGCGGTAACGAAGGGCAATGCTCAGGGCGTGTACAGAGGCAACCCGTTCACATGGAAGATACACAGAAAGCTGCAGTAACTCAGCGGGACAGGCAGCAGCATCTCTGGGGGGTGACGAGCCCCTTCTTCAGTGTTCACATGGGCTCGGCATACCTCACCTTTTAAATGCAACTAGAACAAGTGGGAGCCGTTGGGTCCCGTCCCCTCATGTTTACCAGAATCTGCAAATAAATCAGATGACCAATGCTGGCCTTCTCTACAATCTTAGTTCATTGTTGATTATTATGTGCGGGCTGGATCATCTTGCAACAGGTTTCTGTTTGTATTGGACATCAACATCAGCTATATTTAAGAGGGAGTCAGATGTGGCCCTTGTGGCTAAAGGGATCAGAGGGTATGGGGAGAAGGCAGGTGCAGGATACTGAGTTGGATGATCAGCCATGGTCATATTGAATGGCGGTGCAGGCTCGAAGGGCCGAATGGCCTACTCCTGCACCTATTTTCTATATAACTCCGACTTCCCAACACCCATCTGTCCAGTCTGGCGGGGCTAGATTTTCACCAGCCAGAGTTTCTTCTTTAAAGTTGTTACCACTGCATTCATTCAATAAACTTCCTAGTTTATGCTTTGTACATGGTGGAAAGTCCCTGCGTATCAGGAAATGGCTGTTGCAAGATGTCAGACTAGTCAGTCAGTCAAATTGAGCACCTTGGCTCATCGTTTGGACTAAGTTCTCCCCTCCATACGCAGGGATGAACGTGTGCCGCCATTTGGTTTTGATTTGAACAGGCAGAATATACTATACTGTATAGCATGTTCCCAAGATCAGAGGATATAGTTAGATTGGCATAATGGTCAGTGCAGATTTGATGGGCCGATGGGCTTGTTTTTGTGTTGTACTGTTGTATATTCTATGATCTAACTATTAGACTGTGAAGTGCAAAGTTCAACTAGGCAGTACTATTGAAGGGATATGGTACCCCTTAAAAAAGAAAGTTGAATAGGAGAAAGTGCATCCAAAGCCATAATAAAATCAAGAAATAATAATTGATTAAATCTTCAAGTCAGCAAAATCCATAAACATAATAATAATTAAAAGTAATTTATAATTTGAATTTACATTTGATTTATCACAGATTAGGCAATTAAAACACTCCAAGTTGGCATATTTATGCCGAATGTATAAAATGAGACATTGTTGCCTTTTTGCAGTTAAATTTAAAATGATGGCATATAGTTGCTTATTCAGTACAATAAGGACATGCTGTGTACAGTATCTCTCCGCTATTTTAAACTCAGGCTGCATTCCAGGATCAAGTGAGTCTGCAGGACTGTCAAGATTGTCAGTGGTCATAGTCCTGACATTAATATACTTTAATAAAATACAGTTTGCATTTTAATTCAGCACAGTTGTGGGGGGCATGAACTTGGGAAGTTATTATTTACAGTTGTGCTTCAGGTTGGTTTGACTAAATCCAGTTAATGAACATTTCTTTTTCAATGTCAGTGTTCAGAGAAACAGCTGTTTTGGATCAGAGTGCTGACAGGTGTCAGATTAGAGGGACAGAGGGAAGGAAGGCAGGCAGCAGCTCTGTAAGGCAGCATCAGTTTCATATAAGGACACAGTGAAATAAGCAAGCATGGCAACAGCTGACGTTGTGTTGCTAAAAACAACATCAAACCCACCAACCCAATCAAAGACAATGTTGCCTAAGCAGAAACATCAAGAAGTGCTCAAGTCAATCAGGTCACAACCTCAGGACGAAAGGGAGAGAAACTGATCGCGGTTTAGTTTTTGCAAGTAACTGCAAGTTAGACTTAATCCCTGAAGTTTTCTGACATGACAACATCCATGGATTATAATCTTTTGTCCAATGACCGTCAAACCATGGACAACCTGGAAAAGCAGTTGATTTGCCCAATCTGTTTAGAATTGTTCTCAAAACCAGTTGTTATTCTTCCATGTCAGCATAATCTCTGCCGGAAGTGTGCAAATGACATGTTCCAGGTAAGTTACTGATTGTCAAGATATGTAGCCACTAAAAAGAGAATATAGTAAATTAACTAATTTGCAACCTGAGATTTTCCATTTTTAACTTGTTTATAGATCACAGGGCACAATTGTACAAACTAGAATTAAGGTGATTGTGGTGGTCTGTGAAAATCTCTATTATCCACAGCACTTTTCCCCATGAATTCTTTGTAAGATTGCTTACTTTTGCATGTGGTTTATAAAAATATTTTTTAAAGGAAATGAAATTAATAAGTGGAGAAAGATAACCTCTCAAGGCTAGAGATAATTTTTCCATCTTGCTCCTAGCTAACCTCCATTTTTCCATCCTTCGCAAAATTAAGTTTGTCTAAAACCTGTTATTCAAAGTTACCCCTGCAAATGCTGTGCTGCATTGGCTCTTAGTTCACTAGAACTTGTGTTTAAATCCTTATTCCGCCTTTCATTCTCACCATGGTCCCATCTCTCTCCAGTTCTCTAATTATTTCCAACCTCTCAGGTCCCAACACTATCTGAGTTTCCAGATATATAAACACTCCAGAATTTGATTAGTCATAGAGTAATAGAGCATGGAAAGGCCCTTTGGATCAACTTGCCTGTGTCAACCAAAATGCCCCATCAACACTAGTCCCACCTATCTGCGTCCACATACAAAACCATGCCAACTATCTCCAATCAGCCCCTGTCTATCAAAATGCTTTTATATCCTATCTTTCAAAATCTTCTCCACTAAGTTGTCTACCACAGATGTTAGGCTCACCGTTCTATAGTTCCCAGGCTCTTTCTTGCAGCCTTTCATAATTAGAAGCACATTAGCCACCCTCCAGTCTTCTGGCACCTCACCCATGTTTAATGATGATTCATATGTTTCAGCCAGGGCACCTGCATTTTCTTCCTAGCTTCACACGGTGTCCTCGGATATATCTGATCTTGCCCACGAGATTTATAATCCTTCATATGCCTTAGGTTGCTCCATCAGCAGTGGTCTTGTCTTCAGTTGCCGAGGCATTAAAGTTTGGATGTCCTTACCTCAGTGTCTTTGCCTCTTCATTTGTTCTATTTTTAAGACATTCCTTAAAACCTTCCTTTAGGACTTTAAATATATGAGGCTCTGTGGGGAGAGGTTGTGCAGTCTAGGATTTTAGCCCTCGGAATGAAGGCTGAAGTGTGATCTTATAGATGTGTATAAAATGATGAGAGGAATAGATAGGGTGAATGCAGAGTCTTTTTCCTGAGGTAGGAGAATCAAGAGCAAGGAAGGCAGAGGTTTAAGGTGAGACGGAAAAGATTTAAACTGAACTCGAGGTGAACATTTTTCACACAAAGGGTAGTGGATAAATGGAAGGAGTTGCCAGAGGAGGTTGTTGAGGCAGATACATTTAAAAGACATTTGGACAAGTACATGGTTATCAAAAGTTTAGAGGAATATGGGCTAAACAGGGGGGGGGGGGAAGGAGGAATGGGACTAGTTTTGATGGGAATCTTGATTGGTGTAATGAGTTGGGATGAAGGCTCTGTTCCCATGCCGTATGACTCTGACCCTGTCACTAAGGCATCAGTTGTTTCCTTTAATATATTATTTTATAATTTTATGTCAAATTTGGTTTAATAATATGGCCATGAGGATGGTCTGTTTCAGAGGCAAAATCAGAGCCAGGCCTTTCAAGTTAGATGGCAGAGGTCACTTTTTCTGTGCAGAGCATGGTAGCAGTGTTCTGTTTCAATTGATTATTCTGATTATGGTAAGGACTTCCAAACTTTAAAGCCTCGTGGTTTATATCATAATTATATAATAATTTTATATAGATGGAAGCTGTTGTTCGCATTGTTTTGCAAATCTTTAATATAGTCACATAGATTTGCCTACTTATGTTACCTTGCACAAGCCCCAAGTTTTATCAGGGCTCGATCCTTGCATTTACATTGGAAAATATATATTTCAGTGACCCCCTACAGATTGGTGGGCAGCACGGACACTGTTAGATGTGAATCCCCAGTGTATCCACCTCTCATGCATTCAAATGTCACCATTGGCCACCACTTAAATGAGGTGATGGTGCAGTGATTAGATTACTGGACCATCTACTCAGAGACCTGGGCTAAATCTAAAATCCTACATTCAAATCCAGTGGCAGCTGTGGAAATTACATTCAGGCCTGGAGTTTTAAAGTGATTTGGGAAATGATTAATACAATGAACGAAAAATGCCCTGAGAGGAAGACATTTTTCAGCTTTACCTGAACTCATCAACCCAGCCACGGAGCAATGAAATTGGCTCTTAAAATGTCCTCTGGAGTAGCCTATGTTGTTCAGAGATGAGGACAATAAATGCCACCAATCTGTCCATCCTGAAAAAATGATTGAACAATATAAAATATAGGAAGGTGACCTCAACCCCACCTTTGGAAGGGGAAGTAATCCAGGCCTCTTTGTTGTGGGGCTCACTTATAAAGTGCTGAAGCCCAGCAACAAAGAATGTCTCAGCATAAGGACTCAGCCTGATCACAACCTACGGGGTACAGCATTGTCATAGAGCTATACAGATTGGAGACGGGTCCTTCCCCCTTGTCTCTGAACAAACTATATATAGCCATTATAGCCCCAGAGTCAATTACATTGCTGTGGGGCTGGGATCATTGAGATCAGTTCGGCCTACCTTGTCCATGTTGATGAATATGGGATACTGGCCTACAGGCCAATAAGGCCCATGTCCCTCTAACCTAGGGTTGTCTCCCAAATAAGGGACAAAAGGTCAAATTATGGGACAAATTCCCGACGGCAATTTGTTGACTGACTTGGTCATGGCTGGGTGAATGATGAGTTGTCCCGGGTGCTGGACTGCACACAAAGCCCAGCTGGTGGGCAGTTAAGGAGATTTGGCCCGCTCGACGTCGCATGCAAAGTCCAGCACCCCATCCAACTTATGATCCAATGATTGAACATGAGAAGGAGGGGCGGTCATGTCGGCAAAGTTCCAAAGGTAGGACAGCTGGCCGGGCTGCTGATCGACGGGGCCACGGGCGAGGCATGGCTGCTGCAGTCCATGGGCTGCACTACGTCGGGACGGGTGAGGCGGGGCCAGATGCGGCGCTCTGACCCGACAGTCCCCTCGACCTGAGTAGTAGCAGTCAAATATGGGACAAGGGTGGTCCCGTACGGGAAATACCAATTTAGCCCAAAAACGGGATGTCCCAGCTAATACTGGACAGTTGGCAACCCAATTCCAAACCTAAACTATCCTTGTAGCTCTCTAAATGGCTTTTAAACATTCTAATTGTGTCTGCTTCCACTGCATCCACTGGCAGCTCAATCCAGATGCAGACTACCCTCTGAGTGGAAAAAGTTGCTGCTTAGATACCTCTTGAATCTCCTTCCTCTCCCCTTAAATCCATGTCCTTTAGTTTTATAAACCTCCACCATGGAGAAAATGATGGTGTCCGTTCACTTTCTTGATCCCTTTCATGATCTTGTACACTTCAACATGGTCAACCCTCGGCCTCCTACACGGCAAAGAAAAAATGTCCCAGCCTATCGAATGTCTACCTATAACACAAGCCCAGATACCATCCTGTGAATTTCTTCTGCATAATTTCCAACTTAAAGATATCCTTCCTATAGCTGGGAGACCAGAACTTCACATAGTGTTCCAAGTGTGGTCTCAACAACGACTTGTACACCTGCATCATGATGTCTCAACTTTTGTACTCAATACCTTTCCCAATGAAGGCAAGCGTGCCAAAAGCATTCATCACCACACTGTCCACCTGACAGGCTACTTATTGGGACATCCTCTATGTTTTCTATCTCTACTATTTGATTGCAGATAATGATTGAGGTCAAATCATTTAAAATGAATGGATGAAAGCAGAGATTAAATTGCAAAGGAGAGGAATTTAAATATATTTATATAATTACCTTGCGTGCAGTCATTTTGATTCAAAGCATTTTTATGTTAATGTCCTTCATAGTATTTATTTATTCTATGCCGCATTCCTAGGAACTAAAATACCTATAGGCAATTTCTGGCAGTAGCATAGAGGTACAAGTGACTAGAAATGCTGGAATTTGTGGCACAACAGGAGATCTGCCAGACAAAGTCTAGATGAAGGGTCTGGACCAAATCATTGACAAACCATTTCTCTCCATGGATACTGCCTGACCCATTGAGTTTCACCTGCAGCTCTCCTTGACGTTGCTGGCAGCAGTATCTGAAAGGATCCTAATTTTTCTTTGATAGTATGTACAGAAAAATTTGTAATTTGCTTTCTATAAAAATGCTTAAAATTAGAAGATGTTTCTGAAACTGGAAGTGTGTTTCAAAGCCTTTTTTAAAGCCAGCACGAGAAGGTGCAGCTGCACATACCTACTCCCTGCAGTTTGACTTGCATTTCTCTGGCAGCTCATTGCATGTGGGTGGTTGGCAGAGATACAGTCCCATGTGTCTCACCCTGCCTGACTACTGTGCAGGCTGACAACGCCAGCAAAAATGGCTGTGTGTTGAATGTCATCCAGGTCTTGCTGCAGATGGGCATAAACTGCTTCATTACCTGAATAACAGAACTACATATTTTGCTATCAACAAATATTCCCAGTGGTGAGATTATGGTAAAAGGAATGTCAATGAAGAACCGACTGAAGATGGTTGGGCCTGGGATATTTGGCCCAGTCTCACCTGCAGCAATGTTTTCAGGCTGAGCTTTTTGGCCATCAGTCATTCCAAATGGCTTCCTTTACCAAGAAGCTAGCTGTTGGAGTTTTCACTTGATTTCTATAGACCTCTCCCTGTTGCCACATGTGGCCAAACACTGCCTTGATGTTGAGGTCATACACTTCCGTTTGTGCTGTTATGAGGTACTGTGCCAGGCTGTTGGTGAGTAAGTGACGCATAACAGCACTATTAAACCTTCCATCACGATGCAATATGATACAATACGATACGATTAAAGGAGGGAAATTGATCTGCCAACAGTCATCAAACACAAGATACATAAAACATGAAATTGAAGTGATGAATTGAAAGGATTGGGGATGTGCAACGGATGGGGAGCACGGGAGGGGGGGAGAGGGGAGTAAGTCTACCCCACGACAGTCTACCCACGACAGAAGGGGTAGGAGTTGTACAGTTTGAAAGCCACAGTGAAAAAGGATCTCCTGTGGTGCTCTGTACTGCATCTTGGTGGAACCAGTCTGTAGCTGAAAGTGCTACTCAGGTTGACTAGTGTTTTCATGGGGTGTGTGAGCTGATTGTCAAAGATTCTCTGCAGTTTGAGGACAATCCTCCCCTCCAAGACCACCTTCCATGAATCCAACTCTGCCCCCAGGACAGAACCAGCCTTACTGATGAGTTTGTTATTCCTGTTGGCTTCTGTGGCCTTCGCCCTGCTGCTCCAGCACACGGTAGTGAAGAAGATGGCACTGGCTACCACCAATTGGTAGAACATCTGCAGCATCTTACTGCAGATGTTGAAGGAGCGGAGCCTTCTCAAAAATTGTAGTGTGAACTGTGCATAACCAAGAATTATGCCACACATTTATTCCTATATTTCACCTCCTGCTTTAAAGGCCATTTTTGGAATTGTGTTTTTTTTCCTAAATAAACAATGCACATCAATATTTAGAAATAGTGTGTCTATCTAAACTTATTCTTCATCAAATAATCATTGTTTTACTCAGTGCCACAGAATATCCTTAGATCTGTGTTGCCATATCAAATCTACTGCAAATTTCTGGGGGCACGCAGTGACATGTAGTAGTAGGCCACCCTTGGTTATGACTGACCATGGGTGATGCATCCTAGTTTGCAGGTGATGTGTGGTCCGATGCAAGCCTGGGCAATGTCATTTGGAGGACAGGCTGGATGCCCATGCAGCACGTACCCCCTCTCCACGTCGCTGATCGATCCAAAGGAACAGCAGGGCAGTTAAAGTTTAGCACCAGCGCCGTTAAAGGAGCTGCCAGAGCAAGGTTGCAGACAACGACGAACTGCCTTAGGAGCTCCGACTCCGGATTTTCTTGAGGTTTACTCCAGCAGAATTTTACATGACTGGATATGACCACATGGCAGTGGAGGTTTTAAAAAAGAGGTTTTCCCTCTCCTGGATGGACTGCCTTCCCAGGCTGACGAGCCCCATCTGCCCGAGACTCATGAAGGTGGGAGTGTCTATATTCCCGTGCAGGTCTATAGCACCTGCCCACTGCCCACAGTGGCATGAAGAACAAGAAAATTCAAGACCTAGAATTTCAGTGAATTTGTGGACACTCTTTGCTTAGCAAACCATCTTTTTAACTTGTTAAGTTAAGCTTTATTGGAGATCACATAGAATGAATTGGGCATTTGCACATAACACTTACCACCGTTATATCTGTTTCTTGGCTGGATCTATAACTGATACAGGAATGCATGCGGTAAAATAGTAATTAGAACAAAATTGGCATTTAAGATTTGTCTTGTTTGCCTTTATAAATGCCAAACTTACTAAGAGCAAATGGTTCTTACAATAACAGCAGTCTACCTGCAAAATTTGACTATGTTGTGACTGATTTGGCAGGAGTTTCATTGTGATGTAAGTGCACAAATTTTAAACATGCCATATTTGTAAGTGTGACTCTCCCCGAAACACTATGGCCCTGCCAGTGAAGATGATGCTTGGATGGAAATATTCAGCTCTCACCCTCTCCCATCCACATTCAGTGTACACCTCATCTTTCTCATATCGTACGCATCAGAATCCTTCACATTAAAAGGATTATCCTCCATAATTTGACGCCTCCAACATGACACCATTACCAGGTAGATCGTGCTTCCCTTTTTCAATATTCTGATGGGACCATGCTCTGCTTCACTCTGTTGTTTCCAACAATACCTTCTTGCCTCACCACCTGTGTAACTGCAGGAGATACAACACCTGCCATTTCACTTCCTCTCTTCCACTGTACACCAGCTCAAACATACACCTTCTATGTAAAGCAGCAACTTACCAGTAATTATTCCAATTTAGTATATTGCATAACATATGCTCATGGAGTGGTTCTCCTCTGCTTTTGGGAATCCATTTATTGAAAGGTAATTGTTTTTCAGACTATTACTATTCAGTCCATAAGCATGACCCTGCACATCTAATTGCCTGTTAGATGAATTCTCCATTGCATTATACCTCTGACCTCTCTGTCACAGAGGCAAAAGATCATGCAGCATTGAATCAGAACGTGTCCTCGACGACCAAAGACCAGTGGGTATCCTTCCACATGATCTCCATCTTCCAGTACAGAGCCCATAGTCTTCTATTCTAGGTGTTTCGAGTGCTTGATTAGGTTTATTATTGTCACAAGTACCGAGGTACAGTAAAAAGCTTTGTGTTTATCTGCTATCCATCAGATCAGATAATACAATACATAAATACAATCAAGTCAAACTCAGGTACAATTGGTAGAGCAAAGTGCAAGATGCAGAGTGCTGAATATAGTTCTCAGCATTGTGGTGGATCAGTTCTCTAGACATAGTCCGTTGTCTGTAATGGGGTAGAGGTGAATCAGACAGTACCATAGCTTATGGAAGGACTGTCCAGAAGCTTGATAGAGGGGAAGAAAGTGTTCCTAAGTCTGGTGGTGCACACTGTCATGCCCCTGTACCCCCTTCCAGATGGGAGCAGGGAGAAGAAGGAATTACCTTCTTTGTCTCGGATAGGACATGTCTTTGATTATGTTGGTTGCTCTTCCAAGGTAGCATCAAGTGTAGATAGAGTGAATGGTGGGAAGTCTGCTTTGTGTGGTGGACTGAGCTACATTTACAAAGCCCTGCAACATCTTGCAGTCTTGGGCTGAGCTCTGATGCAACCTGACAGCATGCTTTCTAATCTTAATCTGGAGAAGTTTGTAGGTCATTGGAGGATGCCAAATGTCCTTAGTAAAGGCTTTTGATGCGCCTTCATGGCAGTGTATCAATGCAGTTGGTCCATGACAGAATTTTGGTAATATTAACACCAAGGAACTAGAACCACTGGATCCCAAGTATATGAATATTGATTTATCTAATTTCAAGTAACCCTTGCATTCCCTCTCTCTCCATCCCTCCCCCACCCTAGTCATTCTGCTAGTTTCACGGTTTGTATCCACACGTTATCACCTTTTCCACAGCCAACAATGGACCATGGGTGGCTCCAGCTTTCCTTGATCATCGTTGGTGGCTTTGATCTGAAGAAGGGTCTCAACCCTAAACTTCACCTATTCCTTTGCTTCATAGATGCTGCCTCACCCGCTGAGTTTCTCCAGTATTTTTGTCTACCCTGGCTTTGATTTGTCATTTTCGTACCTTTCATTCATTTCTTCTTTGTACCTTTCTATAAGTCTAGTCCCTCAGGTTGAAAAATGGTCTTGACCAAAAACGCCACCTAGTCCTTTTCTCGAGATGCTGCCTGATCCGTTGAATTACGCCAGCATTTTGTGCCTATCTTCGGTGTAAACCAGCACCTGCAGTTGCTTCCTACTCCTTAACTATATCTATACAATCCGACCATTAGCAAATCATAATAACATCAGTCAATCGGCCCACTGCCCACTTGGTTTCCATTTGTCCTTGGCTGTTCTGGTCCTTCAAGGTAGGGCTCCCACAGTAGCTGCAGCAGGGGTAGAAACATAGAAAATAGAAAAATAGGTGCATGGGTAGGCCATTCAGCACTTCGAGCCAGCACCGCCATTCAATAATAAAAGTTGCTGATCATCTAAAATCAATACTGCGTTCCTGTTTTTTCCTCATACCTCTTATTTCTTTAGCCCTAAGAGCTAAATCTAACTCTCTGTTGAAAACATCCAGTGAATTGGCCTCCACTGCCTTCTGTGGCAGAGAAATGGGTGAAAAAATGTTTCCTCATCTCAGTCCTAAATGGCCGACACCTTATTCTTAAACTGTGACCCCTGGTTCTGGTTTAAATCATTAATATATGTTGTACATAACTGTGGTTCCAGCACCGAGCCTTGCGGCACCCCACTAGTCACTGACTGCTGTTCTGAAAAGGACCCGTTAATTCCTACTCATAGCTTCGTGTCTGGCAACCAATTCTCTATCCATGTCCCTTATCCTCAAAAAATTCCAGAAGATTAATCAAGCATGATTTTCCCTTCATAAATCCATGCTGACTTTAACTGATCCTGTCACTGCTTTCCAAATGCGTTGTTATAACATATTTAACAATCGGCTCAAGCATCTTCCCCACTACCAGTGTAAAGCTAACTGGTCTATAATTCCCCGTTTTCTCTCTCCCTCCTTTCTTAAAAAGTAGAGTAACATTGGCTACCCACCAGTCCGCAGGAACTGATCCAGAGTCAAGAGAACATTGGAAAATGATCACCAATGCATCCATGATTTCTAGGGCCACCTCCTTGAGTACTCTGGGATACAGACCATCAGGCCCAAAGTTTACCTAATACAATTTCCTGACTAATGTGGATTCCCTTCAGTTCCTCCCTCCCACTGGATCCTCAGTCCCCTGGTATTTCTGGGAGATTGTTCGTGTCTTCCTTAGTGAAGACAGAACCAAAGTACTCGTTTAACTGTTCTGCCATGTCTTTGTGGCAAGACTGTCATCTTGCAATAGAGAAGTCTGAGTTTGGCTCTAGTGCCCAGAAGCTCAGTTTAGCTTTTATTGCCCCCCAATGCGTGTCAGTAAGTAGAATTGGCAGGAGCAGGTGTTGTTACAATTGTCATTATTGTGAGAGAGGGCAACACATGAGGTGCACAGAGCAACTCCCCCCTCCTTCAGGACAGAGCGTCAATGATCCATGTTACAGTTCAGGACAGATTGCTGGAATTCTCTGGCAACTTCTTGGAACGCTGATACCGCAGACATGAGTTCAGAGCTTTCACTGCAGTGCTTAGGCTTTGCATGGGATCTGCTTGTCATGTAATGAAAGCTGAGATGTGGTCCTTCAGCTTCTGATGGTTCAAATGGAGCTGGCCTCTTGTTCATGCTGGGGATATGGGTCCGAATTTCCACACAATGCCCTGCGCAAGGTTTTATTTTATTTATAGATAGACACAAAATGCTGGAGTAACTCAGCGGGTCGGGCAGCATCTCTGGAGAAATTGGATGTGACATTTTGGATCGGACCCTTATTCAGGCTGATTGCATGGGGGGGGGGGGGGGGGGGGAGGGGGGGGTACTGGAAGGAAGTTAAAGCTGACTAACTATAACTGATAATTATACAGTATCTTTTGCATTTTATAATATCACAAAGTGTTTCATAGGAGCAATTGAAAATGAAATATGATTCCCAGACATAAAAGATTTAGAGAGGTAAAGACTGAGGGAGTCCATTTCGGAGCTGCTATTGCTATGCTTGTTTTGTGTGTTGGTCTGAACAAAATAAGAACATTACTAACACCCAGATGTATAGAGGGAAGATGGATAAAAACCAACATCATATTCTTACAGTAAAATTAAGGTTTTGAAACTTCAAACAACTTTCTGATTGCATTTCAGATTAACATACTGTAGTGTTAAAGCTGAAAAGGATTGGTGATAAGAAAGAGCACTAGCAAAATATTTTTGATGTTGTATTCCCACTGTAGTAAACCTAGCAAATGTGAAGTACAAATTCAAAAGCACAGTGTAAAAAATAGTTACAGATAATTAATTAATTGTGCCTTTCAATTGTAATCAGGCATCCAATCCATACTGGTCTAACCGTGGCAGTTCTGCAGTGGGATCAGGGGGTCGATTCCGCTGCCCCTCTTGTCGACATGAAGTGATTCTGGACAGACATGGGGTTTACGGCCTGCAAAGAAATCTACTTGTTGAAAACATTATCGACTTATACAAGCAAGAGTCAATCAGGTAATTCTCCAGTATTCATGTCCAGCAAATCTGCATTAAGAACAGATACTTGAAGTTGGAAATAAGATGACTGCACTTCTCCCCTTCTGCCTCCTTCTTATCCCTCTCACCTTCCACCTTTCCTCTTCTCCCTTCCCACTATTCCCATCCTCCTCCAATTCTCAATCTTGAGTCAGGCTTTTGGACCCTAATTTTGCACGATTCGCTGTAAGATGTTGATGGAGATGCTCCCGTTGAAGTGCTTGTGGCTATTTTACCATGATTATGCACAGGAACCATTGGACTTGTGACGTAACATAAAGCAGCATGCTGTGCACATTTTTGCATCAAGATCACATTGCACATTTAAAGCTCATGTCAATCACCGATAGAATTTACTTATAGAGTTAAGGACTGTTTCAGCATAAGTTATAGGGAGATTCAACTTACCTGGTTCACCATTTTGGAACCTGAGGTATCTGCCATCTTTCAGCTGGGACCTCCATGGGTGTTTGCTTCCAACCCTCATCATTAAAGCACCAGGGGCGCCGCACGATTGGCAGCCCCGCCAACAGTCTGTCTGTTTATTCGTCTTTTAATTTTTTTTTTGTGTGTTTTAAAAGTTTGTGTTCTCCTGTTCTCATGTTTGTTTTATGTGGGGGTGGGGGGGGGGGGGGGGGTGGGGGTCGGGGGAATCTTTTTTTCAGTCTCCTACCTTGCCGGAGATCTGGATCGTATCTCCAGTCGCTCTGCGGCTTAACATTGATGGAGCTGAAGCCTCCTCGGACTGACTTTGAGCCCCACCGTGGGGCGTGGACTTAACATCGGAGTCGATCCTTGCCTGGGATCGGTCCAACTGCGGCCTACAGACTTTACCATCAAGAGCTCGCAGTCTCGGGAGAGGCTGAGTCAGGAGCTCCAACGACACAGAGGTTCGCCCAGCCCTGACCTGGGGTCTGATCGCCGGCGCGGGGGAGCTGACAACCCCCCGATGCAGGAACTGATCGCCCCGATGCGGAGGGCCCAAACGCTGCTGGCTACAGGAGTCAAGATCGTCCCGTCAATGGAGGGCTCGAGCCCCCGACCATGGGAGAGCAAAGAAGGGAAGAGATTGATTTTTTTAACCTTCCATCACAGTGAGGAATGTGGAGGAGTCACTGTGTTTATGTAAAAATGTATTTTGTGTTCCGTTGCTTTTTATTTGTATGAAATTCCTCGTATGTTGCAAAACATACTTTGCTAATAAAGTATCATTGTGATTGTGATTGATTAATGTCCTACTCTTTCTGGATATCTCCATCGGTACCTCTGGGGGTGGGCTGGCATCCATTACAAGCCCATCAACTTTTACAGCTATCTCGGCTATACTCCTTTCCACCCTGCCTCTTGCAAGAATTCCATTCCATTCTCCCAGTTCCTCATTCTCTTTTGCTTTTGTTCCATTGGTAAGACATTCCACCCAGGTGTCCCTAAAATATGTTCCATCTTGTTGAACTGTAGTTTCTCTTCCACCATAATGGACAGACCCCTTGAACACATCTCATCTATTTCCTGTCCATCTGCTCACACACCCCCCCCCCCCCCCCGACAGAACAAAATCAGTTCCCCTGTTTTTCACCTTCCACCTCACCAACTTTCACTTTCAATGACCCATCGTTTGGAATTTCAAACAGCTCCAACCAGATACCACCATGACACATTTTACCTTCCCCTTTGCTTTCAGCATTTCAACCATCTATCTCTCTTCATAACTTATTGATCAACTCATCATCTCTGCTGTAATTTCTACATGTTGAAACCAAAATGCATAAAAATTGCCTTTATTAAAATCTGACAATGTGCACTTTAACCACATGTGATTTTTTTCTATTACAACTCTCAAATTGTGGAGTACATAGGCAGATAAATAGATAAAGGGTCTTTGTCCCAAACATTATTGAGGGCACTGTAAATACGATATAGCTCAGGGCTAACGGGATATGGGGAGAAAACAGGAACAGGGTACTGATTCTGGATGATCAGCCATGATCAGCCTCGAGGGGCCGAATGGCTTACTCCTGCACCTATTGTTTATGTTTCTATGTTTCAGTTGCTAAGTGCATACCAACCACCGACTTGCATGACATTAATCCTACTTTATTCTCCCCACACTCACATCAACTTCCCCGCTTGTTCTACCACTTATCTGCATACCTGGGACAATTTACAAAGGCCAATTAACCTATCAACCTCATGTCTTGGGATGTGGGAGGAAACGGGAGCACACGATGGGAACAGTCACAGTTGCAAAGAAAATGTACTGGCTCCACATGGACAGCACCTGAGCTCATGAATAAACCCTAGTCGCAGGCACGGTGAGGCAGCAGCTTTATAAGCTTCACTGCTGCGCTGGCTTCAATATAGTCAGCCCTACAATTAACAAAACATAACACAGACAGCAAGCATAATCTGATGCTAGCTGCCATATTCACTCTCAAATTTATCAGAGATATTCCCTTTGTTCCACATATCCCTCCCTCAGCTACTCTATTACTGAAAACTAATTTATTTTCTCTTTTCCCAGTTCTCACAAAAGGTCTCAGACCTGAAACATTAACTATTTTTCTTTCCAGAGGCTCCCTAATCTGCTGAGTGTCTCCAGCAATTTCTCTTTTTTATTTTAGATTTCCAGCATCTGCAACTTTTTTTTGCGATTTTTATATTGTACATCTTGCTGTAAATATGTTCTCCCAAGGTAAGTGTTTGCGCTAATGTTACTCAGTCTATTATGAATGTGATTTGAAACATTACCGGTGGAACTTTGATTAAAATAAACCTTTATACTGAAGTTGAATACAATATTGGAGAGCAGAAAGTACTTTCTGAATATGTTGTTTGATTGTCTACTTATAATCCTTGAAATGAGCTGCTCGAGGAGCAGGCAAACAATAGTCTTCCTCTTCCTACTCTTACCAGCAGAGTCCAACATGAGCAAATTCCTTGGAGTAATGGAATTGTAAACAGAGTTTATTTAAAACTAACTTGCCGCAGAAATGTGTGCCACAAATTGGCATGAGCTCAGATGACATTGACAAGTCAGACATGTGACAAATGCACTAAAAATAGTCAGTTTGCTATTAGTTTTATTTAGGATTTGTTTTCATATGTTACAGCTAGCATTGATCTTCAGCAGAATGTGTATGACATGTAAATATATGCCAACCAAGGTGTTAACTTGGCCATCTGTCTCACCGCTCAATTGGCCATTGCACCTGATAGCAGAATCACTACTCTCTCTACTAAGAACCAGTTGGATGTAATTTATTAATTTTTCAGAAATAACAGTAAGTTCTGGATTTAATGATCACAGCCAACTTTGAGTTGCTATGCTGGCTTGAAACGCAGCCCAGACCATCGCACTGAACAGCCTCCCTTCCATTGACTCCATTTATACCTCAAGCTTGGCTCCTCAAGGCCAGCAGCATAATCAAGGACTAGTCGCTCCCTGCCCATTCCTGCTCCCCTCTCCCATCGGGCAAAAAGTATAGAAGTGTGAAAATGCACACGTCCAGATTCAGGGACAGTTTCTTCCCAGCTGTTATCAGGCAACCGAACCATCCTACCACAACCAAAGAGCAGTCCTGAACGACCATCTATTGCATCGGGGACCCTCGGATTATCCTTGATCGGACTTTGCTGGCTTTACCTTGCACTAAACGTTATTCCCTTATCATGTATCTGTACACTGTGAATGGCTCGATTGTAATCATGCATTATCTTCCGCTGGTGGATTAGCATGCAACAAAAGCTTTTCACTGTACCCCAGTACACATGACAATAAACTAAACTGAACTGAACTGAAACTCAGATGTCCACACCTAACGTGATATAAATATGCATAACAATTGTTGTTGGATCTTAGCATCTAATTTTGAGTGCAAAAGTACCCCAGAGCTGGTTATAATGTACATTCAAATTTGAGTAAATCCAACATAAATTCTAATTTGTGCAAGATATACCCTCTCAATCTTTTTGCTTCCTTCCTACTGAGGCAACCTCCCCTAACCATCAAGCCCTAAGCTACAAAAGTTCCAATGATTCCTGAAGGCCCTATCTCATCCCAATGACATGTACACAACCATATTTCCAGGTCACCCCTTGTGAACTGGATGCATGCACACTGCACACACACACGTGAATAATCACACATACCCAATTACACTTCTAGATATGAATGTTAACAACAAAGGGAACCTTGGTCACTTCATGTCTTTGCAAGTTTTTTTGTGAATCTTTGTGAAAGTCCAAAACTGAGTTGACCTTATTCAGTACCATCTCATCCTGGCCTGCTACTTTCACTGACCTATGCATGCTCAGATGCTACAGGTCCTGACTCATTTCAGAAAAGCATCCTTTGTTTGATGTTGTCTTTCCTCATTCTTCCTACCCAAATGGAAGACATCACAAGTATCCACGTTAATCCTCATCTGCCTTGCAGCTACCCATTCCACCACCCATTTACACCTTGCATCAATTTATCACAGTTCACAAAAAAGCCTAATTTCATGCCATCTGCAAGTGTAGATATTGTGCCTTGCATCCAAAGAGACTGGGAAATGCAGTCCATTGAGTAAAGCGGTGCCATGGTTGAATGGTGTTGGTGAATGACGTGAGACCACTATCTTGTTTTCAATGGATTTCTTGCTATAGTGTGGATTTGGAAAGCTGCCCATCAACAAATGTTGCTTTTGTAGTTTTTTTAATGTATTCCCTTCTCATGGGTTGGTCCCCTTTCTATGCTGTGTCTGCTCTGCTCCCGTGTGTTAGAGAAGCTTTAAAAAGCAAGAAAAAATTCAGAAGCTCTACAGTGGGATGAAATGGTACAATGCGTCATTTTGAAAGACCCTTGTTAGATTGGATATTATGATGTATTCATTCAGTTTTGTTTGCAGACCCGAAAAGAAGATTGAACAGCCCATGTGCGAAGAACATGATGATGAACGAATCAACATTTATTGCATGACATGCGAAGTACCAACATGCTCCATGTGTAAAGTATTTGGTGCTCATAAAGACTGTGAGGTGGCTCCACTCACTAATGTTTATAAAAGACAAAAGGTAGGTCTTATTTTCGCTCTTAAATAATTTTTGTAAGGTTTCCCCTAACTCCTCTTTGGACAACACAAAACTATTTTCATCGTACCTTTATCTTGATGGATACTTTATTATCAATCAAGAGACAAAAGGCGTGACGGAAATGGTTTTGAGTTGTTCAAAGTGGAGGTAACAGTGCCAGTTTCTCCATGCTCTAAAAACCAACATGGATATGATGAAATATTTCCCTCATAGTTTAATCAATTTCCCTCATAGTTTAATCCATTATTAAAATGGTGAAATAGATTAAGTTCATCAAAAGATCTAAGCATCAATTTAATGAAGGTTCACAGTTCGTTGTTTGTCAAATGAAATTTGAAGCAGTTAGTTAGAAGTTATAAAAACGTCAAAAAAAATCCTATGTGCTTCTATGAACGAATCATAGATAGACACATTTTGAAAGTGTTTAATATATCCGGTTGTTCAGTGATAAATTGACAATTATTTTAGGTATGTCCAATGGAACAGTAGGACATGATTTGCATGTTCATATCAGAGATATGGACCTCCATGCTTTTCCATCAATTCAATACACAGGTGACACTCATGAATAGAGTGGATACATTTCAACAATCATTATTAATTACAATCTAGCCTTCTGTTTAATAACGTTGTTCTTGTTCAGGAACTCTTGAATTTAATATCTCTACTGGCACATGAAATATATTTTCTGCTTCCCGTCTATAATTATTTATGCATCTGTTTCATTTTCAGCATTTGTTGAAACATCAAACTAAGCCAATTATAAATAAACTTACCATATGCCCTGATACAGTGAAAAAACAAACTACATCTTAAATCTTGAGATAAGATTTTTTCACGTGGGCAATTTATTGCCAATTTTAAAAGTAACATTTCATACAAAATTAGTGACCTTTCCCATTATTGCTTGTTACTTTGAATTAAACTTAGAATTAGTCACGTCAAGTCAAGTTTATTTGTCACATACACATACGGGATGTGCAGTGAAATGAAAAGTGGCAGTGCCTGCGGACTTTGTGCAAAAAAACAAACAACCAAATAACCAACAAACTACAAACAGAATCACATGTTCTTTTCCATATTAAATATTGTGGGCGGTATTGTGGTACAATAAGTTAGTAGAGTTAGTCCCTGGTGAGATAGGAGTTTACAGTCCGAATGGCCTCTGGGAAGAAACTCCTTCTCATCCTCTCCGTTCTCACAGCATGGCAACGGAGGCGTTTGCCTGACCGTAAGAGCTGGAACAGTCCGTTGCAGGGGTGGAAGGGGTCTCCCATTATCTTATTGGCTCTGGAGTTGCACCTCCTGATGTATAGTTCCTGCAGAGGGGCGAGAGAAGTTCCCATAGTGCGTTCGGCCGAACGCACTACTCTCTGCAGCGCCTTCTTGTCCTGGGCAGAGCAATTCCCAAACCAGATTGTAATGTTCCCGGACAAGATGCTTTCCACAGCAATTAGGTCTGAAAAAGAGTCTCGACCCAAAACGTCACCCATTCCTTCTCTCCAGAGATGCTGCCTGTCCCGCTGAGTTACTCCAGCATTTTGCATCTATCCAATTTAAACTAGCATCTGCAGTTCCATCCTACACAAGTTACTTAGAATGTTTTGTTTAATTTTGCGTGTAGTGTGAACTCAGTGACGGGATTTCAATGTTGGTGGCAAGCAATGACCGAATTCAGACAGTGATCACGCAGATGGAAGAGACATGCAGAAATATTGAGGTAATTCATATTCTTGTAAATTTGTATTACAACTACAGCCAACATCAATAACTCCTTCAAAATACCTTAGAAGTATTACAGTGTGTTATTTAATCCATGTCAAGAGTCAAGAGTTAAAAGTCTTTTATTGTCATATGTCCTGAAAGACAACAATTAAATTCTTACTTGTAGCAGCTCAACAAATATGTATACATAGTACTCGGCAAACACTATAATAAGCACCAAAAAAGAAGTTCAGTATATAAAAAAAGGGACCATAATAGTGCAAAGACAAAACAATGCCCCGCAAGTCTATGTAGATCAGAGATTAGTTGGAGGTTGTAATGTGTAATAGTCTGATGGTTGTTGGGATGAAGCTGCTCCTGAACAAGGATGTTACAGTTTTCCGGCTCCTATACCTTCAACCAATGGCAGAAGTGAAATGAAAGCTTGGCCAGGATGGTGTGGGTCGCTGATGATGCTGGCTGCCTTTTTGAGGCAGCAACTCCTGTAAATCCCTTTGATGGTGGGGAAGTCAGTGTTTGTGATGGACTGGGCATTGTTCACCAAGTTTTGTAGGTTAATTGGCTTGGTAAATGTAAAAATAGTTCTAGTGGATGTAGGATGGTGTTCATGTGCAGCGATCGCTGGTCAGCATGGACCTGGTGGGCTGAAGGGCCTGTTTACCTGCTGTATCTCTAAACTACACCAAAGTTTTGCAATCTTCTTAGTTCCTAGGCATTTGAGTTGCCAAATCAGGTTGTGATGCAAACAGTCACTATACTCTCTACCATGCACCTGTGGAAGCTCAAGAGGGTATTTTTATATTTGCCCCAGTTTTCTCAAACACGGATCAGACATCCTCAAAGACTATTATTAGTCTCTGACAATATTACTTGGAACCCATGTTTTGAACTAAATTATTTCCTCTAAAATGTCCTCTCTTTAATGAAGAAAAGCAACCCAACCTGAGATCCAGCGTTACACAAAAAGCTGGAGAAACTCAGCGGGTGCAGCAGCATCTAAGGAGTGAAGGATGCTGCTGCACCCGCTGAGTTTCTCCAGCTTTTTGTGTAACCCTCGATTCTCCAGCATCTGCAGTTCCTTCTTTAACACTGAGATCCAGCAGTCAGTGTGTGTTCAAACAAGTTGGCACATACCACAATGTATATAACTGCTCCAATATTCTCACAGACCTTTAACCTGCCATAAAAATTACCCTCTATAGTGACTTATTTTCTCTTGGTGATAGATGTAACATATTGATAGAGCAAAAGGTAATCTAGTTCCTGAAGCCGTAAATTGGCAAATGTTGTCATTCACATTCTTGAGACTTAGTTCATATGATATGTGTTTATCCACTTAACAAAGTCGATAACCTGCTTGCAATAAGAAAAGTTAAGAGTCTACTTAATCAGCTGACAGGTAATTATGCACTGAGTGAAACTTCACAGCAGTAAGAGCCAAGAGACATTTGCACATTGCTTTTGAATTTTTAAATGAGGTGACTTCAATATTGGAAATTTTGAATGTTACAGAAATAACGACCATGTTTCCTAAATTTTGCAGAGCAATGGTAGTTGCCAAAAAGAATTGATGTGTGAGAAATTTGATGGTCTGTACACGATGCTGGAGGATAGGAAAAAGGACATGCTGCAAATCATCACTGTTGAGCAGGAAGAAAAAACGCAGCATGTTCGCTCCTTGATTAGGAAATATGGTGAACATCTCGAGGAGGTCTCCAAAGTTATCGGGACTGGATTACAGTGTATGGAGGAGCCTGAAATAGCAGTATTTCTGCAGGTACTCAATAACCTTATTTCATCAACAACACTTGTTTCATTTTCACATTCAAATCACTAAAGAGTTCTGAAAGTAAAATTTGGAACATTATGAATACATCGTGTTATCAACCGTTCAAAACAAAATTTTCATTCATTGTTAAAAAATCTGTGCTCTCAAAGCTCTCGATTGTGTTGCATGCTATCCATGCCTATCATACCATGCACGTGTAGAAACAAACCATACATAAGCACAAGAGGTAAAACAAAAAGAGAAGTGAAATAAAGTGCAGAAAATGGTGTGCAAATGACCAAAAGTGGAAGGGCAGGGGTATCAGTAATGAATCCTTGGCAGATGAGAGGTCCTTTCAAGACTTTAGGGTGGAAGCTGTTCCTGAATCTGGTGACATGTGCTTTTGCATCTTTTGCCTGACGGTGGAGAGAGAGTGACCGGGAAGAAGAGGGAATACAAGCATTCAAATAATTAGCTGTAAATTCTGGAGAAACTCAGCAGGTGAGGCAGCATCTATGGAGCGAAGGAAAGGGGCAACATTTCGGGTCGAGACCCTTTTTCAGATACTGATCCAGCATCAGCAGTACCTTCTTAAACAGCTGGAAATTCTAGTATTATTTTTAATAATTTATCAAATGTTTATTATGGAAGTGTTTTGGACATTTAATAATGATGTTTATTTCTCTTACAGAATACAAAGCCTCTTATTAAAAAGTGAGTACCAAAGCGAACAGGTTTATTTTATTGATGTTTTTTAAGATGTGATTTGTCATCATACAATCTTATTTACCAATATTGTGAAATAATTTAGGATTTCAGAAGCATCAAAGATATCACACATGGAAAAGATAGAACGTGGGTTTGAGAATATGGATCATTTTTCAGCTGAATTTGCAAAGGAAGAAAGGATGCTGAAAGAGATTGACTTTCAGAGATGTAAGTTCATATTCCACAAACATTTCTAATCATATACAGTTGTAATAAACAACAAGCAGAAGCTTATACAGCAATTCCTAAATGTGTTTTATGCTTGTCAAGATGTCGGTAGTGGAAATAATCTAAAATCTTATGAATAATCAGATAGAAATGTAACTGCTGTGAAAATACTATTAGAAAATCTTGACTGATCAGGTTTAATCTTTTTA
Source organism: Raja brachyura (assembly GCA_963514005.1). The sequence continues at coordinate 58,142,867 of OY740784.1, forward strand.
ATTTAATGTAGGTTAAATTGGATTTGTTTATTTTCACATAAACTGGGATGCAATAAAATTCCTTGTTTGCATGAAAATCATAGTCACATGGTAATATATGGTAATGATAGTTTAGTTTGGAGATACAGCATGGAAACAGGTCCTTCAGCCCACCCAGTCCCCGCTAACCAGCGATCCCCACATATTAACACTATCCCACACACATTAGGGACAATTTTTTTTCACATTTACCAAGCCAATTTACCTACATACCTGTACGATTTGGCGTGTGGGAGGAAACTGATCTCGGAGAAAACCCAAACGGTCATGGGGAGAACGTAGAAACTCCATACAGACAGCACCTGTAGTCGTGATTGAACCCGGTTCTCCGAAGCTGCAAGCGCTGTAAGGCAGCAACTCTATCGCTGCACCACGGTGCCGCCCGCATTGATGCAACTATAAATGTAATGACAAATGCAAAACAGAAAAATATTGCAAAGATTGCAGTGCAATCTGATGTAGTGCAAAAAAAAAACGAAGGTGCAATAACACAAAAACAGAATGAGGTGGAAGAGTTAAAAACAAGAATTCATTGCAGCCCCTCTGGGAAAGGAATATGAAAGAGGTCATTGGTTGAGGAATCTAATGGCAGTGGGGTGGAAGGTGTCCTGAAGTCTGGATGTCTGGGCTTGCGTGGGGTTTCCCTGGGATCTCCAGTTTCCTCCCACACTCCAAAGGTGTACAGGTTTGTAGTTTAATTGGCTTGGTATAATTGTAAATTGTCTCTGATGTGTGTAGCTTAGTGTTGATGCAGGGATCGGTGGTCTGCACGGACTCGTTGGGCTAAAGAGCCTGTTTCAGCGTTATGTCGCCAAACTAAACTAAACTAAGTGGTTCAGTGATTAATGAGGATGGGGTTGTGTTCTTGAGTGAGCTTTAACATCCAGAATTATAATCTTGCATTCTCTTTAACAAGTGTCATATGCTAAGGCAAAAGATGCAAAATGTTTGGGGACTGTGCAGCAGGCATGACAGTCTGTGAACCGTGACTCCATGACTCTTAGCACCCATTGGGCTGATCAGGTCTGATAAAATGCCTGAATTCCCAGGGCATTCTAGAAATTTACTCAGACATGACCTCATTTAAAACTACCATCAGCTTCACCTTTCACCCTCAAAGTACTTTTGGGATTGAAGATAGGAGGATGAAAACCCCTGGGACCGGGTTCTACTTTGATTAAAATTGCTTTGGTTAAATGCCCTTGCAAATCCCTAGCGCTTTAAGTCCCTTGAAACTTAATATTCTTGTACTTTGGGTAAACACATTTGCTGGACTTGGCACACAGTGTAAATCTTCCATAGTCATCAGAGATTAGCACATTGCTTAAGAAACAGAATGCCTTTGGTGGGTCAAGCAGCATCCGTGGAGTTAGATGCTGTTCATCGATGTTGTGACTTGGATTTTGCGTTGCCCTACACCTTTTAACTCCACCTATTCTGCTTGATCCGTTGAGTTCTTCCAGTGTTTTGTTTTTAGTTCCAGATGCAGTCACTTTTCATCTTCTTTTCACCGCTTACTCAGTTCTAAAATGCTTTTTACTGTCAGTTATACTAGTGGCCCTGCACCTGGTCTGTTAGCTTAGCGCAGCTGAAGGCAATGCCAATACAAACACTGAACATGTTGAGCCCACACCCACCCACCTCACCTCATCCACCTTAGCTCCCCTCATCCCTCTCCCATAGATGCAGCATTTGTGATGGCATTACTACCATCTGATTTCATTTCGGACTCACGTGAGTGACTTCGTGAAGAACCCGCCAGCACGCATGTGCGACATATCGTCGCAACGCATTGCTGCTGACGGCTGGCGGTGGAGCGCGGCTCCCCACCAGCCCTTCATAAGGAGCCACTAAGGTAAGTGAAACTAACCTTAAGTTGGTTGGTTCCTGCTGGGAGAGTGTGTTCTTTCAGCAGGGACATGGAAGGGAGAAACAAAGGCCGTAGGACGTCCGCTCGGAGTCGCCGGCCACCCGTCCCGGAGCCCTCATCAACGGCTGCACCTGCGAGTCAGGCCGGGAAGAAGGCGAGGAAGTCGGGGAGCCCTGTCGCTACAGGGCCCGACCCGCCGATACACCGGAGCTCCAGTGATGATTTCGAGGAGCAGGATTTCGGTGTACCACCAGAGCAGGTAGACCCTGTCTCTGTATCGAGGTCGCCAAGGGGCTCGTTGGTCGACCTGGGCAAGGGCTCGCGTGCGGCTGCACGGCCCTTCTCCCTGAGCCCTCGGAGAAGAGGGAGGGACGGAGCCCGTAAGCCTAGCCCTTTAGGGGCAAAGGCATCACCTGCCGCTAAAATGCGGTCTGGTGAAATGGCGGGACTCAAGTCCACTGGGAGACCCACTAGGACCAGTGTCGACTCCCCAACCACCAAGACCAGGAAGAGTCACTCGGGTGGAGTCCCGCCACGGACACCGAGTCCCCCGTGGATGGGAGGACGGGACCGTACGTCGGCTAGGCCCAGGATGTGGGCAGCCGGCAAGCCTGTGCGGGCGTCGGGTCACCGCGCCGAGGCGTTGGATGCCGACTCTCCACCGTGTTTGCCCTCCGAGGCAGCGGGATCAGGCTCCGCCAAAAGGAGGCGTTTGAGCGTACCACCCCCGCGGGAATCGCTCAGCTTTGCTGCGGCGGCTGGTAGCGACAACTTCCGGCACCGGGTTCACCTCGACGAGGTGCGGGCCGATGAACGGAGCCTCAGCAGTTCAGCAGAACATGAGGACTCCGACCGCCCGAGTTCCAAGGGCGAGGGGCGTATTGACCGGATGGAGCGGATGTTGGAGCTCCTCCTGCAACAGAATCAACGGCAGGAAGCATCCAGCTCCAGAGGGCACAGGGAGGCTTCACCATCGTCAGCAGGGAGCCTGAGGCAGCCAGAGGATGAGGACATTTTGGACCATACACCAGCCACGTCGGAGGTGCTGCAGGAAGAACTCCTCGATGTAGCGGCAAAATTCGCATCATCGGAGACATCGGGACAACCCCTCAACCCCAAACTGGCTGCCACCGTGGACTTCCTAACCAACCATCAGCTCCAGGAGGAGGTCCTATCGGAGGCCATAAACAGGCACAAGGCCCCAGCCAACTGCAACTCCCTCAACGTGCCCATAGTCAATACGCCAATCTGGGGCAACATTGGCACAGCAATCAGGACCCAGGAGATGAAGCTCCAGCGCATCCTGAAGCTGCTTACTACTGGGATTACCGCGTTTGCGCGGTCGGTGGACGGTGAGGATCTAAGCACGGAACAGGAGGATGCTCTGGCTCTGCTGTGTGCCACACAGCATGAGATCAACGCTTTCCGGAAGAGCGTTATCCGACCCACGCTCAACCCGAAATTCGCGGGGTTGTGTAAAGCACCTCCTACGCCACCGCCCAGACAGTTGTTCGGGGAAGACCTCCCGAAGAGGGTCAAGGAGCTGGACGACCACGCCAAAACGGTGGGACTGATGCGGTCTCAAATCTCGCCCAGGCAGGCGGCCAAGAAAGGGCCATTTTTCAGGCCACGAGGCCCTGCCACCAGACCGGCAAGAACCTATACTCCAGCTCCGCCTCAATTCCAACAGCCTCAGCAACCGCGGCCTTTTTTAGAGCTAGGCCCCCAGCGGCCACCATGGAAGATGCGGACGCCACATCATCAGCCCAACCCAGCACCTCCACGTCCCGCCAAACATGTCAAGGACTGCCGGTAACCATGGAGGTAAGGCGGTCTGGTTTTCATGCACCTGCGTGCTTAACTTCACATGTTGGTGGGCGATTACGGTTCTTCACGGGGGCATGGGAAACTATCACTTCTGATGAGTTTATCTTATAAAGTATTCAAGGCCATGAGATTGAATTCATCAATGGCAACATCCCTTCATCCCAGCATAGGCCAGATCGGAAATTTACGCTGTCCAGCAATGAAATGGCAGCAGGCTATGCTGAAATCTTAAGGTTGCAAGAAAAAGGCGTGATAGAAAAAACTATACACGAACCAATTGAATTTGTATCCAACATATTCACTAGGCCCAAGAAGGATGGAGGATGTTGGGTTATTATTGATCTGACCCATTTGAATACCTTTGTAACATATACCCATTTCAAAATGGACACGTTCGAAACAGCCAAGTCATTGATTTCTCATGGCTGCTTTATGGCATGCATTGATTTAAAAGATGCATACAATTCTGTATCCATTCGGAAACACCACAGGAAGTTCTTAAAATTTACCTGGATGGATCAGCTCTGGCAATACAGGGCTTTGCCAAATGGGCTTACCACAGCCCCTAGATTATTTACTAAATTACTCAAACCTATTCTGGCCACGCTATGGAAACAACATCATATAGTGATGGCCTATCTGGATGATATCTTGATTGTTGGCAACACCCTGGAATCAGCTGAACTGGCAGTTTCAGCCACCGTGGCAATTTTTCAGGAAATGGGGTTCATTATCCATCCAGATAAGTCAAAGTTCTGCCCTTCACAGGTCATGGATTATCTGGGGTTCACGGTGGATTCCAATAGCATGAGGGCCACCATACCAGCTAACAAAGTTGGGGATGTCACCCAAGTATGTGAAGATTTAGTTTGGGCCAGTATACCATCAATTAGACAAACTGCTAAGGTGATTGGCAAGATCGTAGCACTTTTTCCAGCTGCTCAATACGGACCTTTGCATTATCAGAATTTGCAAAGAGCCAAGATCTCAGCGTTAAAACAAAACGCTGGACATTTCGACAGACCAATGCAGCTGCCTCTTAAAGCTAAGATTGAGTTACAATGGTGGGTGGACAATATTTGTGACTCATTTAAACCCATTATTTTGCCCAATCCGATGGTATACTTACAAACAGACGCAAGCTCCCATGGCTGGGGAGCTACGGACAACTACTCTAGTTGCGGGGGCAGATGGGACACCCTTGAATCTACTCTGTTATTGTCACAAGGGATAAACTATTTGGAGATGCTTGGAGCATTTCACGGAATTCGAGCTTATTGTTCTAATCTTACTGACGCTCATGTCCGTCTCCAAATAGACAATACCACTGCGGTGGCATATTTAAACCATATGGGCGGTACCAGGTCAATTTCATGTGATGAATTGGCAAATACAATTTGGCTCTGGTGTATTCAACGGAATATTTGGATTTCAGCTACCTATTTACCAGGTGAGCTCAATACTGTGGCGGACACCAGGTCACGCAAATTCAATGACAACATCGAGTGGATGTTGAATCCTCAAATCTTCGCTAAAGTTACAGCCAAATTTGGTAAACCGGATATCGACCTCTTTGCGTCGCGGTTGAACCATCAGGTACCAACATACGTTTCGTGGGAACCAGATCCTGGGGCAATGGCGATGGATGCGTTCTCGCTGGACTGGGGGAAATGGTTCTTCTATGCATTTCCTCCATTTTGCCTCATTAGTCGGGTATTGCGGAAAATCCAGATGGATGCTGCCAAGGGCATTCTTATCATACCCGACTGGCCTACGCAGCCATGGTATCCGGTGGTCTTTGATATGATCAGTCAACCTTGGGTCCTCTTAGAGGGTTGCCCACAATTGGTAACTAACCCTGTGTCAGGGGAACCACATCCCTGCCACAGCTATCTAAACTTGTTGGCTTGCAGGTTCTGAACAGGCCATTGCCGCGGTATGGCCTATCACCCAGAACCATGGATACCATCAGAGCGTCATGCCGGGAGTCCACCAGGCGGCAATACCTCTCCCACATCCGGAAATGGGAAACCTACTGCAGCCGCTCCCAAATTGCATATGACGCTGTAACCATAACCGACGTATTGGAATTCCTGGCGGGGTTGCACCATGATGAACACCTGAGCTACAGTGCCATCAACAGCGCCAGGAGTGCGCTGTCATTCTACCTCAATATTGAGGTAGGATCCAACAGGCTGGTGTCCAGGCTCATGCGGGGAATATTCAATTTGAATCCGCCCAGACCACGCTATAATATCACCTGGGATATCGGGAAAGTATTAACCCTGCTCAGGACGTGGTCGCCCATGGAGGGGCTAGAGCTGGACAAACTCACCCTGAAGCTGGTGATGTTACTGGCACTGACTTCAGCGCAGAGGGTACAGACACTCCATAAAATCCGGATCGACAGGATGATCTCTACCCCTGCAGAAGTAGTCTTCTTCATAGACGAACTACTCAAGCAGCATAGACCTGGGTTCACAGGGCTGCAGCTGAAGTTCCCGGCATACCCCGCAGATGCAAGGCTATGTTTAGCCGCCCATATCCGTCACTATGTGAAAGTGACGAGAAACCTAAGGGGAATGGAGAAATACCTGCTTGTCACTCACAAGAAATCTCACCATTGAGTGACGGTCCAGACGATATCCAGGTGGCTCAGGATCGTCTTGGGTAAGTCAGGTATCGACACTAATGTCTTCAAATCCCATTCCACCAGGGCTGCATCAACGTCGGCGGCAAGGGTCATGGAGGTGCCCATGGACCATATTCTTGCCACAGCAGGATGGGCGAATGAAGCCATCTTCCAGCGGTTCTATAACAAGCCTGTTGCCGCTCCTCTACAGTTCGCGGAGGCCGTGCTGAATGCAGGTCAAGAATGTGGAGATGTCCCCGAATGAGGGGTTTTTTGCTTTGATTGTTAATAAATATTATTCTTGTTTTTCAGTACAAGCAGTCTGGAAAGTTTACTCCCATCCATCCTTAATAGTGGTGTGTGACAGCTCACCAAGTCACTCACGTGACTCCGAAATGAAATAGTAAGATTAAACGAGAACTTACCAGTTCGAAGGTTGATCTTTATTTTATGAGGAGTTGCGATGAGTGATTTCGTGCCCTCCGCTCCCAACCCTCGATCATAATCAACTGGTAATTAGAGTCTCTTCAATCTTACTATACCAAGTCATTTCTCTGTTGTTGTTTCTGTGATTCCACACCGCTACTTTGAAGAATGTCGCGCATGCGTGCTGGCGGGTTCTTCACGAAATCCCTCATCGCAACTCCTCATAAAATAAAGATCAACCTTCGAACTGGTAAGTTCTCGTTTAATCTTACTATTAACATTCACTTATCAGAAGCTGATTGCACCAGGATTGCACCAGGAAAGAACAAAGGACCATCATTCTTGCCACACACATTTCTGGAGGAATTCAGTGGGTCAGGCAGTGTCTGACTCAGATGACCTGAAGAAGGATCCCGATCCAAAACGTCATGTGTACATTCCCTCCCCAGATGTTGCCCGACCCACATTGTTCCTCCAAACACTTTGTCTTTTACTGAAGATCCCAGCATCTGTAGTTTTTTTCTGTCATCATGAGTAACACTTGTACATAAGAATCTAAACACTTTAAATTCACAGTTGAAGAGGAGGCAGAGGAACTGGAAGGAGAAGAGGAAGAAATGGAAGCCGAAGAAACTGAAGAGATTCACACTGATGTGGAACAGATCCTACACCAGGAAGGCACTGCCGAGGGTATGCCACCACCTCTATCTCCAGCAGAGACAGTGCGCACAAACACAGCTGCATTGGCGGCAGAAATGGAAAATGATTCATTGCCAGCAGATGCTGTTCAGCAGGTAACCCTGATATTCAAATGTTGACGCTAACAACTAGTGACAGCATTTAAAACCTTCCAGAAATCATAACTTATTTTTGCTGGTTGGGCTATTTTTTTGGAGATGGATGAGACAGAGATGCTTTCTTTCACTGATGAAAGTGTTGTGATTAAAGTCACACTATTGGGGAGAAAGGTGGAAAATGACGCTAAAAAATCATAGCTTTATTATTTCAAGACACAGTTTCGGAAGGGGGTAATTTTTGAACCACCCCAAATGCCTGTAGAGAGGGTGTTTTAGGTGGGAGGGGATGAGTGAACCAAGAAGTTGCAAAGAGGTATAGAGCCAAGTGTTCCATCTTCTATGGTACAGGGAACAACACCTGACTTCAATGACTCTGGGCTCAGGCACAGAACTCATTTCACGAACTGTGAATCTTGCATGGAAAGGGCACATACATGAGATGTGGTTGAGTTTCAGTCTTAACTGTTATGCCTCTATTTTCAGAATGGCCTGGTCAAATTTGGATTTGCCTCTGATGAGATTACCGCCGATAGTGTGATAAATATGGCTGACCTTCTAAACAGTTACCTAGCCCAATGACATACTTTGCTAGTTTCAATTAAGTATTGTATGTGGGCTGCCCTTGGTTCCATCATCTCCATTTGGGAGGTCACCACTGCAGAATGGCAATGAAGTTGCTGCAGGTTTTCAATCCCTGCAACAACTTAAATTGCTCTTTGTAATTGCCCTTTGTGCGAAAGGATGTTTGACATGACGTCTCAGAAGCACAGAGGTCTCAGCTTTTACAGTTATCTGCAGAACTGCATTAGGCCCGAATAAAGCTGAAGAGAGAAGAGCAGTCTGGGAGGGAGAGGAGAAATCTATCCAAAGCTGATGTTGTCTCACAGCCCCAGGCTCAGTACAATCATGACAATAAGCAACAAACTCACCAACCCATGCAGAGAATGAGAAATAGACATTCAATTTATAAACAGGGTGGCACAGTGGCACAGAGATAGAGTTGCTGTCTTACGCGCCAGAGACGTGGGTTTGATCCTGACTATGGGTGCTGTCTGTACGGAGTTTGCACGTTCTCTCTGAGTGGGTTTTCCCCAGGTGCTCTGGTTTCCTCGCACATTCCGAAGACGTGCAGGTTTGGAGGTTAATGGGCTTAGGTAAATTGTCCCTAGTATGTAGGATACTGCTAGTGTACAGGTGATTAACGGTCGGCGTGGACTCTTGGGCCTGTTTCCGAGTTGCATCTCTAAAGTCTAAAGTCTACACGGCTTTTACTAGTCACTGGATGCTGCAAAGTGTTTTACAGCCAATTAAATACTTCCAAAGTGCAGTCATTTTTATAACGGATCCAATTTGCATGGTGCAATCTCCCATAAAAAGCCATGTCATTATGACCAGTTAATCTATTTTTTATTGATGTCGACTGTGATATAAATATTGACCATGGCACCAGGAACACTTCCCCTACTTGTCTGCAATATACTGCCTTCAGATCTGCCAAGTCCTCATTGAAAAGGCACCACCTCAGGCTATGTGACCCTGATTCAGTATTGACCTGGAGTATCAGCATGGATCTATGAAAAGGCTCTTGACTTGAACTCGCAATCATCTGACTCAGAGACTAGTATGGTCCGAACTGGGACATTGATGATACCTACGTCCAATATAAAACTGTTAGAAGTTTAATAACTTTACCAGGTTAAGAAAGCAACTAAAAAGCTATGATACTAAAAAGAACTGCTATCTACTATCACCGTAAGGTGTGGGTCATTTTGTGTCTCTCACAAACATTCATAAATTGGGCCCAGCAGAAGTCTCCTTTAATGGCTGGTACTCATTTTCTGAATTGTTAACACAGTCCATTATCACATATCTGGGGCGGTGCAGTGGTGCAGCGGTAGAGTTGCTGCCTCACAGAGCCAGAGACCCAGGTTCGATCCTGACTAGGGATGCTGTCTGTATGGAGTTTGTACATTATCCCTGTGAATTGTACATTTCTCCGGGTGCTCCGGTTTCTTCCCACACTCCAAAGGCGTGGTTTGGTAAAATTGTAAATTGATCCTAGTGTGTTGGATAGTGTACGGGGTGATTGCCGGTCGGCGTGGACTAGATGGGCTGAAGGGCCTGTTTCCGCGCTGTATCTCTAAAGTCTAAAGACTATAGTCTAATCTCCTAACAACTGTCATTGACTGCGATCATTGGAAACACAAAGTATTTTCCCTAAGGAGAAGACAGCCTGTTGCATCAGAGAAAGTCAATCACAGAGTGTGGACTACATCCTCTGACCTTTTATCTACTTGATGTATTCAAGAGTTCACCATACTGATTCCTGGGATGTCAGGACTTTCATATGAAGAAAGACTGGATAGACTCGGCTTGTACTCGCTATAATTTAGAAGATTGAGGGGAGATCTTATAGAAACTTATAAAATTCTTAAGGGGTTGGACAGGCTAGATGCAGGACGATTGTTCCCGATGTTGGGGAAGTCCAGGACAAGGGGGTCACAATTTAAGGATGAGGGGGAAATCTTTTAGGACCGAGATGAGAAAAACATTTTTCACACAGAGAGTGGTGAATCTGTGGAATTCTCTGCCACAGAAGGTAGTTTAGGCCAGTTCATCGGCTATATTTAAGAGGGAGTTAGATGTGGCCCTTGTGGCTAAAGGGATCAGGGGGTATGGAGAGAAGGCAGGTAAGGGATACTGAGTTGGATGATCAGCCATGATCATATTGAATGGTGGTGCAGGCTCGAAGGGCCGAATGGCCTACTCCTGCACCTATTTTCTATGTTTCTTAGAGAGAGCTAGATATAGCTCTTAAGGTTAACGGAATCACGGGATATGGGGAAAAAGCAGGAACAGGGTACTGATTTTGGATGATCAGCCATGATCATGTTCAATAGTGGTTCCGGCTCGAAGGGCCGAATGGCCTACTCCTGCACCTATTTTCTATGTTTACTTGAGAAGATGTGTTGGGATGTCAGGCAAGAAAGTGGAAGAGGAAATCAGAGGAGACTTTGGATCTGCTCCCAAGGGAATGTAGCCTCCAGCAGACCAATCACTGAACCTTGCTTCTGCACATCCAGGAATCCTCATGATATGGGTGGACCGGTAGTTCATACAGCAGTTTGTTTTAATCTGCAGTTGGTGCCAGCAGTGAGAACATTGTTATTGAAGGTTAAGCATGTCACACAGTTTGCTGCTGAAGTTCAGGGAGGAGAATTGGTCCCTGAACATCTTGGGCAGGTGGAGCAACATGTTCTCAGCCCTGCTCTTATTCCTTCACTTTCCTCTGGTGGAGCAGAGGGCACACAAAGCAGGACAGGCTGCTGGAAGAGGAAAGGGAAGGAATAAGAGCAGGGCTTTTCTCCTCCCTGAACTTCAGCAGCAAACTGTGTGACATGCTTAACCTTCAATAACAATGTTCTCACTGCTGGCACCAACTGCAAATTAAAACAAACTGCTGTATGAACCTCAAGAAAGTCCTTTCTTGAAACGCCATCTGTCTATTTCCCTCCACAGATACTGCCTAGTCCCACTGAGTTCCTCCAGCAGTTGGGAGTCATAATCAAAGAGTCATACATTATGGAAACACGCCCTTCATCTCAGCTTGCCCACACTGACCAAGGTGTCCCATCTATATTAGTCCTACCTGCCTGTGTTTGGCCCATATCCCGCTAAACCTTTCCTATCAATGTACCTGTTTAAATCTTTTAAATGTTGTTATAGTTTCTGCAAATTGTATCTCTTCCACCAGCTTATTTCATCTACCCACCACACTGTGTGAAAAGTTGCCCCTCAGATTCCTGTTAAATCTTTCCCTTCTCACCTTACACCTATGTAGTCTGGTTCTTGATTAAAAGACTCTGTGCATCTACCCTATCTATTCCACTCATGATCTTATGTACCTCTGTAAGATCACCTCTCATCCTCCTAGGTTCCAACATTGTCACTCTGGCTCAAGAACTATATACATATTCTAATAGATGTGTGCTGTCTTCTTGGCCGTAAGTCATCTTGCAGTAGAAAATGACTCTGATCAAATCTGCGAAATTCATTACCTTTCAACAAAATTAAAGTCCCATATCAAACCCATCCTTCCTTTATAACACACTTGTCCAGCTTACACATTTCACTGAGAATTTACTGTTTTACCTGATACACAATGATACCGAGAAGCAAATATTGGTCATTATTAAAGTGGAAGCATAAATTGCAAGTAGGAATGGTCTTGATAAAACAGGATTCACCAAGAAGCAAATGTTTAATACTGGCTTTTCTTTAAAACATCACAAAATAACTTGTAATTTCAATATATATTTTATATTAATATATAGAGCCAAAAGAGTAGTATATATTTGTTTTATCCTATTTATAAAGGCCGCGGCTGAGATGGCTGAGATTCACAATGCATTGGAGTCTGGAACTCAGTTGCTGTCAACTGGAGAAGCAGCAGCAGCAGATCCTTTCTTTTACCCGGCCCGGCATAAATCTCGTTTGTTGGACAAGAACAGCCCCAATCTGAATCCAGTGAGCAAGAGTTCAGAGGATCTAGAAGTGGACAAGAATGAAGCTAGTTCAGTTGCCACTCAATCTCAGGTCAGTGAAACATTTGCACAATGAGTGGGGCCAGTTTGCACACTTGGGGGCCAGTTTGACACAACACAATGCACCTCACCATCATTTTCATTCACGTATCCAAATATGCTTTGTGCATGGTGAAGTTGGTTGCAGTGATTTTCACATTAACAATCGGGAATTTTATTAGTGTTTCCCAAAGACAGAACGGGTAACCACATAACAGTCAAATCAATATTGACAGCACATCCAAATCAAGAAGTCCTCGAGTTGTCCCTCTACCCAATTATCTCCTGTCATTAAGGTTGCAGGACTGTGGAATTGAGGGGCCATCAGTGGCTCAGGCGCCTAAAGGCCACACAGAGCCTCGTGCTGAAACACACGTCCTGACAAATGTCAGACAGGGACAAGGTCAGATTAGTGTGATGGTTTTAGTTTAGAGATAGAGTGCGGAAACAGACCCTTCGGCCCACCGGGGCCGCGCCGGCCACCGATACTTGCAGATTAACACTATCCGACACACATTAGGGCCAATGTTTACATTTACCAAGCCAATTTACCTACAAATTTGGGTTACACAAAATGCTGGAGAAACTCAGTGGGTGCAGCAGCATCTATGGAGCAAAGGAGATAGGTAACGTTTAGGGCCGAAACCCTTCTTCAGACTGATAGGGGGTGGGGGGAGGCGGGGGGGAAGAAAGGAAAAAGGAGGAGGAAGAGCCCGAGGGCTGAGGAAGAGGTGGGAAGGGGAGGAGACAGCAAGGGTCAACAGAATTGAGAGAATTCAATGTTCATGCCAAGAGAATGCAGACTCCCTAAGCGGAATATGAGGTGCTGTTCCTCCAATTTGCAGTGTTGCTCACTCTGGCCATGGACGAGGCCCAGGATAGAGAGGTCGGATACGGAATGGGAGGGGGAGTTGAAGTGCTGAGCCACCGGGAGGTCGGGTTGGTTCTTGCAGACCGAGCGGAGGTGTTCGGCGAAACGATCGCCAAGCCTCCGCTTGGTCTCACCGATATAGATCAGCTGGCATCTAGAGCAGCGGATGCAATAGATGAGGTTGGAGGAGGTGCAGGTGAACCTCTGTCGGACCTGGAAGGACTGCTTGGGACCTTGAAAGGAATGGAGGGGGGAGGTAAAGGGACAAGTGTAGCATCTCTTGCGGTTGCAATGGAAAGTGCCCGGGGAAGGGGTGGAGTGGGAGGGAAGGGAAGAATTGACAAGGGTGTTGCGGAGGGAGCAGTCTTTGCGGAAGGCAGACGATGGGGAGATGGGAAGATGTGGCGAGTGGTGGGGTCACGTTGGAGGTGGCGAAACTGGCGGAGGACTATGCGTTGTATGTGCCGGCTGGTGGGGTGAAAGGTGAGGAACAAGGGCACTCTGCCCTTGTTGCAAGTGGGGGGATGGGGAGAGAGGGCAGTGTTGCAGGGTACGGAGGAGACCCTGGTGCGAGCCTCAACTATAGTGGGGGAGGGGAATCCCCGTTCTCTGAAGAATGAGGACATTTGTGATACCCTGGTGTGGAACACCTCATCCTGGGAGCAGATGCGGCATAGATGGAGGAATTAGGAATAGGGGATGGTGTCCTTACAGGAAGCAAGGTGGGACTAAAAATCTGTCCGTCTTTGGAGTGTGGGAGGAAACCGAAGATCTCGGAGTAAACCCACGCAGGTCACAGGGATAACGTACAAACTGCATACAGACAGCACCCGTAGTCGGGATCGAACCCGGGTTTCCGGCGCTGCATTCGCTGTAAGGCAGCAACTCTACCGTTGCACCACCGTGCCGCAGTATTAAATTACCTTGGCAGGAAATCTAGGCAATTCCCTCCAAGCTCCCAAAGGGATGAGAACACTTGGGAATTGGACAGCTTCAAGTGTCCCCTTACTTATCCTTCCTTAATAAGAGCCTAAAAATATCAACAAGGTGGATCAGGAAAGAGAAAGTATTTTCTCTCTTTAGGAGAACAACTGCACTATTACATGAAATCAAAATGCTTCTCTAAGGATAAGCGTGAATGTATTGTTTAATTCCATTGTCTTCTCACCACTCTGCACAGTTTTGCGTTTACGAAAGTTTCTAAAGAACCAATTATCAACAAAGTTATCTTAATGCAGACCCAGTGTATCTTATTTCTCATAGGGTCTAGCGCTCTTCATTTCAGTTTTGGTTTTGATGATCGCACTGCGCCACGTTTGGAATCTGATTCAATACATGATTTTTTCTTTTCTGGGTAGGAATAATATTTTTAAATATGGTATAATTAAAACATGAAGTAGTTACTCACACTCTCCTCCAGTTTACGGAATAGCCTAATATTGATATATCAATCAATTCAAAACTTAGAGTAAAAAATGTTCCTCCATTTTTACCAATTTAAGACCATTTTCTCCAGTTTTGAGATTGAGTTATTCTGACATAGACCGACAGAATATCTTTGCACAGATCCTGTTCATTTTTCTTCTCAATCTTGAAATCATGAGATAATGAGAAGAGATGAGACTTAATTGATACCTGCCTGAATTGCCCAAGCGGAGTACCCAAGGGGAGAATTTTCCACCACTAATGCTTGAAGGATGTTGAGTAGCACCAGTAATATCCAAATATTTGGTGTTCAAGTTACCATTAGCTGACAACTGTGGCTTTTTAACTTAATACTAAACACTTTTATTTCCAAATTTGAAAAATCTGTGACAAATTTAGTTTCCCCACAAATTAGCCAGATTCTGCTTCTGTGCTTAAACCCCATGATAATCAGACCAATTTGCATTTGTGAGAGTGAGAAACTACTTTTATGTGGCATATAAAGCAATCCCAGAAATTAATGAGTGAGTGGTGGATTGAAGCTCTAATGATCTATTCTGGATGAAAAATGTTTTCTTTTTCAGAAATGCATCATTTTATAATCGATGTTTCTTGTGTGCTTTGTGTGATTTTGGAACTTTTATCACATGAGTATGAGTTCTTAATTTTTCAATTGATTTTGAAAATAAAAAAAAAGATTGATAAACCAAACTAAAAGCTGATCGTAAGAAAAACACACTGGAAGCAGAGTAGGGTGAAAGCTAATTGCAGCTCAATGTTCTGCTCCTTACACTTTAAAAGCATACAATAAAGGGCCTGTCCCACTTACGTGACCGTTTCGGCATCTGCCGACACCCATCACAGGTCGACACCCGTCACAGGCGACCTCTGATGACCTCTCACAACCATACAGGCGGCCCCCTGATGACATGCCCCCTGGTGACACCCCATGACATGTCGCAGGGGTCGCCTGTATGGTTGTGAGAGGTCTCCTAATCACCCAAAGAGTCGTAGCGTCTTTCTGGTTGTCGCTGAAATTTCAACGTTGAAAATTTTCGGCGACCTATGACGGGCGCCGGCAGATGTCGAACAGGACGCGTAAGTGGGATAGGCCCTTTAGTAACCAAATTGTAATTAATTTAGAATAAAGCTTCTCCTGAGCCAAAGTGAATAAGAGAACTCGTTCCTCCATGTTTAAGAAAGAACTATAGATGCTGGAACAATAGAAGGGTTGTTCCAAAAATGCTGGATAAACTCAGCGGGTGAGGCAGCATCTATGGAGAGAAGGAATAGACAATGTTTCAGGACGAGACCCTTCTTCAGACTGATGTCGGGTGGGCAGGAAAAAGAAAGGAAGTAGGCGGAGACAGTAGGATGTGGGAGAACTGGGAAGAGGGAGGGGAAGGAGTGGAGAAAGCAAGGACTATCTAAAATTAGAGAAGTTAATGTTCATACTGCTGGGGTGTAAACTACCAAAGCGGAATATGAGGTGCTGCTCCTCCAATTTGCGCTGAGCCTCACTCTGGCAATGGAGGAGGCCCAGGACAGAAAGGTCGGAGTGGGAGTGGGAGTTGAAGTGCTGAGCAACCGGGAGATCAGGTTGGTTAACACAGACTAAGCGGCAGTGTTCAGTGAAGCGATCGCCGAGCCTGCGCTTGGTCTCGTCGATGTAGAGAAGTTGACACTGAGAACAGCGGATGCAGTAGATGAGGTTAGAGGAGGTGCAGGTGAACCTCTGCCTCACCTGGAAAGACTGCTTGGGTCCTTGGATGGAGTCGAGGGGGTCCTCCATGTTGTTTGCTTATAATGTTTCAAGCTTTCTCTTAAAGGCCTAACTTGTCCATGCTGACCATGATGCCCCATCTAAGCTAGTCACATTTCCCCAAACATGGCCTATATCCATCTGAACCTATCTTACTTATCTATGTGTCTTTTAAAAACTGTTAGAGTATTAACCTCAACTACCTCCTTTGGCAGCTCATTCCATGTATCCACCACCCTCTAAATGAAAAGTTGCCCCTCGGGCCCCTGTTGAATTTTTCGCCTCCCATCTTAAACCTATGTCCTCTAGTTCTTGATTCCCCGTACCTGAATAAAAGACTCCATACATTCACCCTATCTATTCGCCCCGTGATTGCCTGTGCCTCTCTAAGATCACCCTTCAGTCTTCTGCGCTCCAAGGAATAATGTCCTGGACTGCCCAATATTTCACTATAACTTAGCCCCTCAACCCCAGGCAATATCCTTGTAAATCTTTTCACCGCTCTTTGCAGCTTATTGATATCCTTCCTATAGCAGCATAGCCAAAACTGAACGCAATACTCCAAATGTGGCCTCACCATTGTCTTGTACAATTGTAACATAATGTCCCAACTTTGTGAATTGAATCGAATTGAATACTTTATTGTCACATGTGACATAGTGAAATTCTGAGCTGGCATACCCAAAATATGCAAATAGCCGCCCATAAAGGGTGTTTACAAAGGTGCAAAGTACCCCCGCACCAGGTCTCCCTTTGTCCTCCCCCCATCCCCCTCCTCACGGTGGTCCCCCCATGCCGGGTCCTCCATTGTCCATTGTTCGTCCCCCTCCTCACGGCTGTCGCTTCCCCCCCACGCCGGGTCCACATTCTTCTTCCCCCTCCCTCATGGCTGTTGCCCCAACGCCGTGTCTTCCATTGTCCATTGTTCTTCCCCCTCCCTCACGGCTGTCCCCCCCATGACTGGTCCTCCGTTGATCCTTCCACCAGCAACAGTGTCCTCACTCCACATGGTCCGTCCTCGTCCATCGGTTGGCGACATTGTCGACCGCCACACCAACCTCTACACTATCACTGCCGGGTCCTCCCCGGACACCTCCGTGGTGCCGAATGAGGTCCCAGCCATGGGCTCCGCACACCATGGGGCATTGGCCGCGGGCTTCGTCAACTCGAGAGGCCCAGGCTCCGTTCCGCGAGGCTCTGACCTCGGCTTCTCAGCGGCACCTCCGGAAGGCGCCTGCCATAAAATCAATGCCCTGACTGATGAAGGCCAGTGTGCCAAAAGCCTCTTTGCCTCCCTATCTATATGTGACACCACTTTCAGGGATCTATGTACCTGTACTCCTAGATCCCTCTGGTGTATAATTCTACCCAGGTCCCTACCATTCACTGTGAAGATCCTGCCTAGGTTTGACTTCCCAAAATGCAACATGTCGCATTTATCTGTATTAAACTCTATTTGCCATTCCGCAGCCCACTTGCCCAGCTGATCAAGATCCCGTTGTATTTTTTAATAACAATCTTCACTGTCTACGATGCCATCTACTTTAGTGCACCTGAAAACTTATTAACCATACCTTGTACATTCTCGTCTAAATATGTTAATGGGCCCACCATCGAACCCTGACGAACACCACGAGTTACAGGTCATCAGTCCATAAAACAACCTTCCACCACCACTCTCTGCTTCCTTCCATGAAGCCAATTCTGTATGCTATGTTTAAAAATGGAGAAGATGTTTACCCACCTTAACGTCAGCGATTGGATATATAATCAAATCATACATAAAACTATAATAGAAAATATCAAGAAACCAAAAATATAATATAGAGTAGCCAACACAGGTTTCAACTGGGAAGAAGATGTTTGGTTAAACGTATGTAATTTGTTGAAAGAGTTTTGAAAACCTCATGTAAATGTATCAGACAATTATTCCCCACCTCCTCATGCACCTATTTGCCATCTGATTTTGTTATAAGATACCTATGTAGGAATTGTTGTTACAAATACATAGTGTACAGAATTAGATTAGTTGCTTCCTTTTTATATTTAACTGTTAGATTCATTAGAAAACAAATCTAATAAAGACACCATTGTCCTTATCGATAAATCCTTTTGGTCTTTAGAATTTTTAGATATGCTTCTTTAATAGCAATGTTTCAGATAGTTTGCTTAAAAAGCCGGTGTGCTCTGCATTGCTGTGCTGCGCTTTGTATTCTGCCATGACATTTTAACAATGGAGTGAAATAAACTTCTGGCATCATTGTTGCAAGGTGCATTTTGCCCTGATTTCACATGACAACAGTTTTTGTCAAAGTATATTGGGAAACATTGGCATTCTTTGTAAATTCCCTATCGCAGGGAATTTAATCATGTTGATAGTTATAATTTAAATTTAGCATTTTCAAATTTATCAAAATATCTGGGAAATTCAGAGCAAAAAGCACTACCTCAAGATTGAATTACTACGGACTTTGCACTACACAGTTTGCACTACTTACTTTGGCTTGCACTATTATGATCTGATTTATCTACAATAAACAATAGTTTGTTACATATTTATTTTTGTGTTTAGTATGCAGTTAATGTGCCTGTAAATTTGCAGCAAGTAAGAATGTCACCATTCCGGCGCATATGAATATTAAACAGCTGTAACTCTTAACAACATAATCAAACCGTTAAATCCATAAGACCATCAAAAAATAATTATCTATCAATTAAATAACAACCTTTGTTCTGAGATCTATTTGGACAGAGATTATGTTATTTACAGTAGGATTGTGTGATTAACTCCTAACAACATGTTTTGTCAGAAAAACACCAGCAGCATTAATTTAAATTTAACAAAAGCTCTTTAACAGTGTCTTTAACAGGGATGTCCATTTTTCATAATTCCATGACATTCAACTTCATCCTATTGAATGGCGTTATATAATTTACAAAATAATAACCTACCTTCATTACAAGGAGTTTATATTTGCTTTGTGATTTTGTGCCCACTTTAATGCTCTGATCCAATTATGAGTCCAGCATTGCTTCTTTTTATTACTGCCAAAGACCTGTTGCTTGATAACTATATATAATCTGCTGACAAATAATCAGATTAATAGTAAAAGTTTATTATTTTACATTCAAGTGCCCATTACTAAGACAATAAGAAAGAAAGCAGTGTTGTGACTTAGAAAGATTTGCCTAGCAATATTCAGTATCATGAAATTAAATGACAATCACCTTATTTAAGAATTGCACCTGTTAAATTCCAGTTGTTCATTCCATGATATCTTGAAACATTTTAGTTTAGCATCCTTTGAAAATATTACTACTCCAGAACTGAAAGCTCACTACTGGAGTAGTTCATAGAAACATAGAAAATAGGTGCAGGAGTAGGCCATTCGGCCCTTCGAGCCTGCACCACCATTCAATATGATCATGGCTGATCATCCAACTCAGTATCCTGTACCTGCCTTCTCTCCATACCCCCTGATCCCTTTAGCCACAAGGGTTCATTTGTTTATTTTTGGTATAACAAGGAAATAGGCCCATTAACCCACTGGGTTCATGCCGACCATCGTTCATGTGACCACCTGTTCACACTACTTCCATGTTATCCCACTTTCACATCCACTTCCTACACTCAGGACAATTTACAGAGGCTAATTAACCTACAAACCCTTGCGTCTTTGAGATGTGGGAGGAAACAGGAGCACCCAGAGGAAACGCACGCGGTCACAGGGAGAACATACACACAGGCAGCACCAGAGGTCAGGATTGAACCCAGGTCTCTGGTGCTGTGAGTTAGCAGCTCTACCATTGGATGTCTAGGCAGCAAGGAATAGAACATTTCAGAATGATGTGGGAAACAAGGGAGAAGATTGCAGGGATCCTGACAGATTTCTATACATATAAAGTATCAGAGGACTGCATGGTATCTTATGGTGTTCTTCATTTAAGAAGACCAGCATGAATAAACCAGGTAACTACAGCCCAGTGAACCTCACAATCATGAGAGGAAAATTAGTAAAGGTAATTCTATGGGGCAAGATTAATGTACATTTGAAAAGGCAGATTGTTTTGGGATAATTAGCAGAGCTTTATGTTACATCCTCAAAAATCTCAAGCAAATGAGTGTGATAGAATTTCTCCAACACAAAGCCCTTTTTTTTCACACAAGCCCTGGGCACAGACATTGTGGGCTACTGGGCCTGCTCCTATGCTGTACGGTTCTATGTCCTCGTGCACTGATCCGATGGAACGACACCATTACCTCACGTCTCATATAACTTATCATATTATGGTCGCTACCTCCTCACAGTTCCTTTACCACGAGTTCCCTTTATTAAATCTGGTTCATTGGACAACACTAAATCCAGAATTGCCTTCTCTCTGGTAGGCTCCAGTACAAGCTGCTCTAAGAATCCTTCTCGGAGGCACTCTACAAACTCCCTTTCTTGGGGTCCAGAATCAACCTGATTTTCCCAGTCTACCTGCATATTGAAATTTCCCAAACCACAGTGGCATTACTTTTGTTACATGCCAATTTTAACTCCTGCTGCAACTTGCACCCTATATCCAGCCTTCTGTTTAGGGACCTGTTGATAACTCCCATTAGTATCTTCTTACCTTTACAATTCATCAATTCTATCCACAGCGACTCTACATCGTCAGTGCCTATGGCACCCCCCCTCGCAAGGGACTGAATTTCATCTCTCACCAAAGAACAGCCCCACCCCCTCTGCCCACCCGCCTGTCCTTTCTATAGGACGTATAACCCAGAATATTCAGTTCCCTGTCCCGATCCTCCTGCAGCCATGTCTCTGTAATCCTCACTATGTCATAAGGTAAAAAAAAAAACCCTCTAGGAAGATAAGATGTTAAATCTATGTGGACACTAGGCGAGGTCCAACTGTGGTACAGGATGAACGGACCCTAGTGGGGTTTTTTGTAACCAGTGATGGTAAACGTGCCGTGTACTAGTTAGTGTGCATCGGTGCCTAGTTAGAAAGGTCTAAACTTCGGCGCAGGAGACACGAGATACTAGAATCTTGAGCAATTAAACAAACTGGTGGAAGAACTCAGCGGGTCAGGCGGCACCTGGGGAAGAAACACCATCGTACACTCGCAGCTCGACCCACTGAGTCGCTGCAGCAATGTGTGTTTTGCTACTTTGTGCACAGTTGGATATGTACATTTGGATATGTACATGGCTTTTGCGTAGCACTTGCAAAACCAAGAGCATTTTTTAGTAAAGATCATGTACCTAAAATGCAGATCCCTGCCAGGCTATAAGCGCCTTGCCATCGGAAGCCTGGGATACAGACCGTGCTCCGAGCCTAATGTACCTGCGCTTGTGGCGTTTGTCGGACCTGGCTGTACTACGAGAGGTTTTAATCCTCATTCGACACTAAACAACTGAGCATTTGTCTATTCCCTCTCTTTCAGACTGGTTTTGAAAACTCGGCTCCGATCCCATCTGGAGAGCAGGGAGGGGGCGAAGCGGTGGGCGACGACTCGCCCCGGCACGTCTTTTCGTTCTCCTGGTTAAACACGCAGGCTAAATAGAAACACCGGAGACACAGGACAAAACCAGAGGCGCATCGTAACCTTTCCAAAGTAATATCAGTCATTGTAAAAATAAAATCTATCTTCACGCCTCACATTTGAGGCTGTTGATTTGGGTTTGTTTGTGGATTTGAGGATGGGAGGCTACAGGTCATTATTTCACCAACGACCCTGTGTTAACTTTACCACCGGCTGCCTAGTTAGGGGTGAGGGAGCCGCGAAGACACCAAACATTTTGATGGAAAAAGGGGAATTTCTGGTGACGTCGCCGACCATTCCACGCGAACTGTGGTCCTATAACTCTTAACACGTTTGAAGCAAATCCGCGTGTTGGTCCCAGCCGTTGCTGGGGTGTCGTGGCGCATGTGGGTAGTGGTGGTGGTGAGTGGGGTGTGGCAACACCCAGAGGGCGAGTCTTGCCTTGTATTTCAATTAAATGTGTTCTGTGTGCTTCAAATACCGCGGCGCCTCCTTCTGTCTGCAGTCCAGTTGTTCACCGGTTCACGGGCATCTCGTGTTCTCAGTTTATTCACACAACTCCCAACATATATGCGATAGATTTATTCAGTTGTATACGAGCATTGTGATCTAATATACAACCTCATCGGATATGTTATAAAATAAACTAAATTGATAAATAAAGATGTGTACGAAGGAACTGCAGATGCAACTTTACACCGAAGATAGACAAAAAATGCTGGAGTACTTCCGCGGTGCAGGCAGCATCTGCGCGTTCAGCAGAGTTCCTCCAGCATTTTGTGTCGATCTTAATTAATAAAGATCGTTAAAGTATAAGGCAAGTACACCATCACAGTGCAGCTTTTATTGGAAGCATAAAGATTAGGCATTTTCTCGCTCAGGATAAATAATTGGGTATATGCGCATTTATTATCCAGAATTCTACAATGGTTGTCAAATTTGATGAAAATTCACGCGCTTTATAGTTTACATAGCAAAATAGGTGCAGGAGTAGGCCATTCTCCCCTTCTAGCCAGCACCGACATTCAATATGATCATGGCTAATTACATAAAATCAGTACCCCGTTCCTGCCTTTTCCCCATATCCCTTGATTCCTTTAGTCCTAAGAGCTAAATCTCTTTCTTGAAAACATCCAGTGAATTGGCCTCCACTGCCTTCTGTGGCAGAGAATTCCACAGATTCACATGTGTCCACCTTCGATTTAAACCAGCATCTGCAGCTCTTTCCTACACAGATGCTTCCTTTTCTCTGGCACCTCGATATCCCTTGTCATCCCGCACTCCCTAAACAACATTGCCCTTCATTCTAACTGGAACATTCTCTCGCTGAACTCCCCCAATCTCATCTTTAAAAACCTTCCACTTGCCAGGCATTTCATTACCGGTGAAGAGCATCTCCAAAGTTCTTCTTCATCTCAGTCCTAAATGGTCTACCCCTTATTTTTAAACTGTGACACCTGGCTCTGGACTCCCCCAACATCGGGAACATTTTCCCTGCGTCTAGCCTGTCCAATTCTTTAAGAATTGTATCTGTGGAATTATTTGCCACAGAAGGCTGTGGAGGCAAAGCTTGTGGATATATTTAAGGCAGAGTTAGATAGATTCTTGATTAGTACGAGTGTCAGAGGTTATGGGGAGAAGGCAGGAGAATGGGGGTGGGGGAGGGAGAGATAGTTTAGCCATGATTTAATGGCGGAGTAGACTTTTTGGGCCGAACGGCCTAATTCTGCTCCTATCACATGATCTTATGATCTATCAACCTCATTGTGGAATTTGTTTGTTTCACTTGCACATTCTCGGCGCAGATTAGCAGTATATTAATCTGCACACTATACACTCATTTTTCTCTTTGCTCTCCGTGTTGTATTTGCTATGCGTGTAGGAAGGAACTGCAGATGCAGGTTTAAACCGAAGATAGACACAAAATGCTGGAGTAACTCAGCGGGACATAGAAACATAGAAACATAGAAAATAGGTGCAGGAGTAGGCCATTCGGCCCTTCGAGCCTGCACCGCCATTCAATATGATCATGGCTGATCATCCAACTCAGTATCCCGTACCTGCCTTCTCTCCATACCCCCTGATCCCTTTAGCCACAAGTGCCACATCTAACGCCCTCTTAAATATAGCCAATGAACTGGCCTCAACTACCTTCTGTGGCAGAGAATTCCAGAGACTCACCACTCTCTGTGTAAAGAATGTTTTCTACAGTCAGCATCTCTGGAAAGAAGGAATGGATTGCGTCATTCATGGCACCCATGCTGCAGCATCACCCAGACGACAGAGAGATTTTGTGTCCATCTTCTTGTATTTGCCTATAGTTTGATTGTAATCGTGTATGACATGAGTTGCCTCCTCTCAGGCAAAACAGATGTTTGCTGCATTGGGTACACGTAACACAAATAAATGTATAGCAATACATATAATTCGTCATCTACATCCACTTTTAATACTTTACAAAGCACTTCCTCCGAATCTGCCACACGCAGCCAAACTCCAAATCCCGCTACTGCCTGGCTTTCTTATGGTAACTCACGTACTTAGTAATTTTAGTTTATTGTCACGTTACTGAGGTAAAGTGAAAAACGTTGTTGCGTGGTAACCAGTCAGCGGAAAGACAAGACACGATTACATTCGAGCCATCCACAGTGCACAGATACGTGAATAACGTTTAGTCCAAGATAAAGTCCACTAAAGTCCGATCAATGATAGTCCAACGATCTACTTGGAAATGCCCAATCGTTTTATTTACAATCATGTGCAACTTTCTCTAATCAGAGGTCTCTGAAGTCAGTTGTCCACAACCAAATTATCGCCGTAGTCTAAGTGCAGAAGAAACAGCACAAAAATGGAACTGAACCTGATTTCAACATGAGTTGTGTTCATCAATTATGGTCTAAAAACACAACGAATAGAATGATAATGATAAAGGGTAACTTATTGTTCGTTTAAAAATAAATCGGTAAAGATAATGACCAAGGGTTACACAAAAGGCTGGAGAAACTCAGCGGGTGCAGCAGCATCTAAGGAGCGACGGAGATAGGCGACGTTTCGGGTCGAGACCCTTCTTCAGACTTATCTCCTTCGCTCCTTAGATGCTGCTGCACCCGCTGAGTTTCTCCAGCTTTTTGTGTAACCCTCGATTCTCCAGCATCTGCAGTTCCTTCTTTAACAAGATAATGGCCAAAATCCGCATGGTATTTATAGGAAGGAGCCGAAGACGCTGGTTTAAACCGAATTAGACACAAAAAAATGGAATACCTCAGCGGGACAGGCAGCATCTCTGGACAAAAGGAAGCCGTGACGTTTTGGGTCGAGACCCTTCTTCAGACTGAGAGCCAGGGGAAAGGGAAATGAGTGATTTTGCGAAATAGTCGGTGATATGGCTCTATTTCTCCCATTTCCCTTTCCCCTGAAGAAGAGTTTTGACCCGAAACGTCACATTTTAATTTTCTCCAGAGATGCTGTCTGGCCCAGCGAGTTACTCCAGCTTTTTGTGTCAAACTGCATCACTGTATGTTCATTTGCAAGTGTTTGACATAAAATACGATGCCCATTAAAAGATGAGGCATGTTTTCTCAATTACAATTTCTATTCGGGTATGAACTCCACGATAAACGAATCTAACTTTGCTAATGCAATTCCGTAACTGTAAAGTATTGGTCCTTTGATCACCCATGTTTACTGATGGCGGAGACATGTTTTCGGAATCAATAATCGAGGAGACTAGCTGATTGGGTTTGGGTTCACGACGAATGCGCCTCGAAGCAAATAAATAAGAAGATAGTTTACTGATTAACATGTCTGGGTTTTCTGACGAGGAAATCGAGACATTGGATGAGGATGTGAATATATTTTAGAGGGTTTTGATAGTGTATTACATGTTACGCTGATGATTGAAAACCGTGGGATGAAAACCACAACAGCAACCTTGACACTAAAATTACCGACTTTCCACGTGAATTGAGCATTATAAATGTGAAGAAGGGTCTCCATCTGGACGATAATCGATCCATGTTCTCCAGATAGGATACCTGGCCTGATGTGTTACTCCAGCAGTTTGCGTCCTATCATTTACAAATATGTTGTGTTCTTTGATATTTCAAATGCCGCGGCGCCTCCTCCTGACTCTAGTCCGGCGAGCAGGCGGTTAACGGAGACCTCGTGTTCACAGTTCATTCTAACAACTCCCATGTGCTTTCCATCACATTGCCACGCATATTTCAAAGAAAAAATATACGATTTCATGGAAAACTTCCTCAGACACGTTACAAAAACCACCTGGATTGATTAACAACAATCTCCACAATAAAACATAAACCAAATAGACCGTCACGTTGCAGCTTTTATTAGAAATATAAATATTAAACATTCTCTCGCTCAGGATAAATGCTTGGTTATATATGCGTTTATTACCTAGAATTGTACAATGCTCGTCAAATGCACATTGATTTGGTGAATTTCTAGTTTAGCCACAAAAATAAACGTGAATGGTGAGTGATAGATGGCAGAACCCGGCCAGGGTCGCTATTTCCCGATTGCATCCATTATTCTCCTGTTTTTCTCCGCTTGCTTGGACAGTTTATCCGCTTTAGCTATCCCAATCAATTGATTTCGAACATGCAGAGGTACATTAAGGGAAAGGAGAGGCGTACCGCGCCTTTTCCCTTTTTCTAACAACGCATCCACTAAATTTTTGAATTTGTCATAATCGCCATTCAAGTCTCCAACTTTACCATGTAGGGTGCGCTGGAACTGCGTGGGTGGCAATTGGAAAGGTCCGTCGGGGGCAACCACCTCAAGTAGATTTGGATGGAGCTCCGATTGCGGACCAGGGCTGTGTTTAGTTGATGCAGGCTTCAGTAAAGGCCGACAGTCATCTCTGCGTATCAACGCAACCAGGAGCACAGCAATGCAAAACACCACGGGGGTCTTCATGGCAGAGAGCTGGGGTTGAAGAGGGCAAAGGCACATTAAATTCGCACTCACTGCTTGCTATCTATCGTACGAGGAATCTATCGCACCGAAGATAGACACAAAATACTGGAGTAACTCAGCGGGACAGGCAGTATCTCTGGATGAATGGGCGACGTTTCAGGTCGAGACACTTTTTCAGAAGTTTGACTTCACACTTCTGAAGAAGGGTCTCGACCCGAAAAGTCTCCCACTCCTTCTATCCAGAAATGTCGTCTGTTCCGCTGAGTTACTCAGCAAATCGTGTCTAACTTCCGTTTTCATTACGCAGTGAAGTACATCATTGCTCAATATTTGCTCTTGGTTCTTTATCTTTGATCATCGCATCACTACATAAATCAAGGAAAACACCTTCCAATTACGAATCTGTCCCAGAAGACGCGAGTGGAACGAACACACTCACACACAGCGCAGGGCATCGATTGACTTTACAGTCCGGTATAGCCCAGTACTTTTCATTAGTCATCTGAAACAGTTATACCTGGAAATGCTAATCTACATTGCATCGCGCCTCCAAATACAGAACCACATTTTAAATTTAGCCCTTGCTGTAAATTAAATGTTGGTGAAACAAGCACGTATCGGACAGAGAATTAATGCAAAATATTGTGGAAATCTGAAAATGAAATAGAAATAAATACTTTAACCGGGTCGGACGGTTCGTATCCTGCGGTCCAGATACTGATCACCTCCAGATGAGATGGCAATGTGATAAGAAGTTATTGGGGTACGGTCTGGCTCTTGCACTTTTATATCCCCGTAGCACGACTCGCCCTGGCTGCTGACGCAAATACTATCGGAGCATTCATGAAAGAAAAGTGAGGGGGAGGAGACGGAGGACCCATCGACGTCAACACACACACACACACACACACACACACACACACACACACACTCTTTGCGGGTGCCAACATGCACACACTCAGCACCTCAACACGGCAACAGAACGGGTGCCCTTCACGCAATCGAGCATTGCCCTTTTAATTATACACCCAAGACTGGCGGCATTACTTGAGGTTAAACTGGCAAATCCGTGGGTAGTGAGCAGCATTGGAAAAAAAGAGAGAAAGAGAGAGAACTGCAGATGCTGGTTTACACAAAGTGCTGGAGTAATTCGGCAGGTCATGCGACATCTGGAGACCTTGAATATGCGACGTTTTGGGTGACTACTTGTGGTGGTGGGTTGTGGAGAAAGCTGGCAGGACAAAGTGATAGGTGGCTATTTGGAATTCATTTGGAGTTGTATAGAAGCCGGAAGAGAATAGATTGTAGCAAATGGAACCAGGAAGAGATAGGATGGGTCTGCGTGGAGTCGGGGAGAGATCGGATTGTAGTTGCATGGAGCCTAGGTAAGAGTGGATTGGAGCTAAAAAAAGCTAAAAAGCAGACTGCAACTAAAGTGGTTTGCGTGCATATCATTTATTTCTTCATAACTTGTATGTCTCGATAATAGATAGTGTGCACCTGAAGGAGGATCAAATTGTACAGAGAAAACTTGCTTCCACTGACATCCCAAAGTCAACGGTATCTTGACCCTCCCCCGTATAGTTTGAAGAGGGAGGGGATATTGCGAGCAGACGTGAGGGAAATGAAGGAAATGTATGCGAGGATCCACCCTCTTGTCCCCCAACATTTCAGCAATAGATCCTCACCTTTCACCCCACCAATATATGATCCTCGTTATTTTCGCCAGCTCCAACTTGATTCCACATTCCCTTTTTCTGCATTCTGCAGGGATTACTTTCTTTGTGACTCCCTGGTCCGTTCATCGCTCCCCACCCAGTCGTCCCCCGTAAGAGTAGGAGGTGTAACAACCGTCCCTTCACCTCCTCCCTCATAACCACCCAGGGGCCTTAAACAACTCTTCCAGGTGAGTCACCTGCATCTCTTCCAACCTGACCGACTGCAGTCAGTGCTCAGTACAATAAGTACTCACACGTGTTCTTTTCTACACTGGCTAACCAAGGGTGGACTAGCCGACACTTTTGGAGGCCACTCTTTTTGCATTCCTTTTCTCTTCCCTCCCACTCCCACAATGAACTATGATTGACCTCCATTGCCACAGAGGGTCCCGATGCGAATGTGTAGAACCACATCTGGCATACTAGTTGGTATGCACATTCAATTTTCTATGAATTAGTAACCCATGCTCCCAGTGTTTTCCTGCCACACACATTTATCCATCCATGTAGTTTTATTTTCATTTTGTGAACCTTTCCCATCTTGATCCAACTATCACATTCCAACTGCTCATACTGATATTTGCTACTGTATGTTCTAGCAACCGTTTTCCTTCCTCCTCAGACCTGATGAAAGGTCTTAACCAAAAACATTGGCTTCTTCCTTTTGTATCTACAGATCCTGCATGACCTACCAAGCTCTTCCAGCTATCTATGTTTTGTATTCCATTACAATGCCTGCACTGCATCTTAACTCAATCTATCCATAACAACTCTGCAGAAAACCAATCAACCCGTCTCAATTTTGAATTTTTCAATGCCTGGACCTGGAATTTATTTTTTTCTGTGAGGGAGCACTGGGGATGAGAGTGTGGATTTCCTTTATGTGAAAACCGTGCTCTCTGACATCCCTTTGGATGATCTTGCTAATTTTAACGTTTGTGCCGCTCTGTCACCAAAATCAGATAGGATGGCTCCTATTCCCTGAGCACCCAGTCCCACATCTTATAGCACCTTAATGTGTAGGAAAGAACTGCAGATGCTGGTTTAAATCGAAGATAGACACAAAATGCTGGAGTAACTTGGCGGGGCCGGCGGCATCTCCAGAAAGAAGGAATGGGTGATGTTTCGGGTCAAGACCCTTCTTCAGACTTCAGACTTCAGTCTGAAGAAGGGTCTCGACCTGAAACCTCACCCGTTCCTTCTCTACAGACATGATGCCTGTCCCACTGAGTTACTCCAGCATTTTGCGTCTATTTATAGCACCTTAATATTTTAAACACAAGGGAATGTGTAGTTTGTGCAATCTGTCCTGACAATTTAACCGTTTTAGCTCCAGCATTGTTCTGGCAAAGCTGTACTCTACCGCTTTGAAGACTGAAACACCCTACCTGGAGTCATAAGGTCATAAGGTCATAAGTGATCAGAGTAGAATTAGGCCATTCGGCTGATGACATCTACTCCAACATTCAATCATGGCTGATCTATCTCTCCCTCCTAACCCCATTCTCCTACATTCTCTCCATAACCCCAGACACCCGGACTAATCAAGTATCTATCTTTCTCTGTTTTAAAAATATCCACTGACTTGGCCTCCACAGCCTTCTGTGGCAAAGATTTCTCCAGATCACCATTCTTTGACTAAATACATTTCTCATCAACTACTTCCTAAAATTACATTCTATAATTCTGAGGCTATGACCTCTAGTCCTAGACTCTCTCACTAGTGGAAATATCCTCTCCACATCCACTCTATCCAAGCATTTCACTATTTTGTATGTTTCAATGAGGTCCCTCTTCATTCTTCCAAACCCAGTGCAGAACGCAGGACTAAATTCAGCATTACAGAACTTTTGAAATCTACATGGTCACTCATGTGCATACATTCCAGAGCAACTCGTATTATTGATTAGTTTATGACCATGAATCTTAGTCTGTATTCAAGTCCATTAGTTTTCACAAAACTTCTTTTGCAAAGTGACATAATTTCACAATAAATTGTAGTACAATTCTTATATATTCTTAATAGTACAGAATTAAATTCTGCACAAGTGGGTCCATTAATTATATTATTAGAGAGCAATGGGCCGATGCATCACCAGTTAGTATAAAATTGATTTTTTTTTTCTTTTATGTATTTTCTTTTGTAGAACGTTTACATTGTTTGAAATAGGTTTTTAAATGGCTTCAAAACGGAGCAGGGCATGTTCATATGGATGAAAAACATCTTGCGTTATAGCAGGTAGCTGTTTGAATGATAATAACTGGAACTTGCATGATTGTCTATGAGAAATTTTAGAGAATATATTTCTAATCTTGTTTCTCCACGTGTCTTGGATCATCTGGCAGTAACCATGCCAAAAGGCCGAAGTGGATTAGTCAAGTTTCACTATATTTGGCAGTTTTTTTCCTGCCCTTTTATGTTCATCATGTATGATATTGGGGTTTTTTCTAACAATTCTGAATTTCTGAAAATTGGAAAAGTTAAACACAACACCTGCACAAATTTGAATTAAAGCATAAAACCAAACACAATCAACCTCATGGCACCAGAGACCCCGGTCTCCATCTTGACCTATGTGGTGTTTTGCATGTTCTCCCTGTAACTGTGTGGATTTCCTCCAGGTGCTCCAGTTTCCTTCCACATCCCAAAGATGTCCAAGTTTGTAGATTCATTAGCATCTGGTGTGTTAGAAATATATGAGAAAATTGGATAACATAAAACTAGTGTGTTTGGGTGATCAACAATCGGTATCGACTCAATTGTGCAAAGGAATTATTGTATATGTAGCCCAGACCATCACACAAACCAACCTCCCTTCTCCTGTCTCCATTTACACCTTACATTGCCTAGGCAAGGCCAGCAACATAATCAAGGACGAGTCGCACCCTGGCCACTCCCCATTCTCCCCTCTCCCATCAGGCAAAAGGTATAGCAGTGTGAAAACGTACACCACCAGATTCTGGGACAGTTTCTTCCCAGCTTTTATTAGGCAACTGAATCATCCGACCACAACCAGAGAGCAGTGCTGAACTATTGCCTTCCTCTTTAATGACCCTTGGACTATCCTTGTTTAAGAAAAAACTTTAAGTTCGGAATTAAATGAGTATCAAAATAATTTATTTGATTACGGCTTAATAATAGGAAAAAAACTTATCTTAAAATTCTGGAAAAATGCTCCTATACCAACATTAAATATGTGGATTTCAACTATGTTTGAAACACTACATCTGGAAGATATGAGACTCCACCTGGAAGGAAAATCAGAACGTTTCTATCAGACGTGGTCTGCATTTATAGAATTACTACATAGATAGGGTGCAGGAGTACCTCGGGCCTTGGTAATGGGCGTTGGAAAACTATCGAGTTGGTGGATTCCTTTTGCGTGATATATATAACATAGTAACTGGCGTATTTATTTATTTATTTATTTTTTTCTTTCTTTTCCTTTTCTTTTTTTTAGGGTCTATCTCTTAACCCCCTTTCTCTAATTCTTTGACCAAGGGTTTCTTCTCCCCTTTGGCACGCTCTTTCACTCTCACAAATCTTTTCACCTATTCCACTCTCTTTCTTTCTATTCTTTTTTTTAAAAGCCATAAAAATATGGGGTACAATGATTGTAACAATATATATGTGAAGTACATTGATGTATTTACCTCTAATAAATAAAATTAAAAAAACAAAAAGAAAAAACTGCAGATGCTGGATAGATGAGGCTCTCACCATTGTCTCTTCTATATCCTGTATCTCCACTCTCACTCCCAATCCCCCCACTCGTAACAAGGACAGTGTCCCCCTTGTCCTCACCTTCCACCCTACCAGCCGTCACACAGAACATAATCCTCCGACATTTATGCCACCTCCAACATGACCCCACCACTGGCCACATCTTCCCATCTCCTCCCATTTTGGCTTTCTGCAGAGACCACTCCCTCCGCAGCTCCCTGGTCAATTTGTCCCTTGCCACCCAAACCACACCCTCCCCTGGTACTTTCCCCTGCAACCACAGGAAATGCTACACTTGTCGCTTTAGCTCCCCCCTCGCCTCCATCCAAAGACCCAAGCAGCCTTTCCAGGTGAGGTAGAGGTTCACCTGCACCTCTACCTGTGGAATGTAGAAAACGAATGGTATGTTAGCATTCATACCAAAATGATTTGGGTATAGGAGCAGGGAGGTTATACTTCAGTTGTACATGGTCTTGGTGAGACCACAGCTGGAGTATTGCATACAGTTTTGGTCTCCAAATCTGAGGAAAGACATTCTTGCCATAGAGGTGGTCTACATTTATAGAATTACTACATAGATAGGGTGCAGGAATACCTCGGGCCTTGGTAGTGGGGGTTCACCAGACTGATTCCTGGGATGTCAGGACTTTCATATGAAGAAAGACTGGATAGACTCGGCTTGTACTCGCTAGAATTTAGAAGATTAAGGATCGTATAGAAACTTGCAAAATTCTTAAGGGGTTGGACAGGCTAGATGCAGGAAGATTGTTCCCGATGTTGGGGAAGTCCAAAACAAGGGATCACAGTTTAAGGATAAAGGGGAAATCTTTTAGGACCGAGATGAGAAAAACATTTTTCACACAGAGAGTGTTGAGTCTCTGGAATTCTCTGCCACAGAAGGTAGTTGAGGCCAGTTCATTGGCTATATTTAAGAGGGAATTAGATGTGACCCTTGTGGCTAGAGGTATCAGGGGGTATGGAGAGAAGGCAGGTTACGGGATACTGAGTTGGATGATCAGCCATGATCATATTGAATGGCGGTGCAGGCTCAAAGGGCCGAATGGCCTACTCTTGCACATATTTTCTATGTTTCTATGTTTCTATGCTTTCTCCAACCTCATCTATTGCATCCGCTGCTCTTGGTGTCAACGGTTCTACATCGGTGTGATCAAGTGTAGGCTTGGCGATCACTTCGTCCAACACCTCCGCATTAACAAACCCGATCTCGTGGTGGCTCAGCACTTCAACTTCCCCCTCCTATTCTATATCCGACCTTTCTGTCCTGGGCCTCCTCCATGGCCAGAGTGAGTCCCATCGCAAATTGGAGGAGCAGCACCTCATATTTCGCTTGCACCCCATCGATATGAACATCGACTTCTCCAGTTTCAGGTAGTCCTTATTTTCTCCCTCCCCCTCCCCTTCCACTCCCCTTCCCAGCTCTCGCACAGCCCACTGTTTCCGCCTCTTCCTTTCTTCTTCCCGCCCCCCCCCCCCCACATCAGTCGGAAGAAGGGTCTCGACCCGAAATGTCATCTATTCCTTCGCTCCATAGATGCTGCCTCACCCGCTGAGCTTCTCCAGCATTTTGGTCTACCCTGGACTATCCTTGATCGGACTTTGCTGGCTTTACCTTGCACTAAACCCTATTCCTTTATCATGTATCTATACACTGTAAATGGATCGATTATAATTGTGTATTGTGTTTCTGCTAACTGGTTAGCACACAACAAAAAGCTTTTCACTGTACCTTTGTATACGTTACAATAAATTAAACTGAACTGCTTTTCTTTCAATTCAATTCATTTATGTGTGTGCAGATCATACATACCTTCATGGATGGCATGTCATGCCACAGACAGGATGAATGCACACAGTTTAATAGACCTGCAAAGTATATTTGACATTGCTGCTGTTACACTTCGACATGAATACATAATTAAGAAAGATCTTGGGCTTAATAACAAAGGCTAGCACTAATCTAAGAATATCAGTTCAAACGAGACTTAAGCAGAGAGTCTTTATTTGAATCTTTGTTAAAGATTCTACTAAAGGCGACAACAACAGATTCTTCTCCAACGCACCATCAGCTGCAATGTCTCCACATTCTTGCAGATGAGGTCCTTGGCTTCACAAGGATATGGCCATAGCATATTCAGTGTTTCTGGTGCCCACCTCCTCTACCTGCTCCAGAATGATGCCAGCTATTGTGTTCATCCCACCACCCTTCCACTGTGCCAACTAAACCACCCTATCATTTGTGCAGCAGTCACTTCTAATCTATGGGTGAAATGAAGTGAGACTTTCCTTGGTGTTGGCTTCCGTGGTGGGTTACACCTTGCTAGGTAGTGCAAGAGTAGACGTGAGCAAGTTTCTTTCAATTATTTTTAATTACACATGATGCTTCAGACTGGTAAATTATAGGATGTGGTGCATTCAACGACGGGCGTCAGAACTAGTTGTTAATACTGTTCACAACTTACAATAAAGACCTGTACTCCGAGAAACAGAGGAAAAATGTCAACATCTGTGGAGCTCCCAACTGAAGGATGTGGGGGTAAAGGGATGGGGCTACAACGGAAAAATGCTTCAATACGCAATAATTACCATTAACGATTACAACTCATGCTCTTCTTTAAAAAAAATTGCAAATCTAAAATACTTACTACCCAAATATATCCAGGCCATAACTTCCCCACAGCTGAGAAGCCAAGCTGTGAGACCTCTTCAGTTGGAATGTCAGAAAACAAGAGAAACACGTGAAACTGACAACATCTTTTTAAATTAGCTGCCATATTTTGCCTTAATTTAAATTATTAATATATTTTGAGGCATTAAAATACAGCAAATAGTAATTTAATTCTCGTGCCCAGACTCTCACCAACCTAACTGTGGCTACCTCATTGTTCTAACAATGCCCAAAGTAACTTGAGAAACAGCGCCTAACCTTCCATCTAGGATCATTGCATCCTTCTGGACTCAATAGTGAATTCAAGAATTTCAAGTAACTTCTCTCTATTCATGTCAGAGCTGTCCAGTTCTGTTGTAGGTCTGTATTCATCTGTAAGGTATTATCTCAGTTTCTCTTTCTTCACTATCACGGTTTGATCTGACCTGTATTTCACAGCTCTTACATTTCCTTTTGTTTGTCTGTCTATCTGTCTATCTATCTATCTTGCCTTATTAAACTATCAACCAGGCAGCTTAGTCATCACTTTGTCACAAAGGCAAACCTGGCATCAATAATAATGAATAGTTGTGCTCTTAATTCTCAAGAGTGTTTACTTATTGCATGCGCTAGTAATGAACAGGAACAATGAGAATCTTACTTGCTGAAGATTTATTGCCAAATTAGATCACCAACAACAAAGATATATAATAAATTATCAGTTATTCTAAGTAAACTCGACCAAGAGAATGCAGATTCTCTGATTATTCAACTGTCCAGAAAAGATTGTGTAGGTCAGAACACATATTTAGTGAGTTCTACCCCCTAGAGCTCTATCTAACTCTCTCTTAAATCCATCCAGTGATTTAGCTTCCACTGCCCTCTGTGGCAGGGAATTCCAAAAATTCACAACTCTCTGGGTGAAAAAGTTATTTTCTCACCACAGTCTTAAATGGCCTCCCCTTTATTCTAAGACTGTGGCCCCTGGATCTGGGCTTACCCAACATTGGGAACATTTTTCCTGCATCTAGCTTGCCCAGTCCTTTTATAATTTTATGTTTCTATAAGATCCCTCCCCCCCTCATCCTTCTAAAAACTCCAGTGAATACAAGCCTAGTCCTTTCAATCTTTCCTCATATGACAGTCCCGCCATCCCAGGGATCAATCTCGTAAACCTGCACTGCCTCAATCACAAGGATGGCCTTCCTCAAATTAGGAGACCAAAAATGTAGACAATACTCCAGATGTGGTCTTACCAGAGCCCAATACAACTGCAGAAGAACCTCTTTCCTCCTATACTAAAATCCTCTTGTTATGAAGACCAACATTCCATTAGCTTTGTTCACTGCCTGCTGTACCTGCACGCCAACTGTCAGTGACTGGTGTACAAGGACACCCAGGTCTCGCTACACCTCCCCCTTACCTAACCTAACCCCATTGAGATAATAATCTGCCCCCTTGTTTTTGCCGCCAAAGTGGATAACCTCACATTTATGTATATTATACTGTATCTGCCACGTATCTAGTCCGGCGAGCAGGCGGTTAACGGGGACCTCGTGTTCACAGTTCATTCACCCAATTTCCATCACATTGTCGCGTATATTTAAAAAAAAAATCAATGATTTCATGGAAAACTCCCACAGACACGTTACAAAAACTACCTGGATTGATTAACACCAATCTCCATAATAAAACATAAACCAAATACACCATCACGTTGCAGCTTTTATTAGAAATATAAATATTAAACATTCTCTCGCTCAGGATAAATGCTTGGCTATATATGTGTTTATTACCTAGAATTGTACAATGCTCGTCAAATGCACATTGATTTGCTGAATTTCTAGTTTAGCCACAAAAATAAACGTGAATGGTGAGTGATAGATGGCAGAACCCGGCCAGGGTCGCTATTTCCCGATTGCATCCATTATTCTCCTGTTTTTATCCGCTTGCCTGGCCATTAGCTCCACTTTAGCTATCCCGATCAGTTTATTTAGAACATGCAGAGGTACATTAAGGGAAAGGAGAGGCGTACCGCGCCTTTTTCCTCTTTCTAACAACGCATCCACTAAATGGTGGTATTTGTCATAATCGCCATTCAAGTCTCCAACTTTACCATGTAGGGTGCGCTGGAACTGGACGAGTGGCGCTTGGTAAGGTCCGTCGAGGGCAACCACCTCAAGTAGATTTGGAGCAGGATAAGTTTGGTTATTGTTCGCCTCGGTCAGTGCTTTAAGGTATTCCTCCCGGAAGCGATTCCCAACCAGTGGAACGAAATGCTGGAGCTCCGATTGCGGACCAGGGCGGTGTTTAGTTGATGCAGGCTTCAGTAAATGCCGACAGTCATCTCTGCGTATCAACGCAACCAGGAGCACAGCAATGCAAAACACCACGGGGGTCTTCATGGCAGAGAGCTGGGGTAGAAGAGGGCAAAGGCAAATTAAATTCGCACTCACTGCTTGCTATCTATCGTACGAGGAATCTATCCCACCGAAGATACACAAAATACTGGAGTAACTCAGCGGGACAGGCAGTATCTCTGGAAAGAAGGGATGAATGGGCGACGATTCGGGTCGAGACCCTTTTTCAGAAGTTTGACTTCAGACTTCTGAAGAAGGGTCTCGACCTGAAACGTCTCCCACTCCTTCTATCCAGAAATGTAGTCTGTTCCGCTGCATACCGTGTTTAACTTCCGTTTTCATTACGCAGTGAAGTACATCATTGCTCAATATTTGCTCTTGGTTCTTTATCTTTGATCATCGCATCACTACATAAATCAAGGAAAACACCTTCCAATTACGACTCTGTCCCGTGTTAGGGGAGCCAGGAAAGCAGACGCGAGTGGAACGAACACACTCACACACAGCGCAGGGCATCGATTGACTTTACAGTCCGGTATAGCCCGGTACTTTTCATTAATCATCTGAAACAGTTATACGTGGAAATTCTAATCTACATTGCATCACGCCTCCAAATACAGAACCACATTTTAAATTTAGCCCTTACTGTAAATTAAATGTTGGTGAATCAAGTACGTATCGGACAGAGAATTAATGCAAAATATTGTGGAAATCAGAAAATGAAATAGAAATAAATACTTTAACCGGATCGGACGGTTCGTATCCTGGAGTCCAGATACTGATCACCTCCAGATGAGATAGCAACGTTACTGGGGTACGGTCTGGCTCTTGCACTTTTATATCCCCGTAGCACGACTCGCCCTGGCTGCTGACGCAAATACTATCGGAGCATTCATGAAAGAAAAGTGAGGGGGAGGAGACGGAGGACCCATAGGCGTCAACACACACACACACACACACACACACACACACACACACATACAAACTTTGCGGGCGCCAACATGCACACACACAGCACCTCAACACGGCAACAGAACGGGTGCGCTTCACGCAATCGAGCATTGCCCATTCACCCAAGACTGGTGGCATTGCTTGACCTTAAACTGGCAAATCCGTGGGTAGTGAGCAGCATTGGAAAAACGAGAGTGAGAAAGAGAGAGAGAACTGCAGATGCTGGTTTACAACAACAAAAACACAAAGTGCTGGAGTAACTCGGCAGGTCATGCGACATCTGGAGAACTTGAGTATGCGACGTTTTGGGTGATTGCTTGTAGTGGTGGGTTGTGGAGAAAGCTGGCAGGACAAAGTGATAGGTGGATATAGGAGAGAAACTCATTTGGAGTTGTATAGAAGCCGGAAGAGAATAGATTGTAGTAAATGGAACCGGGAAGAGACAGGATGGGTCTGCGTGGAGAGAGATCGGATTGTAGTTGCATGGAGCCGAGGTAAGAGTGGATTGGAGCTGCATGAGTTGGGTTAGAATTGAGAGGAGCCACCATCTAAAAGTCTAAATGTTATCAACCAGGCAAACGTATCTCGAGTTTCGACTGATCTCAAAGGCACCCATTATTGCTTAAAATATGAATCGAAACTATTGTAGATCACTGAAAAGCAGACTGCAACTAAAGTGGCTCGCGTGCATATCATTTATTTCTTCATAACTTGTATGTCTCGATAATAGGTAGTGTGCACCTGCAGGAGTATCAAATTGTACAGAGAAAACTTGCTTCCACTGACATCCTAAAGTCAACGGTATCTTGACCTTCTCCCGTATAGTTTGAAGAGGGAGGGGATATTGCGAGCAGATGTGAGGAAAATGAAGGAAATGCATGCGAGGATCCACCCTCTTGTCCCCACATTTCAGCAATAGATCCTCACCTTTCACCCCACCAATATATGATCCTCGTTATTTTCGCCAGCTCCAACATGATTCCACATTCCCTTTTTCTGCATTCTGCAGGGATTACTCTCTTTGTGACTCCCTGGTCCTTCATCGCTCTCCACCCAGTCGTCCCCCGTAACAGTAGGAGGTGTAACAACCGTCGCTTCACCTCCTCCCTCATAACCACCCAGGGGCCTTAAACAACTCTTCCGGGTGCGTCACCTGCATCTCTTCCAACCTGACCGACTGCAGTCAGTGTTCAGTGCAATAAGTGCTCACACGTGTTCTTTTCTACACTGGCTAACCAAGGGTGGACTAGCCGACACTTTTGGAGGCCACTCTTTTTGCATTCCCTTTCTCTCCCCTCCCACTCCAACAATGATTGTCCTTCATTGCCAGAGGGTCCCGATGACAATTGGTAGAACCACATCTGGCATACTAGTTGGTAGGCACATTAAATTTTCTATGAATTAGCAACCCATGCTTCCAGTGTTTTCCTCCCACACATATTTATCCATCCATGTGGTTTTCTTTTCATTTTGTGAACATTTCCCATCTTGTTCCAACTATTACTTGCCAGTCTCTGTCCCATTACTATTCCAACTGCTCATACTGATACATGCTACTGTATGTACTAGCAATCTTTTTCCTTCCTTTTCAGACCTGATGAAAGGTCTTAACCAAAAACATTGGTTTCTTCCTTTTGTCTCTAAACATCCTGCCTGACCAACCAAGTTCTTCCAGTTATCTATGTTTTGTATTCTATTACAATGCCTGCACTGCATCTTAACTCAATCTATCCATAACAACGCTGCAGAAAACCAACCAACCAACCCACCTCAGTTTTGTAGTTTTCAATGCCGGGATCTGGAATTTGATTTTTTCTGTGAGGGAGCACTGGGGATGATAGTTTTCACAAAACACGTTTTGCAAAGTGACATCATTTCACAATAAATTGTAGTACAATTCTTATATATTCTTAATAGTACAGAATTAAATTCTGCACAAGTGGGTCCATTAATTATATTATTGGAGAGCAATGGGCCGATGCATCACCAGTTAGTATACAATTGATTTTTGTTGCTTTTTATATATTTTTTGTAGAACATTTACAATTTTTGGAATAGGTTCGTAAATGGCTTCAAGTAGGGCATGTTTCTGTGAATGAAAAATATCTTGAGTTATAGCAGGTAGCTGTTTGAATGATAATAACTGGAACTTGCATGATTGTCTATGAGAAATTTCAGAGAATATATTTCTAATCTTGTTTCTCCACGTGCCTTGGATCATTTGGCAGTAACCATGCCAAAAGGCCGAAGTGGATTAATCAAGTTTCACTATGTTTGGCAGCTTTTTTCCAGCCTTTTTATGTTCATCATGTAGGATATTGATTTGTTTTGAATTTCTGAAAATGGGAATAGTTAAACACAACATCTGCATAATATTGAATTGAAGCATAAAACCAAACACAATCAACCTCATAGCACCAGAGACCCCGGTTTCCATCTTGACCTATGTGGTGTTTTGCATGTTCTCCCTGTAACTGTGAGGATTTCCTCCAGGTGCTCCAGTTTCCTTCCACATCCTAAAGACGTCCATGTTTGTAGATTCATTAGCAT
Source organism: Raja brachyura (assembly GCA_963514005.1). The sequence goes on from OY740784.1 coordinate 58,183,540, forward strand.
CTGGTGTGTTAGAAATGTATGAGAAAATTGGATAACATAAAACTAGTGTGTTTGGGTGATCGACAAATTGGCATGGACTCAGTTGTCGGACGGAATGATTGTATATGCAACCGAGACCATCACACACCAACCTCCCTTCTATTGACTACCATGTTCATCCCACCACCCTTCCACTGTGCCAACTGAATCCACCCTATTACTCGTGCACCTTCTAGTCACTTCTAATCTATGGGTGAAATTAAGTGAGATTTTCCTTGGTGTTGGCTTCCGTGGTGGGTTACACCTTGCTAGGCAGTGCAAGGGTAGATGTGAGCATGTTTATTTCAATTATTTTTAATTACACATGACACTTCAGACTGGTAAATTATAGGATGTGGTGCTGTCAACGACGGAAGTCAGAACTAGTTGTTAACACTGTTCACAACTTACATTAAAGATCTGTACTCCGAGAAACAGAGGAAAAGTGTCAACATCTGTGGCGTTTCCAACTGAAGGATATGGGGGTAAAGGGATGTGGCTACAACGGAAAAATGCTTCAATGCACAATAATTACCACTAAAGATTCCAACTTCTGCTCTTCTTTAAAAAAATTGCAAATCTAAAATTCTTACTACTCAAATATATGCAGGCCATAACTTCCCCAAAGCTGAGAAGCAAAGCTGTGAGACCTCTTCTGTTGGAGTCAGAAAACAAGAGAAATACGTGAAACTGACGACATCTTTTTAAATTAGCTGCTATATTTTGCATTAATTTAAATTATTAATATATTTTGAGGCATTAAAATACAGCAGTCATTTTAATTCTCGTGCCCAGACCCTCACCAACCTAATGCCCCTGTCCCACTTAGGAAACCTGAAAGGAAACCTCTGGAGACTTTGCGCTGCACCAGTGCGGATCCCGGAGGTTTTTGTCAGTCTCCCCAGTGTTCGAAAGTGGTTTCCGCTTCTTCTATAGAACATAGAAGAAGCGGAAACCACTTGCGACCATTAGGGAAACTGACTGACCATTAGGGAGACAAAAACCATTAGGGAGACAAAAACCTCCGGGAACCGCACGGAAACCTTGGGTGAGCGCAAAGTCTCCAGCGGTTTCCGCTCAGGTTTCCTAAGTGGGACAGGGGCATAACTGGCTACCTCATTGTTCTAACAATGCCCAAAGTAACTTGAGAAACAGCACCTAATCTTCCATGTAGGATCATTTTAAATTTCGTTGTACATGGTCCATGTTACAATGACAATAAAGAAACTATTCTATTCTATTCTATTCTATTGCATCCTCTGGACTCAATAGTGAATTCAATAATGTCAAGTAACTTAGAAACATAGAACATAGAAAATAGGTGCAGGAGTAGGCCATTTTGCCCTTCGATGCTGCACCGCCATTCAATATGATCATGGCTGATCATCCAGCTCAGTATCCGGTACCTGCCTTCTCTCCATACCCCCAATCCCTTTAGCCACAAGGTCCACATCTAACTCCCTCTTAAATATAGCCAATGAACTGGCCTCAACTACCTTCTGTGGCAGAGAATTTCACAGATTCACCACTCTCTGTGTGAAAAATGTTGTTCTCATCTCAGTCCTAAAAGACTTCCCCCTTATCCTTAAACTGTGACCCCTTGTTCTGGAACTTCTCCTCTCTATTCATGTCAGAACTGTCCAGTTCTGTTGTAGGTCTGTATTCATCTGTAAGGTATTAACTCAGTTTCTCTTTCTTCGCTATCACTGTTTGATCTGACCTACATTTCACGGCTCTTGCATTTCATTTTGTTTGTCTGTCTGTCTATCTGTCTATCTATCTATCTGTCTATCTGACTATCTCGCCTTATTAAACTATCCACCAGGCAGAGTAGTAAACAATTTGTCACAAAGGCAAACCTGGTCGAACCTAATCATAGTTGTTCCATCTGACCTATCCATCCCTCCCCTCTTGTATAAGCAACTTAAACTCATCTTGTCTTCTCCCTTTCTCAATACTGGTGAACATGTATATTTTTCCACAGATGTTGCTCAACCCGTCAAATGTTTTCAGCATTAAAAAAATAAATAAAGTGCTGGAGTAACTCAGCGTGTCAGGCAGCATTCCTGAAGAACCTATCCATGTTTTCCAGAGATGCAACCAGACCTGCTCAGTTACTCCAGCACTGTGCCTTTTTTTGTAAACCAGCATCTGCAGTTTCTTGTTTCTACTTTTTTATAAAAACTTTTATTAAAATATAGCTGAAAGCTGAAAGCTGAACTCATGATGCTGGTGACGGAGAACAAAGTTATTTTTTCCCTCCTTCAGTTACCTCTTCCTTAACCACATACTGTAGATCTACATGCTGAGTCGATTAACAGGGTTCCAAAACTTAGCAGATTCCAATTGTGACCACTAGGTGGTGCATCTGCAGTTCTGGTCGTGTTGCGGATGTAAGCTTGAATCCTCGCGTCACCCATAAAGGACTGGTGGCATTTTAGGAATTTTCCAAATCCATAACACAAATAAGATTGGGAAAGCCGGTAAATACGTATTATTCAGTGTGAAAGATACATCTTCTGGATGCGCTGGGACACATCCTCAGTGATGTGAACTGGGGTCATTGGGTGTTTCAGGTCTCACAACATCAGACACCCTCGCCCAGGCGACCCAGCCGGGGTTGATCAAGCCCCTACTTGCGTCCCAGCAGCAAACCCCCACGGATCAGCCCTCTTAATCCAAATTTCTCTGTGGCTTCGCTTGCGGATTGAATGGCTCTCTTCTTTGACAGCCCCGTAAAGCCCAACTGGTTGAGGACTTTGCAGAGTGAGCATCCTGAAAAGCCTCTACAGCCCACCTTTATTGGCTCATAGTATGTCTTCCAGCCACTGTCCTGGCACATCGCCACCAGTTCCTGGTACTTTGCGCGCTTCCTCTCATTAGCCTCTTCAATACGTTCTTCCCAGGGAACTGTCAGTTCCAGAACGATCAGCTGCTTTGTCACTTCGGAGGTGATAATCATGTTTGGCCAGAGTGATATTGCTGTGATGTGCTGTGGAAATTTCAGCTGTTTGCCCAGATCGACGTGCAGCTGCCAGTCAGTGGCTGTGTAGAGGAGGCCCGTCATTGTTTTTGGTTGTGGTCGGGGCTTCTCTCCAGCTTTGACAAAGGTGATTGATTTCTTTGGGGCATGGTGGTGTTTCATGTTACAGATGGCAGTGGCTATGCTCTCAGCAACCACCTTGAGCACCTGGTCATGCCGCCACCGATAGCGACCTTCCCCAAGAGACTTTGGGCAGCTGCTGAGGAGATGTTCTAATGATCCTCTTCCAGAACAAAGTGGGCAGGAAGGTGTCTCGCTCTTGCCCCAGATGTGAGGTTTGCTGGACTTGGTAGGGCATCGTAGACAGCTTGGACAAGGAACTGGACACGCTGGAAGTCTGCCTGCATGATGTTTGACCAGGTAATCCTGCGCTGCGGTATGCTCTCCCACCTTTTCCACGCTCCCTGCTGCCTGAGCCCCACCGTCCTGCTCACACGCTCTTCCTCCACACCTGCTCGGACCTCTTCCTGGATTAGATGGTGTCTCTCCTTGCCCTGGGCCTTGCCAACCGGTGTCTTAGGGAAGTATCCCAAACCCGCTCTGCCAGTTGCCATGACTCCCACCAATGCCTTTTGCCTTAGGCGTGACTCTGCCACCTCCACTGCTTTTGCCGCCCTCCATTCCCTCCCAGTTCTCACCTCAATGCCAGCCGATGACACCTTCTGGTCCCTGGAGTCCCTGTACTGCAGTTCCTCTCTTGTTCGCACCACCATAAACTCTTCCGTGAGGCCACTGAATGGGAGCTGCAAGATGTTACTGGTCCCATACAGTGCAGCACTGTTGAGGCTGTGGGGAAGACCAAGCCACCTGCGGAGAAAGCCGCTGATCTTCCTTTCGAGGGACTCAACTGTGGTCAATGGAACAGCGTAAACCAGCAGAGACCACAGGACTCGGGGCAGGATGGAATGCTGATAGATCCAGGCCTTGAATCTGCCTGGCAGACCTGACTTGTCGACTTTGGTGAGCCAGGCTTCAAGGTCTTTGATGGACTTTTGAATGGCGGTAGAGTCTTTCAGAGTTGCGTCAAAAACCTTCCCCAAGCTCTTGACAGGTTGCTCAGTGATGGAGGGAATGGCAGCTCTGGATAGTAAGAAGTGGAATCTGTCAGTTACCTTCCCCTTCTTCAGCACCATGGACCTTGACTTCGTTGGCTTGAAACTCATCCTTGCCCAGGTGATAAGTTTCTCAAGACCTTGTAGGATCCACCTACTTCCTGGGACCGATGTTGTGGTGATAGTAAGGTCGTCCATAAAAGCTCTAATTGGGGGCTGTCGCACACCAGACTTGGCTAGGGGGCCTCTGCATTCCACCTCGGCTGACTTGGCCACCATGTTCATGGCAAGAGCAAAAAGAATAACAGAAATGGTGCATCCCGTAATTATTCCTTTTCCAAGCCGATGCCAGTCTGATGTTTCTGACCCAGAAGTTACCCTCAGCCTGAAATTATGGTAATAATCCAGGATCAGGTCCATGATCTTGCTGGGAACATGGTGTTGGTGTAGTGCAAGCTCAACCAGTTTGTGTGGTATGGACCCATAGGCATTGGCGAGGTCCAACCACAGAACAACTAGGTCGCCTCTGTTTTCATGGGCTTCTCTAATGAGCTGAGTGACTACTCCTGTGCGCTCCACACAGCCGGGAACTCCCGGAATCCCACCCTTCTGCACTGAGGGGTCGATGTAGCTGTTTTTGAGGAGAAACTCAGTTAATCTTCGGGAGACAATGCTGAAAAACACCTTCCCTTCGACGCTCAGCAGCGAGATTGACCGAAACTGATTTATGTTCTTTGAGTTTTCCTCTTTTGGGATCCAAACTCCCTCAGCGCACCTCCACTGGTCAGCAACTTTCCCCCTTCGCCATACCACCTTCAAGATCTTCCATAGTTGTCGAAGGAGCTCTGGGCAACGCTTATACACTATGTATGGTACGCCACTAGGGCCTGGAGCAGAGGCGGAGCGTGCCGCCTTGACGATCTCCTCAACCTCCTTCAGTCTCGGCTCCCTCAGATTGAACTCTGTTGTTGGGGGGGGGGGGGGGGGGGGCTGGGCTGATGAGAGCTTTGTTGGGTTTGAGCTCCAGTTCCCACATTGGATCGCTCAGGGTGTCATGGAGGAAGCGATTTACTTCATCTGTTGAGTACATGAGGTGGCCACTGCGCTTGTCCCCAAGTAAACGCTTGGTAATGCCAAAGGGATTGGAAATGAATGCAGCTCGCTTCCTAGCTCTCTCTCTTCCTCGTCTCCTGTGCCACTCTGCTCTGCGGAGGGTCATAAGCCTTTTCCTTAGGATGTTTCGTTGTTCGGCCAAGGCTTGCTTCTCCTCATCGGTAGATCTCTTGTACTGGTTTTTGAGGGTTCGAAGCTCCAGCCGCAGTTGATGTATTTTGGTGGCCCTGTGGTTCATGGTGTAGGTGGTGGGCTTGGTGATACCTTTCTCGCGATGGCCGAATCTTTCCGAAGCATAACTGACTATGATGGCAGTCATTGTTTGGAGTCGGCGATCTACCTTCTCCTTTGGCTGTGGCTTGAATGATGTTGGTCACGTCTTTGTCAGACTGCACCCATTCATTCTGGTTGCTGGCTGGGAGCCACTCAATCCATTGCTGTGGAACTACTCTGCAGGGGTTGGGAGACTCTAGTGCATGGAGGGACTGGGCTCTGTGGGGTGAGTCCTGGCCGGGCTCCTCCTGCGTCTCACCAGGTTCAAGGCTGTGTGCTGCACCTCTTTCTCCTTCTCCGAGCATTTCATTCTTGCCTGATGGATTTTTAGGCCACGGTGGTTCTTACACAGCTTTCCGCAAATACATCTTATAATTGTAGTCAGTTCGTTTGCATGGGTCAATATCCTTAGGTCCGTCCTATTGGAGATCTCATCCTCCCCTCCTCTCGGGATCTCCTGGGGATATTTTTCATTAGGCCTTTCTGTAGCGATTGTTGGGTGTCTTTCTCATGAAAGACACAGACTGGGGTGCTAACCCAGCCTGTCCCGGGTGCAGTCTTTCCGTACCGTCAACTGTCTCTCCAGTAGTCACCAACCTATTCTTGGTTGTCACCCAGTCTATTCCTAGGTGTCACTGGCTGAGTTAGTATTGTATTTTAAAATACAATACTACTTCCAGGATCACTAATAATGAATAGTTGTGCTCTTAATTCTCAAGAGTGTTTACTTATTGCATGTGCTAGTCATGTACAGGAACAATGAGAATCTTACTTGCTGAAGATTTATTGGCAAATTAGATCACCAACAACAAAAATATACAATAAATTATCAGTTATTCTAAGTAAACTTGACCAAGGGAATGCAGATTCTCTGATTATTCAACTGTCCAGAAAAGATTGTGTAGGTCAGAACACATATTTAGTGAGTTCCATAACCATTGGAGGCAAGAGTTTTAATTATTTTATCCTTTGTCATAATATCATTATGCTTATAATGTAATTTAGTATTGTTAATATATTATAGCTTGGTATTGTACAAACTGTATCTAGTCTTCAAATGAACTGTATCTAGTCTTCAAATGAAGCTCTAGCCCCTGAGCTCTATCTAACTCTCTCTTAAATCCATCCAGTGATTTGGCCTCCCTGCCCTCTGTGGCAAGGAATTCCACAAATTCACAACTCTCTGTGTGAAAAACTTTTTTCTCACCCCAGTCTTAAATGGCCTCCCATTTATTCTAAGACTGAGGCCCCTGGTTCTGGATTCGCACAAATTGGGAACATTTTTCCTGTATCTCGATTGTCCAGTCCTTTTATAATTTTATATGTTTCTATAAAATCACCCCTCATCCTTCTAAACTCCAATGAATACAAGCCTAGTCTTTTTAATCTTTCCTCATATGACAGCCCACCATCCCAGGGATCGGGCGGGCTGTCATATGAGGTGGGCGGTGCAGTGGGCGGTACACCGAGCAGTGGGCGGGCGCGACTCACGTTGCAGCGGCCCCTACAGCCTGTGTCTTTTTTTTATTTTTTGTCTAGTTAAATGTAGTTGTTCGTGTTTTTTTTTGTATTGTTTGTAACTGTGTATATGTGGGGGGTGGGGGGTGGGGGAAGAGGGGGAAACTTTTAAATCTCTTCCCTGCACGGGAGACCCGACTTTTTCCCTGTCGGGTCTCCGTTGTTGTTGGGGCCTAGCACCGTGGAGCGGCCTCCGACCGAGACGACCTGGGTGCTCCATTCACGGAGCTGCGGACTCACCGTCATGGGGCTGGCTGGCCTCGGAGCGTGGGGAGCGGTGGTGGCTCGCCGCTGCGGCACGACTCTGGAGCTTCAGCTCCAGCTGCAGACCGGTGGACTATCGGGAGCTCGCGGGTCCGGGTGGGAGACCGCTCTCCGGAGCTCCCGCAACACAACATCTCCAGCTCGTGTCGCGGGGTTGGAGCGACCTGGAGCGGGGCCGTACATCGCCCGGCGCGGCTTTCATGGCCGCGGGACATTCCAGCGCCCGCCGGGGGCTCCAACTGTGACCTTTGGGCCTAGAGCGGGGCCGTACATCGCCCGGCGCTACCTCAAAGGCCGTGGAACTTAACACCGCCCGCCTGCAGCTTCGACCTCGGGAGTGAGATGGTGCGGGGGAGAGAGAAGACTTTGCCTTCCATCACAGTGAGGATGAGATTCACTGTGATGGATGTTTGTGTGAATTGAATTGTCTGTGTATTTTTTTTAATTTTTTTTTATGATTTATGTATGGCATGTAGAAACGGAGTTTCGTTCTAGCCTCTCTGAGGGTCGAATGACAAATAATAAAATCAAATCAAATCGATCTCGTGAACCTATGCTGCACTGCCTCAATCACAAGGATGTCCTTCCTCAAATTAGGAGACCAAAACTGTACACAATATTCCAGATGTGGTCTCACCAGAGCCCTATACAACTGCAGAAGAACCTCTTTATTCCTATATTGAAATCCTCTTGTTATGAAGGCCAACATTCCATTAGCAATCTTCACTGCCTGCTGTACCTGCACGCCAACTTTCAGTGACTGGTGTACAAGGACACCCAGGTCTCGCTGCACCTCCCCCTTACCTAACCTGACTCCATTGAGATAATAATCTGTCACCTTGTTTTTGCCGCCAAAATGGATAACCTCACATTTATCTATATTATACTGCATCTGCCACGCACCTGCCCATTCACGCAACCTGTCCAGGTCACCCTGCAACCTCCTAACATCCTCTTCACAGTTCACACTGCCACCCAGCTTTGTGTCATCCGCAAACTTGCTAGTGTTGCTCCTATTTCCCTCTTCCAAAGCACTAATATATATGGTAAACAGTTGCGGCCCCAACACCGAGCCTTGCGGCACTCCATTCGCCAGCTTCCCCTCGTGCTTCATCTTTTCCGCCCGTATTGCCCGTTTTGTTTCCTTCTGTTGTCCTATGAAAGTTTCCTAATCCTCTGGCTTCCGGCTACTCTTTGCTGTGTTATACATCTTTTCTTTTAGTTTTATTCTATCCCTAACTTCTCTAGTCAGCCACGGATGCCTCCTACTCCCCTTAGAATCTTTCTTCCTTTTTGGAATGAAATGATCCTGCACCTTCCAGATTATGCCCAGAAATTCCTGCCATTGCTGTTCCACCGTCATTCTTGCTAGGATCCCTTTCCAGTCAACCTTGGCCAGCTCCCCTCTCATGCCGCCATAGTCCCCTTTGTTCAACTGCATCACTGCCACTTCCGATTTAACCTACTCCTTCTCAAATTGCAGATTAAAACTAATCATATTATGATCACTACCTCCAAGCGGTTCCTTTACCTCTAGTTCTCTTATCAAATCTGGTTCATTAGACAACACTAAATGACAACAGAATTATCTTTTCTCTGGTCGGCTCCATTACAAGCAGCTCTAAGAATCCATCTTGGAGGCACTCTACAAACTCTCTTTCTTGGGGTCCTGAACCAACCTGATTTTCCCAGTCTACCTGCATATTGAAATCCCCCATCACCACAGTGGCATTACCTTTGATGTAACAAAGGTAATGCCACTGTGGTGATGGGGGATTTCAATATGGCCAGTTTTATGGCATGTAAGCCAGTTTTAACTCCAAACGATGGATATGGGGAGAAGCAGGCACGGGTTATTGATTTGAGACGATCAGCCATGATCACAATGAATGGCAGTGCAGGCTCAAAGGTCCGAATGGCCTCCTCCTGCACCTGTTTTCCATGTTTCTATGTTTTGTTAACATTCAGTTACAAAAAAAGCTAATTAAAATAAACTGCAGTTTTATATCACCTTTCACAACTTCTCTCAACATTTACAGTTATTGAGATATAGTTGAGAAAGTTTAAATATTTAAAAGTTATAAAATGGATTCAGCTGTAGATTTAGAAGCAATAAAATGGATGCTTTCACCTTTCTCCTATTACACTTGCAGGGCTAACAGAAATGTTTTCGCCCTTCTTCCACAACACTAGCAAGATAACAGCACAAATACATGAATGTTTATAACATAGAGAAAAACATTCAAGGGAATGTTCAGACTCTTGGCTCCTACTCTTTGCTCTATAAGATTATAATGTGCGGCAATTAGGTAAAAAAAACAAATGCTTGATCTGCAGAAATGTTGCTTCTTCAGCATGACCATATATGGTCTAACCTTCCTCTCTTGGAAGAACCTGTCAATCTTAACAGTCAAGAGACTGTACAATGCTCTGTAAGATAAAGTATTGCTGAATTGCTGATTATTGGGGTATAAATATATCTGATTGAACATTACCTTTTTGTGTGGGGATAGAGTGACTCTTTATAGTCTGTATTTTATATACTGTAAGAGTGACGGCCACACCCGCCTGGGCAAAATAAAGATTTTACTACTTGATTACTAATTTTATTGCGTTTCTGTCTGTTTGAAGTGAAACAAACATTAGCATAATCACCGATATATGAAACACGGCAGCCAAACAAATTGATCATATTCGCCATGATCATATTGAATGGCTGTGCTGGCTCGAAGGGTCGAATGGCCTTACTCCTGCTCCTATTTTCTATGTTTTTATGTTTCCAAGATCACAGCCCTAATTCAATAAAAAAAACAACAGTCTGGAATTTTATGTCCAAATCTGTGGAGTGGGACATAACCATGACACAGTCACTAAGAGGAAACAGTGCTAACAACTGAACCATATATACTTAATAAACAGAAAATACTGCAACTATTCTGCATATCAGGCAACACCTGTGACAACAACTGTATTAATTTTTCAAATCAAAGGTCTTTTATTGAATTGAATTGGATATTTCATTGTCACTAAAGATCATAGAGCGGAGCAAGATAGACCACTCCTGCAAAATCCAATGGTCTGACGTGTAGTACGCAATGGAGCGTAACTTCCGCCATTTCAGTAAACCCGACCCGACTTCAGTTATGGCTCTCGCAGTGTAGTCAGCGTTGCGGGGGAACAGTTTGTGTTTACTATGTTTATAGTATGTTTATAGTATCTTTGCTTGGACACTATGTAATATTATGTTTATTATAATATACTTATAATACTATGTTTATAGTGTCTTTGCTTGGAGCCCTGCACACAGACTGCGTATCCAGTCCCCCGGTGCAACACTCACAGACTCTGCTACCAGAAGGCAGACTATTAAATCAATCCGGAGTTTAGAAGGGTCTCGACCCGAAACGTTGCCTATCTCCTTCGCTCCTTAGATGCTGCTGCACCCGCTGAATTTCTGGGAGGGAGGAATGGAGATGGAGCAGGCAGGGAGAGAAGGAGGGAGGGAGAGAGAGATAGAGGGAAAAAGGGGAGAGAGGGGAGGGAAGGTGAGGGAGAGGAGGGAGAGAGGAAGGGGGAGAAAGGGTGGATGGAGAGAGGGGGACAGAGATCGGGAAGGAGAGAGGAGTGAGAAGGGGAGGGAGAGGAGAGAAGGGAGAAGAATGGACAATAGGAAGAGGCGAGGGTGGACACTGCGAGACAGGGAGTGGAGAGAGGTCACAGGAGGAAAGAGTGGGGAGGAGAAGGGGAAGAGCGAGGGAAAGGACGGGGTCAGAACGAGAGACAGCAAGAGAGAGGGTAGACGGAGAGATCGGGGGAGGAGAGAGAGAGAACTGTGGGGACAAGCATGTCAGAACACGAGGCTGTGAGAGGAGAGAGAGAAGGAGCGGGTGGGTCGGGGAGACGTGGGCAGACGGAGAGACTGAAATGAAACAGGGAGAGATAAAGTAGCGAGCGAGCAAGAGAGAGAGAGAGAGAGAGAGGGGACGATGTGGGGTTTTACACTAGAAATTCCTCCTTATCTCCTTCCTAAAGGTACGTCCTTTTATTCTGAGGCTGGTCCTAGACTCTCCCTCTAGTGGAAACATACTCTTCTCATCCACTATATCCAGGCCTTTCACTATTCGATAAGTTTCAATGAGGTGTCCCCTCATCCTTCTAAACTAATTTTAATGGGGTCTCTCCTCATCCATCTAAATGCTTCCTGGCTAGCTCTCCCACGTCTTCCTGGATCCCATGTGATCTAACAGCTTACCATGTGGAATCTTATCAAAGGGCTTGTTGAAGTCCATATAGACAACGTCAATGGTTTTGCTCCCATCAACCATTTTAGTTACTTCTTCTAAAATCTCAATCAGATTTGTAAGTCACAATCTCCCACATACAAAACTATGTGGACTATCCCTAATCAGCCCATCTATCCAAATGCATGTATATCTTATCCCTTGGAATATAACTTTTGACTTAGTCTGCTGCAAGCTGGACTCAAACACTTATCCATGCAAGGACTTTATAAAAACAGATATTTATATATGACTTCTGAAAGATAGTGAACCAATGCATATGAAGCTCGATGGATAGAGAAATATTTTCATCATTACCAGGGATCAGATAATTGTGTAGTGAAAACACATCACCTGGAATTCGTTTGGAGACATTCCACATTTCCTGGAATGTATTTAAAAGTAAATGTAAAACAGTATGTTTAATTTTGGTGAAGAATCACTTCCGTGGACCCCAAAGCTACTTTCCAAACACATTAAAACACAAGACATATGAGGCTAAGTGACAGATATTGAAAACTCCACCTCTGGGCTCCTTCAGACTGTCATAATGACTTTCTTTCTGTAAGTTGCTTTACGTATGTTATTAATCATCCTCCTTTTTAGCAGTGATTGTGAAAATGATACTTGTTTTGATAGAATCTTATTTAAAGTTATAGTCAGCAATCTAATTTTGCAAACCTGTTTTGGCCAGAGGAGGCCGCATTTAATTATAAAACAACTGATGGAAACTGCGCATTCCTATTCCTGTTATAGTTATTTTCAAAAATTATTAAATACACCTTTATATACCATGTGCATGCACAGTGGTGCAGCGGTAGAGTTGCTGCCTTACAGCACCAGAGACCTGGGTTTGATCCTGACCACAGGTGCTGTCTGTACGTTCTCCCTGTGACCTGCGTAGGTTTTCACTGGGTGCTCCGGCTTCCTCCCACACTCCAAACATGTAGAGGTTTGTAGGTTAATTTGTTTGGGTAAAATTGTAAATTGACAATAGTGCGATAGTGTGCGGGGATCGCTGGTCGATGCAGACTCGATTGGCCACACTGTATCTCTAAATTAAATGTCATTAACTCACCTAAATTGTACGGATGCTACTTAGTTAATGAATTGACATTCTCTTTTTAACGTGTTAGTTTCATCCATTCACCATGGAGAAAGTTTAAAACTTTATGAAACTATGAGGTTGTCCAAAACGTTGGTGAACCAAACCAGTTGTACAAGACATTGTTGAGGCCACAATTGGAATATTTAGTCACCCAATTTGCCATTAAGCTGAAAAGAGTGCAAGACAATTTACCAGGATGTTGCCAGTACACAAGGGCCAGGTCTATAGGGAGAGATTGTACAGGCTGGAACTTTATCTTTTAGAGGACAGGAGTCTGTGGGATGATCTTAGAGCGGTGTATAAAATCATGAGTTAATAGATGGGGTGAATTCATGTAGTCTTTTTCCTGGGTTAGGGATAAAGAGGTCAGGAGCAAGGTGCAAGGTGAGAGGGAAAACATTTAATAGGAATCTAAGGGGCAACATTTTCCACACAAAGTTCGAAAGGTATATGGAAGGAGCTGCCAGAGGCAGTAATTGAGGCAAATCCATGAATATTTAAAAGATATTTGCACAGGTACATGTTAATGAAGGTTTAGAGGAATATGGGCCAAACACAGGCATACGAGACTAGTTTAGATGGGGCATCTTGGCAGCATGGATGAGTTGGGCCGAAGGGCCTATTTTCCTGCTCTATGACTATGACTGTGAATCATTTCAAATTCATTGTTGTTTGATGATTCATTTTTCTACAGCATGAATATGCCTCGAAGTCTTGAACAATCTTAAGGTATAGAGATGACATTTTGCTTTGGAAATACTTTTATGTTTGATAACTTTTATGTTTTGATAGTGTTCACCCACATCAAATTGAACAAACACACTCTCCTCTGCTTCAATAGCCAATACACACATAAAAAAAACTTGATTTATTTCTTAATGATAAATTCTAATCATTGAGAAGCAATATTTTGCATAAATCAAGGTTTTATTAAGAGAACGTCTGTGCTCTTAAAGAACCTTTCATGTATAACATTTAGGGAACAATTGACAAAATTAAACTCATATAAACCATTCTATTCCCTGCAGAAGTTTCCTTTAATGATTCCATTGTAAATTGATGGTTGAATTTGGCACATCTGTATCAGTTTGCATAGGAGACCTGATACCACACAATTTCGCCAGAAATTGTAAACGAGCTCACCTGAGGGCTGCGGTTGATAATTTAGAATCTGCTTTTATTAGAAGGAAGAGATAAGGCTTTGAGTAAAATAGTAGGACATAAAATTAATTTAAATCATTTAAATTAAAATGCTGCCATTAACATGTTTTTAATCTATTTTGTTTTGTATTGGAATACAAGACTTTCATTATGATTAATGATGGAGAAATAGGAGAAAGTCGCAAAAAGCTGAAAGAGTTGAATTTGTTGAACAGAGCGACCTAGGGGTACAATACATGGTTCCCTAAAAGTGACAACACAGGTCTACAGAATAGTGACCAAGGCTAACGCAGGCTTGCTTTCATGGCCATGATATTGAGTGCAGGAGTTCAGATGTTGTTACAGCTGTAGAAAAACTTTGGTTCAACTGTATTTGGAATATTGTGTGCAGTTGCCATTGCCATGGATGTGATAAAGCCAGAAATCATGGTGCAGAAAAGATTCAGAAGGACATTGTCTGGAATGGAGAAGTTAAGTTGCAAGGACTCTATTGACTCCATGAATCTACGAGAGTTTGGGAGGCTGGGATTGTTTTCCCTGGAGTGAAGGGGGTTGAGTGGTGACCTAATAGGTTTAAAAGAATTATGCGGGAGAGATATCGATAGGGTAGATAGTCACAGTTCTTTTCATAGGGTATATACATATAAAACTAAAGGACATTATTTAAGGTGAGAGGGGAAAGATTTGAAAGGATTCTGAGAGGCAAGTTTATTTCACAAAGGCTGCTGGGTTTCGGGAACATGCTGTCAGTGGAGGTGGTAGAGGCAGGTTGGATTATTGGGATATTGGATTACTTTGAAGGTTTTTGATCAATACATGTTCATAGTGTTGTGAATTATAAAGTAAGTAATTTAGTGTACCACCAGAATGAATAAACGTTCACGGATACATGGTGCCCGTTACATTACTTTCAAAATGTATAATTACATGTGTTCAACATAAAATGAGGTGAAATTAATTGTAGCTCAACAACGTAAACTTCCTTTAATATTAATATGAAACTCAAGTGTCATAGCTAATTTAAGGTAGGAAATAGTTAAAATGTGCATAGGTATGTGACGTGGAAACATTCTGACAAGCGATAGCTCTATACTTGACAGCTCATCAGCAGAAATACAATTGACCTTTACGATTGTCTCATTGAAACAACATAATTCGATCCAAGGATTCCCATCTTAAATGAGGTGTGATCTTTTGATGTGGGAGACGTGTCTATTGGCAACTAATTTCATAATTAGTTAACTAATAATAATAAATACATTTGTCTTTGGGCTTTAAACAGCACATGTAAACTAACAGAAACTTGAAAGGCAGTGATGCATTTTGACATCAAAGATTTGTGGTCAAAATGCCCCCAAAAAATCTATATTTTACGTTACTGTAATCGTAAGGAAAGAAGATAAATACAAAAAAAGTAAAGAAATAAGAAAAATATAACAATGTTAAATGAGAAATTTAGAAATATATACATTAAGATCAAAATGGCATTATTTTGAAGCATTTGAATCAATATTTTGCACTGAACCTTTTGATGTTTATTATGATGTTTACAGAATACTGTGTTTACATATCTGTTGTGCTGTTGCAAGTTAAGGGGCTGTCCCACTTGGGCGACCTAATCCGCGAGTTCTGGTGAGTTTGCCCTCGACTCATATTCGCAGCATGATCGACACGAGGTTGTAGGAGGTCTTCATAACTCTCCTTCATGCCCGAGAGTAGTCCCCGTGTACACGAGGCCTCAGCTAGGTCATGACGTATTTTTCAACATGTTGAAAAATGGCCGCGAGTAAAAAAAGGTCGCCATGGAAAAAATCTATACTCTTTTCACTTGTAGGTGTAGTCGTAGTAGGTCAGCATGTTAGTCGTAGGTAATCGAGGGTAGTCGAAGGTAGCCAAAGGGTTTTAGATAGTCTTCATCATAGTCGAAGAGTGGTCGAAGGGAGGTCGAAGGAGATCGAAGGATGTCGTCTTCACTCTCCACTATTCAGTGTCCAATTTTCCCGAAGTTAGTCGTAGCTAGTCGTAGCTAGTCGAAGCTGGTCTTCAACATAGTCGAAGGAGGTCGAAGGAGGTCTTCAATATAACATTTTTTCAAACTCTCCTAAACTCTTCTAAACTCGCCAATTAGGTCGCCCAAGTGGGACAGCCCCTTAAGAATGTCATTGTTTAATTTCAGGACATCTGATAATAAAAGCACTCTTGACCCTTGACCCTTGATCAATATGTGATTAAAGTGTCCTGAATTATAAAATAAAATGCTTAAGGCGTGGCAGCATGAATAGAAGCTATTGTAACATAAGTATCTTCAAGTTGTTTTCAATATCACTGTATAACATGTACTCAATATAAAATAAGATGGAATTAATTGCAGCTTAACTTAAAAATGAGCTTATTTAAATATTAAAAAGATGCACTCAAGTGCCTAAGCTACAGTAATTTAAGAAAGGAAATATTTACGCAAGTATGTGTTTAACAAATGTAGAAAAAAATCAATCAATAGATTTATTCTTGACAGCTTGTTCACAGAAGTGTAGTTAACTTTAAGAATTCACAAGGAACTGCAGATGCTGGAAACTTGAGCAAAACTAAATTGCTGGAGGAACTCAGCAAGTCACACAGCATCTGTGGAGGGATTGGACAGGAGATATTTCAGGTCAGGGCCCATCTTCAGACTTTAAGGATTGCCTCATTTGATCAACATAAGATCCCAATTGAAATTCGTTTGATCTATCTATTTGTCAATTCATTTGAAAAATCATTGACTTTAAATGTTTTTTTGTTCTCCCTGCACAGATATTGCTAGGCTTGTTGAATGCTTTCAGCATTTTTAGTTTTTAATTCAAAATAGAGAAGATTATTTGTCCAACAGAAGTCTCTTTCATCTCTTCGCCCAGGGAATATTTTCCCAGAATTCTGTTCAGGTTTTGGATTCATTATTTAAGCATTTCAGTCACAGTACATTCTGCTTGTTTAAGTTTAAAAAAAGTAGTTTTAGCATAAAGGTCATAGCAATGTGAATAATTGATTTGGACATTGATGATGAAAGACACTTTGATTCACCGTGATTTGAACAAAAGAAATATAGATATTTGTTCTGTGCATCACTTTAAAAAAAAAATGAGGACTCATTAAGCACTGGATAGTAGAATTGTTGATTTCCAGCTAACAATCTAAAAATAAAATTTATTTTGAACTGTGTATTTGAGATATTGTAAGTATTAGTAACAATTATAAAAATTAACAAAAAAATGGTGCATCTTCCATCTCTCTATCTCTCTATAAGAATCTTCTAGGTTTTGATTTCTAGAGTCAGCCTTTAACTTCCCTTGTGCACAGTTGTATTGTGAACTTGATGGAAGGTTCCTGGAAAATTGCCAGCTCAGAACGAATGTTGTTCTATTATGTACAATCTGACATAACGACTTCCTCCACCAACAATTCTGCTCCCCAATGAAAGTTCTGCTGAAAGGTCATCAACCTGAGATGTTAATTTTATTTCTCTCGCGCTAGAGGCTCTCTGAGCTGCTCAGCATTTCCAGCACTCTCGGTTCTTATTCTGTTCCCCCGCCCCTCCCTCCCCTCCCGAAATTGGCCAGAATGACAGAGCCCAACTACCTTCTTCAGAAAGAAAATATCTCAAGACTTGCAGTGGTCTGCTATTTACAACCTCTTCATTATCAGTGCTGCAGTGCATGTCACCGCCGCAGCATGACAGGGTGGGGCTGGAGGAGTGAGGTGCAGATGATGGAGCAGAAGAGGACGTGTTCTATTCTTCCATTGGAGTAAAGTCATAAGGTCACAAATGTTGGAGCAAAAATAGGCCATTCGGCCCATGATGTCTACTCTGATCCATCTCTCTCTCCTAACTCCATTCTCCTGCCTTGTTCCCATAGCCCCTGACACCCATACTAATCAAGAATCTATCTATCTCTGCCTTAAAAATATCCACTGATTCCTCCTCCTTCCTAAGGGAACGTCCTTTAATTCTGAGGCTATGACCACTAGTCCTAGGCTCTCCCACTGGTGGAAACATCCTCTCCATATCCAATCTATCCAAGCCTTTCACTATCTGGTAAGTTTCAATGAGGTCGCCCCTCATCCGTCTAAACTCCAGCGAGTACAGGTCCAGTGCCGTCAAACGCTCATCATATGTTAATCCACTAATTCCTGGGATCATTCTTGTAAACCTCCTCTGGACCCTCTCCAGAGCCAGCACTCCTTCCTCAGATATGAGGCCCATATTAGTATGAATTTGACAAACCTTTTGTCAACTTTCATTTATTTTATACATCCACTAAGTAGAGCAGAACTGGAGGGAAGGTTTGATTGATCAGCATCTGGAAAGTAAAAAGATCCCATTCTGAGTACAAGAATAAGCATATTAGGCTGATGAATATAACATCCAAATATTACTTTGGCTTTATTTTATCCTGACACTGTCAGCATTTCATCTGCTTTTAATTTTCAAATATATTTGGCTTTTTCTTTGAGTATAATAATTTAATATTTAAAAGCAAATAAAGCATGTATCGCTGCAGCAAACTTGATATCTGTTTCCTCTTGTCAGATTAGTTATGAATCACAACTCCATTCATTTTATCATATATTAATTTTGGCAGTGCTTTCTGTATATCCTTTTTAGATCAGAGATTTTAGTTATTCCTTTAGGATGAATATAATTTTATTTCCATTGCTTCATCTGCCTTTTCAAATATAATCTAATATAATCCTAATAGTCTTACTCCAATGGCACTGAGTAAATATACATCTAAGTTTGTGTCAGAAATAGCTTATGTATTCTGCACTAATGTAATTGCCAACATGTTCCCTCAGTTTGTTGGGCAGAGGGACAGACAAGGTCTTGAGGAGCAGCTTCAGTGAGTCATTACAGTCAGTTCACTTGAAAAGACATCACTGCAGCTGTCAAGATGAGATCTTTTGAGGTATGCATTTCTCTTCAATGGGCTTAGATCTATTAAGAATATTTCAATTTGTTCTTGTTTAAGTTATGCAAATTACATTTCTTCCTTTGAAAATAAAACACAGGAGCCGTACAGCCCCTGGAGCCTGCGCTGCTTTTCAACAAGGCCACGATTGATCCTTGGCCTCAAAACTTGAGGACCGAGAAGCGCGTGTTATATTACCCATGTGCTTATGCATTTAAAATAGCAATAATCATTAAAAAAACTTGCATGAACGGCAAGCAAATAAATGTTTATTATTTATCAAGAGACTGTTTCTACTGTTTTTTGAATTAGACTTCTGATCTGCGGATTAATATGTACTGACACTGGAAATAATTTTAGAACATTGTAATCTAGCTTCAAGGAGGAAATGAAAACTTATAAAATGGATACTCAATAAACAGATACACTGTACATGTTATAATGTCATTCTGAATCAATGGTACTTCACAAGATGGCAACATCTCCAAGGACTCCTGGTATGGGATGTAGCCCATGCCAAATGACTAGTAAGGCATCCAAAGACCTGTGTTAAAGGTGTTCATAAAATATATTTCAATACTGAATAGATGAGTGCGAACCCGATGGCATCATTAGCTGGGGATGGGGTTGTACTGTCATGACAAGCATTGGTTTCAACATCTCCATGGCAGATGCCAGCAATGTAAATAAGATTACAGAAGCAGACGATGTAACTTCTGACTGGCTCAGTCTTTCCTAAATTGGCTTGCTTGTCATCAAAGGAAATGCATGATTGGTGTGGCCCCAGCAAATTTTGAAATCAGCATTTCCACCATCCCAGGCAGATGAAAGGATGCCAACCAACAATCTATGCTATTTCACTTTGAACATGAATCACTGCACTGTTTTGAATGATCCAGAAACACCACAGGAATTCTAGCTCAAAACTTCACAATTTTAATTCAATTTACTTCTTTCTCCAGGTCATTTAGTTAAAACAATTTGGAACACTAATAATATTATGTAAGATCTCAAGAGAGGTATTTTATTTACATGTTTCTGTAATGTAAAATAGCAATATGAAATTTTACAACATTCCTGTTTTCATTTTTCCGAAAAATAAAAGTCAAGAGAGACACAAAATTGGGTGTTGATTTACAAGAAATAATTTAATACTCTTGCACAAAATCCAAATGCTACCAATCGTATGAAGTATAGACAGTAGAAACATAGAAACATAGAAAATAGGTGCAGGAGTAGGCCATTCGGCCCTTCGAGCCTGCACCGCCATTCAATGTGATCATGGCTGATCATCCAACTCAGTATCCCGTACCTGCCTTCTCTCCATACCCCTGATCCCTTTAGCCACAAGTGCCACATCTAACGCCCTCTTAAATATAGCCAATGAACTGGCCTCAACTACCTTCTGTGGCAGAGAATAGTAAAATTGAACGAGAACTTACCAGTTCGAAGGTTGATCTTTATTTCATGAGGAGTCGAAGTGAGGGATTTCGTGAAGAGCCCGCCGGCGCGCATGCTCGACATACTTCAAAGTAGCGGCGTGGAATCACAGAAACCAATGAAAAGAAATGACTTCACATAGTAAGAATGAAAACGACTAAGATTACCAGATGAAGGTGATTGAGGGTTGGGCGAGGAGGGCACGAAATCCCTCACTTCGACTCCTCATGAAATAAAGATCAACCTTCGAACTGGTAAGTTCTCGTTCAATCTTACTATTTCATTTCGGAGTCACGTGAGTGACTTCGTGAAGACTTCAAAGCTTCTGTGATGACACGCCCTGGACCACGTCCATGCTGTCACACCACTACCAGGGATGGATGGGAGGAATAACGTGCTGACTAGTCCATACTGCAAAACAAATCATATTTATTAACAACAAATCAAAAACCCCTTATTCGGGGACATCTCCACGTTCTTGCCCCGCATCTAATACGGCTTCTGCGAACTGTAGAGGCGCAGCGACGGGCCGGTTGTAGAAACGCTGAAACACCGCTTCATTAGCCCATCCTGCTGTGGCGAGAATATGGTCCATGGGCACCTCCATGACGCTCGCCGCCGACGTCGATGCAGCCCTGGTGGAATGAGATTTGAACACATTAGTGTCGATACCTGACTTATCCAAGACGACTCGAAGCCACCTGGATATCGTCTGTGTTGTCACTCGATGGTGAGGTCTCTTATGAGTGACAAGCAGGTATCTCTCTTTTCCTCTGATGCTTGCCGTCACCTTGACGTAGTAACGGATGTGGGAGGCTAAACATAGCCTAGCATCTGCGGGGTATGCCGGGAACTTCAGCTGCAGCCCTGTGCACCCAGGTCTATGCTGCTTTAGTAGCTCGTCAACAAAGAAAACTACTTCTGTGGGGGTAGACATCATTCTGTCGACACGTAGTTTATGGAGTGTCTGTACCCTCTGTGCTGAAGTCAGCGCTAGTAACATCACCAGCTTCATGATGAGTTTGTCCAGCTGGAGCCCTTCCATGGGGGACCACGTCCTGAGCAGAGCTAAAACTACCCTGACATCCCAGGTGATATTGTAGCGTGGTGTAGGCGGATTCGTATTGAAAATACCCCGCATGAGCCTGGACACTAGCTTGTTGGATTCCACCTCAATATTGAGGTAGAATGATAGAGCGCTCCTGGCGCTGTTGATGGCACTGTAGCTTAAGTGTTCATCATGGTGCAACCCCGCGAGGAATTCCAGGACGTCGGTTATAGTCACGGCATCGTACGTGATGCGAGAGCGGCTGCAGAAGGCTTCCCACTTCCTGATGTGAGAGCGGTATCTTCGCCTTGTAGACTCTCGGCACGACGCTGCAATGGTATCCATGGTCCGGGTAGAAAGGCCGTATCCAACTAAAGGCCGATTCAGAATCTGCAAGCCAACAAATTTAAATAGCCATGGCAGGGATGTGGCTCCCCTGATACAGGGTGAGTAACTAATACTGGGCTACCCTGCAAACGGACCCAAGGTTCACTGAGCGTGTCAAAGACCATCGGATACCACGGCTGTGTAGGCCAGTCGGGTATGATAAGGATGCCCTAGGCACCATCCATCTGAATTTTTCGTAATACCCGACTGATGAGGCAAAACGGAGGGAATGCATAGAAAAAGCAATTCCCCCAGTCTAGCGAGAATGCATCTAACGCTATAGCCCCAGGATCTGGTTCCCACGAGACGTAGGTTGGTACCTGATGGTTCAACCGGGACGCAAAAAGGTCAATATCCGGTTTCCCAAATTTGGCTGTGATTTTTGCAAAAATTTCAGGATGTAACATCCATTCAATATTATAATTGAACTTGCGTGACCTGGCGTCCGCCACAAAATTAAGCTCACCTGGCAAATAGGTGGCTGAAATCCAAATGTCTCTCTTGACACACCAGAGCCAAATTGAATTAGCCAATTTATCACATGAAACTGACCTGGTACCACCCATGTGATTTAAATACGCCACCGCTGTGGTGTTGTCTATTTGGAGCCGGACATGTGCTCCAAAGATCTTGGAACAATATGCACGAAGTCCGTGAAACGCTGCAAGCAGCTCCAAATAGTTGATCCCTTGTGATACCAACATTGTATTCTCAAGGGTATCCCATCGGCCCCCACAACTAGAATGCTGATTCGTAGCTCCCCAGCCATCAGAGCTCGCATCAGTTTGTAAGTATATCATCGGTTTCGCCTCAATAATAGTTTTAAACGAGTTACTAATGTGGCAAACCCACCATCGTAACTCATCCAATGCTGCAGGCGGCAGCTGCATTGATCGATCATAATGACCAGCATGCCGCCGCAGCGCAGCAATCTTGGCTCTCTGCAAGTTTTGATAATGCAGAGGTCCATACCGGGCTGCCGGAAACAAAGCCACAATCTTGCCAATGACAGTAGCTGTGTGACGAATCGATGGTATACGAGTATTGAGTAAATCTGTACACACCTGTGTTACCTCCTCAACTTTGTTAATTGGTATGGTGACTCTCATGCTAATGGAATTCACCTGGAACCCCAGATAATTAATTACCTGGGTGGGGCAGAACTTAGATTTTTCTGGATGAACAATGAACCCAAGCTGTTGGAACAAATTGACCGCAGCTGCAACCCCTTGTTGAGCTGATTCCAAGGTGTGTCCGATAATTAAAATATCATCTAAATAGGCCATCACGACATGATGTCGTTGTCTTAAATAAGCCATAATTGGCTTCACCAATTTAGTAAATAATCGAGGGGCTGTGGTGAGCCCATTAGACAACGCCCTATATTGCCACAGCTGGTCCATCCAGATAAATTTTAAGAATCTTCTGTAATATTTTTGCATGGGTACGGTATAGTATGCATCCTGTAAATCAATACATGCCATAAAGCACCCTTGTGAGATCAATGATTTGGCCGTTTCAAACGTGTCCATTTTAAAATGAGTATATGTTACAAAGTTATTCAGAGTGGTCAGATCAATAATGACTCTACAGCCTCCATCTTTCTTAGGTCGGGTAAAAATATTGGAAACAAATTCAACGGGCTCATGAACCGTTTTCTCTATGACCCCTTTCTGTTCCAACCTTAAAATTTCCTTATAGCCTACGGACTGTTCCGCAGCCGTTAGTTTAAACATACGACCCGGTCTATGCTGAGACGGAGGGATGTCCCCATTAATAAACTCAATGCTATGGCCCTGAATATTCCGTAACACATACTCATCACTGGTAATATCACCCCATGCACCCGCAAACAACCGCAAACGCCCACCAACATGTGAAGTTAAACAAAGAGAAAAAAGAGAACCAGACCGCCTCACCTCTGTGGTTACCGGCGGTCCCTGACACGAGTGGGTGGACGTAGAGGTGCTGGGTTGGTTTGAGGTCGTGGCGTCCTCATTTTCCATCTCGGCTTCTGCCGAGCCTGTCCTAAAAAAGAGCCCTGTGGTTGGGGTGGCTGATATCGGTTTGGACCTGGAGGGTAATTCCTGGTAGACATGCTGGCAGACCCTCGTGAGCGGCCAAGCGAAGCTTTGGAGCTCGATGGCGTGGGGGCAATCTGAGAGCGCATGAGCCCCACGGTCTTGGCTTGTTCATCAAGCTCTCTGACCCTTTTGGAAAGGTCTTTGCCAAAGAGCTGACGGGGCGGCGGCGGTGGTGGTTTGCACAACCCTGCAAATTTGGGGTTGAGCGCTGGGCGGATGCTATTTTTCCCAAAGCCGTTAATTTCGTTTTGAGTAGCGCATAGAAGCGCCAGAGCATCCTCCTGGTCCAAATTAAGCTCCTCTCCATCGACCGACCGCACAAAGGCAGTAATCCCGGCCGTGACGAGTTTCAGGATCCGCTGAATCTTCAGCTCCTGCTGACGGATAGCCGCACTGATGTTGCCCCATATCGGCGTATTGACCACAGGCACGTTGAGGGAGTTGCAGTTTGATGGAGCCTTGTGACGGCTCATGGCTTGTAATAGAACTTCCTCCTGAAGCTGGTGATTATTTAGGAAGTCCACAGTGGCTGCCAGCTTTGTATTGATAGGAAGCCCCAAGGAATGAGGGGCTGCAAACTTGGTGGCCACATCGAGGAGGTCCTCCGCCGGTAATTCAGGCGGGGGTGGGATGGGGTCGCCCACGGCCTCCTCGTCCTGCTGCTCCAGGCTGGTGTATGAAGCTGGTGATGAAGCCCTGTGCCTGTCGCTGCTGGATGCCTGTTGATGTTGGATGAGACGTTCCAGCAGCCGCTCTATACGGTCAATACGCCCTTCACCCTGAACACTCAGGTGGTCGGAGTCCTCCAGCTCTGAAAATTGGCCGGGGCTCCTGTCATCGGCCCGCACCTCGTCGAGGCCCTGCCGGTGCCGGTAGTTGTCGTCGACAGCCGCCGAGGCGAAACTGCGCGATTCCTGCACGGGCGTGTTCAACCGCCTCTGTGTAGCGGGAGCGGAAGCCGTTGCCTCTAAGGACAGATGCGGCATAGTGTCGGCACCAGCCGAAGCCTGGATACCTTGGGCCCGTGCAGGCTTGCCAGCTGCCCACATCGTGGACCTTGCCGACGCATGGTCTCGCCCACCCATCCATGGGGGGCTCGGCGACCGTGACGGGACCCCCAACTGACTCGTCCCGGCGTCGGAAGTTGGGGGGCGACGGCTGGACCTCACAGCTGCCCCGGGTCCCGTCCTGGAACCTGACCGCTCCTTAGCGGCAGGCAGAGCCTTAGCCCCGACAGGGTTAGGCGTCTGGGCTCCTGCCCTTCCCCTGCGCAGGGGGCTTCGTGAAGCGGGCCGTGCAGCCGCACGGACCCGTCTGCTCGAGGCCGTCAGCAAGCCTGCTGACGACCGGACTGCCATGGCAGGGTCGTCCTGCTCTGGCGGCACACCACACTCCTCCTCGTCAAACTCCTCCGAGCTGTGGTGTGCGGGCGGGTCCGGACCTGAAAAGACAGAGCTCACCGACATCTCCGCCCTCGTTCCGGTCTGCGTTGCAGGTACCCCCGACAACTCTCGCTCCGGAACTGCTGGCCGGCGACTTCTTCCCGATCTCCGGCCTCTCAAACTCCCATCCATGTTCTTGCTGTGAAGCAAACACAACAAGAACCACCAACTTAAGGTAGCATACTTACCTGCGTGGTTCCCTTATGAAGGGCTGGCGAGGAGCACGCTCCTCCGTCAGCCGTCGCAGCAACGCGTTACGACGATATGGCGAGCATGCGCGCCGGCGGGCTCTTCACGAAGTCACTCACGTGACTCCGAAATGAAATTCCAGAGACTCGCCACTCTCTGTGTAAAGAATGTTTTCCTCATTTCGGTCCTAAAGGAATTCCCCCTTATCCTTAGACTGTGACCCCTTGTTCTGGACTCCCCCAACATCGGGAACAATCTTCCAGCATCTAGCTTGTCCAACCCCTTAAGAATTTTGTAAGTTTCTATAAGATCCCCCCTCAATCTTCTAAATTCCAGCGAGTACAAGCCGAGTCTATCCAATCTTTCCTCATATGAAAGTCCTGACATTCCAGGAATCAGTCTTGTGAATCTTCTCTGTACCCCCTCTATGGCAAGGATGTCTTTCCTCAGATTTGGAGACCAAAACTGTACGCAATACTCCAGGTGTGGCCTCACCAAAACCCTGTACAACTACAGTAGAACCTCCCTGCTCCTATACTCAAATCCTTTCGCTATGAATGCTAACATACCATTTGCATAGAATTACACTAAACTTCTATTTTCCAGGATGAAACATCAATCACGAGAAACTGGGTTATCTCTTTGCATGTGTTAGCATGCAATACATTTTGCAACTATGTGCTGTGGAAAACATTTGATTTATTTTCTCTGGATCACAAAGCCCTGATGATTACATTTATTCACTGATCATGTCAGAGGAATTTAGCTAAAGGAAAAATAAATTGCAGTATTTTTAGGTTAAACATAAAAGCCTATACTGTAGCATATGACACAGGCTGCAACTCAAAATCACATAACGTGAGCTTTACAAAAAAGGGATGCTTGCTCCCTTACAGAATGAGGAGATTGTGCTTTTAGCATAACCTTCTGGGTCTGAGAAATATATGTCAAAACTCAGAGCGACTTAAAATATGGATGCTCTTTCCCCATTTTATAAATGTACATTCTGTAGCCTGGGAGAAATTGAGGTGGAATAATTTAAAACATCAAACTTAGGAGATGGAAAATGGTATAAACTAATGTAAATTGACAAGACATAGATACCTGGTGGCTCCTTGTTAAGTTATGTATTCTGACAGCACATCTAACGAAACAAGTGGATTTAATCAGCACATGCTCAGTTGCTAGATTTGGGAGTGTGGCCCTGAACTGGACTGAGAGATGTGGGAGGGAGGGGTTAAGCAGTGAGAGGAGGGGGGATTACAGGGTTAAGGGGTGAGGGGGTGGGGGAAATAAGTGGTGAGGGGGTAGGGGAGCTCTCCCCTTGACCAAAGAAGATCAAATGTAATTGATTATTTTATTTTTTATTCAATCATCCCATTCAAATGATTCATGATTTATTTCTGATAATCTATTACAGAATTATTTAATTCAATTTAGCCTGATATTTTAATATAAGGTTCAAGATTCAAGAGAGTTTATTGCCATGTGTCCCAGATAGGACAATGAAATTGGGGGTTACACAAAAAGCTGGAGAAACTCAGCGGCATCTAAGGAGCGAAGGAGATAGGCGACGTTTCGGGTCGAGACCCTTCTTCAAACAGGACAATGAAATTCTTGCTTTGCTTCAGCACAACAGAATATAGTTGGCATAATCAGTGTGGCCATGTACCATTGAATATATATATACACACATAAATAGTAACATTAAATAAGAACTTACCAGTTTGAAGTTTGATCTTTGTTTTATGAGGAGTTACGATGAGGGATTACGTGAAGACCCTGCCAGCACGCATGCGTGACATTCTTCAAAGCAGTGGTGTGAAATCACAGATACCAGTGTAGACTAATATAGTAAGATAAGAGAGAACTTTCATACCAGTTGAACTTTATAATAGAGGGTTTTGGGAGCAGAGGGCACGTAATCTCTCATCGTAACTCCTCATAAAATAAAGATCAAATTTCAAACTGCTAAGTTCTCATTTAATCTTACTATTTTACTTCAGAGTCACGTGAGTGACTACGTGAAGATTTCAAAGCTCTGTGATTTCATGCCCTGGAATGAGTCCATGCTCACACACTGCCATGCTAGAAAAGGAGGATGAACGTATTTCAGACATAACACTGTGCTGAAAAACAAAGAAGGTATTTATTCATACCAAAATAATATATCCCCACAATGTAGATTGCGGCGCTGGGTTAACAGCTGCGGCCCGCCTGCAGTCCGTCTGTTATTTTATTTTTCTGTCCTGTTTTTAGTTGGGTTCGTTCGTTTTTGTTAGATTGTGTGTGTGTGGGTGGGGGGGGGGAGTAACATGTCCGGGTCTCTTCCTTCTGAGGGGGGGGGGTGCGACTTTCTGTCGTGTTCCCCCGTCTCTGTCTGCGCCGAGGCCTAGTGGCGGAGCTGGCAGCCTCGGGCCCGGGGGCTGTTCCAGCAGCGGCAGCGGCGGCCCGACTCCCGGAGCGGTTCCAGCAGTGGCGGCGGCGGCAGCGGCGGCCCGACTACCGGAGCGGTTCCAGTAGCGGCGGCGGCGGCCCGACTCCCGGAGCGGTTCCAGCAGCGGTGGCGGCGGCAGCAGCAGCGGCGGCCCGACTCCCGGAGTGGTCCCGGCGGCGGCGGCAGCGGCAGCGGCAGCGGCAGCCCGACTCCCGGAGCGGTTCCTGCTGCTGCGGCGGCGGCGGCGGCGACCCGACTCGGTCCCGGAGCGGTCCCAGCAGCGGCGGCGGCAACAGCGGCGGCGGAGACCCGACTCGGTCCCGGAGCGGTCCCAGCAGCGGCGGCGGCGACAGCGGCGGCGGAGACCCGGCTCAGTCCCGGGGCGGCGACCCGACTTGGTCCCGGAGCGGTTGCAGCGGCCCGACCACGGGCCCGGTGGACCCCCCAGGCCGCGGGGTTGAGCCGGCCCATTCGTGGAGCTCGGTTGAACCGCGGGACTGTCTTGGTTGCCGTCGCCCGGTGCGGTCGCGGCATCTGGGGCCTGGATCACCTCAGCGCAGAGGGAAACAAAGAGGGAAGAGATACAGACTTTAAGACTGTGCCTTCCACCACAGTGAGGAGGTGTTTGGTGAACTCACTGTGGTGGATGTTAAATTTGTGTTTATTGTGTGTTCTGTCATTTTTGTTTATTTATTTTTAATTATATGTATGACTGCAGGGAAACAGAGTTTCGTTCAGACCGAAAGGTCTGAATGACAAATAAAGAATCTAATCTAATCTAATCTAATCTGGGTAATTTATTTTACAGAACTCAATATTTTCCCTGCAAATGTGTCAGGATTGGCCACGGGTTTATTATAAAAGCGTTGAAAAGTCTGTTCATTGCTCTAACCCACTGTGGCCAGGATGTGGTCCATAGGAACTTCCATCATCCTAGCCACCGATGTAGATGCAGCCCTGGTGGAGTGAGATTTTAAAAATTAGTATCCACCCCCGCTGCATCTAATACCACCCTTAACCATCTGGATATGGTTTGCACCGTGACTTTATGGTGAGGGCGTTTATGGCTTATGAGTAAAGCTCTCTCCGTGCCCCTAAGAGTCTTAGTGACTTCTATATATTGTAAGTGTCACAATGCAGAGTCGACTCTCTGCAGGATAGGCCAGAAATTCTAATTTTTGGCCAGATGAACCGGGTCGGTCTTGTTTAAGTAACCCCTGTATAAGAAAGGTTATCTTGCCATTTGTGATATACATGGCGTCCATACTTAATTTGTGTAAGGACTGGACCCGCTGTGCTGATATAAGTGCCATAATCATTACCATCTTGTATGTAAGTTTGTCCAAGGTGAGCCCTGTTATGGGCGTCCATCCTCGTAACATAGTTAAAACTATGCTTATGTCCCATGTATGGGTGTATCTGGGCCTGGGGGGATTAGAGTTAAATATACCCCTCATTATTTTAGATACTAGTGGGTGTGATCCTATAGCCAGGTGATCTCACCTCTGCCCAGATAATTAGATAGGGCACTCCTTGCACAATTAATGGCACTGTAACTCAATCCTTCATCGAAATGAAGGGTAGCCAGAAACTCCAGCACTTCAGTGATGGTGGCTGGGTCATGTGTAGTGTTCGTCCTGGTGCAGAACACTTCCCATTTCCTGACATATGTCAGGTACTGTCTTCTGGTGGACCCCTGCACGACGCTGAGATGGCATTGATCGTTCTGTCGGCGAGTCCGTATCCCAGAAATGGCCTGTTCAGAATCTGCAAATTAACAAATTCATGCGGTCATGGCACGGATGACTATCCCCTGTAACGGAATGTACCAACAAACTTGGTCATTTGTTTATCCGGATGCAGGGTTCTGTGGACATCTTCTGTACTGCTGGGAACCATGGTTGGGTAGGCCAGTCGGGAACAACCAAAATACCTGTTGCGGAGTTTTGTTTAATTTTCTGCAAGACCCAACTGATGAGGCAGAAGGGGGGAAATGCATAGCAAAACAAATCCCCCCCAATGCAGCGAGAAAACGTCCATCGCTGCTGCCCCTGGGTCTGGTTCCCAAGCAACATATGTTGGTAGTTGGTGATTAAGTCTGGATGCAAAAAGGTCGATATCTGGTGTCCCATAATATCTATAATATCTGTAAACACTTTCCGATCCAACATCCATTCTATGTTGTCGTTGAATTTGCGTGACCTGGTGTCCGCCACTGTATTTAGTTTACCTGGAAGGTAAGTGGCTGAGATCCAAATCTCTCTATCCAGGCACCAGTGCCAGATATTATTAGCCAATTCATCACATGATATCGACTTTATTCCACCCATATGATTAATATAGGCCACCACTGTGGTATTGTCAATTTGTAACCTTACATGCAACTCGTGCATATCTGAACAGTAGGCCCTGAGTCCATGAAATGCTCCCAGCATTTCTAGATAATTAATCCCTAGGGTTAATTCTTGTGCACTCCATCTGCCTCCACAACTTGTGGTGGTATTAGTTGCTCCCCAACCTTTAGCACTGGCATCAGTCTGTAATGTAACCGAGGGATTAATGATAGTGATGGGGTTAGAATAAAGGTGAGCATTTTCTATCCACCAGTTTAATTCTGATTTTGCTTTCCCTGGTAGTTTCATAGACCTATCAAAATGGCCTGCATGATTTTTGAGAGCTAAGATTTTTGCTCTTTGAAGGTTTTGATAATGGAGTGGTCCAAATTGTGCTGCTGGGAACGCAGCCACTTATTTCCCAATCACTCTGGCTACTTGCCGAATGGATGGTTCCCTGATGCCAGTGAGGCTTCTGCATGCTTCTATCAAGTCCATCACTTTGTTAGGTGGCAAGGTGATAGACATTTGCACAGAGTCAATAGTGAACCCCAAATAATCCATGGTAGTGGAGGGTTCCAATTTTGATTTATCTGGATGTATGATAAATCCCAGCTTTTGAAAAAGATGTTTTGTGGCTGATACTGCCAATGTAGCCATCTCCAATTTCTCACCTGCAATGAGAATATCATCAAGGTAAGTCATAACGATATGGTTGTGTTCCCTTAAATAAGCTAAAGCTGGTTTTAATAATTTTGTAAACAGCCTGGGTGCTGATGACAACCCGTTGGGTAAGGCTTTATACTGCCATAGCTGTCCCATCCAGACAAATTTCAGGTATTTACGATGATCCTTGTGTATTGGTACTGAATAGTATGCATCTTTAAGATCGATGCAAGCCATGTAGTACCTATCAGAAATTAGCTGTTTAGCTGTGACAAACGTGTCCATTTTGAAATGGGCATACTGAACGGAAGTATTTAGTTGGGTCAAATCTATAATGATGCGGCAACAGCCATCTTTTTTGTTTTTTTATAAATATGTTTGATACGAACTCTTGGGATTCTCTGATTGTCTTCTCAAATACCCCTTTTGTGTTTAGTCTTAACAGGTCAGCATGGCCTGCTGTTCTTTCTTTTTGTGAAAGCATGAACTTCCGGCTAGGCATATGCTGAACTGGGATGGGGAGTTCGTATACAAATTCAATCTTATAACCCTGAATACTTCCGAGTATGTAAGGATCAGAGGTAAAAGTGCACCACACATGATGAAACAAGTGCAACCGTCCACCAACTTTTGATGAATCTAAAAATGCAATGTTTTTGAGGGAACCAGACCCACCTACCTCCATGGTTACCGCCGGTGTTGTGTGGGTTGTCTCTGCCCTTGTTTCTTCAGTTGTTGTGTTGCTGCGTTGTGGGGTTGGTGCATTTTCCAGGAAGGCCGGGCTGGGCCATGGTCTAAAAAAGACCGCTGTGCAGGTGGGCTGGCCTTCGAGCTTTCACCACCAGATGGTCTATCATAGTACCGTTGTCTGGTGGATGTGTAGGGGTGCTGCCGCTGCTGATAGTGGGTTTTTGAGGTGCTTGGTACCTTGATGAGGCCTATAGCCTTGACCTCCACATCCAGGTCTTTCACCTGCTTCGGGAGGTTGTCCCCAAACAGCAGATTAGGCGGCTGAGTGCTACTGGTCCTGCATAATCCTGCAAATTTGGGATTCAGTGCAGGCTTGATGATGCTCTTCCTGTAACTGTTGATCTCGAACTGAGTATTACACAGTAATGCTAAAGCATCTTGTAGCTCTTCAGGCAAATCAACCCCATCAGCTGTCCTGGTTACTGCTGTGATTCCAGCAGCCAGCAGTTTAAGGATCCTCTGGAGCTTCACCTCCTGGCTCCTTATAGAAGGGCTCATGTTGCCCCAGATGGGATTGTTGACTGCTGGTACATTGAGAGAGTTACAGTTCTCTGGAGCGAGATATTTCTCAGCTGTAGTATTAATGGCTTGCTCCTGCAGCTGGTTTGTGGCCATGTAATTTATACTGGCTGCCGGCTTCGGGTGTATCGGCAGTCCTTTTTGTGTTGGTACAGCATGTTTGTTTACCATGCCTAACAATTCTTCTGGCACCCCTAACACTGTTGGTTGTTCAGCCATTGCCCCTTCTTCAGGGTCAGCCCAGCTCTGGCCCCTAATGCTCCCCTGCGAAGAGGGTGAGACATTTCGCAGTCCTTGATAGGATCCTGCCATGGGTCTGCTAGGAGACCCACAGTGACTCTGCCCCTGCCTAAGCAGGTCACGCTGGAGCAACTGCTCCACCAACCGCTCCATGCGGGAAAGACACCCGCTGTCGCTATCTGCGAACGGGGTGTCTTCGGGTCCAGACCCAGCCGAGTCAACGGTTCCGTCCGGGCGGTTTTGCCGCCCGACCGCGGCGCACCTGCGGTCTTAATCGGCGAGGAGTCGGGAGCTGCTGGTAACACCTGCAGCTCTGGAGTAACGGCACGCTGCTGGCTGCTTTCCATAGCAGCAGTTTTTGCCGCTGCTCTCTTGGATTTGCACGACTCCATAGTGCTTTTTCCTCTGAAAACCAAAATACACCCAGTCGCACACGCTCACCAGACTGGTGAGACTTACCTTCAGTAAGTTTTTAAACTTACGCCGGAGGAGCGGCGCTCCTCCCGACTGTCGCTTCCGCAATGCATTCGGCGATATGTCGCGCATGCATGCTGGCGGGGTCTTCACGTAGTCACTCACGTGACTCCGAAGTAAAATAACCTGATAAAGTGCAATGGGCTATTAATGTTCAGAGTTTTGTTTGAGTTGAGTTTAATAACCTGATAGCTGTGGGGAAGTAGTTATTCCTGAACCTGGATATTGCAGATATCAGGCTGCTGTACCTTCTACCTGGAGGCAGCGGGGAGATGAGTGAGTGACGACGATGGTGTGGATCCTTGATGATGCTGGCAGCCTTTTTGAGGCAAAGACTGCGATAGATCCCCTTGATGGTAGGGAGGTCAGAGCCGATGATGGACTGGGCAGTGCTTACACCTTTTGCAGTCTTTTCCGCTCCTGGGCGCTCAAGTTGCTGAACCAAGCCACGATGCAACCGGTCAGCATGTTCTCTACTGTGCATCTGTAGAAGTTCGAGAGTCATCCTTGACCTACCAACTCTCCGTAATCTTCTCAGGGAGCAGAGGCGCTGTTGTACTTTCTTTATAATTGCATCAGTGTTCTCGGACCAGGAGAGATCCTCAGAGATATGCAAGCCCAGGAATTTAAAGCTCTTGTCCCTCTCCACCATTGACCCATTGATATAAACGGGACTGTGGATCCCCATCCTACCTCTTCCAAAGTCCACAATCAGTTCCTTGGTTTTGCTGGTGTTGAGGGCCAGGTTACTGTGCTGGCACCATTTGGTCAGAAGGCCGATCTCACTTCTATACTCTGACTTATCTCCATTAATGATACGTCCCACAACAGTGGTGTCGTCAGCGAACTTGATGATAGAGTTCGCACTATGACCGGCTACGCAGTCATGAGTATAGAGTGAGTACACAGCCTTGAGGTGCTCCCGTGCTGATTGTTATCGAGGCTGACACATATCCACCAATACGGACAGACTGTGGTCTGTGAATGAGGAAGTTGAGGATCCAATTGCAGTGGGATGCGCAGAGACCCAGTTCTTGCAGGGGATGATTGTATTGAATGCCAAGCTGTAAAAGATCATATCAGCTGAAACGTCATGAACTAGTCAGTACCAGTCTATGCAAACTTTACATTTCTAATGAGTCAATCATTAAATCCAAACCAAGCCTTGTGCTGCTTGAAAATATTCAGTACCAATGCTTTTTCTTGCACCTTTCGTCTTTCCCAATTCCCAGCCAGTATTTACCCAGTTACAGGCAACTAAAAGATGGCCTCTCAGTCAGGAGGATCTAGCCAAGTATCAGTAAAAGCTTGGCAAGGGAATCAACACCTCACGGAGCAACTGTTAGAATAAATTAACTTTGGTGTCAGGTTGTGATGCAAACTGACCACTGGAAGTATAATTAATTATTCAGGCAGCTGAAATCATCGAGTATTTCAGAAATTCATTTATTATCTAAATTATCTTTATCTTAGGTAGCTAATTATTGCTTAAATATAATAAATTATTTTCTTGCTTCAATTAATGATTTAGTTTTGTGGAATAATTTAGTTAGAGAGTTAATCAAGTATTCTGCATTCTACTCAATTTGTATGATTTTAATAGTTTTATTTGTATTGATTTATTGGTAATCATTTGTATGATTTTAATAATTTTTATCCAGAATGAAATTTTTATATAAAACACACATTATTTCACTCTGTGGATTGTTATCCTGTTGCAATTGAAATTTACCCCGTTACATTTTCATAGCGTG
This sequence comes from Raja brachyura, assembly GCA_963514005.1. The sequence goes on from OY740784.1 coordinate 58,218,079, forward strand.
GTCATTTGACTCAGAGCTAAGTCGACTGCAACACGATTCAATCACCGATTCAGATTCAGATTCACATTTATTGTCACATGCACCAATTAAGGTTCAGTGATATTTGAGTTATCATGCAGCCATACTGTTAAAATAATGCCACACAATTAAAAAGAACGATATAACTTAACATAAACATCCGCCACAGTGATCACTGTGATGGAAGGCAATAAAGTTGAATCTTCCTCCTTTTGTTCACCTGTGTTTGGGTCTTTGACCCTCCATCGTTGCCGCTGTCGACGGCCCGATGTAGAAGCCCTCTCATCGGGATGATAGAAGCTCCGATGTCAGGACGGATGGACCACATTCGGATTGGAGTGCCTGAATCAGCCACTTTCTTACCGGAGACCGGGGCTTCTTGTTGTTATTAGCCGCAGGCAGGCCAATGGTCGGAGCTCTTCTCTGGCGATCCTTGGCAAGGGATCCCTGGCTCCGGGATGGTAAAAGTCCGCTCCATGCCTGCTGCTAGAAGCTCCGCAGACCACAGCTTCACAATGTTAAAGTCAGCAGGATGGCGGTCGGAGCCTTTCTTGTGGCTCCGCGATGGAAGTCCGGGCCACGCCAGCTGCTGAAGCTCTGAGCCATCTCCGGGAAAGGCCGCTCCAATCCAAGTTGTTACGTCGCGAGGGAGGGCGAAAATGCGACTAGGAGAAAAAGTGAGGTAAGTGACTGGAAACAGTTTCCCCCTCCCTCCCCCCCCCCCCCCCCCCACCACCACCACCCCCACCCCCACATGTAAAACATACCTAGAGACATTAAAACATGCATTTAGACATACTAAAAATACAAAAATAGTCGAAATGACCGACAAACTGCTGGCGAGGTGTCGCGCGCGCCGGCACCTGATGACGTAAGATCCATGCTCCAATCTACCTATTGCTAACGTGCTCAATCGTGCCATTGCTATCTTAATGGATGAGCCACGCTGCAGAGAACCAAGGGGGACCGGCTACCGGGGGGGAGATGTGCTGAGAGCGAACAGGGACCATTGGGACTACAGTGAACACTTTGTAACTTTGTCGGCACTGTATACATGGCGACTCTTTGCATACTTTTAGTATGATATGTAAAACAAAGAATTTCAGTGTGACATATCACATGTGATAGTAATGATTCATTCATTCGTTCGTTCGTTCGTTCATTCGTTCATTCATTTACACATAATCATTCCAATGTATGTGTGTGTGTGTGTATTTATTTGTTTGTGTGTGATCACATCTACTCAAAGAAATGACGCGCTAACGGGAAAATGTTTACATATTCCGGTAGAGATTTACCCCCTGGAGTCCAAAATCGGCTTATCTGAAAACTTCCTGCTTTATTTCTTGAGTGATTATTCACAAATCCGATCAAAATCTGAATTCTAAATGCCTGTTTTTATCGCTGATGACGTGACAATGGATCTGCCTGCCTGCCGTGCCGTCCGCTCGTGCTGCGTCATCTCCCACTCCTCCCTCCCCCCGTTGTTCAAAAGTCGCCCCGTCGGCTGAACATTGGTGATCATCATTGAATACTGCGGCAAGCGCTGCGAATGCCCTTTATTAGAGCTGTCGGGTCCGTCTCGGCTCCCGTCCATTACTGCCGTAAAACATTTGAAAAAAACCCCATTGTCCAAAGATTATAGAGCGCTGTCTTCTTGCTCTCTCTGTGAGTGACGTCAACTCCCACCCCTCCCTCCTCACCCCATTGTTGAAAGGTCGCCCTGTCGACTGAAGACGTCTGCTCGCTCGCGCCTCGGCTCGGGCCCTGTACCCGAAAGCTTCCGAGAGCTTTGGTTGACGCACCGTTCCACAACCCCCCACAAGCTGATGCAGCGGCCCCGTGAGCTGCCGCACATCCGTACGCTGTCGCCCCCTGCGAGCTGCCGCCCCCCCCCACGAGCTGCTGCCCCTCCCCCCACATGAGCTGCCCCACCGAGCTGCCACCCCCCCCCCCCCCCCCGCCGACAAAAGATCTTAGCTGAAGACTGCTTCAGCCCAACTGGTGTTCCTTTGGTTGACACTCGCTCGCGTCACGGCTCGTGCCTCAGCCCGGGCCATCCCTCCCTCTCTCTCTCTCCCCCCTGGCTCGAGACTCTCCCCCCCTCTCTTGCCCACCCACCTCTCCCCCCTCTCTCTCCCCCTCCCCTCTCCCCACCCTTTTCCCACATTTTCCCCTTCTGCCCCCCTCCCCCTTTCCCCCTTTCCCCCCTCTCCTCCCCACATCTCCCACCCCCTCCCTCTCTCTCTGCCCCTCTCGCTCTGTCTCTGCCCCTCTCTCTCTCTGTCTCTGCCCCCTCTCTCTCTGCCCTCTCTCTCCATCCCCCTCCCTCTCTAGACTCACCTGCGAGTTGGGGGCTATGCGTCAGTGGATAGGGGGTAGAAATGGGGGTAAAAGGAGCCAATGAATAATATTAATATAATATCAATGGGGGTGGTTAGTGTGTGTGTGTGCGGGAGGTAGTTAGTGTATGTGTGTGGGAGGGGTGTGGTTAGTGTTTGTGTGATGTCGCAGGTCACCACCCCACTCCCCCCCCCCCCCAAAATGCGTTGAAGGGACAGGACCCAACGGGTCCCACTTGGTCTAGTCCCTTATAAAATTGTAAAATTGTAAAATGCTGGAAACACTCATAAGATCAGACAACATATGTGATAGAGCTCTTCAGATCTGAAACCTTTCATCATGTCAGAGGAAGAGAGAAAATAACCTAATATTCAGTTTTAGAGAAAATAGTGTTGGCTTGGATAAAATCATGGGACACTGTTGTGGGTCGTGGGAGACTTGGTCTTGGTGTGAGACCAAGTGGATTAATGTAGCAGTTGGAGGAATATTATACGTCTTTAACATTATGTGTTGATGTGTTGAGAAATAAATGACATTAATCTTATGATGACTTGAACTATTAAAGGTTTTTGAGCTTTCAGAAGATATTGAATGCATGTCAAAGATCGGCAAGATGGATTAATGATCTACAGTAACTGACAATTGAAAATAAACAATAGGTGCAGATGTAGGCCATTCGGGCCATCAAGCCAGCACTGCCATTCAATGTGATCATGGCTGATCACAATCAGTACCCCGTTGCTGCCTTCTTCCCATATCCCTTAACTCCATTATCTTCAAGAACCCTATCTAGCACAAATCGCACAGGACAATTTAAAGGAATTGGAAGGAAAAATAAAATGATTTTGTAATCTTGATTACTGTTATATTCACAGACATTTGCCTATTGTATCACAACACCTGTCCCTTTTAGATTCTATGCATCCATTTAGTCATATAGCTTTTTCTGTCAGCCTTTGTTTGTTGTCTCTATTTTGGAAGAAAAACTGTGCATGAATAAGATTTTTGTTTATGTAATTTTATCTAATGATAATGCAGTTAATCCCCACTACGCAGCCTATTGGGTTACGAAACTTCACCACAATGGAATTCGCTACCCAAATATCTGAGAAATAAAATAGAATTTGCTCTAACAGAATTTATGCCTCTGTGGGGAAAATAAATAAACAGGAAATGCAAAAAAATCAACAACTCAATCTGCTTTGTGATCTGTATATATATAATATATATACTAGACCAAGTGGGACACCGACCTTCTATGTTTCTATGTTTCTAATAGCAATTGGTCCTGGTGCAAATGTTTTAAAGTAGAGATTGCAACTTGGTGATACCCATAAAAGAGGTTACTGAAGTTATTGAGTTTTCAAAGCAATATTTTGTTTTTATTTCCACAAGGATTGAGCTGAACTTGCTGCCAGCTGCTTGAGAACACTGGGACATGTTTGATTTATTTGCCCCATTCTGCTCCTCCCACTCTGTCACGTCCTCAAGTTGCAATTGGAGATGCATTTGAAAGGTATCCTCAAATTTGAAATAATAAGAAGAGGGGTCAGAAAATACCAGAAGGAGAGCATGTGCAGGTTTGAGAAAACATTGTCCTGCAAAATTTTATGTCTAAGAATTTACAGTCATCAAAAGTCTTTGTCAGGAGTTACTGTTCTAAGTTCAGCAAGTGTCTCTGAAAGTCATACTGCATTCAACATTTATCCTTCCAGCTCATGTATTCTCAAAATCATTCCAATATCATTGCACCTCTTATAGCTTCAAGAAATTTCATAGGGAATTTTTTTTAATGTTATGAATTCATGTGGATACAACAGGAATGACTGGTGTTAAAAATAAATAGCTGCACGTAATTGGTCACCAATCAGTAGTTCAGAAATGATATGTGCTGAAATCCTACGACTGGAGTCAGGTTGAGAGGAGGTGGATTTTCTTGTGGAAATGATGACAACTGAAAACAATTTTAGTGGCTTTGGGCTCATTAGTATCACATGGCATGCATGGATGTGTACCTCATGTCACAATTAATTGGGTGATTAAAAGGTTGTGGTGAATTTGTGATGATTGTAACTGTCACAGCAAACAGAGCTGGGCACTGTTTTTAGAACTGAAATCAAACTTGAGTTATCAGTGTGACAGAACCTTTGGAATGATGAATTTCCTCAGGCAAGTTATAGATAAATTGGAGTTGAGAATTTTTGCCCGTAGAAGTGGCATGGAGATTTTGATTGCATTATTGCTTTTCTTTAATTGCCTTTGAGAAGGTGGCATTGTGTTCCCTTTGAGAAAGTGGTATTAAGTCGCCTTCTTGAACCTGTGGTTAAGTTGCTTCCATGCTGCTCAATTGCAGTCCATGTGCAGATGTTATTTCAACATGCTGTGAGATAATGAATGCTGGGGTTTTGACACAAGAATTAATTTTTAAAATGGTGGCATTCGTCATAAGGATGTTATGTGAACTGAATGGGTAATTTGAAGGCTTTGCCAATCATTGATAACCCTAAAGGACATCAAAGTGGTATACATCAGGAGTTTGGGAGACATTGTCAAATGAGACTTGGAGAATTGGTGAGGTGTTTCAGATAGAGAGAACTCACTGAAGCTATGAAGAATGATTGAGTGGTAAATGGGCTGCCAGAGAATAATCTGCCATTGTTTTGTAACTGGACATGCAAAAGGAAATTATTATTGCTCCGATCATTGCCTTGCTTGTGTTAGACAGAAAGTATTTTGTGGAATAGGGGAAAATGGTGGAGATTAGAGCATTGCCCTGATGAATTCCCTGTGTTCACAGTTTAGGATTGAATAGGTTCAAAATGTCACAAGCATAATTATTTGATTGATTGAAAAGTATAGTGTGGAAACAGGCCACTGGGCACACCAAGTCCAGGCTGCCAATCGATCACCCCTCATACTAGTTCTATGTACCCTACTTTCGCAACCACTCCACACACACAAGGGGCAATTTACAAAGCCCAATTAACCTACAAACCTGCACATCTTTGAGATGTGGGAGGAAACCAGAGTATTCGGAGGAAACCTATGAGGTCAGGATCATGCAAACTTCGCACAGACAGCACCCAAAGTCAGGATCAAACATGCGTCTCTGGTGCCACAGCTCAATTAGCTGCACCACTGCGTCATCCAAAATGTTGCCTTCAATGCCACACTCAGACAAATGTTGACTTGGTCAGGAGTATTCTTGCCATAGAGCGAGTACAGAGAAGGTTCACCAGACTGATTCCTGGAGTGGCAGGACTTGCATATGAAGAAAGACTGGATAGACTTGGCTTGTACTCACTGGAATTTAGGAGATTGAGGGGGGGTCTTATAGAGGCTTACAAAATTCTTAGGGGGTTGGACAGGCTAGATGCAGGAAGATTGTTCCCGATGTTGGGGAACTCCAAAACAAGGGGTCACAGTTTAAGGATAAGGGGGAAGTCTTTTAGGACCGAGATGAGAAGATCTTTTTTCACACAGAGAGTGGTGAGTCTGTGGAATTCTCTGCCACAGAAGGTAGTTGAGGCCAGTTCATTGGCTATATTTAAGAGGGAGCTAGATGTGGCCCTTGTGGCGAAAGGGATCAGGGGGTATGGAGAGAAGGCAGGTACAGGATACTGAGTTGGATGATCAGCCATGATCATATTGAATGGCAGTGCAGGCTCGAAGGGCCGAATGGCCTACTCCTGCACCTATTTTCTATGTTTCTATGATTCTAATCACTTTCACGTCATATTTACACAACAAAGGTGCTTGGGGGTAACATGCAGTAAGAAAAATTCTTAATGAAAGACCTATTTTACAGAAGGTTGATGTCTCAGTCTCAGTGACTACATATATAGTCAGGCGGCAATGCTTCTAAATTTCAAACTGTTTGGGTTGGGGTTGCAAACAGCTCTCAGGAATACAAATCTGTTATGACCAAGGGAACATAAAAGTGAGAAAGTCTTACTGAGATCGTACTAGGCTTTGGTTAGACCTCATTTGTAGTAATGAGTATTATTATCTGTAACTAAAGAAGACATACTTGTCTTTGCATCGGTGCAGCAAAGACTGATTGAAAGGATGAGGGGCTTCATCCAGTGAAGAGTGATTCAGTACATGGGTGTTTATGCAAATATTCAGTTGATTTATTGACATAAAATGTGTCCATCACCATCATTTGCCTCCCTTATGTGAAGTTCATGTCAAAACATCCACAACACCATTCATCTTAATGCTCTTTGTTTGGACACTTTAAAGTGCACACGTACATTTTTCTTAACAACAATATTCTCAGCAGGAATCCCACAGAGAACTGTGAAGGACATTGTGAGCAATGAGCCTTTATTCATAACAATCTTCATGTACTTTAATCAACCCCATGAATTTCCTCACACGTTCACCTCCTTTTCACTGATGAGTTAGTTGCTCCATTCCCAGGACATTGTGCAGGAGGTATTAATTTCAACCTGCTGTCAAAATCTCATTAAAAAAGTTTTATTTGAATATTAGAATTTCAAGCTCATCCCTCCTGAGAACCTGACCTGGTTAAAATGAAAACAGGCACGTTTGATGCAATAGGGGCCCTCTATTTCTGATTTATGAATTTAACTCTCCTTTCCAATTCTGGAGCAGTGGTGAAATTCTCCCAAAGTCTCAATTTCTATAGATGATGAATTTATTTAACTTTTAAAACCAAGTATAACAATATTTTAAATAGCCATACACAGGTCATGGATCATGGTCATTAATCATGGATGTGATTAGTGATGAAGCCCAATTGCAACCAAAATCCACTAGATTTATCAAAATTCCATTAGAAATTGATTTGGTGTTATTTATATCTGGAAACAAGCACCAAAATTAATCCTGTGTGTTCATCAGCAGGATTTCACCAAACTTTGCTGTGCAGCAGAAAATGGCATCAGTCCTTAAAAACACACTCTCCATGACAGGCAGCTAGCAACAGCATGCACTTTGGATGACATGGAGAGGGTTATAGAGGGGAGGAAGGACAGCTCCCACAATCGCTTAAAGGAGTATGCATGTGAGGAGGATCAGAGGATCCCGAAGGCACATCAGGCCCACGATGAGAAAAGACTGACAGGAATGGATAATACACTTTCCAAATTTCCTCCAGAAGAGATAATCCCTGCATAATGAAACAATGCTGCAAGACATTTCATGTTCATATGAGATCCGCAAGTATGAGATCCTCTTATGTTCTCACATAAGGGAACATATGGTATCCAAATTCTTTAAGTGAGGCGCCAATCTATAGCTAATAGAAATGCCACAAAAGCCAGTAACGTTACGAGAAGATTACGGAGAGTCGGTTTGTCAAGGAGGACTCTCTCTAACTTCTACAGGTGCACAGTAGAGAGCTTGCTGGCTGGTTGCATCATGGCTTGGTTCGGCAACTTGAGCGCCCTGGACAGTAAAAGACTTCAAAAAGTAGTAAACACTGCCCAGTCCATCATCGGCTCTGACCTTCCTTCCATCAAGGGGATTTATCGCAGTCGCTGCCTCAAAAAGGCTGGCAGCATCATCAAGGACCCACACCATCCTGGCCACACACTCATCTCTCTGCTGCCTTCAGGCTGAAGACTGCAACGACCAGGTTCAGGAATAGCTACTTACCCACAGCCATCAGGCTATTAAACCGGGCTCGGACAAAACTATGATCATTAATAACCCATTATCTGTTATCTGTTATTTGCACTTTATCAGTTTATTTATTCATGTGTGTATGTATTTATATAATGATATATGAACACACTGGTCTGTTTTGTAGTAAATGCCTACTATGTTCTGTGTGCCGAAGCAAAGCAAGAATTTCATTGTCCTATCAGGGACACATGACAATAAACTCACTTGAACTTGAACTTTAACTAACGTCATTAGTTATTCAAGAAACTGCAAATGTTGGAATCTTGCTTAGAACACAAAGTGCTGGAGTAACTCAGCAGTTCAGACAACATTTCTGGAGGACATGGATATGTAATGCTTCACGTCGAGACACTTCTTCAGATTGATTGCAGTGAGAGAGAGAAAGCTGCAAGAGAGCTGAGGGGTGGGACAAAGCTTGGCAAGTGATAGTTTGATACATGTAAGGGCCCTCCCAGTTGCTTGGTGCAAAGGATCGCAGCACAAAGATCATTACTTGGTTGGGAAAGTGATTCTACCAGCATCTAATGAGCTTTGTCGTATAGTAGGAAATCCCCTTGGTGCAATGGAATTACCACCTGCATGCTCACAGCAGCTGGGGGAAAAAGGCTATGGAAATCACACAGGGACTTCCACCCAAAAGCGGTTGTATTCCGCCTGCTCCCCTCAATGGGTTCCTGCAAATGTTGGAAGCCTGCAATGCTGCTAAATCCCAGGGCTCACCATGAATTCTATTTCTACAGAAAACAATGTAGATGAAGTTAATGTGGTCCCTGGTTGGCCTCTTGCATGCAGAGTGAACAGAAACGTAATAGACAGAGTGGTGACTATTTGTGGTGAGGAAGCTGAGTATCAGCATGACTCCACGGAGGGAAAGGTTTCTTGCAGAATGTCAAATTCCTCTCTGACGCTATACTTGGAAAACCCAAGTTTGCAAATTTATTGGGTTGGATCGCATTCATAGAAACATAGAAACATAGAAAATAGGTGCAGGAGTAGGCCATTTGGCCCTTCGAGCCTGCACCGCCATTCAATGTGATCATGGCTGATCATCCAACTCAGTATCCCATACCTGCCTTCTCTCCATACCCCCTGATCCCTTTAGCCACAAGTGCCACATCTAACGCCCTCTTAAATATAGCCAATGAACTGGCCTCAACTACCTTCTGCGGCAGAGAATTCCAGAGACTCACCACTCTCTGTGTAATTCAACCCAGACTACACCGTTGTTCACTGCCTGACTCTATTCTGGGGCCGGGAAATCAATGGTTCAACGGTTCTTTATTGTCATGAATGCACTGCACAATGAAATTATTTTTGCATAGCTCACACATGCATGAATCACCATATTGTAGTGCTAGATGTGCTGGAGCGGCTCACGATTCAGGTAAGCTCCAGGCTGTAGGAGAGCCTCCTCCGTCACCCTCGATCGGCATAGCTGGGGGCAATCCTACTTTTTCCTACCGGCCCACTCCCCACGTCCGTCATCGCCAGCGGCTCTCTCCACCTTGACTCATAGAAACATAAAAACATAAAAAAATAAGGTGCAGGAGTAGGCCGTTTGGCCCTTTGAGCCAGCACCGTCATTCAATATGATCATGGCTGATCATCCAAAATTAGTACCCCGGTCCTGCTTTTCCCCCCATATAGCCCTAAGAGCTAAATCTAACTCTCTTGAAAACATCCAATGAATTGGTCTCCATTGCCTTCTGTGGCAGAGAATTCCACAGATTCACAACTCTCTGGCTGAAAAACCTTTTTCCTCATCTCAGTCCTAATTGGCCTACCCCTTATTCATAAACTGTGCCACTGTTTCTGGACTCCCCCAACATCGGGAATTTTTTTCCTGCATATAGTCTGTCCAATCCTTTAAAAAATGTATATGTTTCTATAAGATCCCTTCTCAAATTCCAGTGAATACAAGCCCAGTCGACCCATTCTTTCGTCATACATCAGACCCACCATCCCGGGAATTAAGATTTCAAGGTCAGTTTATGTCACAGGTACCAGTTAAGGTACAGTGAAATTTCAGTTACCATACAGCCATACTAAGTGAAAAGCAACAGGCACACAACCACATAAAATTTAACATAAAAACATCCATCACAGTGGATTCCACATTCCTCAGTGTAATGGAAGGAAATAAAGTTCAATCTTTTTCCTCTTGTTCTCCCGTGGTTGGGGCAGTCAAACCATCCGTAGTCAGGGTCATCAAAGCCCCCACAGCCGACGATCGAACCCCTCATCGGGGTGATCGAAAATCCCATGTCGGGGTGGTTGAAACTCTCTCCGCGGCATGGAGCTCCCGAATCGGCCTCTTCATATCAGAGACCGCTATGCTGCACTCGCTCAATGGCAATAATGTCCTTCCTCAAATTAGGAGACCTAAACTGCACACAATACTCCAGGTACGGTCTTGCCAGGGCCCTCTACAACTGCAGTAGGACCTCCTTGCTCCTAAACTCAAATATCTTCAGTCTGTGGGGCTGAGCTCAGCAGCTTCCGAGTTTCCCCTGCAATGGTCAGTCAGTCCTGCCACCGCATGTGGCCTCGGGTGGCCTGCCGGGTCTTTCTTCGTTCGGCTCTGCGGTGCAAACCTGCCTTGATTGTAAGTTCTGCTTTAGTTGTTCTCAAGGCAAAGTGAATAACAAGTGGCAAAAAGGCTGCAAGCAACTGGTAATCGATCCTCATCCACAGACTGCCCTGATAAACATCTGACAGCTCAAGTTATCAGGCCCTTTCTCTGTTTAGGCACGATTCCATTAACTGAACACAACTCCAGGTGCCGGAATAACCCTTCGACCCACAGTCCCTTCTAACCTGCATTTCCGCCCTTTGAAAAGCTGGGTTTAGTTTTAACTTCTCTTTACATTTACTCTGCAAACAGTCACATTTCCAAACCTGAACATACTGTACCTCTACGGAATGCCAACCTGATTCTGATCCCCTCCTAAATGTGCACCTTCCTGATCTCCAGCTCCCATCACCCTTGGGATTTTCCCTCAATAACTCCACCACAGTTCCATCTTCCAATGCTCCCAACAAAAAACTGCCTTGGGTCTCGACCCGAAACATCGCCTATCTCCTTCGCTCCTTAGATGCTGCTGCACCCGCTGAGTTTCTCCAGCTTTTTGTGTAACCCTGCCTTTCTCCTGTTCCCTTCAACAAATTCGGTCCTATGATGTACCCAACCTCTTGTCTGCTGTAGCATGAATTGAGTTGCTCTTGCTGGCATTGACCCACAATATCTTGGCTATGAAGATACATCTTAATCTGGTCCCCATCTTAGCCACCCTAATAGGTGAACTAAAATTTCCAAACATGCAATGTTTTTAGGACTCTTTATATCTCAATAACCTAATATTTATATATCCATCAGGTTTTAATTCACTGCAATTTTCTGATCCTAAGATTTTACAAGTTAATTCTTATTCATTCTTTGAGATTTAAAATACATTCATACATGTGAAAGTTGTTTCATAATGTAATTATGAAGACATTTAAAAACAATTTAGCAAACTGACAGCAAAATGTTATGAGTAGTTTAAGTGCAGTGACCTAATAGCTCATTGACTTCATCTAAAATGGCAAAACACCATCAATGAGGCAATTGTACAGTCATTGGTTACAAGAACAAGATGACTCTGAATGTAAAGCCAGAGCAAATGTCTATTCAAGGAATTTTCCAAGTAACATTTGGAATATATTACTGTTTTTAGTTTCAGATAGATTTGTTAGTTTTAAACCTTGTCAAAATAACAAGAGAATTTGATGTGTAGTTTATCCCTGTTAGTCCAAGTCCTACTTTTTTGTAAATTGAAACTTAGTACAGAACTCTTCATAGGACATAGAACAGTACAGTTCAAGAACAGGCCCATAATGTCTCTGCTGAACACGATGCCGAGACCAACTCTTATCTACCTACTATAATTCAATTTTTAATATTGTCCTCCTCAGAAAACACATTAAGGCTGGTCCTATTTCAGAGTGAAATAATATCTTTGCAATTTGATTGTTCATCAATACAGTTCATAACAAAGTTTAGTTTTAGTTCAGAGAAGGCCACATGGAAACAGGTCCTATAGCTCACTGACCACGCCAATCATCGATTACCTGTTCACACTAGTTCTTTGTTAACAACTTTCCCACTCCCTACACATTAAGGGCAATTTACAGAAGCCAATTAACCTACAAGCCCGCACGTCTTTGGGATATGGGAGGGAACCAGAGCACCCAGTGGAAACCCAAAAGGTCACAGGTAGAATGTGCAAACTCCACACAGACAGCACCCGAGGTGAGAATTGAACCTGGATTTCTGGTACTGTGAGGCAGCAACTCTACCAGCGGCACCACTGTGCCACCCCACTCAGGATCTCCTATTTACCAAAGTCTTAAATGGATCAAAGGAGAAGGCATTATTTTCAAACATTTATCTATGTGGCCAGGCATTACAGTAAATGACCAGAGAGCTCAAGGCCCTAGGGGCGTCAATCCTTCTACTCTACACGAAAACCCTACTCACAGCTTGAAAAGTGCAGCTCATTGGAGATGTGTGAAAGCTGTTTCAACATCTTTTCATATATCATTAACTTCCATAAAACAAATTTAGTGGTACTTTAATTTTTCTTGGCAACTTGTTCCTTTCAACGCCATCTGGAAGGCAGAGGTTTGATGGATTCAAAAAGGAGTATGAAATCATCCGTGGAATTAATAAGATAAATGCACAATTTTTCCCAGGGTAAGGGAATTAAGATCTAGAGGGCTTAGGTTTATAGTGAGAAGAAAAAGATTTAATAGGAACCTGAGGAGCATCTTTTATGCAGAGAGGGTTTTGGGTATATGGAGCGAGCTACCAGAGGAAGAAGTTGAAGCAGATGCAATAACATAATGAAACGTTATTTGGTTGGATAAGTGGATAGGAATGGTTTATATGGATACGTGCCAAACACAGGGAAATGAGACTAGCTTAGATGGAGTACTTCAGTCCACCTGGATGGTTGGGCTAAAGGGCCTGTATCCATGCTGTATACTCTAATCCCTATGACTCTATGAGCTGCTGAGTCAGGCCCTTGAATGTTTTAAACTTCGTAGATAAATGAAAGAAGAATCACACAATGATTGGGTCATGGTCACTGCGTGTGAGGTGATGGTGGGGTTGCTGGAAGATGGGTTTTAGAGACATTATCACCCCCATTGACAATGTGTCTGAACTTTTGACAACACTGCATTCAGATGCTTGAGGATGCATTCCTGGTCCTGCTCCCCTACTATTTCTTCTCTCTGTGCCTGGAAAGCCTTCCGACCCCTTGCAGATAGGAGAGCCCTCAATTCATCTCCATTTTGTGTCCCAAGAAAATCTAAATGTCTACTTTTGCTCTTGCCGAACTGTAGCTTTAGCTAGCTGTTGGATTTCTGCAAGGAATATCTCTACAATGCAACTCCCCTTAAAACGGTGCAGGCCGACTTTAAATCACTGGTGCCAGCAAACGTGCATTGGTGCAAACTACTCATACAAGTGCCCCCTCTGTTGATTCACAAAGAGTTGGAATTGTTGGAGTTATGGCAATGAAGCATCAGAAATTTTATAGTTGCCCTGCAGTGGGTCAAATGGGCAGACATTAATAATCCGTCACAATGCTGGCAGTAGTGTTCTGGAGCTATATAACTTAGTCACTTTATTGTCCTGCAGACTACCATGACTTTATTTAACACTCATTGGACATATTTGCATAACACGTCGCAGAAGATATTCATTAGGGCAGATAAATATTTGCAATACCTTTGGAATGGAGGGCAAATATCTAGCCTGAGAGTATTTCTCAACAGGAATCAAAAGTGTTGGCAGCAGAGTAATTTACACCTCAAGACATATAAATGTGAGTGATGCCACTATTGGAGATGTGTGAAAGCTGTTTCAACATATTTTCATATATTATTAACTTCCATAGAAACATGGGTTCAGTGAAACCCAACAAAATACAAAGGTTACATTGTTTTTTTAACCTCATTTACTATTATGGGAAAATAAAGATTTTTTTTCCAGACTCAAATCAGACAAAGTACATTTAGTCTGAACAGACAGATTTCTAAAGCTAATAAAACCTAAATCCAAAATGCTGTCCACTGATATAATCAAGGGATATGGGGAGATATAGGGCGGTCATGGTGGTGCAGCGGCAGAGTTGCTACCTTACAGCGAATGCAGCACTGGAGACCTGGGTTCGATCCCGACTATGGGTGCTGTCTGTACAGAGTTTGTACATTCTCCCCATGGGTTTTCTCCAAGATCTTTGATTTCCTCCCACACTCCAAAGACGTACAGGTTTGTAGGTTAATTGGCTTGGTAAATGTTAAAATTGGCCCCAGAGGGATAGTGTTAATGTGCAGATATCACTGGTTGGTGTGGCCCCGGTGGGCTGAAGGGCCTGTTTCTGCGCTGAATCTCGAAACAAAAGTGTTAATATTGGCCAAAATAGAGATATATAAAATGGAGGACCTTTGCATCTGCAAGACTTGCTTGGCCTCTTTCTGTGAAAGTTGCAAGCTGAGAGTTATGTCTCTAAGGAATCTGGACCCCAGGTGGAAGTTGATGATAAGGAGAGGTCCAGATGTTCTTACTTTGTTAAAATGTATGAGGGTTTGCAGAAAGAGATAAGAAGGTCTGCAAATGCATATTGGGGATTGGTTATAGAAAGGGGTGTGAAAAGGTATTGTAAATAATATTGCAGAGTGCTGTCCTGCTGTTTGATGATTGGCTGAAGTGTGAAGCATTGTTTGAATTGTTTATACTACCTGGGAAAATGTTGGATTACTTAGTTCTTCCAGAAGCTTCTGTAGAAACTTTGTAATGAGGTACTATGTAATTGGGCTAGGGAATTGTCAATAACTGTATAATGTGGTCACTATGTTTGATTGATTTGTAAGGGTTGCCACCCCCAAGTAATGACACGCCCTTAGTTTGGAAGGATATAAGAGGTTGGGTAATTCTTTGGGGAGTGTCGGTTGATTGGGACTTGAGTTCTGTTTGCACGATATTCTTGTCTTGCACGGGTGGATCGGCAACCGTCCCGGCAGTTTGTTCTTCAATAAAGTAAGGTTTTGGAACGAGAGTTTGACTTGGTGTTTGACTAAACCAGACTAAGGGGGTAAGTCTAGAACCAGAATTTACAAAAGTAGGAATGGGGTACTGATTTTGGCTGATCAGCCTTGATCATATTGAATGGCGGTGCTGGCTCAAAGGGCTGAATAGCCTACTCCCCCCACCTATTTTGTATGTTTCTATGTTTCAATATCTGATCTTTATTCATCTCATCAGCAGACAATGGAGGTGTACAACATTAGGAGAGGTATTGAGTACATCGTAAATAAACTATTACTAAACTAAGTGGGACCCATTGGGTCGCATGTTCACACAGGAGGGCTGGTCCCCCAATGCAATATTCCACCTCTCCACCAATTCCAATTTTGGTGACCAGTGGATGGTGGGGGTGGGGGGGGGATTTCTGGAGCACTAGCATGGGTGTTGTGGGGAGAAGGGACTGGTTTGCAGAGGGCTAGTATGGACATTGTGGGCCAAATGGATTCTTTGGTTGGTAGCTCAGTCACTGAGGCCTGGTGGGCTGGCAGTTCAGTCACTGGGGCCTGTTGGGCTGGCAGCTCAGTCACACGAGCCTGGTGGGCTGGCAGCCCAGTCACTCGGTCCTGGTGGGCTGGCAGTTGACTCACTCATGGCTGGTGGGCTGGCAGCTGACTCACTCGCGGCTGGTGGGCTGGCAGCTGACTCACTCATGGCTAGTGGGCTGGCAGTCGACTCACTCATGGCTGGTGGGTTGGCAGTTGACTCACTCACGGCTGGTGGGCTGGCGGTTGACACGGCTGGCGGGCTGGCAGTTGATTCACTCATGGCTGGTGGGCTGGCAGTTGACTCACTTCTGGCTGGTGGGCTCACACACACACCCTCCATCACACACACACCCTTCATCATGGTGACTGACAGGCGAGAAGACCAATCTGCTGATCTCACGATTTTTAAAACATTCATAACTTTTTTTATTATTTCACCAATCAGAAAAAAACTTGAGGTGGTTGGAGGAGAGGAGGACGTTGAGTAAGATGGCAAAAAAATCATAGCTTTATAGGGTAGCGTTTAATTTTTTTTTAAATTTACAACATAGACAGAAAGTGGTCAAGATGAGACTTTTAGTAATAGTATAGATAACACAAATCAAAGGTGTTTATAGCATGGCCCAGGTTTCTAAGACAAGGGGCTTTCTTTTAAAGCACGGAAGAAGAACTTTATGGGGAATCTGAGGAAGAATATTCTTGAGAGAGGGCAGCCTAGACATAAGAGTTTGGCCAAAAATCCTCCACCAATATTTGAAAAACGGAGCCTGTGAATAGGTTGGTCTTCAGCAGAATATCACATTGTTGTTTTCTACCCTGATGTCTCCAACCCTCCCTGAATGGCTCTACTGAAGTAATAGAGTGATTGTGTGTCTAGGACCAGAGGAGCCTGAGGGAGACCTGATAGAGGTATATAAAATGTTGAGAGGCATTAAAAGGGTAGATTGTATTAACATTTTCCCCATGGCAGTGGTGTCTAGGACCAGATGATGTAGGTGCAAGATAAGGTGGAAGATCTTTATAGAGGAGAGCTGGGTAAGGTTTAGAGAAGAGCTGATTAAGCCACCCATTGGATGACAGCAAGCTGGAATGCATTGCCAGTGAAAATGATGGAAACGGGAGACTATCTGGATGAGCATTTGCATTACCAAGGAATAGTAGACTGCAGGCCAGCTGCTGGTAAATGGGAATGGTAGACTGCAGGCCAGCTGCTGGTAAATGGGGATAGCAAGGATGGGTCTTAATGATCAGCATGGACATGGTGGACAGAAAGACCTGCATCTGTGTCAATGCACTGCCCATAAGTGATGACATACTGATATCATTAGCACTTATTTGTTGCAGAGATCTTGATCCTCCAGTCAAGAAATACACAGGTAAGGACCCTCCTCACCCCATCCTCCATCCATACACCTGCCTGAGCTGCATACTGAGCCCTTTAGTACCAGAGATCTAGCATCACCCATTACACTCTACAGATGTTATTACAGCCTCTGTGCATTGATATACTGTCAGGATCCTATGGTTTTGCTCAACAGCATCTGTTGGATTTCATAGAAACTAGTTTAATTCGCTGCCAGCTCTTCGCACCCCAAAGACATCTCTATGGTCACAAGATCAAAAATGATGTTTGAGCTGGTAAAGCCAAAGAAGGAGATGAAGAGAAAATGGGCAGTTATGAGAGAGACCATTGGATCTGAAGGTCGCCAACACATTGAACAGATGCTCTGAGTCCCCAGCAATGGTGTGCACTACTGGGTCTGCCCGGTGCAGTCCTGTGCCCCTCAGATCAATGTTGAGCAACTGCATCACTCACCCAGCCCATCCAACATCAAATTAATTGCTACAAAACTCCCAGTGGAGGGTGGGAATTCACACTAGGTCCCTGACACAGTGGTGCAGACCCCGTGTCATAAAGTAATTGAGTCATACAGCATGGAAATAGGCTCTTTAAGGTCATAAGCTCATGTGATAGAAGTAGAATGAATCCATTCAGCCCAGGTCTACTCTGCCATTCAATCATGGTTGATCTATCTCTCCCTTCTAACCCCATTTTCCTGCCCTCCCCATAACCTGTGACACCTCTACTAATCAAGAATCTATATATCTCTGCCTTAAGAATATCCACTGAATTAGCCTCCACAGCCATCTGGGCAAAGAATTCCACAGATTCACCACACTTTGGCCCAACTTGCCCAAGCTAACACTGTAGATGTCCCATCTACACTGATCCCATCTGCCAGCATTTGGCCTATATCCCTCTAAACATTTCCTATCCATGTACTTGTCCAAATATATTTTAAATGTTACGATAATACCTGCCACAACATCCAACTCCAGCAGATTAGTCCATATACACACAACCCTCTGTGTGAAAACATTGCCCCTCTGATTCCTATTAAATCTTTCCTTTCTCACCTTAAACCTATGTCCTCTGGTTCTTGATTTACCAACTCTGGGTAAAAGACTCGGCGCATCACCCTGTCTATACCTCTCATTATTTTATACACCTCTATAAGATCATGAGAGGAATAGATTGGGTAGATGCACAGAGTCTCTTGCCCAGAGTAGGTCAATAGAGGACTAGAGAACATAGGTTTAAGGTGAAGGGGAAAAGATTTAATAGGAATCTGAGGGGTAACTTTTTCACACAAAGGGTGGTGGGTGAATGGAACAAGCTGCCAGAGGAGGTAATCGAGGCTGGGACTATCCCAACATTTATGAAAGAGCTAGACAAGTACATGGATAGACTAGGTTTGGAGGGGTATGGACCAATCGGGGGAAGATTGGACTAGGGTAGCTGGGACATGTTGGACGATGTGGGCAAGTTGGGCCGAAGGGCCTCTTTCCATGCTATATCGCTTTATGACTATGACTACGACTCTAAGTTCCTCTTTCTCCTGTGCTCCAAGGAATAAAGTCCTAGCTTGCCCAACTTCTTCCTTTGGCTCAGGCCCTCAAGCTATGGCAACATCCTTGGAGGGGGAGGTGGAGGGCATGGGTTCACATCAGGTCCACCGCAGCGCCGTCAGTAATGCATCTCTTTATACATAATGCTATCTTCTTCTTCTTCTTTCGTGTGGTTTGCACAGCCTAAAGTTGTCGGACAACTTGTTCTATTTGATCTTCTGTTTGTGCACATCGAGTTGATTGCATTAGTTGAAACAGGGCAGACCACGTGAAGGTTGCAATCTTCCACCCCCACATAATGCTATAATAACCCCTTTTACTGATGGATACATTGGCACTTTTGTAACTGAATGCTTCCTGGGAACCAGATGAGGTTGTACTTTATTTTCAAGCAATAAAACCAAAGGTTCTATAATCAGAAACTATTGAGTATGAACAACAAGAAAAATACAACAGTTATTTGTATGATTAAGCTGTCTGTTTACACATGGAATTTCATATAGACATGTGGTTAACTAGTTTCAACTGAAAAGACAGCACATGAAGAAAAAAATAAAGATTGCATGTTCTCAGAAAATGCTAATGCCTCAAATGCTCATGTGTCCTGGGAGGAAATATTAGACAGAGCAGTCACGTATTTATGGCAAGCCTCGACAGAGTGGATGTAGAAAGAATGTTTCTTCTTGTGAAGGATCATGAGATTTTGGAATTGTCTTCATCAAAAGACTTACGAACTAGAGTCTATAAATATATGGCCGCACAATGGCGCAGCGGGTAGAGCTGCTGCCTCATTGCGTCAGGGACCCGGTTTCAAACCTGACCTCGGGTGCTGTCTGTGTGGAGTTTGCACTTTCTCCCTGTGACCGCCTGGATTTCCTCCGGGTGCTCCACTTTCCTCCGACATACCAAAGGTGTGCAGGTTTGTAGGTTAATTGGCCTACTGTAAATTACCCCTTGTGTGCAAGGAGTAAATGCAAAATGGGATAACATATAACTAGTGTGAATGGGTTATCAATGGACGAGTGGACTCGGTGAGCTGAATGGCCTGTTTCCATGTTGTTCCTCCAAAAATATATATATTTAAGGTAGAGATAGATCTACTTATCTGGTCACAAAGCAGCTTGAGGTTCGAATATCTGTCAATTTCGGGACTCGACCTGAAACGTCACCTATTCCTTCGCTCCATAGATGCTGCCTCACCTGCTGAGTTTCTCCAGCATTTCAAAGTCAAAGTCAAAGTATCCTTTATTGTCATTCAGACCTTTCGGTCTGAACAAAATTTCGTTGCCTTGCAGTCATACATATAAAAAAAACAAAACACACATTAAACAGATATTTAACATCCACCACAGTGAGTTCACCAAGGCCGCCAGCTCCGCCATTAGGCCTCAGCACAGATGGTGATGGGGGACAGGACAAAAAAAGTCGCACCCCCCCCCAAAGGGAGAGACTAAAACCTTGTTTCTCCCACCACCTCCCCCACACATACACAGCCTAATAAACTAAAATTTAACTAAAACAGACACAAGAAACAAAAAGAAAAAAACAGCTGCCAGGCAGCGCCGCCACTTATTTTTATCTACTGTCAATTTTGTGCGTGTTTTTGTGAATCATTACTTCTATTTCTCTCTCAAGTAAAGTTCATCTGCGAAGCAAAGGCATATCGGTTAGAGGTGGAAGGTTTCTGGGGAACAATTCAGATATCAATTCAGGAAGTCTCCATAATTCATGATTCATGACTTGAAAAAGACAAAAGCAAGAAAATCTACCATTTCATTTGAAATGAAGAACACAAAAAAAAAGAACAAATGTACAATAGAATGGATATTGCAACTTTAGCAATATCCAAAGTCACTCAAACAATAAAAGCAATGGAATTAAATTCAGTATAAGATCCATTAAGGATTTGAGTTTTGGAGCAATGATGAGACAGCATCTTGAGCATTGTGTGTTATTTTGGTCATTATTGCTACTGAGGAAACATAGAAACATAGAAACATAGAAAATAGGTGCAGGAGTAGGCCATTCGGCCCTTCGAGCCTGCACCGCCATTCAATGTGATCATGGCTGATCATCCAACTCAGTGTCCCGTACCTGCCTTCTCTCCATACCCCCTGATCCCTTTAGCCACAAGTGCCACATCTAACGCCCTCTTAAATATAGCCAATGAACTGGCCTCAACTACCTTCTGTGGCAGAGAATTCCAGAGACTCACGACTCTCTGTGTAAAGAATGTTTTCCTCATTTCGGTCCTAAAGGAATTCCCCCTTATCCTTAGACTGTGACCCCTTGTTCTGGACTCCCCCAACATCGGGAACAATCTTCCAGCATCTAGCTTGTCCAACCCCTTAAGAATTTTGTAAGTTTCTATAAGATCCCCCCTCAATCTTCTAAATTCCAGCGAGTACAAGCCGAGTCTATCCAATCTTTCCTCATATGAAAGTCCTGACATCCCAGGAATCAGTCTGGTGAATCTTCTCTGTACCCCCTCTATGGCAAGGATGTCTTTCCTCAGATTTGGAGACCAAAACTGTACGCAATACTCCAGGTGCGGCCTCACCAAAACCCTGTACAACTGCAGTAGAACCTCCCTGCTCCTATACTCAAATCCTTTCGCTATGAATGCTAACATACCATTTGCTTTCTTCACTGCCTGCTGCACCTGCATGCCTACTTTCAATGACTGGTGTACCATGACACCCAGGTCTCGTTGCATCTCCCCCTTTCCTAATCTGCCACCATTCAGATAATAGTCTACCCTCATGTTTTTGCCACCAAAGTGGATAACCTCACATTTATCCACATTATACTGCATCTGCCATGCATCTGCCCATTCACTCAGCCTATCCAAATCACCCTGCAGCCTCCAAGCATCCTCCTCACACCTAACTATACCCCCCAGCTTGGTATCATCTGCAAATTTGGAGATGTTCCATTGAATTCCCTCGTCCAAATCATATATATATTGTAAATAGCTGGGGTCCCAGCACTGAGCCTTGCGGCACCCCACTAGTCACTGCCTGCCATTCTGAAAAGGACCCGTTTACTCCTACCCTTTGCCTCCTGTCTGCTAGCCAGTTCTCTATCCACATCAATACTGAACCCCCAATACCGTGTGCTTTAAGTTTGTATGCTAATCTCTTATGCGGGACCTTGTCGAAAGCCTTCTGAAAGTCTAGATATAACACATCCACTGGTTCTCCCTTATCCACTCTACTAGTTACATCCTCAAAAAATTCTATCAGATTCGTCAGACATGATTTACCTTTCGTAAATCCATGCTGACTTTGTCCAATGATTTCACCACTTTCCAAATGCGCTGCTATCCCATCTTTAATAACTGACTCTAGCAGTTTCCCCACTACCGATGTTAGACTAACTGGTCTGTAATTCCCCGCTTTCTCTCTCCCTCCTTTTTTAAAAAGTGGGGTTACATTAGCTACCCTCCAATCCTCAGGAACTACTCCAGAATCTAAGGAATTTTGAAAAATTATCACTAATGCATCCACTATTTCTGTGGCTACCTCCTTGAGTACTCTGGGATGCAGACTATTTGGCCCTGGGGATTTATCGGCCTTCAATCCGTTCAATTTACCCAACACCACCTCCTGGCTAACCTGGATTTCACTCAGTTCCTCCATCTTATTTGACCCCCGTTCCACTGCTATTTCCGGCAGATTATTTATGTCTTCCTTAGTGAAGACAGAACCAAAGTAGTTATTCAATTGGTCTGCCATGTCCTTGTTCCCCATGATCAATTCACCTGTTTCTGACTGCAAGGGACCAACATTTGTTTTAACTAGTCTCTTTCTCTTCACGTATCTATAAAAACTTTTGCAGTCAGTTTTTATGTTCCCTGCCAGTTTCCTTTCATAATCTATTTTCCCTTTCCTAATTAAGCCCTTTGTCCTCCTCTGCTGCATTCTGAATTTCTCCCAGTCCTCCGGTAGGCTGCTTTTTCTGGCAAATTTGTATGCCTCATCTTTTGTTTTTATACTATCCCTGATTTCCCTTGTTATCCATGGATGCACCACCTTCCCCGATTTATTCTTTTGCCAAACTGGTATGAACAACTTTTGTACTTCATCCATGCAGTCTTTAAATACCTTCCATTGCACATCCACTGTCAACCCTTTAAGAATCACCTGCCAGTCTATCTTGGCCAATTCACATCTCATACCTTCAAAGTTACCTTTGTTCAAGTTCAGAACCCTTGTTTCTGACTTAATTTTGTCACTCTCCATCCTAATGAAGAACTCAACCATATTATGGTCACTCTTGCCCAAGGGGCCACGCACAACAAGACTGCTAACTAACCCTTCCTCATTACTCAATACCCAGTCTAGAATAGCCTGCTCTCTCGTTGGTACGAGAGGGGGCAGCGTAGGTTCAGCGTAGAAGTGCAGCGTAGGTTCACCAGGTTAATTCCGGGGATGGTGGGACTGACATATGATGATAGAATGGGTCGACTAGGCTTGTGTTCACTGGAATTTAGGATGAGAGGGGAGAGGGGATCTTATAGAAACACTAGACTAAGTGGGACCCGTTGGGTCCCATGTTCACATGGGAGGGCTGGTCCCCCGATGCAATATTCCACCCCTCCACCAATTCCAATATTGGTGGCCAGTGGGGGGGGGGGGTCTCTGGAGCACTGGTATGGATGTTGTTGGCTGCAGGGACTACTGGTCTCCAGAGGGCTACTATGGACATTGTGGGCCAAATGGATTCTTGGGGTGGCAGCTCAGTCCCTCAAGCCTGATGTGCTGGCAGCTCACTCACGGCTGGTGGGCTAGCAGTTGACTCACGGCTATTCCTTGAAATTCCATTTCAAGCAGGTTGCAAGGCCACCAAATTCAAATCCATTTTCCTACCATTTCAAGCAGGGTGCAAGGCCACCAAATTCAAGTGCAGTTTCCAACCATTTCAAGCAGGGTGCGAGGACACCAAATTCAAGTGCAGTTTCATACCACTTTAAGTAGGGTGCAAGGCCACCAAATTCAAGTGCAGTTTCATACCATTTCATGCAGGGTGCAACAACACCACATTCAAATGCAGTTTCATACCATTTCATGCAGGGTGCAAGGCCACAACATTGAAATGCAGTTTCATACCATTTCAAGCAGGGTGAAACCACCATAAAACCACCATAAAACCACACAAAACACCACACTCACAGTTCAGTGTACATTCAGTGTGTTCAGTTGATCCACAGCTCAGACAGAGTCGTAACCTCTCCCTCCCCCGTC
This sequence comes from Raja brachyura, assembly GCA_963514005.1. The sequence continues at coordinate 58,241,871 of OY740784.1, forward strand.
ATGCAGAGACTGGGCCACACCCACACTTCCGGGTTTTATAATCCCTCCCCCTCCCACCAGAAAAGGTGTGGCCTTCATGGCATGTTGGACAGGAGAGAGATTCTCAACATTTTTTAAACACTAATAACACTTTTATTTTTAATTGATGGGAAGAATCCTCTGCACCTGATGAGCGGAGGGGAACTGAGTAAGATGGCCAAAAATCACAACCGCAAATGGTAGCGTTTTATCTAAAATCAATATAGTGCAAACAGGAAGTTGTCAAGTTTATTGACAAACAACCATTTGCAGTGCCTTTTTACTTCAACCCCAACCCCCCCAAACAATCATTTGAGGTGCCTTTTTACTTCAACCCAAAATCCCCCAAGCAACCATTTGCAGTGTCTTTTTACTTCAACCCAGACCCCCCAAACAACCATTATTTGCAGTGCCTTTTTACTTCAAACCAAACCCCCCCCAAACAACCATTATTTGCAGAGCCTTTTTACTTAAACCCAAGCCCCCCCAAACAACCATTTTGCAGTGCCTTTTTACTTCAACCCAAAACCCCCCAAACAACCATTTGCAGTGCCTACTTACTTCAACCCAAAGCCCCCAAACAACCATTTTCAGAGCCTTTTTACTTCAACCCAAACCCCCCAAACAACCATTTGCAGTGCCCTTTTACTTCAAACCAACCATATTTTCATTTTCAAACCACATTAAGGGCACTCACAGTTGAGTAGACATGTGTTCAGTGTTGCTCAGAGAGACATGATCATCTTGCTTCCTCCATCTTGTAGAGACTGAGTGAGGCACGCCACTTTCGGGTTTTATAGTCCCTCCCCCCTCCCACCAGCAGGGGCAGCAGAGAGAAGGCAAAATAATTAGTTACAGCGCTAACCGTCCTGTTCATCGCGGTGTGTGTCTGTATCACCTTGGCTTTGCACCGTGTGAATTTCACTCAGACAGTGCTCCCCCTGCTTGCCCTGTTCCCTGCCTGCATAACGGGCTGGTGAAGGAAGCGATGTGTTTGTGTGTGTTCCGTCGTTGTTTCAGTTGCCGGTTTTTCAGACGACTGAAAAATCGCCTGTGGGACAGGCCCATTGCCCGGATCTAAAAACAGTAAGGATGCTGATCCCTGCTGAATCAAAGCAGCTGTTCACTGACAACACCCACAGCAGACATCACTGGACTTTATATATGTTCCTTTCAACCTTAAGCACTGAACACTCAGAGGCTGGAGTGAGATTACGGGGTTTACAAGATATCTCCCAATTGGAATATTTAAAATCAGAAATACTAAAAATGAATACTTTGCATTGAACTGATCCACTTGCAGGATATTCCATTTTTAATTACAAGGTAATTACAATGGTGACACGGTGGCATAATGGTAGAGCTTATAATGCCAGAAACCCAGGTTCGATCTTGACTATGGGTGCTGTCTGTGCAGAGTTTGTATGTTCTCCCCATGACCTGTGTGGGTTTTCTCTGAGATCTTCAGTTTCCTCTTGCACTCCAAAGACGTACAGTTTTGTAGGTTAATTGGCTTGTTATAAAATATTAAATTGTCCCTTGTGTGTGTAGGGCAGTGTTAATGTGTGAGAATCGCTGGTCGGCATAGACTTAGTGGGCCGAAGGTCCTGTTTCTGTGCCGTATCTCTAAACTAAACTAAACTTCCTATAGCTTATTTTTTCACATAAATTCAGAGAGGTTTAAATGACATGTGAATATTGTACATTCTTCAACTTGAAATGTGAATCCTTTTTCTATTCCACAGATGCTGCCTGATGAGTGTTTCCAGCATTTACTACTTTTATGATTAACAATATGTTAGGAATTTTGACAAAGAATAAAGAAATTGCATGCAATCAACATTTCAGGAAAGCAATTTCCATCTGTATTTCGTAATCCATGCACCAATCCATTGACAGTGTCACTTGTTACAGACTTTATTAAAATTAATTGAAGTATAGACTTGGGACCTAAAAATAATAAGAGCAATGTGATTACTTTAGCAATTTGCAATGCTGATAACATTATGACTGAAGGTGAATCAGCTTCAGTCATAACAATATATTATGCAGACGGTAATATTAAAATTAGACCTGACCAAAAGGATATTTTAATAAAAAATTGTAGACTATTGGTAATAAATCGGCATAACCCAAGTAGTAATCAACCCAGAAAGACAGAATTTTTAATTTGCAACAGCAAAGATAATTCCAATTAAATGTATTCAGTTGTAAGTTTTTAACTTACAGTATGGTAGTACAAATATGTTAATTTTACTTATCCCCTGCAATCAGAATGAGCACATTGCCAACAGTTGTATCCATACACGTGCTTGGTAGTTTGATTAGTTTTCAGGATGTAAGTCAAGTATATGTATTGAATATGAAATGTGAAGCATGTCATGGAAAGAATTAATCATTTTAATTCCCAGAGAGAAAGGAATACAGATATCATGCAGGTAGTTTAATGCTTTGATCCAGATTTCATTCTTGTAAGTCCTCCAATATCCCTTGCAGTGGCCAGAAGTAAACATAATAAGACAAAATGTGCAGAGAAATAGAGCCTGAAGAAGGGTCTCATCCCAAAATGTCACCCATTCCTTCTCTCCAGAGATGTTTCTTGCCCTGCTGAGTTACTCCAGAATGTTGTGTCTATCTTCATAATAAGATGAATGTGTTCTAACTGGGGCTATATTTACTGGGTACAGTTCTGACCCTTCACTTAATCTCTTAATATTGATTTACAACGTTCTGCCTTCTTTGGCACTGTTTACAATGCAACATTTCTATCTATCAACGACAAACTATTCTATCATTGTTTAATAACTGATAACATATCATAATGTACTCACATAAAATGGAGGAAGAAGATATATCAATTGTTTCTCTGGACACAGAGAAAGCATTTGATCAGGTAGAGTTGCAGTACTCGATAAAGTATTGCAAAAATTTAATATGTGAGAGAATTTTATTGTATGGGTAAAATTATTATATGATAAACCGACAGCAAGAATATTAACCAATAATATGTTATCTCCAAAATTTCAATTATCGAGGGGCAATAGCCAGGGATGTGCTTTATCATCTCTGCTATTTGCCCTTATGATAGAGCCCCTGGCTGAAAGTCTAAGAATTCATCCAAATATTCAGGGATATAATACTAAGGACTCAAATAATAAAATGTTATTATATGCAGACGATATACTTTTATATTCACAACGAGCATACCAAACGTATTCAATTTAATAGAGGAATTTGGTTCTTTTTCTGGATATAGAATAAAACGTTATAACCTCAAGAATCTACATACCTATTAAAATTCCCCTTTAAAATTGCATTAGAAAATTTTAAGTATTTGGGTATACAAATTACCAGAAAATATAAAGCATTTTATGCCCTTATTAAATAAACTCAACGCGTTGATTAAATTCTGGTAAACACTTCCGTCATCATTAATAGGCAGAATAAATGCTATAAAAATGATCTTTTTACCACAATTATTATATCTATTTCAATCTATACCATTATATATACCAAAAAACTATTTTTTTAAACTAGACTCTAATATTACCAATTTTATCTGGGACTATAGATCACACAGAATTCAAAGAAAACACTTGTGCAAACCAAAAGATGTTGGCGGACTTTCACTTCCAAACTTTTTGTATTATTATTGGGCAGTGCATATTAAGAATATAATTTACTGGTTGGACAGTTCTACCCAACAGACAGAATGGATAAGAATGGAGAAAGAGGACTGTTCTCCTTGTAAGTTAGGAGCGATCCTCTTCTCCCCGATAAAACTGAACAACACAATATATAAAAATAATCCAATTATACATGATACAATAAGAATTTGGAAACAAATAAAATTATCTTTAAATTTAAGAAACCTATCATTGTTAATGCCAATAGTGAATAATCCTTAATTTAAACCATCTCTTATTGATAAAACATATAATCAATGGGAAAGAATGGGAATTAAAAGGATCGGTGATATGTATGAAATGGGGAATCTGTTATCACTCCAACAATTACAATTAAAATTTAAACTGAAAAATAACCAATATTTTAAATATCTTCAGATCTGCGACTTCATGAAGAAATACATACAAAGATATCAAAACATAACTTTAGATCCACTGGAAGAAGCAATGAATATTAAGGCTGACTCACAGAAATTAATATCATATTTATATAATAGTATTTTAAACATAGACTTACCATCGACAGAGGCACTTAGAGAAGAGTGGGAATGAGAATTAATGATAAAAATTATAAAGGAAACATGGGAAAAGTATTTGATATATATAAACAAATGTTTGATTAATGTGACATAATTTGATTCAATTAAACATTTTACATAGATTATATTATTCAAAAACTAGATTGAATAAATTCTATCCAAATACTTCCCCCATTTATGATAAATGTATATCCCAAAATGCAACTATAACACACTCTTTTGTCTCCTGCATAAAACTTCATAAATTCTGGTGATATTTTTGAAATATTTACAAAATTATTCAAGATAAAAATAGAACCTAATACTGAAATTATTATATTTGGAGTAATGGAAGATGGGAATAAATTGAACTCATCGCAAAATTTATTTTTAAATTATGAGTTAATAACGGCAAAAAAACTTATACTTAACCATATAAACCATCTAACCATATAACAATTACAGCACGGAAACAGACCTTCTCGGCCCTTCCAGTCCGTGCCAACCATTTATTTTCCCCTAGTCCCATCTACCTGCACTCAGACCATACCCCTCCATTCCCTTCCCATCCATATACCTATCCACTTTTCTTTTAAATGTTAAAATCGATCCTGCCTCCACCACTTCTGCTGGAAGATCATTCCACACAGTCACCACTCTCTGAGTAAAGAAGATCCCCCTCATGTTACCCCTAAACTTCTGTCCCTTAATTCTCAAGTCATGCCCTCTTGTTTGAATCTTCCCTACCCTCAATGGGAAAAGCTTATCCATGTCAACTCTGTCTATCCCTTTCACCATTTTAAAGACCACAATCAAGTCCACCCTTAACCTTCTGCGCTCCAAAGAATAAAGACCTAACTTGTTCAACCTTTCTCTGTAACTTAGTTGCTGGAACCCAGGCAACATTCTAGTAACTCTCCTCGGTACTCTCTCTATTTTGTTGACATCCTTCCTATAATTAGGCAACCAAAATTGTACACCATACTCCAGAATTGGTCTCACCAATGCCTCGTACAATTTTAACATTACTTCCCTACTCCTATATTCAATGCTCTGATTTATAAAGGCTAGCACACAAAAAGCTTTCTTTACCACCCTATCTACATGCGATTCTACCGTCAGGGAACTATGCACAGTTATTCCTCGATCCCTCTGTTCCACAGTATTCCTCAATTCCCTACCATTTACCATGTACGTCCTATTTTGATTTGTCCTGCCAAGATGTAGCACCTCACACTTATCAGCATTAAACTCCATCTGCCATCTTTCAGCCCACTCTTCCAAATGGCCCAAATCTCTCTGTAGACTTTGAAAAACTACTTCATTATCCACAGCACCACCTATCTTAGTATCATCTGCATACTTACTTATCCAATTTTCCACCCCATCATCTAGATCATTGATGTACATGACAAACAACAGTGGACCCAACACAGATCCCTGAGGCACCCCACTGGTCACTGGCTTCCAACCTGACAAACAGCCATCCACCATTACTCTCTGGCATCTCCCATTCAGCCACTGTTGAATCCATCTTGCTACTCCGCCATTAACACCCAAAGATTGAACCTTCTTAACCAACCTTCCATGGAGAACCTTGTCAAAGGCCTTACTGAAATCCATATAGACAACATCCACTGCTTTACCCTCATCAATTTCCCTAGTAACCTCTTCAAAAAATTCAAGAAGGTTTGTCAAACATGACCTTCCAGGCACAAATCCATGTTGACTGTTCTTGATCAGACCCTGTTTATCCAGATGCTTACATATATTATCTCTAAGTATCCTTTCCATTAATTTGCCCACCACTGACGTCAAACTAACAGGTCTATAATTGCTAGGTTTATTCTTTGAACCCCTTTTAAACAATGGAACAACATGCGCAGTACGCCAATCCTCCGGCACTATTCCCGTTTCTAATGATATTTGAAATATTTCTGTCATAGCCCCTGCTATTTCTACACTAACTTCCCTCAATGTCCTAGGGAATATCCTGTCAGGACCTGGAGACTTATCCACTTTTATATTTTTTCAAAAGTGTCAGTACTTCCTCCTCTTTGAATCTCATAGTTTCCACAGCTACTCTACTTTTTTCCCTTACCTCACAGAGTTCAATATCCTTCTCCTTGGTGAATACCAAAGAAAAGAAATTGTTCAATATCTCCCCCATCTCTTTTGGCTCTGCAGATAGCTGTCCATTCTGGCTCTCTAATGGTCCAATTTTATCCCTCGTTATCCTTTTGCTATTAATATAGTTGTAGAAACCCTTTGGATTTACTTTCACCTTTCTTGCCAAAGCAACCTCATATCTTCTTTTAGCTTTTCTTATTTCTTTCTTAAGATTATTTTTTCATTCTTTATACTCATCTAGCACCTCATTTACTCCATGCCTCCTATAATTATTGTAGATATCTCTCTTTTTTCGAACCAAGTGTCCAATTTCCCTTGAAAACCATGGCTCTTTCCGATTTTTACTATTCCCTTTTGGAAAAATACATCCATATTAAAATGTGGATTTCAAACATGTTTACACCACACATCTTGAGGAAATGAGATTCCTCCTAGTAGATAAATCAGACCAATCCTAGATGAGTTGGTCTCCATTGGTCGATTTTTTGGAAGCATATGGTGCAACAAAATCGTAGAAGCTTACTGTTTCAGGATTGGGTGAGGGATGGTCAAGAATATCGATACCGATCTCCTTAATCTCTTACTTCCTACTCTTTCTACTTTCTTCTTTTCAATTTTCTTCTTTCACACTTTTTTCCTTTTCACACACTATATAAAAGGAAAAAAAATACAGATATCATGCAGGTAGTTTAATGCTTTGATCCAGATTTCATTCTTGTAAATCCTCCAATATCCCTTGCAGTGGCCAGAAGTAAACATAATAAGACAAAATATGTAGAAAAATAGAGCCTGAAGAAGGGTCTGATCCCGAAACGTCACCCATTCCTCCTCTCCAGAGATGTATCCTGCCCTGCTGAGTTACTCCAGCATGTTGTGTCTATCTTCATAATAAGATGAATGTTTTCTAACAGGGGCTATATTTATTGGGTACAGTTCTGACCCTTCACTTAATCTCTTAATATTAATTTATAATGTTCTGCCTTCTTCGGCACTGTTTACACATTTCTATCTATCAACAACAAACTATTCCATCATTGTTTAATAACTGCAAATTGTTGGGCCAAAACTAAACATCAGTAGGGTGCTATTACACATATTCTGTCAACTAAAGGAATTGCCTGTTATCAATAGTTTTAGCCAATCTCCTAATTAATCAATTGGTTGAACATTAATTTTGGTTGAAATGAGATTTATCAAATGACTCCTGAAAATTAAATATCTTCTGGCATCTACTAGTTCATCATCTTTACAAAACAATCAATTACTTTCAACAGGCACTATCTACATCTTACAGATTTATATCCATTCTCTCTTTTTCTTCTTCTTTCTTGTAGCGTACACAGCCTAAATTTTTAGGACAACTTGTTCTATTTGATCTTCCGTTTGTGCACGTCGTGTTGATTGCATTAGTCGAAACAGGGCGGACCACGTGAAGGTTGCAATCTTCCACCCCTCTATTCTCTCTGAAAGAAGACTTCATGAATGCATTGGCACAGAAAGTATTGTCATCAGAACAGTAATGATGGCCCCAAAGAAATTTGGAGCAAGGAATCTACAGTCATTTTTAAATTACTGTTTAATTAAACATTGTCACTGCTCTGCCAAGATTGCCCAACTTGAAAAAGTATGCAACAGGATTCTCATAATAATTTTGTTTTCGAAGACGCAGTGTGGAAACAAGCCTTTCTACCCTACACAATAGAGGCAATTTACAGAAGCCAATTAACCTACAAACCTTTGGAATGTGGGAGGAAACCAGAGCACCTGGAGAAAACGCACGTGGTCATGGTGAAAACGTGCAAACTCCATACTGACAGTACCAGTCGTCTGGATTGAACCCGGGCTTCTGCTGCTGGAAGGCAGCAACTCTACCCGCCACTCCATTGTGCTTCCCGTTTTTGTTAAATTTTTGAACAAAAACTAACTTCTACAACCAAATATTTTTCCTTTGTAAATATTTCCATCTCTGACATTCCATGTCCATTCTAGCATTCACCCTATCTCACCCTGGTCCACAGTTCCACTTGATCTTTCGCTACCCCCTATGCTTTTTCCAAAAGTTTTTTTTTCCTTTTCTATAGGCACCAAATATCAGAAACCAACTCTTGAATTTAAATGGGGGGTTACACAAAAAGCTGGAGAAACTCAGCGGGTGCAGCAGCATCTAAGGAGCGAAGGAGATAGGCGACGTTTTGGGTCGAGACCCTTCTTCAGACTGGTGGAATTTAAATATTCCTTTTTTTACTTTGCTCTGAATCCACATTTTCCCAAGTCTTGGTGAGATTTTGATATCCCTTCTGATCTCTCTCAGGTCAGAAATGATTTGTCCTTGGCAGGGACCTCAGCTTCATCCACCCATTCTCTATCCCAATGAGCTTCTAGCCTGATGTGACATCATCTCCTGATTTCATCTCCATGCCATCTCTTTTGCAAATAATCTTTATTTCTGTGTGTCTTTGAGCTCCTTCCTCAGAATTCCCAAGCTATATAGACCCCTACCTCTGTCCTCCTCCCCTTTCACCAACCGCCAAGATGACATTGACCATCACAATTTTTCCACAACTTGACTCACACCAATCTGCTGCTTCTGTAGATGCAGAACTTCAATCACTAAACACCAACCTTACCAATGTCATCAAACTTGCCAAAAATGGCAGCACTGATGTGGTTTTTCAAACTGACCTACAATTAATGAATTAATACTTTTTTTAGCCAAGTATTCACATACAAGGAATTTGCCTTGGTGCTCCGCCCGCAAGTGACAACATGATATACAGTGACAGTTAAGAATGACATAAAACATTAAACATTAATAATAAAACATTATCGATTAAACATGTGAATTAAATAAAATACCAGAGCAAAAGGAGGCTACATATTTTTGGTTATTGAGTAGAGCTACTGATGTAACTCTAACAAACTGTTTTTATGTCTGGCTATGGCAGCTTTGACAGTCCGGAGTCGCCTTCCAGAGGAAAGTGATTCAAAGAGTTTGTGGCCATGGTGAGAGGGGTCAGAGATGATCTTACCCACTCGCATCCTAGCTCTTTCAATGTACAGTTTGTCAATTGAGGGAAGATTGCAGCCAATAACCTTCTCAGCTGATCGGACAATTCGCTGCAGCCTCCAGATATCATGCTTGGTGGCTGAGCCAAACCAGATCGTGATGGACAAGGTAAGGACAGACTCTACGATGGCCATATAGAATTGGATCATCATTGCCTGTGGCAGATTGTGCTTCCTTAGCTGCGCAGGACGTACATCCTCTGCTGTGCCTTTTTGACTGTGGAGTCGATGGTGCCCACCCATTTAAGGTCCTTGGAGATGATGGTTGCAGGCAGATTCCTTCCCATCCTGGATCAGTCCAATCAGGGTTGTGTCATCCACAAACTTGAGAAGCTTGACCGAGGAGTCAGAGGAGGTGCAGTCATTGGTGTAGAGAGAGTAGAGAGACAAGAGTAGGCAGCCTTGCGGTGCCCCTATGTTGAGGGTCTGCAGGTCCGAGATGTATTTTCCCAGCCTCACATGCTGCTTCCTGTCTGTCAGGAAGCTGGTGACCTACCGACAGAGGGGTTCAGGAACAGTAAACTTGGAAAGTTTGTGTGTAGTAGCTCTAGCACAATGGTGTTGAATGTAGAGCTAAAATCAACAAACAAAATCCTCGCATTGGTCCCCTGGCAGTCTGGGTGCTGGAGGGTGAAGTGCAGGCCCAGGTTGACTGCGTCATCCACAGATCTATTGGCCCGATATGCAAACTGCAGAGGGTCCAGCAGGGGGTTTGTGATATTTTTCAGCTTGGCCAGCACAAGCCTTTCAAGGTATTGTGGCAGATTATTACATCGTTCAAGTAATTGCTCCTTCTAGCCACTAGGAGAAGACACGGAGTAAGGAGATACCATCGTTTCACACATGGGAGCTCTCCACGAGACATTCAGAGCCGTCAAAGATAAATCTTCAAACACAGTCTCTTGATTAATAGTTTCTTTATTGTCGAAGTAATACAGTAAGATATTCATCCAGACTGATCAATGTTAGGAAACTCCGCATGGTCCGAAACATATAAAACTTCTTATATGTTGAAAAGCTCTAACCTATGATCTTTAACCCATGGCTCAGACCCATGGTTGAAAGCTATACCATCCCACCATGCTTCCTCCGAACTAACTAAAAAACTACAAGCTTCTCCCAAGAATCCCAGCAACAAACACGCCTCCGACTATGTAATAAATCCCACCCACATAATTACAGTCATACAAAATTTAAAGGCAAATGCCATCATTTATGACACACAAAATTAAGCCAAATGACCACTACGCAAGGGTCTTCGTGACCTCAGAGGTCAATGCGACAGTCCTGTAGTCATTAAGACCAGTAATCCTTGCCTTTTTGGCTAAAGGGACAATAATGGAGGCTTTGAAGCAGACAGGGACAGTATAGGTTTGCAGGGACTGGTTGTAAATGGCTGTGTAGACCAATGCCAGTTGTTCGGCACAAAGGGGGACACATTGTCCGGTCCTGGAGATTTCCGGCATTTCTGTCTTCTGAACAGCCTCTCCACTTCCTCTATTTTCATTGTTGATGATGTAGAAGTGATGTTGTGCTGCACGGAGGGGGTGGTTAATTGGGTGTGATTGGAGAGGGGTAAAGGATGCAATGTTTTCAGACCTTAATCTCAAAACCAAATATAAGCCACAAGACGCTGCTTCATAATCCCTTTGTCCATGACCCCACTGCTGCAAATCAGACGTTTGTCTCCCAGCCAGCCAGATCTGCCCTGCATAGTTTCTTCCTTCATGGCTCCTCAAAGCCTATTTCTATATTCAACACTATCTTCTATCTTATATTTCTATCCTCAACACTTTCTATCTTCATTTCTATCTTCTTGGAGCGCAGGAAAATGAGGGATGATCTCGTAGAGGTGTATAAGGTCATGAAAAGAATAAATTGTTGTAAATGCAGTCTTTTACCCAGAGTAGGGGAATCGAGAACTAGAAGTTTAAAGGTGGGGGGGCCCAATTTAATAGGAACCTGAGGGGGCACCTTGTTTACACAAAGGATGGTAGGTATATGGAACAAGCTGCTGGAGGAGGTAGTTGAGGTAGGTACTAACACAACATTTAGGAAACATTCAGACAGGTACATGGATAGGGATATGGGCTAAACGCAGGTAGACGGGACTAGTGTAGAAGTGACATGTTGGTTGGCATGGGCAGGTTGAGCTGAAGGGCCTGTTTCCACGTTGTCTGACTTTAAAACAAGCAGGATTCTCTCAGTAGACTGTGTTTAGACTATATAAACTTCTAAAAGAATGTACGCTGTATTTTGGAAGCAGATTCAATAATATTTTTCAAAAGGGAAGTGAATAAGTCTTTGAAAGAGTATTGTAGTGGGGAAGTGGGGGTTGGGTGTGGGGGTGGGGTGGCAGTATGGCAAACTAAAAAGCATTCAAGCTGGCACTGACATGATGGGCAGAATGGCCTCCTACTGTGGTAATGATCGAATAACCAAATGATAAAAGACAATAAAATATATTTTTCACAGTAGTCTGATAACATGCAGCTACACTTAATAGCTACTCTATGATTCACTTTCTTGAACAAATTCACTGCTTAGTATGTCATCTTTTTAATTCATAGACCATACTTATTTTTATTGAATTTTTTCACACAGCATATGAATTGCACATAAAACCTACCTAAACAGTTTACCACTTTCACAGTAGATTAACACAGTGATCTACTCCGCACAATCGTCTTCAGTATTGAACGGCATGTTTTTTTAATAACTAGTTTCAGTGATGCCCAATTAATTACTCCTGGGAAGGTGGTGTCTCCCACAGTTACACCATGCAGGGATTCCAAGATTTAGATACAGCGACAGTGAAGGAACATTGCTATATTTCCAAGTCAGGACAAAGATTTATAAACTATCAAAATAACTTATCTTCCACCGATTTTATATTTTATTTTTTGAAGTGATCACCAATGTGTTGAGATCTGGAATACTGCCAGTATCTCAGTGTTGTACTTCACACTTTTAGGCAAGTGTTATAATCGGGCTATTTTAAAAACATTTTTCCACAGAAAGATTTAAATGCTCTGTTTGCTCACACATAATTCTTAGCAGTCTCAGCACTCTCTGAGATAAGAGGGCAGTTTAGATGTATTTAAGTTGGACACCTATGTTGGGTGCATCTTGAATCAGCATTCATTTCTGACACTTACCTCTAGCCAGAGAGCGGCGATCCTGATGAAACAATGTCAAACAAGACCACTATTCTGACCATAATACAAGTCTAATATCTTTGAGGTAGATCGCAATAATGTCCACCCATGTTAACCATGGGTGCACCAAAGTAGGCTGAATTACATAGTAACCACTAGTGAGCTAATGGTTACTATGTAATTCAGGGGTAATTTTAAGGGGTTACTATGTAACCTCTTAAAATTCTTAAGGGGTTGGACAGGCTTGATGCAGGAAGATTGTTCCCGATGTTGGGGAGGTGCAGGACAAGGGGTCACAGCTTAAGGATAAGGGGAAATCCTTTAGGACCGAGATGAGAAGGACTTTTTTCACACAGGGAGTGGTGGGTCACTGGAACTCTCTGCCACAGAGGGTAGTTGAGGCCAGTTCATTGGCTATATTTAAGAGGGAGTTAGATGTGGCCCTTGTGGTTAAGGGGATCAGAGGGTATGGAGAGAAGGCAGGTACGGGATACTGAGTTGGATGATCAGCCATCATCATATTGAATGACAGTGCAGGCTCGAAGGGCCGAATGGCCTACTCCCGCACCTAATTTCTATGTTTCTATGTTTCTATGAGCTAAGGTTGCTACCAGGGTAATGTGCGAGAAGTAATCTCCCAATTCTGCCTGGATTCGCTGTTCTTTATTCGACCTTAACTTTGGTGGAGTGCTGGATGAGGTAGTTGAGAAATGTCCACTACACCAATAATTGATCAAATGGGTCCAAGGTCTTGCACATTGATGCTGAGGATAACACATGCCAGATGAAAATGACATTATGAGGGGAATGCGCATGCTGTAGAAATATTGTTGAAGGGGTGCTTGATGGCATTGTGGACTTGATGGGGCTGAAGGGCCTGTTTCTCTGTTGTACAACTGTGAGACTCTTAATCTCTTCCACTGTTGTAATGCTGGAGCTCCTGAGGTGCCTATTGAGCTCAATATTGATGCTGCTTGTGATGTTCACAGTCTGTGAGTTTCACAGGTGTTAATGAGATTCATCTTTTAATTTCTGCCTTATTATTTTCCATATATTTCAGAATACAACCAGGGTAGATGAAGGATTTTATCATCTCTACAATGCTGTCTGCTATTTGCACCACATTCAGGCCATGTGGCTCCTCTTCAGTGTCCTGCATTCTAGTTTAAATTCAATATATTACCAGACGGAATGGGAGGTAGGTTTTAAGTAATATTTGGGTCAACTCATAAAAATGTTGTCTTCCTGCAAAGATCAATATCTACTGTCAATATTATGACCTTACATTGTGTTCATCACAAATCTAATCTTGGGAAGAAAACGGATGATGGGCTGTGTTTTGACAAGTCTGCTCATGAATGACGGAATGAGGAAGATGTCCTGTCGTTCATTTTAAAGGTTCATCGACTGAAGTAGACTGCGGATAAGGTGAAGAAGATATGTTCCATGAGGAACTCCCGCCCAGCACAGGATAACTTTACAGGCTTCAAAGAAAAAAGCTAGCTATGTTGATTTGATGTTCATAAATTCATGCTCACGAGTGATATGGGCCTGTCCCATTTAGACGATTTTTCAGGCGTCTGCCGACGACTGTTAAGTTGCCGACAGTCACCTGAAAAACCGGCAACTTGAATGCCGACTGTCAGAGTGGAACACACACACACACAACACAAACACAAACACATAGCAAAGGCGATAAACAGGAAGGTTGTTAAAGGTAAAGTCCTTTAAAAGAGGGTGGTGGGGTAGAAGGGTGGAGAACGGTGGAGAAGGAGTGGAGACAACTGTTAAGAAACCAGACAACATTTAAGAAGCCAAAGATATACGGCTGTGACGTTCGGCGGACATTTAACATTACCAGTCGGCTATCCTTGGTTCTGAAAACTATTGCTTACGTTTTTTCCGCAATGAGCCAATGAAAATCACCGGTCTGCATCAGCTACAACCTACGTGAACCTAAGAGAACCTTCGACTGCCTGGCAACCCACTAGGACCTCCTGGCAACCCATCTACGGCTCGAGACTTCTCGCTACTCTCCATGGCGGCTTCATTCTAGTTGCCGCTAATTTTTCAACATGTTGAAAACATGGGAACATGGGAACTCACGACCATGAAGGAGACTCCCCGGCAACCACCCGCGAACATGTGGCGACTGCAAAGTCTCCTACAGTCGCCTAAAAAGTCACTTAAGTGGGACAGGCCCAATAGGAGCAGAATTAGCCCATTCGGCAATCTACTCAGCCATTCAGTACTCTGACATTCAATCGTGGCTGATCAATCTCTCCATAACCATAGGAAGAATCTCCTTCCTAAACCCTTTCTCCTGCCTTCTCCCCATAACCCCTGACACCAGTTTGCCAAATCTGGCCATGTAAAATGCACCTGAACCATGCAAAAGAAATAGTGTCTGATTTGCCGAAAAGATTGAAAGCTCCTGAACTCCACAATTCCTTGGCCCTCTACCCTCCAGGAAATATAGTATTCAACTAAACTCTGAACATATACTTCTTGGGGAAGAGGACAAAATTTCTCGATGGAAACGCAATTCCATAAATTCAAGCTGCTATGGATTTCATGATTAAGGAGTTTGCAGATGCTCCCCACTGGGGATGAGATGATATGGTGATGGGCAGGAGCTTGTGTGGTAAGAAATTACATTAGTAATTGGTTATAAAGATTAGAGGGGCGATGAGGAATCATTTTGGGGGGCTGGAACTCATTACCTGAAAGGGTGATAGCAAGCAGAATCCCCCATCACATTTAAGATGTAGTTGTGGTAATACTGGCCAAATTAAAGACACCATAAAGTGGAGGATCCCTGCACTTGTCAGAATTGCTTAACCCTTGTCAGCTGAAAATTTTCAGGCTTTGGATGGCGCCAGCCAGTCTAGGTTCAGACTGGTATGCAGGATGGTGAAGGATCCAGGTGTTCTCCTTGTTTCTCCTAAATTGATAAAATGTATAGCAGTTTTGCAAACAAACCCAAAATGCATCATTTCGATTGGATTGCTGCAAGGGCATTGTAAATAGTATAAATAATGTTGCAAGACAGTCATCCTGTTAATTGATGATTGGTCGAACTGTTGAGTCTTGGAGAAACTGTTCGAATCTCAGGGCACATGTTTCAATGTTTATTCTTGTTTGCTTCCTTCTAGAACTTTCTTTCAAATACATTGTATTGGTTACTGTATTATTGGGTTGGGGAAATGTCTATCATGTACTGTGTTAATCGATATCTGTATAGAGACCACCCCCATGTGGTTCGGCCCCTCAAGGTTCGGGAACCTATTAAAGGCCGCTCCCACGAGGTCCTGTGTCGACCTTCTGGGAGAGCGCTTAGGACTGCGTGACCTTCTGGAGTGTCTCTGCTTGCATGAGGCTAAGAGGGCTTGGCCAGGCAGATACAAGGATCGAACCCGCGGTGGTTAGGTATAGTAGTGGGGCACTGTTATTGTGTTTTTCCAAAATAAAGTTTAGATGCACAAGTGCTGGACTCAGTGGTTTTTGACTGAAACTAGTCTGGGGGAAAGCTTAGAACGAGCTATTTACAGTTGAATAAATACTTGAAGAAGCATCATGACCAGCAGAGCGACAGCTCAGTCTAAGGATTAGGTTGTTCTTTTTTGACTAGCATGAACACAATTAGCCAAAAGGCTTTTTTCTATGTTTTCTAAATTCTCTATAATAAAATTTTATGATCCTTATTTAATGGACTGATCTATATTTTTCAGTTTTTGATCTATGCACATTTTGTTTTTTGAATAATATAGTAAGACTTTTAGTTGCACAGTTTCAATGATTTATCTAAACAGGTTATATATAATGTTTCAACATTAGCAGTGCCCTGCTTCATATTTACTTGGTATTCTTGTACCTGGTTTAGTGCTGAGGACATGTTCCCAAGCGTGGTCTTTATAATATTACGTGCACCTCTCCGGAAATGTGATACTGGCAGCACTGCAATGCTGGGAAACTGGTGCAATTCCTTGCCTTCTACTGGTACTCCTGCAGCAATAAACTGCCCACGGCTCAGTGCGGAGAGGCTGCCTGCGAGGGCTGGTGTTGGGCAGGCAGAAGTGAGTGTGCGGCTGCTCAGCGCTGAGATGTGAAACTCAGGGCTGCAAGCTGTACGGTGTGGTGAGTGCGGGCCGTTGCTGGCAGGGTGACTGGCAGCACCTGCCCCATGTGTTGACAGACCACCTGGATCTCACAGTCTCTCTCATCACTTCCTGTTGGATCTAATGGAAGCAGCTGTCTCCCTTTCTGTTTGTTGAATAACTCTCCCCTACTCAGAGATTTCTGTATGATAACAAGCTTAAAATCAGCCTGCACCTTCCTAAATTAAAGTTTTAATCAGGGTCTTAATTTAGTTATTATGTGTTTAACTATCCATTTATATTGAAGTAGTAAAATTTACGAAAGTGAATCCTTTGATTAAAATCTTTTGATAACTCAGTTCAATATCTGGACAAACTCAATATCTTGCGCTTCTGCCCAAAACATTGACAATTCTTTGCCCTCCACAGATGGTTGTTTGACCTGCTGAGTTCCTCCAGCAGATTGTTTGTTGCTCTAGATTCTACCATTTACAGTCTCTTGTGTCTCTATCTTACTCTTTGTTAAGCTCACCTTCACATTAAATGTTATCATTTTCCATTTTTACATTAATAACTGTTGGTCTATTCTGCTCATTCTTTTGCAGTATTATCCCTGTGTTCATTTTCCTTTGGTTCTTTAGGAGTTTATCTTAATTGTTCTCTTATTTGCTTTCATTCGATTCTGTTTAACCATCGTAAAACAATAAGAAGATGAAATTAATTGTAGCTTCTGGAGTTTATTATATATTTCACGATAAAACTAATGAGACTCCTACTGACAAGGGAGCAGTGTGAAAAATACTTTACTTAGGTGTTTTTTGATTTTTACTCACAACACCCACTTGGTGATATTATCCACTTGGTGATATTAATACATGCTCAAATGCACTAATGTGTCACATCTGATCTTGCAAAACAAATAATTTTAAAAATCCATTCTGGGCAACAAGGGTGTTATGTTAATTCTATCTATTTCAGTATTTTAATCATTTAATGTACATGTCCCAGCTTTGCACCACCCACCAACCCCAATAAGAGTGGAGTCTGTGCTTTAGAGGATTTTTCCAGCTGCATTGATAAATGCACACATTCAAGGTTTCAGTTAATAATAGAAACTATGCTGGAAACTGTAAAACTGTAAATCCTTTAACTAAAGGGGCCATTATGCCCATTTAAAACCTACATTTCCTTCCAAAATCTGGCGATATTCTACTCTCTGAGATAAGAAATTTCTATGTACTTCAGTTATTTTGTACGTTATTTTGCATCTATGACCCCATGCTCATGACTCTCCCACCAGTGAAAACATCTCAGTATCTATGCTGTCAAGCCCCCTGTAAAACTGTAAATCCTTTAACTAAAGGGGCCATTATGCCCATTTAAAACCTACATTTCCTTCCAAAATCTGGCGATATTCTACTCTCTGAGATAAGAAATTTCTATGTACTTCAGTTATTTTGCACGTTATTTTGCATCTATGACCCCATGCTCATGACTCTCCCACCAGTGAAAACATCTCAGTATCTATGCTGTCAAGCCCCCTTAGGATCTTACACGTTTGAATAGTGACTGCTCATTCTTCCACACTCCATGGGAATGACCAATGTCATTGAAATAAAACAAACGGAATGCCCGCAGAGGCAAATTTGCTATCTTACAGCACCAGAGATCCGGGTTCGATCCTGACTACGGGTGCTGTCTGTATGCAAATTGTATGTTCTCCCTGTGACCGTGTAGGTTTTCTCCAGGTGCTCTGGTTTCCTCCCACACTCCAAAGACGTACAGGTTAATTGGCTTCGGTTAAAAAATGATCCCTGGTGTGTAGGATAGTGCTAGTGCATGGGATGATTGCTGATCGGCGTGGACTCGGTGGGCCGAAGGGCCAATTTCCGTACTGTATCTCTAAAGTCTAAGTAAAGTCCCTTATTCACAATGAAGTTCAGGGTTGATTTGTTTTCCTTTTCTTTTATATTTTTAAAACATTTCCATAAAACATTTTACACTACTATTTCTGTTTTAATTTGAACGCAAGCGCCTAATTGAATAGCAGAACAATACTGCAGAAATTAACATGACTGCCATAAAATAGTAACTTAACAGAACACAATTATAATTCAACACATTGACCCTTGCATACATTAACATGATATTGTATTGGGAATTCTCGGAATCAATAGGAAAATATTTCAAATTAAATGCAGGATATCTCATTCAAATTCATATCTCAGACATCATTACATTCATTAAAACTACAGTATAATCAAACCTATCATAAAAACAAAGGTAGATTATTCTTAACAAATGGTTTATTAAATAGCTTTGCTTTTGTTAGATATTGAACAACAATAAGGAACAAAATTAATCTAATCATGTAAACTGGGCAAGGATTTAACAATTTAATTATCTTTTAGGATGAATATATATTACATGGGCATGGATTTATTCTATTTTAGCAATTGATCGCAAATACGGTTAAAAAGCATTGATGGCTCCACAAATTTACCCAGTTAATAGCTTAACTATGTCTCACTCAAGCCTCAATCTATCTTGCTCACAACTGATGAAACAGTTGAGGTGCTACAGCTAGCCTTGAAATAATGTAGGCAATGGCGAAAGTCACAATAGCAGTGAATTGTAATAGTCTCTGAACTGATTATTTCTTCAGTGGGCAGCAGGAAAGTGTACAAACGTAATATAACCATTTAGTTTATGAATGACAAGTATCAGTTGTTCCTCCTAAAAAGGATCACTATCTTCAGCATGTGGTATAGTACTGGTTATTCTGCAGCAGCTTTCACTATACAAGATACAAGATATATCACTCAAAATAAATTATGAATTGGAAGGAAGGCAAGAACTCAGGAAAAATACATTCACAAGGGATATGATGTGGAGCAAATTGATGGAGTTGTGAGCAAGTCTCTTGACCTTGATTAACTTCAAGCAAGGGAATTAAAAGAAATGTTTCATAAGATGGTTGATGCATTAGGTTTATAAAATTATGAAAGGCATAGAGGTTAGTCATAGTCTTTTTTCCCCAGGATAGGATGGTCTATAAGTATGAAGATCCCACTTTACATATTAAAATGGGTATCACGTGAACCAGGAAGAACAGTGGTTGTCCAGTTGCAGACGCTTTAGAAATAGTAGCAGCCAGAATATCAGTATGAAGTGGGCAGGAGTCTCAGTCTGAAGCAGAGTTCAAACTTGAATCATCATCTGTCCATCCTCTCTCTAGATGCTGACTGACCTGTTGAGCTCTTTCAACACTTTCTGTTTTACTCAAGTCTATCAGTCCCATCTTGATATCATTTAAGACCTCAGTAACTTCAATTTGACCAAGTTAAAATTGGTTTTAAGCCAACATTCACTATGGATTGGTTTGTCATAATCTTCATGCTTATGAATATTTTTCTAATCAATTAGTACTTGGAACAGCAGTTTGGCCTAAACTATATACAAAGGAATTTATCATTCTAATGTACTTACATTTTGTTACAGTGTATTTTTGTTAATCAAGTTACATCTTTGCACAATTACTAGACCTAGTGGAGATCCGTTGGGCCCGCTCCCCCAACGCAATATTCCATCAAACTGCGCATACGCGGCTGACGGGCCTGCACTAATGGCAGAAATTAAGTTAAAGTTAATAACTTTACATTTAATATTTCCATTATCTCGACATCCCTCTTCCCACCCCTCTCCTCCTCCCCTCCCTAACTCCATCCTCTCCTTTCCCCTACCCTCAGTCACTCCATAACCTTTCTCCCCTCCCTACCCCCTCCTCTCCCTGTAACCCCCTCCTCCCCATTCTTCTCCCCCCTATTCCAAACCCCACTCTCCCTCCTCACCTCCTCCACTGCCCTCCTCTCCCTCTATCTCCCACTCCCCCTCGTCTCTAACCCCCTCCTAATCCACCGCACTCCTCCATCTATCCCACACTCCCTACGTCCCTCACTCCCCCCTCCTCTACCTCTATCCCCCCTCCTCCCCAATCTCCCTCCTCACCTCCCCCACTTTGCCCTCCATCTCCATCCCTACTCCCTCAACCCCTCTCCCCTCCTTACCCCCCTCCTCTCCCGATGTCGCCCTGCTCCCCCACTCCTCACTTCCCCTAACACTAGCAATGTTGGTCCCATAGCAGGAGCGTCCATGTCGCGGGGCTGGAAACTGGAAGTATCCTTAGCTAATTATGCTACCACCATCATCTATTGCGACAAGTGATGGCTTCCACTGATTGTCGCCGGACGTTTGCGCTCTTTTCAGGATGGACGATGACAGCGAGGCCAACATTTGTAACAAGATGGACACGAAAAGAAGAAGAGACTAGCAATGTTACAAAATTTTGAGATTTAAAAAATCATGTCAGTAATTTATCTCATCAGATAAAGCATAAAACAAAGTTTAATTTGACACCTAATTCACTTTAATATCTTCAGTATTAAAATAGTTATGGCCATTTCCATACTCGGAAATTTGCATCTTGTTCCCCATTGCTTTTCCATTGACTTAACACAAAAGCTGTGATCGAGGACAGTCAAAAGCCCACAACATTCTTAAAAATTAAGAGAACTGAATGAAATGTTCTGTTATCATAGATTGAAGCATTCTGAAACAAATATAAAACATCTTACTAGGATGACCTGAAATTAAAGCACATAATTAGTTCGTTACCTAATTGTAGCTAGTTACAAAATTGACCGGTGTGACAGAAATAGTAATAAATACCCAGATTGCCTTGAAAATTCAAAAATGTGATATTCTCAAGATCAGAACTTTAATATTATTGTATAATATGCTGTAAGTCCGCAACAGATAGGTAAGTAAATTACAATTTCTAGCAGTAGACCAAGTCTTTATGGAGAAGATCAGTTGCTAGCTGGTACATCGGCATATCATAATCAGTAGCATCATCATACTCCTCAGAATGTAAACAATAAACAACTCTGTACACCTTGTTTTTCCTCAACTTTTCATTTTTGGCATTGTAAACTACAAGTTTTTGCTTTTCAAACCATGCGTGACATGCCTTTCTGCCCACTACTTTCCCATTAACAATGTCCTGTAGATTCCATTTCTTAAGAAAATGATTTTTTTTTAAATAGCCTGTATCCAAATAACAAACTAATCCCATTCACACACAAATTCACAACATAACATGATTTTTAAATCTCGCTGTCATGAATTTATATCCCAGATGGAAGGAATTTATTGTTTAATTCCCATAAATTAATCTTGAAACATCCACCCAAAATATAATCAAATTATTGTTTTTTGCACAATACATGTGACTCAAACTGTTGTGACTATTTAGTTTAAGTATAATGATCATTGAGAGAGAGAATAACACAAAATATAGACAATTTTATTTTCCCAAGAACCAAAAATGGGCAATTTAATCATCTTGCTTCTGGAACGCGATCGATTGGAATGTTGCATTCGCGGTGAATTTGAACCCCATATCGGCAGGAAAAACACTGCCGGTTCGTGTGGGGCCCAAATCACATTTTCGCAACGTAAAATTAGATTAAAGCCATCCCAAGAAGCAAGATTATATGTAAAATAAACAATTTACATTTTGTTTCGTCCTATTCCTGCGATCCGTCACGTTGTAGGCGTTGAGGGCATTCAAAGTCGCTTTTTATTTTAATCCAAATATTAAATTGTCCAGCAATATATTTTTTTTAAATATAGCGCGAACGGGAGGTGGATCAATTTTTCTGCAGCAGCTAGCAGCCCGAGGAAGTCCACCTCCGATATGCAGTACAAAACGGCATTTTAATCCCGCCCCCCCCAAGGCGCCAAAGTCGCGCACACGGCCAGTAGCAGAACTGCAGCGCCGCTGAAGGTATTGTAACATTGCTACTATCACACCCCCCACAATGAAAATCGCGATATTTAAAAAAAAAATGAAATTCTCAATGAAAATCGCATTTTTTCTTTAAAGTCAACTTTATTTTTCACATACACACACAAGATGTGCAGTGAAATGAAAGTGGCAATGCCTGTGGATTGTGCAAAAACAACAAAACAACAGAACAGAATAGAACAGAACCAGTATTTACATTTTAGAGAGAAAAAAAAGACACAACACAACAGTAAATTAGCCCCTGGTGAAATAATAATATCCTAAACACAATGTAAGCTGTATATGAAAATGGTGGAATTTGATTAAAACTGAGCTTTATGAAAATCGTAGGTAGACAAAAATGCTGGAGAAACTCAGAGGGTGCAGCACCATCTATGGAGTGAAGAAAATAGGCAACGTTTCAGTCCGAAACCCTTCATGATATTTATGAAAATCGTGATTTTTTAAAAATGTAAATGAGATTCGAGATCCCATTGTGACGTCCAACGTGGCTGATGGGCAGGGCAAGTAAAAAAGTGGCATGAAAAGTGATTTTTGTAAAGTTTAAAATGTCAATAACTTCCAAAATATAACATCAATCTGAACAAAACTTATTTAATTTACATCCCAGGACAATGGTGAGTAAGGTGGGCCAACGATTGTAGCACTATCGTGTACTGTTTTGACGGGGTTTCGGGATATCGCACGCACGCATTCAGACAAACAAACAGAGATGTCCTGTTAGATTTATAAATCACTAGTAATGCAGATTTGAAACTATTTAAATTAATACATTCTGCAGAGACATTTAATAGGATACACTTTAGCTCTATATAATTATTTTTATGACACCTAATCTTTCTCTTTCCTTATTATAGATTTGCAATGAAATTGGAATGAAGGTAGCACAAGATTTGTAAATTATAGAACACTTAACATCAATTTAGTTGTCATAAGTTTCCAAATGATTCAACATTTGTCTCTATTCTTTGAAAAATACTTGAGTTAAAAAAAATTCAAATAAGTTAATTAAAAAATTTTATTCCATTCAACCTCTATTTTATTTTTCTCACTCAATAAACTTTTACAAAGGATTGCCATTGTGAATGCTTAACTAACTTTGTTTGTATTCATTTCTAGACAACATATCAAGTCGGAGAGCATTGCCATTATTGAACACTTTTAAATTTAATGTCCTTGGCTATTAAAATATAATGTCCTTTAAAAAAAAAAAAGCAATTTATTTTGATCAATTGACAGTATTGGCATTATGCCAGGTCTTCACTGCATTCCTATTACCAGAGATTCAGCTGGATATAACTCAAAAATAAAGGGAGTGAAGAAGGGTCTGAAGAAGGGTCTCGACCCGAAACATCACCTATTCCTTCTCTCCATAGATGCGGCCTCAACCGCTGAGTTACTCCAGCATTTTGTGTCTACCTTCGATTTTACCAGCATCTGCAGTTCTTTCTTACACAAGGTGCTGGTCAGGCTGCATTTGAAACATTGTGAGCAATTTTGGGCACCATATATGAGTATATGCTGGCTCAGGAGAGGGTCCAGAGGAGAATGATCCCAGGATTGAGTAGGTTAACATATGATGAGCTTTTGACGGCACTGTGCCTATATTCGCTGGAGTTTGGAAGAATGAGGGGGGACCTCGTTGAAACGTACAGAATAGTGAAAAGCTTGGATAGAGTGGATGTTGAGGGGATGTTTCCACTAGTGGGAGAGTATAGGACCAGAGGACACAGCCTGAGAATTAAAGGACGTTCTTTTAGGAAGGAGATGAGGAATTTATTTATTCAGAGGATGGTTAATCTGTGGAATTCTTTGCCATAGAAGGCTGTAGAAGCAAAGTCAGTGGATATATTTAAGGCAGAGGTAGATAGATTCTTGATTAGTACAGGTATCTGGAGACCTGTCTTGATTAGTATTTTATGAGGAGTTATGATGAGGGATTACGTGCCCTCCGCTCCGTATGCTCGTAACTTAACGGTCATCTGGTAGATCTAAACATAGAAACATAGAAAAATAGATGCAGGAGTAGGCCATTCGGCCTTTCGAGCCTGCACCGCCATTCAATATGATCATGGCTGATCATCCAACTCAGTATCCCGTACCTGCCTTCTCTCCATACCCCCTGATCCCTTTAGCCACAAGAGCCACATCCAACTCCCTCTTGGCCTCAACGACTTTCTGTGGCAGAGAATTCCAGAGACTCACCACTCTCTGTGTAAAGAATGTTTTCCTCATCTCGGTCCTAAAGGAATTCCCTCCTATCCTTAGACTGTGACCTCTTGTTCTGAACTCCCCAACATTGGGAAAAATCTTCCTGCATCTAGCTTGTCCAACCCCTTAAGAATTTTGTAAGTTTCTATAAGATCCCCCCTCAATCTTCTAAATTTCAGTAGTACAAGCCAAGTCTATCCAGTCTTTCTTCATATGAAAGTCCCGCATCTCAAGAATCAGTCTGGTGAATCTTCTCTGTACTCCCTCTATGGCAAGAATGTCTTTCCTCAGATTTGGAGACCAAAACTGTATGCAATACTCCAGGTGTGGTCTCACTAAAACCCTGTACAACTGCAGTAGAACCTCCCTGCTCCTATACTCAAATCCTTTCGCTATGAATGCTAACATACCATTTGCTTTCTTCACTGCCTGCTGCACCTGCATGCCTACTTTCAATGACTGGTGTACCATGACACCCAGGTCTCGTTGCATCTCCCCTTTTCCTAATCTGCTACCATTCAGATAATAGTCTACCCTCATGTTTTTGCCACCAAAGTGGATAACCTCACATTTATCCACATTATACTGCATCTGCCATGCATCTGCCCATTCACTCAGCCTATCCAAATCACCCTGCAGCCTCCTAGCATCCTCCTCACACCTAACTATACCCACCAGCTTGGTGTCATCTGCAAATTTGGAGATGTTGCATTCAATTCCCTCATCCAAATCATTAATGTATATTGTAAATAGCTGGGGTCCCAGCACTGAGCCTTGCGGTACCCTACTACTCACTGCCGGCCATTCTGAAAAGGACCCGTATACTCCGACCCTTTGCTTCGTGTCTGCCAGCCAGTTCTCTATCCACATCAATATTGAACCACCAGTACCATTTGCTTTAAGTTTATATACTAATCTCTTATGTGGGACCTTGACGAAAGCCTTCTGAAAGTCCAGATATAACACATCCACTGGTTCTCCCTTATCCACTCTGCTAGTTACATCCTCGAAAAATTCTATAAGATTCGTCAGACATGATTTACCTTTTGTAAATCCATGCTGACTTTGTCCAATGATTTCACCACTTTCCAAATGCGCTGCTATCTCATCTTTAATAACTGACTCTAGCAGTTTCCCCACTACCGATGTTAGACTAACTGGTCTGTAAGTCCCCGCTTTCTCTCTCCCTCCTTTTTTAAAAAGTGGGGTTACATTAGCTATCCTCCAATCCTCAGGAACTACTCCAGAATCTAAGGAGTTTTGAAAGATTATCACTAATGCATCCACTATTTCTGTGGCTACCTCCTTGAGCACTCTGGGATGCAGACCATCTGGCCCTGGGGATTTATCGGCCTTTAATCCGTTCAATTTACCCAACACCACTTCCCGGCTAACCTGGATTTCACTCAGTTCCACCATCTTATTTGACCTCTGGTCCACTGCTATTTCTGGCAGATTATTTATGTCTTCCTTAGTGAAGACAGAACCAAAGTAGTTATTGAATTGGTCTGCCATGTCCTTGTTCCCCATGATCAATTCACCTGCTTCTGACTGCAAGGGACCAACATTTGTTCTAACTAGTCTCTTTCTCTTCACATATCTATAAAAACTTTTGCAGTCAGTTTTTATGTTCCCTGTCACTTTCCTTTCGTAATCTATTTTCTCTTTCCTAATTAAGCCCTTTGTCCTCCTCTGCTGGATTCTGAAATTCTCCCAGTCCTCTGGTAGGCTGTTTTTTTTGGCCAATTTGTATGCCTCATCCTTAGTTTTTGTACTATCCCTGATTTCCCTCGTTATCCACGGATGCACCACCTTCCCTGATTTATTCTTTTGCCAAACTGGTATGAACAATTGTTGTACTTCATCCATGCAGTCTTTAAATACCTTCCATTGCACATCCACTGTCAACCCTTTAAGACTCACCTGCCAGTCTATCTTGGCCAATTCACAGCTCATACCTTCAAAGTTACCTTTGTTTAAGTTCAGAACCCTTGTTTCTGACTTAATTATGTCACTCTCCATCCTAATGAAGAACTCAATGATATTATGGTCACTCTTGCCCAAGGGGCCACGCACAACAAGACTGCTAACTAACCCTTCCTCATTACTCAATACCCAGTCTAGAATAGCCTGCTCTCTCGTTGGTTCCTCCACATGCTCGTTTAGAAAACTATCCCGCATACATTCCAAGAAATCGTCTTTTCTGTTGACTGCAGAGTATGCACCTTCTCCCTGGGGCCATTTGAGTTTCTCTCGTTTGCTGTGACTTTCTCCCACTTCCCAAAGACAAGTGGGTTGGCAGGTGAAATGATCACTGCAAATTATCTCTACTGTATGGGAAAATAGTTTGTAGAAAGACTAGTGGAACAATTGGATTAATGGGTTTGCTCTGAGAACTGGCATGGACTCAAGAATGCCAAAATACGGAGAAATGGTGCGCTATGCCTGATCTTCTGGCAGCCCATTAAACTTAATTCTGGTTGGTTAGGTTTTCCAGGCATCAGGAATCTGAGACTGAAGAGAGGCTAGACACAAAATGCTGGAGTAACTCAACGAGACAGGCAGCATCTCTGGAGGGAAGGAATGGGTGATGTTTTGGGTCGAGACCCTTTCTTCAGACTGGAGTGGCTGGTGCATTCAATGCCAACAACTGGTGGCAGTAAGCATTGCCTGTATTTCAGGAGGAACAGAGCTGCTTCCACCAGACCTCAATATAATTTTCATCCACAATGGGTTTTTCATTTTTCATTAACATTTCCATCCACAATCTTCCCTTTCAGTCCCTTCATGCCTGAAATCAAGCTAACCATTCTCACACTGTCACCTCCCACACATTATTCCTGTTTGCCACAGTCTTTCCCCCAGCTGCAGTGGTAACCAAGAGCTGCAGCCTGCATTGCTGCTGGTTTTGCCACAAGGCAGCCAGCCATCCCATCAACTGGCTGCTATCAGAAAGGAAATGGAAAAGTCATGATGCAGTCTTAGCAGAAGATTCTTGGTTCCAGTATTTGGGGATTTCTCTGCTCTACAATCTCCATAAACATGCACCACTGTTCTCACCATATAACTTCCTTTGCTGAGATGACTGAAAAACATTGATTTACTGCCACCAGTTGGTGGCTTAATGTAACTGTTTGTAGAGTACACTGCAACAGCTTGTATTTTAATTCGGAGTCACGCGAGTGATTACGTGAAGAACCCCGTCCAGCCGCACGTGAGTCATTACGTCAGATGCATTGGTGCAGGTTGGCCGGTTGGAGCAGCAGAGCTCCTCCAAGCGGTAAGTTTAAAACCCAAGGTAAGTTTAAAACTTTTCCTGTGGTCGTTTTCTGCGTTTGCGGTAGCATTTACACCATTGACAAGATGCAGAAAGTAAAAATGGTGACGGCGAGGCGATCCGGGGTAAGAAGTTTGGAGGACCGCGAGAGTGCGGGTAGCGGATGCCCGCCTAGTTCACCAAGTCCGTTGCCCGCAAGGGGGCTAGCGATACCAGATCCGCTGTCTGTAAGCAGCGTTGCCACGCTGGTAGGGCACAAGGTTACAACAAAATCTACTGCACGAGGAGGCAAAAACCGTAGGTCTCATCAAAACAGGTCAAAACAGGCAAGAGGGTTTTCCCCTATCAGTGGGGTACCATGACAGACGCTGGTGAAGGGACGAGCCATTCAGTCTCAAACACACGCAGCTGGCAGCCTGCCACAGGCGCAAGGGGACGGACACATTTCCCTACAAGGGGCCGGGGGCAACAAGCGCAGTCAGGACATGTGCAGGTGAGATATTTTGCTCCTAAGGAATACAAATTAAGTGAGAAAAATGTTCAAATTGGGGGCAGATTACACTTGTTTCTCAAACAATGGCAGGAGATAACATCAAATTAATTTATACTGGGTAGCAATGTTACAAAATTTTGAGATTTTAAAAATCAAGTCTGCAATTTATCCCATCAGATAAAGCATAAAAAGAAGTTTAATTTGACACCTAATTCACTTTTATATCTTAAGTATTAAGAAAGTTATGACCATTTTCATTCTCGGAAATTAGTATCTTGTTCCCCATTGCCTTTCAATTGACTTAACTCAAAAGTTGTGATCTAGAATAGTCAAAAGCCCATAACTTTATTAAAAATTAAGAGAACTCAATGACATTTTCAGTTATTATAGATTGAAGCATTCTGAAACAAATATGAAACTATCTTACTTGGATGACCTGAAATTAAAGCATACAATTAGTCAGTTATCTAATTGTGGCTAATTACAAAATTCAATGAGTAGATCTAAACATCTATCCATTTCTTAAGAAAAGATAAACTTTTTTTAAATTGCCTAAGTGTCCAAATAACATTCACACAATAATCCACAATATAACATAATTTTTAAATCTAATTTTCATGAATTTATAGGCCAAATGGAAGGAATTTAGTGTTTAATGCCTGTAAATTAATGGCCATTTAAATCAACTAGCGAATGGGTTTTAGTGGAATGAGGTGGATTAGAACGTTGCGGTTTGCAGTGAAGTCAGAATGAAAAATTAGCCGGTTCATACATTTTCTTTTGTCCCCTTTTCGCAACATGAAAATGTGATTAAAGCCTTCCTAAAAACCAAGTTTTTATGTAAAAATAAACTGTGTAGCTTCTTTTATCGCCTACCTTAGGTCCGTTCCGCTGTTACTGTTCGGATGTTTAGAAGATGATTTTTAAACTACTCTAGTTAATAAATAATCTAACGTATTTTAAAAATACCTTTATGAATGAAATGTCGGAGCGATTTCTCTTTAGCGACGAAATCGCCCGACATGGATTGATTTGGACTGTCTAGGGAAAAACGGCATTTTAAGCCTGCCCCCCTCTGAAAGGCGCCAAAGTCACGCACACGGGGAGCGGCAGAACTGCAGCGCTGCTAAAGGTAGGTATTGTAACATACCTATACTGGGCAGTATAGAGGGGGTTAACATTGAATTCTACCCTACTGTGTTGCGATTTGGCCTATAATGTATATAAATGTATGCTCCGCATAAAATAAAGATCAAACCTGAAACTGGTAAGTTCTCATTTAATCTTACTATTTTACATTACTTTTAACCAAAGATCTTAGAGCTCTGTGATCTTTGCTTTTAACCTAGTGATGCATGTTAAGGTGAATCACTGGAGCACTAATAATAAAGTGATTAAGACTTCGTCACAGGAACAGCGACACAAAATACTGGAGCAAGTAAGTGTGTCAGGCAGCAACTCTGGAAACAAGGGATAGGTGATGTTTTAGGTCGGAACCTTTTTTCAGACTGCAGGAAGAGATATTCGAGTGGTTAACCTAAACGTTTGTTAAAGAACTAGGTGCTACAAAGTGTTGTAGATGACTGAGAAGTAATAGGCAAAAGGGGAGAAGGCAGGCACGGATTTTGATAGGGGACGATTAGCCATGATCACAATGAATTTGAAGGGCCGAATGGCCTCCTCCTGCACCTATTTTCTATGTTTCTATGTTTATGTTTGTATGTTTCTATGTATTTTGGAAAGGAATAAAGGAGGAGCTGCTGGTGGTACTTTGTAACTTCTGAAAGTCTAGATATAACACATCCACTGGTTCTCCCTTATCCACTCTACTAATTACATCCCCGAAAAATTCTATAAGATTCGTCAGACATGATTTACCTTTTGTAAATCCATGCTGACTTTGTCCAATGATTTCACCACTTTCCAAATGCGCTGCTATCCCATCTTTAATAACTGACTCTAGCAGTTTCCCCACTACCGATGTTAGACTAACTGGTCTGTAATTCCCCGCTTTCTCTCTCCCTCCTTTTTTAAAAAGTGGGGTTACATTAGCTATCCTCCAATCCTCAGGAACTACTCCAGAATCTAAGGAGTTTTGAGAAATTATCACTAATGCATCCACTATTTCTGTGGCTACCTCCTTGAGCACTCTGGGATGCAGACCATCTGGCCCTGGGGATTTATCGACCTTTAATCTGTTCAATTTACCCAACACCACTTCCTGGCTAACCTGGATTTCATTCAGTTCATCTTATTTGACCTCCTGCCACTTTCTTTTCGTAATCTATTTTCCCTTTCCTAATTAAGCCCTTTGTCCTCCTCTGCTGGATTCTGGATTCCCAGTTCTCTGGTAGGCTGCTTTTTTTGGCCAATTTGTATCCATCAAAGGTCTGATGTGCATTGGCAATATCCCATTATGATCCTTTTCAGAACCACCTTCAAAAGATGTGAGTTTCTTCTTCTCACCTTATCTGACACCTTTTTGTTCCACTTCACCTTCAGCCTTTGTCATTTACCAATCACACCCTTTTTGCTTGTATCCACCTATTATTTGCCAGGTATTTCGAAACATCTATCTACATTCTCCAGGGATGCTACTTGGCCCGCTGAGTTACTCTAGCACTTTGTGTCTTTTTTTAATCACTTGTCTGGCTTTGTTCCTCCCCTCCAGTTTTATCCACCCCCTCCTCACTTAGTCTGAAGAAGAGTAGAAACAAGGAAACTGCAAATGCTGGTTAATACACAAAAGACACAAAGTTCTAGAGTAGCTGAACAGGTCAGGCAGCATCTC
Source organism: Raja brachyura (assembly GCA_963514005.1). The sequence continues at coordinate 58,273,185 of OY740784.1, forward strand.
TGGAGAACGTGGAACACAACTCAACTCAGTATGTCAGACCACATCCCTGCGGAACATGGAACATCAATGTTCTCCAGGAATGCTATCTGACTTGCCCGAGTTGCTCCAACATTTTGTGTCCTTTTGAGTCTGCAGAAGAGTCAGCTTCCCGGTGGGTGGATGGTCGGTGAGGCAGCGAGGTGAGTAGGCCCCCTAGATCTCGAGGCCCTAAGCTTACGCTTGTCTAGCTTATACGTAAATCCGGCCCTGCTGACAGAGCTTGAGAGGATCTGCAGAGAACAGCAGAGAAGAATGGGAGAAATAACCCAAATAGAGGTGTTCCAAGCATGTAGCGTCATAGCTAAGAAGACTTGAGGCTGTAGTTGCTGCCTCAACAAAGTATTGAGGAAAGGGTCTGAAAACTTATGTAAATGTGATGTTTCAGTTATTTCTTTTTAATTACTTTGCAAAAATGTCTAAACACTCGTTTTCGCTTTTTTATTATGGGGTTTTGTGTATAGATTGAAGATAAAATAAATGAATTTAATCAATTTTAGAATAAGGCTGTAACGTAACAAAATGTTGAAAAGGTGAAGGGGTCTGAATACTTTCTGAATGCACTGTACACATGGAACACAGACTTTTTCCAGCCCGCACAAGTGGCAGGCGTCTGGCGAGTCTGTAACTGCAAGAGAAACAGGTTGCAGGGACTCCTCGGTGCAGTACCCTCTACCCCAGGTCCCGATACAATTGCATCACTACATTTTCAACTGTCGCGTGCAGGAAGGAACTGCAGATGCTGGTTTAAAACAAAGACAGACACAAAATGCTGGAGCAACTCAGTGGGGAACAGGCAGCATCTCTGGAGAGAACGAATGAGTGATGTTTCGGGGGTAGACACAAAATGCTGCAGTAACTAAGTTTATTGGCCAAGTATTCACATACATGCATGTGAACCAACAAAATACCAGATCAAAGGGAGGCTACATATTTTTGTCTGTTGAGTAGAGCAACTACTCGTGGATAAAAACTGTTTTTATGTCTGGCCGTGGTAGCTTTAACAATCCGGAGTCGCCTTCCAGAGGGAAGTGATTCAAAGAGTTTGTGCCCAGTGTGAGAGGGGTCAGAGATGATCTTGCCCCCTCGCTTCCTGGCCCTTGCAATGTACAGTTCATCTATGGAGGGAAGGTTGCAGCCAATAACTTTCTCTGCTGATCGGACGATTCGCTGCAGCCTCCAGGTGCCTAACGCAGTAGGACAGTCAGCATCTCTGGACAGAAGGAATGGGTGATGTTTCTGGTCGAGATCTGTCTTCAGAGTGATGTCAGGGACAGAGATAGAATGTAGTCAGAGACAGTAAGACTGGTTGGAGAACTGGGAAGAGGTAGGGGATGGAGAGAGAGGTTAGCGAAGTTAATGTTCATACCGCTGGGGTGTAAGCTACGCAATCAAAATATGAGATGCTGTTACTCCGATTTGCGCTGGGCCTCACTCTGACAATGGAAGAGGCCCGGGACCGAAAAGTCTGATTGGAAATGGGTGAGGTAGGTTAAGGTGGAATGAGCGAAGGTGTTCAGCTAAACGATCACCGAGCCTGTGCTTGGCCTCGCCGATATAATAAACAATAGACAAATAGGTGCAGGAGTTGGCCATTCGGCCCTTCGAGCCAGCACCGCCATTCAATGTGATCATGGCTAATCATCCACAATCAGTACCCTGTTCCTGCCTTCTTTCTATATCCCTTAACTCCGCTATCCTTAAGAGCTCTATCCAACTATCCCTTGAAAGCATCCAGAGAACCAACCTTCATTACCCTCTGAGGCAGAGAGGGTAGTTGAGGCCAGTTCATTGGATATATTTAAGAGGGAGTTAGATGTGGCCCTTGTGGCTAAGGGGATCAGAGGGTATGGAGAGAAGGCAGGTACGGGATACTGAGTTGGATGATCAGCCATGATCATATTGAATGGCGGTGCAGGCTCGAAGGGCCGAATGGCCTATTCCTGCACCTAATTTCTATGTTTCTATGTTTCTATGTTTCCACACACTCACAACTCCCTGTGTGAAAATGTTTTTCCTCATCTCTGTTCTAAATGGCTTACCACTTAAACTTAATTATTAAACTGTTCTGGTTCTGGACTCCCCCAATGTTATTTATATTACTAAAAGTCTGATCTTGACCACTTCCCAGCTGTTCTGTATATTGATTTTAGAAAAAAAGCTGCCACTTACGGCTGCGATTTTTGGCCATCTTACTAGAGTCCCCCTCCGCTGCGCAGGACAAGACGATTTTTCCCATTGATTAAAAATAAAAGAGTTATTAATGTTTAAAAGATGTTGGCATTTTCTCTGCTGTCCCTGCTGATGGGAGGGGGGAGGGACTATAAAACCCGGAAGTGTTGAGTGCCTCAGTCTGTCTGTGCAAGATGGGGGAAGTGAGAGGGTCACGTCTCTCTGTCTGAGCTGTGAATAACACTGAACACATGTCTACTAAACTGTGCGTGTGGTTTTACTGACCTTGAGTGCCCTTAATGTGGTTTGAAAATAAAAATGTGGTTGGTTTGAACTAAAGACAGCAAATGGTTGGTGGTGGTTGGTTTGAACTAAAGCCCAGCAAATGGTTTAAACTTGACAACTTCCTGTTTACACTGTATATGGATTTTAGATAAAACGCTACCACGGCTGTGATTTTTGGCCATCTTACTCAGCTCATCAGGTGCAGAGGATTTTCCCCATCAATTAAAAATAAAAGTGTTATTAGTGTTTAAAAAATGTTGAGAATCTCTCTCCTGTCAATCACGCCATGAAGGCCACACCCTTCTGGTGGGAGGGGTTATAAAACCCAGAAGTGTGGGTGTGGCTCAGTCTCCGCAAGATGGGGGAGGGACAGGTCGCGACTCTGTCTGTGCTGTGAATCAACTGAACACACTGAATGTCTACTGAACTGTGAGTGTGGTTTCACCCTGCTTGAAATGGTATGAAACTGCATTTGAATGTGGTGGCCTTGCTCCCTGCATGAAATGGTATGAAACTGCACTTGATTTTGGTGGCCTTGCACCCTGCATGAAATGGTATGAAATTGCATTTGAATATGGTGTGCTTGCACCCTGCTTGAAGTTGTATGAAACTGCACTTGAATTTGGTGGCCTTGCACCCTGCTTGAAATGGTAGGAAACTGCATTTGAATTTGGTGGCCTTGCACCTAGCTTGAAATGGAATTTCAAGGAATAGCTGTGAGTCAACTGCCAGCCCACCAGCCTTGAGTGAGCTGCCAGCAAATCATGTTTGAGTGACTGAACTCCACCCCAAGAATCCATTTGGCCCACAATGTCCATACCAGCCCTCTGGAAACCAGTCCCTTCAACCCACAACACCATACCAGCGTCCCAGAAAGCCCCCCCCTCCCCCCCCCCACACACACTGGCCACCAATATTGGAATTGGTGGAGAGGTGGAATATTGTGTTGGGGGACCAACCCTCCCGTGTGAACATGGGACCCTACGGGTCCTCTTAGTCTAGTAATCTTATATGTTTCAATAAGATCCCCTCTTATCCTTCTAAATTCCAGAGTATACAAGCCCAGATGCTCCAATCTATCAACATATGACAGTCCTGCTATCCAGGGAATTAACCTCATGAACCTATGCTGCACTTCCTCAATAGCAAGAATGTCCTTCCTCAAGTTTGGGGACCAAAACTACATACAATACTCCAGGTGTGGTCTCAATGGGGCCTGTGCAACTGCAGGAGGACCTCTTTGCTCCTATGCTCCTGTTATGAAGGCTAACATGCCATTTGCTTTCTTCATTGCCTGCTGTACAGAACAGTGGATACAGTATATGAGGTTGGAGTTCAAAGGTTCAAAGGTCAGTTTATTGTCACCTGTATCAATTAAGGTAAACTCGAATTACCATACAGCCATAATAAAAAAGCAACAAGATACACAACTACATAAAAGTTAATGTAAACATCCATCACAATGGACTCCCCACATTCCTCACTGTGATGGAAGGCAATAAAGTCTAATCTTCTTCCTCTTTATTCTCTCGCAGTCGGAGCAGTCGAATCAAAGCTCCCGCAGCCGGCAATCGAAGTTCCTGCGTCAGGGCGGTCGAAGCTCCCGCCATCTGGAGATACCAAAATCGGTCTCTAAGCAGGGACTGCGAGCTCCACGATGTTAAAGTTCGCAGGCTCCCGCGTTTGGAGCTCCCGAAGTTGGTCTCCAGAAGAGTGCGCCAGCTCCTCGATGTTAGGACACGGTGCGGATGGAGATACGATACGAGGTAAGAGATTAAAAAAAGTTTCCCCCCAAATCCCCACCCCCCACATAGGACAAGCTAAAGATACTAAAACATACATTTAAGACATACTAAAAGAAAACAATGACAGAAGGGACGAGACAGACTGTTGGCGAGGCAGCCATTGCTGGCATCACTCAGTGGATTGCGATGAGTTGACACCTAGAACAGCGGATAAGGGTGGAGATGGGAAGATGTGGTCAGTAGTGGGATCCCATTGGAGGTGGCAAAATTGTTGGAGGATTATATGCTGTATGCGATGGCTGCTAGGGTGGAAGGTCAGGACAATGGGGACTCTGTCCTTTTAAGAATGGGGGGGGGGGAGCAAGAGCGGAGCTGCGGGATATCGAGGAGACCCTAGTGAGAGCCTTATCTATAATGGAAGAGGGGAACCCACGTTCCCTAAAGAATGAGGACATCATCGATGACCTGGTATGGAACAACTCATCCTGGGCACAGATTAAAGAGTCAAAGAGTCAAAAGAGTTTATTGTCATGTATTCTTGACAGGACAAGGTAGGTACACAAAATGCTGGAGGAACTCAGTGGGTGCAGCAGCATCTATGGAGCGAAGAAGGGTCGTGACCCGAAATGTCACCTATTCCTTCGCTCCATAGATGCTGTTCGCATTATATTTTTAAAAAAATTGCTGGACAATTTAAAATTTGGATTGAAATAAAAAGCAACTTCGAACACCCTTAACGCCTACAACATGACGGATCGCAAGAATGGGACGAAACAACATTTATTTTACATATATTCTTGCTTCTTGGGATGGCTTTAATCTAATTTTACATTCCGAAAATGTGATTTGGGCCCCATACGAACCGGCAGTGTTTTTCTCGCCGATATGGGGTTCAAATTCACCGCAAATGCAATGTTCCAATCGATCGTGTTCCAGAAGCAAATGATTAAAATGCTCATTTTTTTGGAGATATGCCGTCTACATTTTGTGTTATTCTCTCTCTCCATGATCATTATTTTTAAACTAAATATTCACAACAGTTTGACTCACATGTATTGTGCATAAAACAATAATTTGATTATATTTTGGGTGGATGTTTCTAGATTAATTTATGGGAATTAAACATAAAATTCCTTCCATATGGGATATAAATTCATGAGTGAGATTTAAAAATCATGTTATATTGTGAATTCTTGTGTGAATGGGATTAGTTTGTTATTTCAATACTTAGACTATTTAAAAAATATATCCTTTTCTTAAGAAATTGAATCTACAGGACATTCTTAATGGGAAAGTAGTGGGCAGAAAGGCGTGTCATGTGTGGTTTGAAAAGCAAAAACTTGTAGTTTACAATGCCAAAATTGAAAAGTTGAGGTAAGACAAGGTGTACAGAGTTGTTTATTGGTTACAATCTGAGGCGTATGATGATGCTACTGATTATGATATGCCAATGCACCAGCTAGCAACTGATCTTCTGTATAAAGACTAGGTCTATTGCTAGAAATTTTAATTTATTTACGTATCTGTTACAGATTTACAGCATATAATACCATACTATTAAAGTTCTGATCTTGAGAATCTCACATTTTTTAATTTTCAAGGCAGTCTGGGTGTTTATCACTATTTCCGTCCCAACGGTCAATTTTGCAATTAACTACAATTAGGAATTAACTAATTGTATGCTTTAATTTCAGGTCATCCAAGTAAGATGTTTTATATTGGTTTCAGAATGCTTCAATCTATAATAACTGAACATTTCATTCAGTCTCTTGATTTTTTAAAAAGTTATGGGCTTTTGACTGTCCTCGATCACAGCTTTTGTGTTAAGTCAAAAGCAATAGGGAACAAGATGCTAATTTCCGAGTATGAAAATGGCCATATCTTTTTTAATACTGAAGATATGAGAGTGAATTAGGTGTCAAATTAAACTTCTTCTTATGCTTTATCTGATGGGATAAATTGCAGAATTATAAAATCTAAACATTTTGTAACATTGCTACATTTATGGAGCGAATGAAATAGGTGACGTTTCGGGTCGAGAAGGGTGAAGAAGGGTCTTGACCCGAAACGTCACCCACTCCTTGCTCCATAGATGCTGCCTCACCCGCTGAGTTTCTCCAGCATTTTTGTGTCTATCTTCGGTTTAAACCAGCATCTTAGGTCCTTCCTGCAGCATTTTTGTGCTGTCTATCTTCGCTTTCGAACCGTCCCCCTCTTTCCGTGTTCGGGACCTTCATTGGCCAGTCGGAATGAACATCGGGCCAGTGAGAGAGGAGGAGGAAACACGCAGACGGAAGAGAGAGCTGGTTTCCGTTTCAGCCGGGCTGTGTGCCTGGGTGCAGCGTGCGGAGGGATGGCGGCGGCGGCGGCGGAGGTTGTGGAGGTGCTGGCGGGCGTGGAGCAGCAGCAGAAGCAGAAGCAGACGGCGGTGGCTGTGGCGGTGGAGGAGGTGCTGGCGCTGGCGGGCGTGGAGCAGCAGACGGCGGGCGATGGCCTGCACAGTGTCCGCGTGCACAAGGATCTGGAGCTGGAGTTCGATCTGGGGAACGCGGCGGCGTTCGACACAAACGCCCCGAACGCCGGCGAGTTCCGAAGGAACCCCGAGACATTCCTGCGTTCGCTGGCCCGCGGCAACACCCAGCTGCTGGTCAACGCCATGTGGGCGCTGCCCGTCGAGCGGCTGCCGGAGGCGGTCGTGGCCAAGCTGCCCGAGGGCACCACACGCATCCCCCGCGAGAAACCCGTGCCCAAGCGACGGCCGCCCACCCGCTGGGAGGAGTTCGCCAGGCTCAAGGGCATCCGGAAGAAGAAGAAGACCAACCTGGTCTGGGACGAAGAGCAGAACGACTGGCGGCGGCGCTGGGGGTACAAGAGAGTCAACGACCCAACCAAAGAGTGGGTCATTGAGGTGCCCGAGTCGGCAGATCCCAATGAGGATCAGTTTGCAAAACGTGCCACGGCTAAAAAAGAAAGGGTGGCGAAGAACGAACTGAATAGGCTGCGCAATATCGCCAGGTCTCAGAAGATTAAAGTGCCAACTTTGGGAATAACCCCGGCCAGCCAGCCTAGTAAGAGTGAGCTGAGTAAAGCCATTCACGTGGCTAAGACCTCCACGGCTTCAGTTGGCAAGTTTCAAGCTAAGCTACCGAAGGAAAAGGAGTTGAGGAATAAAGGCAAAAAGAGGAAATTCCAACCCCTTATTGGAGATTTTTCTGCAGAGAAGCAGAACCAGCTAGAACTGCTAAAAGTCATGGCAGGCAAGAAACCAAAACTAGACCTCACAAGAGCTGTAAATAGGCAGCTTCGTGAAGATGAACAGGAGCAGGCAGCAAAGCGAAAGAAAGTGGGCCCAAAAGGCAAAAAAGGACACAAAAAACAAAACCAAAAAGATGGAAAAGGACAACGTCGAAAACCTGCTAATAAAAAAGGAAGGGGGAAATGAATCGTGTGAAATAGAACTCTTAATGTTGTACTTTTTTGATTTTTTAAAGAACTGCAGTTTTGGGAGATATCTAATCCATGAAATTAGCATCTTTGTATAATATTTAAAATAAATGGAATTATTATTACTTGTGGTATGTGAGTGTATCTGAATAAATGTGACGGGTCTATGGAATTAAGTCGCAAGTCCGCCATGATCTTAACTAGTGTAAAAAGGAGCTAAATGGCTGGCAATTTATTTTTAAAGCAAAGCCTTTAAAAAACAAAAAGGCCAACCCCACAAGCATTGGTTGTAAGCATTCTACTTTAAAATTATCTAAAAGTACCTAGGTAAGTGTACAGAATGTTTATTATTCTAACTCTCTAAGACTCATCTGCCGTTCTTAATTCTGTTTGACAAGCTACAGTTGTACACTTGAATGATTGAGTACTTTATTGTCACACGTGACAAGATACTGTGAAATTCTAGGCATAAGGTATTGAATACCCAAGGTATGCAAAGAGTTACCACATAAAGGGCACTTGCACAAAGCATCCCAAACCTGGTCCCCCCCTTGTTCTCACCCCACCCCCCCCCTCACGGTGGTTCCCCCATGTCGGGTCATCCTTTGTTCCTGGCTAATTATTATTTCCTCAAATTGATAACTATAGATGTAACTTGAGACGTAATGTCACTAGAAATGCCTTTTTCATATCTTTATGGACAATGGTCTGAAGAAGCGTCCGAAACGTCACCCATTCCTTCTCTCCAGAGATGCTGCCTGTCCTGCTGAGTTACTCCAGCTTTTAGTGTCTATCTTCAGTCAACATAAAAATTGATTTTCTGGGAACATTAGTGAAACAACGGGGCGGCATTGTACCACAGTGCCTTACAGCGTTAGAGACCCGGGTTTGATCCCAATTACAGGTTATTGTCTACGGAGTTTGTATGTTCTCCCAATGACCACGTGGGTTTTCTCCGAGATCTTCGGTTTCCTCTCACACTCCAAAGACGCACGAGTATGTAGGTTAATTAGTTTGGTGTATGTGTAAAATTGTCCCTAGTATGTAGGATAGTGTTAATATGCGGAGATCAGTGCGGACTCGGTGGACCGATGGGCCTGTTTCCACGCTGTATCTCTAAACTAAACTAAATTGTGCAAGGTTATTAGCTGTAACCTGCCAATAGCAATCTCATCTACGAGCTGAAAAGTCTTCATATTTCATTATGACCACTTTTTTAAATTGCCACACTATTATTTTCTCCCATGTGGGTTATTTCAAACCCTACTCCTATGATCAAAGGTGAAGTTGAAATTTTACAAAAACATTTAACTTTGCGTATCTTGTATATGTGCTAATACTATGGGGGGGGGGGGGGGGTTGCACGTAAGGTCATCGGGTCAAAGGTCGTGACACACGGAGCAGCCCAATCCATCTGGAGGACATGGCAGCTTCCGGCATACACTTAACACACGAAACGCGTACTTTCTTACCTGTTAAAAAACGCCACAATGGTCATTTTCTGCGCTGTAAATAATTGTGGTGGGTGACTAAGCGCTCTGAACTAAATACTCTAGTACCTTTGCTCTTAAGGTGTAAATGGCCGAAGGATCGCATCCCTCGGGACAGCCCCCAATCTCCCCCCAGGGTCAGCACTGACCGCCCACGGTCAGCACTGATTGCCCACGGCCACCCTACGCCCACCCTCCCCCTGTGCAGCCGCACTGTCATGGGCTGTGGGTCGGCAGCGCCCACACACAGGGCCAGGTGGAGTGGGGCCACGGCTCCTGGCAGTGGACACACGGGGACGAAAACCCGGAAAGATCCCCATCATCTGCAGCAGAGTTGGGAACAGTCTGGTCCCTCCGCCACCCAGAGTCACTGACCACGCCGCATCGGCACAACCCCCACCGACCTCCATAGACCACTGTAATCTATATTTCGGTTGCAATCCTTTTAAATTACTTTATCCCAGATTTCCAATTGTTTGGATCTTTCCTAAACCCTAATCATTTTTCATTTAGCTGCTTATAGCACCTTTTGGTCCTTTAACATCTGAATGCAGTAATTCTGTCCTCTGCTAAACCAAGATAACCTGTTACATTTTTCCACCCATCAATTATCCATAGGTTTATATATACTTATTTTCCTACTATCAGATTGCATTATTGGTGCAGCTGGTAGTCATTGCCTCACAGCAACAGAGACCTGGGTTAAATCCTGACCTTGTGTGCTGTGTGTGTGGAGTTTGCACGTTCTCCTTGTGACCTCTCGGGTTTCCTACAGGTGCTCCAGTTTCCTCCCGCATCCCAAAGATGTAGGTTAATTGGCCTCAAAATTGTTCTAGCTGTGTAGGAAATGAATGAGAATGTGGGATAACAGAACTAAAGGGCTAAGGGATCAGGGGGTATGGAGAGAAGGCAGGTACGGGATACTGAGTTGGATGATCAGCCATGATCACATTGAATGGCGGTGCAGGCTCGAAGGGCCGAATGGCCTACTCCTGCACCTATTTTCTATGTTTCTATGTAACTAATGTGAGTGGATGATCAATGGTTGGCATTGACTCAGTGGGCCAAAAGGCCTGTCTATACTGCATCTCCTAAGCATCAATATGTCTGGCTGTTATTATTTTGCACTTATGGAGATATAATAATGACATTATTCTTCTCTGATGCTAACTAACTCAGAAGCAATTTCTTGTATTTTTGTGTCAGGATTTACTTTTTTTCTAATTTTTCTAAATTTTGCATTAAATACTCTTTTAGGGTATTCTATTATTACAGTTAAATGTGACCAGTAGATTCAGAAAGACTGTCTTGTTAGAAGGTATTTATATCAAGAGGATTGGAATTTAAAAAAAAAAGATGTAATGCTGAGGCTCTAATGTGCTGGTCAGGCCACATTTGGAGTACTTTGGGCCCCATATCTGAGGAAGGATGTACTGGCTCTGGAGAGGGTCCGAAGGTTTACAAGAATGATTCTAGGAATGAATGGGTTAGCATATGATGAGCGTTTGACAGAACTTGGACTCGCTGAAGTTTAGAAGGCTGAGTGGGGACCTAATTTAAACTTACTGAATAATGAAAGGCATAGAGTGGATGTGGAAAAGATGTTTCCACTGGTGAATGAGTGTAGGACCAGAGACTCAGAATTAAAGGATGCTCTTTTAGAAATGTGAGGGGGAACTTCTATAGTCAGAAAGTAATTAATATGTGGAACTCATAGCCACAGAGGGCTGTGGGGGGCCAAGTCAAGTCAAGTCAATTTTATTTCTATAGCACATTTAAAAACAACTCCCGTTGACCAAAGCGCTTTACATCAGTGCAGGTACTAACGTGCTACATACAATGGTACATAGATCTAACAATACGTACATAAATACATACATACAGCACTCCCTCAGAGGACCTCAAGAAACGCTTGTGAGTAGAAATAGGTTTTAAGTCTAGACTTGAAGGAGTCGATGGAGGGGGCAGTTCTGATGAGAAGAGGGATGCCGTTCCCGTTTATGTGCTGCAACTGCAAAAGCGCGGTCGCCCCTGAGCTTAAACCTGGACCGCAGGATAGTCAGTAGCCCCAAGTCAGTGGATATTTTTAAGGCCGAGTTTTTGGGTTATGACAAGGCAGGAAAATGGGATTAGGTGGCAGATATCAACCGTGATTGAATGGCGGAGTAGACTCGATGGGCTGAATTGCTTAATTCTACTCCTATAACGTGAACTTGTATAATAAAGTCCCTGGTAGACAAAAAATGCTGGAGCAACTCAGCGGGTGAGGCAGCATCCATGAAGCGAAGGAATAGGTGACGTTTTGGGACTAGACCCTTCATCAGAATAATAAAATCCCTTATATCTTTTAAAATATATAATAATTCCTAGTGTGATGCTTCATTCCTATACTGATGGATCAACCATCCTACGTTATGTACTAACATCCTGTATCAGGATCAACACAATTTCAATGACTCAAAGGTAACAATGTTGCCAATTGAGGGGGTGGGCAATCAATAGTATTTCTAAAATAAAATATTTGTTCAAATAGGAGTCCAAAGTAAGTAAGAAGTTGTGGTTTTCCTGCAAGATTAGCAACCAGAGGCCACAAGCTGAAATAATTGTCAAAAGAACGAAACAAGATATGGAGATGTTAACCCTTACTAGGGTAGTTGTTACCATCTGAATATTTACTGGTAAATATCACCGAAAGGTTATATGGGAGAGGTGTACTGGGGTTAATAGACATTCTTTTAATCTGGCACGGATACAATGGGTCGAAAGGTCTCTTCTAGTACATCAGCAAATACGGCTGTTGCGCTGGTAACATCCAACATACGAGGACAATAACGTTGAGCTGACGTCTGTATAATTGTGGGACGTTTTACTCCTCTGCAACCGATAGAAACTCGCAGCTATGGCCGCCCGGGAGAGGGTTGTTCACTTGTTGAGGCAGCTGCAAAGGGCGTCGTAAGTTACGGGTTGCTGACTGCAGCCGCCTGGATATCTCAGCTGCCTGGCTAGCCTTGGCTGAATGCAACGGGGCCGCAAGTAAACGGAAAATCCAGCGGCAAGAGTCGAGGCCAGGCCCGCTGCAGAGCGGAGCCGGTCGCCTGTAGGGTTGCGCGGTGTCGTCTCGCCGGCCCGGGGTTAGGAGAGAAGGCAGAGCAGAGCGAGTTGTTGGTTTTACGTCTATTGAGTGCGGACCGTCAGCCCGACAAACTCACTAGAGCCAATGCAACCAAAGCAAATGCATTTATTCAAATAAATGTCACTCTAATTTCAAACCACAACAACTGGGAACTTTTCCCAGTTTGCTAACCCCGAGATATCGCGGGTTGCAACCGAGCACCGGCCAGACATCATATTTTGCGACCACCTTCCGCAAACTTGTCGATTTGGAAAGAAAACTGCGTAATTGGTCGAGGCACTGCGTCACAGCGCCTGATAATCATAACCGGGTTCGATTGTGACCAAAGATGATAGAGCAAAGCTTTTATGATTATGACCTCTGGTGCATCTGTGTGGAGTTTGAACCTTCTCCCAGTGACTGCGTGGGCTTCCTTCGGGTGCTCCGATTTGATCCCACATCCCAAAGACGTTGTAAGTTAATTGGCCTCTCTAAATTGTCCCTAATGTTTCGGGAGTGGATGAGAATTGTAAATATGCAAACTGTACAATGTGGAGTTCAAGATTATCTTTAATCGGTACACATAGTATAGCGGTACAGAAGGTTATTAGTTCATCATTACCGCTTCCAAGACTGACCAGTATAGGAAGTATGAATCATACAAGGTGGGGTTAGTGATTCTATTTCTACTATGATTGGTTCACATGCAATAACCAAGCTACGTCCTTCCCCGTAAAGTGAGAATATAGTTAGACGCAGAATATAGTTCTAGCGGTCTACTAATACGGCCCGAACACGTACGAACCAACCCCTCTCCCTCTTCGCCAGAAAAGTTAGAGGGAGGCGGTGAACCCAGAAGTGAGAAAGCAGCATGGGACACTCGTGGTGACCGACAGGGAGAGCATGTGGGAGAGGTAGTGTTGTTGTTAGTCATAGCCGCTGGTCGTGGTGGAGTAAGGGACATGCTGGAACTAGTGGTGGCCACGGCAGCAGACGGCTGGAATAGTAGAGGTGGAGCGAAAGGATCGGCTGGTGGGGGACGTGGTTCCTTCACAGCCAGCAAGTGTTGATGGCTCTGACGGTACAAGGAGCCATCGATGTCAACCAGGTAGGATCGGGGTTCTTTGGATGGGCCAACAACGCAACCAAGACGGGAATGTCAAATAGTAGTTTGCAAACGGACGACTTGGCCCGGCAGTAGTGGTTTAAGTGGTTTGCTGGACTTGTCATGTGATCGTTTCTGGATGTCGTGTTTCTCTGGTCTCCAGTTGGAGGCGGGGGTTTGAATCCCACTTTTGACACCATGTAAATATGCAAACTGTACAATCTGGAGTTCAAGATCATCTTTAAGCGGTACGCATAGTATGGTGGTACAGCAGGTTGTTAGTTCATCGTTACCGCTTCCAAGACTGACCAGTATAGGAAGTGGGTGTTAGTATGAATCATACAGTAAGGTGGGGTTAGTTATGCTACCTCTACTATGATTGCTTCACATGCAATAACCAATCTACAAGAATGTTAGGTATCAGAACTAGTGTGAATTCAATATAATACTACCATGCTGTTGAAGGATTAATATCACATGGAGGGCTGTTTGATTCTTGAATTTTTTATCTGATGGGATTTTTTAAATTTGTTGAATTTAATCATTAGTCAAGAGTGGTTCATTGTCATATGTCTCGAAATGGAACAATGGTATTCTTGCAGCTGCACAACAGATATATAAGCATAGCACGCTATAAAACCCATAATAAACAATAAAAAAACCTCAAGATAGACACAAAATGCTGGAGTAACCGCTGGAGCGGGACAGTCTGCATCTGTGGTGCAAAGGAATGGGTAACGTTTTGGGTTGAGACCCTTCAGACTAGAATCAGGGAAAAGGGAATTGAGAGGAAAAGATGGTGATGTAGAGAGATACACAACAAATAAATGAAAGATGTCCCAATATCTTGAACAACTGATACAGTAGATGAGGTTGGAGGTGGTACAAGTGAACCTCTGCCTAACCTGAAATGACTGTCACGGTCCCTGGACAGAGTAGAGGGAGGAGATATACGAACAGGTGTTGAATCTCCACTGGTTGCAGGGGAAGATACCAAAAAGAGCTTAATATCTATCTATACTATTACTAAAACTCTCATCTTGACCACTTCCTGTGTGCATTGTAATTAAATTAGCATTAGAAATGCTACCCTATGTCTCGATGCGAAACTTTGCCTATTTCCTTCGCTCCATTGATGCTGCCTCACCCGCTGAGTTTATCCAGCATTTCTGTCCACCCTATATCGCTAGGATTTTTTCGCCACCTTACTCAGCGTTCTCCTCTGCTCCAAGTTTTGTTCCGATCTTTGAAATATGAGAAAAGTTATGACAATAGACAATAGGTGCAGGAGTAGGCCATTCGGCCATTAGAGCCAGCACCGCCATTCAATGTGATCATGGTTGATCATCTCTAATCAATACCCCGTTCCTGCCTTCTTCCCATATCCCCTGACTCTATTTTTAAGAGCCCTATCTAGCTCTCTCTTGGAAACATCCAGAGAACCTGCCTCCACCGCCCTCTGAGGCAGAGAATTCCACAGACTCGCCACTCTCTGTGAGAAAAAGTGTTTCCTCGTCTCCGTTCTAAATGGCTTACTCCTTATCCTTAAACTGTGGCCCCTGGTTCTGGACTCCCCCAACATCGGGAACATGTTTCCTGCTTCTAGCGTGTCCAAACCCTTAACAATCTTATATGTTTCAATGAGATCCCCTCTCGTCCTAAACTCCCGAGTGTACAAGCCCAACTGCTCCATTCTCTCAGCTTATGACAGTCCCGCCATCCCGGGAATTAACCTTGTAAATCTACGCTGCACTCCCTCAATAGCAAGAATGTCCTTCCTCAAATTAGGGGACCAAAACTGCACACAATACTCCAGGTATGGTCTCACTAGGGCCCTGTACAACTGCAGAAGGACATCTTTGCTCCTCTATTTGATTCCTCTTGTTATAAAGGCCAACAGGCCATTTGCTTTCTTCACTGCCTGCTGTACTTGCATGCTTACTTTCATAGACTGATGTACAAGGACCCCCAGATCCTATTCTACTTCCCCTTTTCTCCAACTTGACGCCATTTAGATAGTAATCTGCCTTCCTGTTTTTGCTACCAAAATGGATAACCTCACATTTATCCGCATTAAACTTAATCTGCCATACATCTGCCCACTCCCCCAACCTGTCCAAGTCACCCTGCATTCTCATAGCATCCTCCTCACAGTTCACACTGTCACCCAGCTTTGTGTCATCTGCAAATTTGCTATGTTACTTTGAATCCCTTCATCCAAATCATTGATGTATATTGTAAATAGCTGCGGTCCCAGCACCAAGCCTTGCGGTACCCCACTAGTTACTGCCTGCCATTCTGAAAGGGACCTGTTAATCCCTACTCTTTGTTTCCTGTCTGCCAACCACTTCTCTATCCATGTCAGCACTCTACCCCTAATACCACGTGCCCTAATTTTGCCCACTAATCTCCTATGTGGGACCTTATCAAATGCTTTCTGAAAGTCCAGGTACACTACATCCCCTGGCTCTCCCTTGTCCATTTTCCTAGTTACATCTTAAAAAAATTCCAGAAGATTAGTTAAGCATGATTTCCCCTTCGTAAATCCATGCTGACTCGGACCGATCCTGTTACTGCTATCCAAATGTTCGGCTATCTTATATTTTATAATTGACTCCAGCATCTTCCCCACCACCGATGTCAGGCTAACTGGTCTATAATTCCCTGTTCTCTCTCTCCCTCTTTTCTTAAAAAGTGGTATAACATTAGCTACCCTCCAATCCACAGGAACTGATCCTGAGTCCATAGAACATTGCAAAATTATCACCAAAGCATCCACAATTTCTAGAGCCACTTTCTTAAGTACCCTGGGATGCAGACCTTCAGGCCCTGAGGATTTATCAGCCTTCAGTCCCATCAGTCTATCCAACACCATTTCCTGCCCAATGTGGATTTCCTTCAGTTCCTCCGTCACCCCAGATCCTCTGGCCACTACTATATCAGGAAGATTGTTTGTGTCCTCCTTAGTGAAGACAGATCAAAAGTATCTGTGCAACTCATCTGCCATTTCCTTGTTCTCCATAATAAATTCACCTTTTTGGTCTTGACGGGTCCAAATTTGGTCTTAACTAATGTTTTCATCTTCACATACCTAAAGAAGCTTCTACTATCCTGCTTTATATTCTTGGCTAGCTTACCTTCGTACCTCATCTTTTCTCCCCGTATTGTCTTTTTGGTTATCTTCTGTTGTTCTTTAAACATTACCCAATCCTCTTGCTTCCCGCTCATCTTTGCTACGTTGTACTTCTTCGCTTTAATTTTTATACTGTCCCTGACGTCCCTTGTCAGCCATGGTCGTCCTTTACTCCCCTTGGAATGTTTCTTCATACTAGGAATGAACTGATCCTGCACTTTCTGTATTATTTCTAGAAATTCTGTATTATTCCTAGAAACACCATTTTTGTTCCACTGTCATCCCTGCTAGTGTATCTTTCCAGTCAACTTTGGCCAGCTCCTGCCTCATGACCCCAAAGTCCCCTTTATTCAGCTGCAACACTGACACATCCGATCTACTCTCCTCCCTCTCCAATTGTAGATTAAACCTGACCACGTTATGGTCACTGCCTCCTAATGGCTCATTAACCTCGAGGCCCTTTACCAAATCCAGTTCATTACATAACACTAAATCCAGAATTCCCTTTTCCCTGGTAGGCTCCAATACAATCTGTTCTAAGAATCCATCACAAAGGCACTCTACAAAGTCCCTTTCTTGGGTTTCAGTACCAACCTGATTTTCCCGTCTACCTGCATGTTGAAATCTCCCCATAACAACCACAGCATTACTTTTGCTACATGCCAATTTTAACTCCTGATTCAACTTGCACCCTATGTCCAGGCTACTGTTTGGGGGCCTGTAGATTAGTCACATTAGGGTCTTTTTACCCTTACAATTCCTTAGTTCTATCCATACTGACTCCACATCTCCTGTTTCAATGTCACCCCTTGCAAGGGACTGAATTTAATTCCTCACCAACAGGGCAACTACATCCCCTCTGCCCACCTGTCTGTCTTTTCGATAGGAGGTATACCCTTGAATATTCAGTTCCCAGCCCTGGCCCTCTTGCAGCCATGTCTCAGTAATACCCACAACGTCATACTTGCCAGTTTCTAACTGAGCCTCAAGCTCGTCCATTTTATTCCTTATACTTTGCGCATTCATATACAGCACTTTGACCTCCATATTCACTTCCCCCATCGCACCGCTCGCAATTGGCCCTGACCTTATTCAGTTGTCCCTTCTCGGACTTTCCTTCCTATTAATTTGAGAATCTTTTGTAATTTTTTCTGTAGCCACTTCCCCTTCAACTCCATCTTTATACTCCCAATTTGTCAATCCCCCCCCCCAGCAAACCTACCTGCCAGAATGTCAGTCCCCCTCCAGTTAAGGTGTAACCAGTCCCTTTTGTACAGGTCACCCCTACCCCAGGTTATGACGGTTTAAAAAATCGTGAGATCAGCAGATAGGTCTTCTCGCCTTTTTAGTCACCATGAAGGTAACGCCCCTTCCAGCACCCACTGTCCGGCGGGGAGAATGAAGCTGAAGCGGACTGCGAGCGGGGGCTGTGCTCTGCGATTGAGGGGCTGTGCTTTGTGAGCAGGAGCTGTGCTCTGCGAGCGGGGGCTGTGCTCTGGAGAATAAACCCCGGAGGCGGGGCTGAGTAAACAAGCCATGCTGATTGAGCCCGTAAGAGTGGAGTTGGGAAAGCCGCTATGTGGAGTTGGGAAAGCTGCTGTGTGGAGTTGGGAAAGCCGCTGTGTGGAGTTGGGAAAGCCGCTGTGTGGAGTTGGGAAAGCCGCTGTGTGGAGTCGGGAGGTTGTGCCGGGGCCGGTGGCCGGTGGCTGCTGAGTGGAGTCCCCGTGTGACAGGGACCCAACGGATCCCACTTAGTCTACTATATATTAAAAAAAACACAAATAAATGGACAATAATATTGCAAAGTCACAAATAATGTCCCCAAGTCAATATAGTTCGGAGCTTATTTGGAGGTTGCCATGTTTAATAGCTTGATGGTTGTAAGAAAGAAGCTCCTGAACCTGGATTTTACAGTTTTCATGCTCCTATACCTTCTTCATAATGGAGTGGGTGAAATGAGAGAAGACCCAGGATGGTGTTAGTCACTGATGATGTTGGTGCCTTTTTGATGCAGTGACTCTTGTGGATTGCTTCCACAAGAGGGGTGGTCAGTATCCATTGTAGACTGGGCCATGTTCACCACTTTTTGCAATCTTCTTCATTCCTGGGTGTTCAAATTGCAGAACCAGGCCATAATGCAACGAGTCAATATGCTCTCTACTGCACACCTATAGAAATTCAAGAGAGTATTTGTTGACATACCGACTCTCCTCAATCTTTTAAGGAAGTAGAGATGTTGGTGGGTCAATGTGCTGGGTCCAGGAAAAATCTTCAGAGATATGCACACCCAAGTATTTGAAGCTTTTGACTTTCTCCATCACCATCCTGTCGATGAAGACAGGTTTATGAATCCTCGTTCTTCCTCTTCCAAAGTCCACAATCAGTTCCTTCGTCTTAGTGACGTTGAGAGCAAGATTGTTGTTCGGCCACCATTTGATCAGATGGTTGAACCCTCTCCTTTACTCATTGTCATCTATTATTTGTCCCAACAACAGTGGTGTCGTCTGCAAACTTGATGATGGAGTTTGAACTGTGCCCGGCTACATAGTCATGAGTATAGAGTGAGTAGAGCAGGGGGGCTGAGCACACAGCCTTGAGGTGCACCCATGCTGATGGTTATTGAGGAGGAAGTATTGCTGCCATTTTGTACAGATTGTGGTCTGTTGATGAGAAAGTCATGGATCCATTTGCAGAGGGATGCGTAGAGGCCCAATTTCATGAGCTTGGTAACCAGCTTGGAAGCTTGTCAGAATTTATAACTTTACTATTTAAACTCAAATAAATGCTGCCTGTCATTTAATATGGAGGCAAGCAGAAACCAACCAGTGGCCTCTTACAATTTTAGTGGTGAGGCAAACCTGAAAATGCCTTGTACAGGCACTGAAGTTGAAATAAAGCCTGTTGCAGGTTAATTTACAAAGTAAATGAAGTTTAAAAACAGCATTCTTAACTGCAAAGATTTCTATAAATACTTTTAAAAGAAATGTAATTTGAATATTTATCTTCTGTTATTAACTAGATGCCGGTGTCCTGCTCACTCTCAGACCTACACACAAGGTAAACTCTGTTACATTTATAGCAATAACTGCTTATTTTAATACTACATGCAAGCACTGTAAAACTGTTCCATCCTATTATTACTTTTCAAGGGGGTTGATGGTTAACTTAGTTAAAGTTTGGTAAACCTAAACATTTTCCCCATGTAATAGTGATGTGTGATAATAATAGAATTACAAAATGATCACTTGAAATGGTAGAAGTTGCAATGCCAGATTATTAAACCTATGTAATTATGTAGTTTTTTTAGGTGCCAAATATTACAATACTTGATAGGTTTGAGATAATATTAATATAAGCAGTTATTATGAATGAATACACACTGGTTTATGACTCTCAAAGTTAAGATTTTTTTTAAGGCCAAAAAAAAAATTTTAAACATCAACTCTTATTTTTGAGACAAGGTTAATGCCTTTTCAGGTGAAAATTGAAGCTTCTCCTTTGACTTAGCAGAGTGTGTGATATATTAAATAAATAAAGTTGGCCAAGCTCTTTACAGCATTTGGTAGTTGCTCTCTGTAAATGGAAAACATTAGTATTGAAAATCCATTCTATGCAATCATCTTAAATTGGTTGAAACCGATGAAAGTTTCAGCTTTTTATGGTATAGTGATTGAAATTGTGACTTCACTACTGGTGTTTGTGTTCCCAGCTCCAGGGCATGTTACAACCAGAGCAACAGACTATGCGTTTGAGGTACAAATCATTCATCGAATCTCCCATGATTTTTAACAACTCTGTGATATTTGACCAATAATAATGCAGAAGAAAACTATTTTACAAAATCATTACATTATTTGCTTTTCCAGACAATCTCGTTTTGGTTCTGTTTCAGATGGCTTGTTCGAACATCCGATATGGAGAAGGGGTAACAAATGAAATTGGAATGGTAAGGAACTGATGGCTGAATTTATTCAAAAACCTTTGTTAAGGGCGGCACGGTGGTGTAGCGATAGATTTGCTGCCTTACAGTGCCAGAGACCCAGGTTCAATCCTGACTGTGTGTGCTGTCTGTAAGGAGTTTGTACGTTCTCCCCGTGACTTGCGTGGCTTTTCTCTGGGATCTTCGGTTTCTTCCCACACTACAAAGATGTACAGCTTTGTACAGTAATTGACATTGTCTAATTGAAGATTGTTGAGTGTTTGGATAGTGTTTGTGTGCAGGGATTGCTGGTCAGCACAGATTTGGTGGGCCAAACGGCCTGTTTCGGCGGACCAGCTCTAAACTAAACTAAACAATATCTTGTACAACTGTAACAGAACATCCCAACTTCTATATTCTCAAGAAGGGTCTCAACCCGAAATGTCACCCATTCCTTCTATTCAGCGATGTTGCCTGTCCGCTCTGTTACTCTAACATTTTATGTTCCTCTTCTATATTCAATATACTGACTGATAAAAGGTAACGTACCAAAAACCTTATTTCCACTCTGTCTACTTGTGATGCCACTTTCAAGGTACTGAACACCTGTATTGCTAGATAATTCTGCTCTACAATACACCCCAGGGCCCCACCATGTTATTCACTGCTAACTGGGTGAATTAGTTTGCAAGCTTTTCATGTTAAAAAGCTGCAGGTTTTGGTATTTCAATAGGATCTACAGAACATTGGTGCCAGGAAAGTTTGCGTGATGACAGACAAAAATATGGCCAAGCTGCCTCCTGTCAAAGCTGTACTGGATTCATTGGTTAGGAATGGAGTAAACTTTCAATTATTTGACAAGGTCAGAGTGGAGCCAACCGATGTAAGGTAAGCAGCACTTCATTCAAGTGAAAGTTTAAAGAGCAACATCTTAATAGTTTATTGTTGGTGGTGTCGTTAACATTGCTATTCCACGATAAGCAATCTAGCAATTAAAACGTTTTAGGTAGAAATTGAATCGCAGCACCACAACATTGTTACTTGCATGTTTCACATTTAATGAAAAATAAATTGCAGTGGAAAATTTTCATCATTGCAAGTTGCATTTAAGGTTACGGCCTTCTGGGAGATGGGGTTGTGGAGAGGACATTGGTTGAGACACTATATAGCAATCAAACAATCTGGACTTTATGGGGAGGGTAATGGATAAATACAGGAGCATATGAGGAAGAGGATTTTTTGGAAAGTATGCGGGATAGTTATCTAAATCCACATGTAGAGGAACCAACGAGAGAGCAGGCTATTTTAGACTGGGTATTGAGTAATGAGGAAGGGTTAGTTAGCAGTCTTATTGTGCGTGCCCCCTTGGGCAAGAGTGACCATAATATGGTCGAGTTCTTCATTAGGATGGAGAGTGACATTGTTAATTCAGAAACAATGGTTCTGAACTTAAGGAAAGGTAACTTTGAGGGTATGAGACGTGAATTGGCCAAGATTGACTGACAATCAATTCTAAAAGGGTTGACGGTGGATACGCAATGGAAGACATTTAAAGACTGCATGGATGAACTACAAAAATTGTTCATTCCAATTTGGCAAAAGAATAGATCAGGGAAGGTAGTGCATCCGTGGAAAAGTCAAAAGTCAAAAGAGTTTATTGTCATGTGTCCCTGACAGGACAATGAAAATCTTTCTTTGCATAGCACAACAGAACATAGAAGGCATTGACTACAATTCTATACATAAATACACCCATGACTTAATAAATTAATAAAGTGCAAATAACAGATGGAGGGATATTAATGTTCAGAGTTCCGAGCCAGGTTTAATAGCCTGATGGCTGTGGGGAAGTAGCTATTCTTAAACCGGGTTGTTGCAGTCTTCAGGCTCCTGTACCTTCTACCCGAAGGTAGCAGGGAGATGAGTGTGTGGCTAGGGTGGTGTGGGTCCTTGATGATGCTGCCAGCCTTTTTGAGGCAGCGACTTTGATAAATCCCCTCGATGGAAGGAAGTTCAGAGCCAATGATGGACTGGGCAGTGTTTACCACTTTTTGGAGTCTTTTCCTCTCCAGGGCGCTCAAGTTGCCGAACCAAGCCATGATGTAACCAGTCAGCAAGCTCTCTACTGTACACCTGTAGAAGTTAGAGAGAGTCCTCTTTGACAGACCAACTCTCCGTAATCTTCTCAGGAAGTAGAGGCGCTGATGAGCTTTCTTAATAATTGCATTTGTGTTCTCGGACCAGGAAAGATCTTCACAGATGTGCACGCCCAGGAATTTGAAGCTCTTGACCCTTTCAACCATCGACCCGTTGATATAAACAGGACTGTGGGTCCCCATCCTACTCCTTCCAAAGTCCACAATCAGTTCCTTGGTTTTGCTGGTGTTGAGGGCCAGGTTGTTATGTTGGCACCATATGGACAGTCGCTCGATCTCTCTTCTATACTCGGACTGATCCCCATCAGTGATACGTCCCACAATAGTGGTGTCGTCAGCGAACTTGATGATGGAGTTCGCGCTATGACCGGCTACGCAGTCATGAGTATAGAGTGAGTACAGCAGGGGGTTGAGCACGCAGCCCTGAGGTGCTCCCGTGCTGATTGTTATCGAGTCTGACACATTTCCACCAATATGAACAGACTGTGGTCTGTGGGTGAGGAAGTCGAGGATCCAATTGCAGAGGGATGCGCAAAGACCCAGTTCTGCGAGTTTGGTAACCAGCTTGGAGGGGATGATTGTGTTAAATGCCGAGCTGTAGTCAATAAATAGCAGCCTGATATATGAGTTTTTGTTGTCCAAGTGGTCCAGAGCGGAGTGGAGGGCCAGTGAGATCGCGTCCACCGTTGATCTGTTGTGGCGGTAAGCGAACTGCAGTGGGTCCAGGTTTTTGTTGAGGTAGGAGTTGATTTGCGCCATGATCAACCTCTCGAAGCACTTCATCACCACAGGCGTTAGTGCCACAGGTCGATAGTCATTGAGGCACGTCACCTTGCTCTTCTTGGGCACCGGTATTATTGATGCCCTTTTGAAGCAGGTGGGAACCTCAGACCTCAGAAGTGACAGGTTGAAAATGTCCGTAAAAACAAGGGAACAAGGGTAATCAGGGATAGTATCAAAGCAAAGGATGATGAGTACAAAGTAACCAGGAAAAACAGCATACCAGAGGACTGGGAGAAATTCAGAGACCAGCAGAGAAGGACAAAGGGCTTGATTAGGTAAGGACAAATAGATTATGAAAGAAAACTGGCAGGGAACATAAAAACTGACTGCAAAAGTTTTTATAGATATGTGAAGAGAAAGAGATTAGTTAAAACAAATGTAGGTCCCTTGCAGTCAGAAACAGGTGAGTTGATCATGGTGAACAAGGATATGGCGGACCAATTGAATAACTACTTTGGTTCCGTCTTCACTAAGGAAGACATAAATAATCTGCCGGAAATAGCAGGGGACCGCGGGTCAAAGGAGGACTTGAGTGAAATCCAGGTTAGTCGGGAAGTGGTGTTGGGTAAATTGAATGGATTAAAGGTCGATAAATCCCCAGGGCCAGATAGGCTGCATCCCAGAGTACTTAAGGAAGTAGCTCCGGAAATAGTGGATGCATTAGTGATAATCTTTCAAAACTCTTTAGATTCTGGAGTAGTTCCTGAGGATTGGCGGGTAGCAATTTAACCCCTCTTTTTAAGAAGGGGGGGAGAGAGAAAACGGGGAATTACAGACCAGTTAGTCTAACATCGGTAGTGGGGAAACTGCTAGAGCCCGTTATTAAAGATGGGATAGCAGCACATTTGGAAAGTGGTGAAATCATTGGACAAAGTCAGCATGGATTTACGAAAGGTAAATCATGTCTGACGAATCATGTGGAATTTTTCGAGGATGTAACTAGTAGTGTGGATAGGGGAGAACCAGTGGATGTGGTGTATCTGGACTTCCAGAAGGCTTTCGACAAGGTCCCACATAAGAGATTAGTATATAAACTTAAAGCATACGGCATTGGGGGTTCAGTATTGATGTGGATAGAGAACTGGCTGGCAAACAGGAAGCAAAGAGTAGGAGTAAACGGGTCGTTTTCACAATGGCAGGCAGTGACTAGTGGAGTACCGCAAGGCTCAGTGCTGGGACCCCAGCTATTTACAATATGCATAAATGATCTGGATGAGGGAATTGAAGGCAATATCTCCAAGTTTGTGGATGACACTAAGCTGGGGGGCAGTGTTAGCTGTGAGGAGGATGCTAGGAGACTGCAAGGTGACTTGGATAGGCTGGGTGAGTGGGAAAATGCTGGGCAGATGCAGTATAATGTGGATAAATGTGAGGCTATCCACTTTGGTGGCAAAAATAGGAAAACAGACTATTATCTAAATGGAGGCCGATTAGGAAAAGGGGAGATGCAACGTGACCTGGGTGTCATGGTACACCAGTCATTGAAAGTAGGCATGCAGGTACAGCAGGCAGTGAAGAAAGCGAATGGTATGTTAGCTTTCATAGCAAAATGATTTGAGTATAGGAGCAGGGAGGTTCTACTTCAGTTGTATAGGGTCTTTGTGAGGCCACACCTGGAGTATTGCGTACAGTTCTGGTCTCCAAATCTGAGGAAGGACATTATTGCCATAGAGGGAGTGCAGAGAAGGTTCACCAGACTGATTCCTGGGATGTCAGGACTGTCTTATGAACAAAGACTGCGTAGACTCGGTTTATACTCTCTAGAATTTAGGAGATTGAGAAGGGATCTTATAGAAACTTACAAAATTCTTAAGGGGTTGGACAGGCTAGATGCAGGAAGATTGTTCCCAATGTTGGGGAGGTCCAGGACAAGGGGTCACAGCTTAAGGATAAGGGGGAAATCCTTTAGGACCGAGATGAGAAGGAATTTTTTCACACAGAGAGTGGTGGGTCTCTGGAACTCTCTGCCACAGAGGGTAGTTGAGGCCAGTTCATTGGCTATATTTAAGAGGGAGTTAGATGTGGCCCTTGTGGCTAAGGGGATCAGAGGGTATGGAGAGAAGGCAGGTACGGGATACTGAGTTGGATGATCAGCCATGATCATATTGAATGGCGGTGCAGGCTCGAAGGGCCGAATGGCTTACTCCTGCACCTAATTTCTATGTTCCTAATTTCTATGAGAGTGGAACGAAGGTGACCATTGGGGCACTGAGGATCAGGTGATTGGGATTATTGCATGCTCAAGTCTTTAGGGGGTCAGACTAAGCGGTGGTCTGGGGTAAAATGGTGGTGTGGCGGTTGGTACCATAGCTATAGGTGTGGTAGGGTGCTGAAGGATAGATGCAGAGGACTTTATTCAGAATGACAAAAGATGGAAAGCTGGATGTACCATTGTTTACAATTTATTTTTTAGATTCAAAAACAAAATTTCTAAATGTACAGTCAATGGTAACTAGCATTAAACACTCAATACTAGAGGACTGCAACAATGTATGTTAATAAATTTGCTGAATGAGCAGAAAATCATGAAACAAATTTGAACACAATAAGCAGGGGGGGGATTATATCTTTAATAAGGAAAAATAAGGAAGCCACATAAATCTTGGAACATAATTCAAATCGGTTGGGGAGAGCAATTGATCTTGAAGTACAAATGCACAAACCATTAACACTGTTGACACATTAATGAGGACAAGTTAAATAAACAAGTATGAAGTACCAGCGTTTAGTTGTGGATGGCTAGTATTGAAAAGTAGAAAGGTTATGTTAAGTTTGTGACAAATCTTGTTGGACTAAATTTGGGTTACTGTCTTCAAGTCCAGTTGCCATAATTATGAAAAGTGTGTAGAGAAACAGGAGACATTAGGTAGAGCTCCCTCAATGTCCAAGGATAACATTGGCAGATGGAGGGAAGGGTGAACAACCTGCTTCTCTTTCTCTTTTGTAAAAGTAGATTGAGAAGGTCATCACATTTTTGAAATGCTTTAATAAAGCAGATAAAAAGGGTTTCTCGGATGTGGAGGAGCAAAGTGATGGTGCTATGATGATATGAACCAATATGAGGATTCACTTGTTCCCTCCAATGTCAGGGGCGTTTTACGGCCTCTTATGCCTGCTACAAATATAACCTCAACTCTGCAGTCTCGTCTATCTGCAATAACCTTCCATCTGTTTATCAATAATCCATCTATCTACATCTGAAAAATATTCAAAGACATTGCTTTTACTGTCCTTTGAGGAAAGTAATTTGATAAAAGCACAACTCTGATGATTTGCTTCCTCTCCAGTACTCCAGGTTCTTGGATGGTTGATGAAGTAATTGTGGGATGGACCCACACATTGACAGGCCCTATCTGCCATCCACGTCCTGTTGTAGCAGAGTCTGCATCAGCCAACTTAGAGCTTGAACCAAAATCAAATTATACTTGACCCTGAACGATCTTCTTAAGGGCCTGTCCCACTGTACGAGGTAATTCAAGAGCTCTCCCGAGTTTTAAAAAAAAAATCAAACTCGTGGTAAGTACGTAGCGGCTACGTCGGAGCTCGTGGAT
Organism: Raja brachyura; assembly: GCA_963514005.1. The sequence continues at coordinate 58,300,116 of OY740784.1, forward strand.
GTCTCACAGCGGCTCGTAATGCTAACGGCAGGTACTCGGGAAACGTGGAAACGTGAAGTTTTTTCAGCACTGAAAAATGTCCACGAGAGCCCCGAGTACCTACGAACGGTTATTACCGTAATTCTCCAAGTTCGAATCAGGGGAAACGCGGGAGAACTCTTGAATTACCTTGTACAGTGGGACAGGCCCTTAAGAAGATCGTTCAGGGTCAAGTATAATTTGATTTTGGTTTTAGAATTTGATTTCAAAGTATATAATTCAGTTTTTTGACATTTTTTTGTTTTTATAACATTATTAGTTTCATGGAAGCAATAAAGTTTGCTAGACAAGAACAATTTGATGCATATGTTGCTGTTGGAGGTGGATCTGTGATGGATACATGTAAAGTGGCGAACCTCTACAGCTGCAGCCCTGATGCCGAATTCTTGGACTACGTCAATGCACCGATAGGAAAAGGAAAACCTGTTACTGTTAACCTCCGTCCTTTGATAGCAGGTGGGTTCATTCAGAATAATTTGCTCAACAGTACAATTAATTTAGTGTTGATTACCATTATTTATTGCTGATGTGACAGAGCTGTGATTATTTGTAAAAGAATGAATTAAACTCTAAAAAGACTCAAAGATCTAAACTACCCATTTCCTGGGTCAACTAAAGTAGGACAACTGCTTCATTTGTCCCACGTGGATCAATCATAATTTAAATGTCTTCATTTGATCAGTGATATTTTTAAACATAATTGGTTAGATTTTGCTGGCCCCAACTGCTGGAAGACCAGCAAATAATAAGAGGCAATGAAGACAGCCTCCTTTATAGAACTGATGGTGAGCTAGGAAGACCCGGAGTTCCTTCTACCCATGATCTGTTTTCTCACTACCAAATGCTTCACTTAGCTATCATCTCCCAACTCCTGCCATGAAGGGATTACCACCCCCTTCACCCACTCCATTGTTGTGATTGAGGTACCCTTCATCTTTTGCTCTTCCCTATTCTATGAGAAAAAAAAACTCCTGAACAACCACCTCCCCATCCTCTGTCTGACAATCTCCTCTACACTATGTTTAACATTCCACAGCAATCTCTTATCTCCTGGTACTCTGTTGCATCCTTATGCAGCAGGCTGTCCTTGAAGATGGTTGACAGCAGGTTGGGAGGCCAACAGAAATATGCAATCTGAGGTAACACAGTTAAAGATAGCCGGATATACAGGGAACTTATACTTCTAGGTGTCCCGTCCATAACTCCTTCCCCTCCGCACTCGACACACTATAGAGGTAAAAGTTTATAGAATTGTAATTTTATACTTTTCGTTGATGAGGCAAAATAATGTTTTGTATATCATGATTTTGTGATTAATATACGATTGCCTTTCGTGACTTAAGGATAAATCATTTCACAACCAATGAAGTACTTTCCAAAGTGTTGACAGACGTGAGTAATAATTCGGTCTTAAATCCATACTTGAAACAACATGGAGAACCAAAGTGTAATTCATTACTAATAACATATTTTGTTTCTTCTTAGTTCCCACTACAGCTGGTACTGGAAGTGAGACCACAGGGGTGGCTGTGTTTGATTATGAAGCGATGAAAGTTAAAACAGGTGATTACTTGTCACAGTGCAAGTTGTGACAAGATGGAACGTTGCTATGTTGATATAGTCAAAATGGGTCAAAATAACCAAAGGCTCTTTTTCTTTTGAGCATCTGAGCAGGAGTGACCTTAAGACATCCTGAAAGCTTATACACTATCTACACCATTTTGCTTCCCCATCCCTAAGTGCCCACATTTATTTCAATATTGCTTTGAATATATTAATCAACTGAGCATCGTCAGTATAATAACAAAAGATGCTGAAATCTTGAAAACAAAATATAAAACACTGGAAGAACACAGCAGGTCAATATCCAGAGGGATGGGGATATCCAGGGGGATATCCAGCAGGCATATGGATGAGAAGGGTATGGAGGGTTATGGTATGAGTGCAGGCAGGTGGGACTAAGGGAAAAAAAGTTGTTTGGCATGGACTTGAAGGGCCGAGATGGCCTGTTTCCGTGCTGTAATTGTTATATGGTCAAGATAAGACTTGACATATCTTGCCAGAGAGACAGTTATTCAACACCTACAGTGGCTTGCAAAAGTTTTCATACCCCTTGAACCTTTCCACATTTTGTCACGTTACAACCACAAACGTAAATGTATTTTTTTGGGATTTTATGTGAAAGACCAACACAAAGTGGTGCATAATTGTGAAATGGAAGGAAATTGATACATGGTTTCCAAATTTTATTACAAATAAAAAACTGAAAAGTGTGGCGTTCAAAAGTATTCAGCCCCCCTGAGTTAATACTTTGTAGAACCACCTTTCGCTGCAATTACAGCTGCAAGTCTTTTGGGGTATGTCTCTACCAGCTTTGCACATCTAGAGACTTAAATTTTTGTCCATTCTTCTTTGCAAAATAGCTCAAGCTCAGTCAGATTGGATGGAGAGCGTCTGTGAACAGCAATTTTCAAGTCTTGCCAGAGATTCTCAATTGGATTTGGCTCTGGACTTTGACCGGGCCATTCTAACACATAAATATGCTTTGATCTAAACTATTCCATTGTAGCTCTGGCTGTATGTTTAAGGTCGTTGTCCTGCTGGAAGTTGAACTTCCACCCCAGTCTCAAGTTCTTTGCAGACTCTAACAGGTTTTCTTCCCAGATTGCCCTGTATTTGGTTCCATCCAGCTTCTTATCAACTCTGACCAGCTTCCTTGTCCCTGATGAAGAAAAGCATCCCCACAGCATGATGCTGCCTCCTCCATGTTTCACAGTGGGGATGGTGTGTTCAGGGTGATGTGCAGTGTTAGTTTTCCACCACACATAGCGTTTTGCATTTAGGACAAAAACTTCCATTTTGGTCTCATCAGACCAGAGCACCTTCCTCCACATGTTTTCTGTGTCCCCCACATGGCTTATGGCAAACTGCAAACGGGACTTCTTATGGCTTTGTATCAACAATGGCTTTCTTCTTGCCACTCTTCCATAAAGGCCCGATTTGTGGAGTGCATAACTAATAGTTGTCCTGTGGACAGATTCTCCCACCTGAGCTGTGGATCTCTGCAGCTCCTCCAGAGTTACCATGGGCCTCTTGGCTGTTTCTCTGATCAATGCTCTCCTTGCCCAGCCTGTCAGTTTAGGTGGACAGCCATGTCTTGGTAGGTTTGCAGTTGTGCCATACTCTTTCCTTTTTCGGATGATGGATTGAACAGTGCTCCATGAGATGTTCAAAGCTTGGGATTTTTTTTGAAAACCTAACCCTGCTTTAAATTTCTCCACAACTTTATCCCTGACCTGTCTGGTGTGTTCCTTGGGCTTCATGATGCTGTTTGTTCACTAAAGTTTTCTAACAAACCTCTGAGGCCTTCACAGAACAGCTGTATTTATACTGAGATTAGATTACACACAAGTGGACTCTATTTACTAATTAGGTGACTTCTGAAGGCAATTGGTTGCACTGGATTTTATTTACAGGTATCAGAGTAAAGGGGGCTGAACACTTTTGCATGCCACACTTTTCAGTTTTTTATTTGTAAAAAAATTTGAAAACCATGTATAATTTTCCTTCCACTTCACAATTATGCGCCACTTTGTGTTGGTCTATCACATAAAATCCCAATAAAATACATTTACGTTTGTGGTTGTAACGTGACAAATTGTGGAAAACTTGCCCACACTGGCCAACATGTCCCAGCTATACCACTCTCACCTGCCTGCGCTTGGTCCATATCCCTCCAAACTTGGCCTATCCACGTACCAGTCTATTTCTTAAATGTTGGGATACTCGCAGCCTCAACTACCTCCTCTTCCATACACCCACCATCCTTTGTGCGAAAACGTTACCCCCCAGATTCCTATTAAATCTTTTGCCCTTCACTTTGAACCTATGTCCTCTGGTCCTTGATTGCCCTATTCTGTGCATCTACCCAGTCTATTCCACTCATGATCTTATAGGATCACCCCTCATTCTCCTGCACCCCAAGGAATAGAGACACAGCCTACTCAACCTCTCACAAAGCTCAGACCTTCTAGTCCTGGCAACATCCTCGTAAATCTTCTCTGAACCCTTTCAAGCTTGACAATATATTTCCTATAGCATGGTGCCCAGAACTGAACACAATACTCTAAATGCAGTCTCACCAACATCTTAATACAACTGTAACAAGACCTCCCAACTTCTGTACTCAATACTCTGACTGATGAAGGCCAATGTGCCAAAAGCCTTTTTGACCACCTTATCTATCTGTGACTTGACCTTCAGGCAACCATGCACCTACACTCCTAGATCCCTCTCTTCTACAACACCCCCCAGAGGTGTTGTAGAACATATGTAGGTCCTGCCCTTGTTACGTCCTGTATGTAGGTCCTTGTTAGGTCCTCTATATGTAGGTCCTGTCCTTGTTAGATGTGCTAAAATTCAACACCTCACACTTCTCTGTATTAAATTCCATCACCCATTTCTCAGCCAACCTGGCCAATCGATCCAGATCCTGCTGAAATCTTTCACAACCATCTTCAATATCTCCAAAACCACCCACTTTTGTATAAAACAGCAAACTTGCTCATCTTGCCCTGTATTTTCTCATCCAAATCATTAATGTAGATGACAAACAGTAAGGGGCTCAGCACCGAACCCTGATGCACACCACTAGTCACAGGCCTCCAGTCCGAGAAGCAGCCATCCATCATCTTAATTTTTAATGTATTGGCTTCAGAGGATTTAGCTCCTTTGCACTCAATTCCTCTTCACAACACAGCGCTTCACCCCATTACATTGTATCCAACATGTGAAGAATGTGATGGACAAAAGTATAAGATGGTAAAGTGTGAAATTACACACTTTGGTGGAAGAATGAAAAATAAATGTTCTAAAAGGTGAGAGATTAGTCAATGTTTACATTTTGAAGATCCATTCAGTTATACAATAGATATATTTTTGGACTTTCACATCTTTACTGCTACAAACCCTCTAGAGGTAGCCACAGTACCAGGTCCAGGTTGAGTAAGCTGGGACTCTATTCCTTGGATCGCAGGAGGATGAGGGGGTGATCTCATGGAAGTGTACAAGATCATGCAAGGAATAGATCGGGCCGTGGACTGAAGACAAAAGATCATAGCTGAAGACTTGCTCCCCCCCCCCCCCCCCCCCGTTCAATCACGCCAATGCAGAGACAATGTAGTGGCCATGCTGGGTAACTGGTTGACTGTGTGACCTTGTCATGTGACCTTTGGTGGGATTGGAGTGCAAAACAGTGGAGGCAGCAGCACATTTTTTGGTCCTGATGTATTTTGTGAACATCTGCAATCATCTTATGCCTTTTGACAGCATCATTGGTATGTGGTGGTGAAGATGTGGATTACAGATACACTACATTTGGAAAACATTAGGCTTGTCTTGGTGGAAAAAACAGATCAATTTCTTAAGACATGGACACCTTTACTGAATGTTTACAACAATAGTATGGTGAAACACAAATTTAAATTTAAATCCGATGCTACTTTGGGTGAGGGGTGGGGGGGGCAAGGTTTATCTCCATTCTCTTATTCTTCTTTCTCTCTGCTGCACTGCTTGGGTAGTTTAGGGGTCTTTTCACGTTCTTTTCTATTTTATCCCTTCATTTTTTCCTTTCTTCTTTTCTTGCTTTCCCTTTGTTTCCTTTTTTCCTTGTTTTAATTTAGGTTATAAGGTTAAAAATGAAGCTGTACAATAATTGTATAATTGTAGATGCCGAACATTTTATCCTTGTACAATTGCTTCTAAATAAATAAATAAATAAATAAAATGGAAATAAAGTTAAAAAAAAGACAATAGGTACAGGAGTAGGCCATTCGCCCCTTCAAGCCAGCACCGCCATTCAATGTGATCATGGCTGATCATCCCCAATCAGTACCTTGTTCCTGCCCTCTTCCCATATCCCCTGACTCCGCTATCTTTAAGAGCCCTATCAATCTCTCTCTTGAAAGTATCCAGAGAACCAGCCTCCACCGCCCTCTGGTGCAGAGAATTCCTCCGACTCACAACTCTCTGTGTGCAAAAGTGTTTAATGTTTACTTATGTTTGTGATTCGTTATTTTAAGTAGAATGGTTATTTACAATGTTATTGTAGTATGTTTGCAATAAGTGTATTTCTTATTTCTACGCCTTTTAGTACTTGTGGTTTCACACTTTTCCGATTCAGTAAACCTGTGGACAAAAGAGTTTGCGTCTTCAGATTCTTGATAAAGGAAGGTGTTTAAGCTGATTGTCAATATATACACAGTAGTATTTTGAGGACAGCACAAGGGGGAAAGATTTAATAAGATTAGTTAAAACAAATGTAGGTCCCTTGCAGTCAGAAACAGGTGAATTGATAATGGGGACAAGGACATGACAGACCAATTGAATAACTACTTTGGTTCTGTCTTCACTAAGGAAGACATAAATAATCTGCCGGAAATAGCAGGGGATCGTGGGTCAAATGAGATGGAGGAACAGAATGAAATCCAGATTAGCTGGGAAGTGGTGTTAGGTAAATTGAATGGATTAAAGGCCGATAAATCCCCAGGGACAGATAGGCTGCATCCCAGAGTGCTTACGGAAGTAGCCCCAGAAATAGTGGATGCCTTAGTGATAATTTTTCAAAACTCTTTAGATTCTGGAGTAGTTCCTGAGGATTGGAGGGTAGCTAATGTAACCCCACTTTTTAAAAAGGGAGGGAGAGAGAAAACGGGAAATTACAGACCAGTTAGTCTAACATCGGTAGTGGGGAAACTGCTAGAGTCAGTTTTTAAAGATGGGATAGCAGCACATTTGGAAAGTGGTGAAATCATTGGACAAAGTCAGCATGGATTTACGAAAGGTAAATCATGTCTAACGAATCTTATTGAATTTTTTGAGGTAACTAGTAGAGTGGATAAGGGAGAACCAACCAGTGGATGTGTTATATCTGGACTTTTAGAAGGCTTTCGACATCTCTTGCAGCACAAAAGATTAGTATACAAACTTAAAGCACATGGTATTGGCGGTTCAGTATTGATGTGGATAGAGAACTGGCTGGCAGACAGGAAGCAAAGAGTAGGAGTGAACGGGTCCTTTTCAGGATGGCAGGCAGGGACTAGTGGGGTGCCGCAAGGACCCCAGCTATTTACAATATATATTAATAATTTGGACGAGGGAATTGAATGCAACATCTCCAGGTTTGCGGATGACACGAAGCTGGGGGGAAGTGTTAGCTGTGAGGAGGATGCTAGGAGGCTGCAAGGTGACTTGGATAGGCTGCGTTAGTGGGCAAATGTATGGCAGATGCAGTATAATGTGGATAAATGTGAGGTTATCCACTTTGGTGGCAAAAACAGGAAAGTAGACTATTATTTGAATGGTGGCCGATTAGGAAAAGGGGAGATGCAACGAGACATGGGTGTCATGGTACACCAGTCGTTGAAAGTAGGCATGCAGGTGCAGCAGGCAGTGAAGAAAGTGAATGGTATGTTAGCATTCATAGCAAAAGGATTTGAGTATCGGAGCAGGGAGGTTCTACTGCAGTTGTACAGGGTTTTGGTGAGACAACACCTGGAGCATTGCGTACAGTTTTGGTCTCCAAATCTGAGGAAAGACATTCTTGCCATAGAGGGAGTACAGAGAAGGTTCACCAGACTGATTCCTGGGATGTCAGGACTTTCATATGAAGAAAGACTGGATAGACTTGGCTTGTACTCGCCAGAATTTAGAAGATTGAGGGGGGATCTTATCGAAACGAACAAAATTTGTAAGGGGATGGACAGGCTAGATACAGGAAGATTGTTCCCGATGTTGGGGAAGTCCAGGACAAGGGGGTCACAGTTTAAAGGGGGAAATCCTTTAGGACAGAGATGAAAAAAACATTTTTCTCACAGAGAATGGTGAATCTCTGGAATTCTCTGCCACAGAAGGTAGTTGAGACCAGTTCATTGGCTATATTTAAGATGGAGTTAGATGTGGCCCTTGTGGCTAAATGGATCAGTTGGTATGGAGAGAAGGCAGGTACAGGATACTGAGTTGGATGATCAGCAATGATCATATTGAATGGTGGTGCAGGCTCGAAGGGCCGAATGGCATACTCCTGCATTTTCTATGTTTCTATGTTTCTAATAGGAATCTGAAGGGTAACTTTTTCACACAAAGGATGATGGATGTATGGAACAAGGTACTAGCGGAGGTAGATGAGGCAGGGACTATCCCAACATTTAAGAAGCAGTTAGACAGGGACATGGATAGAAGATAGACACAAAAAGCTGGAGTAACTCAGTGGGACAGGCAGCTTCTTTGGAGAGAAGGAATGGGTGACGTTTCTCGACCCGAAACATCACCCATTCCTTCTCTCCAGAGGCTGCCTGTCCCGTTGATTTACTCCAGCTTTTTGTGTCCATCTTCAGTTGAAACCAGCATCTACAGTTCCTTCCTAAATAGGTACATTGATAGGACAGGTTTGGAGCGATATGGACCAAATGCTGGCAGATGGGACTAGTGTAGCTGGGGCCTGTTGGGCTGAAGAGCCTGTTTCCACACTATCACTCTATGACCGCATGGTTATCTCTGTGACTCATTAAGATCTGCAGAGACCTCTACAGGACACAATCCAAGCTTAAATTTAGGAATCTAAGCCTCTCATGGTTATTATGTTATGTGATAATTACTATTCTAATCGTTCATAGTTCATATTACAAAATGTCACCAAATATGTAATTGAATTAATAAACTTTTTTTAAAAACAATTTGTAGCCTTACTATGCTACTGTGCTTTATGTACAATTTTAGGCATTGCTAGTAGGGCTCTGAAACCATTACTTGGGATAGTGGATCCTTTGCATACGTTACACATGCCTGAGCGCGTGGCAGCTTACAGTGGCTTTGACGTACTTTGGTAAGTAATATTTTGAACAAGTTAAACATTCATGAAGCAAATCTGAACCATGGCCAAGAGTTTCTTTCGAACTATGACCCTATGATACAAGTTCATTGACTGCACTTTTGGTTCTACGTCTGGCAGGTCCAATAATAGGAATAGCTCTGAGAAAATTCCTGACTAATGTACAACTTTAAATAATGGAAAATGAATGGAATAATGTAATTTCATTGTAATATAATTAGTTTTCTTTTGATACATTCTTTACTTCCCTTATTTTTGTGATGTACATTCAATTTTTTTTATCTGCTCATTTGTGGCAGAAATTTTATTTTTTCAGTTTGAAAAAGTTCTCTTTGATTGGGCAGATGACCTGAGAGCTATCTGTTTGATTGTGGCTGGTCCCAGGACATTCAGGAAGCTCAGACCATAGGTTAAATGCTCACATTTAACCTATTCCTGAAGCTTATTTGGTTACGTTTTTTTACGCATTTGTGCACAAAGAGCTTTACAGTATTTTATTTAAATTTCAGCTGTAATGTTTGAAATTATTTAATTATTGGGCTGATTTTTTATGACTGGAACATGTAATCATAGGTTGTGATTTATTACGTTTTTTTTGTGGAACTGCATTTTCTGAGTAATGTATAAAATGGTCTAAGCACATTTTTCATAGTATTTGCAATGTAAATTGAATGTTATTTTAGAAATATAACATTATGCTGAAGAATGAATGCAGAACAAAGACTTAGAATATGATCTGACTCTGCCTGAACTGCTGGGCATTTCATACATCGCTATCCTGTATGACAATACATCATTATACCTGCTTGTGACCCTTCGGTATTTTTTTTTCTCTCTCTCTGCCCTCTTTAATCTATCAATTGTGGCATATTCATCCCTCGAATAGGGACAAATAGGTCAGCAATTTATAAGTATCTGACTTTCTATCATTCCCAGTTCTGATAAAGGGTCTTCAACCTGAAGTATTTTCTCACTTTTTCTTTCCATTGATGCCTCTTGACCTTCTTAGATTTCACATTTCCAGCATCTGCATTTTTGTTCTATTTTCGGACCTGGGACTGCTGGATATAGTTGCCTTGCTAATGAGGATGGAAAGCTAGCCTATGAGGTTCCCGCTGCAAGGGTAGTTATTGCAGGAACTGTGGGACAACACACTGCAAGGCTGCCCAACTACAACCGGCAGCAGTTAGCTACATTTCCCACCTCTTTAAAGCTTGTATTGATTGACTCTTCTAGAGAAGGTGAAGCAATGACATTAGATGTCATTCACACCAAAGAAGCTCCTTTGGATAAGGCAATTTGAAGTTAAACTAGGAATTGCACTGGGACAAGACATAAGAGCAGATGTTCAATAAGGAAATCTGGTGATTCTTCATAAATAGACAAATAATTCTTACTAAGCGGATACATTGGTGTGAGTTTCATGACCACAAATCAATCAAACTAACATATGATGAGCGCTTGACAGCACTGGGCCTATATTTGCTGGAGTTTAGTAGAATGAGGGGGGGACATCATTGAAACGTACAAAATAGTGTGAAACACTTGGACAGAGTGGCTGCGGAGATGATGTTTCCACTAGTGGGTGAATCCAGGACTAGAGGTTGTAGCCTCAGAATTAAATGACGTTCTTTTAGGAAGGAGATGAGGAGGAATTTCTACAGTCAGAGGGTGGTGAATCTGTGGAATTCTTTGGCACTGAAGGCTGTGGAGGCAAAGTCAGTGGATATGTTTAAGGCAGAGATGGATAGATTCTTCATTACTATGGGTGTCAGAGGTTACAGGGAGTAGGCAGGAGAATGGAGTTAGGAGGGAGAGATAAATCAGCCACGATTTAATGGCGGAGTAGATTTGATGGACCGAATGGCCCAATTCTACTCCTTTCACTTAAGATCTTATGAAACTGCTGCCAGAGTAACAGAGGCTTGAATAAAGAATTCAGGGGGGTAATTAGGTAGCTATAACTGAATCGGAACTCATTGTTATTAACAATATAGTAACTTCATATGTTAAAAAAAAATGTAAAGTTTATTTTCTGATACTATTTCTTCATTCCAACAGCCATGCATTGGAATCTTACACCGCCCTTCCGTACAGTTTACGATCACCTTGCCCTCCAAATCCAATCAATCGTCCAGCTTATCAAGGGAGCAACCCTATCAGCGATGTATGGTCCAAACATGCCCTGAGAATTGTGGCCAAGTACATGAAACGGTAATGTATAGTCCAGCACCTCTGTTACTGAAGTCCTTTATAATTTATGTAGCTTTATCTACAGGGAGGCTCATTGCTGGGAAAGAAATTGCTTAAGTTTAAGATTTTAAATAAGAACATATTTTCTGAATAAGAATTGGGATATGTGTTAACATGTTCACAGTGCAAATCACTATCTGCAAACAGGACCCCACACATTAATTCCAGAACTAACTATCGCCCGCATGAGCTCATGCAGAAAAAAAACCCAGAACAATTCAAACAATTGGTCTTATTACTCGGAGTTCTTGAATTCCTGAAGCTTGAGATTGTAGGATATCGTAAATATAATAGTAAGATTAAATGAGAACTTACCAGTTTGAAGTTTGATCTTGATTTTATGAGGAGCTACGTTGGTGATTACGTGAAGAAGGCCCGCCAGGCCGCATGTGCACCAAACTTCAAAGAGCGGTGTGAAATCACAAATAAACAACACTGAAGTACATAGTAAGATCAGTGACTCGAGAACTACCATATGATCCTTTATGAGAGAGGGTTGGGCGTGGCGGGCCTTGCTCTCTAGCCCCGGTGGAGAATCATCTCCCGACTCTGTGGGCGAGCAGATATGAGTGAATTTAAGCAACCCTGTCTCTGGCGTTGCTGGCGCCGCCTTTCATGAAGGCCGGCGCATTTTGACATGAAACAGCCCTTCATCAGGCGCTGCTGGCACGGCTCTCCCGTAGGCCGGCACTTCACGCATGACACAGCCCTGTCAGGCGCTGCTGGTACGGCTCACCCATAGGCCGGTAATGTCACAAATGAAACAGCCCTGTATCAGGTGCTGCTGGCACGGCTCTCCCGTAGGTAGGCACTTTCATATATGAAGCAACCATGTCAGGCGCTGCTGGCGTGGCCTGTCCCATAGGCCCGCACATTTTACACATGAAGCAGCCCTGTCAGGCGCTGCTGGCGCGGCCTGTCCCATAGGCCCGCGCTATTGCTGTGTAAGCTCACTAAATGAACATTTTAGTGTACAGCTTTACCTGTGAAGGGTAAAAATAATTCATAGCAACCTGTGCTTAAACAATTATAACATTGTCAGAACATATAACAATAACTTTTTACTTTGCCTTTAGCTTTTACTTAAAGAAAAAATATATAAATATAGAAATATAGAAAAACTATAAAATACATACTTTTTATTATAAGGAGAAACCCTTTATAGCCCGACTCATCTGAGTCCAAATAGGACTGAATGAGTCCCAGTAATTTCTTGACTGGGGACCAACGTCTGTGAGCCACTGAACCCACTGTCAGTGGCTCCAGCGTTGCTTCCTTGCCGTTCCAACGGCATCCCACAGGCTGGGAGCCGCTGACCCCCCTGTCAGCGACTCTGTTTTTACGACATCCCTGCAGGCTGGAGAGCCGCTAACTGCACTGTTAGCGGCTCCTTATCTCGCAACCCGATCAATTTTGCCGGTTACCGCATTTGCGGCCGGACTGGAATTTCCCCACAGACCATAACTGGAAACTCGTCGGGCTGTGAAACTGGCAGGAAAAACCTCTGTAGAAAGAGGCTCCTGCCTAAAAACCCCTGGTATGTAAAAAAACAAACTTACCTTTTAGGTTTAACATACCACCGGCAGGAGCTGTGTCCTGCCAGACTGGTGCTTGCGCCAGTGCGGCTGACGTACTGGTGCGCATGCACACGTGACTCCGAAGTAAAATGAATATTTAATTGAGTCTGTAGTTTGTATCTCAGAGTCTGATTTATTTTAGGCTGCCATTGTAATCCTTTCTGGGTTTATTCCCTAGTTTGATCTCTGTGATGTACATGGTTAAAGTTTTTTAAACAAGTCATTGTCAAACTTTTCAAGAAAATACGTGTTATCTTTGTATGAATATTCCTGATCTGGATTTATGGACAGTGTAAATGACTTCTAGACTCAGTACGTGATTCAAGTACATCTTTAATCAGCACTGAAACTTAACAGCATAGAGGATGATTATTTGTTAGTACATCCTGGCGGCTCCAACTGTCCATGCTGGGAAACCAGTGTTAGTATAAGTATTACAGTGGGGTGGAGTTAGAGATGCTGGCTGGTGTGTGATTGGTTAACATGCAACATCAATCTACATCCTTCCCCCAAAAGATTAAGTGTGAAAGGACACTCGTGCCATGGGGTTAAAGATACTTGCCATATCTCTCTGGTGGTTTACTAACACGGCCCGAGCACGTGCGGACCAAACCCCCCCCCCCCCCCCCCCCCCCTCACCTGAAAGATGAGACGGAGAGCGTGGAGGCGAGAATGACGTGTGAAGGGTTGTGGTGACCGAAAGGGGAAACATGTGGTGGGTGAGGCCCCATGGTTGGTGGAGACCGCGGGACGTGGAAGGGTGCAAGGCATGCGGGGACAGGTGGTAGACATTGCAAAAGGCGGCTGGAACTGGAGCAGTGGAGCATAGGGACCAGCAGGTGGTGGGCGGGGCTCCCTCACAGCAAGCAGGTGTTGTTGACTTCTCCGGTACACCGCTCCCTCACAGTCTACAAGGTAGTACCGTGGCTCATCAGTCGGCTTGACAACAGTGCCCAGACGGGAATGTCCAGTTGAAGTTCATAGACGGACGACCTGGCCCGGCAGTAGAGGCTTGAGTGGTCTGCTGGAACTGTCATATGACCTTTTCTGGATATCGTGCTTCTCTTGTAGACGTTTGTGGAATAGTGGCGGGCTTCAGCACCTGAGGAACCAGTTGCTGTTGTGTGATGCGTACCGGAGGTCTCGTCAATCTCAACATCAGTCGCTGTGCTGGCGACCCCAGGGTTCCGTCCCTGGCAACATTTCTGAGATTCAGAAATCATTTCTGAAATCAGTGCTCGCTCCAGCAAGTGTTTGGCGCTTCTGACAGCGCGTTCAGCGAGTCCATTACTCTGTGGATACTCGGGACTACTCATGATGTGCTGGAAGTTTCATAGGTCTGCGAAAAGCTTGAACATGTGGCTGGTGAACTGCCGACCATTGTCGGTTCTCAGGCTGACGGGAGCGCCAAAGGTAGAGAAGTGTCTTTTCAGCTTCTGGATGACCATCTCAGATGTGAGGGAGGTCAGTTGGTCTAGTTCAAACCAATTAGAAAAGGAGTCGACTAGAAGGAGGTAGCTTCCCGCACCATTCGAAAATGTCTGCCCAGCGACGTCCAGGGCAGAGCTGGTGGAGGTTGTGGCAGAGGGGGCTGCCGCTGCTGATGAGGCGCAAGGCTGTTGCAAGCGGGGCAGGAGGCTACGCGGTCCCAGATGTAACTGGCCATTCCCGGCCAGTAGAACAGACTACGGACGCGTGCCAGTGTGGCGTCGGCTCCTGGGTGACCGCTGTGTGCCTCTTTGAAGTATACGTATCGTAGCGATGAGGGTAGCACTACCTTGTGACCCTTGACGACAACCCCATCCTGAATTACCAGGTCATCATGAACCAGGAGGAAAGGCTGCACCTCTGTGGGCGTATTGGATTGTCTGTCTGGCCAGCCTGTTTTGATGATGGAGGAGAGGATTTGAAGCGTATCGTCAGTGGCGGTGTGCGCGGCCAAGGTGCGCAGTTGCTTACTGGAGACGAAATTGACACCGAGGACCGTGAAATTTTCCTGTTCATAGGGATGTTGTTTGCAAGATGCCCAAGGTGCATGGGATAGATTGTCAGCGACGTGCATGTCCTTACCCTTAGTGTAGGTAATAGAGAAATCGTACCGCTGCAGCTGCATCATCATACGCTGCAAACGAGCTGGCACGGCATGGATGGGCTTGTTCAGGATTGTCATCAGTTGTTGGTGGTCCATCTCGACCGTGAAGGTGTTGCCAAAGATGAAGTCGTGGAATTTGGAGCAAGCAAAAACGACGGCCAACAGTTCCTTTTCGATTTGCGCGTAGTGCTGCTCTGTGTCGGTCATGGTGTGAGAGGCATACGAGACAGGTAGTAGAGTGCCCTCGGCAGATGGTTGCAAGCAGGCTGCGCCGAGCCCGAATTTCGAAGCATCGCAGGTGATCGTTACCGGACGTTTCAGGTCAAAAAAAGTTAGGGTCGGTGCACTAATTTTCTCCTCCTTTTGGTTAACATGCAACATCAATCTACAGACAGTTCCTTTGCTTGTAGAGCATTATCGTAACCAAGACCGTCACCTCCATCGAGTAGTGGATGCATCCTTGGTCACTAGTGCTAAAGTAATGTAGTAGCAACTGTGGGTTGTGCTCCATTTCATTGAAGTGAAGAAACCAGATTTTAGAAGTAGAATACAACATGCTGAAGGAGGAATGAGTTTGTCTGCTGTCCTCTTGTTCACGAGGAAACAGATAGAGCTGATTTTTCTTTAGCCATACACTTCAGACTGACGTTACTGATAGCCCCATTGGCTCTCCAAGCAGAGTGAGAGACAAAAACATGCATACAATTGTTACCTAGTGCAACTGACAACACCATGCTGCTTTATTATTCAACCGTCAGTCTTCCTGCAATTCATGCACAGCCTCCCTTATCAGTCTGAGATTACATTGCCTTTCAGTAAACCCAGGATTTTACCCTGCTACAACATATTTGTTATCTGGATAGGAACCAACCTCCTCCTGTGTTGCCTCCCTTGACTAGTAGTCAACAGTTTATGTTCATCTTTTCTTCCCCTTTCTCCAACGACCACAATCTAATGGATACCAATTGTGTAATAGGAATGGTGAAATGGAATCATCAGAGAATAAAAAATGAATATCATTTAATCTTATGAAGTGGCGCCTCCAATATTTGACAAAGTTGTAATCAATTGTTTCATGGACAAGGTCCCACCAATTTGCTGGAATTTCATGTCACAAGACCACATTATTTGGTAGAGCTTCAACAATTAAACTCACCGTGACAAATCAGCAGGCAGGAATCAACAAAAGGCAAATTCTTAGTCTGAAGAAGGGCCACTACCCGAAACATCGCTTATCCATGTTCTCCAAAGATGTTGCCTGATCTGCTGAGTTACTCCAGTTCCTTGGGTCTGCATGTTCTCAGTTAAGTCAGTGGCAAACATGAGCAACTTGCAGCTGTGGTTTGCAATTGGCAGCTGGCTCTGGGACATCGTTTAACAGAATTAACTATGCCAATGACTTGGAAAAGAACTTACACAATGCCTGTTAATAATGAATTTATCTTTAAAACTGCCAGGGCTGTCCGAAATGCTGATGACCATGAGGCCAGGTTCAGCATGCACCTTGCAAGTGTTTTTGCTGGAATTGGATTTGGAAATGCAGGTGTTCATCTTTGGTAAGCAATCCTATGGCTAATAAATTGATGTATGAGTCTTATAAATAGACTTAGTCCAGACTTTTGTCCAAACATAGGTGATGCCAAACTATATGAAATCATGCATTAAAACAATATTTTAATCACTTTCCCATGCTTTAAATTGGCAATCCATTTGTCCTTGACTCCCAACCAGAGACCCTCATCTCTCAAATCTCATCATAGTAGAGTTCTTAGTTCTTCTCGGTTTTCTCAGCTCCAATACCATAATCTGAAGACTATCATCATCACTAGCAATCCTGGCTGCATCCTCTTGAGTCTATGCACTGTATAATGTACATTTCCTTTCTATAATTGTCTCAATGAAAACATGGCAGGATTAAATCTAGAATGTACAATATATGCAACAAGTGTTTTTTTTTCTCTATCCCCCCAGTATCTGAGGCAATCTAGCTAAATGTTTTGTCTGCGCTAATATGGCCCTGCCTCCTGAAAGCAAGTTTTAAATACATGTTTTAATATCTAGAAACATGACCCTACAACACCATGTTCAAGGAAATGTTAATTTGGAATACAACGAGTCTGAATTGTTCCACAATCTTTACTAATGAGACCATACTATCAACCTTTCTTTTACCTCCTATACTCTGTCATGCCACAAACATCTACATTTCTGTAGATGCTGCCTGTCCCGCTGAGTTACTCCAGCTTTTTGTGTCTATCTTCGGTTTAAACCAGCATCTGCAGTTCCTTCCTATACATTTCTCATCATAGTTTGTGAAATTCAAGACTTCTGTGCCATTCGCAGATTTAGGATTATGCTCCCTTTATTCAGCGTTCAAAGTTCACTGAGAACTAGTTCTAAGGTACTCATTTTACAATCCTTCATCATCCAAAGTTCTTACAGGTACATTAACCAATTTTCCATCTGGACAATTACATTTCCACTTGAACATCTAAAATTTTACAACTATCCTAAAGGAGATTTTGTCCAAAGCAATTGGAAAATCTGCACCTACTGATCTATCCTTTCCATTATTTTTATCAATGTAGCCAGTCACTACTATTTAAAAAAAAACTTTAGCTTTGTTTTACACAAACTCCTTATACCAAATCAATGAAGATTCTCAAATATTCAATCTATATGCTCACAATTTTAAAAAACCCCATAAGTTATTGTATTGTTGGTTTTGATAAGAGACCAGTTACATTATTCTGAAATTTCACAATTCAAATTACAAGAAGACAAAGTTACTCACTTGTACTGTATGCTTTATCCTCCTTTCCTAGTCATGGAATGTCCTATCCAGTGGCAGGAATGGTGAAAACCTTTAAAGCCAAAGATTACAATGTGGATCATCCGTTGGTGGTATGTACTGTACATGTTTTCACGTGACATCCAATTTAGGTGCAATGCAATTCCTCCCCAAGTTTACCCAAAAGTTGTTTGTGCTGGAGATCACTTCTAGGTGAATCATACTAGATGAGAAATTGGACCATGTATTTACCTATGTTATTCATGTCGACGTATCTGATGTTTCCCTGGTGTAAGACATATACCAAATAATGTCATTATTAATATTCCATACATTTCTGCCTGCACCAACATGAATTCAAGCAGAAAGCCCCACACTATCACTGACATGGAACAATCTCAATAGAACTAAGAGCAAGTAGATAGTATCATATCAAGTTCAAGCGAGTTTATTGTCATATGTCCCTGATAGGACAATGAAATTCTTGCTTTGCTACAGCACACAGAACATATAGCATTGAAACAGGCCTTTCAGCGCACTGAGTCCACACCAACCATCGATCACCCATTCGCACTCATTCTGTTATTGCACTTTGCATCTATTCCCTACATAGAGACCAATTAACCTCTAAACCCACACGTCTTTGGAATGTTAGGAAATCAGAGCACCCGGAGGAAACCCATAGTAAGTTCATGCAAACTTCACACAGCTGACATCAGGAGCACTGTCTCTGGTGCTGTGAGGCAGTAGCTATGCCACTGTGTGCCAACTTGTCGCCTTTTTACTATAAAGGGAGCACGTCGCTGGGTCATTTTTCCCAGGAGCTTAGGAGGTTGAGAGGTGACCATAAGGAGGTTTATGAAATCATGCAGGCATATATAAGATGAATTGCCAGTCTTTTCCTCAGGGTCGGGGAGTCTGAAACTAGAAGTCATAGATATAAGGCGAGAGGAGAAAGTTTTAAACGGGACCTGTGGAGCAATGTTTTCACACGGAGAATGGAACAAGCTGCCAGAGGAAGTGATTGAGGCAGGTACAATTATTGTGTTTAAAAATAACAGCTACACGTATAGGAATGTGGCCCAGATGCAGGCAACTGGAAATTGCTTGGATAGAAATATTGACCAACGTGAATGAGATGAGCTAAAGGGCCTGTCTTCATGCTATATTGCTCTTTGGTTCTGTTATCACCCATCTAACAGCAGCAGCTGTATGAGCATGTATCTAAAGTCATACCAAATGATACACTCATCCCTTAACGTTCTACTCATTTTCATGTAACTTGCAAATAAGTATTATCGCTGTATCTTGGTATGTGACAGTAATAAACTGACAGCAATGTATATTCAACAATCTACTGTGGTTTTAGTGAAGAATTGGTGGCATGTTAGTGGGATTTGCTAGCCTTGTCGCCTCTCTAAATATGTAGGCAGCCATTCAATGCATGGATAGATGTAGATTTTCATCAGTGGGAATGGGTCAGCTGAGTGTATCGGAAAAAGGAGAATGTCTAGGTGTTGAAGTGGAGCTTTATAGAAGGATTTTTAAAAATTTTGAGAGAGATGCTTTAAATTCTATTCCCGCATAAGTGCAGTGTTCTGTTTTTGCAGCCACACGGCCTTTCCGTTGTTCTGACATCTCCGGCAGTCTTTGCTTTCACAGGCTCTATGTGCCCAACTCGCCACTTGGAAGCAGCAGAAATACTGGGTGAGTGATCAGGTCCTCAAGTTCTCCAACATTGAGACCGAATTTATCAATCAGTCCTTTAATTTCCCTTAGGCTCTGCGAGTCGGCTGCCCTGCCAGCAGCCTGTTCGTCATTTCTACTTTTTTGTTTTTTTTAGTGTGTCCAAATGTGTGTTTTAATGTCTCTTGGTGTGTCTTTTGTGGGGGGTGGTGAGGGGGGGGGAAGGGGGGAATCGCTTTTGGTCGCCTGCTCCATGGAGATGCGACTTTTTCCATCTCGCCTCCCTCACGGCCTAACACCATGGATTGATGCGAACTTTCCCGGAGTTTCAGCAGCAGGTGCAGCGTGGAGCGGGCGAGCGCTTGCCGGGGTCGCCAGAAGGGAGTGTTCCGATCGCTGGCCCGCGAACTGTTACAGCCTGAAGCTGCGGTCTGCGGAGCTTCTAGCCGCGGGCGCGGTGTCTGGAGCCTTTGACCCCCCGTTAGGGATCGCTGGAGAAGAGCTCCTACCTCCGGCCGCGGCAGATAACATCCCGAAGCCGCGGTCTGCGGAGCTTCTAGCTGCGGTCTCACGCCGACCCCCCAGTCCAGGACGAAAGTGGACGAGCCATGTTCCAGGACCCGGAAGGGACCCTCATACGGCCGTTGGCGGGGTGTCCGATGAACATCCCTAAGCAGGAAGACGAATTGGCAGTCCTCCAGAGCAGAGGGAACGTGCGGACGGAAGGACCCATGACGAGATGTGGACACGGGTGCCAGCTTGCCCACCGTCTGCCGAAGACGTTGCAGAGCGTCCAAAAGCTGCTCCACCTGGCCCTGTGCCGGTGGGATGAACTCCCCGGGCACCGTGAACGGGGCCCTCTACACCAACTCGGCGGTGGAGGAGGCCAGGTCCTCTTTGGGTGCAGTGCGAATCCCCAGCAAAACCCACAGCAGGTCATCTACTCAGTCCGGATCATTGAGCTGTGCCTTCAGGGCTGCCTTCAGTTGGCGGTGAAACTGCTCCACCAGGCAGTTCGCCTGCGGATGATATGCCGTAGTGTATCCCCCAGGAGGCGTGCCATGGCCGACCACTGTTACGATGTGAACTGAGGCCCCCGGTCGGATGTTATGTCCAGCGGCACCATGAACTGGGCGATCCAGTGCGCCACCAAGGCCCGAGCACAAGTGGCTGTCGAGGTGTCACCCAGCGGAATGGCTTCAAGCCACCGCGTGAAGCGGTCCACCATGGTGAAGAGGTGGGTCATGCCCCGGGTCGGCCCCACGATGTCCACGTGAATGTGGTCGAACCGCTGCGGAGGGATGGCGTACCCCTGCAGCGGTGCACGCACGTGTCTCTGCACCTTGGAGGTCTGGCACGGGATGCAGGTGCGCGTCCAACGACCGACCTGCTTGTGCAGCCCGTGCCACATGAAGCAGGAGGCTACGAGGGCTGTTGTCGCCCGGATGGAGGGATGAGCAAGTCCATGGAGCACCTCCAACACCCTGCACCCCCAGGTGACAGGGATGATGGGTCGCGAAGGGCAGTGGAAACATTGCACAGCAGCATTGCACCCCCAGGACCACAGACAACGTCCTCCAACTGCAGGCCCAAAACTGCCATGCGATAGGCGGCCACTTCCTCGTCCACCAGCTGTGAACTGCCAGGGCAGAATAATCAATAGCCTCGGCCACCTGGAGGATGGCGTGGACCACCCTGTTGTACTTGCCCTCCACGACACGGATGGAGGTGGTGTACTCCGACACGTACGCCAATTACCTCTGCTGCCGCGCAGACCATCGGTCAGAAACCTTGGCAAACGTGAAGGCAGTAAAAGTCCTCCCCTCCAGGAAGTACTGAAAGTGGCGTACGGCGAGGTACAGGGCGAGGAGCTCATGGTCAAAAGCACAGTAACGGTGCTGAGCACCACTGAGGTGCCTGCTGAAGAAGACGAGTGGCCACCAGCACCCGTCAACGAGCTGCTCCAGTACTGCCCCAACCACCACCTAAGAAGTGGCCACCGTCAGGGCAGTCGGGGCATCCTCCCGTGGGTGGACGAGCATCGTGGCCCCAGCCAGGGCCTCCTTAGCATGCTCGAATGTCGCCAATGCTTCGTTAGACTACTCCACCTCATTGCAATGACCAGCGATGAGGTGGAAAAGTGGGCGCATGATTCCGGCTACCACAGGCAAAAAGTAGGTATGTTACAAAACTTACCTTTAGCGGCGCTGCAGTTCTGCCACTCCCCGTGTTCGCGACTTTGGCGCCTTTCAGAAGGGAGCGGGTTTAAAGTGCCGTTTTTCTGCAGACAATTCAAGTCGATCCAGCTCAAGGGGTTTCGTCGCTAAAGAGAAATCGCTCCGACATTTGATTTATGAAGGTATTTTTAAACAACGCTAGATCATTTATTAGCTAGAGTAATTTAAAAATAATCTTCTAAAGCCGTGAGCGCCGACAACGGGACGGATTTTACGTAGGGGAGAAAAAAAGGTACACCATTTATCTTTACATAAAAACGTGGTTCTTAGGAAGCATTTAATCACATTTTCATGTTGCGAAAAGGGGACAAAAAATATATACGAACCTGCAGCGTTTTTCCTGCCGACTGTTGGTTAAATTCACCGCAAACCTCAACGTTCCAATCCACCGCGTTCCACTAAAACCGACTCGCAAGTTGATTTAAATGGCCATTAATTTACGGGAATTAAACACTAAATTCCTTCCATATGGCCTACAAATTCATGAAAATGAGATTTAAAAATCATGTTATGTTGTGAATTATTGTGTGAATGTTATTTGGACACTTAGGCAATTTAAAAATGTTTATCTTTTAAGAAATGGATAGATGTTTAGATCTAGTAATTGAATTTTGTAATTAGCTACAATTAGGTAACTAACTAATTATATGCTTTAATTTCAGGTCATCCAAGTAAGATTGTTTCATATTTGTTTCAGAATGCTTCAATCTATAATAACTGAAAATGTCATTGAGTTCTCTTAATTTTTAAGAAAGTTATGGGCTTTTGACTGTCGTAGATCACAGCTTTTGAGTTAAGTCGATGGAAAGACAATGGGGAACACGATGCTATTTTCCGAGTATGAAAATGGCCATAACGTTTTTAATACTGAAGCTATGAAAGTGAATTAGGTGTCAAATTAAACTTCTTTTTATGCTTTATCTGATGGGATAAATTGCAGACTTGATTTAAAAAATCTCAAAATGTTGTAACATTGCTACAAAAAGCGGTGATAAAATGCGGCCATCCCCATGAATTCCTGCAGGCCCTTAACGGTGGTCGGATGGGGGAACTGGCGGACAGCGTCCACCCTGGCTGTCAGAGGTACCACCCCTTGTGGACTTACGAGGTGGCTGAGGAAATCGATGGCCATCACCCCGAAACGGCACTTGGACGAGTTAATATCCAAGCTGTAATCGCTGAGGCGCTGACGCAGCTGGCGGAGGTGGATGCAGTCGTCCAAGAAGGGGAATATGAAGTCCAGAGCGAGACGGAGCTTGTCCTGCGCAAGACAACGATCCCGGGCGTGCACGGGTAGGCCAGTGGTAGGAATGTGGTCCTCCACCCCATGCTTGGAGGTGGAAGAGTGGAAGTGGGGTTCAAGGATGTCCGAGAAATCCGCCAAGATACGCGCGAAGGCGCATCCACGAACGACAGGTGGGCATCAGGGCGTGCAACCGGGTCACCAACGAGGAGGGAGACCGGCTCCAGCGTGATGGAGTGCAGCAGGCACTGCTGCTTGACATCCACGAGGAGTGAATGCGCTCGAAGGAAGTCGGCGCCCAGCAGCGGCTGGGAAACGTCGGCGATGACAAACTCCCATGAAAAGCAGCTATGGCCGAAGTTGAGGGAAATGGTGCAGACCCCGTAAGTACGAATAGCGCTCGCGTTGCCCGCATGGATGTCAGCGATGGACGGAGGCAGCACCAGGAACCGACCCCCTGTGCGGCAATCCCAAGCGAAGACGCGATGAATATGGCCGGCCGCCCAAAGGAATCACTGACGACCGGCCCCTGCGTTTCCCGGGAACGCACAGAGTGGGCGACATTGCCTGGCTGCAGCTCCCCAGCGGTGGTGATAATAGCACCAACCCCTTCTGCTGGTGTCTGGTGGTATAGGCGATGGTCTGGCTGGGCTGACCACCAGCGACCTCTGCTGGTGTTGGAGGGAACTGCCAGCGGGCCTTGCTGGAACAACATGCCTGCTCCAGGGTGCCCGATGCCGGCTGGATTTCTCTACGGAGGTTGTCCGGAAGGGGCCGAGACTCGGTCTATAGAGGCCCCGACCTGCTCTGCGCTTCCCGACGCCACGGGAAGGACAGCCAGCGCCTACAGGTCCCGCTGATGGGACATCCACAGCTGCCCGGCGCGCTCGGTGAAGGAATCACTGCACGGCGAGCTGCAGGCAGATGTCAGGCGGGAGCTGCTGAAGGTAGGCGTGTTTAAACAAAAAACAGGGCTCGTGGTCGCCCATAAGGGCGAACATGTCCTCCAGGAGGGCCGGCGGTCACCGAGGCCGTCCATACACAGAATCCGAGTTGCCCGCTCGGACTCGCTAAGGCCAAACCTCCTGATGAGCAGGGCCTTGAGGCCCGCATATTTGTTATCTGCTGGGGGGTCGGGCAAGGAGGTAAGGCTTTACTCGCCTCGTAGTCGCCTTGTCTTGAGCACTGACGATGTAATAGTACTTGGTTACATCCACCGTCGCACCCCCGCAGAGCAAACTGTGCCTCTGCCTGCTGCAACCGGATATCAGGCTCTTCAGTCCACAAAGTCGAGAGCTTCAGCGCGAATGGCGTGGAGGTCAACGGAACCGGGTTGTACTACGTCCTGGTCTTTCACGACGCGTGATGAACGTCGAAGTCACTAATGTAGTGGCCTGGACGTGGTCAGAGAAAGGCTAGATGCCAGGCAGGTTCAAAGGTTCTTTAATGAGGGTTGTGAGCATCCACTCACCACGAGTTCCACCAAAGGGATGAAAAATTCCCAGCCAACCCCAGAGCAGAAACCGGAAGTCTGTGGGCAGTCCCTCGTCTCTGTCCCTCAAGTGCCAAGGGGGATGACCCAAGGAGTGGCCTAATATCCAGGGACCGCCACAACTTTTAAATTATTTCACCAATCGGAAAAAACCTTGGGCGGTTGGAGGAGAAGAGGACGGTGAGTAAGATGGCGAAAAAAATCATAGCAATATAGGGTAGCGTTTTTTGTAAAATGTATTTACAACGTAGACAGGAAGTGGTCAAGATGAGACTTTTAGTAATAGTATAAATTGTGTGTTCTTTTTTGATTGCACCACTGCTGGCAAATTCATTTCACTGCACTTATATGTGTATGTGATGAATAAAACTGATTGATTGATTGAATTTCAAAGACAATTCTATGAATAATGAAGCAAATGTACAAACCTATTTGACCATTAAATGAGCCACATTTTAAAAAAAATCATTGTATTGACCTAAATAAATGGCTTAATAGTTCATTCTCTCTCTCAAAACAGACGTTAAAAAGATGCTGTCAGATTTAACAGTTGCTACCAGGAATGCATTTCTCTGTACAGACAGATAAACCTTTGTGACTCAATGATCTTTAAATTATTGTTCATGGAAATTGTATAGTCACTGAATTCATTAGTAATTTTTACAGTTGTTGTTGATGAATTTTACATACACTGGAATCACATAGATAAAACTGAAATGAAAATGGAACAGCGAAATCAGTGTGACAGTGTGATCCTGTTTTTCAGGAACTGATACAAGGACTGTGAAATGTGAAGATGCAGGATTAGTTCTGGCTGATACACTTCGGAATTTGCTGTTTGACCTGAATGTTGAAGATGGGCTGAGTGCAGTTGGTTACACTCAAGAAGATATTCCAGCTTTAGTCAAAGGAACACTACCACAGGTCTGCGGTGATACTCGCAAAGAGTGATATTACAATATATTATTTATTAAAATTACAAAACAATTAGTTACAAAATGAAAGCAAAAAAAGTAAGTAAATAAAGGTGGAGTATTTCTGTGGAAATTAATGATCGTGAATTATGTACGAAAAATTGAGTGGTGGGTAGCTCGGTGGGCAATATGAAATGATACGCAGTTGGGTTGAAACTGTAGTTTCATCTGTATGAAAACCTGTTTAACTAGAGATCCCATATAAAGATCCTT
Source organism: Raja brachyura (assembly GCA_963514005.1). Next base: position 58,325,600 of record OY740784.1, read on the forward strand.
GAGTAGTGATTTGAAAAGATGCTGCCCCTTCGGTCTTGAAGTGACGTTCAATGGGATCAAAAATTTGTATTGGAGAAACAAACCCAGACAAAGGAGAGGGAGATAGACACAAAATTCAGCGGGTCAGGCAGCATATCTGGAGAAAATTAATGTGATGTTTTGGGTGGAGACTCTTTTTCAGACAGAGTCGGGGAAGAGGGAAACTCGAGGTAAGAAAAGGTACAGAACAAATCTACTAAAAATTAGATAAATCAATATTCATACTGACGGGTTTTAAGCTGCCCAAGCAACATATGAGATGCTGTTCCTCCAATTTGGATGTGGCCTCACTCTGGCAGTGAAGGAGGTCCAGGACAGAAGTCAGTATGAGAATGGGAAGAGGAGTTAAAATGTTTGGCAACCGGGAGATTGCGTAAGGACAGTGAGACTATAGTCTAACAGATGGAACCAGCCTATTTCTCCTGAAAATTGCAAATGTAATATTAGTTTAGTTTAGAGATACAGCATGGAAACAGGCCATTCGGCCCATCAAGTCCACGCTAATCAGCAATCCCCACACATTAACACCACCTTGCACATACTAGGAACATTTTTTACATTTTTATACCAAGCTAATTAACCTCCAAACCTGTATGTCTTTGGAGTGTGGCAGGAAACTGAAGATCTCGGAGAAACCCCACGCAGGTCACGGGGAGAACTTACAGACTCTGTGCAGCCAAGCACCTGCAGTCAGGATTGAACCTGGTTCTTCGGCGCTGTAAGGCAGTAGCTCCACTGCTACACCACCGTGCCACCCCGATTTCTCATAGCTTCAAATTATCCCAACTCCTAGAATGTTTTATTTACTCTGACAGTTGCTCAAAAGAGCTGTAATCATATAAATCTGTCAAATCAGCCATCTTGAGGAAATAATAGATAGCATAGAAGGCAAGGAATTGAAAGGGTCATATTGATAACTAACCATAGAAATGAAATTTCTGATAATTTAGGTAATGTGGCTATTTCCAATTGAGCAGTCATCTTTCATTTCTCTGCCCACTAGTCAATCTCCGACACACTTGTATGTATGAATTACCTGGGGCAAAATGTTTTGCTTGTGGTTTGCCTTTGAGAGACTAGGATGACATTGTTTTTCTGTCATCATTAAACTAAGAAAGGAGAGTCTGCCCCCGTTATTTTTATTCCTTTGGAATATTGTCTGCTATCATCTTATTTGACTGTTACATTGAGATGTACAGTATACTGAAAATGAAAATGCCTTTACATCCTTGAAATGATTTAGGTTTTCTGTTCATTTGTTTTAGGAAAGGGTAACAAAACTGTCACCCAAGCCTCACACAGAAGAAGACCTGGCAGCTTTGTTTGAGTCTTCTATGAAACTGTATTGACTGCCATACACAAGATACAGAACACAATGAGACATGATGAACATAAAATAAGGAAGTTGCTGGTTAGTATGCCAGCGTTTCAAAGTATGTTTTAAATATGTTACTATGAATGCCATAAGCTTGTGAAATACTATTTTTCTGAGTGTTACTAATTGTTATGCCAGTTTGTTACCAAGCAATGGCAACCCAACAGTCATTGGATCAGTGAAAGGGAACACCTATGTACATCTGCAGCTGCCTCTGCCAGACCTCCTCACCAAATAGAGTTGAAAATTACACATTGGATCCTGTCCACATCAGCACATTTTAAGTCAATTCTTGGGGAAGAACCAGGAGAGATTGAATGGAACAAGAACCAAGGATGATGGACCTCAATAACACGGAGACATTAGGATTGTTCTCTTTATAGCCGGGAGCGTTGTGGGTTAATAGAAGTTCTAAAAATGAGTGATTTTAATAGTGAATAAGATAAAGTTGTTTACACAGTTCATTAGTTAGTTGGTAATCAGAAATCACAGATTTAACACTATTGTCAAAAGAACCAAAGTGGGGTTCAGAATTTATTTTTTTCTTCCTCACACAGGATATGCAAGGAATTGTTAAAATTGGGCAAGGAGAGGTGCTTTAACTGTAAACGCCAATCAGTAAAATAAACTCTCAAATAAATATGTTGTAGGAAGTTGTGCCTTCAATCTAGGTGTAACTCTAAGAATATTTGTATTGGCGTGAGGTTCATTGTATTTCTAAATTAAACTAAACCTCTTGTTCTAAGGGCTATCTTGTGCTCAGAATAAACTACTGTATATTTGGTTATAAGAAAATGTTCTAATAATATAGTAATGAACAGCATGACATTTTTAATGCAGGATATTAATTGTGTAAAGATCAAAAGCCAATAGTCCTGTTCTGACTTTTTAATTCCAATATTTTAATGGAAAAAAACAATAAACCTGGTTTACAATAGAATAATTGTTTATATTGTTCAATTGTATCTAATATATAAAGCTTGTAATATAGATGGATTGTGCACTGACAACATTCCTCACTGTTAAGATCTATTTATACTACTGGATCAGAAAAAATCCTGATTACCTTAAAATAAATCACAGCTTCCACCCGTATGTTTACTATTTTCAGCAATACTCAGATTGTTATGTCCGCATGACAGAATCAATGATTTGACAGAATAGCATTTTACAATAACCTTGCAAAACCTACTTAAGATATTAAACCTGGGTGAATAAGGTGCAATTGCACTTCTAATATTTAATAATTACTGCAGAACAGCCTGTCTGATAAACTAATTAACATAGCACATAGAACAGACCCTTCTGCCCACAAGGTTTGTGCCATGGGAAACTCTTATCTGCCTGCACATAATCCCTATCCATCCATCCACTATATACCAATATACCTGTGCAAAAGCCTTTTAAATGCTTTTTGATTTTGAAGGTCTCCACACCTTCATGAATATTCCAATGATTATTTCAATTTATTGAATATGTTAGTTAAAAAAAAGTGCTTTTCACTTCCCAGTTTGCAACCTATGAAAATTCTTCAATCTTTATTTCAGCACTAACACCTTAATCAATGGAACTAGCTTTGTTAAATGCACTACGGGCAAATTGGTCAAATTACATCAACATGAGATGGACGCTGTATTAACTCAGCGGGTCAGGCTGCATCTTGGGAGGAAAAAGATCCTTTTTGTGTCTATCTTTGGTATAAACCAGCACCTGCAGTTGTTTGTTTTTACATCAAGAGACATGAGGGCAGATGATCAAAAGATTGGTCAAACAAAGAGGATATGTGTTGGGTTTTAGGGAAGAATTTGAGAACTTGATACCTTGGAATTGGAAGCCATGATATGCATGTACAGAATAAAAAAGGTAGAATATTATGATGGAGATTGCCAAGGTGGGTAACCATAGGGATTATGGGTGAATCAAGTTAATGCATTCGAAGCACACAAAAGCCCTGTGGAACAAGGAGCATGCCACCTCACAAATTACCAATCTACCTTTTTCTTCAGGGACCTTACCTCATCTGTGGAAAGGTCTCATGTTCCTACATTGGCCTCATCAGTCAGCTCATGGAAGCAAATCAAACTCAATTGCAAGGGATTGCCCAGGAGAAATAGGTATGGACAAACATGGCCTGGTTAGGACATAGCCAGCAGTGTATAGCCTCAAAATTATAATGGGTATGGGGAATGACATTAACTGAAAGGTACATTTGAATAGTCAAGGTTACAAAGACAGATGGAAGTTGAAGATGGGCAGAGCCACATTAAAGAGGAGACAAGCAGGACTAAAAATGTGTTAAAGTTGTTTAGAGGTTCTGATCAATGCCATTTGTTTTAGGTCAAAAGGAAGCAACATTTTAACCCATAAAAATATGTAAATAATTGGTCCTATTAGAATCTGACATGTCAGGCCTTATGTGCACAAACTAAAGAGGAGATTTAAATCATCACTTTAACTATATGGGTTGCCAAGGGGCAGAATTTCTCGTGGATGTGAAATGTAGGTGGGGCAAAGTCACCATTTTCCACTGATGATTGACAGAGATGGACACATGGGGTTTTGACAAAGGTGAAAAGACCTCTCACAAAACAAGATAAAGAATGAAACTTACCGTCAAACAGTGACAACCTTGGAATTTCCTGTTGGAATCAGTACTGTCACGTTTATTTCAGGAGTTATCAATCTTTTTGTAATGTAAAAAGTGTTTAAATTATCAGATTGGAAACACTACAAGCCTGGGCTAATAATCCAGAGGCACATGGTCAAATTGTGTAGTATCATATGCAATTTAAATTCAATTAATAATCTGAAACTTAAAAATAACATCAACTGGCATTTTATATGTCATAAAATATCCTAATATCTAATATCCTCCAAAGGACACAAAGTGCTGGAGTAACTCAGGTCAGGCATCTCCAACCTGCTGAGTTACTCCAGCACCGAGTCCTTTTGTGCATTAACCAACTGCAGTTCTTTATTTCTACATCATCCAAAGGACATCTTTACTTCTTTGTATGGAGTTTGTACGTTCTCCCCGTGACCTGGGTATTTTTTTCCCGCAATCTTCGGTTTCCTCCCACACTCCAAAGACGTGGGTTTATAGGTTAATTGGCTTGGTAAATGTAAAAATTGTCCCCAGTGTGTGTAGGTTAGTGTTAATATGCGGGGATCGCTGGTCGATGTGGATCCGGTGGGACAAAGGGCCTGTTTCCGCACTGTATCTCAAAACTGATTAGTGGCCTAGAGGTAATTCCAGACCCATTGCAAAGTAGTTTAGTTTACAGATATTTAGTTTAATCCTAAATTCCCTGAGAAACACACCAGACCCCTCCACTTTGTCACATCAGCCAGAAGGACCTGTCATAAGCGAGGCAGTCCCCTGCAGCGACATCAACACCCAGGAGGTTTTCATGTCAGATGCAGACCTATCAAAGCCACCACCATTATATCACACCACCATCGGTTATACATGAAAGCATTGGTAATCTACCACATATTCCTTAGAGCCATAATCCCTGCTTCACTTGGACCGCCATTACGTTGTGAAGCTATTGAAATAAAAATTTTCTGCTTATTCTTAATTGACCAGGAGGTGGTGATGATGAGCTATCTTCTTGGATGGCTGCAATCATCCAGATGCCATTAAGTAGCGATGATGAAAGAGAAACAGAACATATTTTTAATTCACGTGATCATTGCTTGGATTTCTCAGTGTACTCAATGTGTTCTTGCAAAAAGATCAGATCATTAGTTTTTTTAAATGAGTAGCTGAATCACACTAACTCTGGTGAAAAGTAACATGGAACCTAAATTATTAAAACTTTTAAAGCTGAGGAATTATTCAAAGAAAATGCTATTCTTTCAATTCATTGGCATCCCAAAATAAAAATAGTCCACGTGTCAGCAATTGTTGCCAGAGTTGCATGATTTTGATTAGGACACTTGTGCTTACTCTTACTACAATCTATTTGAATTGGCATTCAGGGTACTGTATAAGATGAAGGAATTAAATAAATGGTAACAAATTTTCTTATTTTAGTACTGTTAGATTACATTAGTACAGCAAGCTCAGGTTATATTTAACAAGACTAGATTTTAAGACAGGATACAATTTGCTGTCAAATTAAGATATTGCTGTTGTACTGAGTGCATTAACAATTATCTACAATACAGAGAAGCCACAGTAAGCAACACTATCTGAATGAACATAAATTGACTGGAGCTTCAGATATGAACAAATATACTTCATTTATACACCTGAAGACTTGGAAAACCACTGTATAATGCAAACAGTTTAATAAATAATTGTTTTGTAATATGTATTAGGAATTAACAGTTATGTCAGGTTGCATTTTACTCTGGACAGGAGTGTGTTGAACTCTGGGCGAAGAAAAGTTGCTAGTTTGTAACTTGATCTCAAACTTATAAATACATAAACATAGAAAATAGGTGCAGGAGGAAGCCATTCGGCCCTTCGAATGGCCCATTTTCTATACCAGCCAAGCTGCCCCCACACCACCAAATGGTTATGTGCAGAAATGTTTGTCTCGAGTTGCTAATTGTTATACATTGTTACTTAGTAAGTGATATTTTAAGTCAATATTGCCTCACCAAAATGACATTGTGTCAAAATTTAGGGTGTTATCACATTTGGTAATTACAATGCCCTATTATAAAACATAACAAATTGCAGACTAGAAAACTGGCGAATTCAATTGCTGGTTAGTGTACAATTAGCTATCTTGACTAACCAGTTTCCAGTAGACGTCAACTCGCCATTTATTAACGAAGATGCAATCAACCATCTGAAGAAGGGTCTTGACCCAAAACGTCACCCATTCCTTCTCTCCTCACCCGCTGAGTTACTCCAGCATTTTGTGTCTACCTTCAATTTAAACCAGCATCTGCAGTTCTTTCTTACACATGTAATCAACCATTTTGTACAAGATTTTTATTTTGTTTTATACAATATGGAATGAAAAATTGTAAACAACATTCAAACAGATCCAATGCAGCTGCAACGCAGGCTCCAATCTGCTGGGGTTGCATCCATTCTGCTGCACGACTGCAAAGAGAAAAAGGGTTGGGTTATAATCAGATCAACCATGACCTTATTAAACGGCAGAGGGGCTGAGTGGCTTACTCATGCTCCTATGCATATGTTCAACGATGACCAATATCCGTATCTTGTATAATTAATTCCATCCTCAACAAGATTGGATACAGTTCAGTTTCTTGTCATTGGGGAATAAATTATTCTCCATTTAAGCATCTATATAGTTTGCATTAACCCTCCATCACTCAAAATGTCTGCCTTCTGAGAATTTTATTTGATGTGCCACTGAAGATAAATTCTCATACCAAGAATAAAGACTTCAATATGTGAGGGCCTGGTGATATGGTACTAGATTGGCAACTCAGAAGTTATGTTTCAAACCTCATTCATATGTTCTGAAATCAAATCTTTATAACTTGGTATATTTTCATCTGGAGCCAAACAATATGAACGGTAATTTCAGAAAACTTGGTTCATCTTTGATGCAAAGTGTGTCTTTCGGAATAATGATTATGTCAAATCCCATCTACCTTCCCAAGATCTCATGGCATTTTTTTTTTTAAAGCAGCGAGTTCCTATCCAGTATTTATCAGTAAATCGTGAACTTTTGGTCGCCCAATTATAGGAAGGATGTCAACAAAATAGAGAGGGTACAGAGGAGATTTACTAGAATGTTGCCTGGGTTTCAACAACTAAGTTACAGAGATAGGTTGAATAAGTTAGGTCTTTATTCTCTGGAGCGCAGAAGGTTAAGGGGGGACTTGATAGAGATCTTTAAAATGATGAGAGGGATAGACAGAGTTGATATGGACAAGCTTTTCCCTTTGAGAATAGGGAAGATTCAAACAAGAGGACATGACTTTAGAATTAAGGGACAGAAGTTTAGGGGTAACATGAGGGGGAACTTCTTTACTCAGAGTGGTAGCGGTGTGGAATGAGCTTCCAGTGGAAGTGGTGGCGGCAGGTTCGTTGGTATCCTTTAAAAATAAATTGGATAGGCATATGGATGAGAATTGTATGGAGGGTTATGGTATGAGTGCAGGCAGGTGGGACTAAGGGAAAAAAGTTGTTCGTCACGGACGTGAATGGCCGAGATGGCCTGTTTCCGTGTTGTAATTGTTATATGGTTATATGATGACTACACGTGCTTGTGCTAGTACTGTATCAATAACTTAACTTTACCTTAAAAGATGTAATGTATTTTGGACCATCCAAAGGTCATGGGCACCATATTAAAAAGTCACTTTCTCATCTTGGCCTGGTAGGTTTTTAATTCTATTCTACTCACATTCCAAAAACTCCAGGAAAAACATTTGCACGCTATTTACAAACTAACAGTCTAATCACTGCTTCAGATATCATGACACAGGCTCCAAACTCCCCAAAATAACTTAGTGGCACAAAACCTTCCTATGCAATATTGGATAGTGTCCTATGTTAATTAATTATTTATCCCACCCTTCATTCACACTAAGTCAACACTGGTCTTCCAAGAACTGAAACCAACTGCTGAACAACTCGTCTCTCATCCTTGACCCCAGAATCAGAGTACAAGGATAATACTCTGAAATATCACAACTATGAAACATCATTAGCAGCTAAAACTATTTTTCTGTGCAGATATAATGCACAAAGAAACCCATCCGTCTTCAGGAATTCAATCAGTCAAACAAAGGAATACAGAAAATGACTCCATTAACACAGGTGATTCCAAATTACCCAAGAAAATCCTACTCGGATTATGATCATAATGATCCTACCATTTGTAAAATTTGCAGACGGTGACATGACGTCTCTACACGTCCTTAATGTTAATCTTTGAATAATATCAAATATCCGGTGTCTTTAATTATCTAACTCACCAATGTCATAAAATATTGTTTATCAGTACCAGCATCACTTAGAATGCCAGCATCAATTGGGATGGGGCTGAGATCAGTCACATGCATAGATTTTATCATACTTGCTTCAGATCTCAAGCAGAAAAAATACAATTAGTCCAACTACCCTGCCGAATATGCTCCCACTACTTTAAAGTTTGTGCTCCTCAGATCGTAACATAGTGCATAAAATAAATGTAACTACTTTGTTTTCCATTAATATACATTTGAGGATAGGAGTTATACCGAAACCAGACAGAATAAGAGGCTAAAATCATTACTTATTTTGATCCCATTATCTTTGTACACATTTATTATTCCCAGCACATTAGACCATTTCATACAAAGACAATGGAAATTTCATCTTAAAGGCAATCTCTTTACTCATCATACATACATTTAGCCTATGAAGTTGATCACCACTAGATGAAGGATGGTGCTGGCAAAAAGGAAATCAGCAAATGCCCGCTCTGGTGAGATACCAATGAATTCACCTTTGTTTTGAGGGTTGATCTGTATCCGCAAGCAAACTGTGTGAGAAGCAGAAACCAACAGAGTATGCAATTAGAACAAAGTTCCGCAGGACTACCATAAAGAAATATTGAACCACACATTTTGGTCACTAGTCTGAAACCATGTCCACTGGACAAAATTACACCAACCTCACTGGATGGTAATCATTGAGAATACACACCCATTTCATCAAACAAACTTAAATATAGTTAATGTGTTATCCATTGATGGCCTGTGGAATGTAATGAAACAGTAACCCTTTCAGTTAAATCTAATGTTTTTTTTCCCCAACTGCATAGCAGCAAGCACACCCTTTCTTCTTCCCAGGCATTTGGGGGGCGGGGGGGGGGGTCAATGGATAACCTACTTTAGTTTTGTGGGTTCTGAGGAGCTAATGAAGCCCAATGTAGAAATTGCAGACTCTTCCATTGGTGGAGCTGTAGTAACCAATGGGACTGAGTAGGTTGTTAGGTAGTCTGCTCCTTCCATCACTTAGGCAAGGCTTCTGTGTGCTCCTTGTGCATGACCTTGGAGAACCTATCCATGGTACACCATTGAATGTTCATGGGCAAGAGATTCCCAGGTGTCCATGGATGGCGTTTCATTTCTTCAAGGAGGCTTTGAGCAGATCCTTGAACCTTTTCCTCCTTCTGCCCAATAATCTCATCCCATGACAGTGTTCATAGCAGTACCTAATATAGCCAAGTGTAAATCCTGATAATATGAGCATGGGAGAGAACACTTTTGCTTGTCCTTCCAGTGAATTGGAAGAGACAGTTGGTATTTTCCAGTGTCTTTACAGACCATGAGCTTTGTATAAGATCTGGAGTTTCAAGTATGCTTCTTCACAATCAAAGGCTGGCAGATCTTGTCACCCATGCCTGTCTTCACAAAGAGGTTGCTCTGAGATTTGGGAAGTGGTTTACATCTGCCAAGATCTTGCCTTGAACCTATATTGCCCAAAGACAAGATAGAGCAACAGAGGCAGCTTGGTAGTGGACCATCACTTTGCAAATGCTTAGTGCAAGGCCCATTTTCTCAAAAGCATCAGTGAATGCACTGACAATTGCGTGGAACTCATCTTCCGAGCATGTGCAAATCATGATTATTCAATCTTGAATAGCCTTGGTTTTGGAGTTTTGTCATCGTAGGCCAGTTGGCTTCCAATTTGTTATAAAGATGAGCTCCACTCAAATAGGTTTGTTGGTGGTAAGATGTACCATTCAAGTAAAAAGGTTTGAGAACTGTTGTAATGCTGCAATAATTCCAAGGAAATTGCAGGGAGCAGCACCAACCACCATCACATGCCCCTTTTCTCCCCCACCAAAGTATTTAACCTATTTAATCAGGGGTTGCTGTGGAACACCCCCCTCAAATCTGGCCAAAATAATCATATCTACCATGGCATGCAAGCCATGACAACACGTATGTCTACCACAAACTAATTCTCAGTGATGAGTGCTAACAAACAAAGCTTGACCCAACACTTTTCCAATCATTCTAGCCTTTATCACCACCAGAAACAACTACTGTCCCGACCCACAATTCAGATTACCTCCACCTTTGCCATCCCCGAGTCCCTTTTATTTTGCCCCTTCCACCATTTTTCCACCTTCCTCTTTGACCAAGATCCCGTACCTGATTTATTCCCCCCAATCCTTCCACTGACTACCACAACCCACCCCCTGCTAAACCGTACCACCCCATTCCCCACCACCCCATGCCATACCGATCCCCACTGCTCCCCCATCCACACCACCACCCCATTCCCCACCACCACCCCATTCCCCTCCACCACTACCCCAATCCCCACCACCACCTGCCCATTCCCCACCACCCTCCCCATCCTCCACCACCACCACCCCATCCTCCACCACCACCACCACCCCCCATCCTCCACCACCACCACCACCCCCCATCCTCCACCACCACCACCACCCCATCCTCCACCACCACCACCCCCCATCCTCCACCACCACCACCCCATCCACACCACCACCCCCATCCTCCACCACCACCACCCCATCCTCCACCACCACCACCCCATCCACACCACCACCCCCATCCTCCACCACCACCACCCCATCCACACCACCACCCCATCCTCCACCACCACCACCCCATCCTCCACCACCACCACCCCATCCACACCACCACCCCCATCCTCCACCACCACCACCACCCCATCCTCCACCACCACCACCCCATCCTCCACCACCACCACCCCATCCACACCACCCCCCATCCTCCACCACCACCACCCCATCCTCCACCACCACCCCATTTATCATACCTTTCACCAGCACCCCATTTCCCCACATTCCTCACCCATCCCCCGACCCACATCCAACTACCACACGGGCCTCACCCGCCAACACGAAGGCGCCCACGCAGGCGATGAATCCGGACAGGAACGAGTTGAAGGGGAAGGTGCCGACCAGCGCGCAGTAGAGGAACTGGACGGCGCCGCTCAGCGCCATGTACAGCAGGTAGGAGTCGACCAGCTTGAGCCGCAGGGGCGTCCCCGCCACGTACTCCTGGGAGAAGCGGCCGAGCACCGAGAACACGGAGCCGCGCATCTTCACCCCGCGCACACACACACACACGTCACACAGGGCCCGTGGACACGAACCGCCGCGCACACACACACACACGTCACACAAGATCTGGGGACACGAGCCGCCGCGCACACACACACACGTCACACAGGATCCGGGGAGACGAGCCGCCGCGCGCACACACACACACACGTCACACAGGATCCGGGGACACGAGCCGCCGCGCACACACACACACACACGTCAGCAGAACTGTCCGTCCCCGCCCTAACTCGTCCGGTCTGACCGCCACCGCCGCGGCCGCGTCACCAGGGCCGAGCAAACAACGTTCCCCCTCCAGAAGACAGACACAGACTGCTGGAGTAACTCAGCGGGACAGGCAGCATCTCTGGAGAGAAGGGAGGGTGACGATTCGGGTTTTAGACCCTTCTTCAGACAGAATCAGGGGAGAAGTACAGAACTCTGGTCGGAGGAAGAATGAGAACTTCAAAGTTGAGTAGCAATGTTACAAAATTTTGAGATTTAAAAAATCAAGTCTGCAATTTATCCCATCAGATAAAGCATAAAAAGAAGTTTAATTTGACACCTAATTCACTTTCATACCTTCAGTATTAAGAAAGTTATGGCCATTTTCATACACGGAAAGTAGCATCTTGTTCCCCATTGCCTTTCAATTGACTTAACTCAAAAGCTGTGATCTGGAACAGTTAAAAGCCCATAACTTTCTTAAAAATTAAGAGAACTCAATGAAATTTTCAGTTATTATAGATTGAAGCATTCTGAAACAAATATGAAACAATCTTACTTGGATAACCTGAAATTAAAGCATATAATTAGTTAGTTATCTAATTGTAGCTAATTAGAAAATTCAATGAGTAGATCTAAACATCTATCCATTTCTTAAGAAAATATAAACTTTTTTAAATTGCCTAAGTGTCCAAATAACATTCACACAATAATCCACAATATAACATCATTTTTAAATCTAATTTTCATGAATTTCTGGGCCAAATGGAAGGACTTTAGTGTTTTATGCCTGTAAATTAATGGCCATTTAAATCAACTAGCGAGTGGGTTTTAGTGGAATGCGGTGGATTAGAACGTTGCGGTTAGCGGTGAAGTCGGGAGGAAAAATACTGTTTGTTCATACATTTTTTTGGACTCCATTTCGCAACATGAAAATATTATTAAAACCTCCCGAAAAACCAACTTTTAATATAAAAATAAACTATTTACCTTTTTTTCTCCCCTACGCAAAATCCTTCCGGTTGTCGGTGCTCACGGCTTTTGAAGGTGATTTTTAAATTACTCTACTTAATAAATAATTTAGAGTAATTAAAAAATACCTTCATTCATGAAATCTCGGAGCGATTTTTCTTCCGCAACAAAATCGCCCGACATTGATCGATTTGCCCTGCCTGTGGAAAAACGGCACTTTAAGCCCACCCCCCTCTGAAAGGTGCCAAAGTCACGCACACGGGGAGCGGCAGAACCGCAGCGCTGCTCAAGGTAAGTTTTGTAACATGCCTACCTTGAGGAGATCACTGGGCGATGTGGACTCGATGGGCCAAAGGGCTTGTTTCCATGCTGTATCTCTAAACTAAATTAAACCCGAATTGGAGCGAAGGAGATGGGCAACGTTTTGGGCCGAAACCCTTCTTCAGATTCGGCCCGAAACGTTGCCTATCTCCTTCGCTCCATAGATGCTGCTGCACCCGCTGAGTTTCTCCAGCATTTTGTGTACCCAGTGAATTACTTTGTCTGAATCAGCATCAAACTTCCTAAATATTATTGGACCCCCACTTATCCAGGTATCTGGACTATATTCCATCATATTCCTGTCTTGTCAGTGGTACATAGGCTTTATAAGATTGATGAGTTACTTGCTGCTGAATATCGTGGGTTTAATTTGCTCAGGTAGCCACAGAATATTTGTGGCCGGGGTTTAATTTAGTTTAGAGATACAGCATGGAAACAAGCCCTTTGGCCCATCGAGTCCACATCTGCTGCACCCGCTGAGTTTCTCCAGCATTTTGAATACCCTCGATTTTCCAGCATCTGCAGTTCCTTTGACAACAAAGTAATTCACTTGATTGTCACCCCATCCATTTTTAAACATTTCTTTTGTCACTGGAAAATGGGTTACCATATGCAAAATGTACTATGATGTATTTGTCAGCACCACATCAGCTCATCTACCCCTCTCCGACACCGCATCCAACCAAAACCATGACAACGTCAAGGTTAAGATCAGCAGTAACATTTGAACCCCAAAAGCGGCACAGTGGCACAGCAAGTAGACTTCACTGCACCAGAGGATCGGGTTTGATTGTGATGACAGGTGCCGTCTGTACGGAGTTTGTACGTTCTCCCCTTGACCGTGTGGGTTTTCTCCCAGTGCTCCAGTTTCCTCTCACACTCCAAAGATGTACAGATTTGTAGGTTAATTGACTTTGTTAAAATGGCAAAATTTTCCCTTGTGTGGAAGGATAGTGGTAGTGTACACGGTGTTTCCTGTCTCGTTGCAGTCCTGAGAGAGTCCAGCAGCCAACCACAGTGTAAGTTGAATCTAAGATGCAATGACCACAAATTGCAATGCTTATGAAAGAATAAGTTGGGATGACAGCCCAGCAGTGAAACAACGACCATTTATTGGCGGTCCATCACCAATTTTCCAAATCCAACTCATTCCTGAGATCTGCCATGAGAAGAGATTAGCAGGCAGAATGAAGAAAAGATTCAAACATGTACTCAAAGACTTTCTGAAGAAATGAAACATGGGAGGTCCCTGGTCCATGACCATTCAAAACGAAGGAGTATTTGGGATGGAATTGGGAATCTTGAGTCCATGCATCAGGATTATTGCAAAAGTAAGTGGCAGAGGGAGGTGTGGAGGATACAATACAAAATACAATGCAAGAGCAGAAATAAATGGCAGGTAAAAGGTGGCACAGTGGTGGAGTTACTGCCTTACAGCACCAGAGATCTGGGTTAGATCCTGACTATGTTTGCCGTCTGTTTGAACATTCGCTGCCATAGAAGGCAGTGGAGGCCAATTCACTGGATGTTTTCAAGAGAGAGTTAGATTTAGCTCTTAGGGCTAAGGGAATTGGGATATGGGGAAAAGGCCGGACTTGAAGGGCCGAATGGCCTACTCCTGCAGCTATTTTCTATGTTTCACCCTGTGATCGCGTGGGGTTTTTTCCAGGTGCTCCAGTTTCCTCCCAGACTCGAAAGACATACAGGTTTGTAGGTTAATTGGCTTTGGTAAAAATTGTAAGTTGTCCCTAGTGTGCAGTACAGTGTTAGTGTATGGGGTTATCGCTGGTTGGGCGTGGTCTCGCTGAACCGAAGGGCTTGTTTCTGTGCTGTATCTCTAAAGACTAAAGTAAAGTTGAAGTCACCTCACAAAACTATCCAGCAATCCCCCACCCTCCGGGGAGTCACCTCCGGCCTCTCCCTGGAAGAGTCTGCAGTTCCTACATTGGCTTAATCAGTTACCCCAGAACCTACAAAAGCAAATTGGAAGCAAGTCATGAAGATTTTTAAAAAACAGCAGATGTTGAAAAGCTGAAATAAAAACAGAAATGCTGGAAAGTCTCTGTAGATCAAGCAGCATGTGGAAAGAGAAACAAAGTTAACATTTCACATTTGGGACCTCTTCATCAGAACTGATGGAAGCAGGTTATCTTTGATACAAGGCACTGAATTACTCAAAGAATCTTGCCAATGTTAAGTACATTCAGAAAAAGAACTCTAAATGTTTGAATTTAAAAAATAAAATCATTTCTCTTCCCTCCTTTTCTTGCTCCTATCAAGAATTATTTTCTCCAACTAATTGGTTTTGATTCTGCAATGTTTTCAATTAAAGTGCCTTAAATCACGAAAGATTGTGTAAAATAATCATCTAGTTTTTCTAAAGAACTTGAAAGGTTTGTGTTTCATGTCAAAAGATACTGGAAAAGCTGTGAATTACTAATCCCGTTTTGATTAATAATACCAGAGCTACTGAAATATATCACACAGATGTGAAAAGAATGCTGGAAACACAGTGTAGGTCAGCTAGTGGCTAAAGGAAATTAGATTAATTCTGCAAGTTAGGTCATTGAATAGAATGTTCAGCAAGATTTCCTTTTAAGTGAAATCCATACCATCTGCAAATGTAATGGCCTGATTAGTTTAGTTTAGAGAAACAGGCCCTTAGGCCCACAGAGTTTGTGCCAACCAGATCCCTGCACACTAACAAGATCGTACACACTAAGGACAATTTGCAATTATATCAAGCCAATCAGCCTACAAGTCTGTACGTCTTTGGAGTGTGGGAGGAAACCGGAGCTCCTGGGAAAACCCATTCAAGTCACAGGGAGAACGTACAAACTCCATACAGACAAGCACCCATGGTCAGGATCGAACCCAGGTCTCTGGTGCTGAAAGGCAGAAACTCAATCGCTGTGCCACTGTGTTGCCCTGATCTCCCCTTTCACTCTGTAGTTACTTTATCTTGCTATGCAGACACAACCATTAACTTTCAGATATGAGGTATGAACGCAATACCTTTGAAGTAATATTTCTGCTTCTGCTTCTGAAGATCAGGTCACCTTAGTTTAGTTTATTGACACAGCATGGAAATAGGTCCTTTGGCCCACCGAATCCATGCTGACCATCGATCACCCGTTCATATTAGTTCAATGTTGGTGACATCTGCACATTTGTTAACCAACCCAAGTCCAATCCAGCTCTTGGGTGCTATCTGTGTAATGTTTCCAGGATCCCCCTTGTGTGTTTCTGCCAGGTGCTCCATTTTCCTTCCACATCCCAAATTTATGCAAGGTGAGTGGAGGAACTTTTGAAGGGAAGAGGGGGAGGGAGGGGAGGAGGAGGTGTTGATGGGAATGTGGGGAGATTGTGCTCTTCCATACACATGTTTTTTTTTCTAGTCTTTACTACAACTGTATATTGTATGCTTTTATCCTTGCAAGCAGTCCCTGAATTCTCTTTTACGCTGCCTTGTGTTGGACTGATTCCAAGTAGCTTAACAACAGTTATCTTGAGGTGGTTCCTGGTCAGCTGTGAACTATACTGTTCTCCTCTGTGTGAATTTGCGAAGCATTTCCAGGTCAAAGATCACACTGCGACAGAGTTGCTGCCTTATAGTGCCAGAACCCAGGTTTGATCCTGACCACGGGTGCTGTCTGTACAGAGTTCACACATTCTCCCTGTGACCATGTGAATATTCCCCGGGTGCTCTGGTTTCCTCCCACACTCCAAAGATGTGCAGGTTTGTAGGTTAATTGGCTTTGGAAAATAATGTAAATTGGTCCTAGTATATAGGATAGTGTTAGTGTATGGGATGTTCGTTGGTTGACATGGACTCGGTGAGCTGAAGGGCCTGTTTCTGTGCTGTATCCCCAAAGTAAACTTAATCATAGCAAGTAGCTCCTTCTCAGTTTGGATTGGATGCGCTAGATGCAGGAAACATGTTCCCGATGTTGGGAGAGTCCAGAACCAGTGGCCACAGTTTAAGAATAAGGGGTAAGCCATTTAGAACTAAGATGAAGAAAAACTTTTTCACCCAGTGAGTTGTAAGTTTGTGGAATTCTCTACCTCAGTAGGCAGTGGAGGCCGATTCACTAGATGCATTCAAAAGAGAGTTAGATAGTTAAATTCCTAATATCCCGGGGCTGGAGAGCATTCAAATATGTTGTTTATCATGAAAGGACTGTGGATGAGACTTGGGCTGACAAGGTTACTATAGTTTATTGGTTTGCAAAGTAATAGAACTGTTTTTTTTACATCACGAAAAACTCACGGAAAATAAAGCTGAAGTAAAATTGTCCATGCAGATTTTTTTTTTCCCATGATGGAAATATCAAATACTAGAGAGCATAGCTTTAAGGTAAGGGGGACAAAGTTTAAAGGAGATGTGCAGGGCAAGTTATTTTACACAAGGGGTGGTGAGTGCATGGGATGAGGTGCTGGGGATAGTGGCGGAGCAGATACTGCAGTGGCATTTAAGAGACTTTTATATAGACACGTAGATGGGCAGGGAATGGGAATGGATTAAACATGAATTATATGCAAGCAATTAAGAGTTGGGCTTTGCATCATGTTCAGCACAGAAATTGTGGGCTGCAGGGCCTGTTCCTGTGCTGAACTGTTTATGTTCGAAACAGCGTAATGTCTTATACACATGATGAAAACATGATATGTTAATGATGTTTCTGGTAACTAAATATAATTAAAGACATCAAGTTAATTGTCTGTCCTCACTCATTGGACCAGTTTCCAATGTTGTGTTGCTTTTAATTGAAAATTTCTATTTATCTGCCCCTATATTTGTTTTAATGTTCTGTTGCTACGGTGGTTTATTTCTGATTCAACGTGCAATTTTAAAGAGTGTGTAAACCTCTTTTAATTAGTACATGGTCCCGGGTAATGAAGGGAGGTGTGTGTGCATGGAGCACAATTCACATTCCTATTCTTCCTCCTATCACACCGTGGAGACTTGCATCTTTATTGTTGAAACCCTCTCCACATCTAAAATGAAGAAATACTCTCCAGATCAGGTAGCATTTGTGTGAAGGGAAGCCATTAAAGTCAAATACCCTTCTTGAGAGTTTGGAAGGAGACAAGGGAAGCTAGTTCAGCTGCAGTAAAGGTTGGGGAGGGGTAATGTCTTTGACAGGATAATACTGGGATGAGCATAGACGGAAGCTGGAAGCAAGATTATTTGGTCAATGAATGAATGGAAGCAGCTCGAGGGTGAGGACAGACAAAAGAATGTTTCAGTTGTCTGTCAGCTTGTCAGGAAAGCAGTTGCCTTCCTTTGCTGGTATGGGTTCACTATTTTTTTCAGAATCTTGCTCTGGCATTATTTTGGTATTGTTTTAGAAATATGGATGTCTGTAATGTATGGAATGTGGGAACTTGGCAATAAAGGTAACTGTGGATAGGTAAAAGATCACCCATCACCAACTAGGGAGCAGTCCTGACCTATCATCTACTTCAATGGAGATCCTTGGACTATCTTTAATTGGACTTCACTGGACTTTATCTTGCACAAACGTTATTATGCAAATTGTGAAGCCAGAGGAAGGACTATAGGTGGAAGAGAAGTGGGTAGGGGAGAAATGGAAGCGGTGTGGAGCACAGTGAAGAGAGAGGGGAGGAGATATGGGGGGGATCAGTTACCTAAAATTGGATAATTCAATTTCCAAACCATCAGGTAGTAAGTATCCAAGGAGAATATGAGGTGGCGTTCATCCAGTTTGTATGGACTCTGGCAATGGAGGAAGCCCTGGATGGAAAGGTTTGTATGGGAACGGGAAGGGGAGTTAAAATAATTAGCAGGAGTTGAATGCGGAGGCTGGTGGGGTGATAGGAGAGGATCCAGCGAACTCTATCTTTGTTCCATATGCGGGGAGAAAGAGAGAGAGCAGAACTACAGGATACTGAGGAGATGTGGGTGAGGGATCCATCTATGACAGCAGGGTAGAAGCATGTTTACACAAGGACTTCTCGTATGTCCTAGAATGGAAAGCCTCACCATGGGAGCAGATGATGGCGATGATGATACTTTATTGTAACTTGTGCTTGGTACAGCAAAATACTTTGTTTTACATACAATACACAAAACATGCAAAGAGTGGCCAGGTATTGGGAGCCGAAAAGTTACTAAGTATTCACTATAGTCCCAATGGCCCCTTTTCGTTTTTGACGGCTCCCACTCGCTGGATCCCTCTTGGCTCACACCCCCTCCATGTCACCTAATGACCCTCCTCACTCACCGATGGCTCTCCGATGCCCCTCCTCCCCCCCCCCCCCCCCCCCCCCCCCCACTGCTCACTCAGCCACCAGGCCCGTCATTGCCCCTTGTTTGCGGTTTCTGCCGGCTGATGTGGTGGAGACGGAGAAATTGGGAGTGAGTGGATTTGTAGTAGATGTCAGACAATAGTGTGTGTTCCGTGATGGAGACGGAGAGATCAAGAAAAGGGTGAGAGGTGTCAGAGATAGTCCAACTGAATTTGAGCATAGGGTGCAAGTTAGTGGCAAAGTTAATGTAAACAATGAGTTCTGCATGGGTACAGGAGGCAGCCACGATACAGTCATCGATGTACTCCTTAACCTCTTGCATTCCAAGTAATAAAGTTTTAACCTCTTTTTATAGCTCAGCCCCTCAAGTCCTGGCAATATCCTTGTAATATCCTTCCAGCTTAATAACGTCCTTCCTATAGCATTATTAATATTATAGCATAAGCAATATTAAAATAATTCAAAATGCTGCAGTAACTCAGCAGGACAGGCAGCATATCTGGAGAGTTCCTTCCTATATATTAAAATAATTCAGAAAGGCTTTCCTGTTGACTGACGAAGCTTTCTCTGATGTCATATTGTGGATTAAGTAGATGTTATAAAGATATAAAGATGGGAAAAAAATATTGCCTGGATTCGTGTAACAGTGTCAGTCATGTTTTGGGGTGGGAGATTGCAACCTTCACATGGTCCGCCCTGTTTCGACAAATGCAATCAACCAGGCGTGCACAATCAAATAAGATCAAATAGAACAAGTTGTCCTACAACTTTAGGCTGTGCACGTCATACGCAAGAAGAAGAAGAAGTCCTGTTTTTTTGCCTTTAAACATTCTTGTTTCAATGCTCAAATTGTGGGAACTGAATTGATCTCAACAAGCACTAGATGGCTCCATCTCACTGTTTATTTTTTTCATGGCCACATGAAGACACTTCACAAATGGAAGTTTATTATTTTCATGTGTATTGTGAAAATAATAAACTTCAATTTGTGAAGTGTCTTCATGTGGCCATGAAAAAGCTTTGTTTTGCATGCTATCCAATCAAATCAGATAATACTATACTGAACTACGATCAAGCCAAACTCAAGTACAAATAATAGGGCTCAGGGGAGGATACAGAGTGCAAAATATAGTTATAAGCATTGCAGTTCGAGAGACAAGTTCAATGTCCACAATGGAGTAGAGGTGAATCGGACAGTACAGTAGTTTATGGAAGGACTATTCATAATCCTGATAACTGAGGAGAAGAAGTTGTTTCTCAGCCTGGTGGTGTGGGGAGAAGAAGGAAAAGGGATCAGTGAGAAGAAGGAATGACTGGGGTGGGATGAGCCTTTGATTATGTTGGTTGTATTTTTCATGGCAGGGTGAAGTGTAGATGGATTCAATAATGGAGAGTCTGACCTGACTGATGGACTGTGCTACCTCTACACTCTCTGCAATTTCTTTCTCTCTTGGGTGGAGCTGTTCCCAAACCAAGCTCTGAACCAAAAGTTGACCCTCAGGTTCCTATTAAATCTTTCTCATCTCACCTTAAACCTGGTTCTTGATTCCCCTACCCTGGGAAAAGGTTTGTTTTCCTTAGCACAAGAAGGCCAAGTAGAAATTTCATAGAGGTATGTAAAATTAGAATGGGGTAGATAATGAGTAAATAGTGTCATAGAGTGATACCGCATGGAAACAGGCCCTTTGGCTCAACCTGCCCACACAGGCCAACATGTCCCAGTTACACGTCCCACCTGCCCGCTTTTGGTCCATATCCCTCCAAACCTGTCCTACTCACTATAGGAATATCCACTTATACCCAGAGGTCAGATGTGGAGAAGGACATCGGTTCATGGGATCACGGGATGGAGGCGATGGCTTGCTGAGCTGTATGCAAAAAATATATTTCACTGTACCTGGTACACGTGACAATAAACAAAGCATTGAACCATTATCTAAGACCAAGGGACATAGGTTTAGGTGAGAGATAAGCGGTTCAGATGTGATCTGAGGAATAATGTTTTCACCCAGCTGGTGACTATAATCTGGAATGTTATCAGGCAACTGAATCATTCTACCACAACCAGAGAGCTGTGGTGAACTACTATCTACCTCATTGGTGACCCTTGAACTATCCTTGATTGGACTTTGCTGGCTTTACCTTGCACTACACGTTATTCCTTTATCATGTATCTACACACTGTAAATGGCTCGATTGTAATCATGTTTTGTCTATCTGCTGACTAGTTAGCACACAACAAAAGCTTTTTACTGTACCTCGGTACACGTGGCAATAACGAAAACTGAACTGGAATGCTCTGCCTGAGATGATGGTGGAATCAGGCACTCTCATAATGATTTTAGAAGTCTCTGGACAAGCATTTGAATTGCCAAGGCCTGGTAGGTTATGGACCAAGTGCTGGTAAATGGGATGAGTATAGATAGGTATTAGATGATTGGCGTAGAAATGTTGGGCCGAAGTGCCTGTTTCTTCACTGAATGAATGATTATTTTTATCAAATCATTTCCTTCCAACACCATTTTTTTTAAATATTGGATGTTTGAAGGGAGTAAGTAGCACTGAAAACCAATAATTAACTTAACGTAGATATTGATCCGTTTTATTCATTTATGTGCCGAGCTGAGCTGTAATAAATAAATACAATGTTAAAATAATCACTATTTACGGTAGTGTAATGTGATTTGTTGTATGAAGTGCAGAATTTTTACATTTAATGGGGCAACTCATAAAACATAATGACAAGGTGTGAGCTAAGTATTACAAGTTGTGAAACATTCCATATTTCCATGCCAGGTTTTTGTATCTGCAGTGTCTGTATTGCATTCTTTGGTTAATATTGTAGATTTGTTTCTTCAGGAAAAATATTCATAGTTCATTTCACCTGAATTATTAAAATTAAAGGTGTCCTATTTCCTATTAAAAGTGTCATCAAAAGAGATGTCAGACCTGACAAGTAGAATCGGATTTATGCATGTATAGAAATAGTAAATCTGTACTTAGAGTCCATGGAAAGGAAATGTTTTCCTTGTAGCACAACAGAAATATGAACAAACTTCCAGCAGTCATTTCGTAGGACCTTGATCAATGCTCTGTTTATTTCTTTCCATCCTTACAGAGCAGCAAACATTGGCGCAGCAGAAGAATTGCTGCTTCGCGGCAACAGACGAGGGTTTGACCCTGAGTATGGGCTGTCACAGGGCAGCCAAATCTCACGCATTGAGCGTGAGACTCACGCATTTGACAAAATTCTCACGGACTCACGCTGACGACAGAAGTTCTCACGCTCAATTTTTAAAAATATATAAATAAGTAATGTCACACTCCTCCCCACTCACCAATGAGAATAGTTTTCTGTTGGCGGGTTTCCCGTAAAGAACGAGCAATTTAAATTGGCTTAAGCCTATCATACAGTATTTAAAATGGCAATGTAGACAAAAATGCTGGAGAAACTCAACCGGTGAGGCAGCATCTATGTCTGAGTTTGACCCTTCTTCACACTCAAGCATTTCTCCAGCATTTTTGTCTACTACTCTATAGATGCTGCCTCACCCGCATACACATTCCGTGCAGATGGTGTGATAGGTGAGACACGGCGGTGGTTCCCACACCAACCCCCCCCCCCCCCCCCCCGGCCGAGACACCGCTCACACCTCCCACCCTCACCTCCAGTGGCTCTGTGTCTGGCTGCTCTGTCCACACCACAAGGAGCTTTAGCCCCGGCCCGGAGCCAGGAGTGGACCAGGTGAGTGGGGGCGTCGGTGCCGCCTCCGGAGCTGCAGGGGATGAATCTCGGGCTAAGGCTCCGCTCCGATGCCCAACCCCTGGGTCACTGTCCTTCACCTCCCCCAGACCCCAGCTGGACACAGAGCACTGGGCCGGCCCGCATTCCCGAGGACGGGGGAGAGAGGGAAATGCTCCCCGGACATCGCCAAGTCTCTGCTCACTCCGGCTGTTGTCACTGCTTCACTGACACACACTCTCACACACAACCTAAAACACAACCTAACACACACACTGGGACACACAAGGTTTAAAGGGATATGGGCCGAATGCGGATAAATGGGACTAGTTTAGATGGGGTATCTTGATCTGCATGGACAAGTTGGGATGAAGGGCCTGTTTCCATGCTGTAAGACTATGACACACTGTAGAAAGGGTGCAATTGCTCTGGAGAGGATCCAGGTACGATTTATGAACATATTGGCAGGGTTGGAATTTTTTTTTCACTTTGAAGAAAGATTTGATAACTGGAATGTTATTCTCTGCAGCAATGGAGGTGAAGAAAATACTTAGTAGAGGTGAATAATATTATGAGAATAGGACCTGTTTCACTTAACAAAGAGTGTAGGAAGGAACTGCAGATGGTGGTTTAAACTGAAGATAGACACTAAAAGCTGGAATAACTCAGCAGGTCAGGCAGCATCTCTGGAGAGAAAGAATAGGTGATTTCGGGTCGAGACCTTCAGACTGAAGAAGTTGAAAACCAGGCATAAAACACAATGAATGGAGATGTGTGTTATCCAACTAAGGGAAGAAATCAGAATCATGTGTTCATCTTTATTGACGTGACACCATAATAAATATATTACAGGAAAAAAAAATTATTGGGGTGGCATGGTAGCGCAGCGGTAGAGTTGCTACCTTGCAGCACCACAGACCTAGATTGGATCCTGACTACGGGTGCTGTCTGTACTGTATTTGTACTTTATCCTCGTGACCACATGGTTTTCTCTGGATATTCCAGTTTCTCGCACATTCGAAAGAAGTGTAGGTTTGTAGGTTAATTGGCTTCTATAAATTGTCCCTGGCGTGTAGGATACAACTGGTGTGTGGTAGATTGCTGGTTGGTGTGGACTTGGTGGGCCGAAGGGCCTGTTTCCATATATATATTTTACATATATATCTTAATTTCATTGAACCATTTACGGTTGAATATGTGGCATTATTTTTGTCTTGTTTCTATAGTCAAAGGGTAAGGTTGATTGATTTATTAGTGCAGAACAGTGATGGAAGTCTGATTCCTCATGCCTTGTTTCTGTGTTTTTGTTTCTCTATATATATGCAGAACAGCATGAATTATAATCTGATTTCCATACATGAATATACTAAGGTTATTCATGTGCTGCACCTGTTGATCAGAGCCTGGCTCTACTGTGGAATGTAATTAGGAATGTAATTTAGCCTAATCTTATTCATACTTAATCCAATTTGAAGCATAAATGTTGCATTCAAGTGTAAGTTAAAAGACACGCTACAGTATGCAATAGATTGCACAATTCCAAGCTAAAAAATGCAAAAGCTCCCTACTGTGGGAGGGGGGACATATCCCTCGATCACTATGCTACCTCGCAATTTCTCACTCTCAACTCTCACCCAATGTTGGCTGCCCTGCTGTCAGTATGGAGTTTGTACGTTCTCCATGTGGGTTTTCTCTGTGTGCTCCTGTTTACTCCGTAATTCCAAAGGTGTA
Organism: Raja brachyura; assembly: GCA_963514005.1. Next base: position 58,350,306 of record OY740784.1, read on the forward strand.
CTTCAGTGGTGGGCAAATTAATGGAGAAGATACTTAGAGATAATATATATAAGTATCTGGATAAAGAGGGTCTAATTAGGAACAGTCAACATGGATTTATGCCTGGAAGGTCATGTTTGACTAATCTTCTTGAATTTTTTGAAGAGGTTACTAGGGAAATTGACGAGGGTAAAGCAGTGGATGTTGTCTATATGGACTTCAGTAAGGCCTTTGACAAGGTTCCTCATGGAAGGTTGGTTAAGAAGGTTCAACTGTTGGGTATAAATGCAGGAATAGCAAGATGGATTCAACAGTGGCTGAATGGGAGAAGCCAGAGGGTAATGGTGGATGGCTGTTTGTCGGGTTGGAGGCAGGTGACTAGTGGGGTGCCTCAGGGATCTGTGTTGGGTCCTTTGTTGTTTGTCATGTACATCAATGATCTGGATGAAGGGGTGGTAAATTGGATTAGTAAGTATGCAGATGATACCAAGATAGGGGGTGTTGTGGATAATGAAGAGGATTTCCAAAGTCTACAGAGTGATTTAGGCCAGTTGGAAAAAAGGGCTGAAAGATGGCAGATGGAGTTTAATGCTGATAAATGTGAGGTGCTACACCTTGGCAGGACAAATCAAAATAGGACGTACATGGTAAACGGTAGGGAATTGAAGAATACAGTTGAACAGAGGGATCTGGGAATAACCGTGCATAGTTCCTTGAAGGTAGAATCTCATATAGATAGGGTGGTAAAGAAAGCTTTTGGTATGCTAGCCTTTATAAATCAGAGCATTGAGTATAGAAGCTGGGATGTAATGTTAAAATTGTACAAGACGTTGGTGAGACCAAATCTGGAGTATGGTGTACAATTTTGGTTGCCCAATTATAGGAAGGATGTCAACAAAATAGAGAGGGTACAGAGGAGATTTACTAGAATTTTGCCTGGGTTTCAACAGCTAAGTTACAGAGATAGGTTGAATAAGTTAGGTCTTTATTCTCTGGAGCGCAGAAGGTTAAGGGGTGACTTGATAGAGGTCTTTAAAATGATGAGAGGGATAGACAGAGTTAATGTGGACAAGCTTTTCCCTTTGAGAATAGGGAAGATTCAAACAAGAGGACATGACTTTAGAATTAAGGGACAGAGGTTTAGGGGTAACATGAGGGGGAACTTCTTTACTCAGAGAGTGGTAGCAGTGTGGAATGAGCTTCCAGTGGAAGTGGTGGCGGCAGGTTCGTTGGTATCATTTAAAAATAAATTGGATAGGCATATGGATGAGAAGGGTATGGAGGGTTATGGTATGAGTGCAGGCAGGTGGGACTAAGGGAAAAAAGTTGTTCGGCACGGACTTGAAGGGCCGAGATGGCCTGTTTCCGTGATGTAATTGTTATATGGTGTAGGTTTGTAGCTTTGTTGGATTCTGTAAATTGTTCCTTATGTGTAGGCTAGAACTAGTGTATGCTTGATTACTGGTTGACATGGACTTGGTGGGCCGAAGGGCCTGTTTCCACGGTCTAGCTCTAATGTCTAAATGTCTAAAGAGTGATCGCTGGTCGGCACAAATTCATTGGGTGAAGGGCCTGTTTCCACACTAAACTTAACAAACTGTTCTCCCTTCACTCTAACAACTGACGATATATTAAATGATTAAACATTAAATGACCATACATTAAATGGGCTCAATGGTTATATCTGGTTACATATTCCAGTTATTAATTACCTGTATACAAAGAAATACTAACTGATATCTTTCAAATTGTGGTTCTTGACTTTGTGCCTTTCCCTCTTGTTTTGCTGCAGTCTCTTGAAAGTTTCTTGAAGTTATTTCAACTGTGGAGACTACTGTGGAGTATTTTAAGTTGCTGGGACCCATCATCTCAAAGGACCTTAAGTGGGGGTCTACCATCGACTCCACAGTCAAAAAGGCACAACATAGGATGTACTTCCTACAGCAGCTGAGGAAGCACAATCTGCCACAGGCAATGATGGTCCAATTCTACATGGCCATCTGTTCTCACCTTCTCCATCATGGTCTGGTTTGACTCAGCCACCAAGCACGACACCTGGCGGCTGCAACAAATCATCCGATCAGCAGAGAAGGTTATTGGCTGCAACCTTCCCTCCATTGATGAACTGTACATGGCAAGGGCCAGGAAGTGAGCGGGCAAGATCATCTCTGACCCGTCTCACCCTGGCCACATACTCTTTGAATCACTTCCCTCAGGAAGGCGACTCCGGATTGTCAAAGCTCCCACAGCCAGACATAAAAACAGTTTTTATCCACGATTAGTTGCTCTACTCAACAGCCAAAAATCTGCAGCCTCCCTGGTATTTTGGGTACTGGTATTTTGTTGGTTCACATGCTTGATCAGCGGTGTTTTATCATTAATGTTTTATAATTATTAATGTTTAGTGTTTTCTGAGTCATTCGTAACTGTCACTGTATGTCATGTTGTTATTTGTGGGTGGAGCACCAAGGTAAATTCCTTGTAAGTGAATACTTGACCAATAAACTTATTTACTTACTTACTGTGGAGTCGATGGTAGCCACCTTAACGCCTGCCCTGTTAAATACCACACTCGTTTTCATCTTAATAGAAGAAAAATGTTCCATTTTATGTTGCTGTTCTTTACGCCGTATTCATTGGATGGCTCTGTTATTTCACATCAATTACATATTAGTATTTTTAGTTTGTTTTAGAGATAAAGTTTGGAATGAGGACCTTTGGCCTACCGAGTTCACACCAACCTACAATCACCTATGCACCAGTTCTATCCTACACACTATGGACAATTTACAGGTCAATTAATCTATAATCGTGCACGTTTTTGGAATGTGCCCACGGGGAGAAAATCCGTACAGACAGCACCCGAGGTCAGGATGGAACCCAGGGCTCTGGCGCTGTAAGGCAGCAACTCTACCGCTGTGCCACTGTGCCGCCCTATGTAATTTGCAGATCCAATCTTAGTCTAACCAGAGCCTATAATACCAGTGTGAGTGTTTTTGCTCGCTGTAGAAGGTGCCTACAGTCACGAGCGGAAAGCACGGGGGATCCAGAGGGGACACGTCCCCCCCATGTTTTGAGAGGTGGGGACATCCCCCCAAAGTTTTTGTAATCCGGATTTTAAAATCTCCGCTTTCCGCGAGACAGTGGAGGTGGGACTGCTGATCGAGTGCGCCGATTGGACGAGAGAAACGTCGGTCAGCAGGCAATGGGGGCGGAACATGATGATTCAGCGCGATGATTGGAGGAGGGAGGAGTGGGGGGGGTGGGACTGAGGGTAGAGTGCGGTGATTGGAGGGGGGAGACGTGGCACAGACCTGCGGTGGCCAGAGAATATTCAGGTCAGACGGGCGCGGCGCCTCCAGGCCCACAGCCAGCACAGAGAAGCAACGCTAAACCCAGCTCACTCTGCCTGTCCCGCCAGGTCAACCTGACTGGGCTTGCGGGGAATATGGCCAGCGCGATGAAGCAACGCTGGTGTCCCGTCAGTCCAGTCAGGGCTGTAGTTAACCCGGTGAGACAGGCAGAGTTGAGCTGCATTTAGCACAGGATTGAGCCTCCGAAGCCTCGCGCATGTGTGTGTGAGTCTGCGCGGGCGCGCGCGGCAGCCAAAAAATTGTGTCTCCCCGTCCCCCGGTCCCCTCCATGTTTTGATAGCGAGTTCCGCTCTTGCCTACGGTGCGTACAGTCACAGTACAACATAGGAACAGACCACCCAACATGCTTGAGGCCTTTTGGAAGCAGTGAGACTAGTGAGACATCATTTTGAACAACGTTTTTGTATTTTCTGAAACCTTCAGTCTATCAACTGCACCCACGCCCAAACATCTCCACCCTGGCATGAATAAAGTGTTTATTGTGAAGCTTGAATTCAGCTGATATTGTAGTTCCTGGATAATATCCTGTTCTCCTTGATAATTCCTATCTCACATTCTATTATAAAGTGAGGGACTGGCACTCTTCCAGTTTCCCACCCGCCAACTTCATCCATTATTTTCTGTAACCATTTACGCTTATAATAACACAGAAGGAGGCCAAGCAGCCCTTTGGCTCAATACTGACATCTGGTGGTCCATCCCATTAGTCCTAAGCCCATTACTTTCCTGTTAAAGAAGGAACTGCAGATGCTGGAGAATCGAGGGTTACACAAAAAGCTGGAGAAACTCAGCGGGTGCAGCAGCATCTAAGGAGCGAAGGAGATAGGCGACGTTTCGGGTCGAGACCCTTCTTCAGACTGGTCAGGGATCAGGGAAACGAGAGATATAAACAGTGATGTGGAGAGATAAGGAACAATGAGTGAAAGATATGCAAAAAAGTATTGGTGACAAAGGAAGCAGGCCATTGTAAGCTGTTTGTGGTGTGAAAATGAGAAGCTAGTGCGACTGGGGAGGGGGGGGGGGGGGGGGGGGAGATGGAGAAGGAATGTCAGGGCCAGAGGGCTGAGGGAGAGGTGGGGGGGAGGCAGTCTGGGTTAACAGAATTGAGAAAATTCAATGTTTAAGCCCAGAGGATGCAGACTCCCCAAGCGGAATATGAGGTGCTGTTCCTCCAACTTGCGGTGTTGATCACTCTGGCCGTGGAGGAGGCCCAGGACCGAGAGGTCGGATACGCAGTGGGAGGGGGAGTTGAAGTGCTGAGCCACCGGGAGGTCGGGTTGGTTATTGCGTACCAGGTGGAGGTGTTCGGCGAAACGATCGCCCAGCCTCCGCTTGGTCTCACCGATGTAGATCAGCTGGCATCTGGAGCAACGGATGCAGTAGATGAGGTTGGAGGAGGTGCAGGTGAACCTCTGTCGGACTTGGAATGACTGCTTGGGTCCCTGAAAGGAGTGGATGGGGGAGGTGAAGGGACAAGTGTAGCATCTCTTGCGGTTGCAAGGGAAAGTGCCCGGGGAAGGAGTGGAGCGGGAGGGAAGGGAAGAATTGACGAGGGAGTTGCGGAGGGAGCGGTCTTTGCGGAAGGCAGACAGGGGGGGAGATGGGAAGATGTGGCGAGTGGAGGGGTCACGTTGGAGGTGACGAAACTGGCGGAGGACTATCTGTTGTATGCGCTGGCTTGTGGGGTTAAAGGTGAGGACCAGGGGGACTCGGCCCTTGTTGTGAGTGGGGGAATGGGGAGAGAGGGCAGTGTTGCGGGGTATGGAGGAGACCCTGGTGCGAGCCTCATCTATAGTGGGGGAGGGGAAACCCCGTTCTCTGAAGAACGAGGACATTTGCGATGACCTGGTGTGGAACACGTCATCCTGGGAGCAGATGCGGCGTAGACGGAGGAATTGGGAATAGGGGATGGAGTCCTTACAGGAAGCAGGGTGGGAGGAAGAGTAGTCCAGGTAGCTGTGGGAGTCAGTTGGTTTGTAGTGGATGTCAGTCAGGAGTGTATCACCTGCAATAGAGATTGCAGGTGATACACCTCTATTGCAGGTGATACACTCCTGACTGACATCCACTACAAACCAACTGACTCCCACAGCTACCTGGACTACTCTTCCTCCCACCCTGCTTCCTGTAAGGACTCCATCCCCTATTCCCAATTCCTCCGTCTACGCCGCATCTGCTCCCAGGATGACGTGTTCCACACCAGGTCATCGCAAATGTCCTCGTTCTTCAGAGAACGGGGTTTCCCCTCCCCCACTATAGATGAGGCTCGCACCAGGGTCTCCTCCATACCCCGCAACACTGCCCTCTCTCCCCATTCCCCCACTCACAACAAGGGCCGAGTCCCCCTGGTCCTCACCTTTCACCCCACCAGCCAGCGCATACAACAGATAGTCCTCCGCCAGTTTCGTCACCTCCAACGTGACCCCTCCACTCGCCACATCTTCCCATCTCCCCCCCTGTCTGCCTTCCGCAAAGACCGCTCCCTCCGCAACTCCCTCGTCAATTCTTCCCTTCCCTCCCGCTCCACTCCTTCCCCGGGCACTTTCCCTTGCAACCGCAAGAGATGCTACACTTGTCCCTTCACCTCCCCCATCCACTCCTTTCAGGGACCCAAGCAGTCATTCCAAGTCCGACAGAGGTTCACCTGCACCTCCTCCAACCTCATCTACTGCATCCGTTGCTCCAGATGCCAGCTGATCTACATCGGTGAGACCAAGCGGAGGCTGGGCGATCGTTTCGCCGAACACCTCCGCTCGGTCCGCAATAACCAACCCGACCTCCCGGTGGCTCAGCACTTCAACTCCCCCTCCCACTGCGTATCCGACCTCTCGGTCCTGGGCCTCCTCCACGGCCAGAGTGATCAACACCGCAAGTTGGAGGAACAGCACCTCATATTCCGCTTGGGGAGTCTGCGTCCTCTGGGCTTAAACATTGAATTTTCTCAATTCTGTTAACCCAGACTGCCTCCCCCCCACCTCTCCCTCAGCCCTCTGGCCCTGACATTCCTTCTCCATCTCCCCCCCCCCCCCTCCCCAGTCGCACTAGCTTCTCATTTGCACACCACAAACAGCTTACAATGGCCTGCTTCCTTTGTCACCAATACTTTTTTGCATATCTTTCACTCATTGTTCCTTATCTCTCCACATCACTGTTTATATCTCTCGTTTCCCTGATCCCTGACCAGTCTGAAGAAGGGTCTCGACCCGAAACGTCGCCTATCTCCTTCGCTCCTTAGATGCTGCTGCACCCGCTGAGTTTCTCCAGCTTTTTGTGTAACCCCCCATTACTTTCCTGTTGCCTGGCAATTGGTTCACAAGTGCCCATTAACTCCAGTAGAACAGTTTCGACCCGAAACAACACCTATCCATGTTCTTCAGGGATGCTGCCTGACCCACTGAGCTACTTGAGCACTTTGTGTCCTTTTGTCCATTAACGACACTTTGACTCTTCCCATCATTAATTCAAGAAGAAACATGCAGCATGACTGAACCTTCCAGCTCATCTTTGGAACCACGGCAAGGAAACTCACAAAATCAGAGGAGTGAACATGCAAGCTCCCCAAAGACAGCACCCAGAGGCGGGATCAAACCCAAGCACCCGAGGCAACAGCACTAATGGGGCACTAAGCGGATAACTGCCTAACAATGAAGAACATTTGAAGGTTGTAGGCCTGTACTCACTGGAATTTAGAAGGCGGGATGGGGGATGAGGGATGGGGGGAGGATCAATCCAAAGAAGTACAGGTTTGTAGGTTCATTGGCTTCGGTAAAAGTGTAAGTTGTTCCCAATGTGTAGGATAGTGCTAACGTACGGGGTGATCGCTGGTCAGCATGGACTGGGTGGACCGAAGGGCCTGTTTCCGTGCTATATCTCTTTTTTTTTTAATATTTTTTTTTATTAGAAGTAAATACATAATAAAAAGCATTTTGTTTGTTGTAGTCATACATTATTAATATTGTTTGTA